>JAIUCV010000013.1:24673511-27106228 GCA_026724425.1 Erythrophleum ivorense
AAAGTCATCAAGAAAGAGAAAACACTGGGGACGCCAGCAGTAGTAGCATTCTTATATGCTAGTAAAGTATAAAGCAAGTTTGTAATGAGGCACACATGAATTCTCTAATGCAAAGGTCACACCTAAAAGCTAATGAAGGACATGTTCATTTAATTTCAATTTCATGAAAGTACTCAACACTCAACAAATACTGTACAACAACAACAGACCTTTTTTCACTAAATGGAGTCGGTTATATGGATCAAACGACGCCATAAAATTCTATTACAAATCATGTTTTTAGATAAACCATTTAAATCTAAATCTTTCTTAATAGTGTTGCCTATAATTTTTTTTGATCTCCCTTACTTCTAATTATTGGATTACTCTCCATCTGATTTACTCTCCTTACTAGAACTTTTATAGGTCTTCTCCACACGTCCAACCCATTTAAGATGCAATTTTACAATCTTTTCCATGATAAGTGCAACTTTAACTTTCTCTCTAATGTATTTATTTCTAATTCTATCTATTTGATATGTTCACTTATTCAATGTAACATTCTCATCTTTACAACATTAAACTTATTGCCAAACTCTCATTTCCATACAACATTGCAAGTCTTATAGTTGTGCGATAAAATTTACTTAAGCTTGAATGGTATTCTTTTATCTGTAATAACACATGAAGCACTCTTTTAATTCATCCACCCAACTTGAATTTAAGGATTATATCTTCCACTATTTCTACTCAACAGATACTGTATTAAAAAAAAAAAAAGGAAAAGGAAAATTTTGAATCCTATGAGAACAAATAGCAGACCTTTAAGAAACCTAGGGCAGAAGAACAACACATTCATCAGTGAATTAGAAAAACACTTTGACATGAGTATATCAGCAATTCTTATCCATCTTTTTCAATCCCTTCTCTAATAGTTGATAAATAAGAACAAATAATCTATTATTACAAAGAAATCATATCATCTTCATATTTCTCTGGGAAAAAAAAAATTTACTCCACTCTTCATCCATGCCTCCTTATCATATGCAACCACAAGAAATCAATGAATAGTTCCTAATCTATTTTGATTAATAACTCTAATGAATTAAATGGATGAATATTAACATTAAAAAAAAAAACACATCTTCAACTTTCCCAGTGAACTAATTTAGTAGCTTTAGAAACCTTATAGTTTGTTTTAGTACTTTCCCATTTATGTGTATTCAGTTAAATTGCCTTGTTTGGTTAAAAATTTAAAGTTAAACAAGAAGCAAGATTACACTAAAATTCCACATATATAATTTAAATTTGCAGATTCAACCAAATGCAATCGTGTTGTGGACGAGGGCCTAACAGTGGTGTATACTGAATGACAAGTATGTGAGCTGCACTTATCTTCAACCATTCTTAAAACCATGGCTTCGGAGTAACTTCTACTCTGTCATTTAATCTATGCCTTTTAACTTGAAAGAACACCGAGTTAGTTGCATTATTGTAAGCCAATACTAAAACCTGCAAAATCTGATGTACAAATATAAAATAATTAGAGTAAAAACAAAGTAATAATTACTAATCAATCTATGCCTACCTTATGAGAAAAATAGAACATTCTGCGGTTCCCACAACTGCAATGAAGTTAACCTTGAGACATTTAAACTATTTGTTAATAGGGGAGAAAATTTATGTAAACAAAATTCATAAGCACTGAAAAATTACTATTATTGTATGACTACTCCTATATGCAACATAAATGTGTAATTAACTCTGTACACTTCAAATTTGAGAACATGTGAAAACATATGAGACTGCAAATGCTATGTTATAAGACTTATTTTCTCCAGCCAATGCTTACAGTTTCAGAATTTGGGTCCAGAATTCTAGATGCATTCTGCAGGAGTCTGTTGAAACACTCTCATCTACCATTCTATAATGTTTTGAAAATTTTTTGTGGATCATTCCACAACATTTATCTGCATAATCTCCATACTTGCTGTACAATGCAGGCACAGTAATCACTATGAGGGTTCTTGTTACCATTAAAAAGGGAAATGTGTAAAAAAAGGATGATTAAAATAGTTTAAAGAGCTTGTATACAAACCGTTCCTCCGTATCAAGGCATGAATTATCTGAGCAAATAACTCTTCCCAGAAATCTTATATATATAATAGAGCAACTAAATAAATCATGATTAGTCAAATATGACCTGAATTAAAGCACGTAATTATGTGTTTGCAAACATCTAATCAGGTCAATGGAAGACATCTATTTGTGTTTTATTGTATGAAATTTGTAAGAAATAATGAAAAAACAGCAGGAAAACCTATAAATAAATAAGTATTGGTCAAAGATATCAGAAGCTGCATTAAATTAACAGATTTATGGAGAAAGCAGATTTATGGAGAAAACAGCAGGAAAACCTATAAATAATTAACAGATTGTATGATCGGTTGATCACTTCCAATTATTTTAGAGTTCATTGACACATGATGAGTAAAGAGGTTTCTTCCTTTACTAATGAAAAGCAGTAAGCCCTTTAAGAAAAACCAGTGAAATTACGGCGGAAAACAGAGGTTGAATATCAAAATACTTTCTTATATACTGATATTATCTCACAGCTGCTGTGTACATCTGCAATTTTAGAGTAAGTGAGAAGAAAAAGGAGAGACATTATGAACAAAGAAGATTAATGATGGGGAGACATTGAAAGTAAGAAGATTTTTGTAAAAAGATGGTCTTGTCCTGTGCCCCACTCATCACATCCTCCCCTCTTATACACAAACCACACTGGAATGAAAAATGAGATTACACCATACAACCAAAGCCAAAAACAGAAAAAAGCTTTTCCTTTTCATTGGTAAGAAGTGAGACATTCAGAATTGCTAGCCCTCGCCGACATCATCCACTGTCACTACACCAAATTAGGTAGAATCATAAATTAAATATGATATCAACAATACAGCATTCTACTCTACTAATGGCTTCACCCCCCACAATTTAATCAATCACTAAAAATTTTTATGTAAATCGGATAAGTAAAAGATAAATAAATTAATCATTAATAAATATATAAATATATTAAGTACACTTTTTAATGAGATTCACCTGACTCATGATTGATTTGATCTATTTACCTATTATTCACATCATTATTTGACTTATTACCAGTCTTGAAGGACGTCAAGAAAGAAACTTCCATTATTTCTGCCATGGAGTTTGGCAGAGAAACATAAAATCATAGCTAGAGAGCACGAAGAAAGGAGGGAGATAGGATGTTAATGCTAGATTCAAGCAGCTTTATCAGATTATGTACAGTAAAAAGACACCATGGGGTATGATTTTTTAAGAAGCACTTAAGTTACAAGAAAAAGGTAGTATTCTGTGGGCAATAGACTGCCATAGTACCATACGAGATTATTTAACAACCAAGGCCCAAGTACTATATATGAGGCCCAAGTACTATATATGACAACCAAGGATTTAAATGTTGCACCTGAAATTCAAAAAAATCCTACATACACACATGGAGAGGCAGAGGTAGATTTCAACCACACTATGATGAAAATTTTTATGTAATTATTTGCAAATGGAGAGGAGAATGCTTGCCTTGCATTAGGTTGATAGCCTACGTCCTATTCCAGAACATACTTCCATAGCATATGAAAGAAGAAAAGTTAACGCAGAACAACAATGTGAGAAAGAAGTCTATACTTTAAAAATAAAAGTAAAGACGTATAACAATGACTTGCCAATCCAAGTAGAGAGTCCATTTCAAATCTTGAATTGTTATAGGTAATTCATAGCATCCAAGAAACCAAACTATTTAAGTACTCTTGTTTATCAGGCTTCTATAAAGTAGGAGCCAAAAAGATCTAAGCACTGAGTTTTAAAACTCTGTCATAACCAATTCAACTCCCTTCTTGTTATTTGAAATAACAAGTAACTCATAAGTAAATTATAAAAAATAAGAGCAAATAAGTACAAGGTCAGAAATGTAAGTGGCACCAATTGTGACACTATTCCTGTGGCCTTCTACAATTTGATAAATTGTCATATATAGAGATGCAATGAAGTTGAGTTATAATGGTGCATATTGTAAGTCTGAGTTGAAGTAGAAAGGAGATATGTAGATTCCAACAGTAATTGGAAAAATTTTAACAATAGTTGATTGAGTATCAGAGCAAGAAGTTAATACATTCTACTTCAGAGCACAATTCGTTTCATATCCTTCATATCCCTAGCAATATTGGAGCTTTCACGCACAACTACTATTTTTCCTCATAACACACTAAGCTGCAGCCAAGTGGGTGAGAGGGAGGGGGGAGGGGGGAGGGGGGAGGGGGGAAGTAGAATCTGGAGTTATAATTCCTTCACCAGTAATCCCCACACGAGCATTTGCCATCCTTGAAATGATGAAACCTTTTGTTATCTCTGACAATTAATTCCCTTCCCACAATCCTGGACATGATCTTGATGGCATTGTGACAGTCACCACATACACGAAGATTCTTGATGATTCTAAGAGGTGTTCTTGGAGGAGTACTAATAAGACCGTAGGCAATTGCTAGACGCTCACTGTGGTAGAGCAGGGCTTGCTCCTTTGCTTCTTGATCAATGTCATGAAGAACATATCTTGTATCAGGAACATAACCTGCTTCTTTCATCCCACTCAAGGCTTTTAACTTCTCATCATCCTTGTAAAGTGTAGGATTCTTATACTCAATAATTCTGTTCTTGCCATCAAGCATGCTAATTGCAGTTCGCTTCTTTGGAGGTGGGGTAGGGATCTTATTGGCAACAGCCTTTGATGGGTCAAGATTAACCATCAACTCCTCAACATGGTCTTCAAGATCGATATCTCCGTGTGTACGAGCATAATCCCTCAGTCTTTCCCAGACAGCCCCAGTAGGCTCAAAAGGCAACTGCTCTATATATTCCTCAGCTTCCTTAAGATACCCAGATTGACCCAGAACATCTAGAAGCCCCATATAATGCTCCATCCCTGGTTCAATTCCATGTTTATTTTTCATGGACTCAAAATGTATGTAACCATCTTCCACAGCTTCTGCACTAGCGCAAGCTGATAACACTGCTAGGAAAGTCTCTGAAGTAGGTTCCAAGGCCTGCTCTTTCATCTGCTCAAACAATTGTAAGCCATCGTCTCCCATAGTATTATTTGCGTACCCATAAATCATCAAGTGCCAAGAATCCATATTTCTATTGGCCATGTGATCAAACACTCTGCGTGCATCAGTCATACTTTTGCACTTCCCATACATCTCAAGTACCTTGTTATTCAATTTAAGATCACTCCTAAATGTAGACTGCAAAAAGTAATCATGGACCTTTTTTGCATCCTCAAGAGATTTTGATTTGCCACACAAATCAAACAGAGTATCAAAACAGTTAGCATCAGCTTTCACCCCTTCATCCATAACTTGAATTGCTTCTTTAACCTTCCCCTCTTGGCACAATCGTATCAAATCAACTATTGACGGAGGCGGAGAAACAGGGGGTTGGTTTTCAGTGGTTTGTCCTTGATTAGAAACTTGATTGCCCAACTGATTAGGACTTTGAAATTGAGGGATCGATTGACTGGTGTTTCCACTTTGAGGGTACCCCTGGGTCCGACTATTACTCTCGCTGAGACTTCCAGTTTGTGGGTATCCCTGGTTTTGATTGTTCCATCGATTGGGGCGAGGGTTCGGCTGAAAATTAGGGTTTTGGGGGCTCACGTGGTTAGGCCCTCGATATTGAGGATAGCTCTGATTCGGAGGATTCCACTGATTAGGGTTTCCCTGCGGAGCATATCGACGCCCCAGATCAGGATACTCCCTATTCTGAGGAATCTGACCCTGATTAGGGTATCGGCCTGGGACGTTCTGAACGCGATTAAATTGATTGTTAGGGTTTCCTTGTTGAACGTAGCTCTGGTTTTGGGCATGTGGGTTCAATTGTTCAGAGCTCCTACGTTGAGGACCACCCTGCCATCGCGGGTCCCACTGGTTTGGGTCACTTGGATCCCGAAAAGCTCTAGGATCGGAGGGTGGTTGATGAGGATGAGTTCTTTGATACTCATCTGGAATCGCGGAAGTGCTCAGAGCTTTACCTAGGCTTCGGTTATAGTAGTTACTATAGATGAAACATGAAGGCTGTAAGTTATAGCGTACCTTGAGGAAGGAAGAGAGCATTGTGCTTCGTGCACGATGAATCACCATGAACGCCGTCATATCCGCGTGAAGTGAGCAAAATGCATAACCCTCTCACTTCTGATAAACCCTCATACGCAGGAGTGAGAAGTGGGAGGAAATGAGAAGGGAAGAGCGTGCGAAGCCTGGATCGGACGGTGGAGGCGACATCATGTGATTCTTCCTAGTGTCGATGAACGGTTACGATTTCGGTTTAGATTGTCTTCTTTTTTTTTTTTTCTTAAATCATGACGAAAAGAATATTTAAATGCCAGATTTGTGTGCACATTGCGAATCTCCTTGATTAATTTTCCTTTTAGATGACACTTGAAAAATAGATATTTAAACTTTTGGTATTTTTCTATGGGTAAATTTATTTTGTATTCAAAATTTAAAGTGAAATATATTTATACATTTTTTATATTTCACATTCTTTTTAATTTCAATTGCTGTTAAAATCTCCTCTAAATCTTATAAAATCTACATTTCACTCTATCAATTTTAAAAAATTCCATTAATCTGTCTTATTTTAACTTGTTATAAACATTAGTGTGATATTTTAGCATTGGCCAAAAAAATTAAATTTAGATACAGATCTTTATATATTTATTATTAGATATTTTAATAAAACTATAACACATGATTTTTTTAAAAAAACATCTAATTATATGATACTGTGTTATGAACATAATAAATTTATTTGTAAAAATTAAAAATTTATTATTTTATTATTAAAACATTATACCTTTTTTTATATTTTAATTAGACACTAATAACAAAGATATAAAAAATTGTATATAATTTTTTTAAAAATAAAAAGGGCGGTTTATTACTTTATGCTAAATTGAATTAGGCTAAGAGAACTAATGCATATATACGGTATATATTGTCTTAAGAATTATGTTAATAGAAGAATATAAAATTAGAGGGAGTACCGTGACAGTAATTTAGATAAATATAAGAAGGGGAATGTAAATTTCCTCTAAAAATTATTTATAAGCCATTCACAAAAAATTTAAATTTTGATTCAGCTGAGATTTAAATAGTTTATTAATAAATTTTTATATAATGAACGATAATAAGATTACAAGCTGCCAAACATTACCATATTCTCACTTGCTAATAGAATATTCTAAAACATCTGTTTCTTTTCTATTGATCACAAGGTTAAAAAGCTTACAAGTATGACACATCAAAATTAGCACCGAGTTGGCTTTGCAGGCTGTTTCTTTTCTATTGATCGCAAGGTTACAGGCTACTAAACACCACCATATTCTCACTTGAATCTAGACTAGCTCATCACACATCCTTGGAGGTGGTTCCCGTCAATAGTTGCATGCATGTGCAGCAGCAAGCAGAGAAATGGTCAGAAAACTATAGCACCCCAGGAAGCACAGATCTATGTCCCACGGCCAGTGACAAGCCAAGCAATCCAGAAAGCAAATGCACCACTTCCTGACACTCGTGGGATCAAGCTGTTGCAACATGTTCTCTTAAACTAACCCCAAAAAGGAAAAGTCAATGTTCAGGATATTCTAAACCATGTATAAGGATCAGGCGTTCATCCTCAAGGCCCTTCACCAATGTACCATGTCGAGGTCCCTGCGTCATAAAAAGAGGTTTCAATCACGGGATCAGGTTTACAAACTCTGGTGAAAACATTCAAGGCTGTACGACAGTCTATGAACGTATGTATTAGCAAATAAATGGATAGCAGAAATGCATCTGTTTCGGAGTGTCATTTAAAGCTGTATCTTTGCATATTAGATTGTTCCTGGTCTCTTGTCGCATGCAATGTTATTGATCCTGAAAGAACGGTGATGAAACCACAAAACTCTGCTGCTGGCATTCTGACCCGACCAATCCAGCAACGAAAATTGAAGAAAGCATAGAGTCAAGATAATCTGCCAAAAAGAAAACCTTTTTGTCATATGACCGATGGAATCCAAGAATATGAATCTAACATTGTAGCTTGAACATTATAGCACTAGCAATAATAGTCGGAGTTGTGAACATGACATAATATACAGGAGAAATAATTGCTGCGTTGAATGTATCTAGTGCCTGAAACATAGTTGAGTGGTTCAAGCATGCTCAAAATTAGTTAAATGTGCCCCGGAGTTAGAGATAGGCCACTGATGGCTGATAAGCATAGTCATAATACTGGGAATCCCAATATGCAGTTCATTTGAGAAAACATTACTAGAGTTGTGTTCATCAGTTCACAAAGTCAGTATCAAAATAACAAAATGATGCACCCAGTACTTCATGGACATAGCTACAAACAACTCAGTTTTAGAATAGGCCAAAGACATAACTCAGAGTACTTCATGGATATGACTACAAATAAGCCAGTCCACATTAATGAGTTTCTTCCTAGTTCAAGAAGGCTTCACAATGCTTGTACAAAATATATTATGGCCAAATTCGCATCCCTTTTGACCCTTGCCAGCTTGCTCAAAACGCAGCCAAGCAAAACGCATTGTTTCATTGAGTAAAATGGTGTGTATTGCTCAATTGAGGCACAATTTACTGGATCTTCAATAGAAAGGATCCATACGTGTGTGCAAACACAAGACAAATGCTTCATGCAAATATGTAATTTGTAAATGCAAAGCAAATGCTTGCGTTTTGCAAACAGATCCCCTGCAATAAGCGTTTCTACTACAAATACAGTAGGCATTTGGAAGTGCTTTTTTAGGGACTAAAAAAATTTAGTTGGGAAGATAAAAATTGTAATATAAGGACAAAAACTGTAACTGTAAGAAAAATTTATATTTTAAAAATTTTTACTCTATAATTTTTGTCTTTACAATTATAATTTTTATCTTCCCAACTTAATTTAAAATTTTCAGTCCTTAAAAAGAGCTAATAAAAGTGCCTACTGCACCCCTTGTAGTAGAAATGCCAACTGTGGGGATTCATTCTCTTGCATTTTGGACACTTTCGTTTCTGGTTGCTTAACTTTGGGCCATGGGCTCATTTTTCGAATGACCTCTTGGGGTTCGTTTCCTAATTTGGGCCGTAGATGTCTCCTGCTTCCTACAAGTGACATTGATTAACCTGAAAAGAAAAATATAGTGTGATTGATTCTTTTTAGAAAAAAGAAAAAGGACTTGGCTATTTTAAATTTAAAAGGATATCATAAAATAATCAAGGAGACGTTTATCTATACTAATATATATAATTTTAAAATCTTTTGTTAATTGATATAAAATATAAATATATTAGTAAGTATAAAAAGACATAAAGAAAAAATATTAATAATAAACACCTTTTCAAAATGGAGTTTCTATTTGCATCATTTCAAATTTATGAAACTAGTTGGCTTACTTGTGCATCGCACATGGTGTTTAAACTTTTTTAATTAGAATTATATATACATATGTATATATGTATCATAGAGTGAATATGAAATTGCTCTATTGTATAATTGGTAATAAAATAAAAAATAAAAAGCAATTTTATAATTTAATAAGACACCAAATAATTTTATAACTTAAACATCTGTGTAAGAGTTCCCAATAATTCATTTTGCATTTAATTTACACCTTCAAATTCTTTTTTTTTTTCTTAACAACATTTACAACAGAAGCTTTTAAAATTAAATTTAAAAAATAAAAAATAAAAACTACTATAAGTTAGAGTGGTAGACTGAACAAAAAAAGAAGTTGCGGGTCTTGAAATATTTTATGGTTTAAGGGTCCCTAAATGAATTGATTAATTTATAACATGCCTATTGTTCTATTTTGAAATAGTTTGTTTAACAAAACAAAGGAGGAAGAACTGATATTATCAAATCAAATTTATTTTCAAGATAAAGAACATTAAACCTAAAAAAAATTATGATTAAGGCAATGGGTAAATCTTATATACCTGTGAGATATAATTTTATAATAATATAGTATCTTTGCTATATTAGGCCTTAATTGGTTATGTAAGAGAAATGTAAATCGAAACAAATTCCTTTTATTGAACATGTTTGGTATGCAAATGAAATAGAGGTCGAGAATCTTGCTCAAAAAGGGATTGTAGCCACTATAGCCTATGAAAGGGAATCTTCATTGGCAATGTTAGAATATCAAATATGCTTTTAGTTTTCTGACAAACTCGTGTCTCCTCTTTCACTAGTTCCTCGAACCCAAAACACCTCGTCTTCCATTGTTCTTCACTTCTTTCCAATGTTTGGCCTCGTTGCAAACCTTACTCACTAGATTTGTCGTTATTTGGATTTAATTGACTTAATCTAAAAGTCATACACATCACCGTGGTCGAGACAAAGAGCTTCAAGGATGAATGTCATTGAAGGTGCAAGAAAAAGACAAAGGCGTAGGAAGAAGAGATTTGGAAATTAGATGAAGAAGATGAACCAGTTAATTGAAGGAGTAGAGTTTTAGTTCCCTATATGATAAAAGCCATAAAAGAATAAATTTGTTTGTTAAATTATTTTATTTTTCTAAGGGCATTTTGGTCATTTGTGCAGCCTTCTTTTCTATTCCTCTAACATTTTTATCTAACCAAGGATGCAAATATAAAGGTATTCCCATTCCATTTGATGTCATATTAAATATAGTAGAAGTAATTCTATTCAATCATGCATTCCCTTTCCAATTACATAGATGACAATTTTGTAAACCACACGGGTCTTTAATCTTCTTAGTGACTCAAAATAAATGATAGAGTCTTTAAACTTGTAAAGTGGGCTTGATGTAAGTAAGTAGACACATTGTCTTCTTCGAGCATTCATCTTTAGTTTTTATGGTCACAACTATCATATTTAATTGGATAAATTTCTTTTAGTGTACTAAAAATTTTTTTAACAAATTTATAACCTATTAGATCTTTAGGCCATAGCCTTTACCTTCAATCTAGCATAATTTGCTTTTGATATTAAGTTTGAACTTAGAACCTTTGAGGGACCACTTCCTGTAATTTCTCATTTGGTTTTGTGCTTGTACATACTTAAACTTCAATTCTTGGTGTCCAATAGTCAATATTTGTTTACATTCTTTGTTATCCTATATTGTCATCAAATGGGCTGTTGATAAATTATATACATAGCTTTGTTGCCTTAAAAAAAGACTAGAATAATGAATGTTCATTTAACAACACTTAATACTTTTCTTATAAAGAAGCTCGTACATTGTATGCACGGTTATAATTTTTTCTTTTAATGGAAAGCCAGAATATATATATATATATATAAGACTTAACTCTATTAAATTAGTGATATAGGTGTATATTGAAGAGAATAAATAAAATAGCATAAATAATATTAAAGAAAAAAACCTTAGTTATTAATATTATGAGCTTGTTATGTAATAAAAAAACATTTGAATTCTTCATGCTGAAAGCAAATCTATTGAAACCAGTGATTACAACAAAAATTAAAGAAGAGTGTTTGATCTCAAAATGTTAAAAGCCCCTAACCTTGAGAGTTTTTCATGGTTATTTTATAGCATGCCTAGACTACAATAGGAAAGCTTGTTAGTATTCTTATCCAGGAATTTTTCTCTCATGGTTAATCTATAGTTGGCATTAACTCTATCACCTTGTGATGATCCCAAATATTGATTATCATAAGAAAGTGGAAAATTTCACACTAATTAGTCTATGCAACTTTTCATACAAAATTATCTCTAAAATTATTGCTACTTGAATCAAAATTATCCTAGGGAGGGTAATTACAAAAAACTAGAAATGATGCAAGATCACTAGGAACTTGTCCTAGAGAACCTCTAACAATTTGTACCACACATAAGACTGGTTAAAAACAAGAAACACAAACAAAAAGGTTAAATATAGGTGAAAAGGTAAGACTCTAAAAGAACCCGTCTCTTGAAGCCCTAGTTTTGGGACGCCACAAAGGATGATCACTCCTTTGATAAGTCAAATATTCTTTTAAGAACATAAGAAATGCAAAAGAACTCTCATACAATATAAAAAAAACGCAACTCTTATTGTCCTCTTTTCTGAATACATATGAGGCCTTTATATATGCAATAAGAGACTTAAAACTTTTTAAAAATAAACCCTAAATGTGACACCATTTATTACATGAATTTGGAAGGTTAAGAATGGCACCACAAAGAAAAAAAAGAAAAGAAACTAACTTATTCTTCAAGCATAAGTTTTGACCATATGGCCTTATTCAAATAACTAAAATATAAACTTCCTACATGGTTTGGAAATTGATGATCACATGCTAGTGACATGAGGCTTCAAGTGATCTTCCAATCAAACTCCTTTTAGGCCTTCGACTTTAGTGGAATCTTGGGTTATTTGGGAGCATATTAACATGCCACTTAGAGCTCTTTTGGTAGCCATCAAATTCTCATAAGTAAGCTCTAAATCTTGCAATTCATAGATCAAACAATTAAAAGCTTCTTTCATTGCTTTAGACTTTACTATTATCATTAGGACTTCAACACCTTGTAATGAATCTTTAGGCATATTGGACTTGAATTCTTAAACTTTAATAGATAAATTTCATTCAACCCTTTGGCTTCCATGTTTAAACTTTATTTCAGCTCTAACATCATGCTCTATATGTCCTAAATCATATCTCACATATTTAGTAGCTTGCCCAAACTTTCTTTGATGGTTACACCATGTATTATCTCTTTGAAAGTGGTCATAGGAGCTTTATAGTACTCCATCATTCCCTCCTTCCTCGAAAGGATTCGTCCTTGAATCTGCAGTATCAAAGAGAGATAAATCAATCACATTAACTGTAGCACTAACATTACCATAGGAGCTAGACAAATCAATTTTATAAGTATTGTCATTAATCCTTTTTAAAACTTGGAAAAGACCATCTCCTCATGGTTGCAATTTAGATTTCCTTTATTCTAGAAATCTTTCCTTTCTCAAGTGCACCCAAAGCCAATCATTGGGCTTAAATACAACACTTCTCCAGCCTTTGTTAGCTTGCTTTGAATATTGTTCATTTCTTCTCTCAATGTTGGCTTTTACTTTAGCATGTAATTGCCATACAAACTTAGCCTTTTTCTTGCCATCAAGATTAGCATACTCATTAGAAGGTAAAGGAAGAATATTTAAAGAAGTCAAACGATTAAAGTTATGTACAATTTCAAAAGGAGAAAATTAAGTAAAAGAATGTACAATCTTATTATAAGCAAACTCAATGTGAGGCAAACACTTTTTTCCAATTTTTCAAGTTCTTTTGTATGATTACATGTAACAAGGTAGTGAGCGTTCTATTCACCACTTCAGTTTGCTCATCAGTTTGAAGATGTACAATAATAGAAAACAAAAACTTAGTGCCAAGTTTATTTCACATAGTTCTCCCAAAGCCACTAAGAAATTTAACATTCTTATCACTTACAACTGTTCTTAGCAAGCCATGCAATCTTATAACCTCTTTAAAGAACAAGTCAACTATGAATAACATTATTAAATTTAGAGCAAGCATGAAGTGAGCCATTTTACTAAATCTATCAACTACAACAAAGATGCTATCTTTTCCACTAGGAGATCTAGGCAATCCCAATACAAAATTCATAGAGATATCAATTCGAGGATGGGAGGAAACGGGTAAGAAGGAATATAAACCATAAGATTGAACTTTAGACTTTTCATCTCTACATGCAATGCATCTAGCACAAATAGCAACAATATCTTTTCTCATGTTTAGCCAATAAAAATGTTCATACAAAGGAGCTAAAGTCTTATCAACACTAAAGTGGTCCATCAAACCTCTACCATGAGTTTCCTTTACAAGCAACTCATGCATAGAACATGATGGAATGCAAAGTTTATCTTTCCTAAAAGGAAACCCATCAAATTTATAAAAACCACCAATGCCATGCTTTTTACAAGATTTCCATATTTTAGCAAAATCACAATCAGATTCATACATGCTTTTCAACATCTCAAAACCAAATAACCTAGCATGCAAAAAAGTAAGAAGAGAATATCTCCTAGAAAGTATATCAGCCATAATATTTTTTTTCCTTGTTTATGTTTAATCACATAAGAAAAGTTCTAATAAATTCTAGCCACTTAATATGTCTTTTGTTTAATTTACCTTAAGACTTTAAAAACTTCAAATTTTCATGATCAAAATGAATGATAAATTCTTTTGGTCACAAATAATGTTGCCAAGTTTCTAAAATCCTTTTCAAAGCATACAACTCTTTATCATAAGTGGAATAATTTAAAGTAGCACCACTCAATTTTTCACAAAAATAAGCAATGGGTTTAGAATCTTGCATTAAAACAACCTTAATGCCTATACTAGAAGTATCATAATCAACTTTAAAAACTTTAGAAAAATCAGGGAGAGTAAGAAAAGAAGCATTGGTTAGTTTTTCTTTCAAAGCATTAAAGGCAATCTCTTGTGCTTCACCCCATTTAAAGGTTACATTCTTCTTCACTAATTCATTTAAAAGTGCAACAATGGTAGAGAAGTCTTTCACAAACCTTCTATAGAAGCTTGTTAAGCTAGGGAAGCTCCTCACCTCATTTGCATTCTTAGGTGTAGGCCATTCTCTAATAGCCTTGACTTTCTCTTCATCAACTTGAATTCCTTTAGCACCTACAACAAAACTAAGAAACACAATAGTATTCATGCAAAAGGAACACTTTTCTAAATTTGCATAAAGTCTATTTTCTTTCAAAGTAACAAACACATTATGCAAATGCTTTACATGATCATTTTAACTCCTAGAATAAACAAGAATATCATCAAAATAAACAATTACAAATTTTCCAATAAAAGGATGAAACACATGGTTCATTAAGCTTATAAAAGTGCTAGGTACATTAGTCAAACCAAATGGCATAAATAACCATTCATACAATCCAAATTTAGTTTTAAAAGTAATTTTTCATTCATCACCCTCTTTCATGCAAAATTGATGGTACCTATTTCTAATATCAATTTTAAAAAAGATAGAAGCACCATACAATTTATCAAGCATATCATCTAAACAAGGAATAGGTAACGATATTTCACCATTATTTTGTTGATAGCTCTACAATTAATGCATATTCTCCACTTGCCATTTTTCTTAAGCACAAGAATAACCGATACAGCATATGAACTCAAAATTTCTCTTACAAAGCCTTTTCTTATTAATTCTTCAACTTGTCATTGAATCTCTCTTATTTCTTCTGAATTGGCTCTATATGTTGGTCTATTTAGGATAGAAGCTCCGGGTAGGAAGTCAATGCAATGCCCAATGCTTCTTAATGGGGGCAAGCCATTGTGAATTTCTTTCAAAAACAAATCACCAAATTCTTCCAACAAAGACATAACACTAGGAGGAAAAGATTAATCAAGATCATTAATGGTTAGATAAACATCTTTATACAGAAGTACATAAGATTCCTCACTCAACAAAGCTCTCTTGGTCTTTCCTTTTCCAGTAAACAAAATAACTCTTTTCTCATCATTTTTTTACTCTCATGCTTTTCCTTTTCACTCACTTTATTTTCTCTCTTTTGCACTCTCTTTTCACTCAACTTACCATTTTCTTTCTTTTCTCTCTCTAACACACCATCTCTCTCTTTATTTTCTTTTTCTCTCATTTTGCATTCTTTTTCTATTCTCACTTGATCCTTATAAACTTGAATGGGCCTAAGAGGTTTAAGTACAACATTTTTACTATTGAAAGAAAAAGAATAACAATTCTTATAGCTATCATGCCTAACTTTTCTATCAAATTTTCAAAGCCTACCAAGCAAAAGATGTCTAGCATACATAGGTGCTACATCACATAGAATTTCATCATGATATTTTCCAATAGAAAATGCAACCATAACTTGCCTGGTAACTTTAACTTCACCACGATCATTCAGCCACTACAACTTGTAAGGTGTAATGACCGGAAAAGCAACAGGGGGGTTATTATTTTAATATATCACTTTTCTCTCCCCAGGGTCTTCATTTTCCCGTGCCACTTTCCCCTTTCTGCTTACTGTTCCTCTTTCTTCCACTGCGCATACAGAGCTTATCTCCCCTGGGTGTCGTTGTCTCTTCTCCATCGCAGGACCAGCGCCGCGTCGCGTAGCTCATCCTAAGTTTTCCCCCTGCTGGTTCGAACGCAGCGACGCAAGGAGGGGAGCCTGTGGTGCCGTCGGTCTAGGTGAGCGTCTTCCACCTTTCACACGTCTCCTCCATTTTTGTTGTGGTGTTCTTCCTTAATCCCATGGATTCCGACCACCCCCCTCCGTTCTGGTCCATCCCAGCTCAAGGAATAAGGAAAATGGTGAGATCTCTCCTTTTTCTTGGTTGGCCGATGGAAGAGCAAAAAAAAGGGGATTTTATTTTTTTTGGATTTCTGTTCTGTATAGGGTATGCATTAATCTTTGATTTGTTGCTCCTTTAGAATAATACATGAACTTAAAAAAAAAAGGGGATGGAATAGGATTAATATGGATGGATTAGGTTAAAGGTTACTGCGTCATGAGTATGGTTCTGCAAATAAAAAGGCTGTTGATAACTAGTATAGAATTATATAAGTGTAAGTGTGATCATTGTGAACCTATGTGGTGATTTGGTGAGTTGGGTGTTATCAGGAAGTTCTATGAGCATTGGCGGTGGAGGAAGCTAACCTTTCAAGGAGGAACAAACAGCGTGCTAGTTGGGGCATCGTCAGTGAGTGAATAACAGATTTTCGAAGTGCTTATTACTACCATTAACTGTGACATCAGTACCATGATCCAAATCATTCCATGTGGGAAAATATATATATATATATATATAGATATACTTATGCATTGCTCTTTTTTTAAAAATGAATTGTTTCAAGGGAGGAATGGTTGGGAGAAGACATTTTAATTATTTTCTCATCAAGGGGTCTTACTTGGTTACTTAATTATAATTATGAAATTTATGCATTCATACTTTTTTTTTTATTTAGTTAATTGTTGCTTGAGCTAATTTTGTCCCTTATAATTTAAATTCTTTACATAAAATAGTAATAACAACAACTATAATAAAGTTTGGCTAATGATATACCCATATATACATATACAGATATATATACATATGCGTGTATGACTTAGAATTATGGATTTTCGTGTGTGTCTTATCTTTAAGTGCATGCAATAGTCCTTGAAGTAGCTTGGCCATGTGTTTTGAAGGATTTTGGGTGGAGAAGGAGCTACCCGTTAGGAGTAGCCGCCCGAAAGGAATGGGTAAGGAGCTGCCAACAGGGTGTAGCCTCCCCCAGAAAATATAAGTTATGACGTGTAGGTACGAAGGGTGGAGAAGGAACTGCCCGTTAGGCGTAGCCTCCCCAGTGAAATAGGGGAAAAGGAGCTGCCAACGAGGTGTAGCCACTACCTTACTTGATTTTGCGAAAAACCTTCCTTAAGTCATCGTACCGAGACTTAAGGCCTTGATAGGTAGTCTTGCATGCCATAGGTTGAGGATCTGTTATCTAGTAAGATCTGACGATCATTGCATGTATTTCAACTTTTAAGTTACAACATTTGATTTAAAATAAGAAATTCTGTTATTTGCTCACTGAGTTGTCTCACTCTGTTAATATTAAATTTTTTTCAGATAGCGTCACAGGATCTGATCCGCTTCCCTCATTGTAGATTTTGAGGCGTAGTGGTGGTGAGCCTTCTTTTTGGAGCTGGGGGCTTCGTTATTTTTTTTTTGTGGTGCTGTTGTCTGTAGTAATTGATAAGGAAAATGTATTGTAAAGTATTTCATAAGTAGGACCAATAGTTATAGGTTTTGTTTTCCTCCTTCCCCATTTTGGTTCTTCGATGTATTGAATGATTGGTTGATGAGAGCGGAGCTCTCTATTGTTATTTCTGTAGAATTCTGGCTGTTTGTAGAAATTTGGGATATCCTATTTACAGGGGACACTCTGCCAAAATTTCTATAAAAAGCTAGAGTACAAGGAAAGAAGTTACATATATATCTATACCAGATGAGATAAGGTTAAAGTAATCAATTAAGCCATAGCTAAGAATCCTGTATGGGTTCCCCGTGTAAGTTACCCCTTCTCTCGGGGAGTAGGGTGTGACATAAGGCCTAGGATATTTCAAAGTCAGCAAATTCAATTTTTCCATAAGCAAAGTACTAGCAACATCGGTATAGTTGCTACCATCAATAGTTATGCTATATATTTTACCATTGATAAGACATTTAGTTTGGAAGATGTGCTTGCGTTGCTTTTCTTCAAGGTCTTTTTTCGGTTGGATATTAAGAGTATACCCAGCCACTAGGGCTTCACCAATTTTAGCATCAAGTTCTTCGTCGAACGCTTTCACCAAAAAAGGGCATATCATCATAATCTTCATCATCACTATCATCTTTACCAACAACATCACCATTTTCAAGTAAAATCATAGTTCTTTTATTTGGACATTGTAAAGCAATATGACTAAAACCCTAACATTTAAAATATCTATTTTTACATAGAATAAAAGAGGAAGAAGGTTTAGAGTCATTTTTACCTTTAGAAGGTGGGGTAGCAATTTTCAACTTGTTCTTTTCATTTGGCTTGGTTTCACCTTTAGATTTGAAGGAAGTTTTGGGATCGTTCAAAATTTACCTCTATGAACTCAAACTAGTCACTACTTTCTTTTATTAACTCTCCATTTAAATGGCTTTATGCAACAACTCATCCATGTCAAGGTAGTTTTGTAGTTTAACTACTTTGATTATCTCGAGATGCAATCTATCAATGAATCTTATCATGGTTGCTTTCATATCTTCCTCAACGTTTGCTCTAATAATAAGGATCTGCATCTCTTGGTGGTACTTCTCAACACTCATAGAGTCTTGCCTTAATCTCTGCAACCTTTTGAACAAGTCCCTGTAGTAGTGACAAAGGACAAAGCATTTTTGCATGATGATTTTCATCTCTTGCCATCTTTGTATTGCCTTTTCACCATTTTGCCTCTTATCAATTTGTAATTGATCCCACCAAATGCTAGCATAATTTGAAAACTCAATAGCAGCAAGTTTAATCTTTTCTCTTTAATATAAGAATGACATTTAAATACATGTTCCATTTTTCTTTCTCATTCTAAATAAAGTTCAGGGTCATTTTTTTCTTGAAAAGAGAGAATTCTCAATTTGATGTTCCTAAGCTCATTATGGGAATGAACTTGTTGTCCTCTTCTAACGATGGACTCTTTAAAGCCAGATTCATAATCTCCACTCTCTCTTTCAGCAACTCAAGCCTTACACTTAAGTTGTCTAGAGCCTAATGGGGATTGAATGGCGTCAATCTTATCATTGAACAACTTTTTCATCTTACTTTCTATTGCTTACATAAAAGCCTTTGGATCAAAGTGAGGCTTACTAGTTTGAGACGTACCTATAAAATAAGGTTAATGCAAATAAAACAAATAGGATCTCACTACTCTTCCACACATGTTTACATTCAAAGATGTTAATTCACTTGTGTTTTGCTCTAGTAAATGGCTTTTTCTCTAATGTAAACTCTCTTGTCTTTTACCATTCAACTTGCTTCCTATAGTGTTCTTAATCAAATCATAACCAATTAAAAGAAGCAATTGGTAAAAGTGTCAATCACAAAAAAAAAAAAAGAAACCAGAATCCCAAAATTCAAATTCCCAAAGAATCAAACACAAAAGGAAAAATGGGTGTGTAAATTAAGAGGGAAAGAAGAAGGGAAGACGAGTACGAAGGGAAGAAAACAAAATAAAAAGGTGAGAAAAACTTGGAAACAAGAAAGAATAGAAAAAAAAAGTAAGTTTAGGAAAGTTGTTACATTGATGGAGAGATTAAGAAATTAACAAACTTGAAATTCAAGAAAGATGGATTAGGAAAGAATCAAATTAGGAAAGTAATAGAAAAGGAAAAGTAAGGAATTTAGAAAAGTAGGGAAATAGGAAAGTTTGGAAACTTACCACCCAAGTTCATAGAATTAGAAAACTTCTTGTGATTTGTAGTGTAAGTTCTTCACTTTAGAATACTTCCTCACTTGAATGCAAATAGGAAAGTAGTAGCAACCTAAGACTTACTTCAGCCAAAAATTGGAAGCTTGCTAAATAATCTACAACCTTAAATGTTTAGCACTGAAATTGTTTGATTTTTTATCTTTTTTTATTTTTAATCTCTTTTTTTAATAGGCAAAACACATAAAATAGAATAGCAACACTAAGAATACAAAGATACCAAATCAAACAAGGAAAAAAAGAACGAACTAAAAAACTTGAAATCAATAAGGATGAACGTGTCCTAAAGAACCTCCAGCAATTTGCACCACACTCGGGACTGGCTATAAACAAAAAACACACAAATAAAAGATTAAATGTAAGTTAAGAGCTAAGACCCTAAGAGAACCCATCTGTTACAATCCTAGCCTTGATATGCTATAAAGGATGACTAGTTATTTGATAAGTCAAGTATTCTCCCAAAAACATAAGGAATGCAAGAGAACTCTCACACAATATAGAAAAAAATGTAACTCTTATTGCTCTTCTTTCTAAGTACATATGAGGCCTTTATATAGGCAATGAGAGACCTAAAACTTTCTAAAAATAATTTCTTAAAGGTGGTACCATCTATTACATGAATTTAGAAAGTTAAGAATGGTGCCACAAAGAAGAAAAAGGAAAGAAATGAACTTATTCTTCAAGTATAAGTTTTGACCACATGGCCTTATTCAAACAACTAAAATAAAAACTTCTTACATGGTCTGGAAATTGATCATCACATGCTCATCACATAAGGCTTCAAGTGAGATCTTATGATTAGAATTTTTTTAGGCCTTCAACTTCAGCAGAATCATGGGCTATTTGGGAGCATATTAACATGCCACTTAGAGCTCTTTTGGTAGCCATCAGATTCTCATAAATGAGCTCTAAGTCTCACAATTTATGGATCAAACAATTAAGAGCTTCTTTCATTATTTTGGACCTTACTCTTGTCATTGGGCCTCCAACACCTTGTAATGGATCTTTAGATACATTGGACTTAAATTCTTAAACTTTAATAGATAAATTTCATTCAGCTCCTTGGCCTCCATGTTCAAACTTTAGTTTAGCTCTAACATTTGCTCTACATGTCTTAAATCATGTCTCACATGTTTAGCAACTTGCCCAAGCTTTCCTTAATGGTCACGCCATGTATTGTCTCCTTGAAGGTGGTCATATGAGGTCTATAGTACTCCATCACTTTGTTTCTAATAGATTCATTCAAGATAGCATTTTTATAGTAAATGAGGCATTTCACTATTTGAAAGCAAAGAGATAGGGATAAAAACTTGAATTGGTAGTGAAATTAAACATGAACAAAGTATATGATAAAGTGGAATAGAATTTTTTAAACTAGGTTGTTTTAAAAATGGGTTTTTGTAAGACATAGGTAAAAAAGTAATGGAATGTATAGCTTTAGTAGATTTCAATCTCTTACTCTCAGGAAGGAAAATAGCATAGATCATTCCTCAGAGGGAATTGAGGTAGGGAGACCTTCTTTCCTTTTTCCTCTTATCATTTTTGTTGATGTACTTTAAAAAATGATTTCTTCCAAAATTGCTAGTAGGTGTTTAAAAGGGATCCAATTGGCTAAAAATTGTCTAGTATTTACTCATTGTTTATTTACGAATAACTCCCTATTCTTTATAAGAGCTTTTAAATAGAATTGTCATACTATGAAAAAGATTTTATATGACTACTGTCGTGCTTCTAGTCAAATGGTCAACTTTGATAAATCCTACATATATTTTTTTCCCAGAAACATACCTTGACTCTTTAAGGGATGAAATATATGACGCTTTGGGTATCATAGTGGCAGATTCTGCAAGAAAGTATTTAGGATTATTGGTCTTTTTAGGGAAGATTAAAGTTTAAGGCACTAGCATTTGTTCGAGATAAAGTATTTAGCAAAATGTAGGGTTAGAAATAAGCCTTGCTCTTTCAAGCTAGTAAAGAAATTCTTCTTAATTTAGTTTAAATGCCATCCCTATATATCCTAAATCCTGCTTTAAATTTTCAAAAAGAATATGCCAAGAGTTGGACAATATATTAACTAAGTTTTAGTGGAGCCAAAGTGAAGAGGAAGGCAAAATCATTAGCAAGCATGGAGGAAATTATCTTTGGCAAAAAGTGCAAGGGGATTGGGGTTCAAGGGGTTTTTTTTTTCAAATTTTAATCTTGCTCTTTGGGCAAAGCAAACTTGGCATATTCCCTTTTCTCCTAATGGGTGATGGGTGAGAATTCTTAAAAGGATATGTTTTTCAAATTCTAGGTTTTTAACCAAAAAAAAAAGCAAGAACTTCATGGGCTTAGTCAAGTATATTAGAAGGCAGGGATTTTCTACAAAAAAAAAACCTATTGGTTTATTACTCATGTATTGAAAATTAAATTTTGGGAAGACCCTTGAATTCCTAGCTTGTAGAATTTTAAACTTTCCTTATATGCTCCTTATATGCTCCTTATGAGGTGTTAAAAGATTAAGTGGTGGCTAAATTGCCATGCAATAGACAATAGGACTTATCTACTATTGATGGATGGTTAAATGATGATAAGTTACAAGCAATTAAAAAGATATTGAATCCCAGGGTGTTTAAAGATGATAAACTAATGTGGACTAAATTAAGAGATAGGTGCTAAACTATTAAAAGAGTTATCATATTGCATTGGCTTTATCTCATAGGGAGACTATGGCTATGGTAAGTTCATCCTTTTAAGTTTAGCCTCAACAGTGGAAAGTTATATGTAATTGAAAGTGCCACCCGAGGTAAAACATTTTATTTAGAGGATTTGTACTAGTTCATTACCAATTAGAGCCAATCTCTTGAAAAGGAAATGTAATACGTGTCCCCTATGTCCATGCTATCCAATTGAGGTGGAGTTTATGGAATAACTCTTTTTGTTATGCAAATGGATAAAATAGATTTAGTTTTCATGCCCACTTTCTCATAAGATTGATCAATATAGTATTTTTAGAATAAAAGTTAAGCTATTTAAAATGTTTTTCAATTTGGATTTAGGACAATGTTGAAACTATTATGCTCTGTTGGTATATTTGGAAGAATAAAAATGGGTGGATTTTTTAAAATCTCCCTCTTAACCTAATTGTTACCATGCATAATGCTATTTAGGCACTTCATAAATTTTACATAACAAACAAATGGTTAGTCATAGGTGACATTTCAAATGGTATTAGTAATAAGACTACTAGATGTTAACATCCTTTTATAGGGGGTTCCTTTAACATTAATGTTAATAGTTGCTTTCATGATACTGGAAGAAAGGCTGGCCTTGGGGTGATCATTAGATATAGTACTAATGAAGTAGTGGAATTAACTTGTGCTCCTTGAGTTGTTATTTCATTATTTTTGGCTAAAGCTCTAACTATCTTAATAGATATACAAATGGCTTTATATCTTAATTTGAAGCAAGTTAAGATTGAATCTAATAGTAAAGAATTAGTAGCAGCTATTAATTCTACATCTATTTGCCCAAATTGGAAAACTCTACAAATTGTGGAAGATATCATTCACCTTGTAATAAGTTTTCTTCTTGTTCTTTTTTAGGACACCAATATCTATTAAATAAGCTATAAACTAGCTTTTTAAGCATTTCGATAAGGAGATGTGCCTAGCACAGTGGAAATCTTTCCCCTTTCCCCTATCCCCTCTTTTATTTATTCTTTCCAAAGATTTGGATAGTTGTAAACAAGAAATTAGTTAAATTGGTCTATTGTAACTTGTCCATAAACTTCTTGTATTGGTTTATTTCTCTTAACAAATTTTTAGTAGAAAGAAAAAAAAAATAACATAGTGTTGAGTCCTATGTATGTCCTCTCTCTCTCTCTCTCTCTCTCTTCCTAAACCTTAAATCACTATTTTTTTTTGAGCCTTTTCCTATGAAAAAAAGTATTTTTATTAAAAAAATACTCATCCATATCCTACTTTTGGTCTTGAGAAGTCAATGACATAGGTGCCCAACTTCCTTAATTTTTTTTTAAATATTTTATTGAAAGTTAGAAGCTTTGATTTCCTTACTTGTCAGTGTGATAGGTTTGGCCTGCCCATAATTTAAAAAACTATAATACAATGACATTAAAATTAAAAGAAAATTACAATTTAATTTTTTTTCCAATTTAAAAATAATTTCTTATTACTATATAAATAAATTTGTGAGATTTTCAATTGAATAACATATCCTTATATTAAATCAATATTCTATTCTATATCTCAATTATTCATTTAAATCACGTTATTTCTCTTAGGTAGGGCTAGTTTTATGCACAATATAGATAATAATAAGAAATTGATGAAAAATTTTAAACCTCTTACAAATAATAAAATTTTCTCTAATTTAATCTAAATTCAAAATTAATTTAAATAGTTTAAAAAAATTTTAAAAAAATCATCTCAAAGGCTTAGGTGTGCCTTAACTTTTTTTTTTTCAAATATTTGTCATTGAAGTTAATAGGTAACATGGGGGGTTTAGAGGACTGAAGTTGTCAACTATGTCGTCAAAATGTGTCCACATTCTCTCTAGTAGACGTGCCAAAATGATGGTCATTTTACTCAAATCCTGACCATTTGCTTCATTCATCGGCTCATGGCATGCCACGTAGCATCTTCTCATAATAACATAAACACTGTGTTTTATATGCATAGTAACCTTCCCTAACACATGGCTAGAAGCAAGTTTTGAAGCAACCAAATAAGTGTAATTTCCCTGTGCCATTAACACTACAAATGCAGTGAAATTTTGGAGCCAAACCTAGGGCTAGAAGAGACCTGCCATTACTAATTTCCTTTTTTGAGTTCTCATTGCTTTTTTCCCATGAAGCTTCATAGAGGAAATAGTGAATGGTGAAAAGACAAAAGAAAATGAAGCTTTGTGGTAATGCTCTGCTATGACATTATTGGAAATCAATTTTTTTCTCTATTATGTTTTTGTGTATTAATTATAGGTGCTAGTTGAAATATTTGAAGCTAAGGAATTTGATGAACCTATCCAAAAATGTATCATAGGCTTGATTTTTGGCCTAAAAATAACCAAACTAATTATTGAATTTTCATTAATAAAGCCCTTTTGGTACTTTCTCTTTTTTTCTCTTACCTTTTTTCTCTTACCTTTTTTCTCATAGAAAAATCTAAGCACGCTTTTCTAATTTCTTTTGTTCATTGTTTTTGTGGTATATATAGGAAATCAAGGAGTTCCATAGAGCAAATTACTCTATGTTCATCAGCATAAGCCTAACTTTTGTGAACTATTCATTTATGTAAGGGAAAATAAGTTTTCTTAAGAGGATAGAATGATGAAGAAATCATAGAGGATGATAATGGGGTCATGGTTGCCAAAATGAGTGATAGGGTAACTTTCAAATATTGGTTAGAGATATGGTCATTAAAAGAAACATAGATTCTTCAGATAGTTGAAGCTCTTGTAGATTAGTAACTTTATCAGCAATTATGGAATCTCTAATTTCATAGAACCAGTGGGAATTCTATCTCTAAGAGATTGAAAGTTATTTCTGGATTGGTTGTCTTCTAACTTGGATGAAGAAAGATTTAGGCAATAAGACAATGATGTCTCTATTTTTCGTAAATTAGTGGGAATTCTATCTCCAAGAGCTTAGCTATATATTTTTTAATTTAATTTTGTTTTTTGTAAATAAGTTTCTATTTATCTATGTTTATTGGAGTTGAAGGATGTAATCATAATTTCTTCATCTTTTATTGCTATCTTTGTTCTTTTAAGAGCATGGAATGAGAGGAGCATAATGAATTAGTTGTTCTTCACTATTTATAAGGTTTCAATTTTGCATTTCTCTTTAATGTAGAAGTACATAAACCAGTACAATGGCAGTGAGCTTTGTTCTTTGGGCATGTGTTATAATATCTTAAATCATTTTGCTTTCTAACAATAATTCCATATCAAAGTAGCACCACATAGTTCTCTTTGCCTTTTTCCCATGTAGCTTCATAGAGGAGATGGTGATGGTGACAAATAAAAGAAAATAAAGCTTCGTGGTTTGCCATAGTAGAGTTGTGTAACATTCTAAAATTAATTAAGAGTAATTATAGAGAAGTAAGGAATTATTATGAGAAAGCTAAGAAAATTATGAAAATAAAAATTTTAAGGAAGATGATTATTTTGAGTATTTTGGGGTAAATAATAATTGTTTGGCAATTTTGGTGAAAGTAAAATATTATTGTGGATTTGAATTTAATTGGATTAAAATTTTAATTTAGATTCCATGATTAATTTAATTATGCTAAAGATAATTGGTGGAGACCTAATTTTAGTTTTTTTTTTCTTTTTATGGAAACCATACTTAATTAAACCCACTTGACCTTGGCCCAACATTTACAACATTAGCCACTTAGATAAGAAGCCCATTAGGTCAGCCCATCTCCTCTAAAGCTCTAAAATGAGCTGAACCCCTATTCTTTGTTCAGCTAGAATGTTGGGCAGCCAAAGAGGAACACAAAATTTACACATTTAAAAGAAGGCTAAGGTTTCTTCACATTTTAGCTCTAATTTGTACATTTAAAGGGAAATTTAGCCAAGGTAAATTATACAACAATTTGATCCTCCTACCTTTCTCTTCATTTTGGTCTAATTAGTTTCTTGTTTGGTAGATTTTCACCTCATTTCCAAATATAAAATTAGATGTTTTAATAGTTTCTTACATGATTTTCAAAGCTTAAGATTAGAGGGTCTATTGGGTAAGTAATTCCCTCCATTCTGATGTGTTATCATGTTGAAATTTTTCCTTAATGATTGACTTTTATATGTGTTCTTTCATTGTGCTAAAATGCAAGGAACTTGGAGTGAACCATTATAATTTTTAGGTTATAAGGCTTAAATCTGAATTTTGGAGCTCATTAGAGACTGAGTAAATGTTTTCTCAATAGATTATAATGATTAGAATGAATGGGCATAATATTTCTATTGTGAATAATGACTAAGAGTTACATTTCAATTAATTTAGGACCTTTAGAGTATTGGTATTTGTTCTTGGCTTCTGAGAAAATTGGCAAAACTAAGTGAGGTAATCCGAAGTTTTTAATTCCATGTATATATTCTTTTTAATCTTATATTTGTTATACATATATGTTTTCTATGCTAAATAATTGGTTGGCTACTTGATTATTTAGGACCGTGATTGTATTCTTAGTGGAGTTGTGATCATACTGTCATCTGTGCATTGTGTCGTAATCGTGCATTGAGTTGTGATCAGACTCAATGGAATGCACCAAGTCGTGAGCATACTCAATGGGGAGGTGGTGCCGTGGACAGGCCTTTTCCTCTATTTTTTGCCATTTATATGTTGTATGTAATTACTAATATGGGATAGTAGTCATTGGTAGTATAACTAATTCATTTACTAATTAAATTGATGATTCTAGTATTTATTGGTAAGAAATGCACTTATGTTGATTAATTTGCATATATGTATATAATTTTCCTTTGGTTATTGAGACTCATATTTCACCCTATTTCATCAGCTAACAATTTCATGTTAAAGTTCCTCGACTAAAGAAAAGGAGAAGAATGTGGATGGTCACCACCTAGATTTAGACCTTATGCGGAATTCTTGCACTTTGATGCTTTTTAGTTTTAGCCTAAATGTTATTCTTTTTTGTAATTTAACTTGTGTAGCATCATGATGCATTTGTTTTTGCTTAGTGTAGGTATTTTGATGTTTGAAACTAAGGGTTTAACCCTTAGAAGACTAGGTTCTGACTTACATTGATTCTAATGTATTTACATATAATTGAGTCCCTAACTAATATGCATGTATGGAATTTGCCTCATCAATCTAATGAACATGACTATTACTTTGCTTTTATGGCTAGTCCTAGTTCTGTTATATACATTTTGCTGTCATATATGTTCCATGTGATTTTTGGAGATGCGTTATAGCCATAATTTGCATTTAAGGTTTCTTTAGAAGGTTGAGGGTGAGAACATGTTTGATTAGTCCATTGCAACTTACTTAAAGTGGTCTAGGGGCATTTGATAGGAAATTGTACATTTGGGGTTGTCTCTTGAGGTTACATAGGTCTTTTTGTTGTCATCATGGATGTGGTGTTGATATGGGTCAGTTTAGGTTGGTATAATGAGTCTTAAGATCATTGGATTACGTAAGTTCATTGGTTGAAGATTTTGGGAGCGTATATACCTTAAAAGCCCTTCATTTTAGTAGTAAAAAGGTTCTAAGATGAAGTTTGGATGGTTATAGATGAGTTAGTTTGTGTATCTTGATTTGAGGTGACAGTAGGGAGTTAAGTTGCGACCGAAACCACTTGAGTCACAGCCAAAACTCATCTAGGGAGTTATAGAACCAAAGTGCGCCATGGTGCAATGGGTTTTGCTAAGGGATAAATCAAGAATTTTAAGCGAGAAGTGTTTTAGTATGGCGCTAGGTAGGCTCACCACTGCGAGACTTGGGATTTTTTGGATAGCGAGGCCTAAGGGGAACTTCGCTACAGCGTGAACATCTTGAGCTATAGTGAGGATCAGGACTTTATGAAATTTTGGTCCTAAACTTGAGCTTAGTTGCATCGTGAAGCCTTTAGGTTGTGGCACAAGTTTAAATTTCTCGTTCCAGGGTTTCAGGATCAAGTCAAGTTGTGGCAGAGAGCACTCAAGCCACATCGTAGATGTGTATTTATGCTTTTAGAGGTTCCATAGGCCAACATGGCCTCAGCTAAACCCCTCTAAGTCTTTGGCAAAGTCCTGAAAATCCCAACTTAGCTAATAAAACATGGTTTTCAATATGATAATGAGGGATAATGACTTGTTGCCTTTCACATATCATTTTTTATACTATTTGGTTGCATATTTAATGGGGTAGAAGTGTTGATAAGAAATTTTATTTCCTTGCATTCATAAATCCTCCTATATATCTTGTTAGTAGATGTCAATGATTTAAAGGTTTAAATTTTTTTGTATTTTCATCCTTTACTAATCTATTAACTAAGTTAAACCTCCAGTGCCACAAATAAAAAATACAATTATCCTTAATTAGCTTATTTATGAGTTAGGATTATTACAAGTAGTGTCACAGAGCTTCATTTCTTTTTTTAGTGTTAATGGCAAGAGGAAATTACACTTGGTTGCTTCAAAATTTGCTTCTGGCCGTGCACGAGGGAGGGCTACTACGCATTTCAAATGCATCATTTGTATTATTATGAGAAGAAGCTATGTGGCACATCAGGAGCCAACGGATGAAGCAAATGGTCAGAATAGGAGGAAAATGAATTTAATGTTGGCGCGTTTATTGGAGAAAATCCAAACAACATCAAAACACATTTCAATATTTGCTACATTTATTGTGCTCCTTCGCTGTCGTTTTTCTTTTAATCCAAACCAAACCACTTTGTATCTCAACTCTGACACTTTTTTATATTTCTTCATTTTATTTCTCATATTTTCATACTTATCATTAACAATTTTTGAATAAATTTGATATATATATATATATAATAAATAAACAAAAAGAATTACAATTTTAAAGTTAACATAGCCTATCATGCTAACGGGTGCGTGTTAATGTGATAGGCAAAAAAGTTTGAGGCATATAAAATTTTAAAGAAACTGAAAAAAATGACACTTATGTCATTGATTTTTTTTAAAAATGAGATATAAATGAATGTTTTTGTCAGTTTTAAATAAAAATTATTATTTTTAATAAGAATAGGCTAAAAATCCATTAATTTGTTTATTATTTGAAAAGAAGAAACCCAAGTCACTGTTTAGTTGAAGGGAATAGGAAAGAACTAAATGAAAAAGAAATTTAAAAAAATGAATGAAATAGATGATAAATAACACTCATGTTATTATTTTAAAAAATGATAAAAATAGATAAATATTATTGAGTAATGATTGTAAAAGATATAATAAATATTATAACAAAGATGTTCAAATTCATCAATTTGTAATTGGATCTAATTTCTGTCCACATGAGATATGTACAATATGTATATCCTTAAAATAAAATCTGAATAAATAGTTTAGATTTTAGATTTTTTTTGTTTTTAATTTAAATCATATATGTATATATATATATATATTTTAATTTTGTACTTAGAAGACTAATTTTTTTTACATTATATATATATATATATATCAAAATCTTAGAAAAAAAAAAAATAAACCGTCTAACATTTGTGCCCCCAGATGTGCAGGGCTCGAAGCTCATTTGCAATCCTTGAACTAGACGGGCCAGCGCCTCACGTAGCTCGAGCTTTCAGACGAAGCATATGTTTACTCCCACTATTGCCCTTACCTTTTTCAGATACCATGTCTTTCTCTTCTAGAATCTGTGACGCAGACTAAGAAAATAAATATATGACGGTGGGGTTTCAATTTCATTTCTGGAAATTCCAACTCCAATTAGCTGCATTTATTTATTTTGGTTAAGCTCCCGTTATTTGTCACTATATAGTATTTTCCGCAATCAAAAAAAATTTATACCTACTTAAGGGGGACATTAAAATGAGTCAATTTTGTAACACATATTGTGTTCAACGATGGTATACAATTTTGTGAAAATTTAAATTTATGCACTTCGAAAATTAATGAAACAATTTTTTTTATTTGATAATCAATTATGACATGTTGAACCTTACAATATTAACATTCCTGTTTTTTTTCACTAAAAAAATTAATTTATTACACGTGCCTTTAATTTTTTTAAAATTTTAATTTAGTCTCCCTAATTAAAAACAAATAATATTATCTTTATATTTTTAAAATATATAATTTTATCTTTTTGTCTCATAATTCATTTAAAATGTAATATCAAATTTAACAATATATTGACTTGAACATTAAACTTAAGTAAATAATTATGTTTGACGTTAAATTTTATATGAATTATGAGACAAAGAAGTAAAATTAAATTATTTTAAGAAATAGAAAGATAACATTATTTATTTTTAAAATCAGATTAAAGCTTTTATTAAACTCAAGGGACCAAAAAAAAAATCCTTCTTTCAACCTAATTTTATCAAAATTTTTTAATAAAAAATTATATTTTATCCCGAAGGTAAAGTTTGATTACAAAATTAACACTTAGAATGTAACAAACAGAAATGGTCTTCCATTTTTGGACCCATATCTTATTGACTTCTTTAGGTCCCATTTAGTAACATGAGATAAAGGAAGATGGTAAAGAAATCTTTTTTTTTTAATATCTCATTTGGTGGCCTAATATTGTTCAAATAAGATAAAAGGAGAAGGAATCTATTTCTTTTAGATAAACATATGAATCAAGAATAATTAATATGTTTATTTTATATAAAGTATATTATGCCTTTAATATCATTTTTTAAGGATTAAACTTAAATACAAATTCTTATATATCTTTATTGTCAGATTTTTTAATTAAAATATGATAAGTATATAATTATTCAATAAATTGACAAATCATACAGTTGTTTGCAAAAGTTATTACTAAAAAATAATACATCTATCATATTTTAATTAGACAACTTGATAACAAAAATATAAGGAACTATATATTAGTTTTTTCTATTTTTTAATTAGGAAAAAAATACACTTTTGGTCTCTTAATTTTATTAAAGTTTTATTTTTGTCTTTTAACTTTATTTAGTTTCAATTTAGCCTTTTAATTTTATCTTAAATTTTGCTTTCGTCCATTAACTTCATTTGATCCCAATTTAGTCCCTTAAACTCATTTTAAATTTCACTTTTGTTTAATTTTATTTGATTTTGATTGAGTCCCTTAAATTTATTTCATATTTTATTTTCATATCCAAGTTTCATTTTGTTCTAATTTGACTATTAATTTTAAAAAATTACTTAAATATTTTTTCCTCTTACACTATCAAATTAAAATACTTAACAAAAAAAATTTATGTAAATTATCAATAAAATAAAATGAAATCATTAGTTAATTTAGAATAAATTAGACAAAAATGAAATTAAGGGATAAAAGTAAAATTTATGATAAAGTTAAAAGACTAATTAGAACCAAATGACATTAAGAGATGAAAGTGAAACCTATGATACAATTAAATGAATAAAGTGAAGTGAGATAAAGTTAAGGGACAAAAGTAATATATAAAGAAATATTAAAGGATCAAATTGAAACTAAATAAGTTAAAATATGAAAGTAAAGCTAAGATAAAATTAAAAGATCAAAAATTTATTTTAGCCTTTTAATTACTTTTTGACTTTTAAGCATGGGTATTTTTGTCATTTTCTCACCATTCTTTTCTATTTTAACACTATTTTTATATAACCAAATATACAAATAGAACATCATTATCATATCTTTCTATATTATATCAAACATAATTATTTTATTTTATTTACATTTTTATTCATTTTCTATTTTCATACCTAACAATTATGTGTATTAAATGGCAAATTATTAAAGTGAACCCTTTTAAATGAAATTATTTCATATAAATTAGTAACAAAAAGTAAAATGCTTTAAGCAATCATTTATAAAATTCAAAACACACAAAATGCTTTTTGGGTTTTTTAATACTAGTTTCTAATATTTTAAACTGATAAATATATAAATATAAATAAATACACTATGGTGAGGTATGGAATAAGTATCATACTACCTTAAAAAGGTCTCTAAACCCAGACCCAAATCCATTCTTCTCAACTGAGATTTAAATGAATAAATTTTGTGGATTTTTATAGGGTCTAAAAATTTTATCTATTTATAATTACAAAACACTTTTTTTGACTTTAGATTGAAATAAAATTATTGAATTTAAGTAAAAATTAAAAACAAAAAACTATGTGACCTTCTTTTCATATTTTCAATAAATAATTTTTATAAATAAATTCGAATAATTTGAGCTCTCTTTTTTTTTTTTAATAAAACAGTGGGACAACAGTCCAAACAAGAGGAAAATTACCCACAAAAAAAAAAAAAACTCCGTGAGGAGACGTAACCCTTAAAAAGAATTTGAAAAATAGAGCATCCAACCCTCTTGGGGATCCTATAAATAATCCTATAGATCTGACTTAACCAGTCAGCACGGCACAAGCATTGCCTTCCTCGTAGGTGTGGAAAATACGGAATTGCCAATCCCGCAGAAGGGACTTCCTAATGAACGCCTTATGTGTCTCTGGTCTTCATCCCCTAACAGTAAACTTTTTAGCATAAAGACAACCGTTTGAGAGTCGCTTTCGATCACAAACTTGTTGAGGCCCAGCTTTTTTACCAGTTCCCGTCTTGAGAGAACACCCTACAATTCGGCCTCCGCCGACGTACAAATGCCTAGTTCATGACAGAAACCTCCAAGCCATCTTCCATTATCTTGTCCAACGAAACCTCCACAATCCACAAGATCTAGTTGTCCTTTAGCGCTCCATCAATGTTTAGCTTTGCTCAGCCTGAAGGAGGGAAGCACCATCCTATATTTATTGATTTCACCTTCGGACGGAGCGTCGTATCTCTTGGTATACTCCAAAATTTCTGCCACATAAGTTAAAATAATTTTTACAGGGTTATCAGGCCATCGAAAATCATTATTGAAAAGAATCTCATTACGCCACTTCCATGAGTATCAACAGGTGACGCCAAACTTGATTAGCCATCCGTCCCTTTGTGTGTCACCACGCGGGAGATAAAGGTTCATCGAGAACTAATCATGTCAAAGAAGCGAGAAGAATGTGGTGGCATGGTTCTTGTTTACGAGCTTCATCCAAACATTAGACGCCACCTTGCATTCCTTAATAACGTGTAATACGCCCTCCTCCTGCTAAAGACAAATTTCGCACATAGGTGAATCTCCTGCCCACTGACTGCGCTTGACCGAAGTAAGCAGCCTATCACTTGTAGCTTGCCATAAGAGAATTTGAATCCGTCGTGGCCCTTTCCAACCCCAAATCGTACCCCACAGCTTATCCTTCTCTTCCTGCTTAAGCCCGATGAAGGACTTGTACGAGGAAGCAACCGGGAATTTACCATCCACCTCGAGTTTCAATCTCATAATGTCTTCACCATATCTGTACTAGGGGGCACTCGTGCTCTCAATTTGAGAAGGTCAGTTAGGCGAAGCATGGTCTCAAGCTTCTCCAAATTCCACCTCCCATCCTCTGTAACCCATTCTTGGACCATAGACACCTACTCTTCCTCGAAAAGGGCTCTGCAGCAGCAATCCTTCAACTTCAGTCCATAGTCTCGCCAATTATCGGCCCAGAAATGAACCCTCAAACCATTTTTAAACCCTTAAACCATTTCTAACTTCCCATGTTATATTCTGAGTTATGTTTGGCCACAGTGCAGCTAAGGTTTTCCACATAGGAGAACCCTACGGTTTAGCTATACAACCCCTCAGGGGATCTAGCCCTCTCATGTACTTGCCTTTAAGAACTTGAGTGCTTAATTTATCCAGTCTAGTTAAAATTTCCCATCCCACCTTACTAAGGCGTCATTCATTGTGCTCATGTGACAAAGGCCGTAGCCCCCATACTCTTTAGGCTTACAAAGATGCTTCTACCCAACAGAATGATACTTCCTGCTACCTTCAGTGGAACCCCATATGAAATCTCTTTGAATCTTCTCTGTAGTATTACGAATCGAGATGGGCACTCTACTATGCTGCATGTGGAAGGTTCGCATGGAGGAAGTTACCGATTGTACTAGCGTTAACCTTCCCACTAAAGAAAGGCACTGACTCTTCCAACCACTTAACTTTCTCTGCATTTTATCCACAAGAAACTGAAAATTATTCTTGGAGTTCCTCCCTCGATGAATGAAGGAATCCAAGTATCTCCCCAGCTCCGTAGCTTTATTGTAATCACAATTTTCAATAATATCATCCTTCATTTGATAAACGTCACTAGAGAAATATATACAAGTCTTTTGAGCGCTAATTTTCTGATCAAAGATGCTGCAGAATAGATTAAGACACTGCATAAGAACTTCCGATTGACTCATATTGGCTTTGCGAAAAAGCAAAAGGTCATCAGCAAACATTTAGTGAAAGATAGGTGTACCTCTGCAACCTAATTTTAGTAGGGTCCATACGTTAGCTTCAGTGGCATATGCAATTATATCAAAAAGATTTTTCATACAGAGAACAAATAAACAAGGTGATGAGGGATCACTTTGTCTTAAGCCCCTTAAAGAACAAAAAGGTTGTATTTGTTCCTCATTCCAAATGAAAGAGGTAATGGTTGAAGATGATCAAAATTAACTAGGGATGAATCCTAATCTCCTCTAATACTTTACTTATAAAACTCCAATTTAGTCTCTTATACGTCTTCTCCAAATCAATCTTGATAATTATAAAGCCATTTTTACCCATCATTCTACCTATAGTATGTGCCATTTTTCTCACAATAATAATGTTGTTTTGTATATTTTACTTAGGAATAGTTTGATGACTCCCTAATTTTAGATAAGAAAGAAATATATTTTATGATAAATTAGGGAGGTGAAGTACTTTTCTCTTTACTAACATGGCTAAATTTTTATTTAATCAAACAAAATGAAAAAAATGTCTCAATTACGATATTTTTATCAGTTTTGAGCCTTATTTTATGATTGATTTTTATCTCAAGAGAAGGTAGAAGATTGTAGAAAGAAATGAGAAAAGAGAGAGAAGTTGAAAAAGGCAAGCTAAACAAGTCCTCTCACTATAGCTAGAACACAATTCGCTATAGCTAAGTTGCGCTTTCGCTGTAGTGAGGAAGTCACTTCGCCATAGCAAAGTCGTGATGCATACAAATTCCAGTGAGCTCCTAGCTATAGTGCAAGCAATAGTGAGATCAACAAAAATCTGGGCGCCTATAAGCTCTCGCTATAGCGAGAGCCACCCCTCGCCATAGCGAGATCAGCCACTAAAATGCACAGCTTTGATTTGCGAGCTGAAAAGGCGAGAGAAAGCAAGAGCTTCAGGATGGAAAAAAGGGGAGCTACATCTAGTCGACTTGGGAAGTGAGAAAACACACAAGAGGTATTGGAGAAGCTTCATATTAATCGAGAAATCATTTATTTTGTCCAAGATTCTTTCGATTAGGTGTTTCTACTCCATTCTCCCTTCTAGTTGATGTATTTGTTGATATATTTGCTGAACTTTTCTATAGATTTCAAGCTATGAGTTTTCTATAGATTTCAAGCTATGAGTGGCTAACTCTTATAACCCTTAGGGATTCTATGAACCTTTGAGCTTTGGGAATAATTTTCCTTTTTGATTATGTTGGATTATTGAAGATTTTAGTGCTTAATCTAGATTATGGTTTCATTTTATTAATTGACCACTTCTAGTTTGATTATGGGTTTTGTTGTTAGCTTTTGAAAGAAGGGAATTGCTTATAGACCATTGATTAAGCAACTTAGGATTAGACATAGTCTAATTTGCGCTTGAGATAGAAATATACTCAATGGCCCTATGTAGTCTAGATAAGGTTTGAGCTTAATTGTATGTTAACTTCTTATTTGAGACATCAAAGAGATAAGTTGATATATGAGTTTGAAAGGATCAAAAGATATTTTTACCTAATTAGACCTTTGACTCTAAAATCGATATTAAGCTAATTAATTAAAAAGGGGAATGATTGACTTTATGTGAAAAAAGGATTAGAATTCCTAAGGTATTTTTTAATTGCTTATTTTCGCTTAGAACCATTTTCATTACTGTTAATTGCACTTGAATTGATTTTCATAAATATTCACTCATAATTTGATTTGTTTAACTAAAATAAATATGAGAAATCTAATGTCTAATCACTGATCGTATTGATTCTATGAGGGAACGACCTTAACTCATCATGTACTATTCTTACGGCTCGTACACTTGCGGTGCCTATTATTTTGGTGTGCATCAAGTTTTTTGCGTTGTTGCCAGGGAATCAAGGCAATTGGTGAATAGAATTAGAGAACCTTGAGTAATTTTAGCTTAAACACTTAATTTCTTTTAATTTGCTCTCTTGTTTACTTGTGTTTTCATTTGTTAGTTGCAATAATTTTGTTAGTAATTTCTTAGTTTATTACCTTTTGGCTTCTTTGGTTTAGTTAGATTCTTGATCTGTACTCTTTTGTTTTCGCAGGTACAATAGTTTATGCCACCTAAATCCAGATCTAAGAGAACACCTAAAAAGACAAGGAATTTAAAGGATATTTTGGCTAAGGGGACAGTGCTAATTCTACCTGAGAGTGGGATAAACATTCCTGCTACAAATATAGCACATGAAGATAATCAAAATTGGACTATCAAGGATTTTGTGGGAAGAACCATAAAAACTACTCAGCCTAGCATTGTAGTACTAGATTTTCAGGCGAACAACTTTGAGTTAAAGCCAGTGATGATTTCAATGCTTCAAATGAATAGGCAGTTTAATGGTAAATCAACAGACGATGCTAATAGACACATATTATCCTTCTTGGAAGTCTGTAACTCTTTCAAACAGAATAGAGTGCCCAAGGATGTCTTAAGGCTTAGATTATTCCTTATCCCGGTCAAGGATGATATAAAAGAATGGTTGCTTAATTTGCCGGAGGGATCTATCAACAATTGGGATGACTTAGAAGTAAAGTTTAGAACTTGCTTCATTCCAAATAATAAAATTGCTGATGCTAGACGTGATTTAATCAACTTCAAGCAATTACCGCATGAGCACCTTTATGTGGCTTGGGAAAGATATAAACATTTGATGAGACAATGTCCAAGTCATGGCATGGATGAATAGGCCATTGTATAAAACTTTTGCACTAGACTCAATGCACAGTCAGATACTATGCTAGCATCGATTCTTAATGGTAGTTATGACCAACTCCCAGTAGATAAGGTGATGAAGGTACTTGATAATCTGTCTGAAAGTTATTCTCATAGGGGGAATGAAAGACTAGCAATTCCCCAAACATCTAATACTAAAGAAGATTCTTCTGCTCAGTTGGCTACTATTTTATCAGCATTGAATAAGCATTTTGATTTGTTAGAATCGCAAGTGCAAAAGAAGACTGCTTTGAATGTGTGTTCTACACAAGTAACTCATATTACATGTGAGCAGTGTGGTGAGATACATATGCCAGACCAGTGCTTGATATTTTTGCAATCAGAGTCAGTGAATTATGTAGGGAACTTTCAAAGGAGTCAAAAAAACTCTTACTCAAACACTTACAACCTTGCGTGGCGTAATCACCTAAATTTTTCTTGAAAGAATGGTCCATCACTTAATCAGCCATCATTTTCTAGAACAAGGCCAACTCAACCTCCTGGGTTCTCTTAAGTGACAAGGCAAAATATTCCTATTCAAGCGCCCAAAACTAATTTAGAGGATGTTTTGGCTAAGTTTATGACTACTTAAATCAAGAATAATGAAGAGCAAGCCAGCATTAATGCAAGGGTGGACTCCTCTCTCAAAAATATAGAAGTGCAAATGGGGCAGTTAGCTTCTGCTATGAATGCACTGCATCAAAGAGGCTTGCCAAGTGATACAATTCCTAATCCAATGAGAGATGGCAAGGAAGAATGTAAAGCTATCACTTTGAGAAGTGGTAAAGAGCTCTCTGAGGTACAAGCTCAAGTGAAGGAGCCAAACAAGATAAATTCTAAAGGTCCATCAGATGTTATTCAAATTGAAAATGAAGAACTTTAACAGGAAAAAGAGGAAAAGACTACTAATTTGAATGCAAAAGAAAAGGACAAGGAAGGGAAGTCTAAAGTGGAGAATTCGAATACAATTAAAGTGGTGTCATTGCCCCTATTTCCATAGATATTATAAAAGAAAGTCCTTAATGAGCGGTATAAGAAGTTTTTGGACATATTTAAGCAACTCCACATCAATATCCCCTTCTTTGAGGCTTTAGAGCAAAGACCTAAATATGCTAAGTTCCTCAAAGATATGCTTAGCAAGAAGAAGCAGTTCACCGAATTTGCAATAGTGGCTTTGACAAAAGAGACCATTAATATACTCAAGTCCAATCTTTTAACTAAGTGTAAAGATCCTGATTCTTTTTCTATCCCTTGTATGATTGGGGACAAATTTGAAGGTCGAGCACTTTGCGATTTAGGATCTACTATAAACCTCATGCCATTATTAGCTTTTAAAAAGCTAAAATTGGGTTAGGCCAATCCAACGACTGTCACTTTGCAATTGGCTGATAGAAGCTTTTCTTATTCACATGGGATCATTGAAGACATGCTAGTAAAGGTTGGCCCTTTCATTTATCGTACTGATTTTATTGTGCTTGATATTGAAGAGGATAGAGATATCCCATTGATAGTGGAGAAGCCGTTTCTAGCTATTGGCAAAGCACTTGTTGATGTGAAAAAAATGGAAAATTATAATGAGGCTTGGAAATGAGCAAGTCACCTTTAGTATGGAGAAAGTTATGAAGCATCTGGGTAGTGTAGAAGAATGCTCAAGGGTGTCTATTATTGAAGAGGTAATTCAAGAAGAATTAGATTCTTTTGCTTTCACTGATCCTCTTGAAGTAGTACTTGTTGATAAACCTAGTATAGGAGAAGTGATGAAGATGGAGGTTGAGCACAAACTTAATGCATTTAGACCTGTGATTAAGTAGAATGAGAAATTTGAATCGTTGGAGCTAGCTTTACAAAAAGCTCATGCTCTCTCACCATCTATTGAGCAGCCTCTAATTTTGGAGTTGAAACCTCTTTTACTGCATCTTAAATATACTTATTTGGGGGAAGGATAGACTTTACCAGTCATAGTTTCTTTTATATTAACACTTTTCCAAGAAAAACAACTGCTGAAAGTGCTAAAAAAGCATAAAAGGGCTATTGGTTGGACCATAGTCGATATAAAAGGGATTAGTCTAACCATTTGCATGCACAAAATTCTCTTAGAGGATGACTATAAGAAATCAGTGGAGAATCAAAGGCAATTGAATCCTATAATGAAAGAAGTAGTCAAGAAAGAAATTATCAAGTGGCTTGATACTAGTATTATCTATCCTATATCGGATAGTAACTGGGTAAGTCCAGTACAATGTGTTCCTAAGAAGGGAGGAATGACAATGGTGAACAATGAGAATGATGAAATGATTGCCACAAGAACAGTTACAGGTTGGAGAGTTTGTATGGACTACAGGAAGTTGAACACAGCTACAAGAAAGGATCATTTCCCTCTTTCATTCATCGATCAAATTGCAATCGCTCCTGAGGATTAAGAAAAAATTACTTTTACATGTCCATATGGAACTTTTGCATTTAGACGAATGCTTTTTAGATTGTGTAATGCTCTCGCCACATTTCAAAGATGTATGATGTTAATTTTCTTTAATATGATTGAGCATATCATGGAAGTCTTTATGAATGACTTCTCAGTATTTGGCATCACTTTTAAAGAATGTTTGGATAATTTGACTAGAGTTTTACAAAGATGTAAGGATACCAATTTGGTTCTCAATTGGGAAAAGTGTCATTACATGATTTGTGAAGGTATAGTGCTTGGGCATAAGGTGTCAAAAAGAGGATTGGAGGTGGATTGGGCTAAGGTTTCAGTTATTGAGCAATTACCACCACTTACCAATGTGAAAGCTGTTAAAAGTTTCTTGGGGCATTCTATCGAAGATTCATTAAGGATTTCTCAAAGATAGCGAAGCTTTTATCTCAATTGCTTGAAAAGGATGCCCCATTCAAGTTTGATACAAATTGCTTGAAAAATTTTGAATAGTTTAAGTAAAGACTTATTACAGTACCAATTATAGTGGCTCTTGATTAGTCACTACCTTTTGAGGTCATATGCAATGCAAGCGATTATGTGGTTGGAGCTGTACTTAGCTAGAGACATGGAAAGATCTTTTATCCTATTTATTATGCAAGCAAAACTCTAATTGGAGCACAAGTAAATTACTTAACTATTGAAAAGGAAATGCTTGTTGTTGTCTTTGCTTTTGAGAAATTTAGAGTGTATTTGATGGGCACTAGAGTCATAGTTCATACTGATCATACTACTATAAGATATCTGTTGTGTAAGAAAGAATCTAAACCTAGGTTAATTAGATGGATTTTATTATTGCAAGAATTTGATGTGCAGATTGCTGATAGGAAAGGAATTAAAAACCAAGCTGCTGATAACTTATCTAAGCTTGTGAATAATTCTGAGTGTATGGATGATTTATTGATTAATGAGAGTTTTTTTGATGAGTCTGTATTAGCAGTGAATAGTGTGTTTGTGCCTTGGTATACTGATTATGCTAATTACTTAGTCAGTGATATTGTGCCTGATGAATTAAAGTCTTATAAAAAAAATTTACATAATGTGAAATGGTTTGTGTGGGATGAACGCTTTTTATATAAAAAGTGTGTTGACCAAAATTTGAAAAAGTGTGTGCCTCAAAATGAACAAAATGATATTTTATATGCTTGTCATGCTACTCCTTATAGTGGTCATTTTAGTGGCCACCGTAATACATACAAAGTGTTGCAATCTGGATATTATTAGCCTACATTATTTAAATATGTTTACTTGTTTGTTTGTCGTTGTGATGCATGTCAGAGAACAGGTAACATCTCAAAGAGGTATGAAATGCCCCAATCTGGTATTCTTGAGATAGAATTGTTTGATGTATGGGGAATTGATTTTATGGGGCCTTTTGTTTCATCTATGAGCCATCAATATATATTGGTTGCTGTTGAGTATGTGAGTAAGTGGGTTGAGGCTGTAGCTTGTCATTCTAATGATACTAATACGGTGGTGCAATTTTTGAAAAAGAATATTTTTACTCGTTTTGGCACACGTAGGGCAATAATTAGTAATAAGAGGACTTATTTTAACAATAAGTTGTTTAAAGGTTTGCTTGCAAAGTATGGAGTCACCCATAAGATAGCATTGGCATATCACCTTCAAACCAACTGGTTGTGTGAAGTGTCCAATAGAGATATAAAAAGAATTTTAGAAAAAACTATGAGTCCCAATAGAAAGGATTGGGCATATAAGCTTGATGATGCTTTATGGGCGTATAAGACAGCTTTTAAATCTCCAATAGGTATGTCTCCCTATCAATTGGTTTTTGACAAAACTTGTCATTTGCCTATTGAGCTAGAGCATAAAGCATTTTAGATTATAAAGAAATTGAATTTTGATATGAATAAAGTTGGTGAGAAAAGACTAATGCAACTAAATAAGTTAGATAAGTTTAGATTGTAGGCTTTTGAAAGTTCTAGAATTTAGAAGGAAAGGACCAAAAGAATTCATGATAGACACATCTTACCAAGACAGTTTGAACCTAGAGATCTTGTGTTGCTTTATAATTCTCATTTGAAGTTGTTTCTAGGTAAGTTGAGATCCAGGTGGTCTGGTCCGTTCAAAGTGATCTCTGTGACACCTTATGGAGCTATCGAAGTTAAATATGAGAAGTCAGGAGATCAATTCAAAGTAAATGGTCAAAGGTTTAAACATTATTTAGGTGGTGAGATAGATAGGCAAACAATGGTCCATAGCTTCTCTCAACCTCCTTGATTGGCTGACAAAGTCCGGCTGAGGACTATAAACCAAACGCTACTTGGGAGGCAACCCAAGTTTTCTTTTTATTATGATGTTTTAGTTTAATGTTCTTTTTGTCTTTGGTTTGATCTTCCTTTTTCTCTGTGTGTTTTGTAGGTTTGGTGTTAGTGTTGAAGTGTTGGATATTTGGGATCAAGCTGTTGGCAAGAAAGGACAAGTCCAGTCATGATTTTTAAGGAGTTTCTAACTATTGATTTGAATTGCATATCAGTATTTTAGTAATGTTGATTATTTGCTTATGTTTAACTAAAGTTTGATGGGAATAGGTTTAGTAATTGTATGATAGGAGGTGTAAATAGATGTTAGAAAGTACTTATTTGAATACTTATGTAGAGGTTTAATCATTCAAGAAACAATATATATATATATATATATTGCTATGATGAGGAGTCCATCTCGCTATGGCGAGGCTGCTTGTTCTGCGTCTAGTACATTAACCTGAGAGTTCCTCACTATGACTTAGGCTGTGGAGAGCCAGAGTGTGAGCATGTCAAGTGCTATTGCTACAGCGAGAACACCATTTCACCATAGCGAACTTCTTGTGTTTCCAATCTGGTACAAAGTTCAGAGAGTATTTTGCTATAACTGGCTATGGCGAGTGAAATGTGTTGGAAAAATTTTTCAAGTATCCTCGCTATTGCGAGATGGCCAACTCGCTATAGCAACTACAGTATGCTTATGGACAAGTACAAACACCAAAGAGATTCTTCAGCTACCAAGAATTACCTAAGTGTGCTCGCCATCGCAAAACCAGTAGCTCTGCTCTTGGTACTTCTTCTAGAGATCACCTCACTATTGTCTAAGCAATAGTGAGGTCTCTGACCATATAAAAGAAAAAAGAAAAAAAATTTAATATTAATTAACCTAATAACAAAATAACCTTCAGATACCCTTTTTTTGTATTTTCCATTCTTGCTCTTCCTCGTTACTACGTGTTTGTGCCCCCCATCCCTTTCCTCTTTTCTTTTGTCGAATTTTTCGCCTTCCACGCCCCCATTCCCCTCGTGCATCACCTTTCTTGCCTCAGGTATGTTGCTTGCCCTTTTGTTTCCTCAATCGCTACCTTATTAGTTGTTTCTATGGTTATTAGGGCTGGGATTCTTTTTGCATTTATCTACCTAATTAGGGGTCAATAGGTCAACATTTCAGTTGCATTCTGTTGGTCGACTATTTCTGTGGAGGAAGTTCTCATTAATCTAGAATTTTTTATCCTAAATCAACATTTCCAAAAATTTGTTCGTTCTCGCTATAGCGAGTTTGAGCATTTTTCCTAGAACGTACTGTTTCTTTTCTGGGCACTTCCTGCTTGGTTTGCTTCCCATGATTGTTATGTGGTTTGCTATAGCTGCTTACACTGATTTCTTTCTAATTGTTATTTGGATTTCAGAGTTTATGGCTGCCAAAAAGCAAACAAAGACTGCTGAAGCATCTTCCTCGAAGCAGAAGAAGAAATCTTACAACAAGGATAGATTTGCTTCTTCCAGAGTTGAATTCTGCTTTGAGCGCCTTTTCTCTGACCGAGGTGTAGTTAAAGATAGATATTATGAGCCCCACATCTTAGATTTCACTTACAGTGACTTTGAATGGCATGCCTTGCAAGGTTTCACAAAAAGCTAGTGCATCGGATCCCTCTGATGATCCAAGAACTGTATGCAAATTTTGAAGACACAGAGGAGGATAAGGATGAATACTATTGCCAATCAGCTTAGGTATAAATCAATGAGAAGGTCATTCAGGACTTTTATGAATTATCTAATGTCGCAGAATGTCCCTTCTAGTCTTACTTGGTTAATCAGCAGTCCATTCCATGGGAAGAGATGGAAACGACCATCGTAAATGAAGGACGAGCAAGGCTAACTAATAAAGTGTATCCAATTAACCAACTGAATAAGCCTACTCGATATTGGCTGTTGTTTATCACTAGCAACATCTTGACTAGTTCTCATAGGTCCGACATGATCCAAGAACGAACTGTTTTGACTTAGTGCTTTATGACCAGGTAGCGGTTGATTATTCCCCGTCTTATGATCCTCAACTTCAAGCAAGTAGCAAGGTCAGATAGGGCAAGTTTGGTATACCTCCATATGCTTACTGAGTTACTCTCAATAAGGGGAAGCCAAGTATCTAAAAATGATACTCAGTTTAAACCAAAGGGGCCTTTTAAGTATGACAGCATGAAGGATGAGCCGGAAAGACCCTGTAGACACCGGGCACAAGCACAACTACAGCCTGAAGCATCTCCACCTCCTCCACAGCAACTAGTGGGTACTCCAAAGCCTATGATGCAGGATGAATCACCTCAAACTTAGTTTGAGAGCTAAGTGAAGGATTCCATTGACAAACTAGAGGGGCATGTCCTGTCAATGAAAGATCAGCTGCAAATGCTTGCAGATTATCTGATGCCTGCGCCTCCATCTCCACCTCCAGGGTTCCTTAACCTTCGGTCATTGTTCTTCCACAAGACCCTGCACCGCAGGATATGCTTGGGCCCTCTGTCTCATAGAGTTTTTGTGTTATTTACATGACCCTTCTTATTTCTCTATTTTTAATTTTAGATAATTATATATGGATCATTGTATATCATAATATTTTTGGATTATGCACTTGCTAGTTTTATATTTGATGTCTTATATCTAACGCCAACTTACTATTTGCTGTGTGGTCTCTATATATTTTTGGTCTCTCAGATATAGGAGTTGTTCGTGCACATCTCTCTCATCCTTAACTTTTCATATCAAGGGAGTCCCATTTCCTTTTTTCTACTTACATCCCTTACTTTTGCCCCAGTTTACTTCTACTTTTTGATTCTAGTATCTCTTCTTTTACACATTGTGGACAATGTTATCTTTAAGTGTGGGGGAAGGTAAATATAGGCTAGGAGGATGTACAAATTTAAATAATAAGGAGAATTATATCAATAATAATCAGTCTACCATAATGTCCTTAATTTTAACCAGATTTAGCCCCTTTGCTTTAGATGAATACTAAACAATGAATGTGAGGGTTAGGTAAACTTGAAATAAACAAAGCAAGTAATGTAGTTATAGTAAACACCCATAATAAAAGCACTTTTCAGCAAGGCGGTTATTGAAGTAATTCAAGCTTTTTTTTAGTTAGCCCCTATTTATTTTTTTAGAACTCCCTAATTTATCTACTTCTGATGGATATCTAATTGTCATTTGAGAGGGATATTTAGTAAAAGAAAAACATATTTAAATATATCTCTACTCCAATGGTTGAAATCACTTAGTAACCGGGAGTTTGCACTAAAAAGTATGGACTTTTGCGTTAAACAGTGGTAAAACTAAGAGTAGGCTAGTGAGCACTCTGAGGCAATTTCCTTAATCTGAGTAAGCGGGTGGCTTCATAATTAATGTTGTCATTCGCGTAAAAAGGATTAAGAGAATTGAAGAGGAGAAATTGAAAAAAAAAAGAGAAGAATGAGAATGATTATACTAAGAGTAGTACTCTATTGAACAATAAAGACCTCTCTTAATGAATTCTGATGATTGAAGTTAGAGTAGATAGTTAGAATGGGTCTTGAAAGCATATTGAAGGTTTGATTGAAGATTACTTGATTGCTTCTAAAAAAAATCTATCTATGGAACACACACATACTTTAGAAATCAAAAGGGTATTGTTATGAGTACATTAGTTTTGAAATTCGATTTGAGTTTTGCTGAACTTCTTGCTTCTAACATTAGTTTCATTCTAAGTGTGGGGGAACCTAAAATTTTGGTTGATTGGATATTTATCGTGGAAAAGAATTAGTTAACAGCCACATTGATTGATATTTTTTAGGAATTGCTTGAGGACAAGCAATAATATAAGTGTGGGAATTTTGATGGCTCCCTAATTTTAGATAAGAAAGAGATATATTTTATGATAAATTAGGGAGGCAAAGTACTTTTCTCTTGACTAACATGGCTAAATTTTTATTCAATCAAACAAAATGAAGAACATGTCTCAATTGCGATATTTTTATCAGTTTTGAGCCTCATTTTATAATTGATTTTTATCTTAGGAGAAGATAGAAGATTGTAGAAAGAAATAAGAAAAGAGAGAAAAGCTAAAAAGTAAAAAGGCAAGCTAAATAAGTCCTCTTACTACAGCTAGAACACAATTTACTGTAGCTAGGATGCGCTTTTGCTATATCGAGGAAGTCACTTCGCCATAGCAAAGTCGTGATGCATACAAATTCCAGGGAGCTCTTAGCTATAGCGCAAGCAGTAACGAGATTAGTAAAAGTCCGGGTACCTATAAGTTTCGCCATAGCGAGATCGGCCACTAAAACACACAACTTTGATTTGTGAGCTAAAAAGGCGAGAGAAAGCGTGGGCTTCGGGATGGAGAAAAGGGGAGTCGCATCTAGTTGACTTGGAAAGTGAGAAAACACACAAGAGGTGTTGGGGAAGCTTTATATTAATCGGGAAATCATTGATTTTATCTAAAATTCTTCTGATTAGGTGTTTCTACTCCATTCTCTCTTCTAGTTAATGTATTTGTTGATATATTTACTGAACTTTTCTGTGGATTTCAAGCTATTGGTGGCTAACTCTTATAACCCTTATGGATTCTCTGAACCTTTGAGTTTTAGGAATAATTTTCCTTTTTGATTATGTTGGATTATTGAAGATTTTAGTGCTTAATCTAGATTATGGTTTCATTTTATTAATTGACCACTTCTAATTTGATTATGGGTTTTGTAGTTAGCCTTTGAAAGAAGGGAATTGTTTATAGACCATTGATTAAGCAACTTAGGATTAGACATAGTTTAATTTACACTTGAGATAGAAATATACTCAAGGACCCTATATAGTCTAGATAAGGTTTGAGTTTAATTGTATGTTAACTTCTCATTTGAGACATCAAAGAGATGAGTTGATATATGAGTTTGAATGGATCAAAAGATATTTTTACCTAATTAGACCTTTGACTCTAAAATCGACATTAAGCTAATTAATTAAAAAGGGAAATGATTGACTTTATGTGAAAAAGAGATTAGAATTCCTAGGGTATTTTTTAATTGCTTATTTTCACTTAGAACCATTTTCATTACTGTTAATTGCACTTGAATTGATTTTCACAAATATTCACTCATAATTTAATTTGTTTAACTAAAATGAATATGAGAAATATAATGCCTAATCACTAATCGTATTGATTCTCTGAGGGAATGACTTTAACTTATCACGTACTATTCTTACAGCCCGTACACTTGCGGTGCCATTATTCTAGTGTGCATCAACAAAGCTGGATCGGTTTAGGGTTTGCTAATTTTTGACATTAAAGGCTCAAGCCTATTAACAATGACTTTTGTGATTCCTTTGTAAACAACAGTGCATAATGAAAATGGCCTGAATTAGGTAACAAATTTGAGGTTCTCCACCTTAGGGATCAAGACCAATAGAGTCTTATTAATTTCAAAAAATGTTTTTGGGTCCTTTCATAAAGCTTTGACAAACTTGCAAACATTATTAATTACCAAGTAAATCCCAATTATACTGATAAAAAAGAGCTGTGAAATCATCATCTCCAGATACTTTAAGCCTTCTTATAGAAAAGAACACTCTTTTAATCTCTATATTATCAATCTCCTAGTTAAGATTCTGCAACAAATTAGAGTTCAAGCCACCCCAATGGTATTTAGTGATATGCAACAAATTAAGATCAAATTATTTTCTCTGCCAGTTGCTTTTTGAATTCCATTAATTCTCTGGATAAGAGTTTATTTTTTTTAGATGAATATCCTTAAAGGCATTTTGTTCTAATTTTTTAAGGCTTCTTGCAACTCCTTAGGCAGAAGATGAATATCTCTTATGTTTTGCCAATTCTTATTCATAAAATTAGCAAAGAAACAATGGTTTAGCCTGGCCACTTTAAATATGAAGAAACGATTCTCTGCATGTCTCCAAATGCCACTCATGCAGACAAGGAGAGAGTGATGGTCTGAAGTAATTCTTAGTAGCACTTTAATAGTTTCATTTGAGAAGGTTCTTTGCCATTTCGCATTACACAAAGCCTTGTGAAGTCTCTTAAAAGCCCTCTTAAGGCTTGGCCATTTAGGCTTTCTCTAGGTGAAGGTAGGGCTTTATGCTTTGATGTCTATAAGGTTAAACTTGTGGATCCACTCTCTGAATCAATTACATCTACTAGTATTAATAATAGCCCTACCATACTGTTTTGACAAGGTGGAGATTTTTATTCAAGTCACTTATTGCAAGCCATGCCTTGCTAATAGTGGAAACAATATAGAGGAGTTTGCTCCATTGTTCATGACGTTGCCCCTCACGAGCATTTACATAGACTATGGTACAAAACTAGCACCTATGACCCTCTCTATTTACCTTTAGATGCATATATTGAGAATGCTTTTCCATAACAAAAAAAACTTTTAAGTTATGTCATTTCACATCAACCATATACCACCTGAAAAACATTTGCCTCTACTATCTCTGAGTAATAAAAGCATAGTCAATGGATGGTACTAGTTGTTTTAGTACGACAAACCCAAGGCTCCAATAATGCTACCAAGGAAAGTTTATGAGTCCTTCCAAATTCTCATAAGTAGTTGCCAAACTGCTTGTTAGCTGCTCCTTTATAATTCCACAAAAGTAACTTCATAAGAAGGAGAAAAGGGGATAAAGAACCCTTGCTCAGTTTACCATATTGTTCTCCAAATTAGATCTACCCTTACTTCCATTCATAGCAACCCTTGTCCTGCTTTTGTCTTCCTTAATAAAGGAAAGCCTGTTGGGTGGGACCCTTTTTCAAAATCTAGCTTAAGAAGTTTTCTTATAAGTTCAAGTTTAAATGGTTCGGATGTAGCATGCATTCTTGTATTTCTAAGCTTTTTATGCCAAAGCCATGGATCATTGCATATAGAAGAAAGGCAAGTTACATTTTTTAAGCTTATTTCATAAGAGCAAAGAATGTAAATATTTTTAAATCTTTGACTAACAAATAAGACTTTATTATCATTGTTAAACACAATATAATATAGGATTTAAATTCTACTTTATATCCTTTGTCATAAGGTTGGCTAATACTAAGGAGATTATACTTAAGACCTTTAACTAAACATACATTATTAAAGCAGGAATTTTCATTTAGCTTTACCTTTCCAATACCTATTATTTTTTCTTTACCTCTATCTTTAAAAGTCACTGAACCTCCATCTTTGCTAAAGAAAGAGAGGAATTTTGAAAGATCTCTAGTCATATGTTTAAAACAGTCACTGTCTAAAAACCATTGATCTTTTAAAATGCTTCCTTTTAGGTACCCTAACTTTCTTAGGTCCTTTAGGGTTAGTATTGGTTTTCTTGGATACAACAATAGCTTTGGGAACCTAAACTTTGTTTCTTATTAGATTTTTGTATTTGTAATAAGCATGCCCTTTTTTGTTGCAATAATAATAACAAGAGAGAGATGAAGAAGCAAAATTTGATTCCTTTACAAAGAAGTTTTTGTATAGTTTGATATTTTCTGTCTCTCTATAGCCTATTTTTGGATTTATTAAACATATATTTTTGTTAACCTAACATTGTTTTCAATTTTTTTTTACCTTTCACAAAGTTAGCCAAAGTCTTTGGTTTGGGAGTTAACTTGCTATTTTAAATCCTCATTTTCCTTTAAAGCATTTACTACCTTCATTTTCATAATATCTGAGCTTTTTTTAGCCTTAAAATTTATTCAAATAAAACTTCCATACTTTAAAAGTAATTTTTCAAAATTAGAAAAGTTCATTGAATGTTTCTTAAAGTTCAATATCAAAAGAGAAAGTTTTGTTTTGTACTGCATTGCCTTCTAAAGCCATGAAAAACATGTTGGGAAACTCCTGTTTTAACTTAGCTTCTTCTTCTACTTCTTCATCATCACTATAGGTAGCTATGGCTTTCTTTTTTACATAAAATTTAGCCAATTTCCTTTTGATGAAAGTGCTTTTGATCTTACTTAACCTATTTTTTTCCATTTGTAACACATGATGATGTTCTTCACTACCTTTTTTTTGCATTATTTTTTTATAATATTCCTTTTTAGTATTTTGATCAACTTTTTGCTTCTAACATAATTTTGCAACCTTTTAGAGAAAAGGGTAATGTCTTGCATATCAAGTTCTTCTTCACCTTTTATGGATGGTTCTTCACTAGTGATTACTTTTAGAGCAAGAGCTTTGCTTTTATGCTCTAACTAATGTCTCTTGAGATGATATCTTTCATAAACTATTAGATGCCTTCTCAACTCATCAATTGGTATAGTGGCCAAATTTTGACTTTCAAGGTTGTTTATCTTAGATTGCCATGTTAGGAGAAGACATTTGAGAATTTTTGAATTTTTCTCTAAGTCAGTGTAGGTCTTGTTTGGTGATTTGAAATCACTAATAATTTTGGCAAATCTATCAAATATTTCCTCAATGATTCCATTTTCTTTCATGTGGAATAGCTTATGCTTATACACAAGCATGTTGAGCTTACTTTTTTAACATTTGATGTTCTTTCATGTGTCATTTCCAACTTTCTTCACATTTTTTAGCAATATTACAATTGAAAATTTTATCATATTCTTACTCATTTACCACAGGGTAGAGGATGGTGATAGCTTTATCATTTGTTTCCACCATCTTGATATCATCATTAGTTTATTCTTTTTGGGTTTGTCAATATATTGTCCTAATGAGTCATCTAGCCTTTTTGAAAATTTTGGCTTATCTTCAATCACTTTCTAGACACTTGAGTATGATGATCAGATGTATATCTTCATTCTTATGAGTGTAGTGATTTCCATTAAAGTATGGAGACTTCACAATTGAGAATCCTTCAAGGAAGCATAAATCAAATTGTTTTTCTTCACAGTGGTTGCTAACTTCCTATTTTTCTAGCAAACAATATAAGACATTTTCTCTATGTTGTTAAGCACTAATACAAGTGAGACCTACGCTGATACCAATTAAAGAATGCACCTAGAGGGGGCAATTAGGTGCTTTTAAAATAAAATGAAATTTAATGCAAATTCTTACAAAAGTAAAAGGATGAAACATTGAATAATATATATGAATCAAACGAAGATGCTCAAGACTGAGAAAAAGTGAATTAGGAGGAAATTAAGTTGACTTAGTCAAGGATAGAGTCAACTTAATGTTAGATAAAAGAAGGTAAATGATGCGTGAGAATGTAATTGACTTGATATGGGATGAAGTTGACTTGGTTTCTTATAAACATAGTGTAAATGTAAATAGGTGCAAATATAGTTAACTTGATATGAGATATAGTTAACTTGGTTTCCTATATATATAGCATAAATGTAAATAAGTGAGAGCGAGAAGGAAAAACACTACGATATATCATAGTTTAGACCTTTTGTTTTAGTCTAGTCTATTTACAACTTTAAGGGATTTTTTTTTCACTAAAAATTAGAATGCACAATGGCTACAACACTTAGATTTTCTAAACTCACATAAAACTTCTACAAAAGATTTTTCTCAAAACTTTCCTTAAACTCTTTACCCTTCACTTAAACGAATTTACAAATAAAGTAAGAAGGTTTTTAACCCTTATTAAATAAGGGACTATAAGGATATATTCTTAGATGGCTTTTTAATAGCCTAACAGACCAAAGGCAAGCTATTTGAATTTTTTTATGGCTTGAGTTCATGTATCCTTCCTTTAACTCTTCTCCTTTTATAGCTTCATGAAAGTGGTTGTTGCAGTAGAAAAATGAATAGCTAATTGTTACTCTTGCTTTATTAAGGCACATCTAGCTAAAGAAAGTCTTCATTATGAGTTAGGGTTAATTATAGTGTTATGAGATTCTAATTTTTGGCTTCTACAAATGCTATATTTCTTCTTTCATGTCTTTAGGTTTTGTTTTATGTAGCATAGAGATGAGAGTTGTTCAACTCATTTCCTCAAGCAAGCTTGTCCTATTTAATACCATCTAATGCTCTTTATAAACACTTCTCAAGTAGGTGGAAATAGGGATAAGAAAGCTTTGTCTACCAAGGGAAAGTGACATGATAGAGAAAAGTAGGTATACCTTTTTAATTGGTGAGTTTAATCAAAGGAAATAAACTATTCTAATATCTTTTTTACCTTTTACTTGAAATGTTTTAAAGGATATTTGGCTAAATATCATGGGACACAAAATAGGCCAAATAAATTGGGCTTCTTCAAAGTTTTGCTATCATCAAACAAAGAGATGGGCCTAAGAAATCTCTTGGGCTAACACCAAGCAACTTGATAATTAAAGTTTTCCTAAATAGCTTCATAAGCCTTTTCCTTCTCCTTTTTTGAAAGAATAAAATTCAAGCATGAACTCTCCCTACAATTAATAATCACTCCATCTTCCATGTTTAATGGAAAGCTATTAGTTGGCTATCCTCTGAATCACTTTCTTTGTTGGAAGAAGAGTACTGTGAGCTTCCTATACTATGTCCTTGGATGAGATTTTTTGTAAGACATGGGAGTACCTTACGGCCTATCATTCTCTTTTGGTTATTCAAACCAATCCTCCATTCATGGTTGTAAGGAACAATCTCAAGAAAAGGATTAGTTTCCTTTCCTAACCTTCTTGCTTCTAGCAAATAGATTTGCCTCCTCTAATGGGGTTACAGTGGGGAGAGAACTCTTTTCAAACATCATTTGATATGGGATTTTGTTATGTGTAGATATGAATATCATATATGCATTGTTGCACCTATTTTGCTAAAGAGGATGTAACACCATAAATTTTATCTCATTTTATGTCATTCATAAGTTTCACCTCATTATTTTCATGAGAGCACATGAAAAAGGGAATGAAAATAATGGTTTTATTTGCGTTGCGTCATACTTAAAAATTTCATTCGGGGTCACGTGAACCGTGTGAGCTCATACTATATATTCTCATATTTAAATACATTAATACAACTCATTTCCATCTCAAAATCATGCCCACAACTCATAAAAATTGAAATGGAGCATAAAAAGTGGCTATTTAATTTCAGCCAGGTTTGGCCCTCTTTCTGACCAAAGTTTGAAAATTCATAACTAAATCTAGAAAAATAGAAATCATGCAATCTTAGTCATTTTGGGAAGCTATAGATGTTTACTTTACACTAAAAATACGTACAGAGCATAAAATTTATCACAGAGGACGTTTGACATCCAAAAAGGTCCAGAGGTCGCTGCTGCTTGGGCTGCTGTTTTAGATTATTGATACAAACTTCTAAAATTTATAACTAATTCTATAAAAATCAAAATCACACACATTAGGTCATTATGGAAAGCTAAAAATCTTAACTTTATGCTAAAAATAATCCCAGAATGAAACAAATACATTTAGCCATTAAAAATCTTGGCATGAAACAAATACATGAATTACTTATGGGAATAAGCCTTGGCATTATACACACTTTACATGATGCTACTTTGGTTTATGGCTCCATTATGCTTCCATAAGGCACTTAATGAAGCAAATTCAATAATTCATGATCTTGGCTCCCTTCTCTCCTTTAATCTATGATTCTTGACTTCATTTAGACTCCTTAGAGTCATCACACAATTATTTTAAAGAGCCTAGCTAGGAGTTGCTTTATTATGCTACATTATGGAGCCTACACTTCCATCTCACTATCTATGGCTTCTAAAATTTTTCCAAGGCTTCCTCTCATCCTCTTCCATCCTACATGACTCAAAAATAAGCTTGAAACAAATTAAAACTTTCCCTTGGTACTCTTTCTAGCCTAGGTTGACATTATGGAAGCATTTGGAGTTCAAGGGGTTTCTAATTTTTCCTTAATGGGAGAGTCACTTGGGAGGCTTCCTAGAGGTCTTAGAAGCTCAAGTAAACACTTACATAGTCTAGGAAATTCATGAATCAAAATAGATTTTACAAACTCTTCAAGAATCCTACACTTTGCTAACTTGAAATTCAATGGCTTTTACTTGGTTTCCTTTGCATATTCTAAATTCCCACACCCTAATTCATGTGATTCATTAAACCAGAAATTTAATCCCTCATGGCTGGTCTTACATGGGGGGAAAATTGAAGAGAAGAGGAAGAAGGAGACCTAAGCTGAGGAAATAGCAAAATACCTTGGATTTTTGGTTTTCTTGGTTTGTTCTTCACTTGGCTAGCCTCCCCTCACCAAATTCGAAAATTTCACCTCTGTTCTACCTTCAAAACAGCACCAAATTAAATGCCAAAACTATGAGAAAGAAGAGGAAGAAGAGGGGAAGAAGTTTAACAAGGCAAGGAGTAGGAAAAAGTGGCTAAAACTTACATTTTTCAAAGCTTCTTTTTCCTTCCTTGGCCTCCCCTCTTGTGCGCCACTCTTAGCCCTTCTTAATTCTATTTTAACATGTGAGAGAATGGGTGAGGAGATCTGAGCAGAGGAGGGACGTTTTTTATAAGCTAGGGATTCATTTAAGCAACTTTCAGAATTTGTAATTTAGTCCCTCTTTGTAGTTTTGTTTGTTTGGGCTCATTTCAACTCCTTTTTGAAATCTGTCTTTTCTATCATATTTCTTAGGCTCTTAATCATAAGAATTTCCTTTGGAATCACTCAAAAAGGATCTAAAACTATTCTGAACTGTTCAATCAAAGTTTCGGTCAACTAATAGCTGAAATCACTCACTGGAGAGGTTTCAACTGTTCTAGGGGTTCCCATAGTATTCGGGGCCTTTGAGAACCCCGGAAAGCTCAAATTTTCCATTTAAAAAGCCCTCCTATGAGATTTCAAAATTTTCCAAAAATTATAAAAATACCCCTACTTTTTTCGATAAATTTTCTGAGCTCTTCTAGCTTTGGTTTTTGGGTATCTCAAACCTCAAACCCTTAGTTGGCCCCAATTCCTTCTATTTTGAGAACTTCCTTTTATATTTGGCCTATTTCTAACATTTACGGAGAAATCGAACATCGTGTTTCTTACGTTTACGAAGGAACTGAATATTACAGAGGAGCTATACAATAATCAATGCACCCTGCCCTTGGCTTAATAATTGTGGTGTACACCTTACTAAATTCAACCACTAGAGTTGTATAATATGAAACTAAATTGAAGACATGCCTTGTTTATCTGCCTCTTTTTTTTTACATGATGAGAGAGTAAGCATCATCACTCTAGGTCTAGTACTGTCTCAATTTACTATTTTCTTTTTAATCCTTCCACTCCATTGCATGTAATTATTGTTTCTAATTTTTACATAGATTTTTTTTATTGTTTGTTGTTTTCAAGTTAATATTTGCATTACTTGTTCACTCTCAACTCTTGAGTCACTCTTCATATACAGAGATTGATAAATTGACCTCCTCTTTATTTGTTAAAAAAATTACAAGTTTGATATCCATTTCTTTATTTAAAATCACTCATAAAATTCATTAAAAAAATTAAAAGTAAATTACATATATCTTCTCTGAGTTTTACTAAAATTATACATACTTCTTCAAAAATAAAAAATTATGCTATATTTTAGTCTAATTTTAATTTTTTTTACTCAAATATCCTCCATTAACTTAAATAAATATTTTTTTAAAATAAGAAAAATTTAAATGAAAAAATTTCAGTTAAAAAATTTAAAATTAAATTAAAGTGTTTAATAATTTTTTTTTAAAAAAAATTATATATTTTTTAAAATTAAAAAAATTGTATAATTTACTAAAAAATTAACCAATAATGTGAACCACTAAATGGAAAAGGGCTTCTTTAAAAAATACACTTCCTTCCAAATTAGTATTATGTAGAGTTCTTTGCATGAGAGTGTGACTTCTAAAAATATGCAACACCATTGTCATGATGTTGCTTAAAAAGTCAAAGCAATGCTAACACAATATAAATCTTAATATCATATGTATTATTTTTAAGGGAAAATTGACATTTTAAGAATTTTTTTACTTAGAATATGAAGTATTATGAATTCCCTTACAAGAGAATTGAAAAATTATTTTTAATGTTTAAATTATACGACTTTCTCTTCTATTTAAAAAAATATACGCTTATTCTTCTAAAATTAAAAGATGACCAAAATGCTTTTATATTATTTTTTTACTAATGAATAAATTATGCTATAATATATTGTAAAAGTATATACAAACACATTTAAAATAAAAATATGACTAAAATAACTTCAAGCATAATAGTGATTTCTTTTATTAAAAATATTTTTAATTTTATTTCAATGTTTTTTATTGTGTTAAAAATTACAAATTTAATTTATTCTATGTAACACCTAGTAATTTAGAAAATTGAAGTGATGTGCAATAACCCAATAAAATGGGAATTTGAAAAAAAAATAAAAAAAAATAAAACATGTAATCAAATTATAAAACCATCAAAACTAATATTTTAATTAATTGAGTTTAATAATAATAATAATAATAATAATAATAATAATTATTATTATTATTATTATTATTATTATTATTATTTAATTTAACACACTAAGCTGAAATTTAAAATAAAATGTCAGTAAAGTAATAGTATTACCCACTAAAACAAAGAACTTAAATAATTAAGACCCGAAGTAACAACCATTTAATTTAAAGAAATAAATATTATAAAAAATTTTGATTAAAATAATTGAAATGTTTGCTAGGCATAGTATGAAACTTTAAAATAATGAAACAATACTTGAGCATGCTAAGATCTTAATGGCAATAGCATTACTCAGTATTCCTAGGGGAAACTGTGTCCTAGCTGTTGAGATGCCACTCAAGCCAATTTTTCTCTTTATATGTGGATGGTGTCAAGACAAATTGTCACTTCATGAAAAATTTCTCTTCAGCCTTTGTTTTCCTTGAAATTGTTAGAGGTCCCTCTGATATTTTAATCTCCAGTACATGTGTCCCTCTTTGGGCCATAAACCAAAATCTTTAACTTCTGTTTTAAGTTTACTCCATCCCTTTTGAAACTCCAACGTCTTACAGCTCCATCATTGTCCTCCCTTGCTGAAATTTTGTTTCTATTTCCAGGGTCTCGCACGATCTTTTGCCCATATCTCAGACGCTCAAGCCCCTGCCGTCATTTTTTTCTGCTCGCGTTTGGGACTGTCGTCTTTATGCATTACTCGTTTCTTTGCAAGGTAGCTCCCCATGTTTCCTGTTACAAAATATTGCTTTGTTTTCTTTCTTTTTTTCTTTTTACTTTTTTTTAAGAAAAAGAAGATTCAAATGTCCTTGTTATTGTATTTCAAATAGCAATTTTAAATGTAATCTATCTTCTGTCTGTTCAACTGGGTTTTTCATTGGACGGTGGGTTTTCCTTCTTTTTTCTTAGCATGAAGGTGTAATAGCATGGCAGTGAGTGTGATATTTTCCTTGAATGTTGATTCTCCTCTTCTATTGTTATTCTCATCTATTTAACAATTTCTTCACTTTACTGAAGCTATGCAAATTCAGTTGCTCCCTTGCTGTCGTAGGATTCAAAGCATAGCGGAGGAGAGTTGTAATTTTAACCCAAGCATCTCACTTGGTGTCTCCATTATCTTTCAATTGTGAGTGTACTGAGTTGCTATGGGATTTTGTTTTCAATTGTGAGGGCTAGAATAGCTTGCAAGTGTTAGGTTTAATTAATTGGTAAGTTGTTCTTCCTAGAGGTAGGATGATGATGATGATAGAAGTAAATTAACAAGTAGGATAAATTAATTAAGGCCATGGGAGAATGAAAACTAGTAAGGCAAATTCAAGTCATATCGTGTTAAAGAATTAATATGATTAGATCAATCTAGTTGGGCCTAGCACAATAATGAAAATTTAATAGACTAATTAAAAAATATAGGTAAAAGAATAACTAAAATGAGTTAAATATTACTCTAAGACAATATAGAGTAGGAGTTTATTTTGTAAATTTCAATCAAGTAGAAATTCAAATTAATAATAGATTAAATAAAATGAATTAAACATTGAACTAAGACCTGACCTAATATAAATTAATATGAACACTAGCTTATGTAAGCCAACATAAGACATCAATTACATAATTTAATAAGGTAGGAAATTGTTCAAGTAAGAACTCTATAGTTAAAAATTTAACCAAGGACAATAATGGATTAATAAAGCTTAACTCAAATAAGCTAGCTAGAGCTAGAACTAGGGATTTCATTGGGCAATAAGATAATCAAATCACATTAGGCAATAAGATAGGTCAAATGTTGGGCTAGGGAGTCTCTCGAAAAGATTAATTAAGCTAGAAAGAAATTAAGTTAAATTAGAATCTAGCATAGACATCAGACAAAAATAATTATGTTAATTGAGTTTAATGCATAATGTAAGGAAATGTGAGTTGAATTATGGGAGAGGAAATTATTGTACTTGTTTTAGGAGACGTCTTGAGTATTTCATTGGAAGGGTGATGATGTTCAATGAGAAAGCACTACTAGCTAATCAACAACATATTGAGTAAATTATAAAGTATGATACATTCTAATTTCTTTTTCTATTTTAAATCCTTCAATTTCTTGTGTGTTACTCGCATGTCCATTGGGACTAGTTTTTTTAGGTAGTATCTTCTTGCATGTGAATATTGAGTATTAAATCTTTTAAATTATGTTATGTTAAAATATATGATTGTGTTATTGAGTTGAATATGAAATTGTATGCTATCTTAAGTGTTAATTTGAAAAATAGAAACATTGAAATGTTATATTTTCAATTATGGAATTTATTGCAGAATAATTTATTTGGAGAATTTTGGTGTATGGACTTTGCTTATTATATGATATGATATATATATATATATATATAAGGTAGGATTATGCAGAACGTTGATTGCTAATAGTAGTTTTGTTAGCCTCTGGTGCACCCTAGATATCACCACATGATTTCTGTGATTGAGTACTTAAAGAGTATTGAGTTGGATATTCTCTAAATGTTTAGGGCCGCAAGGGTGGTGGTAAGAAAGGACAATGATAGTATTCCCACTTATAATTCTCGCTTATAGTGTTTTGAGATTGATTATGTGGTTATTTATCCTCGTAATCTATATGTCCATGTTAGTATATATCCTAGAATTGTACAAACCTTCCAATTGTAATATTGTGTTAAATCATTTTCACTAGTTTTTGTACTTCTTGGTTTGTAAATTTCTTTTTGATGAATTGAGACTTTTTTATTTCTTATTTTTATGTTTCTTTAAATTATATCTTGATTTAGTTATCTATTACTACATGTTTCTTTTGTTGTACTTGTTCAAGCTGGTAATGAAAAAAAAATCTATCAAAATAAATTTTAAGCCTAATTAAATTTACTATGTACGTATTTTATAAATTTTTCCTTTTGTCATTGTTTGTTAAATTTCATTATTCTTGAGTTTCCATATTTTTGTATCATAAGTAAATATTGACATATTATACCAAAGTAATGTATTTTTATCTTGCAATTACCTTTATTATATTCTTGCTACCTTAAATTCAAAACTAAAACTTATTTTCACTTATAAAAAAGTTTGTGTTCGCTTATCCCTTCAGCTATTGTGTTTTATTTTCTACTCATTGCGTGTTGTAGCTCATTTCGTTATTTATCATTACAAATAATAATGATGAGTCTAAGTGTCTCTCAATCTAGCTTAAGAATACAATCAAAGATGAAAGCCAATAGTCAGTTTCTTTGGTTTTATTAGTTATTATCCTCTGCACCTATGTATATGTTGAACTTTAGAGTCAGCTTCACAGATTATAGGCAGGATCCTTGCCCTGTTAGTTATATTATCGTTTGATAGAGTATGGGAGCAGGGCTTTCTTTTGTTAATTATGATTGGTTGGGTGTTGTAGGCAATCTAGATTGCCTTATTTTTAGAGGATACTTTGTCAGATACTCTATAGCAAGTCAACATAGTTGATTTGATTATGGAAAATGTAAAATTTTAAAATTTATAAGAGTATCTGACGTAATGGAATCATGTTCAATTTGATTATGACAAATGTAAAATTTTGAAATTTATAAAAGTATTGAAATTTATAAAAGTATCTGATGTAATGAAATAATGTTCAATTTGATTATGGCAAATGTAAAATTTTGAAATTTATAAGAATATAAGACGTAATGGAATCGTGTTCAATTTGGAATTGTCTTTCATAATATCATGCATTAAAAATCTAACAAGGGCTTGTGGATGCAGGATTTCCTTGTATTCTGTGTGAGTCACATCTTTGTTCATGGGGCGTGAAATTCTACATTGAAAAAATTGACTATGTTTATAATGATCAAATACATATTTGTATTTGTAATATTATATTAAGAGTATTTGGTCCAAATAGGTAATACTATGTTTTATCTTTTATTGCCAGGAATATTAGTCTAATACATTTTTCTATGCAATTTGAATATTTTTTTAAGAAAAAATGAGTTATCTTAAGAAAATTTGGCTTTTAACCATACAACATTTGATAAAAAGTATTTTTTCATTAAGACTTAAATATATTTTTGATCTCTTAACTTTATTTTAAATTTTACTTAATTTTGTCTCTTAAATTTACTTTATACTTCACTTTTATCTCTTAATTTTATTTTGTTTTAATATGATCTATTAACTTTATTTTAAATTTCACTTTTGTCTTTTAATTTTATTTTAGTCTAATTTAATTTTTTAATTTATAAAAATTACTTAAATCTTTCTTTTTTTCTAACATTACCAAATTCTTTAATAAAAATGTTATTTAAATTAAGTTATTAAGAAGTTACATATTTCTATTAAATATTTTAATTTGATAATATTTAAAAGCATAAAATATTTGAGTAGTTTTTAAAAGTTAAAGAGTTAAATTAAAATTAAATTAAATTAAATTAGAATTAAAATTAAAAAACTAACATGAAGTCAAATAAATTAAACGATAAAAATAATATGTAAAATAAAATTAAAGAAACAAATTAAAACTGAATAAAATGAAAAAAAAAAACAAAGTAAGAACAGGCAGCGGCTTGCTACGTGTAGAGAAGAGAAGAAGCATGAAGTACCGAAAAACGTTCCGCGCTGGACACTCCTGTGCCTCGCAGGTGTTACCCAATTGCTCTCTTTTCCTCTCAATCTTCCGTCACCATTCACACAAATATACCAAACCTCTGGAACTAAACATCTCTTCCAAACAATGGCTTCAATCTCTTCATTCTTCTCCTCCTCCTCCTCCCTCCTGAGGAGAATCATGACCCCAAACTCCATAGTCATCACTTCAAAAACTCCGTCTTTCTTCCTCAATCCTCAAACAAAACCCGTTTCTTTTCCGGGTCTGTTTCTCGCCCGTGACCCGACCGATTACCCGGGAAAGGCTCCGCCGGAGATTCCTTCTGTGCCCAGAACTGAGCGTCCTCCTTTTCCCAAAGAGCTGCCGGTTGTTCCGACCCGGGATCCGGAAACTGAACCCGGCGTTCCACCTGAGATAATTGCTAATCCTCCTCCGCCCAACCCTACGCCAAACCCGAACCCGACTCCGAAACCCGATGCTCCAAAACCACCGCTGTCGCCACCCGGGCCTGATACCCCACTGCCCAAGCCCGATGTTGTGCCGCCGCGGCCACCAGATGTTGTCCCTCCAGGGGCACCCGGGCCGCAGATCGTTCCGCCGCCTTCGACGCCGCCGGATATTTCACCGCCTACGACCCCGGGAGGGCCTAAAATTATTGTGTAGGGAATCATATTATAAATTTTCCAGGCGTGATCATAGATTGTTATTTTCTAGTTCTAATAATCGTAAGAACAAATTGATCTTAACTTTCCTCTTTCGGTGAAACAAATTTGAGATAGGTTCTTATCTTTTTTTTTTTGGAGTACCGTGTTTTTGTGGCGGATCACTTTAATGGCCAAATTAATATTTTAGTAGACGATTAAATTAGGGAGTATTTGCCTAAATTGACATAAAAATAACTATCTTCGAAATCAAATATGATATCAATATTGTAGAAAAGATCTTTAAAATGATGGAACAAAATATCGTATAGTTCTTTTAGTAGGAAAAAAAAACCTAAGGCTCCTTAATATATTGATAATGTAATAAAATGTTGGATTTGCTTAATTTTAATGAATTAAAATTCTATAATGAGTACTAAAATTTGATAGAAATAGTTTAAAAAATCTTGATTGAAGTGACATCTTTTTTTTTATACAAATATTAAAGAGATATAAGTGTTAGAATGTTTTGATGTATTTAGATTAAATTCTTATCTGGTTGTTTTTTTTTTCACTATTTTCCAAATGTCGTAGTTCTTTTGTAAATAAAAAAAAAATCAAATAGACTTTTAATGATTATATTAAAATTAATTATGTTTTATTTAGTCTTTCATAATCAGGTTGGACGGTTTTGATGGCCTTCTTGTGTCCACGTTAGCGAATCTGGACCCCACGCACATGCCATAGCCCACCAGTAATACAACATGTGAAAAAGAGGAAATGAATTGAGGCTTGAATACCTATCAAATGATCAGGAACAAGAGCCTTGGAATTAGAGGAAGCTTCTAGAAAAGCTTTTCGAGACGACATGAGTTTACTAAGTTGGAATTGTCCTAGTTTTAGAAAAGTCATAGCAGTTCAACGACTAAGGAATTTTGTATGTAAATATAATCTTCATTTTTCTGATAACAACTATGCAATATGCTTCTAGCTTGGGAAAGATATATCTTGTAAGGTGATTCCTATAGCTTGTACTGTGTCTTCAGGTCATAGTGTTCACATTTCTTTTATTTGCGGGTTTTCCAATCTATCAGAGAGTCGTATCTTGTGGGAACGGGTCGAATATACTGCTGAATTTATTAATCTTTTGTGGCTAGTAATTGTTGGCTTAATGGAATTTTGTCTTAAGGAAAAAGAAAATTAATATTTCTCTAACTCAGGGAGCTTGTGATTCTAGATTAATGATGGATATATGTGGTTTTATGGATATCAGGTTGAATAGTACCAGAAATACATGGACAAATAATCGACTAGGAGATGATGCTGCATGGGCCACGTCGGACATAGTCATTAGAAATGAACAGTGGCCTAATAGTTTTCCCCATTCAACTCTCACTGCACTTAATACATCGAATCATACCCCTCTCTTGTTTAATACAAATATATGGCCCCCATATCGTAAAAGACCCTTTTGGTTTTGAAATTTTTTTATTCTTTTTTTCATCAATGTGAAAATATTGTAAATAGAGTATGGAATCAATGTGAATCAGGTTCACATGCTTTTAAACTTCATATGAAGCTTAATCATCTTAGAGTTTCTCTCACATAGTAGAATGCTACATGTAATGTCTCACATCGGGTAAGAAGACTCTGGGAACGACCCATATAAGTGGAAGCGAAACTTTCCCCACCAGTGACGCGTTTTGAGGGAGGATCCCTGTATAGCGGATCTCCTCAAGAACAAAACCCTACCACGCCATGTGCCGTGTGCCGCAACGGGGACAATATCGTTGAAGGCTCTGTGTGTTGTTTGGTATTAAAGCCGGCATGTTCGCATGTGCAACTCGAGGACGGGTTAGCCCCAAGGGGGGTGGAATGTAATGTCTCACATCGGGTAGGAAGACCCTGGGAATAGTCCATATAAATGGAAGCGAGGCTTTCCCCACCAGTGACGCATTTTGAGGGAGGATCCTTGTATGGCATATTTCCTCAAGAACAAAACCCCATCAGGCTATGTGCTGGGTGCCACAACGGGGACAATACCATTGGAGGCTCTGTGTGGTGTTTAGTATCAGAGCCGACCTGTTCGCATGTGCAACCCGAGGACAGGTTGGCTCTAAGGGAGATTGAATTTAATGTCCCACATCAGGTAGGAAGACCCTGGGAACGACCCATATAAGTAGGAGCGAAACTCTCCCCACCAGCGACGCGTTTTGAGGGATGATCCCTGTATGACGGATCTCCTCAAGAACAAAACCCCAGTAAGTCATGTGTCAGGTGCCGTAACGGGAACAATATCGCTGGAGGCTCTGTGTGGTGTTTGGTATCAGAGCCGGCTTATTCGCATGTGCAACCTGAGGACGGGTTGGCCTCAAGAGGGGTGGAATGTAATGTCCCACATCGGGTAAGAAGACCCTCGGAACGGCCCATATAAGTGGGAGCGAAGCTTTCCCCACTAGCGACGCGTTTTGAGGGAGGATCGCTGTATGGCGGATCTTCTCAAAAACAAAACCCCACCAGGTCATGTGCCGGGTGCCGCAACGGGGACAATATCGCTGGAGGCTCTATGTGTTGTTTGGTGCGAACACGCCGGCTTTGATACCAAACACCACACAGAGCTTCCAGCGATATTGTCCCTGTTATGGCACCCGGCACATGCCCTGGTGGGGTTTTGTTCTTGAGGAGATCCGTCATATAGCGATCCTCCCTCAAAACGCTTCACTGGTGGGGAGAGCTCCGCTCCCACTCATATGAGCCATTCCCAGGGTCTTCCTACCCGATGTGGGACATTACATTCAACCTCCCTTGGGGCCAACCCGTCCTCGGGTTGCACATGTGAACAGGCCGGCTTTGATACCAAACACCATATAGAGCCTCCAGTGACATTGTCCCCGTTGCGGCACCCGGCACATAGCCTGGTGGGGTTTTGTTCTTGAGGAAATCTACCATACAGGGATCCTCCCTCAAAACACGTCCCTGGTGGAGAGGGCCTCGCTCCCACTTATATGGGCCGTTCCCAGGGTCCTCATACCTGATGTGGGACATTATATTCCACCCCCCTTGGGGCCAACCCGTCATCGAGTTGCACATGCGAACACGCCAGCTTTGATACCAAACACCATACAGAGCCTTCAGCGATATTGTCATCGTAGCGTCACCGGGCACATAGCCTGGTAAGGTTTTGTTCTTAAGCAGATTCGCCATACAGGGATCCTCCCTCAAAACGCGTCGCTGGTGTGGAGAGCTTCACTCCCACTTATACGTGCCGTTCCTAGGGTCTTCATACCCGATGTGAGACATTACATTTCACCCCCCTTAGGGCCAACCCGTCGTCGGGTTGCATATGCGAATAGGCTGGCTCTAATACCAAACACCGCACAGAGCCTCCAATGATATTATCCCCGTTGCGGCACCCGGCACATCACCTGGTGAGGTTTTGTTCTTGAGGAAATCCGCCATACAAGGATCCTCCCTCAAAACGCATTGCTGGTGGGGAGAGCTTCGCTCCCATTTATATGGGCCATTCCGAGGGTCTTCCTACCTGATGTGGGACATTGCATTCCACCCCCCTTGGGGCTATCTTGTCCTCGGGTTGCACATGCGAACAAGCCGGCTTTGATATCAAGCACCACACAGAGCCTCCAGCGATATTGTCCCCATTGCGGCACTCGACACATGACCTGGTGGGGTTTTGTTCTTGAAGAGATCCGCCATACAGGGATCCTCCCTCAAAACGCGTCGCTGGTAGGGAGAGCTTCGCTCCCACTTATATGGGGCGTTCCCAGGGTCTTTCTACCCGATATGGGACATTACATTACATCTATGGGGAATATCCATACAAAATTAAATTACTTGAAGAGCAGTTAATTACATTCTTGCTAGGCCTTATTACATGATAGTAATGATTTGAATAAGGAAAAACAACTTTGATCTTTGTTAGAATTTTTTTTAATATGATTATGAAAGAAAGCTTATGGGCTTAGAAAGCTTGCTAAACTTGGATGATATAGGGAGATCGTAATACTAAAATTTTTCATACTTTGGTTAATAAGCATGGAATTAATAATGTTATTTCTTGTCTAAAAAATGATTAGGATATTTGGATTGATGATTTTAATAGCATAGAGGAGGAAACTCGTTTTTACTTTTAGCAAGTCTTCATACTTTAGCATGAACTTTTAGTTTTAGATATACTTCAAGAACTTGATAATTATTTTATGCCTTTCTTAACAGATTAGCATGTAAAAATTTTAAATAAGCTAGTCAGTGTTTAGGAAATTAAGGATGTAATTTTTTAACTCAAATTAGATAGTGCCCTTGGGCGAGCCTAATCATATGAAGTTTTATCATAAGTTTAGGGATAAACTTAGAAGTGATGTTATTAATATGGTATCTTCCTTCTTTATTAATGGATACTTACTAAAGGCTCTAAATTAAACATTCATCACTCTTGTTTAGAAATTATGACTTGTCTTAGATATTAAAAATTATTGGCCCATTAATTTTATGTAATGTTTTTTACAAAATTATATCCAAAATTTTATATAACCACTTAAAACAATCTCATTGGATTTGATTACTTCCAATCACAATGCTTCTTTTAAAAGGCAGCTCATTTTTTATAATATTATCTTGGCCTATGTAACTATGCATAAAATTCACGACTTAAGGAAGACAACCCATGATTGGTGTGCTTACAAATTGGATATTATTAGGGCATATGATAAGGTTTCTTAGTCTTTCTTGCAAGTTGTCCTCATCACATTAGATTCAAATGATTATACAATTTGTGACAACAATGACATATCAAGTTCTATTGAATAGCAATCCAATATCTCTTTTTTCCCCTTAGTAAGTGGCAAATAAAGTGACATTTTATTTCTAAATTTATATATTATTTGTTCTAATATTTTGTCTTGCATGATCTCAAATGTAGAATGATCTCATAAGTAAACTAATATCAAGATTAGTAGGGATTCAAAAACTACATCTCGTTATGTATATAGACAACACTCTTCTTTTCTTTCAAGCTAAAAAATTGACAAGTCAAGTGGTGAGAGATATGTTGCATAAATACAGTGCTTTATCAAACTAAGTAATTAATTATTCCAAATCTAATATTATTTTTAGCCCAAAGATTTCTTTAGAGTTAGGAAGGAGTATGTTTGGTTTATTTGGGGTCCAATATAAACTTGGATTAGGTAAATATCTAAGTGTTTCGATAGATGTTGGTTGAAATGAACTCCAAATCTATAATGATGTATGTGAGAAAATTGATAAGAAATTGCCACTAGAAGGCCATGCTTCTTTCAAAAGCAACAAAGTTCATCTTGATTAATTCAATATTGAACTCTAATCTTATTTATCCTCTTTCATGTTTTGAGATGTCAAAAAAGTATTTTCAAAAGTTTGATGTAATGATTGCAAATTTCCTTTAAGGTTTTAATTAAGATTGACCTAAGGTTCATTTCTTTAGCTAGCCTATACTATGCAATCCTCAAGGTATTATGGGATTAGATTTTAAGAGAATTCAGTATTTAAATATAGCTTTGTTGGCTAAACATACTTGGAGATTAATTTAACCAAATCAAAATAATCTCCTTATTTGGATTATGGGACATAAATATGATAAGGATTCTAGTTTTGGCAAGATGTATTCTCATTATAATACGACATGAATATGGAAAAATATGAAAAAAAAGCCAATAATATAATTTGTTCAAACCTCAAATGGCAAATAGGGAATAGAGTGACCATCCCCATAAACAACCATCTTTGGTGGCTATTACACGTTACTCCTTTTAATTATATTAAAATTGTGAAGGACCTTATCTTGCATGACAAGGGTATTTTGAACACAAATGGAATTTCTATGCTATATCCTTGGTAAGTGTTTTGACAAGTTACAATTTTGGCTTTCACAATAACCAATTAAAGAGATAGGTTGCTTTGGACTAGTAATAAAAAGGGAATCTATTCGGTGAGTAACAGGTATAGGCTCCCGATTCAAAATGTGTCTATTTATCTAGCGTCAAACTTTCAACAATGAAGTATTATGGAAATTGAATTTACCTTTTAAAATAATTATATTTACATAAAAATTTCTGACCACTACATTGTTGACAACATATAACTTACAAGCATTTGGTATATTGAATTGAATTGGTGTTTCCTTCCATAGTTGGCCAAGGAAAAGATTGGAATTTTATAGCCTAAATCCCATTGTGACTTCACTTGAAGAGGATGGAGAAGGAATAAGCATTAATTAAAAATCTCTTCTTACTCTAATTAATTTATCATAGCCAAATTGAGAAACGGTTTTGGAAAATAAAGAAAATGGTAGTATATTTCAATTTTAATTAGGAAGTTATTAGTTAGTCTTTAAGTAATTTAATTGGAAATTCAAATATAATTATTGTTTTATCTTAAGCATAATTTGTATTGGCAATGATGAATTCCTTTTGGGAAGAAGGAAGTAGAAGTATAAGAGGAGGAAAAATCGTAAAAATGAGAAAATAAGAGATAAATCATTTTTGTGATGTTTGTAATATGTTTGGATAGCCTTGGAGATTGGGGAAATTGTATGAGTTGACCAAGAGTTTGAAGAATTAAATAAAAGAATTAGGAAGCTTAAGGATTCCATAACAACTTGACCTTGTGGAATTTTAAGAAAAAGTAAGCTATAACAAAACTTAAGAATAATAAGAAATAATTAGATATGGTTGTATAGTTCTATTGATATGTCTTTTGCATGAATCTTTTGAATTATGAAAACCTACTTGATTGTTTGGATTGCCAAAGAAAAAGAAGCAAGCATTTGGAAGAAATGGTAGTTAGTATTTTATTCTTGCCATATTTACATTTAATTGATTTGGTAATTTATATGGATTAGTTGCTATGTATGTACATTTGGTATGCATGTTTGACTGAGATTCAGGAGCCATGGAAGAGCTCATCAAGTGTTATGTAAGCAAGTTAAAGTCATAGAAGAACTCTTGCTTGGCCATCAAATAATGAGAACATTAGTTGCAAGTATGGGATTGCAATTAATGAGAAGCCAAATAGAAATCCACTAAAGAGATTTATACATAATCTATGTTACCAATTCATATTTTGTGTTGTGTTTATAATTATATACTAATTACTAGGATGCTTGTATCTCATTATGTTCATTATATTAACTAACATTTCAGGTACAAGTGTGGAAACAAGCAAGGGAAAGCAAAACAAGGAGTGATTACATGGCTTAATATTTTGTACTTGTAATGGATTAAAAATGTTATATGCAGATAATTTTGGCTCATGAATTAGTATGACATAGATCTAACAAGTATTTGAAGCTTGGCTTTGGATGTGTATAAATTCTTGATAGAAACATGTAAATATGTTGTAAATAATAGCTTGCTTCGGTAATATTGATGTATGTTTGGTAAGTTAATTATGGGATTGATTTAGTAATTCTTCTTCAAACCCCTTGATTTTTGGCAAATAGATAGATGATATGTAGATGGGCTAACATACCAAATTTCATAATTTTCTAAATTGTTAAGAGTGTCCAAATAAATCTCTAAAAGTATTGTTATGTTTTGAGACCCTTAACTATGTAGCTTTAGAAACATGTAAGTTAAAGGGCCAAATGTTGGATTTTTTTGGTGAAACTTAAGTGGCACTTAGTTAAGACAATAAAAGTGAAATCTAGAGAGTTTTATAATTTTTGGAATTCATTTGTTAGTTGAATCAAGTCAAAAAATTGTTGGTTCAAAATTTGGACTAAAATAGGGCAAAATGGTAATTTGAATAATTGGGTAGTCAAATGAGTGATTTTTTATTTGAAACTTGGCTATATTGAAGCTAATATATAAATCTTCAATTTTGGAAAGCTTAGGACATTTTGGAGCATGATAACTATTTTTTATAATTTTTTAAAAATAAGATCAAAATGAGATATTTGTAGTTAGTGTTAGATCTTATCTTGCAATTTCCTGTTATAGTTAACTAGAACACAGAATCTAGTAGATGAGAAAACTAGGTTTTAATCAATTGAAGCCAGATTTAACCAAATAGAACTTGAAAGTTAGGAAACCAGAGATCAAGGTCTAGCTAAACTAGAACTAAGGTTAGTTAACTTGAACTGAGAATAAAACTTGTATAGTCACCTTCAAGTTTTGGCCAACTTAAATTGAAATTGGTTAACTAAAATTTCATAATGTGAAAAAAAATCCTTTTATTTCACTTTATTATTATCTTTATGCTTATTGAACATAAGATGGTTGATTAGTGAACCTAACGTTCACATTTTTGGTATCAAAATCTAGAGAGATTGGCTAAAACTTTAATAATAAGGTTCCTTGGATGTAAGTTTTCTTTTTCAACATAATGACCAAAGTAAAGGTTGTGTTTATTATAAATAAAAATTTTACTTACCAAATATTGTGTTTCATGGAGGACATATATGATTTTTTTTTTCTTTGTAAATGTTTTGCAATGATGATATTTCTCTATCTTATATTACAATCGTAAAGCAAGTGCATTTTGCATTTGAAATAACCATCTTCGTTAATTAACCGGGGGCAGCCTCCTTTCTGTAGTCAACTTGATTAGTTAGTAGAACCCGCAATTCACGTGTGAGTAATAGGCCTGATGTCACAAAAACATCTAGTGGAATAGATAGTTAGGTGTGCTTATTACTCAGTTAGTCCTGTCTGATAGAAGCTCCTCCGCCCCGGAAACGCTGCACCCTGGGGATACATAATTACAAACTTTACCACCACCCCCACATACACCTTTTACTTTTTCTGGGGATATTGCTTTTAAATTTTAAAATTATTTTAGGATTAAAAATTAAAAAAATTATGTGGCATTTCAATGGTCCACCCTTCACATTTTTATATCTTGGATTTCAAGTGTATGCTTCATACCCATAGATTTTCCAAATAATCAAGTATTGTTCTGTGCTGAAACAGAGTTATGCCAATTCATGATAATAAAATCTCCATAACATAAATCCTCAAAATTTCAAAACCATCAAGTGGTATGTCGCAAAAGGAGAAAGAAAAGAAAGTCAAAATATACCTTCTCTTCTTAAGTTACATAACATTTTAGTTTATTTTTAAATTTTTTGATTAAAATACTTTATATTGACCTAAATTCATATTGGGTTTTCACCAAAAAAAAAATTGATATTTTTTTCTTTTTGCAAGGATTAGATGCCATGCTATTTGTTCTCATTAAGTTTTACAAAGCATTAAACTAAATATCATTTATTAACTAATAATTAGTGTGGCACATGTCTTGCATCTAGAAATATGATAGTTATAATTTTTTTTTAATGCACATTAACTAGTTCATGGTTATGGTTGTGAATCAGAATTTTTAACTTTATATAACTTTTTAATATATTTGTTTATACATGATTTAGCAGTAAACATAATTTTTATTTATGTCAGATTAATCTTGTTTGAGATATGAAAATTATTTTTTACGTAAATTTTTTTTTGGCGAGTTGAAACTTTTGATAAGTCCGTTAACCATTGAACAAACTTATTCACTATCTAGATTAGTTCTTGTGGGTATTTGTTGAAGTGATTTTGATTATGGATCAGCAGCATAGATATAAAATAGTTTTTTAAATAAAAATAATTTTGCTTTCTTATGATTCTATTATTAATGGACTTTTTTTGAAGATTTTTTGCATTATTTTGTTACTTAAAATTTTGATTTTAATTTAATTTCATAAAATATTTGCTCCTTGAAATACTGTATATTTTCATTTGAATTCCTTTTGAAAGGATGAAATTGGAAGAATCTTTAAGTATTAAGGTGACACCAAAAAAAAATCTTTGACAAATTAATTGATGCTATAAGTCATTTTGAAGGATCAAAATAGAATTTTATTTTATTTTTGGCAATTATGGAATTGACATTACTTTTGTGTCAATTTTGTAATTTTTTTCAATAAATTATCACAAGGGAGTAAAATAAAAGAAAAAGATCGAGTTGTTTTCTTTGTTCTTTCTTTTCTCTAAAAAAAGCCTAAAAAAGGTACTTTTTAAAGATAAAAATTTTAAACTACTTTTTTTTTCATATTTTAATTTTCAAAATTGTTTTCAACAATATATATTAGCTAAGTTTTATGCCTAAAACGAGCCTAAAATGGAAATGCCACGCGTAAGGAAAGAAATTGTCATTTTTTTGGAACAATTCTCCCTTAATTCCCCTTTATATGTGGCGTCCTCTGCTTGGCCCTTCTTAACCGACTTGCTGTAGCATCCAAACCAAAGAAGAAAGCTGAGGAGAAGAATGCACAAGAGAACCAAGAAGGAGGAAGGAAAAGGCTAAAGCAAGGTGAGAAAGTATAGGATTTTCATGCTTCTTTCTCTTGAAACTTCATCCTCCTCTTCTTGCTTCATTTTTTCATAGTTTTAATGTAATTTTTGGTGCTAGTTTGGGGTCAAAACAGAGGAGAGAAATTCGAAATTCAAGGAGGAGGAAGACAGAAAAGGAAGGTCTCTTGAAGGAAACTTGATTGCAAGGTAGTTTCTCTTCTGTTGTTACTTCTTTTTCTCCTTTCTCTTCCATGGTGGGATGCCTAAAATAGAGCCATGAAGAGGGAAGAGTTTTTGTTTTATAATCCAAAAGAAAGCATCAAACTAGGCTATAGGAAGATGGAATATACCAAAGAAATGCATGGAAAACTAGTGAGTGTTTATTTAAAATTTTAAAACTCCTAGGGAGCCTCCCAAGTGCTCCATCCATTAAGAAAAAATCCCAAACTCTATAGGTCTTTAATGGAAGCATAAATAGGTTAAGACCCTTAAAGATAGTTAGAGGATGTTTTAAATGGTTCCAAGCTTGATTTGGGACTTTATATGATAAAAGAAGATAGGAGAAATCCTTGAAAAAAATTTAGAAGCTTTAGGTTGAGAGATGAGGCAATGACTTCCATAATGTAACCTTATGAAGCAACATGGATCTAGGTTTGTGCAAGTGAGTGTGGGATGGCTTCAAGGATCTTAAATGAGGTCAAGAGGTCTAAATATGGCAAGAGAATAGAGCCAATAATTTTACTTGTGGTAGTTGCTTCATGAGGTTATTAATGGAACCATATTGTGACAAATAGAACAAAGTGTAATCTTAAGAGTGAGTTAGATGTTATAACTTATTCCAAGAGTATAATTAAGTGTTGTTTATTGTGAATAGGCCAAGGAAATCCAACCCCACCTCCTTGTATTTGTAGAACCAAAAAGGAGAAGGAACAAGCAAAGTAAAGCTTGAATTTGCACCAAGATAGCTTTCCACCTTTTCTTGTTACATATTTGTGTTGCATATATGTCATTGTGTGCTTGTGTGTCTATGTATATGTCTAAGACATGCCACTTGATGCTATGATGCTATTTTGGTACCAATATGCTTTCTTGGATGTCTTTGAATTGTGGAAATAGCTCACAAGGGTGAGGTAGTGCCAAAAGTCTCATAGCATGGGTGAGACAAAGTCAAGAGTCCCTTAGATAGGTGAGGCTAAGTTAAAAGTCCTAAGAACCAAGAGTGAGACAATCCAAAAGTCCTAAAAATGGGGTGAGGCCAAACTAAAAGTCTCTAAAGCTCATTTTTATTTTTGACATGTGTTTGTGATATAAAAATTTGGAAATTGAATGCTTCATCAATTAAATAGTTGCATACTTGTACCTTTGACATGTTGTAGGCCTTGAAAATGTACTTGAATAGGTGTATAAGCTATTGAGATTCACTGAATCTCACCCCATCCTTTTTCTCATTTCATATGATTTAGGTGGAGTTTAAAATTCAAAGGATGGAAGCCAAAGAGTTTAAATATCCATCTCTTGGCAAATCTTCCCATTTTTAATGTACTAGGATGTTTAGAATATTAAAGGATATATGTATATATTATTTTTGAGCCATGACACTTTGAACAAGTGTAAAATTATGTAAAGATAGTATATATATCAAATTACACGTAATATGGGAGAATTAGAGTTAAGGACTTAAAGTTAAAAATATTTATTTTAAAAGACCTGTTATCATTAAGTTTAAAAGATTTTATTTAAAATCAGTGGTAATCTATCTTAAAATAATAATAATAAATCTTTTAGAGTAAATATTTTTAATTTTAATTCCTTAACTCTAATTTTCTTGCCATAATATCATATGAAGTCATTCTTAAGTATGGATAGACTTAAAAATTGATGTGGTCTCGTAAAAAATTAAAAAAAGGAAATAAACAGTAAAATACAATTATTAAAATGTAATCATTAATGTTTTTTAACTTCTATATGTGCATATATATATTATATTAAAAAAAATAAAAGCTTTTCTGAAATTGTGCCACTATTTCAAATTTTGATTTGTCCATTATTATTAGACCAATCTGTGTAGGTAATATACTACTCTTAAATATAATAACAATTTTCAAACACGCGATTAATCGATGCTTACCAGTTGCCAAATTGACGAAAATGACTCCTGCCCGATCTATGCACTAAACAGAAGAGTGAAAGACGTTGGCGGAGTGGAAGAGTCAGATTTGTACACTTCCTTGGACAAAGACTCTTTCACTGATATGAATCCTTATTTTTATTTTTATTTTGTCATTCTTATTTTTATTTTTATAATCGAATAGAGAATAAACTATTAATCATTTTTAAATAATAAAAAAATTTAAATTTTTTTAAATATATTTTATTTATTCTATAAAATTTATTTTTATAATCAATATAAAAAGTAACTGCATTTTTAAAAGTATGCATTTAAAACTTTAAAATATTGAACGACACAAATAAAAAATTTTAAGAAAACAGATTTAAAAATTAAAAAATAATATTATACACAAATAATACATATGCAAATTTTGTTGGGAAGCGGCTGCCCCTAAATTGCAAAACGTATCCGTCCCTGCTGCCTTCCATATCCATGCATGCGGAAGAACCTTAAAGTCAATTTCAAATACTAGTCAACGTAAAATTCCATTTCCTCCACATGTTATATAAGCATGTTGATGTATCCAATGGCATAACACATCTCACCAAATCTCACGAGGCAACGAAAAGCAGGTTATAAAATTAAAACAGGGACGCATAGCAATTTACTTCCACACAGTACTACGTACGTAACGTAGCCGAGCATGGAGGAGGAGAAGAAGAAGGAGGAGAAGCCGACCGAAGAAGTGCGGTACCGCGGGGTTCGGCGGCGGCCGTGGGGGAAGTTTGCGGCGGAGATAAGAGACCCAACTAAGCAAGGGGCAAGGCTGTGGCTGGGGACATTTGAAACAGCTGAAGAGGCAGCAAGAGCTTATGATCGAGCAGCTTACAACTTTAGGGGTCGTCTTGCAGTTCTTAATTTTCCCGATGAGTATCATCTTCCTCCTGCTGTGCCATATCCTCCATGGTCTTCTTCTTCTTCTTTTGCCTCACATGGTGGTGGTGACAGTGGAAGTTCTTCATCTGCTGGACAGCATGCACAAAGGGAAGTTATTGAGTTTGAGTGTTTGGATGATAAGGTTTTGGAAGAGCTTCTTGGGTCTGAAGAGGAGAAGAAGAAAAGGATGGGAGATTGAGTAGTACTCGATCTCGATCTCTTTCAATTTAAAGCAGTAATGAATAAGTAATGGCTCAACTGAACCTGATCTCTTAATAAGATCCAAAAACACACACAAAAAGAAATACACCCCTACACACTATATTTAAGGTTTTTGAAAAAGTAGTTTGATCTACCAATTCGAAGTGTGTTTATGAGTTCATCTTGTACTTGGGAAGTTTCATTTTGATCATGTATGTTTTGTTAGTGCTCCCACCTAGCTACGTTCTGTAGCGGGTGATAATAAATGAAAAATTATTCGCTTGGACTTGGAAAAAAATCACGTAATCTGAAATTGTACCACTAGTGTTTTGGGTGATGAAATTATGTTTTAAAGGATATTATGTTAAAAAATAATTATTAGATATTATTAAATGTAAAATAAAATTTTTCATTTTCATAGATTTATTATTATAATTATATTTATTAATTTCAAAAAAAAATAAATTATTTTAAAACATTATTAATTGTTAAATAAGTTAATATTTTAAATGATTATCAAATAAAATATTATTTTATATTTAATAATTATTACTTATAATTGAAGAATATTGTGTTCTCGAAAATATGGTATTGTCACTTCAGTTTTTTCTGATTATGATTGAAATTCAACATTAGAAAGAATTTAAACTTCTTCTGAAATGATTTGAGACCATTTTTTTTTCAAAGAAAGAATACTAAAATTTTGAATCTTTAAAACAAAAAGCCTACTAATATAGGGCATGTTTGATTTTTTGTTTTTAAAACAGTTTTAAAAAAAATAAAAAAATTTGTTTGATAATATAATTTTAATAAAGTGTTTTGTAAAATAAAAAAAATAAAATTATATTTTTAGAAGTAGATAAATTAAAATATTTTTAGATGTTTTATTAAATTTTATTTTGTAAAATATAAAAAATAAAAAATAATGATTCAAACAAATTTTTTAAATTTTTTATTTTTAAAATTTATTCTAAAAAATATCTATTTTAAAATAACAATTTTTTTTTTTAATTCTTCGCCTTTTTGGACCAACGGTTGAAGCCTCGTTGAGCTCCATCTGGTATGTTTTCTTTCCTCATCCTGGCGGGAACGGAGAGGTACGAGCAGACGAGATAACAGAACCGCCGGCCGCCGGCGAACCTCCATCGCCATCGGAAGGTAAGATCGTCTCTGGTTCTTCGTTCGATTCTCTGTGTCGATGAAGTTTGCTTCTGAATAACCATACTGGGACTGTGAGGTTTGATTCTTGATTTTTCCTTTAATTCTTTGTCTGATTCTCTGTATGCATGGACAGATTTTTTGGGTTTTGCTGGGTGGTGGTTCATATTCCTGTCTTCTATCCTATTTTTTTGCTAATTCATCAAAGCAGAATTTGCCGTCTTCATTTTCGTTTGATTTGAGCACTTGGGTAGCTTACTGATTTGATCATAAACCCAAGTATAGTTGGTTCCATGCATCTAAATTTTGAGAAATTTCATGGAGATAACTGCAGCCTTTTGCTTTGTATATTGTAAAGGGGATCAAATGACTGTTGTTATGGTTCTGATTTCTTTCACCATTTGATTTAGTTTAGAATCCCCTGTTTAGCCGGTTCAGTGTTATAGTTTTTACAAGACTCTTGGGTTAACACTGATGGATAGCAACTGAAATATTGGGACACGCACTTTTGCCTTAAAGTAAAATCAGTTCCACAGAATCTGCATGTCAGCTTCTTATGTAAACTTTTCTACCTTCCCTGTCTCTTGGGGATTTTTTGTCAAGAACAAGATAATTAATTCCAGAATCTATGATCTCGTACTAGTAATTTGGTTTTGACAAAGATTGCATTTCTCCTATTTTCGATTTATGCTTGATTGAGTATTTAGTATTCTTTATTAAATGGAGATACTGCAAATAATCAGCTACAAAGACCTCACTCTTATTTTCTTATTATTTTTCCAGCAATGATGATGCTAGTGTAGGCTCTGCGTCTACCTCACAATAAGCATGGAAAAGATAATAAAAATAAGTAGGTGCTAAATTTTAATCATAAAAGACAACAGTTCAATCCAAGAATAAGAAGGATAATAAAATAATTGTGCGTACCTGATGATCCCATATGTAGTTGTTAAAAATTTGTCTGGCCAAGGTACAACCCACTTTGCCTCTTGGATTTCTTTGAGTCAATGATTAGAATTAACAGAGTGATAGAGAGTCAAAATAATATCTTGTATCTTCTGTTGTTGAATTGGTTTCTTAAAAGGATGAATGTGTAAACGTTCATGTTGACCAGTTCAATAACTATCAAATACTTTTATATCTTTATTTTTAATTTTAATTATTATATATATATATATAAATCATTATATAAACGAAACTCTCTATTAAATAATTATGACTTCATCAGTATTGTGATAGGGAACTTACTGACATCCAAAAGGCTGTGAGTTAGGCTTCTAGCCAGATGGGTTGACATATGTGACCTATCCATCACAGATCACATATGCATATATTAAGCCCAATTTGTCTTAAACTTAATAATTTGTAACTTAACCAATTAATTTTAAAGTGTTGCTTACCAAATAATCAATTAATGCTAATCCACAAAATATAAAATAATAATTAACGAAATTATTTCAACAATCTCCCACTTGGATAGCATTAATCAGTTATTTGATTCTACAACAATAAAAGCCATTGGTATTTATTAAGTCATTTCAAATACAAATAGTGGAATTACTCATAATCACCGGATCCTATGGGGAAACAAGTGATATTAAACAAATGAGAAATTTTATATCATCAGTTTCAGTTCATAAGAAAATTACACAATATTATTTATTCCTACAGGGAAATAAGTAATATGTGCATGAATAATACAAGATCATTGATTCCTATGGAGAAACAAATGATATTCAAAGCACCTTATAATGAACTGAGTACTCATAAACATTGAAAAATTATGGAACATATGTTTTAGACTCCCACTAAACCTAGACATCCTCAAATGACTTAACAACACCTATATGAGTTACATGATTCTTAAATACTCTTACGGGTAAGCCCTCAGTCAATGGATCTGCAAGCATGTGATCACTAGGAATGTGAATTATTTGAGTTTGAGATTCAGTAATCTTCTCTCTAACAAATAGGAGTTTAACATCGAAATGCTTTGTCCTGCTTGAATTCTTGTGATTTTGAGAGAAGTAAACTGCAGATGAATTATCACAGTAAATAGTTAAAGGGCGCGATATAGATTCAACTAAGCGCATGCCAGATATCAGCTTCCTCAACCATATAGCCTAACATGTGGCTTCATAACAAGCAATATACTATACTCTGCTTCTATAGTTGAAGTAGCTGTTAGTGTTTGTTTCACACTTTTCCATGTAACAGCTCCTCCTGACATCATGAATATATATCCAGACGTGGATTTACGGTCATCCAAACAAGAGCCATAATCTGAATCTGAATAGCCAACAACTTCAAGAGAATCTGACCTACTATAAGTCAACATAAAGTCCTTGGTACCTTGAAGGTACCTCATTACTTTCTTAGCAGCAGTCTAGTGTTCTTTACCCGGATTACTCAAGTACCTTCCGAGCACACTAATAGCAAAAGCTATATCTGGACGAGTGCATACTTGTACATACATAAGGCTGCCCACAGCAGAAGCGTAAGGTATCTTAGCTATTTCGGCTTTCCCCTTTTCGGTACTAGGACATTGTGATCTGGTCAAACTTTCTCCTTTCTGAACAGGAGCAGCAATGGAAGAACATGAATCCATTCCAAACTTCTTAAGTACTCGCTCAATATAGGTAGCTTGGGATAAGCCAAGAATGCTGCGTGATCTATCACGATGAATTTGTATCCCAAGAACAAAAGTAGCTTCACCTAGATCCTTCATATCAAAATGAGATGACAATAAATGTTTTGTATCATTAAGAAAATTCATCGAGTTGCTGGCCAACAATATATCATCTACATAAAGAACAAGAATTATAAAGTTGCTTCCTTCAAATTTCTGATAGATACAATGATCTGAAATATTTTCAACAAATCCAAGAGAACTAATAACTTCATCAAATTTTATATACCACTGCCTGGAGGCTTGCTTTAGCCTATAAATAGATCTTTTCAATTTGCACACCAGATGCTCTTTACCAGGTTCAACAAAACCATCTGGTTGAGTCATATATACTTCCTCATACAAGTCTCCATTCAAAAAGGCAGTCTTGACATCCATTTGATGAAGTTCAAGGTTATAATGAGCAACAAGAGCCATGACTACTCTAAAAGCATCTTTTGTCGAAACAGGAGAGAAGGTCTCTGTATAATCAATACCTTCTTTTTTATTATAACCTTTAGCTATAAGTCTGGCTTTATACCTCTCAACTTCACCAGTGACTCCGCGTTTGGTCTTGAAAACCCATTTACAACCAACTGTCTTGAACCCAGTTGGTAATTCTGAGAGCTCCCACACATTATTACAATGCATTGAGGCAATTTCTTCATTCATTGCCTCTAACCATTTAGAAGAATGATAACTGGACATTGCTTCCTTATAGGACATGGGGCCCACACCATCAACAGCATCTAAGTCAAATTCCTGCAAATACACCATATAATCACCAGAAATTGCAGGTCTATGAGTTCTCTGAGATCTTCTCAACTCTACAATTGGTTCTTCATTGTCTTCCAAAGGTGCTTCTTCTTTACCTTCTTCTAGATCCGTGATATTATCTGATCTAGCTGAAGGCGACGGTACCGGTAATAGAATGCTTTCATCACATATAGAGATTTCTCTAGGAACAGTTCTCCCACTTTCTAGGGCATCTTCAAAGAAATATGCTCGATCAGACTCAATGACCCTCGTGGTGAGATCCAGACAATAAAATTTGTACCCACGTGATCCAATGCAATATCCAATGAAGAAACCAATTATAGTTTTAGAATCAAGTTTCGACTGTTGAGGATTATAAGCTTTCACTTGTGCCTTACAACCCCAAACTCTTAAGTGTTTCAAGGTAGGCACTTTGCCAAAATAAAGTTCATACGGGGTCTTCGGTACTGACTTAGACGAAACTTGATTCAGAATATAAGCAGCTGTTTTAAGTGCCTCACCCCATAAAAACTCTGGTAGGGATGAGTGACTCATCATGCTTCTAACCATATCCATGAGAGTACGATTTTGTCTTTGTGCAACCCCATTTTGCTGTGGGGTGCCAGGCATTGTATACTGGGCCTCAATACCATGTTCTTGTAGAAATAGAGCAAATGGACCTGGATTTCTACCAACCTCAGTATATCTTCCATAATATTCTCCACCTCTATCAGATCTCACGCATTTGATGGTCTTACCAGATTTTAACTCAACGGCTGCCTTGAAATCCCTGAAGGCTCTCAATGATTCTGCCTTTTCATGCAGAAGTTCAATCCAACCATATCTCGAATGATCATCTATAAAGGTGATAAAATATTTGAAACCACCCATGCCTATAGGTGCAATAGGTCCGCATATGTCAGTATGAATGAGATCTAAGATGCTTTCAGACCTTTTTACCCCTTTACTCCTAGTTTTAGCGAGAAATTTTCCTTTAATGCAATCAACACATGCCTCAAAGTCCATAAAATCAAGATTTTGCAACACCCCTTGACTAACAATTCTTTCTAATCTCTCTCTAGAGATGTGACCTAGTCGTTGATGCCACAACATTGAAGAGTCCTCACTAGGTCTCTGATGTTTTTGCCTAACAACAACATTCACATGAACATCGGAATATTCAATTGTGCAATTATTCAAACGATATAAACCATTTAACATAAATGCAGTGCCAACAAGTTGTGAATCATAAAAGACATCAATCTTTCCATTTCCTTGAATAAATAAATAACTACATTTGTCTAACTCAGAAGTTGAAATCAAATTCTTTCTTGCAGAAGGTATGTAAACAACATTATTCAAATTCAAAATATGTCCAGATGATAATCTAAGAGAAATTGATCCTATGCATTCCACTGCAACCCTGCCTGCAATCCCCAAAATAGACTTCTCTGCCTCACTTGGTATCCTCTGGTTTCTGAGCCCCTCCAAAGAATTTACAACATGGACAGTGGCACCACAATCCAAGAACCAAGAGTCAGATGAGGTTTCAAGACTATTGGATTCAAAGCAAACTAGAGCCAGAGGGGTATATACATAAAATGTACCTTCCTTCTCCTGCTTATTCTTCAACCTATAGCAATTGGCTATCTTATGCCCCATTTTCTTACAATAACTGCACTTGCCCTTGAAGAACTTCTTTTGTTGAGTATTCCCCTTGTCATTATTTTTCTTGAAATTCGATTTCCCAGCCTTTTGTATCTCATGCTTCTTTCCCTTCTTTTTATCGCGACTACCTGATTTGCTGCTTGAGCCTTGAGACAAATAATTCACAGATTGCAATTTATGCTTCTTTATTGCTTCTTCCTCTTGAGTCACAATCGAAATCATTTGGTCCACAGACTATTCAACTTCTTGTGAATTATAGGAGGTTCGCAGAAAATTATACTCAGCTGGTAATGATTCAAGAACATGGAAGACTAGAGCACTTTCTCCGATATCAATCCCATACGTCTTTAGTTTGTTATAATATTGGACAAGTTTCAGAATATGTTCCCTTACTCTATACACTCCATCATATCGCGTGCTGTGAAGTAAAGACAAATAATAATTCTTTTGAGTCTTATCAAGCTTTTTATACTTCTCACTAATGGCTTTCAAATACTCAACTGCAGTATTTTTATCAGGAATATTTTCCCTAATTCCTTTCTCAATTGTAAACCTGATGGTTGCTAGACAAAACCGATTTGAATCAGACCATTGCTTATGATAAGCTTTCTCAGTAGCATTAGATTGTGAAGTGAGATCCGCTGGTTTGGGTTCCACAAGAGCCAAATCTTTTTCTGAAATTGTAAGGTACATATTCAGGGACTCCTTCCAGTCATCATAATTGGTCCCATTAAGAGTCTTCACAAGTGATAGTTGCTGGAAAGCTGAAACCAAAATTTAGACAACAAAATTGGAAATATTAATTATGCGTGCATAACATAATTATATGCAAAATTTCTAATATAATTTTAGTTATGCAACTATGTAACATCAAAATACTTAAAGAAGACTCATATGCACACCAAAGATTCAGCTCAAGATCCATAAATGTATTCAATATAACCATACCTATAAGGTACAAGAAATATTAAAACATTATACTACATGCTTATCACTAAAAGTCCAAATCCTAAAATTATATTAACAATATCGTACCTATGGGGTATATCAATTATTAATATAATATTCATTATACAAATAAGAATTTTTTTGGGGCCAAAATGTAAATATGGTGAAATATTAGGGCTAAAATATAATTACAGTTGAATATTGGGGCCAAAATATAAGTATAGAGAAAACTTGGGGCCAAAATGTAATTATATCAAAATATTAGGGCCAAAATATAATTAAAGATAAATATTGGAGCCAAAATATAATTATATCAAAAAATTAGGGCCAAAATATAATTACAGTAAAGAATTTAAGCATAATTATAGGAACTTTAAATCCAACGGCTCAGATCTTATTATTTCGCTGAACGGCCAAGATTATATCGTGAAATTGACGGACCAGATTTACTTGATCAAATCAACGGTCCAGATCGCATCTCTCTAATTAAGTGAAACGCATGTTTCACTTAAAGGAATTGGACGGATCATATCGCATCTCAAGATTGAATGCCCCAGATTGCACTACCACATTAAATGAAACGCACCGTTTCATTTAAAATGGATCAATGGCTCAGATTAGATCACAAACGGACAGCCTGGATTGCTTCTTCAACCTCCGTCGGATCCCTAAAAACCTGATGTCGACCCGGCGCGCGACCTGTCTCCAAAAACACCAGAAACACCAGTGTTTTCGGGCCTCTCTCATGCCAGCGACATCAGCAAAACACCAGAAAGACAATGCAAGAAGGTTTCTAATGTATCGACACCAGGATTATGTGCGTCGAGATACTCTCTATGGGGATAGATCGAAGATCTTAAACGAAATCGTTTGAAGATCCCAAGATTACTATATTCTGATGATTATTTTTAGCAACGCTCTGACACCATTTGCTAAATTTTAATCATAAAAGACAACAGTTCAATCCAAGAATAAGAAGGATAATAAAATAATTGTGTGTACCTGATGATCCCATATGTAGTTGTTAAGAATTTGTCTGGCCGAGTTACAACCCACTTTGCCTCTTGGATTTCTTTGAGTCAATGATCAAAATTAACAGAGAGTGATAGAGAGTCAAAATAGTATCTTGTATCTTCTGTTGTTGAACTGGTTTCTTAAAAGGATGAACGTGTAAACGTTCATGTTGACCAGTTCAATAACTATCAGATACTTTTATATCTTTATTTTTAATTTTAATTATTATATATATATAAATCATTATATAAACGAAACTCTTTATTAAATAATTATGACTTCGTCAGTATTGTGATAGGGAACTTACTGACATCTAAAAGGCTGTGAGTTGGGCTTCTTGCCAGATGGGCTGACATATGTGACCCACCCATCACAGATTACATATGCATATATTAAGCCCAATTTGTCTTAAACTTAATAATTTGTAACTTAACCAATTAATTTTAAAGTGTTGCTTACCAAATAATCAATTAATGCTAATCCACAAAATATAAAATAATAATTAACAAAATTATTTCAACAGTAGGTTTATAACTCTTTGAGATCAAAATTTGCTTGGGGTTTTCATGTTTTTGACGCTTGGTTGATTTGAACATTATGGTGGGGAGCAGTTGATAGAAGATGAATATGGAAAGGCTCCAACGCGAAAGAAAAGGCTTATTCTTGATGGTGAACTGCAGAGACAAATTAGAAATCTTTTTGAGAAGTAGGTTTGTTTTGATTTATGTAAATCTGAAGCACGGTTTGGATAACAGTCTTAAAATTTGGATGGTGCACATAATTCAAGTAGTCTTGACTCTGATTTTTTTCTTTTTTGGTTTTAGACTACGCGTCCTAATAATATCAGTCTACATTTTTAATGAATCTTTTTTTTAGGTGCTATAACCATTTCAGATTCAAAGGAAATAAGTTGTAGTTGTTGTTGGTAATAAGTTAAAAATGAGATGGGGAAGCTTAGTCTAGTAAGATGATATATTGCTTAGAGTGTTAGGTGCTACAATTAAATTTAATCATATATTAACAAATATGCTAGTCGTTTAAATAATATAATAGATTTGGAGTCCATGTATCAATTCCAAAAGTTGGTTACCTATGGTACAAGTGATTTTTATTAGATGTTGGGGGTTAGTTGTTACATAACATATTTATAAGCTAATAGCCTAAGTATTCCTACTTTCTAATCATTTGAACATTTTATCAAACAATTTAAAGGCTCAAATTGTAAAAGACAAAGGACAAATTATAAAGATTCAATATACTCAATCAAGAAACAATGAAACATCAAGACACAAATGATTCAAATTTAATAATAATATTGGAGATTTGATATTTGATTGTGTTTTTTTTCACTTAGTTAGGTGCTTCTAGTTTATATAACTTCATTTGCAACAATACTTCACTAGAATTAGGTTAACTTCACATTTCTTTATTCAAAACAACTACTTCGAATTATGATCTATGTTGTGTACCAATGATCCTTCTAATTTGACCTAATCACAGGCCAAACTTATGTAAAAATAAGCTATGCCCATGAAACAAAAAGTGCTTAAAAAAGTAAGGTTGAGCCTAGGCCTAATCCAAGAAAAAACGAACTATTAACTTGACTTAACAAAAAAAATTTTTGGCTAAACTTTTAGTCTTTAAGATATACCTAAATACTAAAAAGAAAAAGAATTATAATTCATGTAATTTAATTATAGTATTATTATATCAAAAAAATATTAAAGAAAAAAAATTTAAACAATTGACTTTCAACATTAATAATACACACCTTTATCATTTTTTTAGGTCATTATTATGAAGCATGTGTATAAGACGAGCAACAAAATTTTGTTGTTTATTGAAATCTTTTTCATTAAACTATTCATGGGAAGAAAGATATATTTAAACTAGAGTTGAATGAAATTGAACATATTCAAAGTAACCTCATCCAAAATTGTTGTATTCAAATCCTTGATAAACTATTTTATTAATTCAAACAACACCTCAACCTACAAAAGTATAAAATCAATGTTTTGATAAAGGTAAACTCATCATGCTAAACCAATGAAGCACTTAATCTTAATAATAGAAAAAAAATGAATGAAACTTAATGATATTAATATAAACAAATAATTTTATCGGGTTGGGCTTAAAAAAAGGTTTGAACCCAACCCATTTTAAAAAAGAAATTTTTTAAAATAGGCCATTTTTTAGACTCTTTTTAAGGCTCATATCCATATTTTTTAAGTCAGTAAGTTTTTTTAGCCTATGATCAGGTCTACTCCTAACATTATTTAAATCAATACTATGTTAAGATTTGGAATCAATTAAAAGAATCTTGAACATCTTATATTAGAACTTCAATTAAAACAATACTTTAATCAAATCATCCATCATCTCACTAATTGCAGAGAATTCACATCATAAATGCAAAATTATTCTTTTAATGTCACATAGATCCAAATCAATTATAGAAGAAAAGAACAAGAAAATAAGAGGAGAGAGATGTAGATCATCATAAAAAAAAATATCTTGAATGATTTATCAAAGTAAAAGAGAGGATTTGACATTGAGACTTCTTTCTTGAGATCTCCATCAATTTCTCCTTTTTCAAGCTTCCTAGCTCCCAAGACTCACAAAGAACTCAAAAAATCACAAAAACCTTAAGCTAATTCATAAAAATGAAATAAATGATCAATTTTCCCTCTAAGTTTAGTTATTTATAAAGAAGCTTGACATCTTGTTAAGGCGACATTCTCTCTAAAATTTGCAATAGAAATGTTGTAGTGTCATTACAATGGGTAAGTGATTTTGGTTGTGGTGCTAAGCTCTATGTAGGCTTCCAAAAAGTATTGAGTTGTAAATATGCTCCCAAGTGCTCCTCTAATTGCTCCCATGACCTGAAACCCATCTTTTCTTTCAATTGAGTCCTCTAGCATATAAAACACAATAAAATCTAATTAGAAATGCAAATTTAATTAACCAAAATAACTAATCTGTCATGCACCTAATTAGTCCTAATTACAAGAACACAATTAAGGCTTGCAAATAAACACCAAAGACCACCCAATTGACCATTTAAACTTGAGATTAAAGTATTAAAAACAAGTATAAAGATTAATGCTCTTCAGTCAGAAGTTTAAGAATTTAACACAATTTCACTTAAATGTGCTTGAAAGCTTTTGAATCCAAAATATAATCAAAATATGAGCAGATAAGATAAAAACCATAAGAAATATTTCATAAGCCCCTTTAAAATCCATGAAAATACATACTAATTAGGGAATTATTACACCCCAAAGTTAGCACTCTACTTGTTTTAAGTAAAACTCAATTAAAAATATAAATTACCTGTTCGAGCAATTGTAGTTCCTTAGAGATGTTGGACTAAGTCTTCTAGAATTATATTAAGACATATGAATGACAAGAAAGACTAAGGAATATACACAAGTTTCATATTCAAAAGAGTTAATAAGAAGCTTTCTAAACTCATGAATGTGTGTGTGTGTGTGTGTGTGTGTGTGCGTGTGTGTGTGTACCATGTCATAGTCTAAATTCAAGCCTTAAGAGAGAATATGCTAATCAATCCATACAATTATCTATCCCCTAAAAGCTTCATATGCTTGTTTTTCATCCCTCTTTCTACTAATGTAGGCCTTATACAACCCAAAGATCATTAGGTACTCCAAGTTTGTAATGAGGCCATTAGTTTAGGCCACCAAAAAACATAATGTCCAAAGGAAACTAATGAGCAATTTCAAGTGAGTAGATATTAAGCACATATATAAAACAATGATGAGCTCTCTTTTACTCTCTCTTTCTTCACTATTTACTCTTTCCCCTCAAATACTTTTTTCTTTTCCTTTTAACAATACAAACTGCATTTTGCAATTTTTTTTCAATACTTTTTCTTTTCTTTTGTATTTTATTTTCTTTTGAACCCTTAAACTTAAATCTTTTTTATCTAACACATTTTTGCTTTGGGGTCTAATACTTTCCAAACTTCTCTTTCTTTTTCATATTCACACTTTTCATATTCCTCTTATTCCCTCATCATTAAGTATTATAAGTTTCAAAAGGGAAAAAAGAATATACATGGCATTTTGCTATTTCTCATCATCATATATGCATGTCTCACAAGAGAAAATAACAAAAACTCAAAACACTCATCACTCATCTCTCTTAGCCACATTCATGTAAAAATCTTCAATCAACTTATACACCCTTAAATAATCCTTTACAAAGAAAACAAACATATGCATAGTAGTACTCATTCAAAATGGTAAATCATTAGTTTTTGGAGTTATAGGTTAGGCAATTAGATGTAGGAAAATAGAAAAGAAATTTTATATGCCCCATGCAACATCCTCTTCTAAATATACTTATTTAAATTAAATTAAATATAACTAATTAATTATATTACAATGAGTTCAATTGTTTAATAAAATCTAATAGGAATAACTTAGAATCCCTTATATATCAATAAAATTGATAAGGAATTTTGAATATAGTCCATTAAATAAACAATGTGAATTTTTGGTGTTTTTCTAAACTTCCATATACCTTAGAATTGTAATAAGATTTATTAAGCTAATCAAAATATTTAATGAAATTTTGGGTTAAAAATATAGTTAGTAGAAGTTTAATGGTTAGAGTACAATTTTCTCCATAGACCAACTTGTGATTTCACCTAGACCAAAATATGATTTTCCCTTGGGCTAAAACACAATTTCATTTAAGAGAACAATGTTGAATTTTGAAAAAAATTCATAGGATAAAAGTAACAAAACAACACTCCCAATCATAGGAATGATATTTTTAATCTTAGTTCCTGGCAAATGAGAACTTGGCAATAGATAAGGATGAGTCAAGAGGGTCAAAAACCTTTTGGAAAAAAATTTGACTACATCATTGCGAAGAAAGACACCAATAAGAGAAGAACCAACCTTAGAAGTTTTGAATAAATAAGCCACCCTTTCAATTCTCCTTGCCTTTCCTTGAAACCATCATTTGTTTATAGAAGAAAGAGTGAGAAAGAGAAGAAAGAGAGGGAGAGCAACAGAGAGCTATAGGAAAGAAGGAGGAAGAACAAAGAGAAGAAGAAAATTGACAAGAAAAAAAATAAATAAAAATTCCCTTATGTTACATATGAAAGTAGTGTGATTAGATTTGGTTTTGCCTCATTTCCTTCATGAACTTGCTTATGGTACCAAGGAAGTTATATGAGGAGATGGGAATTCTAATTTATATAAAATCTCATCTTATATTAAATCCTATGATTAGCATGATCTTTAATTTTTTTTAGTGTTTGTATGATGTTTAATCATGCTTTTCTAGTTGTATGTGTGTTTTTACATGGATCACGCATTGATGAACATGTTTTTGTATTTTACACAACTCGACCATGTAATATTACATAGGTTGTGTAAATGGTGCACTATATAAAAACTAGAGGAATACATGACTCAGTCATGTAATTTTACATGGGTTATGCATTTCTTGTTGTTTTTACACATGTATAGAGCCTTAGATCTACATGGCTTAGTCATGTGAATCCATATGGGCCATGTAATGCTTGGTAAGTAGAGAAATGTGAATTTTGCATGATGTACGAATTTGATCCTTACATGCCTGGATATTTTCATAACCTTGGTTGCCTAAACTTATATTTGATGCCTTAACATGAATAACCTTGACTTAGACACAGGCCTTAACAAAGACCTGAACTATATATGGACTATAACTTAATAATAACCATATACTTGGATGAACTTGACATGGATTGGGACTTGATATGGACCAAAGACTCTAAAAGATACTAAAAATAATAAAAGACATGATAATAGGAAAAAAGGTTCTAGTAGAATTTGTTCAAGACAATTTCTTATATTATATTTTAATTTAGTTATATACATAATTTTGTAAGAACTAAGTATCTTAAAATTATAATAGTGATAACTTTTGTTCATGATAGATGTAGATTACCTATTCTGTAGGTTTTTACTATACATGTGATTATGCTTACTTAAGTTACCCTTGTGTGCTTACCATGATATAAATATTTACAAAAGGGAACATATTATGAGAAAAGCAACTAAGGTCAGGCAAATAGGTGAATATGAGAAGAAAGGCAACCCAGATAAGGCAATTATCAATTATGAGCCTCAAAAGGGAGGTGTGCCTTAAGAAACAAGGGAAAACCCTCAAAAGGAAAGGTACCTTTGATTGCATATTTTTGTGGATCCACTTCAAGATATGCCTTAATTAAAAATGATTGGCAATCGTGTTTCTTGCTTATTGATTATGGACTATATGAATGAATGAGTTTTCATGATATATAATATATAGATGGAGCATGCCATGGTTTATAGATGTTACATTAAGCACGTTATTATTTAGATTGAGCTTATATGTTAATCATGTTATTATCTAGGTTGTGATTATTTGTTGAAATTACATTAAGCATGTTATTTTCAGATTGCATCGACATATGATTCTTTGAATTTACATGTTACTTTATACGATGTGTAGAATCATTATTATCCTCAAAGTCTCATTTGACTAGTACTGAGTAAGATGGTTGAGCTTTTAGGTATTAATACCTGTCGTTGCAATGGTTATGGTGATAAACTACATGTAACATAGTTTAGTGTTTGGACATATCTGTTAGGACTTATGTAGTAACTAATCTAGCAGCATCCTTGTATTTTTGGTAACATCATTGGCCCTAACATGATATATTATTCTCTGACTCTTTGATATTTTAGGTATATATATAGAAGAAAATAGTCGGCCAAAGGATGATTAGTGGTATTTGTTTTTGTATGAATGGTGAATTGTATGCATGTACATATATATGTCTTAATCTTTATCTGGTTGTGTGTGCTGTTTGTTTTCTTGCTACCTTTTTATATGTCACAAACAAGGGAAATAGAAAATAATTTGATATAGTTCATGTAGCTAAATCATTACTAGTTGTAGTGTTTTTTAATTGAGAATACAAATTCTCATTTATCTTTTTGTTAATGGGTTCAGGTAAGACTTTAAACCATGCCAACCATCAAGTTTACCATTGAGGTAGAGTGGATATACATAGATGTCCCAAGAATAGGCTAGGTCCAAGTCATCCTGAATATGAAATAAACGATAATCAATAAGGAAAGATAATCCTTATATGCTTTTTAGGCACTATGACAATAATTTAGGACTCTAAAACTTGGCCATTATGGCATAGAATATTTTGATGTATATATGACTTTGCTAGTGCACTAATTTTGTATACTAATGAAATTATAATATTTATGGAGTTATATAAAAGTTTTCATATGCTTCTGATGTACCGAGTTCCTCTATTCAGAGCATGTTGTTGAATGATAACTTCCACAATGCGCATAAATTTTGATATACACAAGTAAAAATTAACAAAAGGAATTTCTATTAAATAATTAAGGAGGAATAATTAATAATTAAGTAGGATAATTACACATCATATGCATATATCACAATGTAAAGTTCAACAGGCTGAGATGCTAGTGATACACATAGATAAAATCATGCTCATATTCCTAAAAAATGTCAAAAATGCCAAAATCATGTCAATGAGTAGTACTTGAGTTATGATTTTGCCTCAAGAAAGAATCAAACAAGTTTTAAAGCCCTAAATTCAAAAATCTCATGCAAATAAACTCATATACTTCAAATTAAAACAAGAATTTATACTATACATGGCAAATAAGCATTAATAGGAAAATCAATCCATTAACAATCCAACTAGTCCACTAATGTCATTCACATAACTTTCTCATTCACATAAACTAATTAACAATTTAATTTCCTCATTGGAGTCTAACAAACACCAAAGAAAAACAATGCAAACAATAGGCATACAATAAAGCTAAACACAAGACACAATAAGGAAGCATTTTAAAAAATTTAAGAAAAATTTCCACATAACTTATCAAGATAATGCTTAATCAATCCATATAAAAAATTTAAAATTTTCCCCAAAATTAACATCATCCTGACCTCAATCTTAAAACTAAACATTATTCTCAATGTTCAAATCACATAAATGCAAGAGAATAAGGTAAGAAAAGACTACCTTTTAACTTGGCTTTGGTGTATTTTTCAATCATTCTCCAAATTACATATCAAGTTAAATTTCCATCTTGTTGTTCATACCTACAAAGAAAAGAAATCACAAAAGAATATTAAAAACATAGAAATATAAAATATTTGCAAAATGAAACCAATCTATGAAAATTTAGAGAACAACTATCTTGCTAAGAAGCAATTATGCTCTCTTTGAAGTTCAAAGCTAGATTAACCATTCTTTTAAGCATAATGATTCTTGGAGTATAATGATTCACAAGGTATCTTAATTTCAAATTCACTATCTAGTGTTAATTCTAGACATAAGACCACTTAGTAATAAAAAGACACTAGATATCATAGTAATGCATTAGTACACCACTTCACATATTTATATTTTTCTTTTAGGGATACTATAACCCCCCGAAATTAAAATAAGAAATAAACTCAAAAGACTACAAAAACTAAGAATTAGAAGAAAAGATAGGAGTATGAAGTCAATAAATTTTTGTAGTAAACTCTTGGTCAAAAGTAAGATTTTCTTTCTTCTTCTTGATTATGCTTTCCTTCTTGATATCACATTACAAAGCACTTCCTTGTGTATTCACCTTTTCAGCTTGACAAAAAGAATTTGAACCTCAAATGAAATAGCACAACTTATCCATGTCAAGGTAGTTTTGTAGTTCAACTACTCTGGCTATCTTGGGATGCAATCCATCAATGAATCTTGTCATGGTTGCTTCTGCATCTTCCTCAATGTTTGCTCTAATCATGAGGATCTTTATTTCTTGGTGGTACTCCTTAACACTCATGGAATCTTGCCTTAATCTTTGCAACCTTTTGAACAAGTCCCTATAGTAGTGACTAGGGATAAAGTGTTTTCACATGATGGTCTTTATCTCTTGCCATGTTCGTATTGGCCTTTCACCATTTTATTGCTTATCAATATGCAATTGGTCTTACCAAATGCTAGCATAATATGAAAACTCAATAGCAGCAAGTTTAATCTTTTTCTCTTCAGTATAAGAATGACATTTAAATACATGTTCCATTTTTCTTACCTATTCTAAATAAGTTAGATTCATCATCTCTACTCTTTCTTTCACCAACTTACCCTTAAGTTGTCTAGAGCTTGATGGGGATTGGATGGCGTTAATCTTGTCATTCAACAACTTCTCCATCTTGCTTTCTATGGCTTGCATAAAAGCCTTTGGATCAAAGTGGAGCTTACTAGTTTGAGACATATTTAGTTGGTGCAAATAAAACAAATAAGATCTCACCACTCTTCCATATATGTTTACATTTAAATATGTTAATTCACTCATGTTTTGCTCTAGTAAGTGGCTTTTTCTCTAATGTAAACTCTCTTGCCTTTTACCATTCAACTGGCTTCCTATAGTGTTCTTAATCAAATCACAACCAATTGAAAGAAGCAATTAGTAAAAGTGGCAATCACAAAAAAAAAAAAAATAGAATCCCAAAATTCAAATTCCCAAAGAATCAAACACAAAAGGAAAAGGGGTGTGTAAATTAAAAGGGAAAGAAGAAGGGAAGACAAGTACGAAGTAGAAGGAAACAAAATAAGAAGGTAAGAAAAACTTGGAAACTAGAAAGAATAAGAAACAAATTAAGTTTAGGAAAGTTGTTACCTTGACGGAGAGATTAGGAAAGTAACAAACTTGAAACTCAAGAAAGATGGATTAGGAAAGAATCAAAATAGGAAAGTAATGAAAAAGGAAAAGTAAGGAATTTAGAAAAGTAGGGAAATAGGAAAGTTTGGAAACTTATCACCCAAGTTTATAAAATTAGAAAACTTCTTGTGATTTGTAGTGTAAGTTCTTCACGTCAGGATGCTTCCTCACTTGAATGCAAATAGGAAAGCAGTAGCAACCTGAGACTTATTGCAGCCGAAAATTGGAAGCTTGCCAAATAATCTACAACTTTTAATGTTCAACATTGAAATTTTTGAAATTTTTATCCTTTTTTTTGAATTTTTTATCTTTTTTTAATAGGCAAAACACACAAAATAGTAAGAATACAGAGATACCAAATCAAACTAGGCAAAAAAAATGAACTAAAAGACTTGAAATCAATAAAGATTAACAAAGACAAAGGAAAGCATTAAGCAAAGATAATAAAAAGATAGAAACCTGATTTCTAGAACCAAGGTTCTGATATCAAATGATATAAGACCCATTAGGAACTTGTCCTAAAGAACCTCTAACAATTTGCACCACATGCGAGACTGGCTAGAAACAAGAAACACACAAACAAAAGATTAAATGTAAGTTAAGAACTAAGACTCCAAGAGAAACCGTCTCTTAGAGCCTAAGCCTTGGGATGCCATAAAGGATGACCACTCCTTTGATAAGTCAAGTATTCTCCTAAGAACACAAGGAATGCAATCGCACAATATAAAAAAAATGTAACTCTTATCGCCCTCCTTTCTAATTACATATAAGGCCTTTATATAGGCAATGAGAGACCTAAAACTTTCTAAAAATAATTCCCTAAAGGTGGCACCATCTATTACATGAATTTGGAAGGTTAAGAATAGTGCTACAAAAAAGAAAAAAGGAAAGAAACTAACTTATTCTTCAACTTTAAGTTTTGATCACATGACTTTATTCAAACAACTAAAATAAAAATTTCTTACATGGTCTAGAAATTGATAATCACATGCTACTCATGATGGGTGTCGAAACCACCAAAAATAATTTCATACTCTCAAAATAATTTTTATTGTAGATAGAGTGACTAAGGTCATATTCCAGAAGGACTAATCAAATTATTTAATCTAAAATTAAAATATAGACAAAAAAGAGGGAATTTGTATTTTTTAATAAAATAAAAATAAATGAATTCAAAAAATATTTTTAAACAAAATTCAATGCAAATAGTTTTCTATTCTCAAAATAATTTTTATCGTAGATAAAGTGAGTAGAGTCGTATTCCACAAAAACTAACTAAATTATTTAATCTAAAATTAAAATATAGATGAAAAAAATAAAGGAGATGTTTCTTTTTTTAATAAAGTAGAAATAAATAAATTCAAAAAATATTTTTAAACATAATTTAATACAAACAATTCCCTGCCAATGTTTATTTCAGATCTAACTCAACCAATTTAATTATTGAAAACTCTAAAAAAAATATTTGTTTCTAAAATAGATTAGTTATAAACATCAATTGGTTCTAATGGTTTACTCTTCTTTAAGGGTGTTTAAAAGAAAAAAGATCTCCAATTAAACCTTGTTCATTAATTAATTTCAAATAAACTCTTAGAATTTAAATTATAAATAATATTAAGAATAGGAAAAGTCATTAATCACCATTCAATAATACATATGCTTGTATGTTTAAAATAAAAGAAACATTTCCATCAATACATAAAGATAATTTTGATTTATCAAATGTATTGAATTGCTACCCTAAAAGTGGCACCATCTATTACATGAATTTAGAAGGTTAAGAATGGCGCCATAAAGAAGAAAAAGGAAAGAAATTGACTTATTCTTCAAGTATAGGTTTTGATCACATGACCTTCTTCAAACAACTAAAATAGAAACTTCTTACATGGTTTAGAAATTGATGATCACATGCTACTCATGATGGGTGTCAAAGCCACTAAAAATAATTTCCTACTTTCAAAATAATTTTTATCATAGATAAAATGAGCAGGGTCGTATTCTAGAAGAACTAATCAAATTATTTAATTTGAAATTAAAATATAGACAAAAGGGGGAATTTTTCTTTTTTAATAAAATAAAAATAAATAAATTCAAAAAATATTTTTAAATAGAATTCAATGCAAATAATTTCCTACTCTTAAAATAATTTTTATTATAGATAGAGTAAGTAGGGTTGTATTCCACGTGGGCTAACTAAATTTTTTAATCTAAAATTAAAATATAGACAGAAAAAATAAAGGGGATGTTTCTTTTTTAATAAAATAGAAATAAATAAATTCAAAAAATATTTTTAAACAGAATTCAATGCAAACGACTCTCAACCAATATTTATTTTAGATCTAACTCAACCAATTTAATCATTGAAAACTCCAAAAGAAATATTTCTCTTCTAAAATAAATTGGTTATAAACATCAATTGGTTCTAATGTTTTACTCTTCTTTAAGGGTGTTTAAAAGGAAAAAACTCTCCAATTAAACCTTGTTCATTAATTAATTTCAAATAAACTCTTAAAATTTAAATTATGAACAGTATTAAGAATAGAAAAAGTCATTAATCACTATTCAACAATACATATTCTTGCATGTTTAAAATAAAAGAAACATTTTCATCAATACACAAAGATAATTTTGATTTATCAAAAGTATTAAATTACTACTCTAATGAATCTAATGAACAATTAAGGATTTACAAATTCAAATAACAATAATTATTCAACTATAATAAAAGTATCAATTTAAATTAACTCAATAACAATGTCATAAAAATAGAAAACATTTCAATACTTAAGAAGATAAAAACAAATAAATCAGTACTCTCAAAAATTATTCATTGAGTCAGATCCTTAATAATTTTGACTAGGAAATTAAAAAATTAGTCACTCGTGACTTTGAAGAACTCAAGAAAATTCTAAAGAAATTTATAAAAATGTAGAAAGAAAAAGAAGATGAAGAGAATATATGAGAAGAGAGAAATAAGAATAGATCTTGAATCTGAGTTGTTCTTTACATGTCCTCAACCTTTGCTTTTATAGGCTTTCTTTGTCTTATCTTTTATCTTTTTCTTTTAAATCTTAAAAAAGGATATGAATAAGCCTTCTTTGCGGTATCTTTATCTTTATCTTTTTTTTTGTACAAATATTAAAAAAGGAATATGGATAGACTATGTAACAGAATTCCCTTTATTTTCTCTAATGAACTATAAAAAGATATATATATATATATATATATAATTAACTTATTATCTGTATAATATCTAAAATTTATATTACTTTTAATCTCAAAATTATATCTATTTAAGTGTGTAAAATATACTTATCAAATTCCCCCACACTTAAATCATTGCTTGTCCTCAAGCAGCTATACTAGATTTAGAGATTTTATTATTTAGCTCAATAAGATGGCATTATTTCTTATGCTCTTTATTAATAATAAGCTGTTATAAATAAGTAGATGAGTTATTTAATCAAGAAAAATTGTAATTCAGCTTTCACCTACTCATCACTTACAATCATCGAGTAATTTTAGTGTGTTTGTGTGCATGTCTAAAATGTGATCAATGCAAACAACTAGTTGAGCAAAAGGGCTGGAAATTACAATATTTATCTAGAAATTTACAATGTCCTAATCAATCATGCATACATACAAATTGCCTAGTAGAGATCAGCAGTCCTTTAATCTAGCTCCCCCACACTTACAATTTTTTTTTCATTTTTCAATGAGTGGAGGTAAAATATTATATATATATATATATATATATATTAGCCTTTTTTTTTCTTGGGCTGTTATAGGCTCTTTTGACGCAAACCTTCATATTGGTGACATAACCTACTGCACCAAGATGCTTTGCACACTCATGGCCTTAGCTGCACTGTTTGACATAAGTGTCAACATTGATGATGAAGACCCCCAGTTACTAAGTACAGCTTTAGCCAACGGAGTGGGAATTGACTCACTTTTTTTTGAGTGCTTTGAATTATATCTTCACTTTAACATTATTAAGTATGCAAAAAAATTGATTTGAACATATAAATTCAAAGATAAATATATAATAAGTGACCATTCCTACTCAACTATTTATTCACATAGCACACAATCAAACAATAGTGCTTAAATTAAGTTCTTGAGTTATGCTCATGACTTATGGGTTAATTGTTTTACCACTTAATTTCAAAATTAAATAACTCAAAAATTTATAAATAACAACTAACTTATTAAAATAGGAGAATAATAAGAAATACTGACCAAAAGATTATTTTTTTTCAAAAATCATTAAAATTCTCTCTAACTCAATATAGTTACCAAAATGAGTAGCAATTATAACTATGAAAATCAACTAAACCCCTCTCCCACACTTAAAATCAATATTGTCCTCAGTGTTGTAGTCATATATAAAGGTAAAGAGAAAAGGGAACTGAGACTTTCCTGGTTTATGGACGACTTTGTTGCAATTAGATATACATAGAGCTTCCCATAGCTTACTTATAACAAGTCTAGAAAGGAAGAGTAGTAACTCTTATTCAAAATAAAAGGGACAATAAATTAAATAAAGAGGAGAGACATTACTTGGAATATAATAGACTTATTAAATAAAATAGAAAATAAAATAAAACTAAAAAGACTATTTTTTTATTTTTTTTGTTTTTATTTTTAATGGTGGGTTGCCTCCCATCAGTGCCTCTATTTAATTTCTATGACTAGACAGAATGCCTCATTCCTCAATTTCCATAAATTGAGAGTTGCAGTTTAATTATTTTTAAGTTGCTCATTGACAAGGTTTGGTCATCACCAAAATAAGCATATTTTAAATGACCTGGCAACTCTTTCCTACTCTTAAAATAATTTTATCATAGATAGAGTGAGTAGGGTTGTATTCTACAAGGAGTAACCAAATTATTTGATTTGAAATTAAAATATAGATGAAAAAGGAAAAATTTTCTTTTTTAATAAAATAAAAATAAATAAATTCAAAAAATATTTTTAAATAAAATTTAATGCAAATGACTCCTAGCCAATATTTATTTAAGATCTAAGTTAACCAATTTGATCATCGAAAACTCTAAAAGAAATATTTCTCTTCTAAAATAGATTAGTTATAAACATCAATTAGTTCTGATGTTTTATTCTTCCTTAAGAGTGTTTAAAGGGAACAAGTTCTCCAATTAAACCTTGTTCATTAATTAATTCCAAATATACTCTCAGAATTTAAATTATGAATAGTGTTAAGAACAAGAAAAGTCACCAATCACCATTCAACAATATATATGCTCGCATGTTTAAAAATGAAAAAAAATATTTTTATCAATACATAAAGACAATTTTGATTTATCAAAGGTATTGAATTGCTACTTTACAGAATCTAATGAATAAGTACGAATTCACAAATTCAGATAGCAGTAATTATTCAGCTAAAATAAGGTACCAATTCAAATGAACTAAATAACAATATCATAAAAATAGAAAATATTTCAATACTCAAGAAGAGGAAAACAAATAAATCAGTACTCTCACAAATTATTCATTAAGTCAAACCCTTAATAACCTTGATTAAGAAACTAAAAAAATTAGTTACTCATAGCTTTGAAGAACTCAAAAAAATTCTAAAGAAATTTGTAAAAAGGTATAAAGAAAAAGAAGATAAAGAGAATATATGAGAAGAGAGAAATAAGAATAGATCTTGAATTTAAGTTGTTCTTTGTGTGCTTTCAACCTCTGCTTTTATAGGCTTTCTTTACCTTATCTATATCTTTATCTTCTTTTTAAAATCTCAAAAGAGGATATAGATAAGCCTTCTTTACTGCATCTTTATCTTTATCTTCTTTCTGCACAAATATTAAAAATGAACATGGATAAGCTATGTAATAGAATTTCCTTTATTTTCTTTAACTAACTATGAAAAGAGATATATATAGAATTAGCTTATTATCTATATAATATCTAAAATTTATATTACTTTTATTTTTAAAATTATATCTATTTAAGTGTGTAAAATACACTTATCAAGTCACATGAGGCTTCAAGTGAGCTCTTCCAATTAGAATCTTTTTGGGCCTTCAACTTTAGTAGAATCTTGGGCTATTTGAGAGCATATTAACATGCCACTTAGAGCTCTTTTGGTAGCCATCAGATTCTCATAAAATGAGTTTTAAGTCTTGCAATTCATGGATCAAATAATTAATAGCTTCTTTCATTGTCTTGGACCTTGTTCTAGTCATTAGGCCTTCAACACTTTGTAATGGATCTTTTGGTATATTGGACTTGAATTTTTGGACTTTAATAGGTGAATTTCATTCAGCTCCTAGGCCTCCATCTTTAGACTTTATTTTAGCTCTAACATCTACTCTACATGTCCCAAATCATGTCTCACGTTTAGCAACTTACCCATGCTTTCCTTAATGGTCATGCTGTAAAGCCTTACATTGGATAGGAAGGTCTTGGGCTAAGACCTTATAAGTGGGGGCGAAGCTTCTCCCACCAGATGCACGTTTTCCTTGAGCGAAAGTTGGGTAACTAAGCCCTCGAAGCTCGGAAGGCGATAAAACCCTTGGGAAGATTGGGTCAAAGACCCTCGAACCAGGGGACAATACGTCTGGTGGCTCTGTAAGTGTGTTGGTATCAAAGCCGGCCTAACCGCATGTGCAACCCGAGGACGGGTTGGCCCCCAAGGGGGTGGATTGTAAAGTCTCACATCGAATAGGAAGGTCCTGGGCTAAGGCCTTATAAGTGGGGGTGAAGCTTCCCTCACCAGACACGTGTTTTCTTAGTGTAACATTCGGTCCCTCCGTAAACGTGAGAAACGCAATGTTCGGTTTCTCCGTAAACGTCAGAAATGGGCCAAATATAAAAGGAAGTCCCTGAAATAAAAGGAATTAGGGCCAAATAAAATTATGATAAAATTCTAAATAATGGAAAACGAGGATTTAAGCCTTGAGTTGCTCAGAAATCAAGGCCAGAGTGATTCAAAAAATTTGCCAAAAGGCCAATGGCATTTTCGTAAATATGGATACTTTTTGAAAAACTCATAGAAGGGCTTTTTAAATGAAAGTTTTTAGTTCTTCGGGATTCTTAGAGGCTCTGAAAACCATGGGAAGCCCTGAGACAATCAAAGCCTCTCCAGCATATGTTTTCTAAAGGAGGTGAGCCCGAACTTTGATCGAATCATTCAGGAAGGTTTTAGCTTCGAATTGAGTGATTCCAAAGGTATTTTATAAGATTGAGGATCTAAATTTTATGATAGAAAAGACGATTCTCAAAAAGGAGCTAAAACGGATTAGAAATGAAAATGCCAAAAACGAGGGACGAAATGGAAATTTTTAGAATTCTTTTGCTTTTAATACTCTCTCTTTCTCATGCTCTCCCTTGCCCTCATTTTTCACCGTCTTTCTTCTGCCCAAAACAAAAAGGAGAATCAGTTCTCTTAGGCGCACAAGAAGGAGCACTCTTGGAGGGAGAAAAAAGCTAAGAAAAGGTAGAAAATTTCATGAAAAATCTAGCTTTCTCCTTAGCAAGTCACTTCTCCTCCTTCTTCTCCTTATTTCTATGGGTTTGATGGTGCTTTTAAATCTATTTTGAAGGCAGAACAGAGGTGGAATTTTCGGATTTGGTGAAGGGATGCTAGCCAAGTGAAAAGCAACCAAGAGAAAGCAAGAAAACAAGGTAAAATTTATATTCTTTGGTAGTTTCTTCATTCCCCTTCTTCTTGCACGAATTTGGACACCATGATCCCAATTCTTAGGGGCTGTTTTCTGTCCAATTCATAGAGGGATTAGAGGTTTTGGAGTGCAAGGATTAAGAATGAACTAATAGAATCAAGAAAGGGGCATTAGGAAACAAGATGGAACTATTAGGGATCCAAATGCTCCATTGCAAATCTGATTTAACATGAATGTTCTTAGGCTTAATTGAATATTTAAACATACTCCTAAGATCCCTAGAGAGCTTCCCACATGCACCTCCCGTCTAAGAAAGCAAAGAAATTGCAAGAAAAACTAATGAACTCTAAGTTAGAAAAGTGTAGAGCTCTTGAACACTTTGTAAAAATTGATTTGATATATGAGTTTCCTTGCATGTGTGAGTATTTGATTGAGCTCCTAAGACCTCTAGGAAGCCTCCCAAGTGTGTCTCCCATCAAGGAAAAATCAAGAAGGCCATGAACTCTTCTTCTCCCTATAGTCTCGGCCTAAGCAAGTTCCTATAGTTAGGGAGAGTTTTAAATTTTTCTAAGGCTATTCTTGAGTCATATGTGATGAGTGAAGATGAGTAGAGGCCTTAGAAAAAATTTAGAACTCAAAGAAAGTGAATTGGTGCCATAGGTTCATATTAGGACCTAAAGAAATAACATGATGCTAGGCCCTTTATTTTAGTGATGTGATGAATCCAAGAGGTTTAAAAGGAGTCAAGAATCATAATTGAAAAGAAAGAATGAGGTCTAAAAGTTATTTGATGGGTGTTACTTCATTAGGTGTGATTATGGACCATAATGGAGCCTATAGAGCAATCTAGTATTTTATCAAGTGATGTAGCCTTAGAATATGTTTCATGGACCTAATTGGCTCCCATAAATTGTATCTAGGCCAAGAGAAACTATCTCCACCAAATTGTGGGTGTGTGGCCGAAAGAGAAGGCTTGAAAGCTAAGGAAAAAGTGTGTGAAATTGTGCAAGGTAGTTCTCTCCACCTTCTCTCATGCATGGATGTGTGTTTAGCTTGTTTTAGAATGTGTGTATGTGTATTTTTAAGCTAAGAAAAGTATGCTAGCATGCCTTTATATTCCATGATCATTGATGCCATGTTATGTTTTAAATGAATCTATGATGTTTGTATAAATTTGCTTGAGTGAGGAGAGGCCAAGAACTCTTCCCTTTGGTGAGGATGAGTCAAGAACCCCTGAGCTTGGTTGAGACATAGCAAAGAGCCTCCCAAAAGCAAAGTGGGCTTTCAAGAGTATGGTTGAGTCCAAAGCTCTTAAAGAATGGGTGAGGCAAGTCCACAATTCATGAGGAGAAGTGTGAGGCCAATCCAAATATTTGGGGAACTCTTGAATGTCTTGTATGATTGATTCACATGCCAAGATTGCTTTGAAAATGTCCATGACTTCCATTTTTCCATACATGCATTTGAAAAACTTACTTTGTACATATTATGTGTAATTGAATGGGAGATGAGGTATTAGGATTCTTTAAATCTCATCCCCTCCTCTCCAATGACCTAACATGCTAGGTGGACTAAGCAATTATGGTGAAAGGAGCCAACAATGATGAGGAAGAGAGATTGACAATCTTGTGCCTTGTTTGATTGAGTTTGGAACCATAATGATGGTTCATCATGTATATGAGGTTGTAAATGTATTATGAACCTTGAGACATGTATAAATATGCAATTATGTGATGTTTATAATCATGGATATGATGTATGAGCTCTAGAATACAATTTGAGTATGTAATGCCAAATTATGCAATTTGGAAGTTTGATGTAAATGTGCATAAGTGTGGGTGAGAAGGCCAAAATGAGATGTATGAGGTTTGGGACCATTTGGGCAGCTCACACAAGTCTTAAATGTATTTTTAGACTTGCCCAAAAGGTGTCAAGACTACGGGAAATCCATTTGGCAACTTTGGTACCCTATATGGAGCCAAAGTTGACCATTATGGAACCCTAAGTCACTTTTTGGCCAAATGAGTTAGTCTTGTTTTGATATTGGGTATGCAATTAGGTATCATTGAGAGATTTTTGGGAAGCTAAAGATCATAATTTTTGGAGGTCTACAGAATATTTGATGATTTTTTGAAATTGGCAAATTTTATAGATTTGGTCTGCTGCACTATTCAATTGGTCCGAAATTATTTTTTGTCATTTGAGATTCAAATGATGTCCAATTGTTATGAAATTTTATACAAAGAAACTAGGTAATCACAGTGAATTTTATCAACTAGAAGCACCTCATTTGGAGGTCTAGAGAGGAAAATATGAATTTTTGAAGTTTCTATCCAGTATCAGTAGCTTTGCCCAACCAAAAGTACTATTCCATCGAATTCTGAGATCTAGACTTGATGAAATGATCTAGAGATATTTTTTTTCTCTATTTGACATCCATATCTTTCCATATTAGTATCATTTGCATAAATTGAATTTTTTTGGAATTAATTGGACATTTTTGAAGTTCATATCAGTAAACTGTGACAGCATCAGGACTCAGTCCGACCTTTGGACCATTTCGCGTGTCACAAGCTCTGTGTGTGGGATGTTATGACTTGTACATATTTTTGTCATGAAGTAGACATCCCAAGATTTCTATAATGTCTAGGATTTTATGTTTTCAATTTTTCTGGATTTAGTTATAATTTTTCAAAATTTGCCCAGAAAAGAGGCCAATTCTGGCCGAGAATAAACTTCCATTTTTCATGCCCCATTTCGGTTTCCATGAGTTGTAGGCATGTTTTTGGGATGTAAATGCGTTGTAATGGTGCAATTAAATATGAGGAAGTATAGTATGAGCTCATACGGTTCACGTGATACGAATTAAAATTTTTAGATATGACGCAAAGCGAAATTAATCCCATTCTCCTTACTTTTTCTATGGAAAACCTATGTGAATCATGATAGAATACTTAAGAATGACATGAAATGAGCTAGAATTTATGGTATTACACACGTTATGTATTATCTCCTTAAAGGTGGTCATAGGAGCTCCATGATTCTCCATCATTTTTTTTCTAATAGATTCATTCAAGATAACATTTTTATAGTAGATAAGGCATTTTCACTATTTGAAAGCAAAGAGAGGGGGATAAAAACTTGAATTGGTAGTGAAATTAAACATCAACAAAGTGTATGATAAAGTGGAATAGGATTTTTTGAACCAGGTTGTTCTAAAAATGGGTTTAGTTCTAAAAATGCATTTTTGTGAGACATAGGTAAAAAAAAGTAATGGAATGCATAGCTTTGGTAGATTTCAATCTCTTACTCTTAGGAAGGAAAATAGCATAGATCATTCCTCAGAAAGAATTGAGGTAGGGAGACCTTCTTTCCTCTTTCTTCTTATCATTTTTGCTAATGTACTTCAAAAAATGATTTCTTCTAATGTTGCTAGTAGGTGTTTAAAAGGGATCTGGTTAGCTAAAAATTATCCAGTACTTACTCATTGTTTATTTACCAATGACTCCCTATTCTTTATAAGAGCTTCTAAATAGAATTGTCATACTATGAAAAAGATTTTATATGACTACTATTGTGCTCCTAGTCAAATGGTCAACTTTGATAAATCCTACATATATTTTTTTCTAGAAACATACCTTGACTACTTAGGAGATGAAATATACTGGGTATCATAGTGGCAAATTCTCTAAGAAAGTATTTGGGATTACTGGTCTTTTTAGGGAGGATTAAAGTCTAAGGCATTGGCTTTTGTTCGAGATAAAGTATTTAGCAAAATGTAAGGTTGGAAACAAGGCTTGCTCTTTCAAGCCAGTAAAGAAATTCCTCTTAAGTTAGTTTAAATGCCATCCCTACATATCCTAAGTCCTGCCTTAGATTTCCAAAAAGAACATGCCAAGAGCTGGACAATATATTAGCTAAGTTTTAGTGGAGCCAAAGTGAAGAGGACGACAAAATCCATTTGCAAGCATGAAGGAAAATATTTTTGGCTAAAAGTGCAAATGGATTGGGGTTCAAGGAATTTTTTTTTTTTATTTTAACCTTGCTCTTTTAGCATAGCAAACTTGGCATATCACCTCTTCTCCTAATGGGTGATGGGTGAGAATTCTTAAAAGGATCTATTTTCCAAATTCTAGGTTTTTAACCAAAACAAAATAAGCAAGAACTTCATAAGCATGGTCAAGTATATTAGAAGGTAGGGATTTTCTACAAAAAAAAATCTGTTAGTCTATTGCTCATATATTGAAAATTAAATTTTAGGAAGACCCTTGGATTCCTAGCTTGTAGAATTTTAAACTTTCTTTATATGCTCCTTATGAGGCGTTAAAAGATTAAATGGTGGCTAAATTAACATGCAATGGACAATAGGACTTATTTACTATTGATGGATGGTTAAACAATGATGAGTTGCAAGAAATTAAAAAGATACTGATTCCTAGAGTGTTAAAAGATGATAAAGTAATGTGGACTAAATCAAGAGATAGGTGCTACACTATTAAAAGAGTTATCATATTGTAATGGCTTTATCTCATAAGGAGATTATGGCTATGGCAAGCTCATCCTTTAAAGTTCAGCCTCAGCAGTGGAAAGCTATATGGTAATTGAAAGTGCACCCAAGGTAAAACATTTTATTTAGAGGATTTGTATTGGTTCATTACTAATTAGAGCCAATCTTTTGAAAAGGAAATGTAGTCCATGTCCCCTATGTCCATGCTATCCAATTTAGGTGGAGTCTATGGAACAACTCCTTTTGTTATGCAAATGGATAAAATATGTTTGGTTTTCATGCCCACTTTGTAACATCTGATTTTCGTAAAAATGACAGAAATAAACCCATTATGAAAGGAAGTCTCCTAAATAGAAAGATTTGAGGCTAAGTAAAATTAGAATAATAATCTAGACCTCAAATAATGAAAATACAAGACCCAAGGTGCCTTGAAAATAGAGCCAGAATAGTTAAATGAAAATTGATAGAAGTATAGTGGCATTTTTATAATTTTGGATACTTTTTAGATAATTCAAAATAGGGATCTTTAAATGAAAAAATTGAGTTTCTTGAGGTTCTCAAAGGCTCTAAAAGTCATAGGAACTCCCAGAACAATTAAAACCCCTCCGATGGGCAATTTCGGCCTTTGATTAGTTGAACAGTTCGGATTAGTTTCAAATATAATTTGGGTGAAACCAAAAGTATGTTATGAATTAGAGAACCTAAATTTTATGATGAAAAAGAAGGTTCTAAAAAAGGATTTAAAATGAGCTCAAATAGCATAGATAAAGTATAGTGGCAAAAGTGTAAATAAAGGCAAATGCTATAAAAATCTTCTCCACCTTTATTTATTTGGCACACCTTCTTCATCCATATTTTCCACTGACCTAAAGCAACTCCATACAGGTTTAAAATGATTTCCAAAGAAGGAGGAGAGAGAAAGAGAAAGAAGGCAAAATAGGTATGAACAATTACAAATCATGGTCTTGTCTTCATAAATTTTCTTTCCCTCTCTAAGCCCTTTTTAATGATGGTTTTATCTTATTGAAAAGAGCATTTTCATGGATGCTCTCTTAAAGGAAGGTGAGAATTTGAGAAAACTCTTGATGGCATAAATTTCTCCATGGAATAAGGAATCAAATAAGGTAAGATACTAACTAAAATGCATGCTCTTTCCTTATGCTTTTCTCCCTTATTAGTTTGGCCATCCCAAGAGCATGCTAGAGGGAATATATTTGTGATTAAAACATGGTTGAATTAGAGGTTTAGAAGCAAGAGGAACAAGAATATGCAAGTGAAATCAATTAAAAGGCTTTAGGATTCAAGATATGGAAGCTAAGGATTTAATTGCACCTAGCTATTCTTGAAGCTCTCTAGGGATAATTTAACATATGTAAGAGTATGAATGAGTTCTCAAGACACCTAAGAAGTCTCACATGTGCCAACTTCTTAAAGAAAAATTACAAAACTCCATGGGTTTCTTCCTTGGCATAAGTCTCAGCCTAAGCAAGATAATGAACCTAGGGAGAGTTTTAAATTTTTATAAGGCTAGAAAGGGACTAGATATGATGGATAAATATCAAAGGAAGCATTGGAATAATTTCAAAAGACATGGTTTGTGAGATGAAGGTGTAGACTCCATTGTAAGATATAAAGAAGCAACTTGTATCAAGACTCTTTGAAATAAATTTGTGAAGACTCCAAGGAGTGTAAATGGAGTCAAGAGACTTGGATTGAAGGAGAAAATGGAGCCAAGATCATGAATTCCAATAATTGTTTCATTGTGTCTTGTATGGAACTATAATAAAGTCATATGAGAAAGTGAGCTTCCATAGAATTTTTATAAAGCTAAAACTTATTCCAATGATTGAATCATGTCTCATTTGATGTGTCTAGGCCAAGAGAATCAAATGCCACCTAGTTGCATGTGCTTGGCTAAAAAGGGGAAGAAGAATTAAAGAGAAAAGCTTGTGATTTTACTTCAAGGTAGCTCTCTAACCTTTCTTTCATGCATTGCTTGGATGTTTACTTATCTTTGAGTGCTTGTGTATATGTTTAAAGAACTATGAGAAATGTTTCTAGCCATTTCTTACATGTTATGGTACCATTATGTTTCTTGAAATATGTTTATGTATGCAAAGTGGCTTGAATGGATTTGGTTATGCTAAAAGTTCCTAAGCATGGGTGAGGATAAGTCAAAGGTCCCTAAGAATGGATAAGATAAAGCCAAAAGTCTTAAGAAGAGTGAGGATAAGTCAAAAGTCCCTTGAAAGTACATGAGGCAAATCCAAAAGTCCCAAAGAAACTGGGTGAAATTAGACCAATGCCCTTAAGAGCTTTTGTTTGACATGTATGAATTCATATAATAAAAAAAATGCTTTATGTATATTCATGATAAGCCTAAATGATATGCATGTATTTTTTGACTTGAAATTACATCCATTATATATGTTTAAAAGTTTAAAGAGTTATTGAGATTCTCTGAATCTCACTCTTCCCTATTTTCCATCTAACCATGTCTAGGTGAAGCTTAAAGAAGCAAAAATGGAAGCCAAGGAGCATGATGTGTAACACTTTAACAATAGAATAGTTTCTAACGCAATGTAATGTCAAAGTATGTATTTATGAGTAGTTTATGACATGTAAACCATTGAGCATGTATAAAAGTATGTGAATATCATGTATGAATAGAAATTGGAACAAAATGTATGTTTACATGAGTTTTTGCCACCCATGAGCCTTTATGTGCATGTGTATAAATGAAAGTGGCAAGGTGAGAATGAGCTCCATGATGATGTGAACCATTTGACATGTTTCTATAGACTATAATTATACTTTTAGACTTGCTCAAGTGATTGTGGAAGGATGAGAAGAGCATTTGGTGCCTTGTTATCCCATTTTGGACTTCAAATTTGATTAAATCTTGAGTTGAACCAAAGTCTAACCAAATGTATGATTTTTTATATAAAATTTGGCCAACAAGTAGGTCTTATATATATCTTTTCATAGAGCTAAAGAGCGCTTAATTTAGAACTCTAGAGAATTTATTATGATTTTTCAAAGTTGGCCAAATTATGTAAAATTGGTATGTGTACTGTTCATATAGTCAGGTTTCTTCTTTGTGTCACTCATAGGCCAAATGAAGTCTAATGCTTATGAAATTTTACAAGTATAAACTAGACATCATAAGCTTTTCATAGCCACCAAGATCACCTCATTTGAATCTTTGTAGAGAGAGAACCGAATTTTTGAATTTATGGTCAGTATTAAGATGCAGTAGAGACCTCTAGCACTATTCCATTATTTTTCATGGTCTAAATGGTGTTTGTTTTTTAATCTAGAACTATTTTTAGTCATTATTTAACATCTAGAGCTTTCTAAAAGGTTATCATATGTATGATTTCTATTTTCTTTAAAATTAGTTATAAATTTTCAAAGTTCATATTAGAAATCTGGAACAGGGAACTCGAGGGCACATTCTAGTTTTTTTTTTATATTTAGTTCCAAACTCGAGATATATGAGATAAAATAGGATGTTTCTAACTTGTATAGATATGTTATAAATGGAAAATGATATTGATGAGTTCACATGCTCCCTAAAGCTAATAATGAATTAAATGAGCTTTCCGTTACGCAATTTTTCACCGTTTAATGCATTAATTTCATGTGAATATGTAACCATAAGCCTATGGAATATAGAGTAAAGGCTAGGGAGCTATGGTATTACACACTTTCTCTCAAGATTGATCAATATAGTATTTATAGAATAGAAGTTAGGCTATCTAAAATGTTTTTCAGTTTCGATTTAGGGGAATATTGAAACTGTTATGCTCTGTTAGTATATTTGGAAGAATAGATATAGATGGGTTTTTGAAAATCTCCCTCTTAACCTAATTGTTACCATGCATAATGTTATTTAGGAATTTCATAAATTTTAGATAACAAACAAATGGTTAGTCATATGTGTCATTTCCAATGGTACTAGCAATAAGACTACTGGATGTTGACATCCTCTTATGGGGGGTTCCTTTAACATTAATGTTAATAGATGCTTTCATGATATTGGAACAAAGGCTAGCCTTGGGGTGATCATTAGACATAGTACTGGTGAAGTAGTGGAATTAATTTGTGCTCCTTAAGTTGCTATTTCACTATTTTTGGCTAGAGCTCTAACTATCTTAAAAGGTGTACAAATGGCTTTAGATCTTAATTTGAAGCAAGTTGAGATTGGATTTAACAGTAAAGAATTAGTAGAAGCTATTAATTTTACATTTATTTGCCCAAATTGGAAAACTCTACAAATTGTGGAAGATATCATTCCCCTTGTAATAAGTTTTCTTCTTCCTCTTTTTTAGGACACCAAGATCTATTAATTATGCTATAAACTAGCTTTTTAAGCATTCTAATAAGGAGATGTGCCTAGTACGATGGGAATCTTTTCCCTATCCCTTTTTTTATTTGCTTTTTCCAAAGATTTGGATAGTTGTAAACAAGGGATTAGTTAAATTGGTTTGTTGTAACTTGTCCATGAACTTCTTGTATTGGTTTATTTCTCTTAATGAAGTTTTAGTTGAAAGAAAAAAAAAAGTAACATAGTGTTGAGTTCTATATATGTTCTCACTCTCTCTCTCTCTCTCTCTCTCTCTCCAAACCTTGCATCACTAATTTTGGTTTTTTGAGCCTTTTCCTATGAAAAAATTATTTTTTATTCAAAAAATACTCATCCATATCCTACTTTTTTTTTCTTGAGAAGTCAATGACATAGGTGCCCAACTTCCCTAATTTTTTTTAAAAAATATTTTATTGAAAGTTGGAAGCTTCGATTTCCTTACTTGTTAGTGTGATGGGCTTAGCCTGCCTATAATTTAAAAAGCTATAATACAATTACATTAAAATTAAAAAATTTACAATTTTTTTTACAATTTAAAAATAATTTCTTATATAAAAATAAATTTGTGAGATTTTCAATTGAATAACATATCCTAACATTAACTCAATATTCTATTCTATATCTCAATTATTCCTTTAAATTAGGTTATTTCTATCAGGTAAGGCTAGTTTTATGCACAATATATATAATAATAAGAAATTGATAGAACTTTCTTAGCCTCCTACAAATAATAAATCTTTCTCTAATTTAATCTAAATTCAAAATTAATTTAAATATTTTAAAAAAATTAAAAAAATCATCTCAAAGCCTTACGTGTATCTTAACTTTTTTTTCTCAAATATTTGTCATTGAAGTTAATAGGTAGCATAGGGGGTTAGAAGATCGAAGTTGTCAGTTATGTCATCAAAATGCGGTCGCATTCTCTCTAGTAGAGGTGCCAACGTGACGGTCATTTTACTCCAATCTTGACCATTTGCTTCATCCATCAGCTTATGGCATGCCACATAGCTTCTTCTCATAATAACATAAATGTTGTGTCTTAGATGCATAGTAATCTTCCCTAACGCATAGCCAAAAGCAAGTTTTGAAGCAACCAAATAAGTGTAATTTCCCTGTGCCATTAACACTACAAACAAAGTGAAATTTTAGAGCCAAACCTAGGGCTAGAAGAGACCTACCATTACAAATTTCCTTCTTTGAGTTCTCATTGCCTTTTTCTTATGAAGCTTCATATAAAAAATAGTGACTGGTGAAAAGGCAAAAGAAAATGAAGCTTTGTGGCAATACTCTACTATGACATTATTGGAAATCAATTTTTTTTCTTTATTATGTTTTTGCATATTAATTATAGGTGCTAGCTGAAATATTTGAACTTGACGAATTTAATGAACCTATCAAAAAATGTATAATAGGCTTGATTTTTGGCCTAAAAATAACTAAACTAATTATTGAATTTTCATTAATGAAGCCTTTCTAGTACTCTTTCTTTTTCTCTCTTACTTTTTTCTCACAGAAAAATCTAAGCTTGCTTTTATAATTTCTTTCATTCGTTGTTCTTATGGTATATATAGGAAATCAAGGAGTTCCATAGAGCAAATTACTCTATGTTCATCAGCATAAGCCTAACTTTTGTGAACTGTTCATTTATATGGGGGAAAATAAGTTTTCTTAAGAGGATAGAATGATGAAAAAATCATGGAGGATGATAATGGGGTCATGGTTGCCAAAATGAGAGATAAGGTAACTTTCAAATATTGGTTAAAGAAATGGTCACTAAAAGAAACATGGATTCTCCAGATAGTAGAAGCTCTCGTGGATTAGTAACTTTATCAGCAATTATGGAATCTCCAATTTCACGGAACCAGTGGGAATTCTATCTCTAAGAGATTGAAAGTTATTTCTGGATTGGTTGTCTTCTAACTTGGATGAAGAAAGCTTTGGGCAACAAGACAATGATGTCTTTGTTTTTTGTAAATCAATTCAAATTCTATCTCCAAGAGCTTGGCTAAATTTTTTTATTTCACTTTTTTTTTTGTAAATAAGTTTCTGTTTATCTATGTTTATTGGAGTTGAAGGATGTAATCGCAATTTCTTCATCTTTTATTGGCCTTCTTTATTCTTTTAAGAGCATGGAATGAGAGGAGCATAATGAATTGGCCTATTCTTCACCGTTTACTAAGGTTTCAATTTGCATTTCTCTTTAATGCAGAAGTACATAAATCAGTACAATGGCAGCGAGCTCTGTTCTTTAGGCATAGGTTATAATATCTTAAATCATTTTGCTTTCCAACAATAATTCCATATTAAAGTAGTGCCACATAGTTCTCTATGCCTTTTTCCCATGTAACTTCATAAAGGAGACAGTGATAGTGAAAAGCAAAAGAAAATAAAGCTTCGTGGTTTGCCATAGCAAAGTTGTGTAACATTCTAAAATTAATTAAGGGTAATTATAAAGAAGTAAGGAATTATTATGAGAAAGTTGAGAAAATTATAGAAAATAAAAATTTTAAGGAAGATGATTATTTTGAGCATTGTGGGGTAAATAATAATAATTTGGCAATTTTGGTGAAAGTAAAATATTATTGCGAGTTTGAATTTAATTAGGTTAAAAATTTAATTTAGGCTCCATGATTAATTTAATTATGCCAAAGATAAATGGTGAAAACCTAATTTTAGTTTTTTTAATGGAGACCTAACTTAATTAAATCTACTTGACCCTGGCCCAACACTTATAACATCAGCCACTTAGATAAGAGACCCATTAGGTCAGCCCATCTCCTCTAAAACCCTAAAATGAGCTCTTTATTCTTTCTTCAGCTGGAACATTAGGTAGCCAAAGGGCAATACAAAATTCACACATTCAAGAGAAGGCTAGGGTTTCTTCACATTTTAGCTCTAATTTACACACTTAAAGGGAAATTTAGCCATGGTAAATTGTACAAAAATTGATCCTCCTACCTTCTTCTTCATTTTGGTCTAATTAATTTTTTGTTTGGTAGGTTTTCACCTCATCTCCAAATCTAAAATTGGATGTTTTAATGGTCTCTTACATGATTTAAGAAGCTTAAGGTTAAAGGGTCTATTAGGTAAGTAATTCCCTCCATTTTGATGTGTTATCATGCTGAAATTTGGTTTTAATGGCTGACTTTTATATTAGGTTATGTCCTTGTGCGAAAATGCAAAGAACTTGGAGTGAACCATTATAGTTTTTGGGTTATAAGGCTTAAATCTGAATTTTGAAACTCATTAAAGGTTTGGCAAATGTTTTCTTAATAGATTATAATTATTAGAATGAATGAGCATAAGATTTCTATTGTGAATAATGATTAAGAGTCATATTTTGATTAATTTAGGACCTTTAAAGTATTAGCATTTGTTCTTGACTTTTGAGAAAATTGGCACAACTAAGTAAGGTAATCCAAGGTTTTTAATTCCATGCATATATTCTTTTTAATCTTATATATTTGTTATACATATATTTTTTTTATGCTAAATGATTGGTTGGCTACTTGATTGTTTGGGACCGTGATTGTGTCCTTGGTAGAGTTGTGATCATGCTGCCACCTGTGCATTGTGTCATGATCATGTGCTGAGTTATGATCAGACTCAATGGAATGCACCAAGTCGTGAGCATACACAATGGGGAGGTGGTGCCGTGGATGGGCCTTTCCCTCCATTTTTTGTCATTAACATGTTGTATGTGATTACTAATATGGGATAATAGTCACTGATAGTCTAACTAATTCATTTGCTAATTAAATTGATGATTTTGGTATTTATTAGTAAGAAATGCACTTATGTTGATTAATTTGCACATATGTACAGAATTTTTCTTTGGTTACTGAGACTCATATCTCACCGGAACATGACTATTACTTTGCTTTTATGGCTAGTCCTAGTTCTGTTATATATATTTTGGTGTCATATATGTTCCATGTGATTTTTGGAGATGTGCTATAGTCATAATTTGCATTTGAGGTATTTTTAGAGTGTTAAGGGTGAGAACATGTTAGATCAGTCTATTAAAACTTACTCAAAGTGGTTTAGGGTCATTTGATAGGAAATTGTACATTTGAGGTTGTCTCTTGATTTTACATAGGCCTTTTTGCTGTCATCATGGATGTGGTGCTGATATGGGGTTAGTTCAGGCTGGTATAATGAGTCCTAAGATCCTTGGATTATGTAAGTTCATTGGTTGAAGATTTTAGGAGTATATATACCTTAAAATCCTTGCATTTTAGTAGTAAAAAGGTTTTAAGATGAGGTTTGCATGGCTATAAATGAGTTAGTTCATGTATCTTGATTTGAGGTGACAGTAGGGAGTTGAGTTACAACCTAAACCACTTCAGTAATAACCAAACTCATCTAGGGAGTTATAGGACCAAAGTGTGCCACGATGCAATAGGTGGCATAAATCAAGAATTTTAAGCAAGAAGTGTTCTAGTACGACGCTAAGTAGGCTCGTCGCGGTGAGACTCAGGATTTTCTAGATAGCGAGGCCTAAAGGGAACCTCGCTGCGGTGCGAAATCTTGAGCGATGATAAGGACTTTGTGAAATTTTGGTCCCAGAGTTGAGCTTAGTCACATTGTGAAGCCTTTAGGTTGTGGCACAAGTTTAAATTTTTAGTTCCAGGGTTTCAGGATCGAGTCAAGTCGTGGCAGGGAGCACTCATGCTGCAGCGTGGATGTGTATTTATGCTTTTAGAGGTTCCATAGGCCAACTTGGCCTCGGCTAAACTCCTACAAGTCTTGGGCAAAGTCTTAGAAACCCCAACTTAGCTAATAAAACATGGTTTTCAATATGATAATGAAGGATAATGACTTATAGCTTTTCACATATAAGTTTTTATACTATTTGGTTGCATATTTAATGGGGCAGAAGTATTGATAAGAAAATTTATTTTCTTACATTCATAAATCCTCTTATATGTCTTGTTAGTAGATGCTAATGATTTAAAGATTCAAATTTTTTTGTATTTTCATCCTTTACTAATTTGTTAACTAAGTTAGGCCTCTAGTGTCATGAATTAAGAACACAATTATCCTTAATTAGCTTACTTAGAAGTTATGGTTGTTACAAATAGTGCCATGGAGCTTCAATTTCTTTTTTAGTGTTAATGGCACAAGGAAATTACACTTACTTGGTTGCTTCAAAACTTGCCTCTGGCCGTGCACGAGGGAGGGCTACTATGCATTTCAAATGCAGCATTTGTATAATTATGAGAAGAAGCTATGTGGCATGCCAAGAGCCAACAGATGAAGCAAATGGTCAGGATTGGAGCAAAATGAATATTATGTTGGCGCGTCTATTGGAGAGCATCCGAGTAGCATCAAAACACATTTCAATATTTGTTGCATTTATTGTACTCCTTTGCTGTCGTTTTTCTTTTAATCTAAACCAAACCACTTTTTATCTCAACTCTGACACTTTTTTATATTTCTTATATTTTCATACTTATCATTAACAATTTTTGGATAAATTTGATATATATATATATAATAAATAAACAAAAAGAATTACAATTTTAAAGTTAACATAGCCCATCATGCTAATAGGTGCGTGTTAATGTGATAGGCAAAAAAGTTAGAGGCATATAAAATTTTAAAAAAAATTGAAAAAAATGAAACTTATGTCATTGATTTTTTTAAAAAAATTGAGATATAAATGAATATTTTTGCCAGTTTTAAATAAAAATTATTTTTTATAAGAAAAGGCTGAAAATCCATTAATTTGTTTATTATTTGAAAAGAAGAAACCCAAGTCACTGTTTAGTTGAAGGGAATAGGAAAGAACTAAATGAAAAAGAAATTAAAAAAATGAATGAAATAGATGATAAATAACACTCATGTTATTATTTTAAAAAATAATAAAAATAGATAAATATTATTGAATAATGATTATAAAAAGATATAATAAATATTATAACAAAGATTTTCAAATTCATCAATTTGTAATTGGATCTAATTTCTTAACACATGAGATATGCACAATATGTACATACTTAAAATAAAATCTGAATAAATAGTTTAGATTTTAAATTTTAAATTTTAAAATTTTAATTTAAATCATATATATATATTAATTTTGTATTTAGAAGACTAATTTTATTTTACATTTTGCTTCTTTTAAAAATAATATATATATATATATATATCAAAATCTTAGAAAAAAAATAAATAAACCGTCTAGCATTTGTGCCCCCAGATGTGCAGGGCTCCAAGCTTATTTGCAATCCTTGAACTAGACGGGCCAGCACCTCACGTAGCTCGAGCTTGCAGATGAAGCATACGTTTACTCCCACTATTGCCCTCACCTTTTTCCGATGCCATGTCTTTCTCTTCTAGAATCTGTGATGCAGACTGAGAAAATAAATATATGACGGTGGGGTTTCAATTTCATTTCTGGAAATTCCAACTCCAATTAGCTGCATTTATTTATTTTGGTTAAGTTCCCATTGTTTGTTAGTATATAGTATTTTCCGCAATCAAAAAAATTTATACCTACTTAAGGGGGACGTTAAAATGAGTCAATTTTGTAAGACATATTGTGTGCAACGATGGTATACAATTTTGTGAAATTTTAAATTTATGCACTTCGAAAATTAATGAAACAATTTTTTTATTTGATAATCAATTATGACATGTTGAACCTTATAATATTAACATTCCTGCTTTTTTTCACTAAAAAAATTTAATTTACTACACGTGCCTTTAATTTTTTTAAAATTTTAATTTAGTCTCCCTAATTAAAAACAAATAATATTATCTTTATATTTTTAAAATATATAATTTTATCTTTTTGTCTCATAATTCATTTAAAATGTAATATCAAATTTAACAATATATTGACTTGAACATTAAACTTAAGTAAATAATTATGTTTGACGTTAAATTTTATATGAATTATGAGACAAAGAAGTAAAAGTAAATTATTTTAAAAAATAGAAAGATAAAATTATTTATTTTTAAAATCAGATTAAAGCTTTATTAAACTCAAGGGACCAAAAAATAATTAAGAAACCTTCTTTCAACCTAATTTTATCAAAATTTTTTAATAAAAAATTATATTTTATCCTGAAGGTAAAGTTTGATTACAAAATTAACATTTAGAATGTAACAAACAGAAATGGTCTTCCATTTTTGGACCCATATCTTATTGACTTCTTTAGGTCCCATTTAGTAACATGAGATAAAGGAAGATGGTAAAGAAATCTTTTTTTTTTTAATATCTCATTTGGTAGCCTAATATTGTTCAAATAAGATAAAAGGAGATGGAATCTATTTCCTTTAGATAAACATATGAATCAAGAATAATTAATATGTCTGTTTTATATAAAGTATATTATGCCTTTATTATCATTTTTTAAGGATTAAACTTAAATGCAAATTTTTATATATCTTTATTGTCAGATTTTTTAATTAAAATATGATAAGTATATAATTATTCAATAATAATATAATAAATATATAATTTGATTGACAAATCATACAGTTGTTTGCAAAAGTTATTACTAAAAAATAATACATTTATCATATTTTAATTGGACAATTTGATAACAAAAATATAAGTAATTGTATATTAGTTTTTTCATTTTTTAATTAGGCAAAAATACACTTTTGATCTCTTAATTTTATTAAAGTTTTATTTTTTTTCTTTTAAATTTATTTAGTTTCAATTTAGTCTTTTAATTTTATCTTAAATTTTGCTTTGGCCCATTAACTTCATTTGATCCCAATTTAGTCCCTTAAACTCATTTTAAATTGCACTTTTGTTCTTTAATTTTATTTGATTTTATTTAAGTCCCTTAACTTTATTTCATATTTTATTTTCATATCCAAGTTTCATTTTGTTCTAATTTGACTATTAATTCTAAAAAATTACTTAAATATTTTTTTCTCTTACACTATCAAATTAAAATACTTAACAAAAAAATTTTACGTAAATTATCAATAAAATAAAATGAAATCATTAGTTAATTTAGAATAAATTAGACAAAAATGAAATTAAGAGATAAAAGCAAAATTTATGATAAAGTTAAAAGACTAATTAGAACCAAATGACATTAAGAGATGAAAGTGAAACCTATGATACAATTAAATGACTAAAGTGAAGTGAGATAAAGTTAAGGGACAAAAGTAATATATAAAGAAATATTAAAGGATCAAATTGAAACTAAATAAAGTTAAAATATGAAAGTAAAGTAAAGATAAAATTAAAATATCAAAAATTCATTTTAGCCTTTTAATTACTTTTTGACTTTTAAGCATGGGTATTTTTGTCATTTTTTCACCATTCTTTTCTATTTTAACACTTTTTATATAACCAAATACCAAATATACAAATAGAATACCATTATCATATCTTTCTATATTATATCAAATATAATTATTTTATTTTATTTACATTTTTATTCATTTTCTATTTTCATACCTAACAATTATGTGTATTAAATGGCAAATTATTAAAGTGAACCCTTTTAAATGAAACTATTTCATATAAATTAGTAACAAAAAGTAAAATGCTTTAAGCAATCATTTATAAAATTCAAAACACACAAAATGCTTTTTGGGTCTTTTAATCCTAGTTTCTAATATTTTAAACTGATAAATATATAAATATAAATAAATACGCTATAGTGAGGTATGGAATAAGTATCATACTACCTTAAAAAAGTCTCTAAACCCAGACCCAAACCCATTCTTCTCAACTGAGATTTAAATGAATAAATTTTGTGGATTTTTATACGGTCTAAAAATTTTATCTATTTATAATTACAAAACACTTTTTTTTACTTTAGATTGAAATAAAATTATTAAATTTAAGTAAAAATTAAAAAAAAAACTATGTGACCTTCTTTTCATATTTTCAGTAAATAATTTTTATAAATGAATTTGAATAATTTGAGCTCTCTTTTTTTTTTTAAATAAAACAGTGGGACAACAGTCCAAACAAAAGGAAAATTACCCAAAAAAAAAAAAAACTCCGTGAGGGGACGTAACCCTTAAAAAGAATTTGAAAAATAGAGCATCCAACCCTCTTGTGGATCCTATGAATAATCCTATAGATCTGACTTAACCAGTCAGCACGGCACAAGCATTGCCTTCCTCGTAGGTGTGGAAAATACGGAATTGTCAATCCCGCAGAAGGAACTTCCTAATGCAACGCCTTATGTGTCTCTGGTCTTCATCCCCTAACAGTAAACTTTTTAGCATAAAGACAACCGTTTGGGAGTCGCTTTCGATCACAAACTTGTTGAGGCCCAGCTTTTTTACCAGTTCCTGTCTTGAGAGAACACCCCACAATTCGGCTTCCACCGACGTACAAATGCCTAGTTCATGACAGAAACCTCCAAGCCATCTTCCATTATCTTGTCCAAGGAAACCTCCACAATCCACAAGATCTAGTTGTCCTTTAGCCGCTCCATCAATGTTTAGCTTTGCTCAGCCTGAAGGAGGGAAGCACCATCCTATATTTATTGATTTCACCTTCGGACAGAGCGTCGTACCTCTTGTTATACTCCAAAATTTCTGCCACATAAGTTAAAATAATTTTTACAGGGTTATCAGGCCATCGAAAATTATTATTGAAAAGAATACGCCACTTCCATTACCATTAGTACCAACAGGTGATGCCAAACGTGATTAGCCATCTGTCCTTTTGTGTGTCACCACGCGGGAGATAAAGGTTCACCGAGAACTAATCATGTCAAAGAAGCGAGTGTGGGACGTTGCATGAGTTCATGGCAGAAGCAAAACCCACGTTCAGATGGCAAACGTCTTCATATGCGATAGTTCATGGCAGAAACCCATGTTGCACATCTGAACGTGGCTTGTAAACGTCTCCATTGTGGTCCGAAAATTATGGTCTTCGTGAGATAATTTCCCACGTCCAGATCGTGTCAGTTTCTTCGGCAAAATGATGGAATTGCCGTTGAAAACTTTGCCTATAAATACAGGGGTCCCCAAGCTCGGTTAAGACAATCATCAGAACATAACACCATCATAGAGTGTTAACCAGAGTTTGGAAGCATTCCCTGTAACTTTCAAACGACAGAATTCCATCAGAAAACAGAGAATTCAAGCAATGGTGGGAGGTAACATTTCGATCCATTTCTCTTGCATTGGATGTTATAAATATGTTTTTATATATCCATGAAGTCTAACAGTTGGTATCAGAGCCGAAAATGCCTCTGCCTTGCTAAGTTTTTTGAGCTCGAAAATGTCAAATTTTTGATGTATTTGGGTTGGTTTATGGAGTAGTATTTTCATCATTTTGATATCAAAATTGGAATCTACATGAAATTCTGATGAAAATCGACTCCTGGATCACCCAAAATGGAGCTCAGAAAAGCAAAAACCGACCGGATTTTCATTTGGGTCCGAAACGGGTCGGGTTGACCCGTCTGGAGGTTAGGGACGACCTAAACGACAAGTCGTTTTAAGCCGTCAATAAACGACATGTCGTTTTTATGGTTTGCGTTGCTGTTACATGTGGGCGCAAACGACATGTCGTGTTGGGATTTTTGAAATAAAATGACTTCTGTGGCATAAGGGAGATTCGAACCCCTTGACCTTGAAGGAAGGAGCCACAAGTCTTAACCACTGAAGCGACATTTCATTGTTGTTATGTAAAGGCAACATGTAATATATATATATATGTTGTCTTTTGTGGCATTTCCTCCATATATTTTCTTCTCCCATGATTTATATATATATATTTATATTTATATATATTATCTTTTGATATTAAAAAAATTTTTTTGGCCAATATTAAATTAAAATTTAATAGTAATTTATTTATTGGCCAATTATTTTGTTTAAAATTATTAAGTACATTTTAATTTGTCCAAATTTTGGCAAAAATTATTGTGGACAAAATTTATATTAATTTTGACAATATTTAGTTATTTATTTGTCAAAATAATTGTGAAATTAATTTTATGCCTTTAAAATTTGCCTAAATCTTGAATGTTAATTAATTTTAGGCAATTTTGGCATATTTGAAAATAATAATTAATTTATAGTGCCATTTAATTTATAGTTAAATTTGCTTAAATAATTAATTTTTATTTTAGGCAATGTTTATGGCACATTTAGAGTAATTTTAAAGGGAGAATATTAATTAAATTAATTAGTCATATTTTTATTGATTAATTGATTAGTTATTGAAATTCTCATTGTGTATGCTTGTTTATACTTTATGTTAAATTATATTCAAGCATATAATTTTATTTAGATGTCAAGTGAATAGTATATTTTAATTTAATTAAAGTTTAGCCACAGCACCTTTAATTATTTTAAAATTATACACTAAGTGTTATAATCACATAAAGTAAAATGACATCAAATTGTAATTAATCATATTTAATATGATAAATATTATCCTACAGGAATATTATCATATTTCATGTGATTAATTAGGATGGAATAGTAAATTTTTATTTTCTTGATTTACCCGCAGGAATTAAGAAAAGAATATAATTTACTAGTTTTATCATTAGTATATGAGTCTAATTAAATAAAATTTAGCCCACAGGTAATTTTATTTGTTACTAGGCTCATAATTTGAATCGACATGCATTGCATTGGCATAACATGTCATTTAAGAATATTATTTGTCTCAAATTATTAACATAGCATGTAAATTGTGCAGCTTTTCAACCTTTAAATATTTCTGATTTTCAAGTTCCTGAATTAACTGGAGATAACTACAATGTTTGGAAGGAGAAAATACTTCTCCAATTAGGGTGGATGGACGTTGATGATGCAATCAGAAAAGATGAACCTCCTAAACCCACGAATAATAGTAGTGCATCAGAAGTAAATGTTTATGAACGTTGGGAGCGATCCAATCATCTTAGTATGATGTACATCAAGACTAAAATATCAACTAGTATTCGTGGGTCTATTGGAGAGCATCAAAACGTTCGAAGTTTGCTTAAGGCTATTGATGAACAATTCGAATCTTCAGATAAGGCCTTAGCAAGCACCTTAATGACAAAGTTATCATCCATGAAACTTACTGGCATAAGAGGTGTGCGTGAGCACATTATGAAAATGAGGGATATAGCAGCTCAATTGAAAACACTTGAGGTTGAGATGTCAGATTATTTTCTTGTGCACTACATCCTGAATTCTCTACCACAACAATATGGGCCTTTCAAAAGATCCTACAACACTCATAAAGAGAAGTGGTCAATCAATGAACTTCTGACCATGTGTGTACAAGAAGAAGGAAGGCTCATAGCAGAGATGGGTGAAAGTGTACATACAGTGACACAAGGAAGGAAGAAAAGAAAAGCCAAGACAAAAGGGAAGGGCAAGGTTCCCATCCCTGAGAATATTAAGAAAGAGTCCAAGTGTTTCTTTTGTAAAAAGAAAGGACACATAAAGATGGACTGTGTCAAATTCAAGGCTTGGCTTCAAAAGAAAGGTAATTCAATCTCATATTTTTGTTATGAATCTAATATGATAGACGCTAGTAGTAACACATGGTGGATTGATTCTGGCTCAACAATTCACATTTCTAATACCTTGCAGGGCTTTCTAAACCAAAGGAAGCCAGTGGGCAGTGAGCAATACATCTATTCAGGAAATAAGATGGGCTCAACTGTTGAAGCTATAGGAACATGCAGATTAGTTCTTAATTTTGGTTTTATTTTGAATTTGGAAAAGACATTTTATGTACCAAGTTTCTCTAGAAACTTGATTTCAGTTTCCAAACTTGTACCATTGGGATATTGTTTTGAATTTTCAAGTAATAAATTTAAATTATTTTATAAATCTAATTTTATTGGCAATGGTACACTTTGCGATGATCTATTCCAAATTCAATTACAAAATAGTAACCTTTATGACTCAATGCATGTTTCTAGTAGCATAGGTATTAAGAGAAATGTTACTAATGAAGATTTCTCTATGTTATGGCACCGTAGGCTTGGTCATATCTCAATAGAGAGAGTAAAAAGATTAGTAAAAGATGGAGTACTCAATACTCTTGACTTTACTGATTTTAACACTTGTGTAGACTGCATTAAGGGAAAGCAGACTAACAGGACTAAGAAAAGTGCTAAGAGGAGTTTTAGCATATTAGAAATCATACATACGGACATTTGTAGTCCAAATTTAGACTTAAGTAATCAGAAATACTTTATCACCTTTATTGATGATTACTCACGATACATGTATCTCTATCTGCTTAATAATAAAAATGAGGCACTAGATGCCTTTAAGATATTTAAGGCAGAAGTAGAGAAACAATGTGGTAAACAAATTAAGATAGTGAGATCTGATAGAGGTGGTGAGTATTATGGTAGATACATTGAAGATGGACAAGCGCTAGGTCCATTTGCTAGGTTTCTTCAAGAGCATGGGATTGTTGCCCAATACACTATGCCTGGGTCACCTGACCAGAATGGTGTAGCTGAAAGAAGAAATCGAACATTGTTGGACATGGTGAGGAGCATGTTGGTTAGCTCCAAACTTCCTAAATTCTTGTGGACTGAAGCTCTTAAAACTGCTGTACATATTCTTAACCGAGTTCCAACTAAGGCTGTTGTAAAGACGCCATTTGAGTTATTCAAAGGTTGGAAACCGAGTTTAAGACATATGCGCGTTTGGGGATGCCCATCTGAGGTTAGGGTTTACAATCCACAAGAAAAGAAGTTAGACCCTAGGACCATTAGTAGCTACTTTATTGGTATGCTGAAAAGTCTAAAGGTTATAGATTTTATTGTCCATCTCACAGTATTAGGATTGTGGAATCAAGGAATGCAAAATTTCTTGAGAATGACTTGATCAGTGGGAGTGATCAAATTCAAAACTTAGGTTCTGAAAATGATCAGTCTAATATTCAAACTCCTACATTAAGTGATAGAATGATTGTAATTCATGCCCCTCAAGTCCAAACGGGTATTGAACAACCAATCATTCAGGATCCACAACCTGTTGACATTGACCAAGTTGATCCAATTAATGAACAGCCTTTAAGGACTGTTGAACAAACAGTTGAACAACATACTCCCCAAGAGAATGTTGAGTCAACATTAAGAAGATCAACTAGGATGAGGAAGTCAGCAATTCCTAATGATTATGCTGTGTATCTACAAGAATCTGATTACAATATAGGAGCTGAGAATGACCCTGAAACGTTTTCACAAGCCATCAGTTGTAGAGAATCAAAGCTGTGGCACAATGCCATGAAGGAAGAGATGGATTCTATGGCGTCTAATGGAGTCTGGGATCTTGTCAAGTTGCCTAATGGCTCTAAGGCCATTGGATGCAAATGGGTCTATAAAACAAAAAGAGACTCATTAGGCAATATCGAGAGATACAAAGCAAGACTCGTGGCCAAGGGATTTACTCAAAGGGAAGGAATTGATTACACAGAGACCTTTTCTCCTGTATCTAAGAAAGATTCCCTTCGTATAATAATGGCATTAGTTGCTCATTTTGACTTTGAACTACATCAGATGGATGTGAAGATAGCATTCCTCAATGGGGAACTAGATGAGGAGGTATATATGAAACAACCTGAAGGATTCCCCTCTAGTGCCAATGAACATTTGGTGTGCAAGTTAAAAAAATCCATATATGGATTGAAACAGGCCTCCCGCCAGTGGTATTTAAAATTTCATGATGTTATCTCCTCATATGGATTTGTGGAAAACATCATGGATCAATGTATATACCAGAAGGTTAGTGGGAGTAAAATTTGTTTCCTTGTATTGTATGTGGATGACATATTACTTGCAACCAATGATAAGGGGTTGTTATATGAGGTGAAACAATTTCTCTCTAAAAATTTTGATATGAAGGATATGGGTGAGGCATCTTATGTCATTGGCATTAAGATCCATCGAGATAGAACTCAATGTATTTTGGGTCTGTCACAAGAAACCTATATCAATAAAGTTTTGGAGAGATTTCGGATGAAAGATTGTTCACCAAGTGTAGCACCTATTGTGAAGGGTGACAAGTTCAATTTGAACCAGTACCCAAAGAATGATTTAGAAAAGGAACAAATGCATAGCATTCCATATGCTTATGCTATTGGAAGCCTTATGTATGCTCAGGTTTGTACAAGACCTGACATAGCATTTGCAGTTGGAATGTTAGGCAGATATCAGAGTAATCCAGGTATAGATCATTGGAGAGCTGCAAAGAAAGTAATGAGGTATCTTAAGGGTACCAAGAACTACATGCTGATGTATAAACGGACTAAAAACCTTAAGATAGTTGGCTACTCAGATTCGGATTTCGCTGGATGTGTTGATTCACGGAAATCAACATCAAGCTATATTTTCATGTTAGCCGGCGGAGCCGTATCTTGGAGAAGTGCGAAGCAGACTTTGACTGCTACTTCTACTATGGAGGCAGAGTTTGTTTCTTGTTTTGAGGCAACTTCACATGGTGTTTGGCTTAAGGGCTTTATATCTAGGCTTAGAATTGTCGACACTATCTCTAGGCCATTAAAGATATATTGTGACAACTCAACTGCTGTTTTTCTGGCTAAGAACAACAAAAGTGGAAGTCGAAGCAAACATATCGACATTAAGTATTTAGCCATTCGTGAACGTGTCAAGGAAAATAAAGTTATCATTAAACACATTAGCACTGAGTTGATGATTGCTGATCCTTTAACAAAAGGCATGCCATCAGTAATGTTTAAGGATCATGTATCTAGAATGGGACTTAGTTCCACTTTGTGTTATTGATGTATATACTATATATATATCATTTATAATAAAGCCTTTATTTCATTTCAAGTTGTTTTCTCATTTATGCGTATACATTAAAGTTTGAGAATAACAACATTAAGAGGACCCAGAATAAGCATATGGCTTATTCATAAAGTTAATATATAGTGGGTAATATATAGTGGGTAAAGAAACAAAATACATTGTGATACATGGAAGGTATTACTCACTTATAGAGGAACTACCGCTATGATTCATGCATTTATGTTTCAGTTAAATATTTGAACCTTAAGAAGCCATTATGAATAAAGATTTTCGAACCAAGTGGGAGAATGTGGGACGTTGCATGAGTTCATGGCAGAAGCAGAACCCACGTTCAGATGGCAAACGTCTCCATATGCGATAGTTCATGGAAGAAACCCATGTTGCACATCTGAACGTGGCTTGCAAACGTCTCCATTGTGGTCCGAAAATTATGGTCTTCGTGAGATAATTTCCCACGTCCAGATCGTGTCAGTTTCTTCGGCAAAATGATGGAATTGCCGTTGAAAACTTTGCCTATAAATACAGGGTCCCCAAGCTCGGTTAAGACAATCATCGGAACATAACACCATCATAGAGTGTTAACCAGAGTTTGGAAGCATTCCCTGCAACTTTCAAACGACAGAATTCCATCAGAAAACAGAGAATTCAAGCAATGGCGGGAGGTAACATTTCGATCCATTTCTCTTGCATTGGATGTTATAAATATGTTTTTATATATCCATGAAGTCTAACAGCGAGAAGAATTTGGTGGCATGGTTCTTGTTTATGAGCTTCATCCAAACATTAGACGCCACCTTGCATTCCCTAATAACGTGTAATACGTCCTCCACCTGCTAAAGACAAATTTTGCACATAGATGAATCTTCTGCCCACTGCGCTTGACTGAAGTAAGCAGCCTATCACTCGTAGCTTGCCATAAGAGAATTTGAATCCGTCATGGCCCTTTCCAACCCCAAATCGTACCCCACAGCTTATCCTTCTCTTCCTGCTTAAGCCCGATGAAGGACTTGTACGAGGAAGCAACCGGGAATTTACCATCCACCTCGAGTTTCAATCTCATAATGTCTTCACCAGATCTGTACTAGGGGGCACTCGTGCTCTCAATTTCAGAAGGTCAGTTGGGCGACGCATGGTCTCAAGCTTCTCCAAATTCCACCTCCCATCCTCTTAACCCATTCTTGGACCATAGACACCTACTCTTCCTCGAAAAGGGCTCTGCAGCAGCAATCCTTCAACTTCAGTCCATAATCTCGCCAATTATCGGCCCAGAAATGAACCCTCGAACCATTTCTAAACCCTTAAACCGTTTCTAACTTCCCATGTTATATTCTGAGTTTAGTTTGGCCAGAGTGCAGCTAAGGATTTCCACATAGGAGAACCCTAAGGTTTAGCTATACAACCCCTCAAGGGATCTAGCCCTCTCAAATATTTGCCTTTAAGAACTTGAGTGCTTAATTTATCCAGTCTAGTTAAAATTTCCCATCCCACCTTACTAAGGCGTCATTCATTGTACTCATGTGACAAAGGCCGTAGCTCCCATACTCTTTAGGCTTACAAAGATGCTTCCACCCAACAGAATGATACTTCCTGCTACCTTCAGTGGAACCCATATGAAATCTCTTTGAATCTTCTTTGTAGTATTACGAATGGAGATGGGCACTCTACGATGTTGCATGTGGAAGGTTTGCATGGAGGAAGTTACTGATTGTACTAACGTGAACCTTCCCACTAAAGAAAGGCACCGACTCTTCCAACCACTTAACTTTCCCTGCATTTTATCCACAAGAAAGTGAAAATTATTCTTAGAGTTCCTCCCTCGATGAATGAAGGAATCCAAGTATCTCCCCACCTCCGTAGCTTTACTGTAATCATAATTTTCAATAATATCTGTTGAATATATATAATATATTATTGTTATATAAATCTTTAACATTATTAGGAATTATCTTATGTAGATAATCTTTATTATTATTAGGATTTATTTTATGTAGATATTAGTTATTATTTTTGGGATTCTCTCCCTTTATGTATATATATAGTCTTCATCAGAGCAATAAACTAAACATATTTTTAGTATTTTCTTTTCTCTTCCCTATTTTTGTCATGGTATCAAAGCCTTCTCCTCGCCGTTCATCTCGTTGTGATTGTCTTGCCCTTCTGCCTCTAGCCGTGCTGTCTATTGGTTGATCAGATGCTTTTATGAATTCTTGGTATTTTTCAGAATGTTTTACAAGTGTTTTTTGAATTATTTGTCAGCATTTTATCCTTTTTCTCTTCATGGAAAAATCTGAAGTTGCTCAACCTGTCTCTATTCTTTTAAATGGTTCCAATTATAGACTCTAATTAGAAAGTATGCGTGGTTTTCTTAAAGGCAGAAAATTGTAGAGGTATGTTACTGATGATATTCAGTTTCCTACTCGTGAGTCTGGTGAATCAGATGTTAAATTCAATGAGAGACTTGATGAGTGAGATAGCAAAAGTAATCAGATTATCACATGGTTTTGGAACCCTTTTATTGCTAGCATACATCAACAGTTTGGATATTTTGAGCCTGCGAAAGAGGTATGGGACCACCTTGCTAGTTGATACACCTCATATGACTTGTCCAACCAGTTTCAGTTACAGAAAAATCTTAGTGTCCTAAAGCAAGAGAAGGGACAGCCATTGTATGAGTTTTTGGCCAAGATTGAATCTATCTAGGATCAGTTGGCCTATTCAGAACCTATTTTCAAGTGTGAGGAAGATGGACAAGCTTTCTTTCGGTATAGAGATCAACTTCGTCTCATTCAATTTCTGATGGCTATCATGGATGATTTTGAGCCTGTTTGAACCTCTCTGCTTCATCAAAACCCACTTCTGACTCTTGAGGATGCTTTTCCTCATCTCTGCTCTGAGGAAACTAGACTGGGTCTTTTGCAATACACTCCTAAGATAGCCTTTGCTGCATCTAGACAAACCTCCAAGTCTTGTCATCGCTTCCCTCAGTCAAATCACACTTTTGATCAATGTCCCTATATTGAGTGCAGAACCTGCCACAAGAAGGGACATATTGCTACAAGTTACCCCACTCAGTTTTGCCGCTATTATAAGAAGACTGGGCACTTTATTGAAGCATGCCTCACTCGTACTCTTAAGTTTGATCAAGGGCGATCAACCAGGTCTAGTTTTTGCAAGCCTGCATTCTCTACCACTAATGAAGCTCTTGCTACCGCTGCCAATTCCACTTTGGGATCCTCCACTACAGACCTCGAGGTTTTACTCCGTAAGCTTATCTTTGGTACTTCCAACCCACCTACTGCCTTAGCTACTCCCTCAGGTACCTCTTGGTTCTTTGACTCTGCTTGTTGCAACCATATGACTAATCAGGAAAACTTCTTTTCTTCTATGTCTCCAAATACTACTGCTCACTCTGTACACACTACTGATAATTCCCAAATGCCTGTTAGTCATATTGGTATTGTTTCTTTGCCTTCTTTATCTATCCATGACACATACTTTGTCCTTGCTATTAGCTTTAACCTTATATTTGTTGGACAACTTGTTGACATAGGCTATGATGTATTATTTAACAAACGTGGTTATGTTATGATAGATTCTTAGACAGGACAGGTTATTGGGACTGGGCGTAAAGTCAGTCCTATGTTTGAGCTTGACTCACTGCATCTCCCTAAAGTCACTTCTTCTAGATTGTGTGCTGCTACCACATCCTCATCTCTTGATTTATGGCATCGCCATCTTGCTCATCCTTCTTTGAATAAACTTCATCATTTACTTTATAGTGGTCTCTTAGGTCGAGTCGATGATGAGTCTTTGCATTGCATTTCATGTCAAATAGCAAAACAACTTGCTTTATCATTCAATAAAAATGATTCTATTACTAATTCAATTTTTTATTTAGTCCATTCAGATATTTAGGGCCCCGCGCCTACTCCCTTAATGGGAGGCTCTCGATATTTTATGATCTTTATGGATAATTATTCGTGTTTTACTTGGATATATATTTGAGTTATCTGATATTTATATCAAATTTGCTACTATGATTCAAACTCAGATCTTTAAAGTTATAAAAGTTTTTCTCCGTCAAAATGCTTTAGAGTATTATGATTCCAAATTACTCAATTTTCTTAATGTTCAGGGCACCATTTCTCAGTACTTCTGTCCTTACACCTCTCAGCAAAATGATCAGGCTGAACATAAACACTATCATATCCTTGATTCCGTCAGAGCCCTACTTATTTCCTCATCTTGTCCTGAACGATTCTGGGGTAAAGCAGCATTAACTACTATTTATTGTATTAATAGAGTCCCTTCACCAATTCTTGGTAATATCTCTCCTTTTGAGCATCTTCATAGTACGCCTCCTAACTATAGTCTCTTAAAAGTTTTTGCTTGTGTTTGCTTTGTCCTCCTTCTGCCTTATAAGACCACTAAATTGCAAGCCCGTGTCCATGTCTGTTGCTTCCTTGGTTATGATTCTGAACATAAGGATTACCATTGTTGGGACTCCATCTCTCACCACATTTGCGTCTCCCATCATGTTGTTTTCTGAGAATATATGATGTTTTTATCATTGACTAATTTTTCCCTTCTTTCTCCTCCTTTGCCTTCTTTTTTTGTAGATACTTCTGTTGATCTTTTCCCTAGTGACTTAGGTGTAGCCTCTCCCACTGAGCTCATTCACACGTCTGACACAACGCCCACTCCAGATGAGCTTACTGTCTCTGATCCTCTAGAACATGTTGTGCTACAGAGCCTGTGTTATCTACCATCACTCGGCCCACCTGTGTAAGACATCCTCCTTCTTATTTCAATGATTACTATTATTTGTCCACCATCCTTCAATTTCAGAAACCCTAATCCTATAAAGAAGCCTCTTAAGATCCCTTTTGGCAGCAAGCTAAGAATGAAGAACTGTAGGCCTTGGAGAAAATGCACACTTGGGATCTTATTGATCTCCCTCCTGGTAAGACTTTCGTTAGGTGCAAAGAGGTCTATAAGAATAAAACTTACTCGAATGGTTCTCTAAAGCAGTGCAAGGCCTGTTTGGTGGCCCAGGGATTCACTCAGGAGTACGACATTGATTAAGAGGAGACTTTTACTCCTGTTACTCAAATTACTTATGTTCATAGCTTCCTTGCCATTACTGCTATTAAGCACTGGACTCTTCATCAAATGGATGTCAAGAATGCCTTCTTAAATGGTGATTTGGAGGAAGAAGTTTATATGAAGTCTCCTCTTGGATATTCGTATCCAAAAGATAAAGTTTGTCACCTTCGTCGAGCGCTTTATGGACTTAAGCAGGCCTCTCGAGCTTGGTTTGCTAAGTTCAGTACTACTATAAGTCATCTTGGTTTTACTTGTAGCCTTCATGATTTTGCTCTATTTGTTTAGAAAAATGACCGTGGCATTGTTCTACCTCTTTTGTATGTTAATGACATGATTATTACAAGTAGTGACCTGACAGGAGTTCAGGAGCTTATAACTTACTTGGGGCAACAATTTGAGATGAAGGATCTTGGAAGGCTAAATTACTTCTTTAGTCTTAAGGTCCATCATAGGGAGAGTAGTATCTCTCTTTCGCAAGTCAAGTTGCCACTAATTTGATATCTCGGGCCTTCATTACTAACAAGGAGGTTAAGAACACTCCCACTGAGTCTAACGCTCACTTTGTTCCCACTGATAGGACCTTGTTGGAAAACCCTACATGCTACTGGCAACTAGTTGGAGGACTCATTTATCTTACGATGACTTGTCCATATATTGCTTACACGGTTCACATTATTAGTCAATTCATGTCTAAGCCTCGGACTACTCATTATGCTGCTATTTTTCATATTCTTTGATACATTAAGGGGACCTTGTACCATGGCCTTTACTTTTCTACTAGGTCTTCTCTTATTCTACGGGCCTACTCTGATGCTGATTGAGTAGGTGACCATGATGACCGTCGATCTACTACTAAATTTTGTATTTTTCTTAGTGACTCTCTTATTTCTTGAAGAAGTAAAAAATAGACTTTAATCTCTTGATCTAGTGTTGAATCAGAATATCATGCATTAGCAGATACCATAGCTGAGGTTTTTTGGCTCTGTTGGCTACTTGATAATTTAAGAGCTTCTCAGACATCCTCCACTGACATATATTATGATAATCAAGCAACTATTAAGATCGCTCACAATGATGTGTTCCATAAGCGAACCAAACATATCGAGATTGATTGTCATTTCATTTGCCAACATGTTGTTCGAAGCACCATCAGACTTGTTCCCATTCGAACAAAGCACCAGCTAGCTAATTTGTTCACAAAATCTTTTAATCCTGGTCACTTCCAGTTTCTAGTAGACAAACTCAAGTTATTTTTTGTCAAGCCATCTTGAGTTTAAGGGGGTGTTGAATATATATATAATATATTATTATTATGTAAATCTTTATCATTATTAGGAATTATCTTGTGTAGATATTAGTTATTATTTTTGGGATTCTCTCCCTTTTTGTATATATATAGTTTTCATTAGAGCAATAAACTAAGCGCATTTTTCAGTATTTTCTTTTTTTTTTCCCTATTTTTGTCAATATCATCCTACATTTTGGTAAACGTTACTAGGGAAATATATACAAGTCTTTTGAGCACTAATTTTCTGATCAAAGATGCTGTAGAATAGATTAAGACACTACATAACAACTTTTGATTGACTTATCTTGGCTTTGCAAAAAAGCAAAAGGTCATCAGTAAACATTTAGTGAAAGAGAGGTGTACATCTGCAACCTAATTTTAGTAGGGTCCATACGTTAGCTTCAGTGGCTTATGCAATCATATCAAAAAGAATTTTCATACAAAGAATAAATAAATAAGGTGATGAGGGATCACTTTGTCTTAAGCCCCTTGGAAAACAAAAAGGTTGTATTTGTTCCTCATTCCAAATGAAAGAGGTAATGGTTGAAGATGATCGAAATTAACTAAGGATGAGTCCTAATCTCTTCCAATACTTTACTTATAAAACTCTAATTTAGTCTATTATACGTCTTCTCCAAATCAATCTTGATAGTTATAAAGCCATTTTTGCCCATCATTCTACCCATAGTATGTGCCATTTTTCTCACAATAATAATGTTGTTTTGTATATTTTGTCTAGGAACAGAGCTGGATTGGTTTAGGGTTTGCCAATTTTTGACATCAAAGGCTTAAGCCTATTAACAATGACTTTTGTGATTCCTTTCTAAACAACATTGCATAATGAAGATGGCCTAAATTAGGTAACAAATTTGAGGTTCTCCACCTTGGGGATCAAGACTAATAGAGTCTTATTAATTTCAAAAAAAAAAAAAATTGGGTCCTTCCATAAAGCTTTGACAAACTTGCAAACATTATTAATTACCAAGCAAATCCCAATTATACTAATAAAAAAGAGCTACAAAACCATCATCTCCAAGTACTTTAAGCCTTCTTATAGAAAAGAACACTCTTTTAATCTCTATATTATCATCTCATAGTTAAGATTCTGCAACAAATTAGAGTTCAAGCCACCCCAATGGTGTTTAGTGATATGCAACAAATTAGGATCAAATTATTTCCTCTACTAGTTGCTTTTTGAATTCCATTAATTCTCTGGAGAAGAGTTTATTTATTTTTAGATGAATATCCTTAAAGGCATTTTGTTCCAATTTTTTAAGGCTTCTTGCAACTCCTTAGGCAAAAGATGAGTATCTCTTTTGTTTTGTCAATTCTCATTCATAAAATTAGTAAACAAAGAATGGTTTAGCCTGGCTACTTCAAATATGAAGAAATGATTCTCTGCATGTCTCCAAATGTCACTTGTGTAGACAAGGAAAGGGTAATGGTCTGAAGTAATTCTTGGTAGCACTTTAATAGTCGCATCTGAGAAGGTTCTTTGCCATTTTGCATTACACAAAGCCTTGTGAAGTCTCTTAAAAGCCCTATTAAAGCTTGGCCATTTAGGCTTTCTCCAAGTAAAGGTAGGGCTTTATGCTTTTATGTCTATAAGGTTAAACTTGTGGATCCACTCTCTGAATCAATTATATCTACTAGTATTGATAATGGCCCTGCCATACTATTTTAACAAGGAGGAGATTTTTATTCAAGTCACTTATTACAAGCCATGCCTTACGTAGACAATGGTACAAAATCAGCACCTATGACTCTGTCTATTTGCCTTTAGATGCATATACTGATAATGCTTTTCCACAACAAAAAACTTTCAAGTTATATCATTTCACATCAACCATATACCACCTGAAAAACATTTGCCTCTACTATCTCTAAGTAATAGAAGCATAGTCAATCGATGGTATTAGCTGTCCTAGTACCATAAACCCAAGGCTTTAATAAAGCTACCAAGGAAAGTTTATGAGGCCTTACAAATTTTTGTAAAGAGTTGCCAAACTTCCTGTTAGTTGCTTCTCTACAATTCCACATAAGTAACTTTATAATAAAGAGAAAAAGGGATAAAGAGCCCTTGCTCAGTTTACCATATTGTTCTCCAAATGAGACCTACCCTTACTTCCATTAATAGGAACCCTTGCCCTCTGTTTGTCTTCCTCAATAAAGGAAAGCCTCTTGGGTGGGACCCTTTTTCAAAATCTAGCTTAAGAAGTCCTCTTATAAGTTCAAGTTTAAATGGTTTGGATGTAGCATGCATCCTTGTATTCCTAAGCTTTTTATGCCAAAGCCATGGATCATTGCATATAAAAAGAAAGACAACTTACATTTTTTAAGCTTATTTCATAAGAGCAAAGAATGTAAATGTTTTCAAATTTTTGACTAACAAACAAGACTTTATTATCATTGTTAAACACAATATAATGTAGGATTTAAATTCTACTTTATATCCTTTGTCATAAGGTTGGCTAATACTAAGGAGATTATATTTAAGACCTTTAACTAAACATACATTATTGAAGCAAAAATTTTCATTCAGCTTTACCTTTCCAATACCTATTATTTTTTCTTTACCTCCATCTTTAAAAGTCACTGAACCTCCATCTTTGTTAAAGAAAGAAAGGAATTTTGAAAGATCTCTAGTTATATGTCTAGAACAGTCACTATCTAGATACCATTGATCTTTTAAGATGCTTCCTTTTAGGTACCCTAACTTTCTTAGGTCCTTTAGGGTTAGTATTGGTTTTCTTGGATACAATAATAGCTTTGGGAACCCAAACTTTGTTTCTTATTAGATTTTTGCATTTGTAATAAGCATGCCCTTTTTTGTTACAATAATAATAAGAGAGATGAAGAAGTAAAATTTGATTCTTTTACAAAGAAGTTTTTGAATAGTTTGATATTTTTTATCTCTCTATAGCTTATTTTTGGATTTATTAAACATATATTTTTGTTAACCTAACATCGTTTTCATTTTTTTTTTCTTTTACCTTTTACAAAGTTAGCCAAGTCTTTAGTTAAAGAGTTAACTTGTTGTTTTAAATCCTCATTTTCCTTTAAAGCATTTACTACCTTCATTTTCAAAATATTTGAGCTTTCTTCAAGCTTAAAATTTATTCAAATAAGACTTCCATACTTTGAAAGTAATTTTTCAAAATTAGAAGAGTTCATTGAATGTTTCTAAAAGTTCAATATCAGAAGAGAGAGTTTCATTTTGTACTGCATTACTTTCTAAACCCATGAAACACATATTGGAAAACACATGTTTTAACTTAGCTTCTTCTTCTACTTCTTCATCATCACTATAGGTAGCCATGGATTTTTTTTACATGAAATTTAGCCAATTTCCTTTTGATGAAAAGGTCTTTTGATCTGACTTGGCCTGTTTTTTAGCATTTGTAACACATGATGATGTTCTTCACTACCCCTTTTTTTGTAGTGTTTTTTTATAGTATTCCCTTTTAATTTTTTGGTCAACTTTTTACTTCTAGCATAATTTTCCAACCGTTTGGAGAAAAGGGCAATGTCTTGCATATCAAGTTCTTCTTCATCTTTTATGGATGGTTCCTCACTAGTGATTGCTTTTAAAGTAAGAGCTTTTCTTTTTTGCTCTAACTAGTGTCTTTTAAGATGATTTCTTTCATAGGCTATTAGATATCTTCTCAACTCATCAATTAGCATAGTGGCCAGATTTCGACTTTCAAGGTTGTTTATCTTAGATTGCCATGCTGGGAGAAGACATTTAAGATTTTTTGAATTTTTCTCTAAGGCAGTGTAGGTCTTATTCTGTGATTTGAGATCACTAATAATTTTGGCAAATCTATCGAATATTTCCTTAATGATCTCATTTTCTTTCATGTGGAATAGCTCATGCTTATACACAAACATGTTGAGCTGACTTTTTTTAAACATTTAATGTTCCTTCATCCATCATTTCTAACTTTCTCCACATTTTTTAGTAGTATTACAATTAGAAATTTTATCATATTCTTACTCGTTTACCACATGGTAGAGGACGATGATAGCTTTATCATTTGTTTCCACCATCTTGATATCATCATCAGTCTATTCTTTTTTGGATTTATCAATATATTGTCTTAATGAGTCATCTAGCCTCTTTGAAAATTTTGGCTTATCTTCAATCACTTTCTAGACATTTAAGTATGATGATTGGATGTATATCTTCATTTTTACAAGTGTAGTGATTTCCATTAAAGTATGGAGACTTCACAATTGAGAATCCTTCAAGGAAGTATGAATCAAATTATTTTTCTTCACAGTGGTTGCTAACTTCCCATTTTTCTGCAAAACAATATAAAGGACCTTTCCTCTATGCTGTTAAGCACTAACATAAGTAAGACCTACACTAATACCAATTAAAGAATGCACCTAGAGGGGGCAATTAGGTGCTTTTAAAATAAAATGAAATTTAATGCAAATTCTTACAAAAGTAAAAGGATGAAATATTGAATAATGTATATGAATCAAATCAAGATGCTTAAGACTGAGAAAAAGTGAATTAGGAGGAAACTAAGTTGCCTTAATTAAGGATAGAGTCAACTTGATGTTAGATAAAAGAAGGTAAGTGATGCATGAGAATGTAATTACTTGATATGGGATGAAGTTGACTTGGTTTCTTACAAATGTAGTGTAAATGTAAATATGTGCAAATATAGTTAACTTGATATAATATACAGTTAACTTGGTTTCCTATATATATAGCATAAATGTAAATAAGTGAAAGAGTGATAACTCCCTAATTTTGGATGAGAAAGAGATATATTTTATGATATATTAGGGAAGTAAAGTACTTTTCTCTTGACTAACATGGCTAAATTTTTATTCAATTAAACAAAATGAAGAAAATGTCTCAATTGCAATATCTTTATTAGTTTTGAGCCTCATTTTATGATTGATTTTTATCTCAGGAGAAGGTAGAACATTGTAGAAAGGAATGAAAAAAGAGAGAAAAGTTGAAGAGTAAAAAGGCAAGTTGAACAAGTCCTCTCGTTACAGCGAGAACACAATTTACTATAACTAGGATGCACTTTCGCTATAGTGAGGAATTCATTTTGCCATAGCGAAGTCATGATGCATAGAAATTTCAGGGAGCTCTTAGCTATAGCGCAAGTAGTAGCGAGATTAGCAAAAATCTGGACACCTATAAGCTCTCACTATACCCCTCACCATAGCAAGATCGGCCACTGAAACGTACAACTTTGATTTGCGAGCCAAAAATGCAAAAGAGAGCAAGGCTTTGTCATTCAGCAAAGGGAGCCACATCTGGTTGACTTGAGAAGTGAGAAAACACACAAGAGGTATTAGGGAAGCTTCATATTAATCGAAAAATCATTGATTTTGTACAAGATTCTTCCAATTAGGTGTTTCTACTCCATTTTCTCTTTAAGTTGATGTATTTGTTAATATATTTGCTAAACTTTTCTGTGTATTTCAAGTCATGAGTGGCTAAAATCTTGTAACCCTTAGGGATTCTATGAACCTTTGAGCTTTGAAAATAATTTCCCTTTTGATTATGTTAGATTATTGAAGATTTTAGTGCTTAATCTGGATTATGGTTTCATTCTAGTGATTAGCCATCTCTAGTTTGATTATGGGTTTTGTAGTTAGCCTTTAAAAGAAGGGAATTGCTTATAGACTATTGATTGAGCAACTTAGAATTAGATATAGTCTAAATTCCATTTAAGATAGAAATATACTCAAGAGCCTTAGGTAGTCTAGATAAGGTCTGAGTTAATTATTTGTTGACTTCTCATTTGAGACATCAAAGAGTGGAGTTGATATATGGGTTTGAATGGGTCGAAAGACATTTTTACTTAATATAGATCTTCGACTCTAAAATTGACATTAAGCTAATTAATTAAAAAGGAAAATGATTTGCTTTGTGTAAAAAGGAGATTAGAATTTCTATGCTGTCTTTTTTAATTACTTATTTTCACTTAGAACCATTTTCATTACTATTAATTGCATTTGAATTGATTTTCATAAAAATTCACTTATAACTTCACTTGTTTAACTAAAATGAATATGAGGAATCTAACGCCTAATCGCTAATCGTATTGATTTTCTAAGGAAACAACCTTGACTCATCACTTACTATTCTTACAGCTTGTACACTTGCGATGCCATTATTCTGGTATACATCAAGTTTTTAGCATCGTTGCCGGGGAATCAAGGCAATTGGTGAATAAAATTAGAGGACCTTGAGTAGTTTTAACTTAAGCACTTAGTTTCTTTTAATTTATTCTCTTGTTTATTTGTGTTTTCATTTGTTAGTTGCAGTAATTTTATTAGTAATTTCTTAGTTTATTACCTTTTAGTTTTTTTGGTTTAGTTAGATTATTGATCTGTGCTCCTTTGTTTTCGCAGGTATACTAGTATATGCCACCTAAATCTAGATCTAAGAGAACACCTAGAAAGACAAGGAGTTTGAAAAATATTTTGGCTGAGGGGTCTGTGCTAATTCAACCTGAGAGTAGGGTAAACATTCCCGCTATGAAGACGGCACACAAAGATAATCAAAATCGGACTATCAAAGATTTTGCTGGAAGAACCATAAAAATGACTCAGCCTAGCATTGTAGTACCGAATTTTCAAGCGAACAACTTTAAGTTAAAGCTAGTGATGATTTCCATGCTTCAAATGAATGGGTAGTTTAGTGGTAAATTAGTAGACAATGCTAATAGACACATATTATCCTTCTTGGAAGTCTGTGACTCATTCAAACAGAATGGAGTGCTTAAGGATGTCTTAAGGCTTAGATTATTCCCTATCTCTGTCAAGGATGATGCAAAAGAATGGTTGCTCAATTTGCCAGAGGGATCTATCAACAATTGGGATGACTTAGATGTGATTTAATCAACTTCAAGCAATTACCAGATGAGCACCTTTATGTGGCTTAGGAAAGATATAAACGTTTGAAGAGACAATGTCCAAGTCATGGCATGGATGAATGGGCCATTGTACAAAACTTTTGCACCAGACTCAATGCACAGTCAGATACTATGCTAGCATCGATTCTTAATGGTAGTTATGACCAACTCCCAGTAGATGAGGTGATGAAGGTACTTGATAATCTATCTGAAAGTTATTCTCATAGGGGGGATGAAAGACTAGCAATTCCCCAAACATCTAATACTAAAGAGGATTCTTCTACTTAGCTGGCTACTATTTTATTGGCATTGAATAAGCGTTTTGATTTGCTAGAATCGCAAGTGCAAAAGAAGACCGCTTTGAATGTGTGTTCTACACAAGTAACTCATATTGCATATGACTAGTGTAGTGAGATGTTTTTGCAATCAGAGTCAATGAATTATGTAGGAAACTTTTAAAGGAGTCAAAACAACCCCTAATTAAATACCTACAACCCTGCATGGCATAATCACCCAAATTTTTCTTGGAATCTTGGTCCATCACTTAATCAGCCATTATCTTTTGGAACAAGGCTAACTCAACCTCCGGGTTCTCTCAAGTGACAAGGCAAAATGGTAAAGAGCTTCCTGAAGTACAAGCTCAAGTGAAGGAGCCCAATAGGGTAAATTCTAAGGGTCCATCAGGTGTTATTCAGATTGAAGATAAAGAACTTTAACAGAAAAAAGAGGAAAAGACTGCTGGTGTGAATGTAAAAAAAGAGGACAAGGAAGGGAAGTCTAAAATGGAGAAGTCGAATACAACTGAAGAAAAGATAATGGTGCATCCTAAAGTGGTGTCATTGCCTCCATTTCCATAGAGATTACAAAAGAAAGTCCTTGATGAGCAGTATAAGAAGTTTTTGGACATGTTTAAGCAACTCCACATTAATATCTCCTCCTCTGAAGCTTTAGAGCAAATGCCTAAATATGCTAAGTTCCTAAAATATATGCTTAGCAAGAAGAAGCAGTTCATTGAATTTGCAATAGTGGCATTGATAAAAGAGACCACTAATATACTCAAGTCTAATCTTCTAACTAAGTGTAAAGATTCTAGTTCTTTTTCTATCCCTTGCATGATTGAGGACAAATTTGAGGGTTGAGCACTTTGTGATTTAGGATCTGTTGTAAACCTCATGCCATTATTTATTTTTAGAAAGCTACAATTCGGTAAGGTCAATCAACGACTGTCACTTTGCAATTGGCTGATAGAAGCTTTTCTTATCCACATGGGATCATTGAAGACGTGCTAGTAAAGGTTGGCCTTTTCATTTATCCTGCTGATTTTATTGTGCTTGATATTGAAGAGGATAGAGATATCCCATTGATAGTGGGGAGGCCATTTCTAGCTATTGATAGATCACTTTTTGATGTGAAAAAAGAAAAAATTATAATGAGGTTTGGAGATGAGCAAGTCACCTTTAGTGTGGAGAAAGCTATGAGGCATTTGGGTGGTGTAGAAGAATGCTAAGGGTATCTATTATTGAAGAGGTAATTCAAGAAGAATAGGATTCTTTTGCTTTCACCGATCCTCTTGAAGCAGTACTTATTGGTAAAACAAGTATAGGAGAGGTGATGAAAATGGAAGTTGAGCACAAACTCAATGCATTTAGACTTGTTGCTAAGCATAATGGGCAATTTGAATCGTTAGAGCTGGTTTCACGAAAAGCTCATGCTCTCCCACCATCTATTGAGCAGCCCTTAATTTTGGAGTTGAAACCTCTTCCACCGCATCTTAAATATGCTTATTTGGAGAAAGGAGAGACTTTACCAGTCATAGTTTTATCTACATTAACACTTCTCCAAGAATAACAACTGTTGAAATTGTTAAAATAGCACAAAAGGGCTATTGGTTGAACCATAGTCGATATAAAAGGGATTAGTCCAGCCATTTGCATGCATAAAATTCTCTTAGAAGATGACTATAAGAAGTCAGTGGAGAATCAAAGGTGATTGAATCCTATAATGAAAAAAGTGGTTAAGAAAGAGATTATCAGGTGGCTTAATGCTGGTATTATCTATCCCATATCGGATAGTAACTAGGTAAGTCCAGTGCAATGTATCCCTAAGAAGGGAGGGATAACGATGGTGAACAATGAGAAGGATGAAATGATTGCCACAAGAACAGTTATAGGTTGGAGAGTTTGTATGGACTATAGGAAGTTGAACACAGCTACAAGAAAGGATCATTTCCCGCTTCCATTCATTGATCAGATATTAGATTGTCTAGCAGGAAAAGAATTCTTTTATTTCTTGGATGGCTATTCTAGTTACAATCAAATTGCAATCACTCCTGAGGATCAAGAAAAAACTACTTTTACATGTCCCTATGGAACTTTCGCATTTAGACAAATACCTTTTGGATTGTATAATGTTCCTGCCACATTTCAAAGATGTATGATGTCAATTTTCTTTGACATGATTGAGCATATCATGGAAGTCTTTATGGATGACTTATTCTCAGTGTTTGGCATCACTTTTGAAGAATGTCTGAATAATTTGACAAGAGTTTTACAAAGAGGTGAAGATACCAATTTAGTTTTCAATTAGGAAAAGTGTCACTGTATGGTTTGTAAAGGTATAGTGCTTGGGCATAAGGTGTCAAAAAAAGGATTAGAGGTGGATCGAGTTAAGGTTTCAGTAATTGAGCAATTACCACCACTTACCAATATGAAAGCTGTTAGAAGTTTCTTGGGGCATGCTGGGTTCTATCAAAGATTCATCAAGGATTTCTCAAAGATAGCGAAGCCTTTATTTCATTTGCTTGAAAAGGATACCCCATTCAAGTTTGATGCAAATTGCTTGAAAGCTCTTGAAGAGTTTAAGCAAAAACTTATCACAGCACCAATTATAGTGGCTCCTGATTGGTCACTGCCCTTTAAGGTCATGTGCAATGCAAGCGATTATGCGATTGGAGCTGTTCTTGGCCAGAGACATGGGAAGATCTTTCATCCTATTTATTATGCAAGCAAAACTCTAGTTGGAGTATAGGTAAATTACTCAACTACTAAAAAAGAAATACTTGCTGTTGTCTTTGCTTTTGAGAAATTTAGAATGTATTTGATGAGCACCAGAGTCATAGTTCATACTGATCATCCTGCTATAGGATATTTATTGTGTAAGAAGGAATCTAAACATAGGTTAATTAGATGGGTTTTATTATTGCAAGAATTTGATGTGCAGATTATTGATAGAAAAGGAACTGAAAACCAAGTTACTGATTACTTATTTAGGCTTGTGAATAATTCTGAGTGTGTGGATGATTTATTAATTAATAAGAGTTTTCCTGATGAGTTTGTATTTGCTGTGAATAGTGTGTTTGTGCCTTGGTATGCTGATTATGCCAATTACTTGGTTAGTGGTATTGTGCCTGATGAATTAAAGTCTTATCAAAAGAAAAAAAAAAATTTGCATGATGTGAAATGGTTTATGTGAGATGAACCATTTTTATATAAGAAGTGTGACCAAATTTTGAGAAAGTGTATGCCTCAAAATGAACAAAATGATATTTTATTTGCTTGTCATACTGCTCCTTATTGTGGTCATTTTAGTGGCCATCGTACTGCATACAAAATATTACAATCTGGATATTATTGGCCTACATTATTTCAAGATGCTTACTTATTTGTTTGTCATTATAATACATGTCAGAGAACAGGTAACATCTCAAAGAGGTATGAAATGTCCCAATCTGGTATTCTTAAGGTAGAATCATTTTATGTGTGGGGAATTGATTTTATGGGGCCTTTTGTTTCATCTAGGAGTCATCAATATATATTGGTCGTTGTTGAGTATGTGAGTAAGTAGGTTAAGGCTGTGGCTTGTCATTCTAATGATGCCAATATGGTGGTGCGATTTTTGAAAAAAAAAAATATTCTTACTCGTTTTGGCATACCTAAGGCACTCATTAGTGATAAGGGAACTCATTTCAACAATCAGTTATTCAAATGTTTACTTGCAAAGTATGGAGTCACCCATAAGATGGCATTGGCATATCATCCTCAAACTAACGGGTTATGTGAAGTGTCCAACAGAGAAATAAAAAGAATTTTGAAAAAAACTGTAAGTCATACTAGAAAGGATTGGACAGATAAGCTTGATGATGCTTTATGGGCATATAAGACAGCTTTTAAATCTCCAATAGGTATGTCTCCCTATCAATTAGTTTTTGGAAAAGCTTGTCATTTGCCTATTGAGTTAGAGCATAAAGCATTTTGGGCTATAAAGAAATTGAATTTTGATATGGATAAAGTGGGTGAGAAAAGACTAATACAACTAAATGAATTAGATAAGTTTAGATTGCAAGCTTTTGAGAGTTCTAGAATTTACAAGGAAAGGACCAAAAGAATTCATGATCAGCATATCTTACTAAAAAAGTTTGAACTTGGAGACCTTGTGTTGCTTTATAATTTTCATTTTAAGTTATTTCCAGGTAAGTTGAGATCTAGGTGGTCTGGTCCTTTCAAAGTGATCTCTATGACACCTTATGGAGCTATCAAAGTTAAAGATGAGAAGTCAGGAGATCAATTTAAAGTAAATGATCAAAGGCTTAAATATTATTTGGCTGGTGAGATAGACCAGCAGACAACGGTCTATAGCTTCTCTTAACCTCCTTGATTGGCTGACAAAGTCCGGCTGAGGACTATAAACTAAGTGCTACTTGGGAGGCAATCCAAGTTTTCTTCTTGTCCTTATGTTTTAGTTTGATGTTCTTTTCGTCTTTGGTTTGATCTTCCTTTTTCTCTGTGTGTTTTATAGGTTTGATGTTGGTGTGGAAGTGTTGGATATTTGGGAACAAGCTGTTAGCAAGAAAGGACAAGTCCAGTTATGATTTTCATGGAGTTTCTAACTATTGATTTGAATTGCATATCATTATTCCAGTAATCTTGATTATTTGATGATGTTTGACTAAAGTTTAATGGGAATAGGTTTAGTAATTGCATGATAGGAGGTGTAAATAGGGTTAGAAAGTACTTATTTGAACATTTATGTGGAGGACTAATCATTTAAAAAATAACAATAACAATAACAATAAAAATAATGTTGATTCTCAGATTTATGTTTTTTGGAAATTGTGCTGTAGTATTCAAAAAAAATTGCTATGCAAGGAGTCCACCTCGCTATGGCAAGACTGCTGGTTCTACATCTAGTACATTAAATAGAGAGTTCCTCACTATGGCCTGGGTTATGGCGAGCCAACGTGTGTTTGAAAGATGGCAAGTGTTATCACTACAGTGAGACCACCATTTCGCCATATCGAACTCCCTGTGTTTCTAATATGGTACAAAGTCTAAAGAGTATTTTGCTATAGCTAAACTATGGCGAGTGAAATGCGTTGGGAAATTTTTTTTAAGCATCCTTGAGATGGCCAACTCGCTATAACGACTGTAGTATACTCATGGACAAGTACAAAAGCTTGAGAGTTGCTCGCTATAGCTTGGCTATAGCAAGATTCTTCAATTAACAAGAATTACCTAAGTATGCTCGCCATTGCGATAGGCACTTTTGCCATTGCGAAACAAGCAGCTCTGCTCTTGGTACTTCTTCCAGAGATCACCTCGCTATTGCCTAGGCAATAGCAAGGTCTTTGAAATATATATATATATATATATATATTTAATAAACATAATAACAAAATAACCTTCAAATGCCTTTTCGTATTTTTCGTTCTCGCTTATTCCTAGCTACTGCATGCTTGTGCCCCTCATCCCTTTTTTCCTCTTTTCTCCAGAATTCTTTGCTTTCCACACTTCCATTCCCCTCGTGCACCACCTTCCTTGCATCAGGTACGTTGCTCAACCTTTTATTTCCTCAATCGTTGCCTTTTTAGCTATTTCTGTGGTTATTAGGGCTGGGATCCTTTGTGTATTTATCTACGTAATTAGGGGTCAATAGGTCAGCATTTTTGGTTGCATTCTGTTGGCCGACTATTTCTGTGCAAGAAGTTCTCATTAATCTGAAATATTTCGGCCTAGATCAACATTTTCGAAAAAATTTTCGTTCTTGCTATAGCGAGTTCGAGCATTTTTTCCAGAACATACTGTTTCTTTTTTGGGCACTTCCTGTCTTTCTTGCTTCGAGTTTCTTTTTCCTTATCTTCTTGTTTACTCTCAGAGGTTCATTTCCATATCATAGGCATGTACCATTAATTTGATTTACTAATTTTTCTTATTCATCACTGTTTGCCCATGATTGCTATGTGGTTTGTTATAGCTGCTTACACTGGTTTCTTTCTTATTGTTATTTCGATTTCAGAGTTCATGGCTCCCAAAAAGTAAACAAAGACCCGCTGAAGCATCTTCCTTGAAGCAGAAGAAGAAATCTTATGACAAAGACAGATTTGCTTCTTCCAGAGCTGAATTCCGCTTTGAGTGCCTTTTCTCTGATCGAGGTTTTGTTGAAGATAGATATTATGAGCCCCACATCTTGGATCTCACTTACAATGACTTTGAATGGCATTGCCTGCAAGGTTTCACAAAAAAGCTAGTGCATCGGATTCTTTTAATGATCCAAGAACTGTATGCAAATTTTGAAAACACAGAGGAGGACGATGATGAATATTATTGCCCATCAGCTTGGGTACAAATCAATGAAAAGGTCATTCAGGACTTTTATGAATTGCCCAATGTTGTAAAATGTGCCTTCCAGTCTTACTTGGCTAATCAGCAATCAATCCCATGAGAAGAGGTAGAGACGACTATAGCAAATGAAGAATGAGCAAGGCTTACTAACAAAGTGTATGCAATCAACGAATTGAATAAGCCTGCTCGATATTAGCTGCAATTCATCACTAGCAACATCTTGACTAGTTCTTATAGGTCCAACATGATCTAAGAACGAGCTATTTTGACTTAGTGCTTTATGACCATGCAACGGGTGAATATTCCCCATCTTATGATCTTCAACTTCAACCAAGTGGCAAGGTCAGATAGGGTAAGCTTGGCATACCCCCACATGCTTACAGAGTTACTCTTAATGGGGGAAGCCAAGTATCTAAAAATGATGCTCAATTCAAACCAAAAGGGCCTTTTAAGAATGATAGCATGAAGGATGAGTCGAGAAGACCCCGCAAACACCGGGCACAAGCACAACCACAGCTTGAAGCATCTCCACCTCTTCCACAACAACAAGTGGGTACTCCAGAGCCTATGATGCAGGATACACCACCTCAAAATTAGTTTGAAGGCTGGGTGAAGGATTCCATTGACAGACTAGAGGGTCATGTCCTGTCAATAAAAAATCAACTGCAAATGCTTGTGGATTATCTGATGCCTGCACCTCCAAAGGTCCCTCAATCCTCAGTCATTGTTCTTCCACAAGACCCTGCACCGCAGGATATGCTTGAGCCCTCTGACTCATAGAGTTTTTGTGTTATTTGCATAATCCTTCTTGTTTTTTATGCTTTCATTTTTTGATAACTGTATATGGATCACTGTATATCATAATGTTTTTGGATTATGCACTTGCTAGTTTTATACTTGATGTCTTATATCTAACGCCCACTTACTATTTGCTGTGTGATCTCTGTATATTTTTGGTCTCTCAGATATAGGAGTTGTTTGAGCACGTCCCTCTCATCTTTAACTTTTCATATCAGGGGAGTCCCGTCTCTTTCTTTCTACTTACATCCCTTACTTTCGCCCCAATTTACTTCTACTTTTCTGATTCTAGTATCTCTTTTTTTAAACATTACGGACAATGTTATCTTTAAGTATGGGGGAAGGTAGATATAGGCTAGGTGGACATACAAATTTAAATAAATAATAAGGAGAATTATATTAATAATAATCAGTCCACCATAATGCTTCTAATTTTAACCAGATTTAGCCCCCCTTGCTTCAGATGAATACTAAACAATGAATGTGGGGATTAGGCAAACTTGAAATGAACAAAGCAAGTAATATAGTTGTAGTAAACACCTATAATAGAAGCACTTCTTAGCAAAATGATTATTAAAGTAATTCAAGCTTTTTCTTTAGTTAGCCCCAATTTATTTGTTTTTAGATCTCCCCAATTTATCTGCTTTTGATGGATATCTGATTGTCATTTGAGAGGGATAATTAAAAAAAAAACATATTCTGATATATCTCTACTCCAATGGTTAAAATCACTTAGTAACCGGGAGTCTACACCAAAAAGTGTGAACTTTCACGTCAAACAGTGATGAAACTAAGACTATGCTAGTGAGCACTCTGAGTCAATTTTCTTAATCTGAGTAACCAGGTGGCTTCATAATTAATGTTGTCATTCGTGTCAAAAGGATTAAGAGAAATGAGGAGGAGAAATAAAAAAAAAAAAAAAGAAGAATGAGAATGATTGTGCGGAGAGTAGTACTCTGTTGAACAATAAAGACCTCTCTTAATGAATTCTAACGATTGAAGTTAGAATAGATAGTTGGATTGGGTCTTGAAAGTATATTGAGGGTTTTATTGAAGATTACTTGATTGCTTCTAAAAAATATGTCTGTGGAACACACACAGAATCCAGAAATCAGGAGGGTGTTGCTATGAGTACATTAGTTTTGAAATTTAAATTGAGTTTTGCTGAACTTCTACTTCTGACATTAGTTTCATTCTAAGTGTGGGGGAATCTAAAATTTTGGTTGATTGGGTATTTATCATGGAAAAAAATTAGTCAACAGCCACATTGATTGATATTTTTTAAAAATTGCTTAAGGACAAGTAATAATATAAGTGTGGGGGAGTTTGATGACTCCTTAATTTTGGCCGAGAAAGAGATATATTTTATGATATATTAGGGAAGCAAAGTACTTTTCTCTTGACTAACATGGCTAAATTTTTATTCAATCAAACAAATGAAGAAAATGTCTCAATTGCAATATCTTTATCAGTTTTAAACCTCATTTTATGATTGATTTTTATCTCAGGAGAAGGTAGAAGATTGTAAAAAGGAATGAGTAAAAAGAGAGAAGCTAAAGAGTAAAAAGGCAAGCTGAACAAGTCCTCTTGCTACAGTGAGAACACAATTTGCTATAGCTAGGATGCGCTTTCGCTGTAGCAAGGAAGTCATTTCTTCATAGCAAAGTCATGATGCATACAAATTCCAAGGAGCTCCTAGCTATAGCGCAAGCAGTAGCGAGATCAGCAAAAATCTAAGCACCTATAAGCTCTCGCTATACCCCTCGTCATAGAGAGATCGGCCACTGAAATGCACAGCTTTGATTTGCAAGCTAAAAATGCGAAAGAAAGCTAGGGCTTCGTCATTCAGCAGAGAGAGCCGCATCTGGTCGACTTGGGAAGTGAGAAAACACACAAGAGGTATTGGGAAAGTTTCATATTAATCGGGAAATCATTGATTTTGTCCAAGATTCTTTCAATTAGGTGTTTCTATTCTATTTTCTCTTTAAGTTGATGTATTTGTTGATATATTTGCTGAACTTTTCTGTGTATTTCAAGCCATGAGTGGCTAAACTCTTGTAACCCTTAGGAATTCTATGAACCTTTGAACTTTGGAAATAATTTTTCTTTTGATTATATTAGATTATTGAAGATTTTAGTGCTTAATCTAGATTATGGTTTTATTCTAGTGATTGACCATCTCTAGTTTGATTATGGGTTTTGTAGTTTGCCTTTGAAAGAAGGGAATTGCTTATAATCCATTGATTGAGCAACTTAGGATTAGACATAGTCTAAATTGCACTTGAGATAGAAATATACTCAAGGGCCCTATATAATCGAGATAAGATCTGAGCTTAATTGTATGTTAATTTCTCATTTGAGACATCAAACAGTAGAGTTGATATATGGGTTTGAATGGATCAAAAGACATTTTCACCTAATGTAGACCTTCGACTCTAAAATTGACATTAAGCTAATTAATTAAAAAGGGAAATGATTTGCTTTGTGTAAAAAAGGGATTAGAATTTCTAGGGTGTCTTTAATTGCTTATTTTTGCTTAGAACCATTTTTATTATTGTTAATTGCATTTGAATTGATTTTCATAAAAATTCACTCATAACTTGACTTGTTTAACTAAAATAAATATGAGGAATCTAATGCCTAATCACTAATCGTATTGATTCTCTAAGAAAATGACCTTGACGCATCACTTACTATTCTTACGGCCCGTACACTTGCGGTGTCATTATTCTGGTGTGCATCAAAGAGATAAGGAAAAACACTACGATATATCATGGTTTGGACTTCTTATTCTAGTCTAATCTATTTACAACTTTAAGGGATTTAGAGTGCACAATGGCTACAATACTTAGATTTTCTAAACTCACCTAAAACTTTTACAAAAGATTTTTCTTAAAGCTTATCCTAAACTCTTTACCCTTCACTTAAATGAATTTACAAATAAAGTAAGAAGGTTTTTAACCCTTATTAAACAATGGACTGTAGGGACATATTCTTAGATGGCTCTTTAATAGCCCAATAGACCAAAGGCAAGCTATTTGAATTTTTTTATAGCTTAAGTTCATGTATCCTTCCTTTAACTCTTCTCCTTTTATAGCCTCATGAAAGTGGCTGTTGTAGTAGAAAAATGAGTAGCTGATCGTTACTCTTGCTCTATTAAGGCACATCTAGCTAAAGAAGGTCTTCATCATGAGTTATGGTTAATTATAGTGTTCTAAGGTTCTAATTTCTGGCTTCTACAAATGCTCCATTCCTTCTTTCGTGTCTTTAGGTTTTACTTTTATAGCATAAAGATGAGAGTTGTTCAACTTAGTTCCTCAAGCAAGCTTGTCCTATTTAATGCCATTTAATGCTCTTTATAAATACTTCTCAGGTAGGTGGAGATAGGGATAAGAAAGCTTTGTCTACCAAGGGAAAGTGACATGATAGAGAAAAGTAGGTGTCCCCTTCTAATTGGTGAGTTTAATCAAAAGGAATAAAATATTCTAATATCTTTTTTACCTTTTGCTTGAAATGTTTTAGAGGATATTTGGCCAAATATCATGGGACACAAAATAGGCCAAATAAATCGGGCTTCTTCAAAGTTTTGTTATCATCAAACAAAGATATGGGCTTACGAAACCTCTTGGGCTAACACCAAGCAGCTTGATAATTAAAGTTTTCCTAAATAACTTCATAAGCCTTTCTTTCTCCTTTCTTGAAAGAATAAAATTCAGGCATGAACTCTCCCTACGCTTAATAATCACTCCATCTTCCAAGTTTAATGGAAAGCTATCAGTAGGCTATCCTTTAAATCACTCTTTTTGCTGGAAGAAGAGTAATGTGAGCTTCTTATACTATGTCCTTGCATGAGAGATTTTTTGTAAGACATGGGAGTACCTTGCGAACTATCATTCTCTTTTGGTTCTTCAAACCAATCCTCCATTCATGGTTGTAGGGAACAATCTTAAGAAAAGGATTGATTTCCCTTCTTGACCTTCTTGCTTCTAACAAACAAATTTGCCCCCTCTGATGGGGTTGCAGTAAGGAGAGAACTCTTTTCAGATATCATTTGATACGAGATTTTGTTATGCGTAGATCTAATATCATATATGCATCGTTGCACCTATTTTGCTAAAGAGGAGCTATACAATAATCAATGCTCCCTCCCCTTAGCTTAGTAATTACGACGTACACTTTACTGAATTCAACCACTAAAGTTGTATAATATGAAACCAAATTAAAGACATACCTTGTTTATCTGACCTCCTTTTTTTTAGAAGATGAAAGAGTAAGTATCGTCACTCTAGGTCTATCATTGTCTCAATTTACTATTTTCTTTTTAATCCTTCCACTCCATTGAATGTAATTATTGTTTCTAATTTTTACGTAGGTTTTTTTTTTATTGTTTGTTGTTTTCAAGTTAATATTTGCATTATTTGTTCCCTCTCAACTCTTCAGTCACTCTTCATATACATAGATTAATAAATTGACCTCCTTTTTATTTGTTAAGAAAATTACAAGTAAGTTTGATATCCATTTCTTTATTTAAAATCACTCATAAATTTCATTAAAAAAATTAAAAGTAAAGTACACATATCTTCTCTGAATTTTACTAAAATTATACATATATACTTCTTCAAAAATAAAAAAATAAATATTTTTTTACTTTTGGTCTAATTTTAATTTTTTTACTAAAATATCCTCCAGCAACTTAAATAAATATATACTTTTGGTCTAATTTTAATTTTTTTACTAAAATATCCTCCATCAACTTAAATAAATATTTTTTAAAGCAAGAAAAATTTAAATGAAAAATATTTTAGTCAAAAATTTTAAAATGAAATTAAAGTGTATAATAATTTTTATTTTTTAAAAAATTATATATTTTTTAAAATTAAAAAATTGTATAATTTACTCAAAAATTAAACAATAATGTGAACCACTAAATGGAAAAGGGCTTCTTTAAAAAATACACTTCCTTCTACATTAGTATTATGTAGAGTTCTCTGCATCAGAGTGTGACTTCTAAAAATATGCGACACGATTGTCATGATGTTGCTTAAAAAGTCAAAGCAATGCTAACACAATATAAATCTTAATATCATATGTACTTTTTTTGGGGGAAATTTGACATTTTAAGAATTTTTTACTTAGAATATGAAGTATTATGAATTCCCTTACAAGATAATTGAAAAATTATTTTTAATGTTTAAATTCTATGACTTTCTCTTCTATTTAAAAAAATATATGCTTATTCTTCTAAAATTAAAAGGTGACCAAAATGCTTTTATATTGATTTTTTTACTAATGAATAAATTATACTCTAATATATTATAAACATATATACAAACTCATTTAAAATAAAAATATGACTAAAATAACTTCAAGCATAATAGTGATTTCTTTTATTAAAAATATTTTTTAATTTTATTTCAATGTTTTTTATTGTGTTAAAAATTACAAATTTAATTTATTCTATGTAACACCTAGTAATTTAGAAAATTGAAGTGATGTGCAATAACCCAATAAAATGGGAATTTGAAAAAAAAAATAAAACATGTAATCAAATTATAAAACCATTGAAACTAATATTTTAATTAATTGAGTTTGATAATAATAATAATAATTATTATTATTATTATTATTAAATTTAACACACTAAGCTGAAATTTAAAATAAAATTTCAATAAAGTAATGGTATTACCCACTAAAACAAAGAACTTTAAATAATTAAGACTCGAAGTAACAACCATTTAATTAAAAGAATAACTTAAAGAAATAAATATTATAAAAAATTTTGATTAAAATAATTGAAATGTTTGCTAGGCATAGTATGAAACTTCAAAATAATGAAACAATACTTGAGCATGCTAAGATCTTAATGGCAATAGCATTACTCAGTATTCCTAGGGGAAACTGTGTCCTAAATGTTGAGATGCCACTTAAGCCAATTTTTCTCTTTATATGTGGGTGGTGTCAAGACAAATCGTCACTTCTTGAAAAATTTCTCTTCAGCCTTTGTTTTCCTTGAAATTGTTAGAGGTCCCTCTGATATTTTAATCTCCAGTACATGTGTCCCTCTTTGGGCCATAAACCAAAATCTTTAACTTCTAATTTAAGTTTGCTCCAGCAACTTAATTTTGTTTCTATTTCCAGGGTCTTGCACGATCTTTTGCTCATATCTCAGACGCTCAAACCCCTGCTGTCATTTTTTTCTGCTCGCGTTTGGGACTGTCGTCTTCATGCATTACTCGCTTCTTTGCAAGGTAGCTCCCCATGTTTCCTGATACAAAATATTGCTTTGTTTTCTTTTTTTCTTTTTACTTTTTTTTTTTAAGAAAAAGAAGATTCAAATGTCCTTGTTATTGTATTTCAAATAGCAATTTTAAATTTAATCTATCTTCTGTTTGTTCAACTGGGTTTTTCATTGGACGGTGGGTTTTCCTTGTTTTTTCTCAGCATGAAGGTGTAATAGCGTGACAGTGAGTGTGGTATTTTCCTTGAATGTTGATTCTCCCCTTCTATTGTTATTCTCATCTATTTAGCAATTTCTTCACTTTACTGAAGCTATGCAAATTCAGTTGCTCCCTTGCTGTCGTCGGATTCAAAGCATATAGTGGAGGAGAGTTGTAATTTTAACCCAAGCATCTCACTTGGTGTCTCCATTATCTTTCAATTGTGAGTGGACTGAGAGTTGCTATGGGATTTTGTTTTCAATTGTGAGGGCCAGAATAGCTTTCAAGTGTTAGGTTTAATTAATTGGTAAGTTGTTCTTCCTAGAGGTAGGATGATGATGATGATGATGATAGAAGTAAATTAACAAGTAGCATAAATTAGTTAAGGCCATGGGAAAACGAAAACTAGTAAGGCAAATTCAAGTCATATCGTGTTAAAGAATTAATATGATTAGATCAATCTAGTTGGGCCTAGCACAATAATGAGAATTTAATAATCTAATTAAAAAAATATAGGCAAAAAAATAACTAAAATGAGTTAAATATTAATCTAAGACGATATAGAGTAGGAGTTTATTTTGTAAATTTCAATCAAGTAGAAATTCAAATTAATAATAGATTAAATAAAATGAATTAAACATTGAACTAAGACTTGACCTAATATAAATTAATATGAACACAAGCTTATGTAAGTCAACATAAGACATCAATTACAAAATTTAATAAGGTAAAAAATTGTTCAAGTAAGAACTTTATAGTTAAAAATTTAACCAAGGACAATAATGGATTAATAAAACTTAAGTCATATGAGCTAGCTAGAGCTAGAACTAGGGATTTCATTGGGCAATAAGATAATCAAACCACATTAGGCATTAAGATAGGTCAAATGTTGGGCTAGGGAGTCTCTCAAAAAGATTAATTAAGCTAAAAAGAAATTAAGTTAAATTAGAATCTAGCATAGACATCAAACAAAAATAATTATGTTAACTAAGTTTAATGCATGATGTAAGGAAACATGACTTGAATTACGGGAGAGGAAATTATTGTACTTGTTTTAGAAGACGTTTTGAGTATTTCGTTGGAAGGGTGACGATGTTCAATGAGAAAGCACTACTAGCTGATCAACAACATATTGAATAAATTATAAAGTAAGATACATTCTAATTTCTTTTTCTATTTTAAATCCATCAATTCCTTGTGTGTTATTTACGTGTCCATTGGGACGGGTTTTTTAGGTAGTATCTTCTTACATGTGAATATTTTGAGTATTAAATCTTTTAAATTATGTTATGTTAAAATATATGATTGTATTATTGAGTTGAATATGAAATTGTATGCTATCTTAAGTGTTAATTTGAAAAATAGAAACATTGAAATGTTATATTTTCAATTATGAAAATTTATTGCAGAATAATTTATTTGGAGAATTTTGGTGTATGGACTTTGCTTATTATATGATATGATATGATATGATATGATATATATATAAGGTAGGATTATGCATAACATTGATTGCTAATAGTAGTTCTGTTAGCCCTTGGTGCACCCTAGATATCACCACATGATTTATAGGACTGAGTACTTGAAGGGTATTGAATGGGATATTTTTTGAATGTTTAAAAGTTGTAAGGACGGTGGTAAGTAAAGATAGTGATAGTATTCCTACTTATGATTCTCTCCTATAGTGCTTTGAGATTGATTATGTGGTTATTTATCCTTGTAGTCTATGTGTACATGTTAATATATATCTTAGAATTGCCAAAACCTTCCTATTGTAATATTGTGTTAAATCATTTTTAAACTACTAATTTTTGTACTTCTTGATTTGTAAATTTCTTTTTCATAAACTAAGACTTATTTATTTCTTTTTTTCTTATGCTTCTCTAAATTATATCTTGATTTAGTTATCTGTTACTACATGTTTCTTTTTTGTACTTGTTCAAGCTGGTAATGAAAAAAAAATTTCTATCAAAGTAAATTTTAAGCTTAATTAAATTTACTATGTATGTATTTTATAAATTTTTCCTTTTGTCATTATTTGTTAAATTTCATTATTCTTAAGTTTCCATATTTTTGTATCATAACTAAATATTGATATATTATACCAAAGCAATGTATTTTTATCTTGCAATTACCTTTATTATATTCTTGCTACCTTAAATTCAAAACTAAAACTTATTTTCACTTATAAAAAGTTTGTGCTCGCTTATCTCTTCAGCTATTATGTTTTATTTTCTACTCATTGCGTATTGTAGCTCATTTCGTTATTTATCATTACAGATAATAATGATGAGTCTAAATGCCTCTCAATCTAGCTCAAGAATACAATCAAAGATGAAACCAACAGTCAATTTCTTTGGTTTTATTAGTTATTATCCTTTGCACCTATGTATATGTTAAACTTTAGAGTTAGCTCCACAAATTATAGGCAAGATCCTCACCTTGTTAGTTATATTGTCATTTGATAGAGTTTGGGAGCAGAGCTTTCTTTTGTTAATTATAACTGGTTGGGTGTTGTAGGCAATCTAGAATGCCTTATTTTTAGAGGATACTTTGTCAGATCCTTTATAACAATTCAACATGGTTGATTTGATTATGACAAAGGTAAAATTTTGAAATTTATAAGAGTATAAGACATAATAAAATCATGTTCAATTTGGAATTGTCTTCCATAATTTTATGCATTAAAAATTTCATAAGAACTTGCGGTTAGACTTCTGGATGTAGGATCTCCTCGTATTCTGGATGAGTCACATCTTTATTCATGGGGCATGAAATTCTACATTTAAAAAATTGACTATGTTTATAATGATCAAATACATATTTGTATTTGCTATATTATATTAAGACTATTTGGTCCAAACAGGTAATACCACCTTTTATCTTTTGTAAGGAATATTAGTCTAATACATTTTTTTGTGCAATTTGAATATTTTTTAAAAAAAGAAAGAGTAATTTTTTTTTTTTTGATATTACATTGGAGGGATCAAACTCTTGATACTACCTATACCCTCACCCTACCCTTATCACTTGGGCTAGTCACAAGTGGCAAAAGAAAGAGTAATTTATCTTAGGAAAATTTGGCTTTAACCATACAACATTTGATAAAAAGTTTTTGTCATTAAGACTTAAATATATTTTTGATCTCTTAACTTTATTTTAAATTTTACTTAATTTTGTCTTTTAAATTTACTTTATATTTTACTTTTATCTCTTAATTTTATTTTGTTTTAATATGATCTATTAACTTTATTTTAAATTTCACTTTTATCTTTTAATTTTATTTTAGTCTAATTTAATTTTTTAATTTATAAAAATTACATAAATATTTCCTTTTCTCTAATATTACCAAATTATTTAATAAAAATTTTATTTAAATTAATTTATTAAGAAGTTACATAAAATTTTTTTATTAAATATTTTAATTTGATAATATTTGAAAGAATAAAATATTTGAGTAGTTTTTAAAAGTTAAAAGGTTAAACTAAAATTAAATTAAATTAAAAAATAAAAATAAAATTTAAAATAAAATTTAAGAACTAACATGAAGTCAAATAAATTAAAGGATAAAAATAATATGTAAAATAAAATTAAAGAAATAAATTAAAACTGAATAAAATGAAAAAAAAAAAAAAGTAAGAACATGCGGGGGCTTGCTACGTGTAGAGAAGAGAAGCATGAAAGACCGAAAAACGTTCCGCGCTGGACACTCCTGTGCCTCGCAGGTGTTCCCACTTTTCACCATCCATTACCCTTAATTGCTCTCTTTTCCTCTCAATCTTCCGTCACCATTCACACAAATATACCAAACCTCTGGAACTAAACATCTCTTCCAAACAATGGCTTCAATCTCTTCATTCTTCTCCTCCTCCTCCTCCCTCCTGAGGAGAATCATGACCCCAAACTCCATAGTCATCACTTCAAAAACTCCGTCTTTCTTCCTCAATCCTCAAACAAAACCCGTTTCTTTTCCGGGTCTGTTTCTCGCCCGTGACCCGACCGATTACCCGGGAAAGGCTCCGCCGGAGATTCCTTCTGTGCCCAGAACTGAGCGTCCTCCTTTTCCCAAAGAGCTGCCGGTTGTTCCGACCCGGGATCCGGAAACTGAACCCGGCGTTCCACCTGAGATAATTGCTAATCCTCCTCCGCCCAACCCTACGCCAAACCCGAACCCGACTCCGAAACCCGATGCTCCAAAACCACCGCTGTCGCCACCCGGGCCTGATACCCCACTGCCCAAGCCCGATGTTGTGCCGCCGCGGCCACCAGATGTTGTCCCTCCAGGGGCACCCGGGCCGCAGATCGTTCCGCCGCCTTCGACGCCGCCGGATATTTCACCGCCTACGACCCCGGGAGGGCCTAAAATTATTGTGTAGGGAATAATATTATAAATTTTCCAGGCGTGATCATAGATTGTTATTTTCTAGTTCTAACAATCGTAAGCACAAATTGATCTTAACTTTCTTCTTTCGGTGAGACAAATTTGAGATAGGTTTTTTTTTTTTCTTTGGAGTACTGTGTTTTTGTGGAGGATCACTTTAACGGCCAAATTAATATTTTAGTAGACGATTAAATTAGGGAATATTTGCCTAAATTGACATAAAAATAACTATCTTCGAAATCAAATATGATATCAATATTGTAGAAAAGATCTTAAAAATAATGGAACAAAATATCGTATAATTCTTTTAGTAGGAAGAAAAAAACTAAGGCTCCTTAATATATTCACAATGTAATAAAATGTTGGATTTGCTTAATTTTAATGAATTAAAATTCTATAATGAGTACTAAATTTTGATAGAAATAGTTAAAAAAATCTTGATTGAAGTGACGTCTTTTTTTTAATACAAATATTAAAGAGATATAAGTGTTAAAATGTTTTGATGTATTTAGATTAAATTCTTATCTGATTTTTTTTTCACTATTTTTCAAATCTCGTGGTTCTTTTTGTAAATAAAAAAAAATCAAATAGACTTTTAATGATTATATTAAAATTAATTATGTTTTATTTAGTCTTTCATAATCAGGTTGGACGGTTTTGATGGGCCTCTTGTGTCCGCGTTAGCGAATCTGGACCCCATGCACATGCGATAGCCCACCAATCATACAATATGTGAAAAAGAGGAAATGAATTGAGGCTTGAATACCTATCAAATGATCAGGAACAAGAGCCTTGGAATTAGAGGGGTACTAGGAAGCCTCTGGAAAAGCTTTTCGAGACGACATGAGTTTACTGAGTTGGAATTGTCCTAGTTTTAGAAAAGTCATAGCAGTTCAACGACTTAGGAATTTTGTATGTAAATATAATCTTCATTTTTCTGATAACAACTATGCAATATGCTTCTAGCTTGGGAAAGATATATCTTGTAAGGTGATTCCTATAGCTTGTACTGTGTCTTCAGGTCATAGTGTTCACATTTCTTTTATTTGCGGGTTTTTCCAATCTATCAGAGAGTCGTATCTTATGGGAACGGGTTGAATATACTGCTGAATTTATTAATCTTTTGTGGCTAGTAATTGTTGGCTTAATGGAATTTTGTCTTAAGGAAAAAGAAAATTAATATTTCTCTAACTCAGGGAGCTTGTGATTCTAGATTAATGATGGATATATGTGGTTTTATGGATATCAGGTTGAATAGTACCAGAAATACATGGACAAATAATCGACTGGGAGATGATGCTGCATGGGCCACGTCGGACATAGTCATTGGAAATGAACAGTGGCTTAATAGTTTTCCCCATTCAACTCTCACTACACTTAATACATCGAATCATACCCCTCTCTTGTTTAATACAAATATATGGCCCCATATCGTAAAAGACCCTTTTGGCTTTGAAATTTTTTTATTCTTTTTTTCATCAATGTGAAAATATTGTAAATAGAGTATGGAATCAATGTGAATCAAGTTCACATGCTTTTAAACTTCATATGAAGCTTAATCATCTTAGAGTTTCTCTCACATAGTGGAATGCTACATGTAATGTTTCATATTGAGTAAAAAGACTCTGGGAATGGCCCATATAAGTGGAAGCGAAACTCTTCCCACTAGCGACGCGTTTTGAGAGAGGATCTCTGTATGACGGATCTCCTCAAGAACAAAACCCTACCAAGCCATATGCCAAGTGCCGCAATGAGGACAATATCGTTGGAGGCTCTGTGTGGTGTTTGGTATTAGAGCTGGCCTGTTCACATGTGCAACTCGAGGACGGGTTGGCCCCAAGGGGGTGGAATGTAATGTCTCATATCGGGTAGGAAAACCCTGGGAACGGCCCATATAAATGGGAGCGAGGCTCTCCCCACCAGCGACGCGTTTTGAGGGAGGATCCTTGTATTGCATATTTCCTCAAGAACAAAACCCCATCAGGCTATGTGCTAGGTGCCGCAACAGGGACAATATCACTGGAGGCTGTGTGTGGTGTTTAGTATCAGAGCCGGCTTGTTTACATATGCAACCCAAGGACGGGTTGGCCCCAAGGGGGGTTGAATGTAATGTCCCACATCGGGTAGGAAAACCCTAGGAACGGCCCATATAAGTGGGAGCAAAACTCTCTCCATCAGCGACCCGTTTTAAGGGAGGATCCCTGTATGGTAGATCTCCTCAAGAACAAAACCCCAGCAAGCCATGTGTCGAGTGCCGTAACGGAGACAATATCGCTGGAGGCTCTGTGTGGTGTTTGGTATCAGAGCTGGCCTGTTCGCATGTGCAACCTGAGGACAGGTTGGCCTCAACAAGGGTGGAATGTAATGTCTCACATCGGGTAGAAAGACCCTGGGAATGGCATATATAAGTGGGAGCGAAGCTCTCTCCACTAGCGACGTGTTTTGAGGGAGGATCGCTCTCCCCACTATCAAAGCCTCCAGCGATATTGTCCCCGTTGCGGCCCCCGACACATGACCTGGTGAGGTTTTATTCTTGAGGAGATCCGCCATACAGGGATCCTCCCTCAAAACATATCGCTAGTGGGGAAAGTTTCGCTCCCACTTATATGTGCCGCTCCCAGGGTCTTCCTACCCAATGTGGGACATTACATTCCACCCCCCTTGGGGCCAACCCGTCCTCGGGTTGCAAATGCGAACAGGTCGGCTCTGATACCAAACACCACACATAGCCTCCAGTGACATTGCCCCGTTGCAGCACTCGTCACATGGCCTGGTGGGGTTTTGTCCTTGAGGAGATCCACCATACAAGGATCCTCCCTCAAAACGCATCGCTGGTGGGGAGAGCTTCGCTCCCACTTATATTGGCTGTTCCCAAGGTCTTCCTACCCAATGTGGGACGTTACATTCCACCCCCATTGGGGCCAACCCGTCCTCGGGTTGCACATGCGAAAATGCTGGCTCTAATACCAAACACCACACAGAGCCTCCAACGATATTATCCCCGTTGCGGCACCCGGCACATAGCCTGGTGGGGTTTTGTTCTTGAGGAGATCCGTCATACAGGAATCCTTTCTCAAAACGCGTTGCTGGTGGGGAGAGCTTCACTCCCACTTATATAGGTTGTTCCCAGGGTCTTCCTACCCGATGTAGAACATTACATTCCACCCCCTTGGGGCCAACCTATCCTTAGGTTGCACATGCGAAAAGGCCGGCTGTGATACCAAACGCCACACAGAGCCTCCAGTGATATTGTCCTCATTGCGGCACTCGGCAGATGGCCTGGTGGGGTTTTGTTCTTGAGGAGATTCGACATACAGGGATCCTCCCTCAAAACATATCGCTGGTGGAGAGAGCTTCGTTCCCACTTATATGTGCCATTCCTAGGGTCTTTCTACCCGATGTGGGACATTAAATTCTACCCCCCTTGGGGCTAACTCGTTCTCGGGTTGTACATGCGAACAGGCCGGCTGTGATACCAAACACCACACAAACCCTCCAGCAATATTGTCCCCGTTGCGGCACCCGACACATGGCCTGGTGGGGTTTTGTTCTTGAGGAGATCCTCCCTCAAAATGCATCGCTGGTGTGGAGAGCTTCACTCCTACTTATATGTGCCGTTCCTAGGGTCTTCTTCCCCGATGTGGGATATTAAATTCCACCCCCCTTGGGGCCAACCTGTCCTCAGGTTACAATACGAACAAGCCGACTCTGATACCAAACACCACACAGAGCCTCCATCGATATTGTCCCTGTTGCGACACCCGACACATGCCCTGGTGGGGTTTTGTTCCTGAGAAGATCGACTATACATGGATCCTTCCTCAAAATGCTTCGCTGGTAGGGAGAGCTTCGCTTCCACTTATATGGCCCATTCCTAGGGTCTTCCTACTCGATGTGGGACATTACATTCCACTCTTAGGGCCAACCTGTCCTCGGCTTGCACATGCGGACAGGCCGGCTCTGATACCAAACACCACATAGAGCCTCCAACGATATTGTCTCCGTTGTGGCACCTGGCACATGACCTGGTGGGGTTTTGTTTTTTAGGAGATCCGACATACAGGGATTCTCCCTCAAAACATGTTGCTGGTGAGGAGAGCTTCACTCCCACTTATATGTGTCGTTCTCAAGGTCTTCCTACTCGATGTGGGACATTAAATTCTACTCCTTCTTGGGGCCAACCCATCCTCGGGTTGCACATACAAATAGGCCAGTTCTGATTCCAAACACCACACAGAGCCTCCAACGATATTGTCCCTGTTGCGGCACCAAGCATATAGCCTGGTAGGGTTTTGTTCTTGAGGAGATTCGCCATACAAGGATCCTCCCTCAAAACGCGTCACTAGTGGGGAGAGCTTCACTCTCACTTATATGGGTCATTCCTAGGGTCTTCCTACTTGATGTGGGGCATTACATTCCACCTCCTTTAGGGCCAACCCGTCCTTGGGTTGCACATACGAACAGGCCGGCTCTAATACTAAACACCACACAGAGTCTCCAGCGATATTGTCCCCGTTGCGGTACCCGGCACATGGCCTGGTGGGGTTTTATTTTTGAGGAGATCTGCCATACTGGGATCTTCCTTCAAAACGCGTCGCTGGTGAGGAGAGCTTCGCTCTCACTTATATAGGCCGTTCTGAGGGTCTTCCTACCCGATGTGGGACAATGCATTCCACCCCCTTGGGGCCATCCCGTCCTCGGGTTGCACATGCGAACAGGCCGGCTTTGATATCAAGCACCAGACAGAGTCTCCAGTGATATTGTCCCCATTGCGGCACTTAGCACATGGCCTGGTGAGGTTTTGTTCTTGAGGAGATCCGCCATATAGGGATCCTCCCTCAAAATGCGTCGCTGGTGGGGAGAGCTTCGCTCCCACTAATATGGGTCGTTCCCAGGGTATTCCTACCCGATATGAGATATTACACTACATCTATGGGGAATATCCATACAAAATTAAATTACTTGAAGAGCAGTTAATTACATTCTTACTAGGCCTTATTACATGATGGTAATGATTTGAATAAGGAAAAACAACTTTGATCTATGTTAGAATTTTTTTTAATATGATTGTGAAAGAAAGCTTATGGGCTTAGAAAGCTTGCTAAACTTGGATGATATAAGGAGATCATAATACTAAAATTTTTCATACTTTGGTTAATAAGCATGGAATTAATAATGTTATTTCTCGTCTAAAAAATGATTAGGATATTTGGATTGATGATTTTAATAGCATAGAGGAGGAAACTCGTTTTTACTTTTAGAAAGTCTTCATATTTTAGCATGAACTTTTAGTTTTAGATATACTTCGAGAACTTGATAATTATTTTATGCCTTTCTTAACAGATTAGCATGTAGAAATTTTAAATAAGCTAGTCAGTGTTTAGGAAATTAAGGATGTAATTTTTTAACTCAAATTAGATAGTGCCCTTGGGCGAGCCTAATCATATGAAGTTTTATCATAAGTTTAGGGATAAACTTAGAAGTGATGTTATTAATATGGTATCTTCCTTCTTTATTAATGGATACTTACTAAAGGCTCTAAATTAAACATTCATCACTCTTGTTTAAAAATTATGACTTGTCTTAGATATTAAAAGATTATTGGCCCATTAATTTTATGTAATGTTTTTTACAAAATTATATCCAAAATTTTATATAACCACTTAAAACAATCTCATTGGATTTGATTACTTCTAATCACAATGCTTCTTTTAAAAGGCAGCTTATTTTTTATAATATTATCTTGGCCTATGTAAATAAAATTCACGACTTAAGGAAGACAACCCATGATTGGTGTGCTTACAAATTGGATATTATTAGGGCATATGATAAGGTTTCTTAGTCTTTCTTGCAAGTTGTCCTCATCACATTAGATTCAAATGATTATACAATTTGTGACAACAATGACATGTCAAGTTCTATTGAATAGCAATCCAATATCTCTTTTTTCCCCTTAGTAAGTGGCAAATAAAGTGACATTTTATTTCTAAATTTATATATTATTTGTTCTAATATTTTGTCTTGCATGATCTCAAATGTAGAATGATCTCATAAGTAAACTAATATCAAGATTAGTAGGGATTCAAAAACTACATCTCGTTATGTATATAGACAACACTCTTCTTTTCTTTCAAGCTAAAAAATTGACAAGTCAAGTGGTGAGAGATATGTTGCATAAATACAGTGCTTTATCAAACTAAGTAATTAATTATTCCAAATCTAATATTATTTTTAGCCCAAAGATTTCTTTAGAGTTAGGAAGGAGTATGTTTGGTTTATTTGGGGTCCAATATAAACTTGGATTAGGTAAATATCTAAGTGTTTCGATAGATGTTGGTTGAAATGAACTCCAAATCTATAATGATGTATGTGAGAAAATTGATAAGAAATTGCCACTAGAAGGCCATGCTTCTTTCAAAAGCAGCAAAGTTCATCTTGATTAATTCAATATTGAACTCTAATCTTATTTATCCTCTTTCATGTTTTGAGATGTCAAAAAAGTATTTTCAAAAGCTTGATGTAATGATTGCAAATTTCCTTTAAGGTTTTAATTAAGATTGACCTAAGGTTCATTTCTTTAGCTAGCCTATACTATGCAATCCTCAAGGTATTATGGGATTAGATTTTAAGAGAATTTAGTATTTAAATATAGCTTTGTTGGCTAAACATACTTGGAGATTAATTTAACCAAATCAAAATAATCTCCTTATTTGGATTATGGGACATAAATATGATAAGGATTCTAGTTTTGGCAAGATGTATTCTCATTATAATACGACATGAATATGGAAAAATATGAAAAAAAAGCCAATAATATAATTTGTTCAAACCTCAAATGGCAAATGGGGAATAGAGTGACCATCCCCATAAACAACCATCTTTGGTGGCTATTACACGTTACTCCTTTTAATTATATTAAAATTGTGAAGGACCTTATCTTGCATGACAAGGGTATTTTGAACACAAATGGAATTTCTATGCTATATCCTTGGTAAGTGTTTTGACAAGTTACAATTTTGGCTTTCACAATAACCAATTAAAGAGATAGGTTGCTTTGGACTAGTAATAAAAAGGGAATCTATTTGGTGACTAACAGGTATAGGCTCCCAATTCAAAATGTGTCTATTTATCTAGCGTCAAACTTTCAACAATGAAGTATTATGGAAATTGAATTTACCTTTTAAAATAATTATATTTACATAAAAATTTCTGACCACTACATTGTTGACAACATATAACTTACAAGCATTTGGTATATTGAATTGAATTGGTGTTTCCTTCCATAGTTGGCCAAGGAAAAGAGTGGAATTTTATAGCCTAAATCCCATTGTGACTTCACTTGAAGAGGATGGAGAAGGAATAAGCATTAATTAAAAATCTCTTCTTACTCTAATTAATTTATCATGGCCAAATTGAGAAACGGTTTTGGAAAATAAAGAAAATGGTAGTATATTTCAATTTTAATTAGGAAGTTATTAGTTAGTCTTTAAGTAATTTAATTGGAAATTCAAATATAATTATTGTTTTATCTTAAGCATAATTTGTATTGGCAATGATGAATTCCTTTTGGGAAGAAGGAAGTAGAAGTATAAGAGGAGGAAAAATCGTAAAAATGAGAAAATAAGAGATAAATCATTTTTGTGATGTTTGTAATATGTTTGGATAGCCTTGGAGATTGGGGAAATTGTATGAGTTGACCAAGAGTTTGAAGAATTAAATAAAAGAATTAGGAAGCTTAAGGATTCCATAACAACTTGACCTTGTGGAATTTTAAGAAAAAGTAAGCTATAGCAAAACTTAAGAATAATAAGAAATAATTAGATATGGTTGTATAGTTCTATTGATATGTCTTTTGCATGAATCTTTGAATTATGAAAACCTACTTGATTGTTTGGATTGCCAAAGAAAAAGAAGCAAGCATTTGGAAGAAATGGTAGTTAGTATTTTATTCTTGCCATATTTACATTTAATTGATTTGGTAATTTATATGGATTAGTTGCTATGTATGTACATTTGGTATGCATGTTTGACTGAGATTCAGGAGCCATGGAAGAGCTCATCAAGTGTTATGTAAGCAAGTTAAAGTCATAGAAGAACTCTTGCTTGGCCATCAAATAATGAGAACATTAGTTGCAAGTATGGGATTGCAATTAATGAGAAGCCAAATAGAAATCCACTAAAGAGATTTATACATAATCTATGTTACCAATTCATATTTTGTGTTGTGTTTATAATTATATACTAATTACTAGGATGCTTGTATCTCATTATGTTCATTATATTAACTAACATTTCAGGTACAAGTGTGGAAACAAGCAAGGGAAAGCAAAACAAGGAGTGATTACATGGCTTAATATTTTGTACTTGTAATGGATTAAAAATGTTATATGCAAATAATTTTGGCTCATGAATTAGTATGACATAGATCTAACAAGTATTTGAAGCTTGGCTTTGGATGTGTATAAATTCTTGATAGAAACATGTAAATATGTTGTAAATAATAGCTTGCTTCGGTAATATTGATGTATGTTTGGTAAGTTAATTATGGGATTGATTTAGTAATTCTTCTTCAAACCCCTTGATTTTTGGCAAATAGATAGATGATATGTAGATGGGCTAACATACCAAATTTCATAATTTTCTAAATTGTTAAGAGTGTCCAAATAAATCTCTAAAAGTATTGTTATGTTTTGAGACCCTTAACTATGTAGCTTTAGAAACATGTAAGTTAAAGGGCCAAATGTTGGATTTTTTTGGTGAAACTTAAGTGGCACTTAGTTAAGACAATAAAAGTGAAATCTAGAGAGTTTTATAATTTTTGGAATTCATTTGTTAGTTGAATCAAGTCAAAAAATTGTTGGTTCAAAATTTGGACTAAAATAGGGCAAAATGGTAATTTGAATAATTGGGTAGTCAAATGAGTGATTTTTTATTTGAAACTTGGCTATATTGAAGCTAATATATAAATCTTCAATTTTGGAAAGCTTAGGACATTTTGGAGCATGATAACTATTTTTTATAATTTTTTAAAAATAAGATCAAAATGAGATATTTGTAGTTAGTGTTAGATCTTATCTTGCAATTTCCTGTTATAGTTAACTAGAACACAGAATCTAGTAGATGAGAAAACTAGGTTTTAATCAATTGAAGCCAGATTTAACCAAATAGAACTTGAAAGTTAGGAAACCAGAGATCAAGGTCTAGCTAAACTAGAACTAAGGTTAGTTAACTTGAACTGAGAATAAAACTTGTATAGTCACCTTCAAGTTTTGGCCAACTTAAATTGAAATTGGTTAACTAAAATTTCATAATGTGAAAAAAAATCCTTTTATTTCACTTTATTATTATCTTTATGCTTATTGAACATAAGATGGTTGATTAGTGAACTTAACGTTCACATTTTTGGTATCAAAATCTAGAGAGATTGGCTAAAACTTTAATAATAAGGTTCCTTGGATGTAAGTTTTCTTTTTCAACATAATGACCAAAGTAAAGGTTGTGTTTATTATAAATAAAAATTTTACTTACCAAATATTGTGTTTCATGGAGGACATATATGATTTTTTTTTTCTTTGTAAATGTTTTGCAATGATGATATTTCTCTATCTTATATTACAATCGTAAAGCAAGTGCATTTTGCATTTGAAATAACCATCTTCGTTAATTAACCGGGGGCAGCCTCCTTTCTGTAGTCAACTTGATTAGTTAGTAGAACCCGCAATTCACGTGTGAGTAATAGGCCTGATGTCACAAAAACATCTAGTGGAATAGATAGTTAGGTGTGCTTATTACTCAGTTAGTCCTGTCTGATAGAAGCTCCTCCGCCCCGGAAACGCTGCACCCTGGGGATACATAATTACAAACTTTACCACCACCCCCACATACACCTTTTACTTTTTCTGGGGATATTGCTTTTAAATTTTAAAATTATTTTAGGATTAAAAATTAAAAAAATTATGTGGCATTTCAATGGTCCACCCTTCACATTTTTATATCTTGGATTTCAAGTGTATGCTTCATACCCATAGATTTTCCAAATAATCGAGTATTGTTCTGTGCTGAAACAGAGTTATGCCAATTCATGATAATAAAATCTCCATAACATAAATCCTCAAAATTTCAAAACCATCAAGTGGTATGTCGCAAAAGGAGAAAGAAAAGAAAGTCAAAATATACCTTCTCTTCTCAAGTTACATAACATTTTAGTTTATTTTTAAATTTTTTGATTAAAATACTTTATATTGACCTAAATTCATATTGGGTTTTCACCAAAAAAAAATTGATATTTTTTTCTTTTTGCAAGGATTAGATGCCATGCTATTTGTTCTCATTAAGTTTTACAAAGCATTAAACTAAATATCATTTATTAACTAATAATTAGTGTGGCACATGTCTTGCATCTAGAAATATGATAGTTATAATTTTTTTTAATGCACATTAACTAGTTCATGGTTATGGTTGTGAATCAGAATTTTTAACTTTATATAACTTTTTAATATATTTGTTTATACATGATTTAGCAGTAAACATAATTTTTATTTATGTGAGATTAATCTTGTTTGAGATATGAAAATTATTTTTTACGTAAATTTTTTTTTGGCGAGTTGAAACTTTTGATAAGTCCGTTAACCATTGAACAAACTTATTCACTATCTAGATTAGTTCTTGTGGGTATTTGTTCAAGTGATTTTGATTATGGATCAGTAGCATAGATATAAAATAGTTTTTTAAATAAAAATAATTTTGCTTTCTTATGATTCTATTATTAATGGACTTTTTTTGAAGATTTTTTGCATTATTTTGTTACTTAAAATTTTGATTTTAATTTAATTTCATAAAATATTTGCTCCTTAAAATACTGTATATTTTCATTTGAATTCCTTTTGAAAGGATGAAATTGGAAGAATCTTTAAGTATTAAGGTGACACCCAAAAAAAAATCTTTGACAGATTAATTGATGCTATAAGTCATTTTGAAGGATCAAAATAGAATGTTATTTTATTTTTGGCAATTATGGAATTGACATTACTTTTGTGTCAATTTTCTAATTTTTTTCAATAAATTATCACAAGGGAGTAAAATAAAAGAAAAAGATCGAGTTGTTTTCTTTGTTCTTTCTTTTCTCTAAAAAAAGCCTAAAAAAGGTACTTTTTAAAGATAAAAATTTTAAACTACTTTTTTTTTCATATTTTAATTTTCAAAATTGTTTTCAACAATATATATTAGCTAAGTTTTATGCCTAAAACGAGCCTAAAATGGAAATGCCATGCGTAAGGAAAGAAATTGTCATTTTTTTGGAACAATTCTCCCTTAATTCCCCTTTATATGTGGCGTCCTATGCTTGGCCCTTCTTAACCGACTTGCTGTAGCATCCAAACCAAAGAAGAAAGTTGAGGAGAAGAATGCACAAGAGAACCAAGAAGGAGGAAGGAAAAGGCTAAAGCAAGGTGAGAAAGTATAGGATTTTCATGCTTCTTTCTCTTGAAACTTCATCCTCCTCTTCTTGCTTCATTTTTTCATAGTTTTAATGTAATTTTTGGTCCTAGTTTGGGGTCAAAATAGAGGAGAGAAATTCGAAATTCAAGGAGGAGGAAGACAGAAAAGGAAGGTCTCTTGAAGGAAACTTGATTGCAAGGTAGTTTCTCTTCTATTGTTGCTTCTTTTTCTCTTTTTTCTCTTCCATGGTGGGATGCCTAAAATAGAGCCATGAAGAGGGAAGAGTTTTTGTTTTATAATCCAAAAGAAGGCATCAAACTAGGCTATAGGAAGATGGAATATACCAAAGAAATGCATGGAAAACTAGTGAGTGTTTGTTTAAATTTTTAAAACTCCTAGGGAGCCTCCCAAGTGCTCCATCCATTAAGGAAAAATCCCAAACTCTATGGGCCTTTAATGGAAGCATAAATAGGTTAAGACCCTTAAAGATAGTTAGAGGATGTTTTAAATGGTTCCAAGCTTGATTTGAGACTTTATATGATAAAAGAAGATAGGAGAAATCCTTGAAAAAAATTTAGAAGCTTTAGGTTGGGAGATGAGGCAATGACTTCCATAATGTAACCTTATGAAGCAACATGGATCTAGGTTTGTGCAAGTGAGTGTGGGATGGTTTCAAGGATCTTAAATGAGGTTAAGAGGTCTAAATATGGCAAGAGAATAGAGCCAATAATTTTACTTGTGGTAGTTGCTTCATGAGGTCATTAATGGAACCATATTGTGACAAATAGAACAAAGTGTAATCTTAAGAGTGAGTTAGACGTTATAACTTATTCCAAGAGTATAATTAAGTGTTGTTTATTGTGAATAGGCCAAGGAAATCCAACCCCACCTCCTTGTATTTGTAGAACCAAAAAGGAGAAGGAACAAGCAACGTAAAGCTTGAATTTGCACCAAGATAGCTTTCCACATTTTCTTGTTACATTTTTGTGTTGCATATATGTCATTGTGTGCTTGTGTGTCTATGTATATGTCTAAGACATGCCACTTGATGCTATGATGCTATTTTGGTACCAATATGCTTTCTTGGATGTCTTTGAATTGTGGAAATAGCTCACAAGGGTGAGGTAGTGCCAAAAGTCTCATAGCATGGGTGAGACAAAGTCAAGAGTCCCTTAGATAGGTGAGGCTAAGTTAAAAGTCCTAAGAACCAAGAGTGAGGCAATCCAAAAGTCCTAAAAATGGGGTGAGGCCAAACTAAAAGTCTCTAAAGCTCATTTTTATTTTTGACATGTGTTTGTGATATAAAAATTTGGAAATTGAATGCTTCATCGATTAAATAGTTGCATACTTGTACCTTTGACATGTTGTAGGCCTTGAAAATGTACTTGAATAGGTGTATAAGCTATTGAGATTCACTGAATCTCACCCCATCCTTTTTCTCATTTCATATGATTTAGGTGGAGTTTAAAATTCAAAGGATGGAAGCCAAAGAGTTTAAATCTCCATCTCTTGGCAAATCTTCCCATTTTTAATGTACTAGGATGTCTAGAATGTTAAAGGATATATGTATATATTATTTTTGAGCCATGACACTTTGAACAAGTATAAAATTATGTAAAGATAGTATATATATCAAATTACACGTAATATGAGAGAATTAGAGTTAAGGACTTAAAGTTAAAAATATTTATTTTAAAAGACCTGTTATCATTAAGTTTAAAAGATTTTATTTAAAATTAGTGGTAATCTATTTTAAAATAATAATAATAAATCTTTTAGAGTAAATATTTTTAATTTTAATTCCTTAACTCTAATTCTCTTGCCATAATATCATATGAAGTCATTCTTAAGTATGGATAGACTTAAAAATTGATGTGGTCTCGTAAAAAATTAAAAAAAGGAAATAAACAGTAAAATACAATTATTAAAATGTAATCATTAATGTTTTTTAACTTCTATATGTGCATATATATATTATATTAAAAAAAATAAAAGCTTTTCTGAAATTGTGCCACTATTTCAAATTTTGATTTGTCCATTATTATTAGACCAATCTGTGTAGGTAATATACTACTCTTAAATATAATAACAATTTTCAAACACGCGATTAATCGATGCTTACCAGTTGCCAAATTGACGAAAATGACTCCTGCCCGATCTATGCACTAAACAGAAGAGTGAAAGACGTTGGCGGAGTGGAAGAGTCAGATTTGTACACTTCCTTGGACAAAGACTCTTTCACTGATATGAATCCTTATTTTTATTTTTATTTTTTCATTCTTATTTTTATTTTTATAATCGAATAGAGAATAAACTATTAATCATTTTTAAATAATAAAAAAAATTTAAATTTTTTTAAATATATTTTATTTATTCTATAAAATTTATTTTTATAATCAATATAAAAAGTAACTGCATTTTTAAAAGTATGCATTTAAAACTTTAAAATATTGAAAGACACAAATAAAAAATTTTAAGAAAACAGATTTAAAAATTAAAAAATAATATTATACACAAATAATACATTTGCAAATTTTGTTGGGAAGCGGCTGCCCCTAAATTGCAAAACGTATCCGTCCCTGCTGCCTTCCATATCCATGCATGCGGAAGAACCTTAAAGTCAATTTCAAATACAAGTCAACGTAAAATTCCATTTCCTCCACATGTTATATAAGCATGTTGATGTATCCAATGGCATAACACATCTCACTAAATCTCACGAGGCAACGAAAAGCAGCTTATAAAATTAAAACAGGGACGCATAGCAATTTACTTCCACACAGTACTACGTACGTAACGTAGCCGAGCATGGAGGAGGAGAAGAAGAAGGAGGAGAAGCCAACCGAAGAAGTGCGGTACCGCGGGGTTCGGCGGCGGCCGTGGGGGAAGTTTGCGGCGGAGATAAGAGACCCAACTAAGCAAGGGGCAAGGCTGTGGCTGGGGACATTTGAAACAGCTGAAGAGGCAGCAAGAGCTTATGATCGAGCAGCTTACAACTTTAGGGGTCGTCTTGCAGTTCTTAATTTTCCCGATGAGTATCATCTTCCTCCTGCTGTGCCATATCCTCCATGGTCTTCTTCTTCTTCTTCTTCTTCTTTTGCCTCACATGGTGGTGGTGACAGTGGAAGTTCTTCATCTGCTGGACAGCATGCACAAAGGGAAGTTATTGAGTTTGAGTGTTTGGATGATAAGGTTTTGGAAGAGCTTCTTGGGTCTGAAGAGGAGAAGAAGAAAAGGATGGGAGATTGAGTAGTACTCGATCTCGATCTCTTTCAATTTAAAGCAGTAATGAATAAGTAATGGCTCAACTGAACCTGATCTCTTAATAAGATCCAAAAACACACACAAAAAGAAATACACCCCTACACACTATATTTAAGGTTTTTGAAAAAGTAGTTTGATCTACCAATTCGAAGTGTGTTTATGAGTTCATCTTGTACTTGGGAAGTTTCATTTTGATCATGTATGTTTTGTTAGTGCTCCCATCTAGCTACGTTCTGTAGCGGGTGATAATAAATGAAAAATTATTCGCTTGGACTTGGAAAAAAATCACGTAATCTGAAATTGTACCACTAGTGTTTTGGGTGATGAAATTATGTTTTAAAGGATATTATGTTAAAAAATAATTATTAGATATTATTAAATGTAAAATAAAATTTTTTATTTTCATAGATTTATTATTATAATTATATTTATTAATTTCAAAAAAAATAAATTATTTTAAAACATTATTAATTGTTAAATAAGTTAATATTTTAAATGATTATCAAATAAAATATTATTTTATATTTAATAATTATTACTTATAATTGAAGAATATTGTGTTCTCGAAAATATGGTATTGTCACTTCAGTTTTTTCTGATTATTATTGAAATTCAACATTAGAAAGAATTTAAACTTCTTCTGAAATGATTTGAGACCATTTTTTTTTCAAAGAAAGAATACTAAAATTTTGAATCTTTAAAACAAAAAGCCTACTAATATAGGGTATGTTTGATTTTTTATTTTTAAAACAGTTTTAAAAAAAATAAAAAAACTTGTTTGATAATATATTTTTAATAAAGTGTTTTGTAAAATAAAAAAAATAAAATTATATTTTTAGAAGTAGATAAATTAAAATATTTTTTAGATATTTTATTAAATTTTATTTTGTAAAATAAAAAAATAAAAAATGATGATTCAAATAAATTTTTTAAATTTTTTATTTTAAAAATTTATTTTAAAAAATATCTATTTTAAAATAACAATTTTTTTTTTTATTTTAATTCTTCGCCTTCTTGGACCAACCGTTGAAGCCTCGTTGAGCTCCATCTGGCATGTTTTCTTTCCTCATCCTGGCGAGAACGGAGAGGTACGAGCAGACGAGATAACAGAACCGGCCGCCGGCGAACCTCCATCGCCATCGGAAGGTAAGATCGTCTCTGGTTCTTCGTTCGATTCTGTGTCGATGAAGTTTGCTTCTGAATAACCATACTGGGACTGTGACGTTTGATTCTTGATTTTTCCTTTAATTCTTTGTCTGATTCTCTGTATGCATGGACAGATTTTTTGGGTTTTGCTGGGTGGTGGTTCATATTCCTGTCTTCTATCCTATTTTTTTGCTAATTCATCAAAGCAGAATTTGCCGTCTTCATTTTCGTTTGATTTGAGCACTTGGGTAGCTTACTGATTTGATCATAAACCCAAGTATAGTTGGTTCCATGCATCTAAATTTTGAGAAATTTCATGGAGATAACTGCAGCCTTTTGCTTTGTATATTGTAAAGGGGATCAAATGACTTATGATTGTTGTTATGGTTCTGATTTCTTTCACCATTTGATTTAGTTTAGAATCCCCTGTTTAGCCGGTTCAGTGTTATAGTTTTTACAAGACTCTTGGGTTAACACTCTGATGGATAGCAACTGAAATATTGGGACACGCACTTTTGCCTTAAAGTAAGATCAGTTCCACAGAATCTGCATGTCAGCTTCTTATGTAAACTTTTCTACTTTCCCTGTCTCTTGGGGATTTTTTGTCAAGAACAAGATAATTAATTCCAGAATCTATGATCTCTTACTAGTAATTTGGTTTTGACAAAGATTGCATTTCTCCTATTTTCGATTTATGCTTGATTGAGTATTTAGTATTCTTTATTAAATGGAGATACTGCAAATAATCAGCTACAAAGACCTCACTCTTATTTTCTTATTATTTTTCCAGCAATGATGATGCTAGTGTAGGCTCTGCGTCTACCTCACAATAAGCATGGAAAAGATAATAAAAATAAGTAGGTTTATAACTCTTTGAGATCAAAATTTGCTTGGGGTTTTCATGTTTCTGACGCTTGGTTGATTAGAACATTACGGTGGAGAGCAGTTGATAGAAGATGAATATGGAAAGGCTCCAACGCGAAAGAAAATTTGGTTGGTGCAAATCTGAAGCACGGTTTGGATAGCAGTCTTAAAATTTGGTTGGTGCACATAATTCAAGTAGTCTTGACTCTGATTTTTTTCTTTTTTGGTTTTAGACTACGCGTGCTAATAATATCAGTCTACATTTTCATTAATGAATCTTTTTTTTAGGTGCTATGACCATTTCAGATTCAAAGGAAATAAGTTGCAGTTGTTGTTGGTAATAAGTTAAAAATGAGATGGGGAAGCTTAGTCTAGTAAGATGATATATTGCTTAGAGTGTTAGGTGCTACAATTAAATTTAATCATATATTAACAAATATGCTAGTCGTTTAAATAATATAATAGATTTGGAGTCCATGTATCAATCCCAAAAGTTGGTTACCTATGGTACAAGTGATTTTTATTAGATGTTGGGGGTTAGTTGTTACATAACATATTTATAAGCTAATAGCCTAAGTGTTCCTACTTTCTAATCATTTGAACATTTTATCAAACAATTTAAAGGCTCAAATTGTAAAAGACAAAGGACAAATTATAAAGATTCAATATACTCAATCTAGAAACAATGAAACATCAAGACACAAATGATTCAAATTTAATAATAATATTGGAGATTTGATATTTGACTGCGTTTTTTTTTCACTTAGTTAGGTGCTTCTAGTTTATATAACTTCATTTGCAACAATACTTCACTAGAATTAGGTTAACTTCACAATTCTTTATTCAAAACAACTACTTCGAATTATGATCTATGTTGTGTACCAATGATCCTTTTAATTTGACCTAATCACAGGCCGAACTTATGTAAAAATAAGCTATGCCCATGAAACAAAAAGTGCTTAAAAAAGTAAGGTTGAGCCTAGGCCTAATCCAGGAAAAAATGAACTATTAACTTGACTTAACAAAAAAAATTTTTGGCTAAACTTTTAGTCTTTAAGATATACCTAAATACTAAAAAGAAAAAGAATTCTAATTCATGTAACTTAATTATAGTATTATTATATCGAAAAAATATTAAAGAAAAAAAATTTAAACAATTGACTTTAAACATTAATAATACACACCTTTATCATTTTTTTAGGTCATTATTATGAAGCATGTGTATAAGACGAGCAACAAAATTTTGTTGTTTATTGAAATCTTTTTCATTAAACTATTCATGGGAAGAAAGATATATTTAAACTAGAGTTGAATGAAATTGAACATATTCAAAGTAACCTCATCCAAAATTGTTTTATTCAAATCCTTGATAAGCTATTTTATTAATTCAAACAACACCTCAACCTACAAAAGCATAAAATCAATGTTTTGATAAAGGTAAACTCATCATGCTAAACCAATGAAGCACTTAATCTTAATAATAGAAAAAAAATGAATGAAACTTAATGATATTAATATAAACAAATAATTTTATCGGGTTGGGCTTGAAAAAAGGTTTGAACCCACCCATTTTAAAAAAGAAATTTTTTAAAATAGGCTATTTTTTTCTTTTTAAGGCCCATATCCATATTTTTTAGGTCAATAAGTTTTTTTAGCCTATGAACAGGTCTACTCCTAACATTATTTAAATCAATACTATGTTAAGATTTGGAATCAATAAAAAGAATCTTGAACATCTTATATTAGAACTTCAGTTAAAATAATACTTTAATCAAATCATCCATCATCTCACTAATTGCAGAGAATTCACATCATAAATGCAAAATTATTCTTTCAATGTCATATAGATCCAAATCAATTATAGAAGAAAAGAACAAGAAAATAAGAGGAGAGAGATGTAGATCATCATAAAAAAAAATATCTTGAATGATTTATCAAAGTAAAAGAGAGGATTTGACATTGAGACTTCTTCCTTGAGATCTCCATCAATTTCTCCTTTTTCAAGCTTCCTAGCTCCCAAGACTCACAAAGAACTCAAAAAATCACAAAAACCTTAAGCTAATTCATAAAAATGAAATAAATGATCAATTTTCCCTCTAAGTTTAATTATTTATAAAGAAGCTTGACATCTTGTTGAGGCGATATTTTCTCTAGAATTTGCAATAGAAATGTTGTAGTGTCATTGCAATGGGTAAGTGATTCTGGTTGTGGTGCTGAGCTCTATGTAGGCTTCCAAAAAGTATTGAGTTATAAATATGCTCCCAAGTGCTCCTCTAATTGCTCCCATGACTTGAAACCCATCTTTTCTTTCAATTGAGTCCTCCAGCATATAAAACACAATAAAATCTAATTAGAAATGCAAATTTAATCAACCAAAACAACTAATCTATCATGCACCTAATTAGTCCTAATTACAAGAACACAATTAAGGCTTGCAAATAAACACCAAAGACCACCCAATTGACCATTTAAACTTGGGATTAAAGTATTAAAAACAAGTATAAAGATTAATGCTCTTCAGTCAGAAGTTTAAGAATTTAACACAATTTCACTTAAATGTGTTTGAAAGCCTTTGAATCCAAAATATAATCAAAATGTGAGCAGATGAGATAAAAACCATAAGAAATATTTCATAAGCCCCTTTAAAATCCATGAAAATGCATACTAATTAGGGAATTATTACACCCCCAAAGTTAGCACTTTACTTGTTTTAAGTAAAATTCAATTAAAAATATAAATTACTTGTTCGAGCAATTGTAGTTCTTTAAAGATGTTGGACTAAGTCTTCTGGAATCATATTAAGACATATGAATGACAAGAAAGACTAAGGAATATACACAAGTTTCATATTCAAAAGAGTTAATGAAAAGCTTTCTAAACTCATGAATGTGTGTGTGTGTGTGTGCGCGCGCGCGCGCGTGCGCGCATTTGTGTACCATGTCATAGTCTAAATTCAAGCCTTAAAAGAGAATATGCTAATCAATCCATACAATTATCTATCCCCTAAGAGCTTCATATGCTTGTTTTTCATCCCTCTTTCTACTAATGTAGGCCTTATACAACCCAAAGATCATTAGGTACTCCAAGTTTGTAATGAAGCCATTGGTTTAGGGCACCAAAAAACATAATGTCAAAAGGAAACTAATGAGCAATTTCAAGTGAGTAGATATTAAGCACATATATAAAACAATGATGAGCTCTCTTTTACTCTCTCTTTCTTCACTATTTACTCTTTCCCCTTAAATACTTTTTTCTTTTCTTTTCAACAATACAAACTGCATTTTGCAATTTTTTTTCAATACTTTTTCTTTTCTTTTGTATTTTATTTTCTTTTGAACCCTTAAACTTAAATCTTTTTTATCTAACACATTTTTGCTTTTGGGTCTAATACTTTCCAAACTTCTCTTTCTTTTTCATATTCACACTTTTCATATTCCTCTTATTCCCTCATCATTAAGTATTATAAGTTTCAAAAGGGAAATAAGAATATACATGGCATTTTGCTATTTCTCATCATCATATATGCATGTCTCACAAGAGAAAATAACAAAAGCTCAAAACACTCATCACTCATCTCTCTTAGCCACATTCATGTAAAAATCTTCAATCAACTTATACACCCTTAAATAATCCTTTACAAAGAAAACAAACATATGCATAGTAGTACTCCTTCAAAATGGTAAATCATTACTTTTTGGAGTTATAGGTTAAGCAATTAGATGTAGGAAAATAGAAAAGAAACTTTATATGCCCCATGCAACATCCTCTTCTAAATATACTTATTTAAATTAAATTAAATATAACTAATTAATTATATTACAATGAGTTCAATTGTTTAATAAAATCTAATAGGAATAACTTAGAATCCCTTATCAATAAAATTGATAGGGAATTTTGAATATAGTCCATTAAATAAACAATGTGAATTTTTGGTGTTTTTCTAAACTTCCATATACCTTAGAATTGTAATAAGATTTATTAAGCTAATCAAAATAATTAATGAAATTTTGGGTTAAAAATATAGTTAGTAGAAGTTTAATGGTTAGAGTACAATTTTCTCCATGGACCAACTTGTGATTTCACCTAGAACAAAATATGATTTTCCCTTGGGCTAAAACACAATTTCATTTAAGAGAACAATGTTGAATTTTGAAAAAAATTCGTGGGATAAAAGTAACAAAACAACACTCCCAATCATAGGAATGATCTTTTTAATCTTAGTTCCTGGCAAATGAGAATTTGGCAATAGATAAGGATGAGTCAAGAGGGTCAAAAACCTTTTGGAAAAAATTTTGACTACATCATTGCGAAGAAAGACACCAATAAGAGAAGAACCAACCTTAGAAGTTTTGAATAAATAAGCCACCCTTTCAATTCTCCTTGCCTTTCCTTGAAACCATCATTTGTTTATAGAAGAAAGAGTGAGAAAGAGAAGAAAGAGAGGGAGAGCAACAGAGACCTATAGGAAAGAACAAGGAAGAACAAAGAGAAGAAGAAAATTGACAAGAAAAAAAAATAAATAAAAATTCCCTTATGTTACATATGAAAGTAGTGTGATTAGATTTGGTTTTGCCTTATTTCCTTCATGAACTTGCTTATGGTACCAAGGAAGTTATATGAGGAGATGGGAATTCTAATTTATATAAAATCTCATCTTATATTAAATCCTATGATTAGCATGATCTTTATTTTTTTTTTTTAGTGTTTGTATGATGTTTAATCATGCTTTTCCAGTTGTATGTGTGTTTTTACATGGATCACGCATTGATGAACATGTTTTTGTATTTTACACAACTCGACCATGTAATATTACATGGGTTGTGTAAATGGTGCACTATATAAAAACTAGAGGAATACATGACTTAGTCATGTAATTTTACATGGGCTATGCATTTCTTGCTGTTTTTACACATGTATAGAGCCTTAGATCTACATGGCTTAGTCATGTGAATCCATATGGGCCATGTAATGCTTGGTAAGTAGAGAAATGTGAATTTTGCATGATGTATGAATTTGATCCTTACATGCCTGGATATTTTCATAACCTTGGTTGCCTAAACTTATATTTGATGCCTTAACATGAATAACCTTGACTTAGACACAGGCCTTAACAAAGACCTGAACTATATATGGACTATAACTTAATAATAACCATATACTTGGATGAACTTGACATGGTTGGGACTTGATATGGACCAAAGACTCTAAAAGATACTAAAAATAATAAAAGACATGATCATAGGAAAAAAGGTTCTAGTAGAATTTATTCAAGACAATTTCTTAGATTATAGTTTAATTTATTTATATACATAATTTTGTAAGAACTAAGTATCTTAAAATTATAATAGTGATAACTTTTGTTTATGATAGATGTAGATTACCTATTCTGTAGGTTTTTACTATACATGTGATTATGCTTACTTAAGTTACCCTTATGTGCTTACCATGATATAAATATTTACAAAAGGGAACATATTATGAGAAAAGCAACTAAGGTAAGGCAAATATATGAATATGAGAAGAAAGGCAACCAAGATAAGGCAATTATCAATTATGACCCTCAAAAGGGAGGTGTGCCCTAAGAAACAAGGGAAAACCCTCAAAAGGAAAGGTACCTTTGATTGCATATTTTTGTGGATCCACTTTAAGAGATGCCTTAATTAAAAATGATTGGCAATCGTGTTTCTTGCTTATTGATTATGGACTATATGAATGAATGAGTTTTCATGATATATAATATATAGATGGAGCATGCCATGGTTTATAGATGTTACATTAAGCATGGTATTATTTAGATTGAGCTTATATGTTAATCATGTTATTATCTAGGTTGTGATTATTTGTTGAAATTACATTAAGCATGTTATTTTCAGATTGCATCGACATATGATTCTTTGAATTTACATGTTACTTTATACGATGTGTAGAATCATTATTATCCTTAAAGTCTCATTTGACTAGTACTGAGTAAGATGGTTGAGCTTTTAGGTATTAATGCCTGTCATTGTGATGGTTATGGTGATAAACTACATGTAACATAGTTTAGTGTTTGGACATATCTGCTAGGACTTATGTAGTAACTAATCTAGCAACATCCTTGTATTTTTGGTAACATCATTGGCCCTAACATGATATATTATTCTCTGACTCTTTGATATTTTAGGTATATATATATAGAAGAAAATAGTCGACCAAAGGATGATTAGTGGTATTTGTTTTTGTATGAATGGTGAATTGTATGCATGTACATATATACGTCTTAATCTTTATCTGGTTGTGTGTGCTGTTTGTTTTCTTGCTACCTTTTTATATGTCACAAACAATGGAAATAGAAAATAATTTGATATAGTTCATGTAGCTAAATCATTACTAGTTGTAGTGTTTTTTAATTAAGAATACAAATTCTCATTTATCTTTTTGTTAATGGGTTCAGGTAAGACTTTAAACCATGCCAACCATCAAGTTTACCATTGAGGTAGAGTGGATATACATAGATGTCCCAAGAATAGGCTAGGTCCAAGTCATCCTAAATATGAAATGAACGATAATCAATAAGGAAAGATAATCCTTATATGCTTTTTAGGCACTATGACAATAATTTAGGACTCTAAAACTTGGCCATTATGGCATAGAATATTTTGATGTATATATGACTTTGCTAGTGCACTAATTTTGTATACTAATGAAATTATAATATTTATGGAGTTATATAAAAGTTTTCATATGCTTCTAATGTATCGAGTTCCTCTATTCAGACATGTTGTTGAATGATAACTTTCACAATGCGCATAAATTTTGATATACACAAGTAAAAATTAACAAAAGGAACTTCTATCAAATAATTAAGGAGGAATAATTAATAATTAAGTAGGATAATTACACATCATATGCATATATCACAATGTAAAGTTCAACAGGCCGAGATGCTAGTGATACACATAGATAAAATCATGCTCATATTCCTAAAAAATGTCAAAAATGCCAAAATCATGTCGATGAGTAGTACTTGAGTTATGATTTTGCCTTAAGAAAGAATCAAACAAGTTTTAAAGCCCTAAATTCAAAAATCTCATGCAAATAAACTCATATACTTCAAATTAAAACAAGAATTTATACTATGCATGGCAAATAAGCATTAATAGGAAAATCAATCCATTAACAATCCAACTAGTCCACTAATGTCATTCACATAACTTTCTCATTCACATAAACTAATTAACAATTTAATTTCCTCATTGGAGTCTAACAAACACCAAAGAAAAACAATGCAAACAATAGGCATATAATAAAGCTAAACACAAGACACAATAAGGAAGCATTTTAAAAAATTTAAGAAAAATTTCCACATAACTTATCAAGATAATGCTTAATCAATCCATATAAAAAATTTAACATTTTCCTAAAAATTAACATCATCCTGACCTCAATCTTAAAACTAAACATTATTCTCAATGTTCAAATCACAGAAATACAAGAGAATAAGGTAAGAAAAGACTACCTTTTAACTTAGCTTTGGTGTATTTTTCAATCATTCTCCAAATTACATATCAAGTTAAATTTCCATCTTGTTGTTCATACCTACAAAGAAAAGAAATCACAAAAGAATATTAAAAACATAGAAATATAAAATATTTGCAAAATGAAACCAATTTATGAAAATTTAGAGAACAACTATCTTGCTAAGAAGCAATTATGCTCTTTTTGAAGTTCAAAGGTAGATTAACCATTCTTTTAAGCATAATGATTCTTGGAGTATAATGATTCACAAGGTATCTTAATTTCAAATTCACTATCTAGTGTTAATTCTAGACATAAGACCACTTAGTAATAAAAAGACACTAGATATCATAGTAATGCATTAGTACACCACTTCACATATTTATATTTTTCTTTTAGGGATACTATAACCCCCCAAAATTAAAATAAGAAATAAACTCAAAAGACTACAAAAACAAAGAATTAGAAGAAAAGATAGGAGTATGAAGTCAATAAATTTTTGTCGTAAACTCTTGGTCAAAAGCAAGATTTTCTTTCTTCTTCTTGATTATGCTTTCTTTCTTGATATCACATTACAAAGCACTTCCTTGTGTATTCATCTTTTCAGCTTGACAAAAAGAATTTGAACCTCAAATGAAAAAGCACAACTTATCCATGTCAAGGTAGTTTTGTAGTTCAACCACTCTAGCTATCTTGGGATGCAATCCATCAATGAATCTTGTCATGGTTGCTTCTGCATCTTCCTCAATGTTTGCTCTAATCATGAGGATCTTTATTTCTTAGTGGTACTCCTTAACACTCATGGAATCTTGCTTTAATCTTTGCAACCTTTTGAACAAGTCCCTATAGTAGTGACTAGGGATAAAATGTTTTCACCTGATGGTCTTTATCTCTTGCCATGTTCGTATTGGCCTTTCACCATTTTATTGCTTATTAATATGCAATTGGTCTTACCAAATGCTAGCATAATATGAAAACTCAACAGCAGCAAGTTTAATCTTTTTCTCTTCAGTATAAGAATGACATTTAAATACATGTTCCATTTTTCTTACCCATTCTAAATAAGTTAGATTCATCATCTCTACTCTTTCTTTCAGCAACTTACCCTTAAGTTGTCTAGAGCTTGATGGGGATTGGATGGCGTTAATCTTGTCATTCAACAACTTCTCTATCTAGCTTTCTATGGCTTGCATAAAAGCCTTTGGATCAAAGTGGAGCTTACTAGTTTGAGACATACTTAGTTGGTGCAAATAAAACAAATAAGATCTCACCACTCTTCCACATATGTTTACATTCAAATATGTTAATTCACTCATGTTTTGCTCTAGTAAATGGCTTTTTCTCTAATGAAAACTCTCTTGCCTTTTACCATTCAACTTACTTCCTATAGTGCTCTTAATCAAATCACAACCAATTGAAAGAAGCAATTAGTAAAAGTGGCAATCACAAAAAAATAGAATCCCAAAATTCAAATTCCCAAAGAATCAAACACAAAAGGAAAAGGGGTGTGTAAATTAAAAGGGAAAGAAGAAGGGAAGATAAGTACGAAGTAGAAGGAAACAAAATAAGAAGGTGAGAAAAACTTGGAAACTAGAAAGAATAAGAAACAAATTAAGTTTAGGAAAGCTGTTACCTTGACGGAGAGATTAGGAAAGTAACAAACTTGAAACTCAAGAAAGATGGATTAGGAAAGAATCAAAATAGGAACGTAATGAAAAAGGAAAAGTAAGGAATTTAGAAAAGTAGGGAAATAGGAAAGTTTGGAAACTTATCACCCAAGTTTATAAAATTAGAAAACTTCTTGTGATTTGTAGTGTAAGTTCTTCACTTCAGGATACTTCCTCACTTGAATGCAAATAGGAAAGCAGTAGCAACCTGAGACTTATTGCAGTCGAAAATTGGAAGCTTGCCAAATAATCTACAACTTTTAATGTTCAACACTGAAATTTTTGAATTTTTTATCTTTTTTTTTCTGAATTTTTTATCTTTTTTTAATAGGCAAAACAGACAAAATAGTAAGAATACAGAGATACCAAATCAAACTAGGCAAAAAAAATGAACTAAAAGACTTGAAATCAATAAGGATTAACAAAGACAAATGAAAGCATTAAGCAAAGATAATAAAAAGATAGAAACCTGATTTCTAGAACCAAGGCTCTGATATCAAATGATATAAGATCCATTAGGAACTTGTCCTAAAGAACCTCCAACAATTTGTACCACATGCGAGACTGGCTAGAAACAAGAAACACACAAACAAAAGATTAAATATAAGTTAAGAACTAAGACTCTAAGAGAAACCGTCTCTTAGAGCCTAAGCCTTGGGATGCCATAAAGGATGACCACTCCTTTGATAAGTCAAGTATTCTCCTAAGAATACAAGGAATGCAATCACATAATATAAAAAAAAATGTAACTCTTATCGCCCTCCTTTCTAATTACATATAAGGCCTTTATATAGGCAATGAGAGACCTAAAACTTTCTAAAAATAATTCCCTAAAGGTGGCACCATCTATTACATGAATTTGGAAGGTTAAGAATAGTGCTACCAAAAAAAAAAAAAAAGGAAAGAAACTAACTTATTCTTCAAGTATAAGTTTTGATCACATGACTTTATTCAAACAACTAAAATAAAAATTTCTTACATGGTCTAGAAATTGATAATCACATGCTACTCATGATGGTTGTCGAAACCACCAAAAATAATTTCATACTCTCAAAATAATTTTTATCGTAGATAGAGTGACTAAGGTCATATTCCAAAAGGACTAATCAAATTATTTAATCTAAAATTAAAATATAGACAAAAAAGAGGGAATTTTTATTTTTTAATAAAATAAAAATAAATAAATTCAAAAAATATTTTTAAACAAAATTCAATGCAAATAATTTCCTATTCTCAAAATAATTTTTATCGTAGATAAAGTGAGTAGGGTTGTATTCCACAAAAACTAACTAAATTATTTAATCTAAAATTAAAATATAGATGAAAAAAAATAAAGGAGATGTTTCTTTTTTAATAAAGTAGAAATAAATAAATTCAAAAAATATTTTTAAACAGAATTTAATACAAACAATTCCCTGCCAATGTTATTTCAGATCTAACTCAACCAATTTAATTATCGAAAACTCTAAAAAAAAATATTTGTTTCTAAAATAGATTAGTTATAAACATCAATTGGTTCTAATGGTTTACTCTTCTTTAAGGGTGTTTAAAAGAAAAAAACTCTCTAATTAAACCTTGTTCATTAATTAATTTCAAATAAACTTTTAGAATTTAAATTATAAACAATATTAAGAATAGGAAAAGTCATTAATCACCATTCAATAATACATATGCTTGTATGTTTAAAATAAAAGAAACATTTCCATCAATACATAAAGATAATTTTGATTTATCAAATGTATTGAATTGCTACCCTAAAAGTGGCACCATCTATTACATGAATTTAGAAGGTTAAGAATGGCGCCATAAAGAAGAAAAAGGAAAGAAATTGACTTATTCTTCAAGTATAGGTTTTGATCACATAACCTTCTTCAAACAACTAAAATAGAAACTTCTTACATGGTTTAGAAATTGATGATCACATGCTACTCATGATGGGTGTCAAAGCCACTAAAAATAATTTCCTACTTTCAAAATAATGTTTATCATAGATAAAATGAGTAGGGTCGTATTCCAGAAGAACTAATCAAATTATTTAATCTAAAATTAAAATATAGACAAAAAGTGGGAATTTTTCTTTTTTAATAAAATAAAAATAAATAAATTCAAAAAATATTTTTAAATAGAATTCAATGCAAATAATTTCCTACTCTTAAAATAATTTTTATTATAGATAGAGTAAGTAGGGTTGTATTCCAAGTGGGCTAACTAAATTTTTTAATTTAAAATTAAAATATAGACAAAAAAAATAAAGGGGATGTTTCTTTTTTAATAAAATAGAAATAAATATATTCAAAAAATATTTTTAAACAAAATTCAATGCAAACGACTCTCAACCAATATTTATTTCAGATCTAACTCAACCAATTTAATCATTGAAAACTCCAAAAGAAATATTTCTCTTCTAAAATAAATTGGTTATAAACATCAATTGGTTCTAATGTTTTACTCTTCTTTAAGGGTGTTTAAAAGGAAAAAACTCTCCAATTAAACATTGTTCATTAATTAATTTCAAATAAACTCTTAGAATTTAAATTATGAACAGTATTAAGAATAGGAAAAGTCATTAATCACCATTCAATAATACATATGTTTGTATGTTTAAAATAAAAGAAACATTTCCATCAATACACAAAGATAATTTTGATTTATCAAAGGTATTAAATTGCTACTCTAATAAATCTAATGAACAATTAAGGATTCACAAATTCAAATAACAATAATTATTTAACTATAATAAAAGTATCAATTTAAATTAACTAAATAACAATGTCATAAAAATAGAAAACATTTCAATACTTAAGAAGAGAAAAACAAATAAATCAGTACTCTCACAAATTATTCATTGAGTCAAATCATTAATAACTTTGACTAGGAAATTAAAAAATTAGTCACTCGTGGCTTTGAAGAACTCAAGAAAATTCTAAAGAAATTTATAAAAATGTAGAAAGAAAAAGAAGATGAAGAGAATATATGAGAAGAGAGAAATAAGAATAGATCTTGAATCTGAGTTGTTCTTTGCATGTCCTCAACCTTTGCTTTTATAGGCTTTCTTTGCCTTATCTTTATCTTTATCTTTTAAATCTCAAAAAAGGATATGAATAAGCCTTCTTTGCGGTATATTTATCTTTATCTTTTTTTTTTGTACAAATATTAAAAAAAGGAATATGGATAGACTATGTAACAGAATTCCCTTTATTTTCTCTAACGAACTATAAAAAGATATATATATATATATATATATAATTAACTTATTATCTGTATAATATCTAAAATTTATATTACTTTTAATCTCAAAATTATATCTATTTAAGTATGTAAAATATACTTATCAAATTTCCCCACACTTAAATCATTGCTTGTCCTCAAGCGACTATACTAGATTTAGAGATTTTATTATTTAGCTAAATAAGATGGCACTATTTCTTATACTCTTTATTAATAATAAGCTGTTATAAATAAGTAGATGAGTTATTTAATCAAGAAAAATTGTAATTCAGCTTTCACCTACTCATCACTTACAATCATCAAGTAACTTTAGTGTGTTTGTGTGCATGTCTAAAATGTGATCAATGCAAACAGCTAGTTGAGCAAAAGGGTTGGAAATTATAATGTTTATCTAGAAATTTACAATGTCCTAATCAATCATACATACATACAAATTGCCTAGTAGAGATCAGCAATCCTTTAATCTAACTCCCCCACACTTATAATTTTTTTTTATTTTTCAATGAGTGGAGGTAAAATATTATATATATATATATATATATATATTAGCCTTTTTTCTCTTGGGCCGTTATAGGCTCTTTTGACGCAAACCTTCATATTGGTGACATAACCTGTTGCACCAAGATGCTTTGCACACTCATGGCCTTAGCTGCACCATTTGACATAAGTGTCAACGTTGATGATGAAGACCCCCAGTTACTAAGTACAGCTTTAGCCAATGGAGTGGGAATTGACTCACTTTTTTGAGTGCTTTGAATTATATCTTCACTTCAACATTATTAAGTATGCAAAAAAATTGATTTGAACATATAAATTCAAAGATAAATATATAATAAGTGACCATTCCTACTCAACTATTTATTCACATAGCACACAATCAAACAATAGTGCTTAAATTAAGTTCTTGAGTTATGCTCATGACTTATGGGTTAATTGCTTTACCACTTAATTTCAAAATTAAATAACTCAAAAATTTATAAATAACAACTAACTTATTAAAATAGGAGAATAATAAGAAATAGTGACCAAAAGATTATTTTTTTTTAAAAATCATTAAAATTCTCTCTAACTCAATATAGTTACCAAAATGAGTAGCAATTATAACTATGAAAATCAACTAAACCCCTCCCCCACACTTAAAATCAATATTGTCCTTAGTGTTGTAGTCATATATAAAGGTAAAGAGAAAAGGGAACTGAGACTTTCCTAGTTTATGGACGGCTTTGTTGCAGTTAGATGTCTGTAGTGTAACATCCGGTCCCTCTGTAAACGTGAGAAACGCAATGTTCGGTTTCTCCATAAACGTCAGAAATGGGCCAAATATAAAAGGAAGTCCTCGAAATAGAAGGAATTGGGACCAACTAAAATTATGATAAAATTTTAAATATTAGAAAATGAGGATTTGAGGTTTGAGATGCCCAAAAACCAGAGCCAAAAGAGCTCAGAAAATTTGCCGAAGAAAGTAGGGGTAATTTTGTAATTTTTGGAAAATTTTGAAAACTCACAGGAGAGCTTTTTAAATGAAAATTTTTTGCTTTTTGGGGTTCTCAGAGGTCCTGAAAACCATGGGAACCCCTAGAGCAGTTGAAACCCCTCCGGTGAGCGATTTCGGCAAAGGTTGACCAAAACTTTGACCGAACGATTCAGAATAGTTTCAGATCCTTTTTAAATGATTCCAAAGGCAATTCCTATGATTAAGAGCCTAAAGAATATTATGGAAAAGATAAATTTTAAAAAGGAGTTGATATGAGTCTAAAATGAAAAAGCCAAGAAAAGGGACTAAAATACAAAAGTAAAAAGTTACATAAAGTGACTTTTGACTTCTTCTTATCCACGTTCCAGCAGCTCCTCTGAGTAAAATGCTCTTTTTTTGCCTAGAAAACAAAGAGAGAGAGTGGCGCACAAGAGCAAGCTCAAGGGAAGAAGAAAAGCCAAGAGAAAGGTATGAATTCATAGAAACTTTTGCTCTTCCCTTTAGAAAACTTCTTCCCCTCCTTTCCTCCTCTCTTCCTATGGATTTAGTGAGGTGTTTGGTTCTATTTTGAGCCCAGAATAGAGGGGTAAATTTTGAAATTCAAGGAGAGAGTTGAAGCAAGGAAGAGAGCTCTTGAGAAAAGTTAGGAAATCAAGGTAACTTGTTGTCTTCCATGCTTTTTCTTCCCTTCTCCTCCTTGTGATAATTTCATCCCATATAGAGCCCAATCAAAGGGAGATGAATTCTGGTCCTAGCAAGGGAGATTCATAGATTTTGAAGTGTGAGAAGCAAGTAGGTGCAAAGAAATCAAAGAAAGAAGTATGAAAACACAAGATAGAAAAGTGAGAGATTCATGGAGACATTGTGAAATTTGTTTTGATCCATGAATTCCCTAGCTTAGATGAGTGTTTGCTTGAGTTCTTAAGATCCCTAAGAGGTCCCCCATATGCCTCTTCCTCCATGAAAATGAATAAAACCCTATAGAAAGTCATGAACCTAAAAGTTAGAAAAGTGTAGAGCATTTAAGGGGATTGTAAAAACTGATTTAATCTATGAGTTCTCTTAGATATTTAAGTGTTTCCTTGACCTCCTACAACTCTTAACAACCTCCCTAAATGGTTCTCCCATCAAGAAAAAATCAAGAAGCCATGAAATCCCATTTATGCTCTAAGTTTTGGCCAAGGAGGGATGGCATAGTTAGAGAGAGTTTTAAATTGTTTCAAACCCATTTTGAGTCATATATGATGAATGAATGTGAGGGGAAACCTTAGGAAAAATTTAGGAAGCTTAAAGAATGAGTTGGTGCTTTAGGTTCCATATTGTGACCTAAGGAAGTAACATGATGTTAGGCCCTTTGTTTTAATGATATGATGACTCCAAGAGGTTTAAAAGGAGTCAAGAATCATATTTCAGAATAAAGAATGAGGGTTAGAAATCATTTGAGGGGTGTTGCTTCATTAGGTGCCAATATGGACCATAATGGAGGTTATAGAGTAATCTAGGGTTTAAGCAAGTTGCATGGCCCTAGACATTGTTTCATGAACTTAATTGGCTCCCATAATTTATGTCTAGGCCAAGAGACACTATTTCCACCAACTTGTGGGTGTGTGGCTAAAAGAGGAGGCTTGAAAGCTAAGGAAAAAGTGTGTAAAATTATGCAATGTACCTCTCTTCACCTTCTCTCATGCATGGATGTGTGTTTAACTTGTTTTAGAATGTGTGTATGTGTATTTTCAAGCTAAGAAAAGTATGCTAGCATGCCTTTATATGCCATGATGCTTGATGCTATATTATATTTTCAAATAATTACATGATATTTGTGTGAGTTTGCTTGAGTGTGGAAAGGCCAAGAACTCTTCCATTTGGTAAGGATGAGCCAAGAACCCTTGAGCTTGGTTGAGACAAAGTAAAGAGTCTCCCAAAAGCAAAGTGGACTCCCAAGAGTATGGTTGAGTCCAAAGTGCTTAAAGAATGGGTGAGGCAAGTCCAAAATCCATGAGGAGAAGTGTGAGGCCAATCCAAACACTTAGTGAGCTCTTAAATGTCTTGCATGATTGATTCACATGCCAAAGTTGCTTTAAAATGCCTATGATTTCTACTTTCTCCATGCATGCATATATGAAACTTGCTTGCACATATTATATATGATGGAATGGGAGATGAGCTATTGGGATTCTTTGAATCTAATCCCCTCCTCTCCAATGATCTAACATGCTAGGTGAACCAAGTGGATATGCTAATGGGAGCCAACAACATTGAAGAAGAGAGATTGACATTCATATGTCTAGCTTTTATCTTTTTTGAGCCATAATGATGTATATGATTATTGTAAATGGCACATGACCCTTGAGACACATGTAAATATGATATTATGTGATGTATACATGTATGGATATGATGTATGAACTTTAGAAATGAATTTGGGTATGTAATGCCAAGTTATGCAAATTGGAAGTTTGATGCAAATGTGTATAAATGTGGGTTGAATGGCCAAAATGAGATGCATGAGGTTTGGGACCATTTGGGCAGCTCACACAAGTCTAAAATATTCTTTTAAATTTGCCCAAAAGGTACCAAGACCAAGGGGAATCCATTTGGCAATTTTGGTACCCAATATGGAGCTAAAATTGACTATAATGGAACCCTATGTCATCTTTTAGCCAAATGAGTTAGTCTTGCCCTGAAACTTGGTATGTAATTAGGTCTCATTAATAGCTTTTTAGGAAGCTAAAGATCATAATTTTTAGAGACCTAAAGAATATTTTATGAATTTTTAAAGTTGAGATTTTTTATGGATTCTGGTATGGGTACTGTTCATACTGGCAGTTTTGAATTCTATATCACCCGATGGCCAAATGGTGTCTAATGCTTATGAAATTTTACATGAATAAACTAGAGGTCATAAGATTTCTGTGGCCATTGAGATCACCTCATTTGGAGGTCTGAGCAGTGAGTTATGTATCTTTGAAGTTAACTGTCAGCATCAGTAGTGCCTTATGAGTCCGGATACTGTTCCATGGGGTCCAGCTGACTAAACATATTTGTTTCATTCTGAAAATTTTTAACATAAATTTAAGATTTGTAGATTTCCAGAATGACCAAATTTGTGTGATTTTGATTTTTATATAATTAGTTATAAATTTTAGAAGTTTGTATCAGTAATCTGAAACAGCAGCCTAGGCAGCAGCGACCTCTGGACCTTTTTGGATGTCAAACGTCCTCTGTGATAAATTCTATGCTCTGTACGTATTTTTAGTGTAAAGTAGACATCTATAGCTTCCCAAAACGACTAAGATTGCATGATTTTAATTTTTCTAGATTTATTTATGATTTTCTAAAACTTGCCCAGAATTGAGGCCAGTGCTGTCCGAGAATGAATACCTATTTCCCATAGCTCCTTTCGATTTCCAAGAGTTGTAAGTGGGTTTTTGTGATACAAATGAATTGTAATAATGAAATTAAATATGAGGGGGCATAGTATGAGTTTACCCGGTCCACATGACACCGAATGGGTTTTTGGATATGATGACTTGCAAATAAAAATCTAAATTTTCATGCTTCCTCTATTAGAATTACGTGTATGTTTCATGATAATTATATTATTCAAAGGCATGAGATGAGCTAAACTTATGGTGTTACACGTAGAGCTTTCCATAGCTTACTTATAACAAGTCTAGAAAGGAAGAGTAGTAACTCTTATTCAAAATAAAAGGGACAACAAATTAAATAAAGAGGAGAGACATTACTTGGAATATAATAGACTTATTAAATAAAATAGAAAATAAAATAAAACTAAAAAGACTAATTTTTTTTATTTTTTTTTTGTTTTTATTTTTAATGGTGGGTTGCCTCCCATTAGTACCTCTATTTAATTTCTATGACCAGACAGAATGCCTCATTCCTCAATTTTCATAAATTGAGAGTTGCAGTTCAATTATTTTTAAGTTGCTCATTGACAAGGTTTGGTCATCACCTAAATAAGCATATTTTAAATGACTTGGCAACTCTTTCCTACTCTCAAAATAATTTTATCATAGATAGAGTGAGTAGGGTTGTATTCTACAAGAAGTAACCAAATTATTTGATTTGAAATTAAAATATAAATGAAAAAAGGAAAAATTTTCTTTTTTAATAAAATAGAAATAAATAAATTCAAAAAATATTTTTAAATAAAATTTAATGCAAATGACTCCTAGCCAATGTTTATTTAAGATCTAAGTCAACCAATTTGATCATCGAAAACTCTAAAAGAAATATTTCTCTTCTAAAATAGATTAGTTATAAATAACAATTAGTTCTGATGTTCTATTCTTCCTTAAGAGTGTTTAAAGGGAACAAGTTTTTCAATTAAACCTTATTCATTAATTAATTCCAAATATACTCTCAGAATTTAAATTATGAATAGTGTTAAGAACAAGAAAAGTCATCAATCACCATTTAACAATATATATGCTCGCATGTTTAAAATGAAAAAAATATTTTTATCAATACATAAAGACAATTTTGATTTATCAAAGGTATTGAATTGCTACTCTACCGAATCTAATGAATAAGTACGAATTCACAAATTCAGATAGCAGTAATTATTCAGCTAAAATAAGGTATCAATTCAAATTAAATAAATAACAATATCATAAAAATAGAAAATATTTCAATACTCAAGAAGAGGAAAACAAATAAATCAGTACTCTCACAAATTATTCACTAAGTTAAACCCTTAATAACCTTGATTAAGAAACTAAAAAAATTAGTTACTCATAGCTTTGAAGAACTAAAAAAAATTCTAAAGAAATTTGAAAAAAGGTAGAAAGAAAAAGAAGATGAAGAGAATATATGAGAAGAGAGAAATAAGAATAGATCTTGAATTTAAGTTGTTCTTTATGTGCTTTCAACCTCTGCTTTTATAGGCTTTCTTTACCTTATCTATATCTTTATCTTCTTTTTAAAATCTCAAAAGAGGATATAGATAAGCCTTCTTTACTGCATCTTTATCTTTATCTTCTTTCTGCACAAATATTAAAAATGAACATGGATAAGCTATGTAATAGAATTCCCTTTATTTTCTCTAACTAACTATGAAAAGAGATATATATAGAATTAGCTTATTATCTATATAATATCTAAAATTTATATTACTTTTAATTTTAAAATTACATCTATTTAAGTGTGTAAAATACACTTATCAAGTCACATGAGGCTTCAAGTGAGCTCTTCCAATTAGAATCTTTTCGGGCCTTCAACTTTAGTAGAATCTTGGGCTATTTGAGAGCATATTAACATGCCACTTAGAGCTCTTTTGGTAGCCATCAGATTCTCATAAAATGAGTTTTAAGTCTTACAATTCATGGATCAAATAATTAAGAGCTTCTTTCATTGTTTTGGACCTTGCTCTAGTCATTAGGCCTTCAACACTTTGTAATGGATCTTTTGGTATATTGGACTTGAATTTTTGGACTTTAATAGATGAATTTCATTCAGCTCCTTGGCCTCCATCTTTAGACTTTATTTTAGCTCTAACATCTACTCTACATGTCCCAAATCATGTCTCACGTTTAGCAACTTACCCATCCTTTCCTTAATGGTCATGCTGTAAAGTCCCACATTGGATAGGAAGGTCTTGGGTAAGACCTTATAAGTGGGGGCGAAGCTTCCCCCACCAGACGCGCGTTTTCCTTGAGCGAAAGTTGGATAACCAAGCCCTCGAAGCTCGGAATGCGACAAAACCCTTGGGAAGGCCGGGTCAAAGACCCTCGAACCAGGGGACAATACGTCTGGTGGCTCTATAAGTGTGTTGGTATCAGAGCCGGCCTAGCCGCATGTACAACCTGAGGACGGGTTGGCCCTCAAAGGGGTAGATTATAAAGTCCTACATTGGATAGGAAGGTCTTGGGCTAAGGCCTTATAAGTGGGGGTGAAGCTTCTCCTACTAGACACGCGTTTTCCTAGTGTAACATTCGGTCCCTCCATAAACATGAGAAACGCAATGTTCGATTGTTCCGTAAATGTCATAAATGGGTCAAACATAAAAGGAAGTCCCCGAAATAGAAGGAATTAGGGCCAAATAAAATTATGATAAAATTCTAAATAATGAAAAATGAGGATTTAAGCCTTGAGTTACTTAGAAATCAAGGTCAGAGTGATTTAAAAAATTTGTCGAAAGGCCAATGGCATTTTCGTAAATATGGGCACTTTTGAAAAACTCATAGGAGGGCTTTTTAAATAAAAGTTTTGAGTTTTTCGGGATTCTCAGAGGCTCTGAAAACCATAGGAAGCCCCGAGACAGTCAAAGCCTCTCCAGTATACGTTTTCCAAAGGCAGTGAGCTCAAACTTTGATCGAATATTCAGGAAGGTTTTAGCTCTGAATTGAGTGATTTCAAAGGTGTTTTATAAAATTGAGGATCTGAAAAGACGGTTCTCAAAAAGGAGTTAAAACGGATTAGAAACGAAAATGCAAAAAACAAGGGACGAAATAGAAATTTTTGGAATTCTTTTGCTTTTAATACTCTCTCTTTCTCACGCCCTCCCTTGCCTTCATTTTTCACCGTCTTTCTTTTGCCCAAAACAGAAAGGAGAATCAGTTCTCTTAGGCGCACAAGAAAGAGCACTCTTGGAGGGAGAAAAAAGCTAAGAAAAGGTAGAAAATTCTATGAAAAATCTAGCTTTCTCCTTAGTAAGTCACTTCTCCTCCTTCTTCTCCTTATTTCTATGAGTTTGATGGTGCTTTTAAATCTATTTTAAAGGCAGAACAGAGGTGGAATTTTTGGATTTGGTGACGGGAGGCTAGCCAAGTGAAAAGCAACCAAGAGAAAGCAAGAAAACAAGGTAAAATTTATATTCTTTGGTAGTTTCTTCCTCCCCTTTCCTCTTGCACGAATTTGGACACCATGATCCTAATTCTTAGGGGCTGTTTTTTGTCCAATTCATAGAGGGATTAGAGGTTTTGGAGTGCAAGGATTAAGAATGAACCAATAGAATCAAGAAAGAGGCATTAGGAAACAAGATGGAACCATTAGGGATCCAAATGCTCCCTTGCAAATCTGATTTAACATGAATGTTCTTAGGCTTAATTGAATATTTAAACATGCTCCTAAGACCCCTAGAGAGCTTCCCATATGCACCTCTCGTCTAAAAAAGCAAAGAAATTGCAAGAAAAACTAATGAACTATAAGCTAGAAAAGTGTAGAGCTCTTGAACATTTTGTAAAAAATGATTTGATATATGAGTTTTCTTGCATGTGTGAGTATTTGATTGAGCTCTTAAGACCTCTAGGAAGCCTCCTAAGTGTGTCTCCCATCAAGAAAAAATCAAGAAGGCCATGAACTCTTCTTCCGCCTATAGTCGCAGGCTAGGCAAGTTCTTATAGCTAGGGAGAGTTTTAAATTTTTCTAAGGCTATTCTTGAGTCATATGTGATGAGTGAAGATGATTAGAGGCCTTGGAAAAAATTTAGAATTCAAAGAAAGTGAATTGGTGCCATAGGTTCCATATTAGGACCTAAAGAAGTAACATGATGCTAGGCCCTTTGTTTTAGTGATGTGATGACTTCAAGAGATTTAAAAGGAGTCAACAATCATAATTGAAAAGAAAGAATGAGGCCTAAAAGTTATTTGATAGGTGTTGCTTTATTAGGTGTGGTTATGGACCATAATGGAGCCTATAGAGTAATCTAGTATTTTATCAAGTGATGTAGCCTTAGAATATGTTTCATGGACCTAATTGGCTCCCATAAATTGTATCTAGGCCAAGAGAAACTATCTCCACCAAATTATGGGTGTGTGGCCGAAAGAGGAGGCTTGAAAGCTAAGGAAAAAGTGTGTGAAATTGTGCAAGGTAGCTCTCTCCACCTTCTCTCATGCATGGATATGTGTTTAACTTGTTTTAGAATGTGTGTATGTGTATTTTCAAGCTAAAAAAAGTATGCTAGCATGCCTTTATATTCCATGATCCTTGATGCCATGTTATGTTTTAAATGAATCTATGATGTTTGTATGAGTTTGCTTGAGTGAGGAGAGGCCAAGAACTCTTCCCTTTGGTGAGGATGAGCCAAAAACCCTTGAGCTTGGTTGAGACATAGCAAAGAGTCTCCCAAAAGCAAAGTGGGCTCCTAAGAGTATGGTTGAGTCTAAAGCTCTTAAAGAATAGGTGAGGTAAGTCCAAAATCCATGAGGAGAAGTGTGAGGCCAATCCAAACACTTGGGGAACTCTTGAATATCTTGTATGATTGATTCACATGCCAAGGTTGCTTTGAAAATGTCCATGACTTCCATTTTTTCATACATGCATTTGAAAAGCTTGCTTTGTACATATTATGTGTGATTGAATGGGAGATGAGGTATTGGGATTCTTTAAATCTCATCCCCTCCTCTTCAATGACCTAACATGCTAGGTGGACCAAGCAATTACGGTGAAGGGAGCCAACAACGATGAGGAAGAGAGATTGACAACCTTGTCCCTTGTTTGATTGAGTTTGGAACCATAATGATGGTTCATCATGTATATGAGGTTGTAAATGTGTTATGAACCTTGAGACATGTATAAATATGCAATTATGTGACGTTTATAACCATGGATATGATGTATGAGCTCTAGAATACAATTTGAGTATGTAATGCCAAATTATGCAATTTGGAAGTTTGATGTAAATGTGTACAAGTGTGGGTGAGAATGCCAAAATGAGATGTATGAGGCTTGTGACCATTTGGGCAGCTCACACAAGTCTTAAATGTACTTTTAGACTTGCCCAAAAGGTGTCAAGACCAAGGAAAATCCATTTGGCAACTTTGGTACCCTATATGGAGTCAAAATTGACCATTATGGAACCCTAGGTCACTTTTTAGCCAAATGAGTTAGTCTTGATTTGAGATTGGGCATGCAATTAGGTCTCATTGAGAGCTTTCTAGAAAGCTAAATATCATAATTTTTGAAGGTCTACAGAATATTTGATGATTTTTCAAAATTGACAAATTTTATGGATTTGGTCTGCTGCACTATTCAATTGGTCCGAAATTTTTTTTTTGTCATTTGAGATTCAAATGATGTCCAATTTCCATGAAATATTATACAAAGAAACTAGGTAATCACAGTGACTTTTGCCAACTAGAAGCACCTCATTTGGAGGTCTAGAGATGAAGATATGAATTTTTGAAGTTTCTGTCCAGTATCAATAGCCTTATCCAACCAGAAGTACTGTTTCATCGAATTCTGAGATCTAGGCTTGATGAAATGATATGGAGATATTTTTTCCCTCTAGTTGACATCCATATATTTCTATATTGGTATCATTTGCATGAATTGAATTTTTTTGGAATTAATTGGACATTTTTTAAGTTCATATCAGTAAACTATGACAATATCAGGACTCAGTTCGACCTCTGAACCATTTCACGTGTCAAAAGCTCTGTGTGTGGATGTTATGACTTGTACATATTTTTGTCATGAATTAGACATCCCAAGATTTCCAGAATGACCAAGATTTCATGTTTTCAATTTTCTGGATTTAGTTATAATTTTCCAAAGTTTGCCTAGAAAAGAGGCAAATTCTAGCTGAGAATGAACTTCCATTTTCCATACCCCATTTCGGTTTCCATGAGTTGTAAGAATGTTTTTGGGATGCAAATGAGTTGTAATGATGTAATTAAATATGAGGAAGTATAGTATGAGCTCACACGGTCCACGTGACACGAATTAAAATTTTTAGATATGACGCAAAGCGAAATTAATCCCATTCTCCTTACTTTTTCTATGGAAAGCCTATATGAATCATGATAGAATACTTAAGAATGACATGAAATGAGCTAGAATTTATGGTGTTCCACACGCTATGTATTATCTCCTTAAAGGTGGTCATAGGAGCTCCATGATACTCCATCATTTTTTTTTTTCTAATAGATTCATTCAAGATAACATTTTTATAGTAGATAAGGAATTTCACTATTTGAAAGCAAAGAGAGGGGGATAAAAACTTAAATTGGTAGTGAAATTAAACATGAACAAAGTGTATGATAAAGTGGAATAGGATTTTTTGAACCAGGTTGTTCTAAAAATGGGTTTAGTTCTAAAAATGCATTTTTGTGAGACATAGGTAAAAAAAAGTAATGGAATGCATAGCTTTGGTAGATTTCAATCTCTTACTCTTAGGAAGGAAAATAGCACAGATCATTCCTCAGAGAGAATTGAGGTAGGGAGACCTTCTTTCCTCTTTCCTCTTATCATTTTTGCTAATGTACTTCAAAAAATGATTTCTTCCAATGTTGCTAGTAGGTGTTTAAAACGGATCTGGTTAGCTAAAAATTGTCCAATACTTACTCATTGTTTATTTACCAATGACTCCCTATTCTTTATAAGAGCTTCTAAATAGAATTGTCATACTATGAAAAAGATTTTATATGACTACTATTGTGCTTCTAGTCAAATGGTCAACTTTGATCAATCCTACATATATTTTTTTCTAGAAACATACCTTGACTACTTAGGAGATGAAATATATGACATTCTAGGTATCATAGTGGCAGATTCTCTAAGAAAGTATTTGGGATTACTGGTCTTTTTAGGGAGGATTAAAGTTTAAGGCACTGGCTTTTGTTCGAGATAAAGTATTTAGCAAAATGTAGGGTTGGAAACAAGGCTTGCTCTTTCAAGCCAGTAAAGAAATTCCTCTTAAGTTAGTTTAAATGCCATCCCTACATATCCTAAGTCCTGCCTTAAATTTCCAAAAAGAACATGCCAAGAGCTGGACAATATATTAGCTAAGTTTTAGTGGAGCCAAAGTGAAGAGGACAACAAAATCCATTAGCAAGCATGGAGGAAAATATTTTTGGCTAAAAGTGCAAATGGATTGGGGTTCAAGGAATTTTTTTTTTATTTTAACCTTGCTCTTTTAGCATAGCAAACTTGGCATATCACCTCTTCTCCTAATGGGTGATGGGTGAGAATTCTTAAAAGGATCTATTTTCCAAATTCTAGGTTTTTAACCAAAACAAAATAAGCAAGAACTTCATAAGCTTGGTCAAGTATATTAGAAGGTAGGGATTTTCTACAAAAAAAAATCTGTTAGTCTATTGCTCATATATTGAAAATTAAATTTTAGGAAGACCCTTGGATTCCTAGCTTGTAGAATTTTAAACTTTCTTTATATGCTCCTTATGAGGCGTTAAAAGATTAAATGGTGGCTAAATTAACATGCAATGGACAATAGGACTTATTTACTATTGATGGATGGTTAAACAATGATGAGTTGCAAGAAATTAAAAAGATACTGATTCCTAGAGTGTTCAAAGATGATAAAGTAATGTGGACTAAATCAAGAGATAGGTGCTACACTATTAAAAGAGTTATCATATTGTAATGGCTTTATCTCATAAGGAGATTATGGCTATGGCAAGCTCATCCTTTAAAGTTTAGCCTCAGCAGTAGAAAGCTATATGGTAATTGAAAGTGCACCCAAGGTAAAACATTTTATTTAGAGGATTTGTATTGGTTCATTACTAATTAGAGCCAATCTTTTGAAAAGGAAATGTAGTCCATGTCCCCTATGTCCATGCTATCCAATTTAGGTGGAGTCTATGGAACAACTCCTTTTGTTACGCAAATGGATAAAATATGTTTGGTTTTCATGCCCACTTTGTAACATCTGATTTTCGTAAAAATAACAGAAATGAACCGATTATGAAAGGAAGTCCCCTAAATAGAAAGATTTGAGGCTAAGTAAAATTAGAATAATAATCTAGACCTCAAATAATAAAAATACAAGGCCCAAGGTGTCTTGAAAATAGAGCCAAAATAATTAAATGAAAATTGATAGAAGTATGTGGCATTTTTGTAATTTTGGATACTTTTTAGAAAATTCAAAATAGGGATCTTTAAATGAAAAATTGAGTTTTTGAGGTTCTCAAAGGCTCTAAAAGTCATAGGAACTCCCAAAACAATTAAAACCCCTCCGATAGGCAATTTCGGCCGTTGGTTAGTTGAACAGTTTGGATTAGTTTCAAATATAATTTGGATGAAACCAAAAGTATTTTATGAATTAGAGGACCTAAATTTTATGATAAAAAATAAGGTTCTAAAAAAGGATTTAAAACGAGCTCAAATAGCATAGATAAAGTATAGTGGCAAAAGTGTAAATAAAGGCAAATGCTATAAAAATCTTCTCCACTTTTATTTATTTGGCACACCTTCTTCATCCATATTTTCCACTAACCTAAAGCAACTCCATACAGGTCTAAAATGATGTCCAAAGAAGAAGGAGAGAGAAAGAGAAAGAAGGCAAAATAGGTATGAACAATTACAAATCATGGTCTTGTCTTCATAAATTTTCTTTCCCTCTCTAAGCCCTTTTCAATGATGTTTTATCTTATTGAAAAGAGCATTTTCATGGATGGTCTCTTAAAGGAAGGTGAGAATTTGAGAAAACTCTTGATGGCATAAATTTCTCCATGGAATAAGGAATCAAATAAGGTAAGATACTAACTAAAATGCATGCTCTTTCCTTATGCTTTTCTCCCTTATTGGTTTGGCCATCCCATGAGCATGCTAGAGGGAGTATATTTGTGATTAAAACATGGTTGAATTAGAGGTTTAGAAGCAAGAGGAACAAAAATATGCAAGTGAAATCAATTAAAAGGCTTTAGGATTCAAGATATGGAAGCTAAGGATTTAATTGCACTTAGCTATTCTTGAAGCTCTCTAGGGATAATTTAACATATGTAAGAGTATGAATGAGTTCTCAAGACACCTAAGAAGTTTCACATGTGCCAACTTCTTAAAGAAAAATTACAAAACTCCATGGGTTTCTTCCTTGGCATAAGTCTTAGCCTAAGCAAGATAATGAACCTAGGGAGAGTTTTAATTTTTTATAAGGCTAGAAAGGGACTAGATATGATGGATAAATATTAAAGGAAGCATTGGAATAATTTCAAAAGACATGGTTTGTGAGATGAAGGTGTAGACTCCATTGTAAGATATAAAGAAGCAACTTGTATTAAGACTCTTTGAAATAAATTTGTGAAGACCCCAAGGAGTGTAAATGGAGTCATGAGACTTGGATTGAAGGAGAAAATGGAGCCAAGATCATGAATTCCAATAATTGCTTCATTGTGTCTTGTATGGAACTATAATAGAGTCATATGAGAAAGTGAGCTTCCATAGAATTTGTATAAAGCTAAAACTTGTTCCAATGATTGAATCATGTCTTATTTGATGTGTCTAGGCCAAGAGAATCAAATGCCACCTAGTTGCATGTGCGTGGCTAAAAAGGGGAAGAAGAATTAAAGAGAAAAGCTTGTGATTTTACTTCAAGGTAGCTCTCTAACCTTTCTTTCATGCATTGCTTGAATGTTTACTTATCTTTGAGTGCTTGTGTATATGTTTAAAGAACTATGAGAAATGTTTCTAGCCATTTCTTACATGTTATAGTACCATTATGTTTCTTGAAATATGTTTATGTATGCAAAGTGGCTTGAATGGATTTGGTTATGCTAAATGTTCCTAAGCATGGGTGAAGATAAGTCAAAAGTCCCTAAAAATGGGTAAGACAAAGCCAAAAGTCTCAAGAAGAGTGAGGATAAGTCAAAAGTCCCTTAAAAGTACGTGAGGCAAATCCAAAAGTCCCAAAGAAATTGGGTGAAATTAGACCAATGCCCTTAAGAGCTTTTGTTTGACATGTATGAATTCATATAATAAAGAAAATGCTTTATGTATATTCATGATAAGCCTAAATGATATGCATGTATTTTTTGACTTGAAATTGCATCCATTATATATGTTTGAAAAGTTAAAGAGTTATTGAAATTCTTTGAATCTCACTCTTCCCCATTTTCCATCTAACCATGTTTAGGTGAAGCTTAAGGAAGCAAAAATGGAAGCCAAGGAGTATGATGTGTAACACTTTAACAATAGAATAGTTTCTAACGCAATGTAATGTCAAAGTATGTATTTATGAGTAGTTTATGACATGTAAACCATTGAGCATGTATAAAAGTATGTGAATATCATGTATGAATAGAAATTGGAACAAAATGTATGTTTACATGAGTTTTTGCCACCCATGAGCCTTTATGTGCATGTGTATAAATGAAAGTGGCAAGGTGAGAATGAGCTCCATGATGATGTGAACCATTTGACATGTTTCTATAGACTATAATTATACTTTTAGACTTGCTCAAGTGATTGTGGAAGGCTGAGAAGAGCATTTGGTGCCTTGTTATCCCATTTTGGACTTCAAATTTGATTAAATCTTGAGTTGAACCAAAGTCTAATCAAATGGATGATTTTTTACATAAAATTTGGCCAACAAGTAGGTCTTATATATATCTTTTCATAGAGCTAAAGAGCACTTAATTTGGAACTCTAGAGAATTTATTATGATTTTTCAAAATTGGCCAAATTATGTAAAATTGGTATGTGTATTGTTCATATAGTTAGGTTTCTTCTTTGTGTCACTCATAGGCCAAATGAATTCTAATGCTTATGAAATTTTACAAGTATAAACTAGACATTATAAGCTTTTCATAGCCACCAAGATCACCTCATATGAATCTTTGTAGAGAGAGAACCGAATTTTTGAATTTATGGTTAGTATTAAGATGCAACAGAGACCTCTAGCACTATTCCATTATTTTTCATGGTCTAAATGGTATTTGTTTTTTAATCTAGAACTATTTTTAGTCATTATTTAACATCTAGAGCTTTCTAAAAGGTTATCATATGTATGATTTCTATTTTTTTAAAATTAGTTATAAATTTTCAAAGTTCATATTAGAAATCTGGAATAGGGAACTCGAGGGCACATTCTAGTTTTTTTTTATATTTAGTTCCAAACTTGAGATATATGAGATAAAATGGGATGTTTCTAACTTGTATAGATATGTTATAAATGGAAAATGATATTGATGAGTTCACATGCTCCCTAAAGCTAATAATGAATTAAATGAGCTTTCCGTTACGTAATTTTTCGCCGTTTAATGCATTAATTTTATGTGAATATGTAACCATAAGCCTATGGAATATAGAGTAAAGGCTAGGGAGCTATGGTATTACACACTTTCTCTCAAGATTGATCAATATAGTATTTATAGAATAGAAGTTAGGCTATCTGAAATGTTTTTCAGTTTCGATTTGGGGGAATATTGAAATTGTTATGCTCTGTTAGTATATTTGGAAGAATAGATATAGATGGGTTTTTGAAAATCTCCCTCTTAACCTAATTGTTACCATGCATAATGTTATTTAGGAATTTCATAAATTTTAGATAACAAACAAATGGTTAGTCATATGTGTCATTTCCAATGGTACTAGCAATAAGACTACTGGATGTTGACATCCTCTTATGGGGGGTTCCTTTAACATTAATGTTAATAGATGCTTTCATGATATTGGAACAAAGGCTAGCCTTGGGGTGATCATTAAACATAGTACTGGTGAAGTAGTGGAATTAATTTGTGCTCCTTGAGTTGCTATTTCACTATTTTTGGCTAGAGCTCTAGCTATCTTAAAAGGTGTACAAATGGCTTTAGATCTTAATTTGAAGCAAGTTGAGATTGGATTTAACAGTAAAGAATTAGTAGAAGCTATTAATTTTACATTTATTTGCCCAAATTGGAAAACTCTACAAATTGTGGAAGATATCATTCCCCTTGTAATAAGTTTTCTTCTTCCTCTTTTTTAGGACACCAAGATCTATTAATTATGCTATAAACTAGCTTTTTAAGCATTCTAATAAGGAGATGTGCCTAGTATGATGGGAATCTTTTCCCTATCCCTTTTTTTATTTGCTCTTTCCAAAGATTTGGATAGTTGTAAACAAGGGATTAGTTAAATTGGTCTATTGTAACTTGTCCATGAACTTCTTGTATTGGTTTATTTCTCTTAAGGAAGTTTTAGTTGAAAGAAAAAAAAAAGTAACATAGTGTTGAGTTCTATATATGTTCTCACACACACTCTCTCTCTCTCCAAACCTTGCATCACTAATTTTGGTTTTTTGAGCCTTTTCCTATGAAAAAATTTTTTATTCAAAAAATACTCATCCATATCCTACTTTTTTTTCCTGAGAAGTCAATGACATAGGTGCCCAACTTCTCTAATTTTTTTTAAAAAATATTTTATTGAAAGTTGGAAGCTTCGATTTCCTTACTTGTTAGTGTGATGGGCTTAGCCTGCCTATAATTTAAAAAGCTATAATACAATTACATTAAAATTAAAAATTTTACAATTTTTTTTACAATTTAAAAATAATTTCTTATATAAAAATAAATTTGTGAGATTTTCAATTGAATAACATATCCTCACATTAACTCAATATTCTATTTTATATCTCAATTATTCCTTTAAATCAGGTTATTTCTCTCAGGTAAGGCTAGTTTTGTGCACAATATATATAATAATAAGAAATTGATAGAACTTTCTTAACCTCCTACAAATAATAAATTTTTCTCTAATTTAATCTAAATTCAAAATTAATTTAAATATTTTAAAAAAATTAAAAAAAATCATCTCAAAGCCTTACGTGTATCTTAACTTTTTTTTTTTCAAATATTTGTCATTGAAGTTAATAGGTAGCATATGGGGTTAGAAGATTGAAGTTGTCAGTTATGTCATCAAAATGCGTTCGCATTCTCTCTAGTAGAGGTGCCAATGTGACGATCATTTTACTCCAATCCTAACCATTTGCTTCATCCATCAGCTTATGGCGTGCCACATAGCTTCTTCTCATAATAACATAAATGTTGTGTCTTAGATGCATAGTAATCTTCCCTAACGCATAGTCAAAAGCAAGTTTTGAAGCAACCAAATAAGTGTAATTTCCCTGTGCCATTAACACTACAAACAAAGGAGAACCCTAAGGTTTAGCTATACAACCCCTCAAGGGATCTAGCCCTCTCAAATATTTGCCTTTAAGAACTTGAGTGCTTAATTTATCCAGTCTAGTTAAAATTTCCCATCCCACCTTACTAAGGCGTCATTCATTGTACTCATGTGACAAAGGCCGTAGCCCCCATACTCTTTAGGCTTACAAAGATGCTTCCACCCAACAGAATGATGCTTCCTGCTACCTTCAGTGGAACCCCATATGAAATCTCTTTGAATCTTCTCTGTAGTATTACGAATGGAGATGGGCACTCTACGATGTTGCATGTGGAAGGTTCGCATGGAGGAAGTTATTGATTGTACTAACGTGAACCTTCCCACTAAAGAAAGGCACCGACTCTTCCAACCACTTAACTTTCTCTGCATTTTATCCACAAGAAACTGAAAATTATTCTTAGAGTTCCTCCATCGATGAATGAAGGAATCCAAGTATCTCCCCACCTCCGTAGCTTTACTGTAATCACAATTTTCAATAATATCTGTTGAATATATATAATATATTGTTGTTATATAAATCTTTATCATTATTAGGAATTATCTTATGTAGATAATCTTTATTATTATTAGGATTTATTTTATGTAGATATTAGTTATTATTTTTGGGATTCTCTCCCTTTATGTATATATATAGTCTTCATCAGAGCAATAAACTAAACATATTTTTAGTATTTTCTTTTCTCTTCCCTATTTTTGTCATGGTATTAAAGCCTTCTCCTCGCCGTTCATCTCGTTGTGATTGTCTTGCCCTTTTGCCTCTAGCCGTGCTGTCTATTGGTTGATCAGATGCTTTTATGAATTCTTGGTATTTTTCAAAATGGTTTACAAGTGTTTTTTGAATTATTTGTAAGCATTTTATCCTTTTTCTCTTTATGGAAAAATCTTAAGTTGCTCAACCTATCTTTATTCTTTTAAATGGTTCCAATTATAGACTCTAATTAGAAAGTATGTGTGGTTTTCTTAAAGGCAGAAAATTGTAGAGGTATGTTACTGATGATATTCAGTTTCCTACTCGTGAGTCTGGTGAATCAGATGTTAAATTCAATGAGAGACTTGATGAGTGAGATAGCAAAAGTAATCAGATTATCACATGGTTTTGGAACCCTTCTATTGCTAGCATACATCAACAGTTTGGATATTTTGAGCCTGCGAAAGAGATATGGGACCACCTTGCTAGTTGATACACCTCATCTGACTTGTCCAACCAGTTTCAGTTACAGAAAAATCTCAGTGTCCTAAAGCAAGAGAAGGGACAGCCATTATATAAGTTTTTGGCCAAGATTGAATCTATCTAGGATCAGTTGGCCTATTCAGAACCTATTTTCAAATGTGAGGAAGATGCATAAGCTTTCTTTCGGTATAGAGATCAACTTCGTCTCATTTAATTTCTGATGGCTGTCATGGATGATTTTGAGCCTATTTGAACCTCTCTGCTTCATCAAAGCCCACTTCTGACTCTTGAGGATGCTTTTCCTCATCTCTGCTCTGAGGAAACTAGACTGGGTCTTTTGCAACACACTCCCAAGATAGCCTTTGCTGCATCCAAACAAACCTTGAAGTCTTGTCATCGCTGCCCTTAGTCAAATCACACTTTTGATCAATGTCCCTATATTGAGTGCAGAACCTATCACAAGAAGGGACATATTGCTACAAGTTACCCCACTCAGTTTTGCCGCTATTATAAGAAGACTGGGCACTTTATTGAAGCATGCCCCACTCGTACTCCTAAGTTTGATCAAGGGCGATCAACCAGGTCTAGTTTCTACAAGCCTACATTCTCTGCCACTGATGAAGCTCTTGCTACCGCTGCCAATTCCACTTCGGGATCCTCCACTACAAATCTCGAGGTTTTACTCTGTAAGCTTATCTCTGGTACTTCCAACCCATCTACTGCCTTAGCTACTCCCTCAGGTACCTCTTGGTTCTTTGACTCTGCTTGTTGCAACCATATGACTAATTAGGAAAACTTCTTTTCTTCTATGTCTCCAAATACTATTGCTCACTCTATACACACTGCTGATAATTCCCAAATGCCTGTTAGTCATATTGGTATTGTTTCTTTGCCTTCTTTATCTATCCATGACACATACTTTGTCCTTGCTATTAGCTTTAACCTTATATTTGTTGGACAACTTGTTGACATAGGCTATGATGTATTATTTAACAAATGTGGTTGTGTTGTGATAGATTCTTAGACAGGACAGGTTATTGGGACTGGGCGTAAAGTTAGTCCTATGTTTGAGCTCGACTCACTGCATCTCCCTAAAGTCACTTCTTCTAGATTGTGTGCTGCTACCACATCCTCATCTCTTAATTTATGGCATTGCCATCTTGCTCATCCTTCTTTGAATAAACTTCATCATTTACTTTCTAATGGTCTCTTAGGTCGAGTCGATGATGAGTCTTTGCATTGTATTTCATGTCAAATAGCAAAACAACTTGCTTTATCATTCAATAAAAATGATTCTATTACTAACTCAATTTTTGATTTAGTCCATTCAGATATTTGGGGCCCCGCGCCTACTCCCTTATTGGGAGGCTCTCGATATTTTATGATCTTTATGGATAATTATTCGTGTTTTACTTGGATATATATCTGAGTTATCTGATATTTATATCAAATTTGCTACTATGATTCAAACTCAGATCTTTAAAGTTATACAATTTTTTCTCCGTCAAGATGCTTTAGAGTATTATGACTCTAAATTCCTCAAGTTTCTTAATGTTCAGGGCACCATTTCTCAGTACTTCTGTCCTTACACCTCTTAGCAAAATGATCAAGTTGAACATAAACACTATCATATCCTTGATTCCGTCAGAGCCCTACTTATTTCCTCATCTTGTCCTGAACGATTCTGGGGTAAAGTAGCATTAACTACTATTTATTGTATTAATAGAGTCCCTTCACCAATTCTTGGTAATATCTCTCCTTTTGAGCATCTTCATAATACGCCTCCTAACTATAGTCTCTTAAATTTTTTTGCTTGTGTTTGCTTTGTCCTCCTTCTGCCTCATAAGACCACCAAATTGCAAGCCTGTGCCTGTGTCTGTTGCTTCCTTGGTTATGATTCTGAACATAAGGGTTACCATTGTTGGGACTCCATCTCTCACCACATTTGCGTCTCCCATCATGTTGTTTTCTGGGAACATATGATGTTTTTATCATTAACTGATTTTTCCTTTCTTTCTCCTACTTTGCCTTCTTTTTTTATAGATACTTCTATTGATCTTTTCCCTAGTGACTCAGGTGTAGCCTCTCCTACTGAGTTCATTCACACGTCTGACACAACGCCTACTCCAAATGAGCTTACTGTCTCTGATCCTCTAGCACATGTTGTGCCTACAGAGCCTGTGTCGTCTACCATCACTCAGCCCACCTGTGTAAGACATCCTCCTTCTTATTTCAATGATTACTATTATTTGTCCACCATCCTTCAATTTCAGAAAACCCAATCCTATAAAGAAGCCTCTCAAGATCCCTTTTGGCAGCAAGCTAAGAATGAAGAACTGTAGGCCTTGGAGAAAATGCACACTTGGGATCTTGTTGATCTCCCTCCTGGTAAGACTTTGGTTAGGTGCAAAGGGGTCTATAAGAATAAAACTTACTCGAATGGTTCTCTAAAGCAGTGCAAGGCCTATTTGGTGGCCCAAGGATTCACTCAGGAGTACGACATTGATTAAGAGGAGACTTTTACTCCTGTTACTCAAATTACTTATGTTCACAACCTCCTTGCCATTGCTGTTGTTAAGTACTAGACTCTTCATTAAATGGATGTCAAGAATGCCTTCTTAAATGGTGATTTGGAGGAAGAAGTTTATATGAAGTCTCCTCTTGGATATTCGCATCCAAAAGATAAAGTTTGTCGCCTTCGTCGAGCGCTTTATGGACTTAAGCAGGCCTCTCGAGCTTGGTTTGCTAAGTTCAGTACTACTATAAGCCATCTTGGTTTTACTTGTAGCCTTCATGATTTTGCTCTATTTGTTCAGAAAAATGACCGTGGCATTGTTCTACCTCTCTTGTATGTTAATGACATGATTATTACAAGTAGTGACCTGACAGGAGTTCAGGAGCTTAAAACTTACTTGGGGCAACAATTTGAGATGAAGGATCTTGGAAGGCTAAATTACTTCTTTAGTCTTAAGGTTTATCATAGGGAGAGTAGTATCTCTCTTTCACAAGTCAAGTTGCCACTAATTTGATATCTCGGGCCTTCATTACTAACAAGGAGGTTAAGAACACTCCCACTGAGTCTAACGCTCACTTTGTTCCCACTAATAGGACCTTGTAGGAAAACCTTACATGCTACTGGAAACTAGTTGGAGGACCCATTTATCTTATGATGACTTGTCTATATATTGCTTACATGGTTCACATTGTTAGTCAGTTCATGTCTAAGCCTCGAACTACTCATTATGCAGCTATTTTTTAGATTCTTTGATACATTAAGGGGACCTTGTACCATGGCCTTTACTTTTCTACTAGGTCTTCTCTTATTCTACGGGCCTACTCTAATGCTGATTGAGCAAGTGACCATGATGACCGTTGATCTACTACTAAATTTTGTATTTTTCTTAGTAACTCTCTTATTTCTTGGAGAAGTAAAAAATAGACTTTAGTCTCTTGATCCAGTGCTGAATCAGAATATCATGCATTAGCAGATACCATAGCTAAGGTTTTTTGGCTCTGTTGGCTACTTGATAATTTAGGAGCTTCTCAGACATCCTCCACTGACATATATTATGATAGTCAAGCAACTATTAAGATTGCTCACAATGATGTGTTCCATAAGCGAACCAAACATATCGAGATTGATTGTCATTTCATTTGCCAACATATTGTTTGAAGTACCATCAGACTTGTTCCCATTCGAACAAAGCACCAGCTAGCTAATTTGTTCACAAAATATTTTAATCCTGGTCACTTCCAGTTTCTAGTAGACAAACTCAAGCTATTTTTTGTCAAGCCATCTTGAGTTTAAGGGGGTGTTGAATATATATATAATATATTATTGTTATGTAAATCTTTATCATTATTAGGAATTATCTTGTGTAGATAATCTTTATCATTATTAGGAATTATCTTGTGTAGATATTAGTTATTATTTTTGGGATTCTCTCCCTTTTTGTATATATATAGTTTTCATTAGAGCAATAAACTAAGCGCATTTTTTAGTATTTTCTTTTTTCTTCCCTATTTTTGTCAATATCATCCTACATTTTAGTAAACGTTACTAGAGAAATATATACAAGTCTTTTGAGCACTAATTTTCTGATCAAAGATGCTGTAGAATAGATTAAGACACTGCATAACAACTTTTGATTGACTTATCTTGGCTTTGCAAAAAAGCAAAGGTCATCAGTAAACATTTAGTGAAAGATAGGTGTACATCTGCAACCTAATTTTAGTAGGGTCCATAAGTTAGCTTCAGTGGCATATGCAATCATATCAAAAAGAATTTTCATACAAAGAACAAATAAATAAGGTGATGAGGGATCACTTTGTCTTAAGCCCCTTGGAGAACAAAAAGGTTGTATTTGTTCCTCATTCCAAATGAAAGAGGTAATGGTTGAAGATGATCGAAATTAACTAGGGATGAGTCCTAATCTCTTCCAATACTTTACTTATAAAACTCTAATTTAGTCTATTATATGTCTCCTCCAAATCAATCTTGATAGTTATAAAGCCATTTTTGCCCATCATTCTACCCATAGTATGTGCCATTTTTCTCACAATAATAATGTTGTTTTGTATATTTTGTCTAGGAACAGAGCTGGATTGGTTTAGGGTTTGCCAATTTTTGACATCAAAGGCTTAAGCCTATTAACAATGACTTTTGTGATTCCTTTGTAAACAACATTGCATAATGAAGATGGCCTGAATTAGGTAACAAATTTGAGGTTCTCCACCTTGGGGATCAAGACTAATAGAGTCTTATTAATTTCAAAAAAAAATTTGGGTCCTTCCATAAAGCTTTGACAAACTTGCAAACATTATTAATTACCAAGCAAATCCCAATTATACTAATAAAAAAGAGCTGCAAAACCATTATCTCCAGGTACTTTAAGCCTTCTTATAGAAAAGAACACTCTTTTAATCTCTATATTATCATCTCATAGTTAAGATTCTGCAATAAATTAGAGTTCAAGCCACCCCAATGGTGTTTAGTGATATGCAACAAATTAGCATCAAATTATTTCCTCTACTAGTTGCTTTTTGAATTCCATTAATTCTCTGGAGAAGAGTTTTTTTTTTTTTAGATGAATATCCTTAAAGGCATTTTGTTCCAATTTTTTAAGGCTTCTTGCAACTCCTTAGGCAAAAGATGAGTATCTCTTTTGTTTTGCCAATTCTCATTCATAAAATTAGTAAACAAAGAATGGTTTAGCCTGGCTACTTCAAATATGAAGAAATGATTCTATGTATGTCTCCAAATGCCACTCGTGCAAACAAGGAGAAGGTAATGGTTTGAAGTAATTCTTGGTAGCACTTTAATAGTCGCATCTGAGAAGGTTCTTTGCCATTTTGCATTACACAAAGCCTTGTGAAGTCTCTTAAAAGCCCTCTTAAGGCTTGGCCATTTAGGCTTTCTCCAAGTAAAGGTAGGGCTTTATGCTTTTATGTCTATAAGGTTAAACTTGTGGATCCACTCTCTGAATCAATTACATCTACTAGTATTGATAATGGCCCTGCCATACTATTTTAACAAGGAGGAGATTTTTATTCAAGTCACTTATTACAAGCCATGCCTTACTAGTAGTGGAAACAAAATAGAGGAGTTTGCTCCATTGTTCATAACGTTGCCCCTCATGAGTATTTACGTAGACTATGGTACAAAATCAGCACCTATGACTCTGTCTATTTACCTTTAGATGCATATACTGAGAATGCTTTTCCACAACAAAAAACTTTCAAGTTATGTCATTTCACATCAACCATATACCACCTGAAAAACATTTGCCTCCACTATCTCTAAGTAACAGAAGCATAGTCAATCGATGGTATTAGCTATCCTAGTACCATAAACCAAAGGCTCTAATAAAGCTACCAAGGAAAGTTTATGAGTCCTTACAAATTTTTGTAAGGAGTTGCCAAACTTCCTGTTAGCTACTTCTCTACAATTCTACATAAGTAACTTTATAATAAGGAGAAAAAGGGATAAAGAGCCCTTGCTCAGTTTACCATATTGTTCTCCAAATGAGACTTACCCTTACTTCCATTCATAGGAACCCTTGCCCTCTGTTTGTCTTCCTCAATAAAGGAAAGCCTCTTGGGTGGGACCCTTTTTCAAAATCTAGCTTAAGAAGTCCTCTTATACATTCAAGTTTAAATGGTTTGGATGTAGCATGTATCCTTGTATTTCTAAGCTTTTTATGCCAAAGCCATGGATCATTGCATATAAAAAGAAAGACAACTTACATTTTTTGAGCTTATTTCATAAGAGCAAAGAATGTAAATGTTTTCAAATTTTTGACTAACAAACAAGACTTTATTATCATTATTAAACACAATATAATGTAGGATTTAAATTTTACTTTATATCCTTTGTCGCAAGGTTGGCTAATACTAAGGAGATTATATTCAAGACCTTTAACTAAACATACATTATTAAAGCAAAAATTTTCATTCAGCTTTACCTTTCCAATGCCTATTATTTTTTCTTTACCTCCATCTTTAAAAGTCACTGAACCTCCATCTTTGTTAAAGAAAGAGAGGAATTTTGAAAGATCTCTAGTTATATGTCTAGAACAGTCACTGTCTAGATACCATTGATCTTTTAAGATGCTTCCTTTTAGGTACCCTAACTTTCTTAGGTCCTTTAGGGTTAGTATTGGTTTTCTTGGATACAATAATAGCTTTGGGAACCCAAACTTTGTTTCTTATTAGATTTTTGCATTTATAATAAGCATGCCCTTTTTTGTTACAATAATAACAAGAGAGATGAATAAGTAAAATTTGATTCTTTTACAAAGAAGTTTTTTGAATAGTTTGATATTTTCTATCTCTCTATAGCTTATTGTTGGATTTATTAAACATATATTTTTGTTAACCTAACATCGTTTTCAATTTTTTTTTCTTTTACCTTTTACAAAGTTAGCCAAGTCTTTAGTTAAAGAGTTAACTTGTTCTTTTAAATCCTCATTTTCCTTTAAAGCATTTACTACCTTCATTTTCAAAATATTTGAGCTTTCTTCAAGCTTAAAATTTATTCAAATAAGACTTCCATACTTTGAAAGTAATTTTTCAAAATTAGAAGAGTTCATTGAATGTTTCTAAAAGTTCAATATCAGAAGAGAGAGTTTCATTTTGTACTGCATTGCTTTCTAAACCCATGAAACACATATTGGAAAACTCATGTTTTAACTTAACTTCTTTTTCTACTTCTTCATCATCACTATAGGTAGCCATGGATTTTTTTTACATGAAATTTAGCCAATTTCCTTTTGATGAAAAGGTCTTTTGATCTGACTTGACCTGTTTTTTAGCATTTGTAACACATGATGATGTTCTTCACTACCCCTTTTTTTGTAGTGTTTTTTATAATATTCCCTTTTAGATTTTTGGTCAACTTTTTACTTCTAGCATAATTTTCCAACCGTTTAGAGAAAAGGGCAATGTCTTACATATCAAGTTCTTCTTCATCTTTTATGGATGGTTCCTCACTAATGATTGCTTTTAAAGTAAGAGCTTTTCTTTTTTGCTCTAACTAGTGTCTCTTAAGATGATTTCTTTCATAGGCTATTAGATATCTTCTCAACTCATCAATTAGCATAATGGCTAGATTTTGACTTTCAAGGTTGTTTATCTTAGATTGCCATGCTGGGAGAAGACATTTGAGATTTTTTGAATTTTTCTCTAAGGCAGTGTAAGTCTTATTCTGTGATTTGAGATCACGAATAATTTTGGCAAATCTATCGAATATTTCCTTAATGATCTCATTTTCTTTCATGTGGAATAGCTCATGCTTATACACAAGCATGTTGAGCTGACTTTTTTTAAACATTTGATGTTCCTTCATCCATCATTTCTAACTTTCTCCACATTTTTTAGTAGTATTACAATTAGAAATTTTATCATATTCTTACTCGTTTACCACATGGTAGAAGATGATGATAGCTTTATCATTTGTTTCAACCATCTTGATATCATCATCAATCTATTCTTTTTTGGATTTATCAATATATTGTCTTAATGAGTCATCTAGCCTCTCTGGAAATTTTGGCTTATCTTCAATCACTTTCTAGACATTTAAGTATGATGATTGGATGTATATCTTCATTTTTACGAGTGTAGTGATTTCCATTAAAGTATGGAGACTTCACAATTGAGAATCCTTCAAGGAAGTATGAATCAAATTATTTTTCTTCACAGTGGTTGCTAACTTCCCATTTTTTTGTAAAACAATATAAAGGACCTTTCCTCTATGCTGTTAAGCACTAACATAAGTAAGACCTACACTAATACGAATTAAAGAATGCACCTAAAGGGGGTAATTAGGTGCTTTTAAAATAAAATGAAATTTAATGCAAATTCTTACAAAAGTAAAAGGATGAAATATTGAATAATGTATATGAATCAAATCAAGATGCTTAAGACTGAGAAAAAGTGAATTAGGAGGAAACTAAGTTGCCTTAATTAAGGATAAAGTCAACTTGATGTTAAATAAAAGAAGGTAAGTGATGCATGAGAATGTAATTACTTGATATGGGATGAAGTTGACTTGGTTTCTTACAAATGTAGTGTAAATGTAAATATGTTCAAATATAGTTAACTTGATATGAGATACAGTTAACTTGGTTTCCTATATATATAGCATAAATGTAAATAAGTGAAAGAGTGATGACTCCCTAATTTTGGATGAGAAAGAGATGTATTTTATGATATATTAGGGAGGCAAAGTAATTTTCTCTTGACTAACATGGCTAAATTTTTATTCAATTAAACAAAATAAAGAAAACGTCTCAATTGCAATATCTTTATCAATTTTAAGCCTCATTTTATGATTGATTTTTATCTCAGAAGAAGGTAGAAGATTGTAGAAAGGAATGAGAAAAGCTTAAGAGTAAAAAGGCAAGTTAAACAAGTCCTCTCGTTACAGCGAGAATACAATTTACTGTAACTAGGATGCACTTTCGCTATAGTAAGGAAGTCATTTCGCCATAGTGAAGTCGTGATGCATACAAATTCCAGGGAGCTCTTAGCTATAGCGCAAGTAGTAGCGAGATTAGCAAAAATCTGGACACCTATAAGCTCTTATTATATCCCTCACCATAGCAAGATCGGCCACTGAAACATACAGCTTTGATTTGTAAGCTAAAAATGTGAAAGAGAGCAAGGCTTTATCATTCAACAGAGGGAGCCACATCTGGTCGACTTGAGAAGTGAGAAAACACACAAGAGGTATTAGGGAAGTTTCATATTAATCGGAAAATCATTGATTTTGTCTAAGATTCTTCCAATTAGGTGTTTCTACTCCATTTTCTCTTCAAGTTGATGTATTTGTTAATATATTTGCTAAACTTTTCTGTGTATTTCAAGCCATGAGTAGCTAAAATTTTGTAACCCTTAGGGATTCTATGAACCTTTGAGCTTTGAAAATAATTTCCCTTTTGATTATGTTAGATTATTAAAGATTTTAGTGCTTAATCTAGATTATGGTTTCATTCTAGTGATTAGCCATCTCTAGTTTGATTATGGGTTTTGTAGTTAGCTTTCAAAAGAAGGGAATTGCTTATAGACTATTGATTGAGCAACTTAAGATTAGATATAATCTAAATTCCATTTGAGATAGAAATATACTCAAGGACCCTAGGTAGTCTAGATAAGATCTAAGCTTAATTATTTGTTGACTTTTCATTTGAGACATCAAATAGTAGAGTTGACATATGGGTTTGAATGGATCGAAAGACATTTTTACTTAATGTAGATCTTCGACTCTAAAATTGACATTAAGCCAATTAATTAAAAAGAGAAATGATTTGCTGTGTAAAAAGGAGATTATAATTTCTATGGTGTCTTTTTTAATTACTTATTTTCGCTTAGAACCATTTTCATTACTATTAATTGCATTTGAATTAATTTTCATAAAATTCACTCATAACTTGACTTGTTTAACTAAAATGAATATGAGGAATCTAACGCCTAATCGCTAATCGTATTAATTTTCTGAGGAAACAACCTTGACTCATCACTTACTATTCTTACAGCTTGTACACTTGCGATGCCATTATTCTGGTGTGCATCAAGTTTTTGGCACCGTTGCCGGGGAATCAAGGCAATTGGTGAATAAAATTAGAGGACCTTGAGTAGTTTTAACTTAAGCACTTAGTTTCTTTTAATTTATTCTCTTGTTTATTTATGTTTTCATTTGTTAATTGTAGTAATTTTATTAGTAATTTCTTAGTTTATTACCTTTTAGTTTTTTTGGTTTAATTAGATTCTTGATCTGTGCTCCTTTGTTTTCGCAAGTATACTAGTATATGCCACCTAAATCCAAATCCAAGAGAACACCTAGAAAGACAAGGAGTTTGAAAAATATTTTGGCTGAGGGGTCTATGGTAATTCAACCTGAGAGTAGGGTAAACATTCCTGCTACGAAAATGGCACACAAAGATAATCAAAATCGGACTATCAAAGATTTTGCGGGAAGAACCATAAAAATGACTCAGCCTAGCATTGTAGTACCGAATTTTCAAGCGAACAACTTTAAGTTAAAGCCAGTGATGATTTCCATGCTTCAAATGAATGGACAGTTTGGTGGTAAATCAGTAGACAATGCTAATAGACACATATTATCCTTCTTGGAAGTCTATGACTCTTTCAAACAGAATGGAGTGCCTAAGGATGTCTTAAGGCTTAGATTATTCCCTATCTCTGTCAAGGATGATGCAAAAGAATGGTTGCTCAATTTGCCGGAGGGATTTATCAACAATTGGGATGACTTAGATGTGATTTAATCAACTTCAAGCAATTATCGGATGAGCACCTTTATGTGGCTTAAGAAAGATATAAACATTTGAAGAGACAATGTCCAAGTCATGGCATGGATGAATGGGCCATTGTACAAAACTTTTGCACCAGACTCAATGCACAATCAGATACTATGCTAGCATCGATTCTTAATGGTAGTTATGACCAACTCCCAGTAGATGAGGTGATGAAGGTACTTGATAATCTATCTGAAAGTTATTCTCATAGGGGGGATGAAAGACTAGCAATTCCCCAAACATCTAATACTAAAGAGGATTCTTCTACTCAGCTGGCTACTATTTTATTAGCATTGAATAAGCATTTTGATTTACTAGAATTGCAAGTGCAAAAGAAGACCGTTTTGAATGTGTGTTCTACACAAGTAACTCATATTGCATGTGAGTAGTGTAGTGAGATGTTTTTGCAATCAGAGTTAGTGAATTATGTAGGAAACTTTTAAAGGAGTCAAAACAACCCCTAATCAAACACCTATAACCTTGCATGGTGTAATCACCCAAATTTTTCTTAGAAGCTTGGTCCATCACTTAATCAGTCATCATCTTTTGGAACAAGGCTAACTCAACCTCCGGGTTCTCTCAAGTGACAAAGCAAAATGGTAAAAAGCTCCCTGAAGTACAAGCTCAAGTGAAGAAGCCCAACAGGGTAAATTCTAAGGGTCCATCAGGTGTTATTCAGATTGAAGATGAAGAACTTTAACAGGAAAAAGAGGAAAAGACTGCTGGTGTGAATGTAAAAAAAGAGGACAAGGAAGGGAAGTCTAAAGTGGAGAAGTCGAATACAACTGAAGAAAAGATAGTGTTGCATCCTAAAGTGGTGTCATTGCCTCCATTTCCATAGAGATTACAAAAGAAAGTCCTTGATGAGCAGTATAAGAAGTTTTTGGACATGTTTAAGCAACTCCACATTAATATCCCCTCCTCTGAAACTTTAGAGCAAATGCCTAAATATGCTAAGTTCCTAAAAGATATGCTTAGCAAGAAGAAGCGGTTCATTGAATTTGCAACAGTGGCATTGACAAAAGAGACCACTAATATACTCAAGTCCAATCTTCTAACTAAGTGTAAAGATTCTGGTTCTGTTTCTATCCCTTGCATGATTGGGGACAAATTTGAAGGTTGAGCACTTTATGATTTAGGATCTGCTGTAAACCTCATGCCATTATTTGTTTTTAGAAAGCTACAATTAGGTGAAGTTAATCCAACGACTGTCACTTTGCAATTGGCTGATAAAAGCTTTTCTTATGCACATGGGATCATTGAAGACGTGCTAGTAAAGGTTGGCCTTTTCATTTATCCTGCTGATTTTATTGTGCTTGATATTAAAGAAGATAGAGATATCCCATTGATAGTGGGGAGGCTATTTCTAGCTATTGACAGATCACTTTTTAATGTGAAAAAAGAAAAAATTATAATGAGGTTTGGAGATGAGCAAGTCACCTTTAGTGTGGAGAAAGCTATGAGACATTTAGGTGGTGTAGAAGAATGCTAAGGGTATTTATTGTTGAAGAGGTAATTCAAGAAGAATTGGATTCTTTTACTTTCACCGATCTTCTTAAAGCAGTACTTGTTGGTAAAACAAGTATAGGAGAGGTGATGAAAATGGAAGTTGAGCACAAACTCAATGCATTTAGACTTGTTGCTAAGCAGAATGGGCAATTTGAATCGTTAGAGCTGGCTTCACGAAAAGCTCATGCTCTCCCACCATCCATTGAGCAACCCCTAATTTTGGAGTTGAAACCTCTTCCACCGCATATTAAATATGCTTATTTGGGGGAAGGAGAGATTTTATCGATCATAATTTTGTCTACATTAACACTTCTCCAAGAATAACAACTGTTGAAATTGTTAAAATAGCACAAAAGGGCTATTGGTTGGACCATAGTCGATATAAAAGGGATTAGTCTAGCCATTTGCATGCACAAAATTCTATTAGAAGATGACTATAAGAAATCAGTGGAGAATCAAAGGCGATTGAATCCTATAATAAAAGAAGTGGTCAAGAAAGAGATTATCAAGTGGCTTAATGCTGGTATTATCTATCTCATATCGGATAGTAACTAGGTAAGTCCAGTGCAATGTATCCCTAAGAAGGGAGGGATGACGATGGTGAACAATGAGAAGGATGAAATGATTGCCATAAGAACAGTTATAGGTTAGAGAGTTTGTATGGACTACAGAAAGTTGAACACAGCTATAAGAAATGATCATTTCCTGCTTCCATTCATTGATCAGATATTAGATCGTCTAGCAAGAAAAGAATTCTTTTATTTCTTGGATGGCTATTCTGGTTACAATCAAATTGTAATCACTCCTGAGGATCAAGAAAAAACTACTTTTACATGTCCCTATAGAACTTTCGCATTTAGACAAATGCCTTTTGGATTGTATAATGTTCCTGTCACATTTCAAAGATGTATGATGTCAATTTTCTTTGACATGATTGAGCATATCATGGAAGTCTTTATGGACGACTTATTCTCAGTATTTGGCATCACTTTTGAAGAATGTCTGGATAATTTGACAAGAGTTTTACAAAGAGGTGAGGATACCAATTTGGTTTTCAATTGGGAAAAGTGTCACTATATGGTTTGTGAAGGTATAATGCTTGGGCATAAGGTGTCAAAAAAAGGATTAGAAGTGGATCAAGTTAAAGTTTCAGTAATTGAGCAATTACCACCACTTACCAATATGAAAGCTGTTAGAAGTTTCTTGGGGCATGCTGGGTTCTATCAAAGATTCATCAAAGATTTCTCAAAGATAGCGAAACCTTTATCTCATTTGCTTGAAAAGGATACCCCATTCAAGTTTGATGCAAATTGCTTGAAAGCTCTTGAAGAGTTTAAGCAAAAACTTATCACAGCATCAATTATAGTGGCTCCTAATTGGTCACTGCCCTTTAAGGTCATGTGCAATGCAAGTGATTATGCGGTTGGAACTGTTCTTGGCCAGAGACATAAGAAGATCTTTCATCTTATTTATTATGCAAGTAAAACTCTAGTTGGAGTACAGGTAAATTACTCAACTACTGAAGAAGAAATAATTGTTGTTGTCTTTGCTTTTGAGAAATTTAGAGTGTATTTGATGGGCACTAGAGTTATAGTTCATACTGATCATGCTGCTATAAGATATTTATTGTGTAAGAAGGAATCTAAACCTAGGTTAATTAGATAGGTTTTATTATTGCAAGAATTTGATGTGCAGATTATTGATAGAAAAGGAACTGAAAACCAAGTTACTGGTTACTTATTTAGGCTTGTGAATAATTCTGAGTGTGTGGATGATTTATTAATTAATAAGAGTTTTCCTGATGAGTTTGTATTTGCTGTGAATAGTGTGTTTATGCCTTGGTACGCTGATTATGCCAATTACTTAGTTAATGGTATTATGCCTGATGAATTAAAGTCTTATCAAAAGAAAAAAAAATTTTGCATGATGTGAAATGGTTTATGTGAGATGAATCATTTTTATATAAGAAGTGTGCTAACCAAATTTTGAAAAAGTGTGTGCCTCAAAATGAACAAAATGATATTTTATATGCTTATCATGCTGCTCCTTATGGTGGTCATTTTAGTGGCCATCGTACTGCATATAAAATATTACAATCTGGATATTATTGGCTTACATTATTTAAAGATGCTTACTTATTTGTTTGTCATTGTGATGCATGTCAGAGAACAGGTAACATCTCAAAGAGGTATGAAATGCCCCAATCTGGTATTCTTGAGGTAGAATTATTTTATGTGTGGAGAATTGATTTTATGGGGCCTTTTGTTTCATCTAGGAGTCATCAATATATATTGGTCGCTATTGAGTATGTGAGTAAGTAGGTTAAGGCTGTGGCTTGTCATTCTAATGATGCTAATATGGTGGTGCGATTTTTGAAAAAGAATATTCTTACTCGTTTTGGCACACCTAAGGCACTCATTAGTGATGAGGGAACTTATTTCAACAATAAGTTATTTAAATGTTTACTTGCAAAGTATGGAGTCACCCATAAGATGGCATTGGCATATCATCCTCAAACTAACGGGTTGTGTGAAGTGTCCAATAGAGAAATAAAAAGGATTTTAAAAAAAACTGTGAGTCATACTAGAAAGGATTGGACAGATAAGCTTGATGATGCTTTATGGGCATATAAGACAGCTTTTAAATCTCCAATAGGTATGTCTCCCTATCAATTAGTTTTTGGAAAAGCTTGTCATTTGCCTATTGAGTTAGAACATAAAGCATTTTGGGCTATAAAGAAATTGAATTTTGATATAGATAAAGTAGGTGAGAAAAGACTAATGCAACTAAATGAATTAGATAAGTTTAGATTGCAAGCTTTTGAGAGGTTAAAATTTACAAGGAAAGGACCAAAAGAATTCATGATAAGCATATCTTACCAAAAAAGTTTGAACCTGGAGACCTTGTGTTGCTTTATAATTCTCATTTTAAGTTATTTCCAAGTAAGTTGAGATCCAGGTGGTCTGGTCCTTTCAAAGTGATCTCTATGACACCTTATGGAGCTATCAAAGTTAAAGATGAGAAGTCAGGAAATCAATTTAAAGTAAATGGTCAGAGGCTTAAATATTATTTGGCTGGTGAGATAGACCAGTAGACAACGGTCTATAGCTTCTCTCAACCTCCTTGATTGGCTGACAAAGTCCGGCTGAGGACTATAAACTAAGTGCTACTTGGGAGCCAATCTAAGTTTTCTTCTTGTCCTTATGTTTTAGTTTGATGTTCTTTTCGTCTTTGGTTTGATCTTCCTTTTTCTCTGTGTGTTTTATAGGTTTGATGTTGGTGTGGAAGTGTTGGATATTTAGGAACAAGCTGTTGGCAAGAAAGGACAAGTCCAGTTATGATTTTCAAGGAGTTTTTAACTATTGATTTGAATTGCATATCATTATTCCAGTAATCTTGATTATTTGATAATGTTTGACTAAAGTTTAATGGGAATGGGTTTAGTAATTGCATGATAGGAGGTGTAAATAGGGCTAGAAAGTACTTATTTGAACATTTATGTGGAGGACTAATCATTTAAAAAATAAAAATAACAATAACAATAAAAATAATGTTGATTCTCATATTTATGTTTTTTGGAAATTGTGCTGCAGTATTCAAAAAAAAATTGCTATGCGAGGAGTCCACCTCGCTATAGCAAGACTGCCGGTTCTACATCTGGTACATTAAATAGAGAGTTCCTCACTATGGCCTGGGTTGTGGTGAGCCAGCATGTGTTTGAAAGATGTCAAGTGTTATCGATACAGTGAGACCACCATTTCGCCATATCGAACTCCCTGTGTTTCCAATCTGGTACAAAGTCCAAAGAGTATTTCGCTATAGCCGAGCTATGGCGAGTGAAATGTGTTGGGAAATTTTTTTTAAGTATCCTTGAGATGGCCAACTCACACTAGCGACTGTAGTATACTCATGGACAAGTACAAAAGCCAGAAAGTTGCTCGCTATAGCTTGGCTATAGCGAGATTCTTCAACTAACAAGAATTACCTAAGTATGCTCGCCATTGCGAGAGGCACTTTCGCCATTGCGAAACAAGCAGCTCTGCTCTTGGTACTTCTTCCAGAGATCACCTCCCTATTGCCTAGGCAATAGCGAGGTCTTTGAAAATATATATATATTTAATAAACATAATAACAAAATAACCTTCAGACGCCTTTTCATATTTTTCATTCTCACTTATTCCTAGCTATTGCATGCTTGTGCCCCCCATCCCTTTTTTCCTCTCTTCTGCATAATTCTTTGCTTTACACGCTCCCATTCCCCTCGTGCACCACCTTCCTTGCATCAGGTACGTTGCTCGCCCTTTTATTTCCTCAATCGCTGCCTTTTTAGCTATTTCTGTGGTTATTAGGGCTAGGATTCTTTTTGCATTTATCTACGTAATTAGGAGTCAATAGGTCAGCATTTCTGGTTGCATTCTGTTGGTCGACTATTTCTGTGCAGGAAGTTCTCATTAATCTAAAATTTTTCGGCCTAAATCAACATTTCCGAAAAAATTTTCGTTCTCACTATAGCGAGTTCGAGCATTTTTTTCAGAACATACTGTTTCTTTTCTAAGCACTTCTTGCCTTTCTTGCTTTGAGTTTCTTTTTCCTTATCTTCTTGTTTGCTCTCAGAGGTTCATTTCCATATCATAGGCATGTACCATTAATTTGATTTACTAATTTTTCTTATTCATCACTGTTTGCACATGATTGTTATGTGGTTTGCTATAGCTGCTTACATTGGTTTCTTTTTTATTGTTATTTTGATTTCAAAGTTCATGGCTCCCAAAAAGTAAACAAAGACCCGCTGAAGCATCTTCCTCGAAACAGAAGAAGAAATCTTATGACAAAGACAGATTTGCTTCTTCCAGAACTGAATTTCGCTTTGAGCGCCTTTTCTCTGATTGGATTTTTGTTGAAGATAGATATTATGAGCCCCACATCTTGGATCTTACTTACAATGACTTTGAATGGCATGGCCTACAAGGTTTCACAAAAAAGCCAGTGCATCGGATTCTTTTAATGATTCAAGAACTGTATGCAAATTTTGAAAACACAGAGGAGGACGATGATGAATGCTATTGCCCATTAGCTTGGGTACAAATCAATGAAAAGGTCATTCAGGACTTTTATGAATTGCCCGATGTTGTAGAATATGCCTTCCAGTCTTACTTGGCTAATCAGTAGTCAATCCCATAAGAAGAGGTAGAGACGACTATAGCAAATGAAGAACGAGCAAGGCTTACTAACAAAGTGTATGCAGTCAACCAATTGAATAAGCCTGCTCGATATTAGCTGCAATTCATCACTAGCAACATCTTGACTAGTTCTCATGGGTCCAACATGATCCAAGAATGAGCTATTTTGACTTAGTGCTTTATGACCATGTAGCGGGTGAATATTCCCTATCTTATGATCTTCAACTTCAAGCAAGTGGTAAGGTCAAATAAGGTAAGCTTGGTATATCCCCACATGCTTACTGAGTTACTCTCAATGGAGGGAAGCCGAGTATCTAAAAATGATGCTCAATTCAAACCAAAAGGGCCTTTTAAGAATGACAGCATGAAGGATGAGTCGGGAAGACCCCGTAAACACCGAGCACAAGCACAACCACAGCTTGAAGCATCTCCACCTCTTCCATAGCAACAAGTGGGTACTCCAAAGCCTATGATGTAGGATGCACCACCTCAAAATTAGTTTAAAGACTGGGTGAAGGATTCCATTGATAGACTAAAGGGTCATGTCCTGTCAATGAAAAATCAACTGCAAATGCTTGTGGATTATCTGATACCTGCACCTCCAGAGGTCCCTCAATCCTCAGTCATTGTTCTTCCACAAGACCCTGTACTGCAGGATATGCCTGAGCCCTCTGACTCATAGAGTTTGTGTTATTTGCATAATCCTTCTTGTTTTTTTGCTTTCATTTTTGGATAATTGTATATGGATCACTGTATATCATAATGTTTTTGGATTATGCACTTGCTAGTTTTATACTTGATGTCTTATATCTAACGCCCACTTACTATTTGCTGCGTGGTCTCTGTATATTTTTGGTCTCTCAGATATAGGAGTTGTTCGAGCACTTCCCTCTCATCTTTAACTTTTCATATCAGGGCAGTCTCATCTCTTTCTTTCTACTTACATCCCTTACTTTCGCCCCAATTTACTTCTACTTTTCTGATTCTAGTATCTCTTCTTTTAAACATTACGGATAATGTTATCTTTAAGTGTGGGGGAAGGTAGATATAGGCTAGGTGGATATACAGATTTAAATAAATAATAAGGATAATTATATTAATAATAATCAGTCCACCATAATATTTCTAATTTTCACTAGATTTAGCCCCCTTTGCTTCAGATGAATACTAAAGAATGAATATGGGGATTAGGCAAACTTGAAATGAACAAAGCAAGTAATGTAGTTGTAGTAAACACCTATAATAGAAGCACTTCTCAACAAAATGATTATTAAAGTAATTCAAGCTTTTTCTTTAGTTAGCCCTAATTTATTTATTTTTAGATCTCCCCAATTTATCTTCTTTTGATGGATATCTGATTGTCATTTGAGAGGGATAATTAAAAAAACATATTCAGATATATCTCTACTCAAATAGTTAAAATCACTTAGTAACCGGGAGTCTACACCAAAAAGTGTGAACTTTCACATCAAATAATGATGAAACTAAGACTATGCTAGTGAGCACTCTGAGTCAATTTTCTTAATCTGAGTAATTAGGTGGCTTCATAATTAATGTTGCCATTCGTGTCAAAAGGATTAAGAGAAATGAGGAGGAGAAATAAAAAAAGAAGAAGAGAAGAATGAGAATGATTGTGCTGAGAGTAGTACTCTGTTGAACAATAAAGACCTCTCTTAATGAATTCTAACGATTGAAGTTAGAATAGATAGTTGGATTGGGTCTTGAAAGTATATTGAGGGTTTTATTGAAAATTACTTGATTGCTTCTAAAAAATATGTCTGTGGAACACACACACACTCCAGAAATCAAGAGGGTGTTGCTATGAGTACATTAGTTTTGAAATTTAAATTGAGTTTTGCTGAACTTCTACTTCTGACATTAGTTTCATTCTAAGTGTGGGGGAATCTAAAATTTTGGTTGATTGGGTATTTATCATGGAAAAGAATTAGTCAACAGCCACATTGATTGATATTTTTTAGGAATTGCTTAAGGACAAGCAATAATATAAGTGTGGGGGAGTTTGATGACTCCTTAATTTTGGATGAAAAAGAGATATATTTTATGATATATTAAGGAGGAAAAGTACTTTTCTCTTTACTAACATGGCTAAATTTTTATTCAATCAAACAAAATGAAGAAAACGTCTCAATTGCAATATCTTTATCAGTTTTAAGCCTCATTTTATGATTGATTTTTATCTCAGGAGAAGGTAGAAGATTGTAAAAAGGAATGAGAAAAAAGAGAGAAGCTGAAGAGTAAAAAGGGAAACTGAACAAGTCCTCTCGCTACAGCGAGAACACAATTTGCTGTAGCTAGGATGCGCTTTAGCTGTAGCGAGGAAGTCATTTCTTCATAGCGAAGTCATGATGCATACAAATTCCAAAGAGCTCCTAGCTATAGCGCAAGCAATAGCGAGATCAGCAAAAATCTAAGCACCTATAAGCTCTCGCTATACCCCTCGTCATAGAGAGATCGGCTACTAAAATGCACAGCTTTGATTTGCAAGCTAAAAATGTGAAAGAAAGCTAGGGCTTCGTCATTCAATAGAGGGAGCCGCATCTGGTCGACTTGGGAAGTAAGAAAACACACAAGAGGTATTGGGAAAGTTTCATATCAATCGGGAAATCGTTGATTTTGTCCAAGATTCTTCCAATTAAGTGTTTCTACTCTATTTTCTCTTTAAGTTGATGAATTTGTTGATATATTTGCTGAACTTTTTTGTGTATTTCAAGCCATGAGTGGCTAAACTCTTGTAACCCTTAGGGATTCTATGAACCTTTGAGCTTTGGAAATAATTTTCCTTTTGATTATATTAGATTATTGAAGATTATAGTGCTTAATCTAGATTATGGTTTTATTCTAGTGATTGGTCATCTCTAGTTTGATTATGGGTTTTGTAGTTAGCCTTTGAAAGAAGGGAATTGCTTATAGACCATTGATTGAGCAACTTAGGATTAGACATAGTCTAAATTACACTTGAGATAGAAATATACTCAAGGGCCCTATATAATCTAGATAAGGTCTGAGCTTAATTGTATGTTGACTTCTCATTTGAGACATCAAAGAGTAGAATTGATATATGGGTTTGAATGGATCAAAAGACATTTTCACCTAATGTAAACCTTCGACTCTAAAATTGACATTAAGCTAATTAATTAAAAAGGGAAATGATTTGCTTTGTGTAAAAAAGGGATTAGAATTTCTAAGGTGTCTTTAATTGCTTATTTTTGCTTAAAACCATTTTTATTATTGTTAATTACATTTGAATTGATTTTCATAAAAATTCACTCATAACTTGACTTGTTTAACTAAAATAAATATGAGAAATCTAATGGCTAATCACTAATCGTATTGATTCTCTGAGGGAATGACCTTGACTCATCACTTACTATTCTTACGGCTCGTACACTTGCGGTGCCATTATTCTGGTGTGCATCAAAGAGAGAACGAAAAACACTGCGATATATCATGGTTTGGACTTCTTATTCTAGTCTAGTCTATTTACAACTTTAAGGGATTTTTTTCTCACTAAAAATTAGAGTGCACAATGGCTACAACACTTAGATTTTCTAAACTCACCTAAAACTTTTACAAAAGATTTTTCTTAAAGCTTATCCTAAACTCTTTACCCTTCACTTAAACGAATTTACAAATAAAGTAAGACGGTTTTTAACCCTTATTAAACAACTTACTATAGGGACATATTCTTAGATGGCTCTTTAATAGCCCAATAGACCAAAGGCAAGCTATTTGAATTTTTTTACAGCTTGAGTTCATGTATCCTTCCTTTAACTCTTCTCCTTTTATAGCCTCATGAAAGTGGCCGTTGTAGTAGAAAAATAAGTAGCTGATCGTTACTCTTGCTCTATTAAGGCATATCTAGCTAAAGAAGGTCTTCATCATGAGTTATGGTTAATTATAGTGTTCTAAGGTTCTAATTTCTAGCTTCTGCAAATGCTCCATTCCTTCTTTCATGTCTTTAGGTTTTACTTTATGTAGCATAAAGATGAGAGTTGTTCAACTTAGTTCCTCAAGCAAGCTTGTCCTATTTAATGCCATTTAATGCTCTTTATAAATACTTCTCAGATAGGTGGAGATAGGGATAAGAAAGCTTTGTCTACCAAGGGAAAGTGACATGATAGAGAAAAGTAGGTGTCCCCTTCTAATTGGTGAATTTAATCAAAGGGAATAAAATATTCTAATATCTTTTTTACCTTTTGCTTGAAATTTTTAGAGGATATTTGGCCAAATATCATGGGACACAAAATAGGCTAAATAAATTGGGCTTCTTCAAAGTTTTGTTATCATCAAACAAAGATATGGGCTTACGAAACCTCTTGGGCTAACACCAAGCAGCTTGATAATTAAAGTTTTCCTAAATAACTTCATAAGCCTTTATTTCTCCTTTCTTGAAAGAATAAAATTCAGGCATGAACTCTCCCTATGCTTAATAATCACTCCATCTTCCAGGTTTAATGGAAAGCTATCAGTAGGCTATCCTTTAAATCACTCTTTTTGCTGGAAGAAGAGTAATGTGAGCTTCTTATACTATGTCCTTGCATGAGAGATTTTTTGTAAGACATGGGAGTACCTTGCGACCTATCATTCTCTTTTGGTTCTTCAAACCAATCCTCCATTCATGGTTGTAAGGAACAATCTCAAGAAAAGGATTGATTTCCCTTCCTGACCTTCTTGCTTCTAACAAACAAATTTGCCCCCTCTGATGGGGTTGCAATAAGGAGAGAACTCTTTTTAGACATCATTTGATACGGGATTTTGTTATGCATAGATCTAAATATCATATATGCATTGTTGTACCTATTTTGCTGAAGAGGAGCTATACAATAATTAATGCTCCCTCCCCTTAGCTTAGTAATTGCGACGTACACTTTACTAAATTCAACCACTAGAGTTGTATAATATGAAACCAAATTAAAGACATACCTTGTTTATCTGACCTCCTATTTTTTAGAAGATGAAAGAGTAAGTATCATCACTCTAGGTCTATCATTGTCTCAATTTACTATTTTCTTTTTAATTCTTCCACTCCATTGAATGTAATTATTGTTTCTAATTTTTACATAGGTTTTTTTTATTGTTTGTTGTTTTCAAGTTAATATTTGCATTATTTGTTCCGTCTCAACTCTTCAGTCACTCTTCATATACATAGATTAATAAATTGACCTCCTTTTTATTTGTTAAGAAAATTACAAGTAAGTTTGATATCCATTTCTTTATTTAAAATCACTCATAAAATTCATTAAAAAAATTAAAAGTAAAGTACACATATCTTCTCTGAATTTTACTAAAATTATACATATTTCTTCAAAAATAAAAAAATTACTCTATATTTTGGTCTAATTTTAATTTTTTTTACTAAAATATCCTCCATCAACTTAAATAAATATTTTTTAAAGCAAGAAAAATTTAAATAAAAAATATTTTAGTCAAAAATTTTAAAATTAATTTAAAGTGTATAATAATTTTTATTTTTAAAAAAATTATATATTTTTTAAAATTAAAAAAATTGTATAATTTACTCAAAAATTAACCAATAATGTGAACCACTAAATGGAAAAGGGCTTCTTTAAAAAATACACTTCCTTCCACATTAGTATTATGTAGAGTTCCTGCACCAGAGTGTGACTTCTAAAAATATGCGACACGATTGTCATGATGTTGCTTAAAAAGTCAAAGCAATGCTAACACAATATAAATCTTAATATCATATGTACTTTTTTTGGGGGAAAATTGACATTTTAAGAATTTTTTACTTAGAATATGAAGTATTATGAATTCCCTTACAAGATAATTGAAAAATTATTTTTAATGTTTAAATTATATGACTTTCTCTTCTATTTAAAAAAATATATGCTTATTCTTCTAAAATTAAAAGGTGACCAAAATGCTTTTATATTGATTTTTTTACTAATGAATAAATTATACTCTAATATATTATAAACATATATACAAACTCATTTAAAATAAAAATATGACTAAAATAACTTCAAGCATAATAGTGATTTCTTTTATTAAAAATATTTTTTAATTTTATTTCAATGTTTTTTATTGTGTTAAAAATTACAAATTTAATTTATTCTATGTAACACCTAGTAATTTAGAAAATTGAAGTGATGTGCAATAACCCAATAAAATGGGAATTTGAAAAAAAAAATTAAAACATGTAATCAAATTATAAAACCATTGAAACTAATATTTTAATTAATTGAGTTTGATGATAATAATAATAATAACACTAAGCTGAAATTTAAAATAAAATTTCAATAAAGTAATGGTATTACCCACTAAAACAAAGAACTTAAATAATTAAGACTCGAAGTAACAACCATTTAATTAAAAGAATAACTTAAAGACATAAATATTATAAAAAATTTTGATTAAAATAATTGAAATGTTTGCTAGGCATAGTATGAAACTTTAAAACAATGAAACAATACTTGAGCATGCTAAGATCTTAATGGCAATAGCATTACTCAGTATTCCTAGGGGAAACTGTGTCCTAAATGTTGAGATGCCACTCAAGCCAATTTTTCTCTTTATATGTGGATGGTGTCAAGACAAATCGTCACTTCTTGAAAAATTTCTCTTCAGCCTTTGTTTTCCTTGAAATTGTTAGAGGTCCCTCTGATATTTTAATCTCCAGTACATGTGTCCCTCTTTGGGCCATAAACCAAAATCTTTAACTTCTAATTTAAGTTTGCTCCAGCAACTTAATTTTGTTTCTATTTCCAGGGTCTTGCACGATCTTTTGCCCATATCTCAGACGCTCAAACCCCTGCTGTCATTTTTTTCTGCTCGCGTTTGGGACTGTCGTCTTCATGCATTACTCGTTTCTTTGCAAGGTAGCTCCCCATGTTTCCTGATACAAAATATTGCTTTGTTTTCTTTTTTTCTTTTTACTTTTTTTTAAGAAAAAGAAGATTCAAATGTCCTTGTTATTGTATTTCATTGGACGGTGGGTTTTCCTTGTTTTTCTCAGCATGAAGGTGTAATAGCGTGACAGTGAGTGTGGTATTTTCCTTGAATGTTGATTCTCCCCTTCTATTGTTATTCTCATCTATTTAGCAATTTCTTCACTTTACTGAAGCTATGCAAATTCAGTTGCTCCCTTGCTGTCGTAGGATTCAAAGCATATAGTGGAGGAGAGTTGTAATTTTAACCCAAGCATCTCACTTGGTGTCTCCATTATCTTTCAATTGTGAGTGGACTGAGAGTTGCTATGGGATTTTGTTTTCAATTGTGAGGGCCAGAATAGCTTTCAAGTGTTAGGTTTAATTAATTGGTAAGTTGTTCTTCCTAGAGGTAGGATGATGATGATGATGATGATGATGATAGAAGTAAATTAACAAGTAGCATAAATTAGTTAAGGCCATGGGAAAACGAAAACTAGTAAGGCAAATTCAAGTCATATCGTGTTAAAGAATTAATATGATTAGATCAATCTAGTTGGGCCTAGCACAATAATGAGAATTTAATAGACTAATTAAAAAAATATAGGCAAAAAAATAACTAAAATGAGTTAAATATTAATCTAAGATGCTAGAGTAGGAGTTTATTTTGTAAATTTCAATCAAGTTGAAATTCAAATTAATAATAGATTAAATTAAATGAATTAAACATTGAACTAAGACTTGACCTAATATAAATTAATATGAACACAAGCTTATGTAAGCCAACATAAGACATCAATTACAAAATTTAATAAGGTAAAAAATTGTTCAAGTAAGAACTTTATAGTTAAAAATTTAACCAAGGACAATAATGGATTAATAAAACTTAACTCATATGAGCTAGCTAGAGCTAGAACTAGGGATTTCATTGGGCAATAAGATAATCAAACCACATTAGGCATTAAGATAGGTCAAATGTTGGGCTAGGGAGTCTCTCAAAAAGATTAATTAAGCTAAAAAGAAATTAAGTTAAATTAGAATCTAGCATAGACATCAAACAAAAATAATTATGTTAACTAAGTTTAATGCATGATGTAAGGAAACATGACTTGAATTACGGGAGAGGAAATTATTGTACTTGTTTTAGAAGACGTTTTGAGTATTTCGTTGGAAGGGTGACGATGTTCAATGAGAAAGCACTACTAGCTGATCAACAACATATTGAATAAAGTATAAAGTAAGATACATTCTAATTTCTTTTTCTATTTTAAATCCATCAATTTCTTGTGTGTTATTTGCATGTCCATTGGGACGGGTTTTTTAGGTAGTATCTTCTTACATGTGAATATTTTGAGTATTAAATCTTCTAAATTATGTTATGTTAAAATATATGATTGTATCATTGAGCTGAATATGAAATTGTATGCTATCTTAAGTGTTAATTTGAAAAATAGAAACATTGAAATATTATATTTTCAATTATGAAATTTTATTGCAGAATAATTTATTTGGAGAATTTTGGTGTATGGACTTTGCTTATTATATGATATGATATGATATATATATATATATATATATATATATAGGTAGGATTATGCATAACATGGATTGCTAATAGTAGTTCCGTTAGCCCTTGGTGCACCCTAGATATCACCACGTGATTTATGTGACTGAGTACTTGAAGGGTATTGAATGGGATATTTTTTAAATGTTTAAAAGTTGTAAGGATGGTGGTAAGTAAAGATAGTGATAGTATTCCTACTTATGATTCTCTCCTATAGTGCTTTGAGATTGATTATGTGGTTATTTATCCTTGTAGTCTATGTGTACATGTTAATATATATCTTAGAATTGCCAAAACCTTCCTATTGTAATATTGTGTTAAATCATTTTTAAACTACTAATTTTTGTACTTCTTGATTTGTAAATTTCTTTTTCATAAACTAAGACTTATTTATTTCTTTTTTTCTTATGCTTCTCTAAATTATATCTTGATTTAGTTATCTGTTACTACATGTTTCTTTTTTGTACTTATTCAAGCTGGTAATAAAAAAAAATTTCTATCAAAGTAAATTTTAAGCTTAATTAAATTTACTATGTATGTATTTTATAAATTTTTCCTTTTGTCATTATTTGTTAAATTTCATTATTCTTAAGTTTCCATATTTTTATATCATAACTAAATATTGATATATTATACCAAAGTAATGTATTTTTATCTTGCAATTACCTTTATTATATTCTTGTTACCTTAAATTCAAAACTAAAACTTATTTTCACTTATAAAAAGATTGTGCTCGCTTATCTCTTCAGCTATTATGTTTTATTTTCTACTCATTGTGTATTGCAGCTTATTTCGTTATTTATCATTACAGATAATAATGATGAGTCTAAATGCCTCTCAATCTAGCTCAAGAATACAATCAAAGATGAAACCAACAGTCAGTTTCTTTGGTTTTATTAGTTATTATCCTTTGCACCTATGTATATGTTAAACTTTAGAGTTAGCTCCACAAATTATAAGCAAGATCCTCGCCTTGTTTGTTATATTGTCATTTGATAGAGTTTGGGAGCAGAGCTTTCTTTTGTTAATTATAACTGGTTGGGTGTTGTAGGCAATCTCGAATGCCTTATTTTTAAAGGATACTTTGTCAGATCCTTTATAACAATTCAACATGGTTGATTTGATTATGACAAAGGTAAAATTTTGAAATTTATAAGAGTATAAGACATAATAAAATCATGTTCAATTTGGAATTGTCTTCCATAATATTATGCATTAAAAATTTCATAAGAACTTGCGGTTAGACTTCTGGATGTAGGATCTCCTCATATTCTGTATGAGTTACATCTTTATTCATGGGGCATGAAATTCTACATTTAAAAAATTGACTATGTTTATAATGATCAAATACATATTTGTATTTGCTATATTATATTAAGACTATTTGGTCCAAATAGGTAATACCACCTTTTATCTTTTGTTGTAAGGAATATTAGTCTAATACATTTTTTTGTGCAATTTGAATATTTTTTAAGAAAAGAAAGAGTAATTTTTTTTTTGATATTACATTGGAGGGATCGAACCCTTGATACTACCTATACCCTCACCCTATCCTTATCACTTCGGCTAATCACAAGTGGCAAAAGAAAGAGTAATTTATCTTAGGAAAATTTGGCTTTAACCATACAACATTTGATAAAAAGTTTTTGTCATTAAGACTTAAATATACTTTTGATCTCTTAACTTTATTTTAAATTTTACTTAATTTTGTCTTTTAAATTTACTTTATATTTCAGTTTTATCTCTTAATTTTTTTTTAATATGATCTATTAACTTTATTTTAAATTTCACTTTTGTCTTTTAATTTTATTTTAATCTAATTTAATTTTTTAATTTATAAAAATTACATAAATATTTCCTTTTCTCTAATATTACCAAATTATTTAATAAAAATTTTATTTAAATTAAGTTATTAAGAAGTTACATAAATTTTTTTATTAAATATTTTAATTTGATAATATTTGAAAGAATAAAATATTTTAGTTTTTAAAAGTTAAAAGGTTAAATTAAAATTAAAATAAATTAAAAAATAAAAATAAAATTTAAAATAAAATTAAAGAACTAACATGAAGTCAAATAAATTAAAGGATAAAAATAATATGTAAAATAAAATTAAAGAAATAAATTAAAACTGAATAAAATGAAAAAAAAAAAAAAGTAAGAACATGCGGGGGCTTGCTACGTGTAGAGAAGAGAAGCATGAAAGACCGAAAAACGTTCCGCGCTGGACACTCCTGTGCCTCGCAGGTGTTCCCACTTTTCACCATCCATTACCCTTAATTGCTCTCTTTTCCTCTCAATCTTCCTTCACCATTCATACAAATATACCAAACCTCTAGAACTAAACTTCTCTTCCAAACAATGGCTTCAATCTCTTCATTCTTCTCCTCCTCCTCCTCCCTCCTGAGGAGAATCATGACCCCAAACTCCATAGTCATCACTTCAAAAACTCCGTCTTTCTTCCTCAATCCTCAAACAAAACCCGTTTCTTTTCCGGGTCTGTTTCTCGCCAGTGACCCGCCTGGTTACCCGGGAAAGGCTCCGCCGGAGACTCCTTCTGTGCCCAGAACTGAGCCTCCTCCTTTTCCCAAAGAGCTGCCGGTTGTTCCCACCGGGGATCCGGAAACTGAACCCGGCGTTCCGCCAGAGATAATTGCTAATCCTCCTCCGCCCAACCCTACGCCAAACCCGAACCCGACTCCGAAACCCGATGCTCCAAAACCACCGCTGTCGCCACCCGGGCCTGATACCCCACTGCCCAAGCCCGATGTTGTGCCGCCGCGGCCACCAGATGTTGTCCCTCCACGGGCGCCTGTGCCGGAGATCGTTCCGCCGCCTTCGACGCCGCCGGATATTTCACCGCCTACGACCCCGGGAGGGCCTAAAATTATTGTGTAGGGAATAATATTATAAATTTTCCAGGCGTGATCATAGATTGTTATTTTCTAGCTCTAACAATCGTAAGAACAAATTGATCTTAACTTTCTTTTTTCGGTGAGACAAATTTGAGATAGGTTTTTTTTTTTTTGAGTACTGTGTTTTTGTGGAGGATCACTTTAACGGCCAAATTAATATTTTAGTAGACGATTAAATTAGGGAATATTTGCCTAAATTGACATAAAAATAACTATCTTCGAAATCAAATATGATATCAATATTGTAGAAAAGATCTTAAAAATAATGGAACAAAATATCGTATAGTTCTTTTAGTAGGAAGAAAAAAACTAAGGCTCCTTAATATATTCACAATGTAATAAAATGTTGGATTTGCATAATTTTAATGAATTAAATTCTATAATGAGTACTAAATTTTGATAGAAATAGTTAAAAAAATCTTGATTGAAGTGACGTCTTTTTTTTAATACAAATATTAAAGAGATATAAGTGTTAGAATGTTTTGATGTACTTAGATTAAATTCTTATCTGTTTGTTTTTTTTCACTATTTTCCAAATCTCGTGGTTCTTTTTGTAAATAAAAAAAATCAAATAGACTTTTAATGATTATATTAAAATTAATTATGTTTTATTTAGTCTTTCATAATCAAGTTGGACGGTTTTGATGGGCCTCTTGTGTCCACGTTAGCGAATCTGGACCCCATGCACATGCGATAGCCCACCAATCATACAACATGTGAAAAAGAGGAAATGAATTGAGGCTTGAATACCTATCAAATGATCAGGAACAAGAGCCTTGGAATTAGAGGGGTACTAGGAAGCCTCTGGAAAAGCTTTTCGAGACGACATGAGTTTACTGAGTTGGAATTGTCCTAGTTTTAGAAAAGTCATAGCAGTTCAACGACTTAGGAATTTTGTATGTAAATATAATCTTCATTTTTCTGATAACAACTATGCAATATGCTTCTAGCTTGGGAAAGATATATCTTGTAAGGTGATTCCTATAGCTTGTACTATGTCTTCAGGTCATAGTGTTCACATTTCTTTTATTTGCGGGTTTTCCAATCTATCAGAGAGTCGTATCTTGTGGGAATGGGTTGAATATACTGCTGAATTTATTAATCTTTTGTGGCTAGTAATTGGTGACTTAATCGAATTTTGTTTTAAGGAAAAAGAAAATTAATATTTCTCTAACTCAGGGAGCTTGTGATTCTAGATTAATGATGGATATATGTGGTTTTATGGATGTCAGCTTGAATAGTCCCAGAAATACATGGACAAATAATCGACTGGGAATGATGCTCTATGGGCCAAGTCGGACATAGTCGTTGGAAATGAACAATGGCTTAGTAGTTTTCCCGATTCAACTCTCACCACACTTAATACATCCAATCATACCCCTCTCTTGTTTAATACAAATATATGGCCCCCATATCGTAAAAGACCCTTTTGGTTTTGAAATTTTTTTATTCTTTTTTTTTTATCAATGTGAAAATATTGTGAATAGAGTACGGAATCAATGTGAAGCAGGTTCATATGCTTTTAAACTTCATATGAAGCTTAATCATCTTAGAGTTTCTCTCAAATAGTGGAATGCTATATCTATGGGGAATATCGAAACAAAATTAAATTACTTGAAGAGTAGTTAATTACATTCTTGCTAGGCCTTATTACATGATGGTGATGATTTGAATAAGGAAAAGCAACTTTGATCTGAGTTAGAATTTTTTTTAATACGATTGTGAAAGAAAGCTTATGGCCTTAGAAAGCTTGCTAAACTTGGATGATATAGGGACATCGTAATACTAAAATTTTTCACACTTTGGTTAATAAGCATGGAATAAATAATGTCATTTCTTGCCTAAAAAATGATTAGAATATTTGGATTGATGATTTTAATAGCATAGAGGAGGAAACTCGTTTTTACTTTTAGCAAGTCTTCATACTTTAGCATGAACTTTTAGTTTTAGATATATTTCGAGAACTTGATAATTATTTTATGCCTTTCTCAACAGATTAGTATGTAGAAATTTTAAACAAGCTAGTCAGTGTTTAGGAAATTAAGGATGTAGTTTTTCAACTCAAATTAGATAGTGCCCTTGGGCGAGCCGAATCATGTGAAGTTTTATCATAAGTTTAGGGATAAACTTAGAAGTGATGTTATTAATATGGTATCTGCTTTCTTTATGAATGGATACTTACTAAAGGCTCTAAATTAAACATTCATCACTCTTGTTTAGAAATTATGACTTGTCTTAGATATTAAAAGATTATTGGCCCATTAATTTTATGTAATGTTTCTTACAAAATTATATCCAAAATTTTATATAACCACTTAGAACAATCTCGTTGGATTTGATTACTTCCAATCACAATGCTTTTTTTAAAAGGTAGCTCATTTTTTATAATATTATCTTGGCCTATGAAGCTATACATAAAATTCACGACTCAAGGAAGACAACCCATGATTGGTGTGCTTACAAATTGGATATTACTAGGGCATATGATAAGCTTTCTTAGGCTTTCTTGCTAGTTGTCCTCATCACATTAGATTCAAATGATTATACAATTTGTGACAACAATGACATATCAAGTTCTATTGAATAGCAATCAAATCTCTCTCTTTTTCCCTTAGTAGGTGGCAAATAAAGTGACATTTTATTTCTAAATCTATATATTATTTGTTCTAATATTTTGTCTTGCATGATCTCAAATGTAGAATGATCTCATAAGTAGACTAATATCAAGATTAGTAGGGCTTCAAAAACTATATCTCATTATATATATAGACGACACTCTTCTTTTCTTTCAAGCTAAAAAATTGACAAGTCAAGTGGTGAGAGATATGTTGCATAAATACAGTGCTTTATCAAGTTAAGTAATTAATTATTCCAAATCTAATATTATTTTTAGCCCAAATATTTCTCTAGAGTTTGAAAGGAGTATGTTTGGTTTATTTGGGGTCTAATATAAACCTGGACTAGGTAAATATCTAAGTGCTTCGATAGATGTTGGTTGAAATGAACTCCAAATCTATAATGATGTATGTGAGAAAATTGATAAAAAAATTGCCACTAGAAGGCCATGCTTCTTTTAAAAGCAGCAAAGTTCACCTTGATTAATTCAATCCTAAACTCTAATCTTATTTATCCTCTTTCATGTTTTGAAATGTCAAAAAAAGTATATTCAAAAGCTTGATGCAATGATTGCAAATTTCCTTTAAGGTTTAATTAAGATTGACCTAAGGTTCATTTCTTTAGCTAGCCTAAACTATGCAATCCTCAAGGTATTATGGGATTAGATTTTAAGAGAATTCAGTATTTAAATATAGGTTTGTTGGCAAACATACTTGGAGATTAATTTAAACAAATCAAAAGAATCTCTTTATTTGGATTATGGGAAATAAATATGATAAGGATTCTAGTTTTGGCAAGATGTATTCTCATTATAATACGGCATGAATATGGAAAGATATGAAAAAATCCAATAATATAATTTGTTCAAACCTCAAATGGCAAATAAGGAATAGAGTGACCATCCCCATAAACAACCATCTTTGGTGCTATTACACGTCACTCCTTTTAATTATATTAAAATTGTGAAGAATCTTATCTTGCATGACAAGGGTATTTTGAACACAAATGGAATTTCTATGCTATATCCTTGGTAAGTGGTTTGACAAGTTACAATTTTGGCTTTCACAACAACCAATTAAAGAGATAGGTTGCTTTGGACTAATAATAGAAAGGGAATCTATTCAGTGAGTAATAGGTAGAGGCTCCTGATTCAAAATTTGTCTATTCATCTAGCGTCAAATTTTCAACAATGAAGTATTATTGAAATTGAATTTACCTTTTAAAATTATTATATTTACATAAAAATTTATGACCACTACATTGTTGACAACATATAACTTACAAGCATTTGGTATATTGAATTGAATTGGTGTTTCCTTCCATAATTGCCCAAGGAAAAGAGTGGAATTTTATAGCCTAAATCCCATTGTGACTTCACTTGAAGAGGATGGAGAAGGAATAAGCATTAATTAAAAATCTCTTCTTACTCTAATTACTTTATCATAGCCGAATTGAGAAACAGTTTTGGAAAAGAAAGAAAATGGTAGTATATTTCAATTTTAATTAGGAAGTTATTAGTTAGTCTTTAAGTAATTTGATTGGAAATTCAAATATAATTATTGTTTTATCTTAAGCATAATTTGTATTGGCAATGATGAATTCCTTTTAGGAAGAAGGAAGTAGAAGTATAAGAGGAGGAAAATTTGTAAAAATGAGAAAATAAGAGATAAATCATTTTTGTGATGTTTGTAATATGTTTGGACAACCTTGGAGATTGGGGAAATTGTATGAGTTGACCCCAAGAGTTTGAAGAATTAAATAAAAGAATTAGGAAGCTTAAGGATTCCATAACAACTTGACCTTGTTGTGGAATTTTAAGAAAAAGTAAGCTATAGCAAAACTTAAGAATAATAAGAAATAATTAGATATGGTTGTATAGTTATATTGATATGTATTTTGCATGAATCTTTTGAATTATGAAAACCTACTTGATTGTTTGGATTGCCAAAGAAAAAGAAGCAAGCATTTGGAAGAAAGGGTAGTTAGTATTTTATTCTTGCCATATTTACATTTAATTGATTTGGTAATTTATATGGATTAGTTGTTATGTATGTACATTTGGTATGTATGTTTGACTGAGATTCAGGAGCCATGGAAGAGCTCATCAAGTGTTATGTAAGCAAGTTAAAGTCATAGAAGAACTCTTCCTTGGCCATCAAATAATGAGAACATTAGCTGCAAGTACGAGATTGCAATTAATGAGAAGCCAAATAACATAATCTATGTTACCAATTCATATTTTGTGTTGTGTTTATAATGATATACTAATTACTAGGATGCTTGTATATCATTATGTTCGTTATACTAACCAACATTTCAAGTACAAGCGTGGAAACAAGCAAGGGAAAGCAAAACAATGAGTGATTATATGGTTTAATGTTTTGTACTTATAATGGATTAAAAACGTTATATGCAAATAATTTTGGCTCATGAATTAGTATGACATAGATCCAACAAGTATTTGAAGCTTGGCTTTGGATGTGTATAAATTCTTGATAGAAACATGTAAATATGTTGTAAATAATAGCTTGCTTTGGTAATATTGATGTATGTTTGATAAGTTAATTATGGGATTGATTTAGTAATTCTTCTTTAAACCCCTTGATTTTTGGCAAATAGATAGATGACATGTAGATGGGCTCACATACCAAATGTCATAATTTTCTAAATTCTTAAGAGTGTCCAAATCTCTAAAAGTATTATTATGTTTTGAGACCTTTAACTAAGCAACTTTAAAAACATATAAGTTAAGGGGTCAAATGTTGGATTTGTTTGATGAAGCTTAAGTGGCACTTGGCTTTTCAACGTTAATATGGTACAAAAAAAATAACCAAAAAGTTCCGCCGCCAAAACCTTTTCTCTATATACTTAAAATTTTATTTTTTATTTTTTTAATTAATGAGTTGCGGCATCTCAAATGCAGCGACCCATTTTATTTTTTATTTTTTAAATTGGGTCGCGGCATTTGAGATGCCGCGACTCAATATATAATTTTTATTTATATTTAATTTATTTATATTGTTTAATTTATTTAAAAAATAAATTTAAATTTAATATATTTATTATTAAATTCAAAATTATATATAAAAGTGTAAATTAATTTTTTTTTATTTTTTAGTTTTAATTATAATTAAAATTATTTTAATTAATTGTAAAATATATAATTTATTATTATGATTATTTCTTCAACATTTTGAATTTTTTCATTTCAAATAAATTATTAGATTTGTTATTTTTTAAAAAAATTGAATTGAATTATTTTTTTTATTTTTTTTATCATATAATTTTTAAATTTAAATTTTCTATATTTATTTCATCCAATTTTTTTAATTTCTTCATTTAAATTAATTACAGAATTTAAAATTTTGTAAAGAATTTAAAATTTTAATTCTTTGTAATTATTATATATATTAATTCGTTAACTTCTTTAAAATCTTTAATTTCCAATTCTTGAATGTCTATAACGTCACCAATATAAGCATATCGTCGATTATTAGTTCTTATGATTTGAATACACATTAATTTGCTAGCCTCGCTGTTATCGATTACATTCAAATGGATTTGAGGTCGAATCATATCATTTTTTTCTTTTGTTCTTTCAATGCAAAGGGCAAAGTAAAAAAAAGAAATATTATGTATCCAAAAAATAAAAAAAAGAAACCTAAAATTGCAATTATTTTTTTTTCATCCCAAAAACATAAATATTCAAGGACTGAAAATTAAAAATTTTGAAGAAGTTAACAAATTAATATATATATATATATATATATATATATAATAACTACAAAGAATTAAAATTTTAAATTCAAAATTTTGTAAAAAAATTTTAAATTCTATAATTGATTTAAATGAAAAAATTAAAAAAATTGGATGAAATAAATATAGAAAATTTAAATTTAAAAATTAGATGATAAATAAAAATAAAAATAAAATTAATTCAATTCAATTGTTTTAAAAAAAATAAATCTAATAATTTATTTGAAATGAAAAAATTCAAAATGTTGAAGAAATAATCATAATAATAAATTATATATTTTAAAATTAATTAAAATAATTATAATTATAATTAAAACTAAAAAAATAAAAAATTTAATTTACACTTTTATAAATAATTTCGAATTTAATAATAAATATATTAAATTTAAATTTTTTTAAATAAATTCAATATAAATAAAAAATTATATATTGAGTCGCGACATCTCAAATACCACGACCTAATTAAATAATAAAAAAAAATGGGTCGCGGCATATGAGATGTCACGACCCATTAATAAAAAAAATAAAAAATAAAATTTTAAGCATATAAAAAAAAAGTTTTGATGGCGAAGCCTTTTGATCATTTCTTTTTTTTTTGTGTGCTATATTAACATCAAAGAGTCCGTGGCACTTAGTTTAAGACAATAAAAGTGAAATATAGAGAGTTTTATAATTTTTGAAATTCATTTGTTGTTCAATCAAGTCAAAATAGTGTTGGTTCAACATTTGGACTAAAATAGGGCAAAATGGTAATTTGAATAATTGGGTAGTCAAATGAGTGATTTTTTATTTAAAACTTGGCTATATTGAAGCTAATATATAAATTTTCAATTTTGGAAAGCTTAAGACAGTTTGGAGCATGATAACTATTTCTTATAATTTTAAAAAAATAAGATCAAAATGAGATATTTGTAATTAGTATTGGATCTTACCTTGTAACTTCGACTTATATTTAACTAGAACATAAAATCTAGTAGATGAGAAAACTAGGTTTTAACAATTGAAGCCAGATTTAACCAAATAGAACTTGAAAATTAAGAAACCAGAGATCAAGATTTAACTAAACTAGAGCTAAGGGTAGTTAACTTGATCAGAGAATAAAACTTATATAGTCACCCTTCAAGTTTTGGCCAACTTAAATAGGAATTAGTTAACTAAAATTTCATAATGTAAAAAAAACTCCTTTTTTTTTATTTTATTATTATCTTTATGCTTATTGAACATAAGATGGTTGATTAGTCAACCTAATTTTCACATTTTTTGGTGTCAAAATCTAGAGAGATTGGCTAAAACTATAATAATAAGGTTCCTTGGATGTAAGTTTTCTTTTTCAACATAATGACCAAAGTAAAGGTTGTGTTTATTATAAATAAAAATTTTACTTACCAAATACTGTGTTTCATGGAGGACATATAGGATTTTTTTTTCTTTGTAAATGTTTTGCAATGATGATATTTCTCTGTCTTATATTACAATCGTAAAGCAAGTGCAATTTGCATTTGAAATAACCATCTTCGTTAATTAACCGGGGGCAGCCTTCTTTCTGTACGTAGTCAACTTGATTAGTTGGTAGAACCCGCAATTCACGTGTGAGTAATAGGCTTGATCTCACAAAAACATCGGGTGGAATAGATAGTTAGGCGTGCTTATTACTTAATTAGTCCTATCTGATAGAAGCTCCGCCCCGGAAACGCTGCACCCAAGGGATCCATAATTACAAACTTTACCACCACCCCCACATACACCTTTTACTTTTACTTTTACTTTTATTGGGGATATTGCTTTTAAATTTTAAAATTATTTTGGGATTAAAAATTAAAAAAAAAGTATATACAATTTTTATATATTTATTGTTAAATTTTTTAATTAAATTATATATTTATTATATTTTGTTTAAAAAAAATTTATAATAAAGATATAAAGAAGTATATTGAAATTTAATTTTTAAAAATTTCAAATTCAAAATTTTAAACTATAATTGTTTTACACAACTCAAATTTCATTTTTAAATACAGATAGACTTAAAAATTGATGTGGTCTCGTAAAAAAATAAAAAAAAGGAAATAAACAGTAAAATACAATTATTAAAATGTAATCATTAATTTTTTTTAACTTCTATATGTGCATATATATATTATATTAAAAAAATAAAAGCTTTTCTGAAATTGTGCCACTATTTCAATTTTTGATTTGTCCATTATTATTAGACCAATCTGTGTAGGTAATATACTACTCTTAAATATATATATATAATAAAAATTTTCAAACATGCGATTCATCGATGCTTACCAGTTGTCAAATTGACGAAAATGACTCCTGCCCGATCTATGCACTAAACAGAAGAGTGAAAGATGTTGGCGGCGTGGAAGAGTCAGATTTGTACACTTCCCTGGATAAAACTCTTTCACTGATATGAATCCTTATTTTTATTTCTATTTTGTCATTCTTATTTTTATTTTTATAATCGAATAGAGAATAAACTATTAATCATTTTTAAATAATAAAAATAAATTTTTTTATTATTTTTATAATCAATATAGAAAGTAACTACATTTTTAAAAGTATGCATTTAAAACTTTACAATATTGAACGACACGAATAAAAAAATTTAAGAAAACAGATTTAAAAATTAAACAATAATATTATACACAAAAATAATACATATAAAAATTTCGTTGGGAAGCGGCTGCCCCTAAATTGCAAAACGTATCCGTCCCTGCTTCCTTCCATATCCATGCATGCAGAAGAACCTTAAAGTCAATTTCAAATCCAAGTCAACGTAAAATTCCATTTCCTCCACATGTTATATAAGCATGTTGATGTATCCAATCGCATAACACATCTCACCAAATCTCACGAGGCAACGAAAAGCAGGTTATAAAATTAAAACAGGGACGCATAGCAATTTACTTCCACACTGTCCTACGTACGTAACGTAGCCAAGCATGGAGGAGGAGAAGAAGAAGGAGGAGAAGCCGACCGAAGAAGTACGGTACCGCGGGGTTCGGAGGCGGCCGTGGGGGAAGTTTGCGGCGGAGATAAGAGACCCAACTAAGCAAGGGGCAAGGCTGTGGCTGGGGACATTTGAAACAGCTGAAGAGGCAGCAAGAGCTTATGATCGAGCAGCTTACAACTTTAGGGGTCGTCTTGCAGTTCTTAATTTTCCCGATGAGTATCATCTTCCTCCTGCTGTGCCATATCCTCCATGGTCTTCTTCTTCTTCTTCTTCTTCTTTTGCCTCATATGGTGTTGGTGACAGTGGAAGTTCTTCATCTGCTGGACAGCATGCACAAAGGGAAGTTATTGAGTTTGAGTGTTTGGATGATAAGGTTTTGGAAGAGCTTCTTGGGTCTGAAGAGGAGAAGAAGAAAAGGATGGGAGATTGAGTAGTACTCGATCTCGATCTCTTTCAATTTAAAGCAGTAATGAATAAGTAATGGCTCAACTGAACCTGATCTCTTAATAAGATCCAAAAACACACACAAAAAGAAATACACCCCTACACACTATATTTAAGGTTTTTGAAAAAGTAGTTTGATCTACCAATTCGAAGTGTGTTTATGAGTTCATCTTGTACTTGGGAAGTTTCATTTTGATCATGTATGTTTTGTTAGTGCTCCCACCTAGCTACGTTCTGTAGCGGGTGGTAATAAATGAAAAATTATTTGCTTGGACTTGGAATAAAATCACGTAATCTGAAATTGTACCACTAGTGTTTTGGGTGATGAAATTATGTTTTAAAGGATATTATGTTAAAAATAATTATTAGATATTATTAAATGTAGAATAATATTTTTTATTTTCATAGATTTATTATTATAATTATATTTATTAATTACAAAAAAACTAAATTAATTATTTTAAAACATTATTAATTGTTAAATAAGTTAATATTTTAAATAATTATCAAATAAAATATTATTTTATATTTAATAATTATTACTTATAATTGAAGAATATTGTGTTCTCGAAAATATGGTATTGTCACTTCAGTTTTTTCTGATTATTATTGAAATTCAACATTAGAAAGAATTTAAACTTCTTCTGAAATAATTTGAGACCATTTTTTTTTAAAGAAAGAATACTACAATTTTGAATCTTTAAAACAAAAAGTCTACTAATATAAAGTCTGTCTGGTTTTTTGTTTTTAGAACAATTTTTTGTTTTAAAAAAAAATAAAAAAAATTTGTTTGATAATATGTTTTTAATAAATTGTTTTGTAAAACAAAAAAATAAAATTATATTTTCAAAGTAGAAAAATCAAAATATCTTTTAGATGTTTTCTTAACTTTTATTCTGTAAAATCAAAAAATAATAAATAATAATAATTTTTTAAAATAATGATTCAAATAAATTTTTTAATTTATTCTAAAAAATTATTTTAAAAATATTAAAATCAAAACATAATCAAACAGTACATGTGCCTCGCAATTTCTCTTCAATGGCATGTTTCAATTTTTTTTAATTTTAATTCTTCGCCTTTTTGGACCAACCGTTGAAGCCTCGTTGAGCTCCATCTGGTATGTTTTCTTTCCTCATCCGGGCGAGAACGGAGAGGTACGAGCAGACGAGATAACAGAACCGGCCGCCGCGAACCTCCATCACCATCGGAAGGGAAGATCGTCTCTGGTTCTTCGTTCGATTCTCTGTGTCGATGAAGTTTGCTTCTGAATAACCATACTGGGACTGTGACGTTTGATTCCTGATTTGTCCTTTAATTCTTTGTCTGATTCTCTGCATGCATGGACAGATATTTTGGGTTTTGCTGGGTCGTGGTTCATATTCCTGTATTTTATCCCATTTTTTTGCTAATTCATCAAAGCAGAATTTGCTGTCTTCATTTTCGTTTGATTTGAGCACTTGGGTAGCTTACTGATTTGATCATAAACCCAAGTATAGTTGGTTCCATGCATCTAAATTTTGAGAAATTTCATGGAGATAACTGCAGCCTTTTGCTTTGAATATTGTAAAGCGGATCAAATGACTGTTGTTATGGTTCTGATTTCTTTCACCATTTGATTTAGTTTAGAATCCCCTGTTTAGCCGGTTCAGTGTTATAGTTTTTACAAGACTCTGGGGTTAATACTCTGATGGATAGCAACTGAAATATTGGGACACGCACTTTTGCCTTAAAGTAAGATCAGTTCCACAGAATCTGCATGTCAGCTTCTTATGTAAACTTTTCTACTTTCCCTGTCTCTTGAGGATTTTTTGTCAAGAACAAGATAATTAATTCCAGAATCTGTGATCTCTTACTAGTAATTTGGTTTCGACAAAGATTGCATTTCTCCTATTTTCGATTTATGCTTGACTGAGTATTTAGTATTCTTTATTAAATGGAGATACTGCAAATAATCAGCTACAAAGACATCACTCTTATTTTCTTATTATTTGTCCAGCAATGATGATGCTAGTGTAGACTCTGCGTCTACCTCACAATAAGCATGGAAAAGATGATAAAAATAAGTAGGTTTATAACTCTTTGAGATCAAAATTTGCTTGGGGTTTTCATGTTTCTGACGCTTGGTTGATTTGAACATTACGGTGGGGAGCAGTTGATAGAAGATGAATATGGAAAGGCTCCAAGGCGAAAGAAAAGGCTTATTCTTGATGGTGAACTGCAGAGGCAAATTAAAAATCTTTTTGAGAAGTAGGTTTATTTTGACTTATGTAAATCTGAAGCACGGTTTGGATAGCAGTCTTAAAATTTGGTTGGGGCACATTATTCAAGAAGTCTTGACGGTGATTTTTTTCTTTTTTGGTTTTAGACTACACGTGCTTATAATATCAGGGTTCGTTGACGGAAAAGCAATAAATTAATGTGGGAATTACATAAAAGTAACAGGAGAAGGAGGTAACAAACATGTGAAATTCGGACGCTGTGCATAGTATCCGAATTTCATTAGAATTAATTTTTTTAAAAGAATTTGACAGAATTCGGAATTATGTGATTCGAATTTAATGAAATTATTCTTATTTTTAAATCAAATGAGAATAATTTAAAATTTTGTTAAATTAATTTATGTTATTTTGTTAAGAAAAATATTTAATTAAAATAAATAAATTAAAAAGATACTTGTTTATTTAAATAATATGAACTATTAAAATATTAATAAATATAACAATAATTATGTAAAATTAAAGGAGTGATGTTTGTATAAAAAAATTCTTTTAATTTAATTAAAAAAATAAAAATTAATATCAGAAACCTTAAATATGAAAAAAATAAGAAATAAAATATTAAGTAAACAGTAATAAACATTTAAAGTTACATTAGGCAATTATACAATATTTTTAAGTCAAAAGGAAATTTAGTTTGCTTCAATTCAAATTTAATGTAATATTTTTAACTAAATTGAATTTAGTAATTAAGAATATTTATCTATATTTTTAAATTTTTTTATTTGAATAAGATAAAAAAATTAAGCTAAATTCTTGTTTTGTATTTTATTATTTTATTTAAATATTTGTTTAAAACATTGTATGAAATCATTATTTTATAAAATAGCTAAATATGTATTATCATAAAAATTTCATTTTTTGTTAGATGTTTGGTAGATTAAATATTTGTTTAATGCAAGTAACTTAATATTTGATAGATTAAATTAACTTAACATATATTTTACTATTTTTTAAAATGTGATTTGTAATTTTTTTTAATTGTTAAATTCGGATGCAATTCCGTATATATAATTTTTAATTAATTTTTTTAAAAATTATGAATTTGGATACTGTAATTGTAATATAATGAGATAAAATGTTTTTTAAAAAATTTAAATTTGTGTTGTAATTGTATTTTTTTTATATATTTTGTAATATAATGAGATAAATTGTTATTGGATAATAATGAAATGTAGAGAAGAGTTATTCATTTAAAAAATTTTAATAATTAAAATAATAGTAAATACAATAATAACTATTACAAATTGAGGATGAAATGAGTTACTCCACTAAAACGTATAATTAGAAGATTAAAAATATGAAAATATGTGAAAAAAATATTGATTAAGAAATAATGAAAACTTGTTAGCTTGGAATAGTTATGGTTGAATTCAACTTTTATTTTGTACATTAGATAAGATAAAATAATTTTTTTTTATATTTAATGTCTGAATTCACTTTAATAATTTTGTATTATGTATTATTAAAAGTTTTATGAAATATTTTTTAATTAGATTAAATTAATTTTATTTTAATTAAAATTACTCAATATTTATTTAACCATTTTTCAAAATTTATTTAATATATGCTAATATTAGAAAAGAAATTTAATATATGAAAAGAAATAAAATAGTACATAATATATTTTGAAAAATTAAAGAAATAACAATAAATAAATACGAAGGAGTACAAATTTAATAAATTTAAAAATTGAATAAAATTGTTTACTAATATAATTAATAATTTTATTATAACTCATTTGAAGTTAATAGAATAGCATAATATATATTTATTATTTGTTAAGAAATATTTATCTAATAAAATTTTTTTATATTAAATATTAGTTTGTTTAAATATTGGTTTGATTAAATTGACTTAATAACTTTTTAATGAAATTAAGATAATATTTTCTTGATTTTCTTTTATTTAATAATTGTTAATATAGGAAAATTTTAAACAATAACAATAACTTTAAAGAAAATTAAAATTGAAATAACAATAAATAAACAAACAAATTACGTAAGATCTGATATTAAATTATATTATTGTAAATATTGTAAATACATTTATAGTAAATGACTTCATGTGTCACAACGAGGCCTTCTTCTTTCAAGCCGTGGTTGTTGTTGCCCAAATTGTTCTAGTTCTTGGTGCTCATGTATTGTGAGATTTGTGTTTAAATCTATAGATGGAGACTGAGTTGGAGGAATCGGTTCATACAGTATTATAAATCTTGATTGCGATGATCCTCCTGATTCAAAGGAGCAACTAGTATACATAGCATTAAATGCAGATGTATCAAAAAGAAGCTACCCGAATGATCCGAAAGAGGGAGACATCTGCTAAGAGGTGTCAAAAGAAGATGAAGGTGAGGGCTGTATGCATGAAGATGGTCCTACTCCACCAATGTTATCGAACTGGCTAGGTGGTACTGAATACGAAGGACCAGGCATGTTAATATGTTATTGAACTAGGGTTGGAATGTATGAAGATATACCGAGAATATCTCGTTGCACTAGACCCTATTGTTGTTGGCTATTTTCTCTAGTAGTAGACTGCTGAGTTGACAAATAACATTGATGTCTTTTTCTCATATGACTTATAGGAATATGAGGGCCTAGGAAGATCTGGTGCCTGGTCAGCTGGCTGAGAAAAGAGTGAAAATTGCTGTTCATTAAAAGTATGTAATATATTGTTAGAATCTCGATCGACGATATCATGAAAATTTGTAAGCAAAAAATCCTGTAAGTGCATCCTATAAAGTCCCTCTGCTAAATCAGCCTAACAAAACAAAAATGATAAGTTAAATATTGACATGTAAAAAGTTTAGAAAACAATGATGATAAAGATGATAAAGAAGAAAATAGTGCATCGCATATCCAGTAATAGCACTCGACCTTTGGATCCATCGACGCGTGCGTTGCCAATACTATCGCATGTATTCAAATGTCCGATCAAATGACTCCTCAGTGACAAAAGGCTGAGCTATAGTATCTCACCATCCATACCATTGTTAGATGAAAATGCTATGCTCAGACACCCAGTTGGTTTGGGTTCTTTTCTGAAGTTGTAAATTATAAAGGGAGTCCAACCTGATTGGCTCTTAAGGAATTGGCTGATGACGACTAAATTGTCGTAAGACGTGATCTGAATGATGCCACAGATGCAATCCAAATGTCTGGAAAAGCCAAACAGTACTCTGGAATCAATTCTCGCACCGCATGTGGCTAGTATGGATGCCATATAATTTGTAGACAATATTAGATAAAGTAGTGAATAAATAACAAATGACCAACAATAAAAAAAAAAATTCGTTACGGGTTAAAGTCTAACACACACCTCATTATCTCTCATAGCATCTAATAAAACTTTTTATAACTGAAAGGCTCTAACACTCGGGCATGGAAGGCGTCCAACATTTTTCCATTTGTTACAATAAACAAATATATTAGACAAATAATAGGTAATAATTGGAGTATTCCTCAATGAACAAATATAGTAGTTCAAACCTAAAACCAAGAGGTAGGAATACAGGGTATTCCTCAATGTGAGGGTTAGGGTAAGGCTGTATCTCAGGTGCAAACATAGGAAATCGATCCCATGTCCACATATGTAGCAACATCAAGCATCCATCAATGCTACAATCACCCTTATAAATTGCATTACAAAGTCTCGATAGAGATAAGCCAACACTGCAAATCCCCAATTACAATGGTCAGCCTGCTCAAAGTCATCCAACAAGGGCAGATACATCAAGTAAACTCTATAGCTAGATCTATCTGGCATTAACCACCCCCCCAATCATACGAAGAATGTAGGCACAGGTGAACTGGCAAACTGTCTCATCATCTACATCATCTGGTAGGTGTGCAAAGTTCTGTACCAACCAAGCGATAGAAAGTCGTTGTCCATCGATCTGATCAGCTGGTGGTGTAATTCCAAGAAGCTATTGACACACCTCTGACCAATTAAAACTTATCCCGCCTATGACAGGATCTCCCTCAACCGGTAGACCCAACTGCACTGTTATGTCATCGAGGGTGATCAAACACTCTCCTAGAGTGGTATGAAATATATGTGCCTTAAGACGCCAACATTCTACTAATGCAATCACGAGTAAGGTATTATACTCAAACTGCCCAATCTATGCAATACCATAAAAACTAGACTGCTTCAAATAATCAACAATTACTAAAGGCGGATCATCTAAACGATTGTCATGTAGAACTCAGTGAGGGCAAAGTATTTGATCATCCTACAAATAAAAATAAATCATATAACAAAGTAATTAAATGAAATAGATAATAACAATTAATATTTTATTCTACCTCGCCATCCTAGATGGCCTGTGATATGTGTTGTTCTTATAGGTATAGAAGTGAAGCGTCATTTAAACCTGGATAAATGGGCTGCCCAACTCTAACCATGGTAGCTATAGGACAAAATAACATAATAAACTAATACTTGTCTAACATATATGTAAATAATTAACACAAAATAACATATCATATAAAAGGTAATGCGTACTACTGTGTCATACAATGTCATACAATGCATACTATAATGTCATATAATGGTCTTTTTAACTTACACATACAGATAATGAGTAGTATAACACATTTATAAACAATTACAACATTTTTATGCATTATCAAGAAGCAAAATTGTGATGCGGGCAAGAGGAATGATTATGGTCGGTTTGTCTACACAAGCTGCATCTACTTGATTATGTCGAGGTTCTAAAATCCATTTCATTTAGATAACTAGTTGAACGAGGTCGACCTCACTCACGAAACATTGACTGATCAGGGATTAACTTTGGCCCATCTGGTTGTGGCCAAATTTCTTGTTCTCCAATAGGGTGAAACATATCATAGTATGCATTACGAATTGTGTCTTGTCAAAATACAAGATCAACAAATTGAAATGGCTCAAGAGCTACTGCTCCACATGCAGCTAAAGCATGCTGGTATAGGTACTTCTCCACTTGGAATTCATCACAATCACATATGTGTTTAGTCAAGTTAACCCTACAGCAACGATTATATTGGTGATTTATTTGGCCATACGACTCCTCAACCTCGAATAATGTAGCTTCCTGATTAAACATCCGCACAACACATGAATGGAATCGCTGAACATTTACTGCTATCCTCTTGATCAAGGTCTGTGAGTAAACTTGACTTGCTGTTATCTAAACATAGATCTACTGGGCACGTTGCATGAAATATTGGCTGACCCAATAATATGTTGCTTTTGCTATTCTTGAAATAGGTAAGGACCCTACCCCTTTCAAAACGCCATTCATGCACTCTGCCAAATTTGTAGTCATGTGGCCATATCATCGACCTTCAACATCATATGCATGGGTCCACTGTTATTTGGGAATTTCAGCAATCCATCTGCCTGCCTTTACATGTATGGTCGCTATCTTAGCTAGTTTTTCATCAATATAGCGATGCTCATATGCATAACCTATGTAACATGCTCAATGTCTTTGCTATTAGTTCTAAATCAACTAAAAAAATGAAAAAAATCATGTAGAGAGGAGAAATATACTAATTTTTTTTAACTTTTGCTTTAAATCTGATGACTTATAATAAGTATGGAAGTTGTTTGCCACATGATGAAGACAAAAAACATGATAACCATACGGTGGCTATCAACCAATATGTGGAGTAGCAACAGCTGACAGAATAGATGGATGTCTATCTGATATCAAATAAATATCTCGTCGTCCAGATACCACTCGCATGCGTAGATTACTTAGGAACCATGTCCATGCCAATTGTGTCTCTCCCTCCACAATAGCAAAGGTGAAGGGAACAATATGTTAGTCCCCATCTTGTGCCATTGCCATCAACAGTATCCCCTTATATTTTCCATAAAAAAATATTTCATCAACTTGAATCATCAGTTTTAGATACCCAAATGCGTTTATACAAGGCTTGAATGCCCAAAATACACATTTATACACAAAAATTGGCTCACTACTAGAGGTGCTTTAGGGAGATTATTTTATAACAAATTCAACATACGAGCCAGGCATGAAATGTTGTATCATAGCCATCCACCTAGGCAATGTCGCAAACGAGCTCTCCCAGTTACCCAAAGCAACAGCTACGGCTTTATGCTTTGCTCTCCATGCCTTTCTATAAGATATAGTGTATCCGAACAAACTCCTCATTCGCTCAATGATCTAACCTATTGGAACATTAGGGGTTTCAGTCACCATTGCAACGATGCATGATGAGATAACATCAAAGTCCAATTTCGGATGATCTTGTGATATTGTCGCAGAAAAACATGTATGTGGTCCTGCGTATCTTGTAATCTACCAAAATGATCCTCTTCCACTACTTTTTTTACATGCTCTAACCCTCTATCTATAACTTTTGCCATAATGTACACACCGGCATTCTTCATACTTTTTACTCATCAAATACTTCTTAAAAGTATAGTGTGCTTTCACAGAATATAATTTTACTGCAAGACGTAATGCCTTCTGATTCGAATATTGTAGTCTTACATATAACTCTTGATTGTTCATTTGTGCTCGATTTACCATCTCCTCAAACTTATCACCTTGTGTTAAAGCCAAATTAACTTGTTGTAAGAATACAGCAGCAAGGTCAACATATTGGGACACTGGTTCAACATCAAAGGCATCATCATCATCACCCTCATGCTCACTATCATATGCATCATCATTATCATCAATTTCATTGTCATCATCTTCCTCATCATTGTCATAATCAAGATCAAGTTCTGCGTCATACTCATCTTCATTTTAAAAGTCTTCTAATACATTTTCTTCTAATCCAGGTGGAGAATGAGGTTCATTAAAACCAATCATTGGATGAGAGGAACTCGGCTATGAACTGCCCTCTATTGGCATCATTTCATGTTGTTGAGTAAATCTAGGTAGTTGATACAACAGATCATGTGAAGGTAACATATCATTGATTGGGTTTGACTGAAATTCAATGCTCAATTGTTGGTTGATACTTGAGATATTCACGTACATCTCAACTGCATTCAACTTTGATGGGAAGCATAAGTGTGATTGCCACATCCTCTGCACATCACAATCATTTTCAAGCATAGTTGCTTAGTACCATGTTGGATTTATTGTTGTTGGAAGTCTATATATCAAATCAACTATAATATGGGTATGGGGAAGTCATAGCTTCTAACTAATTTCTTGTTTTAATTCTTCTAAGGTGATGTCAGTGCTCACTGTTATGTATCTTGATATTGTACATTGAAATGTCGTACCCTGAATACTTTCATAGATTCTACCATTTGCATAAATGCAAACAATTTTATTCCTTCTAACTATTTTTTCCCTCTAAATATCCTAATCACAGACATGTTCCAAATAATTACTTATATCATTTTTACGTTTGTAATAATTACCTTGTTACTTTAAGTGAACAAAAATTTTCAATTGTTTTTCAGTTATATAAATATTTATTTATTTGTTTGTTCCACCATCAATTACATTTTTTCATTATTTCATCTTGTTAAGCTATATACAAATTTGTTCTCCTTTTATCTTGATTATTTCAATTATTATAATTACTTATTTTTTTTCTCCTTACTTATTATCTTAATTATTTCAATAATTACATTTCTTTCATTATTCATTTATTTTTTACTTCCTCCTTTCATCTTTCCTTATTTTAGCCATTTTCTTTTCTTAATTATTCCACATATATTTTTTTTAAAGTTTAGTTACTTTAAACTAATGATCTTTTGTTATCTCCAATATTTTTTAAACATTCTTTTTTTTCCCATATTCATAAATTCTATTTCTAATTAATTTCAATTTTTTTACTTTTTCTCTCATTACCCTTATTTTAATTAATATTTGTAACATTTTTTTTAATTTTTTCCCAACATATCTCTGAAAGCTATTTTAATTCTTATCTATTACATCTTTTTCCTTATATTTCTACCTTTTTATAATTTTTTTCTTCATTACAATCACTCACTCACTCACTCACACACACATACATATTTTTCTTCATTTTTCTAAATGGCAATTATTTTCTTTTCTTCATACCATGCGCAATTTCTTTTTCTTTACTTTTACTATTTTTTTTTTGTATATTTCACATTTTTTTCTAGTCAAGCTTTTTTTTTCTTACTTTAGTCAAATTTACCTTCATTAATTATTTTTTCCTTCTAGATTTTTTACACAATTTAACAAGAAATTATATTTACATTTATTTTCATTATACTATTTAAATATTCATATTTTAATTCATTTTATTTCAACAACAAATTTTGATTTCATTTATTTTGTTCTTCCTTCATTTATTTCTACCTAAAAAAATATAACTAAATTAATACAACAAAATCAATATTACCTAAACAATTCCATTAATAACAAGACATTTCCTTCTTTCTTTTTTCAAATGTATTCCTCAAATATAAACTAAAATCTATATCAACCATGCAACAAATAAATAAGAAATAACATATGATATCAAATAATTCTACCAACATTATTTTTGTCTAGATAATTCAAATATATATCTTAGTTATAACAAATATTAAAATATCAGATATAATAAAATATTTGACATACCTAATATTTTTGCAACAAATGTAGCTTGATACTTTATGATCCTTCTTCCTTCACTTGAATCTTAAAATAATAACAATCCCTTAATAATTTTAACTGCAACAAAAGGGAATAGATAGATAATTTTTACTGAAAGGAAGATGAGAAGAGCTGAGTGAATTAACCTTTAGAAATGGAAGAAGTGAGCTTGGCGTCGATGGGGTAATTATAGATAGGTAAAGTAATTTTTTTAAATGTATCTTATTTGTAATTTTTTCTCAGCCAATTACATTCCCTTGCAATCCTAATTATCTTCTTATATCTTGTCACATGGTATTTTCCGTTGGATTGTCTTTAGGAGCTGACCAGTGTTTGACTGGTCAATATGACAGTCAGCGTGCAAGCTAGCTAGGTGCTAGCCTGCACACTAAATTTGGAACCAACAGTTCCAAATTCAAGACTTTTATTACATTCACGTTAATATTTTTCTCTATGTTATGTTTTGTGCAATTTTTTATTATTTTATTTCTTTTCATTCAAAAAATGTAATATCAGTCTACATTTTCATTAATGAATTTTTTTTAGGTGCTATGACCATTTCAGATTCAAAGGAAATAAGTTGCAGTTGTTGTTGGTAATATGTTAAAAATGAGATGGGGAAGCTCAGTCTAGTAAGATGATATATTGCTTAGTGTTAAGTGCTACAATTAAATTTAATCATATATTAACAAATATGCTAGTCATTTAAATAATATAATAGATTTGGAGTCCATGTATCAATCCCAAAAGTTGGTTACCTATGGTACAAGTGATTTTTCTTAGATGTTGGGGGTTAGTTGTTACATAACATATTTATAAGCTAATAGCCTAAGTTTTCCTACTTACTAATCATTTGAACATTTTATCAAACAATTAAAAGGCTCAAATTGTAAAAGATAAAGGACAAATTATAAAGATTCAATATACTCAATCAAGAAACATCAAGACACAAATGATTCAAATTTAATAATAATATTGGAGATTTGGTATTTAACTACATTTTTTTCACTCAGTTAGGTGCTTCTAGTTTATATAACTTCATTTGCAACAATACTTCACTAGAATTAGGTTAACTTCACAATTCTTTATTTAAAACACTTACTTCGAATTATGATCTATGTTGTGTACCAATTGTCCTTCTCTTAATTTGAGCTGATCATAGGTCGAACTTATGTAAAAATAAGCTATGCTCATGAAATAAAAGGTGCTTAAAAAGGTAAGGTTGACTCGACTTAATATTTTTTTTTTTTGGCTAAACTTTTAGTCTTTAAGATATACCTAAATACTAAAAAGAAAAAGAATTCTAATTCATGTAATTTAATTATAGTATTATTATATCTAAAAAATATTAAAGAAAAAAATTTTAAACAATTGACTTTAAACATTAATAATACACACCTTTATCATTTTTTTAGGTCATGATTATGAAGCATGTGTATAAAGCAAGCAATATAATTTTGTTGTTTATTGAAATCTTTTTCATTAAACTATTCATGGGAAGAAAGTTATATTTAAACTAGAGTTGAATGAAATTGAACATATTCAAAGTGACCTTATCCAAAATTGTTCTATTCAAGTCCTTGATAAACTATTTTATTAATTCAAACAACACCTCAACCTACAAAAGCATAAAATCAATGTTTTGATAAAGGTAAACTCATCGTGCTAAACCAATGAAGCACTTAATCTTAATAATAGAAAAAAATGAATGAAACTTAATAATATTAATATAAACAAATAATTTTATCAGGTTGGGCTTGAAAAAGGGTTTGAGCCCAACCCATTTTAAAAAACAAATTTTTTTTAAAATCAGCCATTTTTTTAGACTTTTTTTAAGGCTCATATCCATATTTTTCAAGCCAGTAAGTTTTTGTAGCCTATGATTAGGTCTACTCCTAACATCATTTAAATCAATACTATGTTAAGATTTGGAATCAATTAAAAGAATCTTGAATATCTTATATTAGAACTTCATTTAAAATAATACTTTAATCAAATCATCCATCACCTTACTAATTGCAGAGAATTCACATCATAAATGCAAAATTATTCTTTCAATGTCACATAGATCCAAATCAATTATAGAAGAAATGAACAAGAAAATAAGAGGAGAGAGATGTAGATCATCACTCAAAACAAATGTCTTGAATGATTTATCAAAGTAAAAGAGAGGATTTGACATTGAGACTTCTTTCTTGAGATCTCCATCAATTTCTCCTTTTTCAAGCTTCTTAGCTCCCAAGACTTATAAAGAACTCAAAAAAATCACAAAAACCTTAAGCTAATTCATACAAATGAAATAAATGATCAATTTTTCCTCTAAGTTTAGCTATTTATAAAGAAGCTTGACATCTTGTTGCAGCAACATTTTCTCTAGAATTTGCATTAGAAATGTTGTAGTGTCATTACAGTGGGTAAGTGATTTTGGCTGTGGTGCTAAGCTCTATGTGGGCTTCCAAAAAGTATTGAGTTGTAAATATGTTCCCAAGTGCTCCTCCAATTGCTCCCATGACCTAAAACCCATTTTTTCTTTCAATTGAGTCCTCCAGCATATAAAACACAATAAAATCTAATTAGAAATGCAAATTTAATCAACCAAAACAACTAATCTATCATGCAACTAATTAGTCCTAATTACAAGAACATAACTAAGGCTCGCAAATAAACACCAAAGACCACCCAATTAACCATTTAAACTTGGGATTAAAGTATTAAAAACAAATATAAAGATTAATGCTCTTCAGTCAGAATTTAAGAATTTAACACATAATTTCACTTAAATGTGCTTGAAAGCCTTTAAATCCAAAATATAATCAAAATGTGTGCAGATGAGATAAAAATCATAAGAAATATTTCATAAGCCTCTTTAAAATCCATGAAAATAAATACTAATTAGGGAATTATTACACCCCAAAGTTAGCACTTTACTTGTTTTAAGTAAAACTCAATTAAAAATATAAATTACCTATTTGAGCAATTGTAGTTCCTTAGAGATGTTGGACTAAGTCTTGTGGAATTATATTAAGACATATGAATGACAACAAAGACTAAGGAATATACACAAGTTTCATATTCAAAAGAGTTAATGAGAAGCTTTCTAAACTCATGAATGTGTGTGTGTACCATGTCATAGTCTAAATTCAAGCCTTAAGAGAGAATATGCTAATCAATCCGTACAATTATCTATCCCCTAAGAGCTTCATATGCTTATTTTTCATCTTTCTTTCTACTAATGTAGGCCTTATACAACCCAAAGATCATCAGGTACTCCAAGTTTGTAATGAGGCCATTGGTTTAGGGCACTAAAAAACATAATGTCAAAAGGAAACTAATGAGCAATTTCAAGTGAGTAGAAATTAAGAACATATATAAAACAATGATGAGCTCTCTTTTACTCTCTTTTTCTTCACTTTTTACTCTTTCCCCTCAAATACTTTTTGCTTTTCCTCTCAACAATACAAATTGCATTTTGCAATTTTTTTTCAATACTTTCATCAATACTTTTTCTTTTCTTTTGTATTTTATTTTCTTTTGAACCCTTAAACTTAAATCCTTTTTATCTAACACATTTTTGCTTTGGGGTCTAATACTTTCCAAACTTCTCTTTCTTTTTCATATTCACACTTTTTCATATTCCTCCTATTCCCTCATCATTAAGTATTATAAGTTTCAAAAGGGAAATAAGAATATACATGGCATTTTGCTATTTCTCATCATCATATATGCATGTCTCACAAGAGAAAATAACAAAAACTCAAAACACTCATCACTCATCTCTCTTAGCCACATTCATGTAAACATCTTCAATCAACTTATACACCCTTAAATAATCCTTTACAAAGAAAACAAACATATGCATAATTGTACTCCTTCAAAATGGTAAATCATTAGTTTTTGGAGTTATAGGTTAGGTAATTAGATGTAGGAAAATAGAAAAGAAATCTTATATGCCCCACGCAACATCCTCTTCTAAATTTAGTTATTTAAATTAAATTAAATTAAATATAACTAATTAATTATATTACAATGTGTTCAATTGTTTAATAAAATCTAATAGGAATAGCTTAGAATCCCTTATATATCAATAAAATAAATAAGGAATTTTGAATATAGTCCATTAAATAAACAATGTGAATTTTTGGTGTTTTGTCTAAACTTCCATATACCTTAGAATTGTAATAAGATTTATTAAGCTAATCAAAATATTTAGTAAAATTTTGGGTTAAAAATATAGTTAGTAGAAGTTTAATGGTCAAAGTATAATTTTCTCTATGGACCAACTTATGATTTTCACATAGACCAAAATATGATTTTCCCTTGGCTAAAACACAATTTCATTTAAAAGAACAATGTTGAATTTTGAAAAAAAATCATAGGATAAAAGTAATGAAACAACACTCCCAATCATAAGAATGATATTTTTAATCTTAGTTCCTAGCAAATGAGAACTTGGCAATAGATAAGGATGAGTCAAGAGGGTCAAAAACCTTTTGGAAAAAATTTTGACTATATCATTGTGAAGAAAGACACCAATAAGAGAAGAACCAACCTTAAAAGTTTTGAATAAATAAGCTGCCCCTTCAATTCTCCTTGCCTTTCCCTGAAACCATCATTTGTTTATAGAAGAAAGCGTGAGAAAGAGAAGAAAGAGAGGGCGAGCAACAAAGAGCTATAGGAAAGAAGAAGGAAGAACAAAGAGAAGAAGAAATTTGAAAAGAAAATAAATAAATAAATAAATAAAAATTCCCTTATGTTACATATGAAAGTAGCATGATTAGGTTTGGTTTTGCCTCATCTCCTTCATGAACTTGCTTATGGTACCAAGGAAGTTATATGAGGATATGGGAATTCTAATTTATATAAAATCTTATCTTATATTAAATCCTTTGATTAAGATGATCTTTAACTTTTTTTTTAGTGTTTATATGATGTTTAATCATGTTTTCCAATTGTATATGTGTTTTTACATGGATCATGCATTGATGAACATCTTTTTGTATTTTACACAACTCGACCATGTAATATTACATGGGTTGTGTAAATGGTGCATTATTAACAACTAGAAAAAAAAAGAAAGAAGAAGAAAAGAAAAGAAAAAAAAAAGAAGCTGAAAATTTTTGAAGGGCTAAAAATTTTCTAAGTCTGCTAGCTATAGCCTAGCTATAGCAAATGTACCCGTTCGCTATAACTTCGCTATAGCGAGAAATGATCTAGCTATAGCGAGAGTGCCTTCTAGCTATAGCGAGTGCGGGCACCCCATACAAAAACCAGGGCATTGCTCGCCGTAGCGCACGCTGTAGCGAAGGCAGGGGTCTGGGACTGACACGAGCTCGTCATAGTGAGGGTTATGGCTCGCTATAGCGAGGGTTAGTCTGAAAAAATATGAAAAAGAGGATTTGACTTAATAAAACTCCCAATTCATTTCTTCTCCTTCCAACCGACTTAAGCTCCCTCTAAGACAGAGAAAGGGTGGAGGAGAGAGAGAGAAACCTAGAGGAGAAAGGAAGAACAAGAAAAGGTAAGGTTTTGCATGGCTTTTCTCTTAGAATATTGATCTTCTTTCCTTACCCTCTCTTCCTATGGTTTGGTTAGTGGAAGTAGTTAGGTTTTGAGCTTAGTTCAGAAGAGGGAGAGTGGAAAAACCCCACTTGAAGAAGACCAAAACTCACATATCCTTACTTCTTCCTCTTTGCCTTCCTTTTTGAGAGCTTGAGAGAGGAAGGAAAGTTAGTAGAATTCTAGAGAGAGAAACCCTAGTTTCTCTTCATGAATAAAGTGTTAAGAGAATAATTCCATGCTTCTTGTGTGGTTATGTTCAAGAGAAGCACTCCCATCTAGAGGTGATTATGAAACTAACAAGGGAGGAGACAAATTGAAAGGGAAAGTTTGTGAATAGCCAATAAGGTAGCTCTCTCCACCTTCTTTCATGCGTAGATGTGTGCTTACATTGTTTTGCTTATGTGTATGTATGTTTTAAACCATGAAAAGTATGCTAGCATGATGATGCCTTATGTATTTCAATGATGTTTTATGTGATTGCTTTGGTTTGCTTGAGTATGGACAAGCCAACAATCCTTTAGCCATGGTGAGGATGAGTCAAGAACCCTAAAGTTGGTTGAGACAAAGCAAAGAGTCTCTCAAAAGTGAGGTTGACTCCCAAGAGTAAGGGTTGAGTCTAAGAACCTCCTAAAAAATGGGTGAGGCAAGTTCAAAATCCACAAGTGAATGGGTGAGGCTAATCCATTTGTTTGGCAAGTTTTTGAATGTTATGTATGGCCTACTTAAATGTTGAAAATTCTTTTCTTATGTATGGCATACTCAAATGTTGAAAATGCTATTCTTATGATTTTACATGCTAATATGCTCATGCATACATTTGTGAGACTTGTTTGCATGCTTTATGTATGATTGAATGAGAAATGAGTTATTGAGATTCTTTGAATCTCACTCCCCCTCTTCACCATCCTAACATGCTAGGTAGACCAAGTGAGACAAGAGATGTGAACCACCAAGCTTGAAGCTAGAGATTTCGGTGAAGAAATTGTAAAGAGTCATGTTGTTACCATTTTGTAGTTATGTTAAGGGATGTAATTTAATGAGGTACATGATGTAGCACTTGTAAATGGATATACTTAATGTGTATATATGAGAATTGAACTTATAGTGCATGATGTAGCAAGTTTTGGAATGAATAGCAAAATCTTAGTATTACCCACATGGGTGTATGTGCTGGTGTAAGAGAGTAAGTTTTGCAAATCTGGGTTGTTAGACATTTGAGCCATATTTAATGGCCTATGTTGATGCTTTCCCACGTGCTCATAGAGCCTTAAAGGTAGGAGAAGCAAAGTTGGATCCCATTAGCCTTCTTTGAACACAAGAAATAAGTCACTTTGCCCATGATGTCCAAGTCTAACTAAATGACCTCTCCTTGCCTTGAAATTTGGCATGTGACTAGATCTTTTTGGAAAGCTAAAGATCAAGTCATTTGGAGGTCTGTAGAATTTTCTATGATTTTTCAAAGTTGGTATTAGAAATTCGGATTTTCATAAACACTGTTCATTTGGTCAGTTGTGGAATTATGTCATCCGAGGGGCAAACGTGATCCAATGGCTACAAAATTTTATAGGCAGGAACTAGACAGTCATAGTGACTTGTAGCACTAGAAGAACCTCATTTAGAGGTCTAGAGAAGAAGATATGCATTTTCAAAGGTTCTACCTAGTATCAGTCATCTTGCCTGACCCGAGGTACTGTTCCATTGAATTCTGGGAGTTTGGTTTCATGAACTGATCTAGAAACATTTTTTCTCTCTATTTAACATCCACATCTTTCCATAGTAGTATCATTTGCATGCATTAGATTTTTTTGGAATTAGTTAGACATTTTTAAAATTCATATCAGTAAACTGTGACAGTATCAGGACCATTCCGACCTCCAGATGATTTTGCATGTCAAATGCTTTGTGTGTGAGATTTTAAGACTTCTACATATTTTTAGTATGAAGTAGATATCCTAAAATTTCCAGAATGACCAACAGTGCATCTTTTTGATTTTTCTATATTTAGTTATGAATTTCCAAACTTTGCCCAGAAATGAGGCCAAGCATGGCCGAAAATGAACATGCATAATTCATATCCCTTTTTGATTTCCACGGGTTTAAAGCATGTTTTTGAGATTGAAATGAGTTGTAATGGTGTAATTATATATGAGGATGAATAGAATGAGCTCACACGGTCCATGTGACACTAAAGTGAATTTTTAACTATGATGCCATGTGAGAAAGTGTATGAACCCAATGAGGAAGACCTCACTTTGTTCTTCCCATACCTCATATGAGCATGTAAGGCATGATGAGTATGAGCTAGAAATGATGGTGTTACACACTATATAAAAACTAGAGGAATAAATGACTCAGTCATGTAATTTCACATGGGCCATGCATTTCTTGTTGTTTTTACACATGTATAGAGCCTTAGATCTACATGGCTTAGTCATGTGAATCCACATGGGCCATGTAATGCTTGGTAAGTAAAGAAATGTGAATTTTGCAAGATGTACGAATTTGATCCCTACATGCCTAGATATTTTCATAACCTTGGTTACTTAAACTTATATTTAATGCCTTAACATGAATAACCTTGACTTAGACACAGGCCTTGACAAAGACCGTGAACTATATATGGACTATAACTTAATAATAACCATATACTTGGATGAACTTGACATGGATTGGGACTTGATATGGACCAAAGACTCTAAAAGATACTAAAAATAATAAAAGACATGATAATAGGAAAAAAGGTTCTAGTAGAATTTGTTCAGGACAACTTCTTAGATTATATTTTAATTTAGTTATATGCATAATTTTGTAAGAACTGAGTATCTTAAAATTATAATAGTGATAAATTTTGTTCATGATAGATATAGATTACCTATTCTGCAGGTTTTTACTATACATGTGATTATGTGTACTTAAGTTACCTTTGTGTGCTTACCATGATATAAATATTTATAAAAGGGAACATATTATGAGAAAAGCAACTATGGTAAGGCAAATATATGAATATGAGAAGAAAGGCAACTAAGATAAGGCAATTATCAATTAGGACCCACAAAAGAGAGGTGTTCCCTAAGAAACAAAGGAAAACCCTCAAAAGGAAAGGTACCTCTGATTGCATATTTTTGTGGATCCATGTTAAAGGATGCCTTAATTAAGAATGATTGGCAAGTGTGTTTCTTGCTTATTGATTATGGACTATACTAATGAATGAGTTTCCATAATATATAATATATAGATGGAGTATGCTACGGTTTGTAGATGTTACATTAAGCATGTTATTATTTAGATTGAGCTTATATGTTAATCATGTTATTATCTAGGTTGTGATTATTTCTTGAAATTACATTAAGCATGCTATTTTCATATTGCACCTACATATGATTGGTATGATGTGTAGAATCATTATTATCCTCAAAGTCTCATTTGACTGGTACTGAGTAAGATGGTTGAGCTTTAAGGTATTAATGCCCGTTGTTGCGATGGTTGTGGTGATAAACTACGTGTAACATAGTTTAGTGTTTGGACATATCTGTTAGGACTTATGTAGTAACTAATCTAGCAACATCTTTGTATTTTTGGTAACATCATTAGCCCTAGCATGATATATTGTTCTCTAACTCTTTGATATTTTAGGTATATATATAGAAGAAAATACTGGGCCAAAGGATGATTAGTGGTATTTGTTTTTGTATGAATGGTGAATTGTATGCATGTACATATATACGTCTTGATCTTTATCTGACTATGTGTGCTGTTTGTTTTCTTGCTACCTTTTTATATGTCACAAACAAGGTAAATAGAAAATAATTTGACATAGTTCATATAGCTAAATCATTATTGGTTTTTAAAACTAATAGTGTTTTTTAATTGAGAATACAAGTTCTCATTTATCTTTTTGTTAATAGGTTCAGATAAGACTTTAAATCATGCCAACCATCAAGTTTGCCATTGAGGTAGAGTGGATATACATAGATGTCCCAAGAATAGGCTAGGTCCAAGTCATCCTAAATATAAAATGAATGAAAATCAATAAGGAAAGATAATCCTTATATGCTTTTTAGGCACTATGACAATAATTTAGGACTTTAAAACTTGGCCACTATGGCATAGAATATTTTGATGTATATATGACTTTGCTAGTGCACTAATTTTGTATACTAATGAAATTACAATATTTATGGAGTTATATAAAAGTTTTCATATGCTTTTGATGTACCGAGTTCCTCTATTTAGAGCATGTTGTTGAATGATAACTTCCAAAATGTGCATAAATTTTGATATACAAAAGTAAAAATATAACAATAAGAACTTCCATCAAATAATTAAGGAGGAATAATTAATAATTAAGTAGGAGAATTACACATCATATGCATATATCATAATGTAAAGTTCAATAGGCCTAGGTGCTAGTGATACACATAGATAAAATCATGCTTATATTGCTAAAAAATGTCAAAAATGCCTAAATCATGTCAATGAGTAGTACTTGAGTTAGGATTTTGCCTCAAGAAAGAATCAAACAAGTTTTAAAGCCCTAAATTCAAAAATCTCATACAAATAAACTCAGATACTACAAATTAAAACAAGAATTTATCTTATACAAGGCAAACAAGCATTAATAGGAAAATCAATCCATTAACAATCCAACTAGTCCACTAATGTCATTCACATAACTTTCTCATCCACATAAACTAATTAACAATTTAATTTCCTCATTGGAGTCCAACAAACACCAAAGAAAAACAATACAAACAATAGGCATACAATAAAGCTCAACAAAAGACACAATAAGGAAGCATTTTGAAAAATTTAAGAAAAACTTCCACATAGCTTATCAAGATAATGCTTAATCAATCCATATGAAAATTTTAAAATTTTCCTAAAAATTAATATCATCCTTACCCCAATCTTAAAACTAAACATTATTCTTAATGTTCAAATCATAGAAATGTAAGAGAATAAGGTAAGAAAATACTACCTTTTAACTTGGCTTTGGTGTATTTTTCAATCATTCTCCAAATTACATATCAAGTTAATTTTCCATCTTGTTGTTCATACCTACAAAGAAAATAAATCACAAAAGAATATTAAAAGCATAGAAATATAAAATATTTGCAAAATGAATCCAATCTATGAAAAGTTAGAGAACAACTATCTAGCTAAGAAGCAATTATGCTCTCTTTGAAGTTCAAAGCTAGATTAACAAGTCTTTTAAGCATAATGATTCTTGGAGTATAACAATTCACAAGGTATCTCAATTTCAAATTCACTATCTAGTGTTAGTTCTAGACACAAGATCACTTAGTAATAAAAAGACACTAGATATCATAGTAATGCATTAGTACACCACTTCACATATTTATATTTTTCTTGTAGGGATACTACAACCCCCCGAAATTAAAATAAGAAATAAACTCAAAAGACTACAAAAACTAAGAACTAGAAGAAAAGATAGGAGTATGAAGTCAATAAATTTTTGTAGTAAACTCTTGGTCAAAAGCAAGATGTTCTTTCTTCTTCTTGATTATGCTTTCCTTCTTGATACACATTACAAAGCACTTCCTTGTGTATTCACCTTTTTAGCTTGACAAAAAGAATTTGAACCTTAAATGAAAAAGCACATAAGAATCATTATGAAGAAACTAGATATGATTTTTCTTATGATTTTTCAAAATTCATATCAGAAGTTGGTTTTGGTCTGGGCACTGTTTACTTAAGTAGATTTCATTTTCGTGTCATCTAAAGGCCAAACAATGTCTAATGGTTTTGAAATTTTATATGGAGAAACTAGATATTCATAGTGAGCTGTAGTAACTAGAAGCTTCTCAATTGGAGGTCTGTAAAAAGAGAAATAAATTTTTGAAATTTTGCATTAGAACCAATAATACTAGCCAAACTTGTGTATTGTTTCATTATAATTCAGTTCCTAAATGAGCTTAACGTGGTCTAAACTTATTTTTCCCATATTTATAGATTTTCATAATAGTATGGTTTACTAGGTTTTGATTTTTCTAAAATTAGTTATGAATTATCAAAGTTCATATCAGTAACCTGTGATAGCAAACTTGGGTAGATGGACCTTTGGTGCTTTTCTATTGTCAATTGTGATCCAACTAATGTTTCCATGGGCTAGAATAATTTTTAACCTATAGTTGATATTCAGAACTTTCAAAAAAGCTATCATTTGCTTAATTTATATTTTTCTAAAATTAATTATGATTTTCTAAATTTGGTGATAGAAATCTGAATTATGAACCCGAGACAAAACTTCATTTTTTTCTGACGTGTGGCTCTTAAATCAAAATATATGGAATTTTTTGCATTGGTTATGACTTTTTTAGATGGAATATGAGTAGGGGATAATATTGGGAAGTCCACGAGATCTGCAGAGCGAAATTTGAATTTTTAAAGTATTACACAACGCAAGAAAATACCATTTTTTTCACTAGTCTAAAGGAGTTCATGAATTATGGTATTACAAAGTGTTTAATAATTACGAATGGGATACAAGTGAATATATCCCTGCTTCATTGTAGTGTAAATAACAAAACCTTTTATTGGTGCCCTCATGAGTTTGACAATATCATTAGGAGATGAGTTAGTCTTTGCTACTTTAACATACATCCTATAGTTATGATAAGTGAACTTAAAAAAAATGTTTTTAGGAAAGTAGCTGGTTCTAACTTAAGTGGTATGTGGATAAGAGGAAGATTATCGAAAATATACATAATTATTTAGTGTCTAATGTATACTCACTATGAAGTTATTATAGTAACATTATAAGTATGGATGCTATGCATATAAGAAAAGAATCTAAATGAGATTAAACTCAAGAAAGATTAAATTTGTTGTGAGTATAAAGTATAGTGTATATGGGTAAATCTATGGTACTTGAGGCAAACAAATAAATGTGTAATGTATATCTAAGGGATGCATTTCTTATGCTAATCTTATAATAGGATTTCTAGTGTAAAAGCTGCTAAATATTGTGCTCAAGCAATCATAGCAAAGCATTAGATATGAAAGTTTAAAAGAAGTGGAAACTTATATGTTGTTTGTTCCATCATGTGCTAGTGGGAGATATTAAAATATATAAGTTGCCAATGATAGGCTGACTTATAACCCAATAATCTGAATCTAAATTAATTAATAATTAATTAATTAATTAAATTGATTTTATTAGAATTTATAAAAGGAGTCAATTTTGTGGTTACAAAACGGAAAAGAAAAATCTAAAAAAAGTATTAATATACAATAAAAAAGCTCCCTTATTCATAAGAGTATAGAAAGAAGAGAAAAAAACACAAAAGGAAAAAGAAACATTAAGAGAAAGGAAATATGTCTTCAAAATTACAACAACACTGTAATTCCACTTGGATTGTGGTGCATCTATCATGAAAAAGTGAGTATGGTTTCTCGGATGATCACAATATAAATCGTGTGGGACAGAAGATCAACAAGATCATTTCACTGCATAAATAAGTACCCTAAATCCCTTTTGTTTATATCTTTATTCTATCTAAAAAGGCAATATATGTATATTGGGAAGGATTTCATAGTAAGATATAAAAGGTCATGTAAGATCACATCGTATCTTTTCAATTTTAAATGGCATTTAACTTTTTTATCTTAGTCTAAAGTTCTAAGAAGTATTTTGTTTACATTTTAAAATTTTTATATCAATTTTGTAATTAAATTTCAATTTTTAAAAGATAAAATATATCTTCCCCTTCCTATTCATAAGGCTTAGTTGAACTTGACTATTCAAGGATGCCTTGTGATAAGGTATCTCTTTCCAAAGTAGGAAAGAAAATTTCTCATCCATTTGTACACCTTCTTTAAAATACAAGGGTTCATTGACATTTCACTTTATAGAAATATGAATATTTAGTCCCAACCTTAAAACCCTTTGATTCATATTTGAGGAGTTGCCTCACTAATTAAAATAATTAAAAACATGCTAAAAAAATGCATGTGGTCTATAATAATTTACAAATTACCAAGTGCATTAGATTTGGTATTGGGTAATCTCTAAAAGGAACCAAGGATTTGCTATCCAAAAGTACCAAAATCATTTGGGTTTTTTTTTATGAAACTTTATTTTACGACCTACTTGGTATTATTGTAAATTATTTTTTATCTTAAAATTATTTTTTAAATACAATTTCATAAAAAATATTATAAAAAAGAATAGCATTATTTGATGAAATCATTTAATAAGCACTTTTATGAATATCCTCCTATATGGCAAAGATTTTTTTTCCTCTTAAAAAAGGTGCATTTTAGTGTTAAATTAATAAAAGAACATACACAGAAATGACTTTGTATTTAATCTTATTTGAATGGATAAATAATTATAAATATTCTTGATAGATTTTTTTAATTAAGTTTCTGATTTTTTATTTAATTAAAATATAAGAAATAATATCATAATAAATACATGAAACATTTGAATCAAAATAAATATATAAATTAAAAATATATATATCAAAATAAGTATATAAGAATTTTATAATCAAAATTTTGATTATAATTTTTTTTCCAATCAAATATTGAATGTATTTAATCAAAAAATTTTAATTTCAAAGATCTAGGTTAAAAAAAAAGGTGATTATAGGTAAAGAAAAAAAAGGGGAAGGGGTAATATGGTAATTAATAATTTTGAGTAAGTAAGGGCGCATCTGTTTTAAAAAAAATTAATTGTTTAATTCTTCGATAAAGGAGAAGTTCTAATTTTTAAATTCTTTGCCACAATAGAAAATAAATTTTATTAGTATTTAAGAGTATCATTTGATCTAAAACTCTTAAACTGTAATTGCATATAATTGTAATAATATACTATTACTTAAGATATATTATAAAAAATTTAAGTGTTAATAAATTTTATAAATTCTTATATGTCATATTAACGTTTTTATAACTTAAAATGAGTAATTAATTATAATAAATTGTTAAAAAAATACTACTTATATAGCTAAGAAAAAATATGGTTCTTCATGAAATGCTAGCTCAACTTCTATTACTAAATTGCCCCAATAAAAAGTCTTTGGTTTGATTTAATTGGTGATATTAAATTTTATTTCGAAAAAAATTGAAGGTATTTCTCTTGAATTCAATGAAATATTTATCTAATAATCAAGATTTTCATTCTTCAATTAATTTCCTACTAATGGGGTTTCATAGGAAAATAAGTAAATTGATATAGAAAAATATAATGGATAGAAAATAATGTCTAATTTTATTTTTAGAAATATTTTTTATAATCATTTTGTATCCACATTTATGCAATTGAATTTTCTTAAAATAAGACAACCTTAGTGGGTATAATTTTTTAGAGAACTTTTTCTTCACTCTTTTTATGTAAAGTTACTTGTTTCTTTATTCCTTTTTGAACCCAAAGAAAAAATAATAGCTACCTATTTATACCTACTTTTATTTCTCTTCCTTTTTTTTTTTCTTTTCTCTCTTCTTTCTTTTCCTTTCTTTTTTGTCCTTTCTTCTTTTCCTCCCTTTGCCCACATGACTTAGTTGAGGACACAAGATCACTAGCTTGCTATCTGGCTTATTGCTCTATCACCAATATTAACCCATTGAAGAAAGACCCATCCTTCTTTTCACGCAACCAATAACGTGTGTGTTGAGTTTAAAGCTTATCTCAAAGTTGTGTTGTGGCTCACTATTGATGTTGTCCCTTCCTTTGTCACACATTATGGGAACTGTGTTGCAAAGTCTTCTTCTTCCCTTCTTTAGCTTGTCTTGGCCGTATGTGAGCTTCAAGTGGGAGGAGTTTAGCTTGTGTTCTTAAAGATGCAAATTGGTTGTCTATTGATAGCCACACTCATTTGTTGCAATTTTCAACTTCTTAAGGTAATTTCTAAGCTCAACATTTGATTTAAGAGTCAAATAGGAAAAATCTAGGTAATGGGTATTATAACAGGAGTAGAGAGCACGGGCTAAAATTGGGCTTTAGGTATTAGAGAGTAAATTTAACTAAATTAAGAATATTGGTTGTCAATTGAAATACTAGAGTATTAATTGTATATTAGTTATGCTTACAAGGAGCTCTAAAGATACCCCTGTAGTTGGGGTTTAGCTTTGAATTGGTGGCATGAAAGACTAACGTTGTCTTGACATTGTTTATGAATAGATAATATCACCATAATCTGATTTTATCATTTTCAAAATATTATTCTTAAATTTTACTAATTATTCATTTCATAAGTGTTCCTAGTTTTTTCTTAATTATATCCTTATGTTGAACTATCTAATTTTCAACTAGTTATCTCCACATGATAAGTTTTGATAAGTGCTCGGTATGGGATTGAGATTTAAACTTGTTTATAATTGATTATTTGAGAAAGGCTTGTACTTCATATTGAACTATAATTTGCATAATGTTAAATAGTTTAGATGATTTAAGGAAAATGTTTTTAGTGTTTATAAAATTACCATTGATTAAGTTATCAATCATATATATTCAGTATTCACATAATAGACTTTGGCAAAAATTCTATTGGAATTATGATATAAATTGCCATTGTATGAGTTATACTTATTACACTATTGGAAATGGATTTCAAGTGAAGATTGTATGGTCTAGAAAGCTATTGATTAAGTCTTTTACTTCCATTATTTTTTGTACATGTATACTATTGTATTAGTATAATTGCAATTGTACTTAATCACTTTTTATTAAGGGGAACTTTGTTTTAAAATGTTGTATCTAACAATAGTAACTACTAGCACTTACTGTATCTTGGCTTAAACCCAAGTTAATAATGGTAAAGGTGATGCTTATCCCATGTGGAGGTCAACATATGTGGATTGATTGGATTGTACCAGAGGGAGATAAATTGAGCAAGATACACATAATGGTTATAGTTACCTCATAAGTTGTATACTCACATCTAAATATTGCTCTCGTGAGCTATGTGCAAATCATAAGCTATATGCTTATGTTAATTATTAGTTCTATTTGAGAGTCCTCCCATTAGTTATATTTTTCGGCTTTTCTTGTATATGTGTTCTGGCTTTATGATGTGTTAGCTTGACTCTAAAGTTTATATTAGTTTCTTTTGAATTTTCCTTATATTTATGTTTTCAATTTGTTAATATGATAAGTTGAATTTAGTACTTATATTAATCTCTTTCATTTTCTTCTATTAAATGGTTTAATTACTTGCTAGAACTTTAATTTTATACATAGTTTTCTTCTTAATAAACTTACTTTTACCCTCTTTAATAACATAATATTTCATTTAATTCTATTTTCAATAAAACACTTTGCCCTTACTTGTTTTGCTTCCCTATTATGGTGTATACTGTTTACTCATTTTCAAAACTCACCCCTTCATTTTACATGCTGTAGGAAGTATAGAACCTAACCCATTGTTCCTAGCTTAGTTCATGTTGTGTTAGTGTGGTGAACCTAGCATTTTGTTCATATGGGCCTTATGATGCTCTTCTTCTCTTTTTGAGTTAGACATATTATTGTAATTTATATATTGACTCCATTAAACCATAGGCAAATCCTCACTCCCCATATAGGCTCTTTGAATGTTTATGTTTTAGATGTTTAAAACTAACAACAAAGCTATCATAAATTGTATTGTAAGAAATTTATTGGTTTAGACTATTTGTACAAACTATGATAGTTCAATTTATAAGGAAGATTCTGCTAAAATTTTAAAAAAATTTTGAATAATAAATTGAAGTATTGTAGATATTATATATGTTTGTATGTATATATGTATGTTTCAGTTATAGGCTTACTGTAACACTATATATTTCTAACTTGCTTCCTATCATTTCTAAGTCTCACATTATGAGATTGCATAAAGGGAATGGAAAAATGGCATTAAAATAATGCCTTATTTAACGTTGCGTTGCGTATAAAAATTCCATTCGGGGTCACGCAAATTATATGAGCTCATACATCACATTCTCATATTTAATTACATAAATACAACTCATTTGCATCACCAAAATTGGCCTACAACTCATGAAATTCAAAGGGGAGCATCAAACTCACACTATTATTTTCGGCCAGAATTTCAGTTTTTCTGTCATAATTTCAAAAATTCATAGCTAAATCCACAAAAATTGAAACCCAACAAACTTTACCATTTCAGAAAGCTCTAGATGTCTACCCCATGGTAAAACTAATTTTAGCTCATGAATCATTAAGGGGAGAACATTTGACATTCGAAAATCTACTGAGATCGCTGCTATCTGGGCTACTGGTTCAGATTACTGATATGAAGTTTCAAAATTCATAATTAATCCTAAAAAAATTGAAATCATGCATTCTTGACCATTTTGGAAATCTACACATGTATACTTTATACCAAAAATATGTCCAAGCCATGAAAAATAACACAGAAAGCATTTGACAAGCGAAAAGGGACAAAGATTCGGCAGCTACTGGTACTTATGCAAGTGTCTGCTATAAACTTCGAAAATATCCAATTAATTCCAAAAAAATCCAATATATGGAAATAATACCAATTTGGAAATCTATGAATGTTAAATTTATGTTAAAATAGACTCAGACTAGAGCAAGCATGTTCAGCCACTAAAATTCAATGGAACAGTGACTCAGGTCGTGTTGTGCTACTGTTGCTGTTCCAGAAATTCAAAAATTCATATCTCTTAGCTCAGACCTCCAAATAAGGTGCTTCTAGTTTCTACAATTCACTATGAATTCCTAATTTCTGCCTATAAAATTTTGTAGACATTGGACCACTTTTGCCCCTCGGATGACACAATTTTACAACTGACCAAATGAATAATATTAATGCAAATCCAAAATTTTGATACCAACTTTGAAAAATCATAAAAAATTACACAGACCTCCAAATGACCTAATCTTTGGCTTTCTAAAAAGCTCTAGGCAACATCTAATTGCATGCAAAATTTTGAGTCAATAAGAGGTCATTTGGTCAGACGTTGTCATAACTCAAGAATATAGCACTTTTAGTTCCAACAAGAGGCAAATTTAGTCTAAATGAGTCATCCATTGTTCCACACCTATTTGAGCAACTTGGAAAGCATAAATATAGCATAAATAAGTCTCTCATAAGGTATGAACCCATATGAAATTCAAATTCATCATGCCACTTCCATAAACATATATGCATAAGTGGGCTCCCAAGTGGTCAAAATACACATTTCTATTCATTTAACTCTATTCTTGAGTCATACATTAACTTTACATAGTTTTACACTTGTTCAAAGTGTCATGACTCAAAAATAATATTTACATATATACTTTAATATTTTAGATATCTTAGTACATCAAAAATAGAAAGATTTGACAAGAGATGGAGATTTAAGCTCTTTGGCTTCCATCCTTTGGATATTGAACTCCATTTAGATCATATAAGATGAGAGAAAGGAGGGAGTGAGATTCATTAAATCTCAATAACTCATACACCTATCCAAGCACATTTTCAAAGCATGCAACATATCAAAGGTACAAGTATGCAATCAATTAATTCATGAAGCATTCCACTTTCCCATTTTTGTGTCACAAACTCATGTCAAGCATAAGAATGAGCTCTAGGGACTTTTGGTTTGACCTCACCCTATTTCTAGGACTTTTGGATTGTCTCACTCTTGGTCTTTGGGACTTTTGACTTAGCCTCACCCATCCAAGGGACTCTTGCCTTTGTCTCACCTATGACATGAGACTTTTGGCATCTCCTTACCCACATTAAAGAACTTTTGGCACTACCTCACCCTTGTGAGCCATTTCTATAATTCAAAGACATTCAAAAAAGTATATTGGTACCAAAATAGCATCATAGCATCAAGTGGCATATCTCAAACATATACGTAGACACATAAACACACAATGATATATATGCAACAAGAAAATGCAACAAGAAAAGGTGGAGAGTTACCTTGGCGCAAAATCAAGCTTTACTTTGTTTGTTCTTTCTCCTTTCCAGTTCCACAAGCAAAAAGAGGTGGGGTTGGATTTCCTTGGCCTATTTACAATAAACAACACTTAATTATACTCTTATAACAAGTTAGAACTTTCAACTCACTCTTAAGAATACACTTTATGCCATTTGTCACAATATAGTTCCATTAATGACCTAATGAAGCAACTACCCTAATAAACCTTCTTGGTTCCCTTCTCTTGCCATCTTTAAACCCTTTGACCTCATTTAAGGTCCTTGAAGCCATTACACACTCACTTTCATAAACCTAGGTCCATGTTCCTTCATAAGGTTATATTATGGAAGCCATTGCCTCATCTCCCAACCTAAGGCTTCTAAATTTTTTTCAAGGGTTTTTTCCTATCTTCTTTTATCATATAAAGTCCTAAATCAAACTTGGAAACATTTAAAACATCTCCTAGCTATCTCTAAGGGTCTTGATCAATTTATACTTCCATTAAAAACCCATAGAGTTTAGGATTTTTTTCTTAATGGATGGGGCACTTAGGAGGCTCCCTAAGGGTTTTAGAAACTCAAACAAACACTCACATATGATAGAAAAGTCTTGAATCAACCCAGATTTTAAACTATGTTCAAGTACCCTACACTTTTTCAACTTGAGTTTTACTAGTTTTCCATGCAATTTCTTGGTATTTCCTAACTCCCCATGGTCTAAAACTCTCAATTCTCTCTTTCAGAATAAAATCTCCTCCCCTCTCATGGCTTTGGCCTGACTAAACATACATACTAAGGGAACAAGAAGGAGAGGTAATGGAAAGTCAATAATTCACCTTAAATCAAGCCTTCTTCAAGAGTTCTTCCTCTTCCCTCTTCCTTCTCCTTAAATTTTGAATTTCTCTCCTCTGGTTTGACCCCAAATCAGCAGCAATTTGCATTAAAACCATGGAAAGATGAAGCAAAAAGAGGAGGATGAAGTTTCAAGAGGAAGAAGCATGAAAATCCTACACTTTCTCACCTTGCTTTAGCCTTTTCTTTCCTCCTTCTTGGTTCTCTTGTGCGTTCTTCTCCTTAGCTTTCTTCTCTGGTTTAGATGCTGCAGCAAGTCAAGTAAGAAGGGCCAAGCATAGGACGCCACATATAAAGGGGAATTAAGGGAGAATTGTTTTAAAAAAAATAATGATTTCATCCCTTGCACGTGGCATTTCCGTTTTAGGCTCATTTTAGCTCCTTTTTGAGAACTTTCTTTTCCATAATAAAATTTAGATTCCTAATTTAATAAAATGCCTTTGAAATCACTCAAATCGGAGTTAAAACCTTCTCGAATGAATCAATCAAAGTTCAGGTCAACTGGCGTCAGAAAAAGTTCATCGGAGGAGATTTATCGGTCTCGAGACTTTCCATAGTTTTTGGGGTCTCTGAGAACCCTAAGAAATGTAAAATTTTTATTAAAAAAGCCCTCCTAGGTGTTTTTTCAAAATTACACCTATTTACGAAAATGCCATTGGACTTTCGAAAAAATTTTCGAATTACTCCGGCCCCTATTTCTGGACAACTCAAAACTCAAATCATCATTTTCTATTATTTAAAATTTTATCTAAATTTTATTTGGCCTTAAATCACTCATTTCAGGAGACTTACTTTTCAAACTAGCCCGTTTTGATGTTTTTACAACGTATTGGGCGTTACACTTATGGGATTAAAATTAACATCGTGTTTTAGGTCAATCACTCTTTATTTCAAGAAATGTGAAAAATGTATCACTTATAATAAGGTGTTTTATTTTATTTATTATTAGATTACTTAGAAGTAGAATAAGAAAAAAATTATAATAACTATTGTGTTTCTATTTTTCAATTGATTCTATCTATTTTACAACATAAAATTTAGTTAGAATTTAATTTGATTAAAAATATGAAATATAAATATTTAAATGAACAATGAGAAACTTCTTAACTAGTAACCACTTGGGTGGGGAGAAAAAAACATCATTTTGACATGAATAATGTTGGAAGTGGCTTGTCACTAATTCACATGTTACAACCAATGCATACCTTCCCACTTTTTTATTAGGCCTAGTAGGAATATTTATTGAGTTGGGTTGGTTAGATTTAGGTAATTTAAAGTTCACTTATATAACTTTTGGTTCGATTTTGTTTAGTTTAGATCTTGTCATTTGCATGATCATATCTAGCCTATGAATATATCTGAGTGGCGAGGTAAATGGTTTGCTTTGGTGACTCATCTTGATCTTCTCAAGGCTATATTATTTTAGTTATGGCAATCTCAAATTATATTTGGTATGCTCAAAGTGAGTTAGCCCTCAATAGAAGGAATATGTATTGCTTTTAAGATGCATACTAATGTGATAACTTTCAAAAGTTGAAAGAATGTATTGTCTTTTTTTGTTTTAATAAACATGAGAACATTTCAAACTAACTAAACAAAAAAGTCTTAAAACCTAAAACTAAGTATAATAGGAAATCACATTTGGCAAATATATATAAACTTGAAATTTTATAATTTATGCACCAAAACCTAGACATCCTCTTGAAGCATATGCAACTGCATTAAAACTTCATGAGATGGTTGTAATAGACAAGAATCTGATTTAGAAGCCAAAACAATCATCATCAAAAAATTGTGTGGCTAAGTAATTACTTGTTGATCTAATAAAAACTATCGCATATATCAAACCAATTATAATATTAGTCAAAACCTATGTTCTCCCTTCATATCGAGCCAGACAGTAGAGGTGGACTTATAGATCATTGTTTAGAACATTTATCTAACTCTCGTAAGGTCTCAAAGTTATGAGCTTATCTTAATAGGAATAAGACTTGTTTTTCTGTATAATTAAATTTTAATACTTATTTTGTTTCACATTTTTAATAGACCAAGTAGATGGATTTAATTTATTTTTCAATAAAGAATAATATATATCATATTAGTTTCAAGTCACTATTATTGTTTTCATTTATTGAGTTCAACATAAATCCAAAAAAAATTCTCCTTTAATTGAAATACTTTGTCTTATCTTTTAAAAAAATTTAACTATCTCATTTTTTTCAATTATATTGACCTCCTAAATATATGTATTGCACAATTAGCAAACCTTAAAAACTAAGGAATAACATTGTAAGATGCTAAACCAAAGAAAATCTCATCTGATTCACCTTGTTGAGTGAATGCATCTTGTATTGGCTTTAGTAGCAACATAACCTTGAGAGCAGAGAATTAATTTGCCAAAACTCATCTCAAAGCAATTGTGTTGTTGGTGGAACTTTGTAATTGGTAGCAAACATCATGTAATAAAAAGGAAAAATAACCACAAAAGATAAGAAAGTCAATAAAATAGGAAAAAATGCTATGAGATGGAATGAATTGCACCAAATGTCTAATTAATTCCTACTTGAGTTTGAGATATTTGTGCCTAACTCTTTGACACCATTGTCATAACATCTCATTTTTAAATCAACAGTAACACCATTGTCATAACATTTCATTTTCAAATTAATAGTAACACCATTGTCATAACATCTCATTTTTAAACCAGTAGTAAATTAACACTTTATGCAATTATACACGTTTCTTTTTTTGTGGCAACTAAATTTTAATAATCCAACCTCTCAGATTTGACAAATCAATACTAAGAGTATGAAGCTTTAGTTTCTAAATATGCATTTTCAAAGTTCGCATATCCTAATGATTCCAAACAAATCAATACTTTGAGAATAATCCTTAAACCATCTAAATTACTACAATGGAGTTGATGTTTGGAGTTTTAAAAAGTAGCCAATTTCAACAATTCCATATCAGATATAAAACAAACAATACAATAATGGTATAATCCTTCATTTGTGGAAGAATCGATGAAGACTAAGGGAACTAAATCCATAACCATTGTTATATATATGAAGGATGAATTTAGTTAACTCATAACAACAACAGAGAACAAAACAAAATAGCCTACACAAAGAGGCATTTCTAAAAACAAATGATTCATAGTTTCTTCACCATTATAATAGAAAAAACATAAATAATTAATGAACACATGATGCTATACTAAAACGGAAGTGAAGGGGAGGGAATTCATTAGCAATTTCCACCTAAATAGAAGTATCATAAATGGAAGTGGAACTTACCAAAACCATTTCCATGTCTGAAAAGCTGTGGCCATTAAGCAACCACCTCATAAGCCATAATTAATAACCATAAGCCACAGTGTATTAGCCTTGATTATTACCAATCCATACGAACCTATCTAATTGACCAAAACTTAAAAAAACAAGTTAAGAAGTTTGTTGCACCAGTCCTAAGGGATATAATATATATTGAACTTGTTGATTTCACATCACTTTATCATGTAAAATAAGATTATTGGAAACTAGAAAATGGACTTAATTACACTGGACACTAGAGGTGGTAATTAAGAGGAATCTTATGACCATCCTTAATTTTCCATTTTAGATGTGAATAAATGAGATGCCTAACTTCAAAAATACCTTACCACATCTATGTTAAGTTAAATTTGGCATTCAGTTGTTCCAAGTACTTGTCCCAATAATATTTAGGTTGCATTACTTGGACAAATAGAGATCAAGGGTCATTATTAATAATCCTCCAAGTATGTTTGGCTACTAACACTTGATTAAGAATATGAGTTTGCTTAAACCTTAAACCTCCCACCTTTTAAGAATTGCACATAACATCCCACTCAATCAAATGAATTTTCAGACAATCCTATGTATAACACCAGAAAATTTTCACATTCATATCTATTTATCAACAATATTTTTGAGGCTATTTAAAACATGACAATGTATAAACTAGGCTTGAATTTAGGACTACATTGATTAACGTCATCGTATTAACTTGAGATAGTGACATCGACTTCCAAGCTTATAGTTTATTTTCCACCTTATCCGTAAGTTCACAATAAAGATGAGATATATTTTAACCAATGTCTATCCAAGTACTTGGATATTTTCCTAATCAAGATTTATACTTTATTCCAAAAATGCTTGACAAAACTTTTTGAACTTATGTGAAATATTTGGACTAAAAATAATCTCAAATTTTTACAGACTAATTGCCTACCTTGAAAGTCGACTGTAGTATTGAAGTATTGTTTGAATCATATTACAAATGTAGGGTGACACTTCAAAAAACAAGAGTCTATCATCAACATATATTTGATGACTAACGTGTTCTAATTATCGACTAATTTTGATTCCCTTACATTCTTTAGTTTACTATAATCCTGCAATTATACAAGAGAGTATATTTTCTTGTATAATAAATAAGTATGGAGATAATAGATCCCTTTGGTAGGCTTTTTTGTCTAAAAACAAATCAATTAATTGGATGACCATTAACTATAACCTAATAGTTTAATTTCGATACATATTGTATGATTATATGAATATACTTAGTTGGAAACCTCATGACCAATAATACTGCTAGCAAAAAATTCCATAAAAGTTCATCATAAGCTTTGGTATATTAATTTTATAAGCATACCAACCCTTATGAGACCATTTTGCCCAATGCAACAAGTGCATTAATTTAGAAGCCCATACAATATTATCAGAAATATATCACCCCTTGAGAGAAACAATTTCATTTAGAGCAATTAGATTAGGATGTATTTGCTTCAACATATTACATAACACCTTGGTAATAATCTTATAAACTACATTACACAAACTAAGAGGTTAGTAGTTTTTAAGGGTTTGAGAAGAGTCATATTTGGGAATTAAAGTGATATAAGCATGATTAAGGCTTTTAAGAAAATACGTATCTAAAGAACAATACTATATTAATGATATCATCCTTAAAAATGTCCCAAAAGTATGAGAAATCTTAGCATGGAAATTATTGGGACCAAGACCATTATCTGCTTTGATATGAAAAAATATCTTGCTCTGTTTCCAAAACACCAATGTCATTTTAAAGAAATTGTACTTGTGGAGTAGATAATGTAAGATCCTAATTTTGACTAGGGGTAAAAGTTATTGGAAATACATACCAGCAAGAGATTCAATCTCATCGAAATCATCAACCCAATGTCTTTGGTTTGTTTTGAGATTATTAATTGAGTTATTAATATGCTATTTATTGACCAAGTTATGAAAATACTTAGTGTTCCTATCCCTATTGACTCACTATAGTTGTTTAGCTTTTTGAACCCATAATATTTCCTCACAAACATTAAAAAAAAAAATCAAACTCCTGTAGAATATTTTTCTCTATATGCTCCACACTCTCCTCCTTTAAGCAAGATTGAACCTCATTTAAGTGATTATCTAATTCTGTAATTTTAAATTTTAAATTACCAACAAAAGTTTTATTCCATTGTAAAAATGCTCTTTGGACATTACCAACTTAGCCACCACTTCAAATGTTGATGAAGTAGACTCTCAACTATTCCATATCTTTTGTACAGTATCCTTACATAGTTCATGATGAAACAAAAAATTTTCAAATCTAAAAGGGTGCTTTCTAAATGGAGACCATAAATGAGTACTAAGCAAAAGTGGAATATGGTTAGAAGCACTAAATGTGAGGTTGGTCAAGCTTGAAAGTAGAAAGAAGTAAACCCATTGTAACTTGAATATAACTTTATCTAAGCAAGCCAAAGCAGTATCTTTCTTGCCCTTGCCAATTACTCATCCAAGTAAACTAGGACCCATTGGGCCTAAGATTTATAAATTATTTGCGATTCATCATTTCTTAAAAGTCTCTTCTTATATTAAACCCTGTAATGTAATTTAAAAAAAAAAGACACAATTTTTTTAATTTTATTGTGAATGAATACAGGGACTAATTAAAGTCACCAATGACTAATAATGATAACAGAAATAATGAACAGTATACTTAAACTAATCCCCTACGATGTATCGTTTCTAACCTATTACAAAAACCATGACTAAAGTTAAAAAGAATAGTCACAAGTAATTCAACCTAAATAGTAACATAAATAATATGAAAAGGAATCTCCCATCTAGCAATCCACCTCGGCTCAGAACAAGCCACTATTCTTGCTTACTAACTTCATAGAACCTCCAATGGCCAAAATACTGAAAATGTCTCATCACCTTGGCTATTGTCTGCATAATCTCCCCAAAAGAAAAAACAATTTTATTTACATTTTAACTTTCAAAATATTTGAACTCTCATGAGCTTTTTACAATGGCAAGTTCCAAGAATCATGATGCTTGAGAAAGGGAAGCTTCCAAATACCATTCAAAACTAAAAATCTCTTGAACCAATTGCTTGTCGAGCTGTTGAATACAGAACCGTTTTCACATGCAATTCTATCTATCTTGGATGTCACGGTATTTTTCCATAAAACCTTTAAATCTGGAAAATTATTCCATGATAAGCTTTTCTGTTTTTTTGCTCCCTCCCTTCAGTTACACGAAAATGTCCTTCCCTCTTTACAAAAAGTAAGCTTCCATTCATCCGATATTTACAACTTTACCCTCTTTACAACATTTATGAATACAAAATCATTCACCGCCATTTCCTCCATTCTCACGCACTCTCACTATTACACTCCACTTCCAGAGCTCTCGAACCGTTCATGCATGGCGACCCATTTCGGATCCTGTGCAGGTGCACCTTCGCGCTCCCTGCGGCTACCCGCACCCGAATTCAACCACCTGCTTGTTGTTCCACAAGAACAACAAGCGTCCCCGGTTGGAGGCAAGAAACCAAGAAACAGAGGAGGAGCCTTGAGAGCGGCGAATTCCCATGGCGGAGACTCGTACCTTGATATGTGGAAGAAGGCAGTGGAGAGAGAGAGAAAAAATTTTGAATTTCAGAGAATTGTTGAGACCAGTGCTGCAAGTGATGATGGGGGTGGCGGTGAGCCGAGCATTGAGGAATTGGAGAAGAAGAGTCAGGAGTTCCAGAAGATTCTCGAAGTTTCGAGCGAAGAGAGGGATAGGATTCAGCGGATGCAGGTGATTGATCGGGCAGCCGCGGCCATTGCGGCGGCCAGAGCAATTCTTCAGGAGAGTGATGTGTCGAAACCGGCGAGCGAGCCGGGTGCTTCTGTCGGTGGAGAATTGAAGAGAGAGGGCGGTGAAGTAACCGGGAAAGGCCAAGAAGGTAACAGGGTGTCCCCATTGTTTGCTTTCTTGGAATCTTTTTCTTCGAGTTCTTGTCTTTAAAGTAATGCTTTTACTGTATAATTTTAGGGTTTTCAATTTGCTTATGGTTTTGGTTATTTGAATTCTGGAAGATATGCGATTAGGAATAGGGCAATGCTCTTTTTGCCTTTTTCTTTTCCAAGAAAGTAGTGTTCAGGCAGGACTTACAGTTAATGCGCTTTTAGTTTTTTTACTTGGTTTCTGAAGCTAAAGAAATGGAATGTTTAGCTTTTTTTTTTTCCTTCCTAAATAATTATTTTATATTTGGAAAAACTGACTGCCTTTATTTTAGCAAGATTTTAGAAGCAGAAGTATCTGTTAGTTTTTTTTTCCCCCAACAATGCATTTTAATTGGATTGGTATTTGTTGTTGCTATCATATGTAATATATTCTACAATTTAATTCATTTTCTAATATTTAACATTTAAAATAATCAGGAATGCAGAGTGGGATTACATATGTGCCACAATCAGAAAGTCAGAGAAATGGAATCCCAGGCCCGGATTTTTGGTCCTGGACACCACCTCTAGACAGTAATGTTCCTTCAGATGATGTCAGTGGCTTGCATACAGCTACAAAGTCTTCAGTTTTTTCGACCACACCTAATCCTATTGTGGAGAAAGACAGATCTCTGCAATTTCTTCCAATTCCATTTGAAAGTTCACTTTCCCAGAGCAAACATAGTCATACTCTTCCCCCACTTCAGTCATCACTAGAGGATGAAAAAAAGGAAGCCTCCAGGTTCAATCTAGAACTGCCTTCCTTGGAAGAGGAACGGAGACGAGATGTACTGTTCTCTGGCCATGCAGCAGAAGCAGTTCATGCCCTCAATGATGTGGATAAATCATCACCTACTGGAGTGAATCCAGATGGATCAAGATGGTGGAAGGAGACAGGAATAGAGCGAAGACCTGATGGTGTAATTTGCAAATGGACAATGACCAGAGGTGTTAGTGCTGACAAAGCCACTGAATGGCAAGAGAAGTTCTGGGAAGCTGCTGATGTGTTTGGCTATAAGGAACTTGGTTCTGAAAAATCAGGTCGTGATGCAATTGGAAATGTTTGGTGTGAATTCTGGAGGGAATCAATGCGGCAGGTTAGAAGAAGGGATACACTTAAGTTGCAGTTAATGCATTTCTTACTATCATGCATCATATAGTTTATCAATATTGGATAGCATTTTCTTAGCAGCTAGTAATTACCATCCTTGTTGGCACATATGTTCAGGTGTGCAATTGGGCACCACTTAGCTATTGTATATAATTGCTTGTTAAGTGTTCCTTGCCAAATTTCGATGCTTTAGCTGCACTTGAAGCCTCAGCAGTTTAATATCTACCTCTAGAGTACCAGTTACATTTGCACGTGAATTTGTGCTGCCTTGCATGATTTTTCTTTTGATCAGCGCTGTTACTATTCCCTAAATTTGGAGTATGAGTTGCTATCTTATATTAATCTTTTTTGTCTGTTTTCTGTTTCATTTTATTAAACTCATTTGTTAATATATTTGTACTAACCAATAACCATTATCTGAATAATTTTGCATTCATATTTGGATAAGCAATAGCATATTAATGCTTACTGTTACTGAGTATGAATTTTGCTTGCAGGAAAATGGGCTTCTGCATATTGAGAAAACAGCAGACAAGTGGGGAAAAAATGGTAAAGGTGATGAGTGGCAGGAAAACTGGTGGGAGCACTATGGTGCAGGTGGTCAGGCAGAAAAATGGGCGCACAAGTGGTGTAGTATTGATCCAAGCACACCCCTTGAAGCTGGGCATGCTCATGTTTGGCATGAAAGGTACCTGTCCTTAACGCATTGGACTTTAATCACTGATCACCTGATCTTCTCTGTCAAAGTAATTAGTCTTATTTGCTTTTTTATGTTTTATGATCCTTCTAACGTGGTGCACTAGAATAAACTACTTTTAACTAATTTATATATGCCTTGTTATCAAATCAAATATATTTTATTATGCCTTATGTTTATATGAAATTCAAGGAAATTTGTTTCCCTGATTTCTAGTCTTTCTAATCTATGAACTCATCAGATGATCAAAGTAATTCAGAAATTATATATGGTTATGTCAAGGGCAAGATTTAGGTAAAATTCCTTAGGCATTGGCTATTAAGTTTTTCAATAAAAATATAACATGTGGAAGAATTTTATTTAAAAACCCAATTGTGTAATGTTGAGTTGTAAAAAATATCCATTTGTCTTGTTTTTATTGAAGAATCTAATAACAAACACCTAAAAACTGTATCTAAGTTTTCCCTTTATGTTGATATGAGGTGATATAGCTTTATGGGTTTGAGTTTATATACTTGAAGGCTAATCTCACATGATATATAGGTGAACAGCTATCATATGAGCAAGCTGTATGCTTTACATGTATAAAATATTAGCTCAATGCCTGTTACTAGGAAACACCTTGTATAATTTAGGGAATTCCTCCACTTTGCCTTCCTATTTCCTTTAATGAGTGTTTTCCCTTATATCCAACCTATCTACTGCCTCTAAATTTCTCCCAATGGATTTTATAAATTTAATGACTTGCCTAGAAAGAAGTTGCGACTGCTTCACTTATGAGCTATTCAATTTCCCTTAATTATTAGAAGAGTATACGTAAGCTAACAATTTGATCCTCAAATGTTAGGCTTATTTAGCTTTAGCTCTTAAAAAATTAGTTAATGCACAAGTTAATCATAGGATATAACAAACTCGTTATGTGTTAGTCCTTTTGTTGAGTGAGTTAAATATGTTAGAAGAACTAACATGTAATGAGTTTGTTATTTTTGAGGACTAACTCTACATTTACTAATTTTCAGGAGATAAAGCTAAATAGGCCTAACAATAAAGGGACCTAATTGTTAGTTTACTTTAATTAGAATGATTGGCAGTGATAATTTTTTGCCTAATGATATTTCTTGGCCTTTATGTTTCAATAATTTCCCCTCACTTGGCTTATGTGTGCGGTGCCTTTGGCAGGTGGGGTGAAAACTATGATGGGAGGGGTGGCAGCATGAAGTATACTGATAAGTGGGCTGAGCGCTTAGTGGATGATGGATGGGAGAAATGGGGAGACAAATGGGATGAAAATTTTGATCTAAATGGCCATGGCATCAAGCAGGGAGAGACCTGGTGGGAAGGTAAACGTGGAGAGCGTTGGAACCGAACTTGGGGTGAGCAACACAGTGGTTCTGGATGGGTTCACAAGTATGGGAAGAGCAGCTGTGGAGAACACTGGGATACACACGTTCAGGAAGATACTTGGTACGAGAGATTCCCTCATTATGGTTTTTATCATTGCTTCGAAAACTCAGTTCAGCTCAGGGAAGTTCAGAAGCCGCCTGAGATATAGGAACTCTAGTCTCAAGGTTCCCCTCCCTTCCCATTTTTTTGATCAAGTTTATTGTTCCTTGCGAAATATATACGCTGGCCACCGTGTCCTGAGAGAATAGTACTACTCTGTCTAGTATGATCATGCCAAAGTTTTTCTGTAAGTGGAAGGAATTATTACTTACGTTATTCAAGCTTTAATAGAATTGCTGATATGTTTGCAAATTTCTCTGAGCTTATCATTTGTTGAAAAGAGCTAATAACAATATAGCTGTGTCCCCTACAGGACGGTATAGCGTTTATAATTTGAACTTGCATCACTCAACAAAATATTTTTGTTCAATGGTGAAAATTTCGGGCGAAGGATATTAATAAGGAGTACGGACAATTAGTTTTCCGGGGTTGTTATTTTTTCACTAATAAGGATGTTATTTTTTTTTTTTTCTGTTTGTGAAAATTTCTACGGGGGCTGCCGAATAAGGAATTTTTCCCTCATGAGATAAGGGGTGGAGTGATTTCCTTGGCCTAACATTTTCATGGGGCTTCCTTATATTAAAATTACTGAGATATTTTTCTTTTACACAATTATTTCAATGTTTATTTAATAATTGTAATAGAGTTTATATTAATAAATTTAAATGTATGTCCATTTTTAGATTTTGTATTTAAACTTTAAGTTGTATTGTTTTAACTTTTAATTGATATAAAATTAAATAAACTTAGGAGGAAGAAATTTAACTTTCACTATAAAAATCCCAAGTTAATTAGCTACTAGCTAGAGCAATTTTTACAGTTAAAAATTTTTAAATGGGAAGGTTCGTAATGTCATGCATCCTAAACAAAATCATTTTCCGATAATGTTCCTTCTTGTGCAACTTAAGAAAAAGCAGAGGCAGGGTGGGGGGAACTTTACAAAGCGCTGCCGTTTGATATGATGGCAACGACTCGTTAGGATTGGAACAGATTAATCACAAATGTGGTGCATGTTCGTTCAGCGCAGTAGCTTCGAGTTCTATGACCTCATCTGTGATGGCATATTCGAAATTATACGCTTATATGAGCTACCTCTTCTTTATGTACTTCTTTCCACTTTAGAACCCCAATTTTGTTGTTTTCGAAATAAAGAATCGGCGAGCTTGTGTCCATCTCAATTATCCTAGCACACCCACCTTAATGCAAAATGTGCAAGCCCTTGACATAGTATTAGTATTTCAGTAATTTTCCTCTTCTCATCAATTCATGGCCTCTTTAATGCTCCATGGAGCTAAAACCCCTATCTTCATCGGTAGTGGCCTAACCCCCTCTGGGTTAGGCTCTCTGGGTCTTGATTTCCGCAAGAGACCCTTCTTCGAAAAGGGTTTTGTGTCTTGTAATGACACATATAGAGCCAGAAACTTAGCGCCCAGATGCAGCATCTCATCCTCAAGGCCTGCTTCTCAACCTAGGTTCATACAACATAAAACGGAGGCGTTTTGGTTCTACAGGTTTTTGTCTATTGTGTATGATCATATTATAAACCCTGGACACTGGACTGAAGACATGAGAGACGAGGCACTTGAGCCTGCTGATCTGTATGATCGTAATATGAGAGTGGTGGATGTTGGAGGAGGGACTGGGTTCACCAGTCTTGGGATAGTGAAGCATGTGGATGCCAAGAATGTTACTATTCTTGACCAGTCTCCTCACCAGTTGGCCAAGGCTAAGCAGAAGGAACCCCTGAAAGAATGCAGGATCATTGAGGGCGATGCTGAAGATCTTCCATTCCCAACTGATTATGCTGACAGATATGTTTCTGCTGGAAGGTATTGTCTCTGGCAATCTTTGCTTTTGCAGGCTTTGGTGTCTTACTATACTGGATTTAAGGTTTAAAATTAGGGGAAACTATATTTTACCTTCTAAATCAAAGCCTATTACAAAATTTGTAAATGAACTTCATGTTTCAAAACTTAACTTTAGACTAAAATAAAAAGGTCCTAGTTAAAATGACTCCAAGAGGCAGTTTGCTTCCTTGTTTCAACAATATTCATAGATTGGCATTTGGTTGTTATCTTGTAGTTAATTTTAAGTGGCAAATGTTTTCATTTTAGTTCAAAGTGTAGGCAGGTATTTTGTCACATTTTAAAATTCATGCATTGTGTATAGGCCTTAGTTCAAGGGGATAAAATTTAGATTTCCCTTTTATCGAGTCTTAAATGTGTGATTGACTCTTTTAGGAAATCAGTTCTCCGATTTGGGGTCTAATATTCAACTTTAAAGTATTCGTGTTGCTTGAAGTAAATTTTTCATTTAGTTGAGGGAAAAAGGAAGAACAGTATAGAAAAGTGAGACGGAGTTTTAATGATAGCTCTTTTGTAAGATTGTGGATAGTTGGATGCCTAATGGGGAATTATGATTACGAGTAAGTCAAACCATTAGTGAAAATCTAATTCTTCATAATCATTAGAAAGGAAAGAAAAACCTTAGTCTTCATGATGACTAGTTATCATATTCTACAAAATGGGGAGTCTTTTCTATCTTTCCTTTATAGCTCTCTCCCCTTGTTTATTGTAATGACTTGTGATTGTGTTCTTCAGTATTGAATATTGGCCTGACCCACAGCGTGGCATTAAGGAAGCATACAGAGTGCTGAAAATAGGAGGCAAAGCATGTATTATAGGTCCTGTATACCCAACCTTCTGGTTGTCTAGATTTTTTGCGGATGTGTGGATGCTATTCCCCAAGGAGGAAGAGTATATTGAATGGTTTCAGAAGGCTGGTTTCAAAGATGTTAAGCTGAAAAGAATAGGTCCCAAATGGTACCGTGGTGTACGCCGACATGGCCTGATAATGGGTTGCTCTGTTACAGGTGTGAAGCCTTTGTCTGGGGACTCTCCCCTAAAGGTAATGCACTTTCATTCTTCTCTTTGTTACTTTTAATTTCATCAAGCATTAGACCCAGAGGCCTACAGATTGGGGTCTTGTCAAATTTTAGTACATTATAACTATGCTGAGTCTCAGGCCCTTTTTGTGAACTTGAGATGATATTATGCTTGACAATAGGATTAACATCTCATACACATACTCAAAAGTAATCATAAAATGGATGCAGTGTTTATTGTGGATTTGAGAATTGATTTTTTTTTCAAATGTTAAAGAGTTAAAACCTTATTGAAAGAAAATAAGTTCTAAATGCTTCAGGCCTATAGACTTGATAGTTGTCCTTTCCACTGTTCAGATATGTTTGTTCAGAAGTAGAAGAAGTCTTGCAGAGGGAGAGGTTTTAGTTACTTGCTTTTGCGTTAACCAGAATAATACTTCCTTTTAGTTTTCTGGGTGTTCTTTTCTGAATGCTATATCCTTTGGAGTTTAGATGGAACAAAGGAACATATATATATATATGTATGTATGTATGGAAAAGCACCATTGCTAAGTCAGACAAAAGTATTTTAGTTTGACAGGTTTGCATTTCTCGGTTATTAAGCTGTAGAAATAAATGAATAATTTATCAAGGATTGTGCTTGTGTTAAACTTCTGTCGTGCATCACTGCTGGTTCTGCATTCTCACTTCTTGATGCAAACTTGATAGGAAAGACATTTTGTGTCTAAATCTGGATTTTATAAAATAGACAGTGAGCAGAGGAAACAATTCTATGTTTTAGATAGCTGATGTGTATATTTCTAGCAATTTTAATTGGAAGTTACATTCTTTTTGTGAATCCAATGTCAGAAGTATACATTAGTAGTTTAACTGTTCAGAAACGGTTTGATCCTTCCACTGATTTTATTTTGGCTGCCATCAAGTCTTTTGATCCATCATGTCTACTTTGAGATGTTTTATATAATGAACACTGTAAATTAAGTGTTTGCCATGAAGTATATAGTCATTCTATTCTGCAAAGAATCTTACATATTTCTAGCATCAATTTTATTACAATACTTAAATGTATTTGTATATGCAGCTTGGTCCTATGGTAGAAGATGTAAAGAAGCCTGTAAATCCATTTGTGTTTCTATCGCGGTTCATTCTTGGTGCACTTGCTGCCGCTTACTATGTGTTAGTGCCAATTTACATGTGGATCAAGGACAAAATTGTTCCAAAGGGCATGCCCATCTAAGATTGGAGGACAAAACTAGTGTAGGATTGTCAAAGATTGTCAAATTTTTCACATGTACTTCTCTAAAATGACTGTTTGTGATGATTTATATATAATTCTTTTTGCAGTTTTCAATCTTTCAGAATATTAGGGACAAATTGCTTCAGGATATCAGTCTTGCAGGCCACTAGCTTCATTTCTTAAGTTGGCGGGAATAGTATCCCTGCAGTGAAAATTACAAGTTTAATTTGTGTCTCTTTCTTGTTTTGGTAACATAATAATTTTAAATCTCAGAAATAGGTTTAGAATATGTGCCGGTCGCTAGCTCAGGATTCTCAAGCTGACTCTGGAGGATCATTCCTGAGCTGGAGTCTAGAGGAATCAACCAAATATTGTGCGCCTTTTTCTTTCTGTGTTAATATGATTATTTTAGCTAATACATATGTGGTTGTTATTTTGACTAAAATTATATATGTTTTTTGTGATTTTTTGTTTCATTGTTGAAAGAGTTTTTTACCCATGACAGGAACATCCAATGGGAAGCAACAATTAGCCTTTGCCAATTACTACTTTCAGAGTGCACTAAAGGCTTTTTTTTCATTTTTTTAATATTTTTAATTATCGGATTAACCATGGTTTTCCCCCCATTAATTTTGAGAACAGGATGCAGTGCTATATTAAATTAGAATTAAAGAGCTCCGTTCTTGTGATGAAGGTCTGTTATGATTCCTGTTACACTCACTGTCATTGTTCAAGTGATGTTCTTTTTCCTTATTAAATTTTTCTAAGCCAAGCTTAAATTGAAAAAGTTCTCTTTTTTTAAAAAAAATCCAGTTCGGCTCTCTTCCAACTTCAGATTCTGATTGGAAGACTAAAGACATGTTTGGTAGCAAAAGGAAGAGGTATATTTTTTGCAATGTTTATTATATTCTTGTTATTATTATTTAATAGTGTCTATCTTTTTTAATTATCTTTTTAAAATAAGAGTACAAGAATTATTTTTTATCTATCTATTTATTTATTTATTTATTATTTTCATACTTAATATTCTATGTAATAAATGACCCTTAAGGTGGTGTTTTTAATGTGGTAATCTTAATTTTTAAAATAATTAATTAGAAATTTATTTATAAAATATTCATGTATGAGATATATATAAAAAAAAGTTAAGATTATTATATTTGACGTGTTATAAATAACAAGGGGGATCACGGCGACTTAGTTCAATTTCCATGGTAACAATAGGGTCAGCACTTCATAAAACACAGTTCAACATCCTTCCATTATAATTAAAAAAAGAAATATATTGCACAGAAGGAAATTTTTTTTAAATGGTAAATTCATCATCTATTTTCCTAAGTCATTCGCAAACTTCATATATTAGCTTCAAAATTTTCGTCTAAACATCTCTAAAATGACTTGCATATTATAATTCTACATTTTTCTTTCATAGATTGTTTTTTCCTGCCTGACTCATCCAGATGGTATATTAATGTGTTTGGGTTTAAACTGAGAAATGAACCAATGCAATTATTTTAAGGCCGAAGTAATGAAATTTACGAGGCAAAACATTTGTTCTAGTGCTGAGAAGAGATAACGATGAACGAAGGAAAATGACCCAATAGCTTTAAAGGAGAAGAAAGCTAGAAAATTTAGCAGAGGTCAAAAGCTATTAGTAAAATAGTATTTTGATCTGATCATAAATTAGAAAGCTAGTTTAACCTAATAGGCTCAGCTTAAAAAAATGAATTTGAACCTGGAAAATAGAAGAAAAATTTGGGTCCAAACCATCTTAATGCTTCTTTCTTTATGAATCCAGCTTATTTTCTAATGAATCCGCGCATGATTATGTTTAATGGTAATATTACTTAAGAACAGTTCGTTGAATGCTTTCTAAGTTCATAATATTTTTGAATGAAAATAGAATGGTTAGACAGAGTTTACATATAAAGTAAAAACCCTTCAGAAATGATCATTTTACAGCTCACAGGTGAAAGTCTTTTTTAGAAAATCCTATCGGACATTGCTTCCCCAAACTTAGATAGGCATGCACTTTAGAACCATAGCACCAAGCAAGTGAACCCCAATTGCTGCAACGATGAATAGCATGTTTGGTTCAGTTTTTTTTTTCACCCAAACTATGGTTTTGGCTAAAAGCTATAACTTGTTGCTTTGGCCAAAATCATGATTTGGATGAAAAAAAAGCTGAACCAAACATGTTAGAAGCCCAATAAGAAACACAAGTATTTACACAAATGCCTACCCCAAATTTCTTTTCAACTCAACAATATATTAAAAAATTTCAGATTTCATTTAGTTATATAGCATATAAATATAAAATTTTATTTAAAAAATAAAAAGAAATCTCATAGTCAGATATAACAAATAAATGGTTGTTTTTTGATTAGACAGTTAAAAGCAGCATTGCATGGTGGTTGTTCAGACCAATTTGTAATAGAGCCATTGGTTAGCACCATGGCAGAATGGTGACTTCGTCATGAATTTGGAGGATGAAGTCAAATGCAGACACTGTGATTCAGAGTAGGAGAGAGACAGAGAGAAGCGCGTGATTTTCTTTGTCTTTCTCACTCTTTTTTTTTTGTCTTATTCTCTTTATTTTTCTCATAAATTTACATAGTGTAACTAAAACTAAATTCAGGGAATCTAAACTGAAAGAAATTAAGTTATCTCGTCGTAGGATATATAATCATGCTCTAAAAATGACTTCTTAGCATAAAGAGAGAACTTCTTAGTGGATGGATCAATGGATTTGATCGGCCCAAATTGCATATCATCAATAAATTTTTAAATATATCAAAAAAATTAAGAATATCCTTGACATGTCCGGCTAATAATTTTTCAAAAACAAAATTCTAGTCTAGCAAGTATTTTTATATTTTCAAAGGCTTTAATTATCTTGGACTTTGAAGACTAATTAATTATGTATATATGTTCTCATCACAGCTTTTGTCCAGCTATTGCAAATATGAAATGTGCTTATCATAGTAAGTGTAGCTTCTTCAATTAATCGATGTGGCCCTTATATCACTTATGAATACGAATCTCTCAGTTGCTTTTCATTCTGTTTCAAGTTCCAACTACATATGGTTATGTAAATTATAGACGCTTTTCTTAAATTTTATTGGAATTATATAAATTTTTTTATTTTTTTAAAATATATAAATCTTTTTTAAAATAAAAAATTACTTTATACTTTAGTTTAATTTTAATTTTTTTACTAAAATATCCTTAATTAACCTATATATACATATGTATATATTAATCTAATTTTAAATTTTTTAAACAAAATACTCTCCATTTAAAATTTTTTTAGTTAAAAAAATATTTAAGTTAATAAAAGATATTTTAGTCAAAAAAATTTAAAATTGAATTAAAATGTAAGATAACTTTTTGTTTTAAGAAAATCCTGTATATATTTTAAAAATAAAGAGAAGATTTATCTAACTTCAATAAAACTCAAGAGAGATATATGTAATTTATTTTCTTTTTATTGGTAAAACTATGCTTATTGAATCTCATCAACAATTAACCCAACAATTTAATAATTAATACATCTCTCATTATAAGCATATCTTGGAAAGCATAACTAATTAATTCTTGTACATTGAATCTACCTACCTTGACGTTCTGTTAGTTTCATGCATGCAACTTGTAGAGTTGAAGCTGTATTACTTAGTTTTAGCTGATTTCTAACAATGTTGACATACAATGGCTAGTTCATTAATGGTTTACATTAATTTCTGCACTGTGGGACCACAAAATAACTCTTATAGATTGATTATGCTTTGTGTTTAACGAACTAATTAATACTTCACATGATATTAATTTTAGTTTTTTAAATTGAGATGCAGTTGATGTAATATTATTGTGAGTAATTCAATTAATTTTTACCTTTTGTTTTCTTTTCTTTTTTTCACTTTTTTACTTCCGTAAATGACGAATCTCCTATATTTATGTTTCGGAAAGAAGAAAAAGAGTATGCATTCTCTTATTTAAATGAGACTTTATTAGGATTCAATCTAATTTAGGTCTTATATATGCACACTAGGTAATTTTTGTACAATACTTCAATAATTTTTTAGTAGACTTATCAAAGAAGAGGCATCTATGTGCATATTTTTTAAGTTACTTGATATTCTCGCATAGATGCTTTTCATAATTAATTCAAGAGTAAATTCTATAGACTTCTTAATTTTGTTGAAATTATAAATTTTTTTAATTTCCAAAGTATATATTTTATTTCAGTTTTAAATTTTTTGGACTAAAATATCTATTATTAACTTAAATATATATTAGTTTTTTTGGCAAAAATTAAAAATCATGTTATACTTTCACCTTTATCACTGCTCTTCTTATTATATCTAAATATGCATGAATAAAAATTAAAGTAGATTTTGATTTAGTTTATATATATATAAGTTAATGGAAGATATTTAAGTTTGTATTTTTTAAAAAGTAAAAAAATTCATATATTTTTAACAAAATTTAAGAAAATTTTGCATAATTTATTCTTAATTTAATCTATCAACAATTAATAGGCAAGTTTATAGAAGAATTTTTCGTCATTCTATGAATCTTTCCTTGAAGTGGGTGGAAAATGGAAATAGTTACGTAGGATCTGAAATGCCATAAATAATTCATAAAAAATAATTACCATGTGAGAGGATATATTTTGTATCTAAAAAAAAAAAACTGTTTTTCATGGATCGAACAGTGCCAACCACCGACACCAACCCCAAAAAAAATGGAGCATTGGATAGGCTTGTACGGTAAGTAAGCAAGTCCACTAGATATCCTATACTTGGAAAAAGAAAAAAAAAGAACTATTTTTTTTATTATCTATTACTTCGTTAGAGGTACGTGGAATGGAATATGAGATTTCTTTATTTTAGTCTATTGCTATAAATTTATTATTTTATTATTATCTATTATGAGTCAGTATAATTATAAGTAATTTTTTTTATTTGACAGAAGGTCTAAATTATCTATTTTTTAAAAAAATAAGTATTTCTATTTTTTAAAAAATATATTTATATCTATTATTTATATAATATAGCAAGTATTAAATATATATTTAATCTATATATAAATAGTAAATTTTTTAAATTTAAAATAAATAAAATTTATAAATTTCAACACAAGATAAATAACATTAAATAAAAGTTAAAATTTTTGTTAATAAAATAAATTAATATTAATCTTAGAATTATTTTGGTCATATTTTATATTTAAGGATATTTATGTTTTTTTTTATAACAGAAAAAAACTATATAATGTAAACATCTCTTAAATAATGAGAGGCAACTTACTCTATAATTATTCAAGCCTATCATAGACAATGTTTGATTCAAATAAAAAAAAAACTTAATGAAACAGATAAGAGAACATTTTTTTAAGAATTTTGTTTTTTTTTTAAAAAATTATTTTCTCAGAAAAAGAAAAAGTATCTTAATAAAAACCAAAGTGATGGTGTGCATTATGTGGCTAGATGGTCAATTGATTTTGCTTCTCTGAAACATATTTTATTTTAGCGAAGGACTGAAGGAAATATTCAGATACAACGTATAATTAAGTCCTTATGAATTGATGAACCGACATAATTAATCAACATCTTAATTAGTCTTTTTCCGTAGGCAAAGGTATAATATTCGCTTTCTTCCAGACTTGAGACCAGGTTATATGGTGATAGATATCAAATGTGTACTTTTGAAATTTCCCCCACCAAATGTTTTAAAATTCAATACGTTTATAATGTGTTTAAGACTTGTAAAAGTTAGTATTTAGTCTTTAGTCTTTCTAATTTTAATCAATTAAGTGAACCAATATTGTCCTTCAACAATATTAAAAAATTACACAATTACTATCCTTTCCTTGTATTTTTGCTTCCATGATAACAAGAAATAAATTACGTTTAATTCAATTACATGAAGTCGCATGAATTTATTGAATGACAAGCTAATTAAGTGAGATATATATATATATATATATCATATCATATCATATCATCAAATGTGAAGAACATATATTAAGAAACAGAAATCACTTTATTAAAGCATGATTTAACTCCATTATCTAGCTAGTATGTTATGTATCGAATCCACAATTAGTTAGCTGAAACATCATTATTTTCTTTTATTGATAGTACAAGAATAAAATTAAGATGAAATAACTTAATTACATTATTTGTATTAGTTGAAAAGTAACATTAATTTAATTTGAACTAAAAGGACTAAAAATATATTTAATTTTTTTTATATCTTGTATAATAATTGAAAATTATAAAAATAATATAATTAATATTAAAGAAACAAAATTTCTCATATATTTAAGCAACACATATATGGGGAATAAGATATGTCTAAATGTGTAATTATAAAAATTAGATCAAACTAGCTAGACAAAAAAAAAAATCAGTGAATCAATCATAGCATCAATTTATTTGACTCTTAAAATAAGTTAAAAAAAATTAGTTAAGAATTAACTAAATTAGTCAAAAATTGATAAAAGCTAATAAAAACCGATCAATTTGACCATAAACCATTCAAAAACTAGATTTTGTTTGTTTGTTTTTGGTTAAAGTAGAGTTTTGACATTCTATGATAAAAATTTATGATGTTTTTATGGATTGTATTTAACTAATTTCACATGAATTTATTGTTATATGTAAAATAATTTAACTATTTTTTATATTTTTAAATATTTAAATCTATTTTAAATATTTTTTTATAATATATATATTAATTTAGTTGTAAAATATTATATATATTAAAAAATAACTTGAATCTAATTCAACTACAATTAGACTATTGAAATATAAACTATTTTCACTCTAATTTAATTTTTAGTCTAATTTTTAAAATATTACTAAATTCTGAGATCACCCTAATTTAAAATTGACTTCCTATGCGCATATATATATATATATATATATATATAGTATTGATTAGAAATTTTTTATGAATTAAAATGAAAATAGTGTCCATGGAATTTGTAGGAGAGAAGACTTTGTCAAAAATTGGAAAGGGTTGATCTAAAGGAAAGGACCATTCCCTTTCTCTCTCTAGTTAGCGTGCATGTCACGTGTTATGTGATAACACGACTCCAAGACGAGAAATTAATGTGCTTCGCTGTCTACGCGGTTTTCTCTTTCACTTCCATTTATTTAATCAATCACTTCTTCTTCTAGGGTTTCAGATTTTTGGTATTTAATTTTCATATTAAATCTCCCACAAACTTACTATTCAGATCCATCCATATCATATTGCTATAGAATTCTTCAAAATGACAGATGTAATCAAAGATATACCTTAAAGTTATAAGATATTTCATATTATTTAAAAAGCTTTACATCACATCCCTTCATTTCTTAATTTGTTTATTTTCTTAAAATATTACATGAAAATTTTTAATTTTATATTAAACATATACTTAAATCATAGTATTAAAAAATACTATATATAAAATGTCAGACACTAGTTTGCCAAAAAATTTCTTCATATAATCTCAACTTTGGGATTTTATTGTGGATTTGATATTTGATCACTTATCAGTGCTATTATTCAGATAAAATTATATATTTGATCCCTGACATGTAATATTATTAAATGTCGCATATTCATAAACTATTAGCTTATATAATTACATTTTCTAAAATATTAATACATAAAAATTATTAGAAAAAAGGTATAATTGATCTTTAATAAAAAAAACTTTTTAAGTTAAAAATTTATAGATATAAATCCTCATATATATATATATATATATATATATATGAGATACCTCCACAACAATGGCATCATATACCTCTATGTCTATGATACTAATAATGCAAGTATATCTTAGATTTAATGACCAAAAACAAAACTAAATGTTAGGATGAATTGGAAAAAAAATTAATAATAATTCGGACAAAATATATATCCTAACAATTGACTGTAATAACAAAATAGCAAAGCGTCTAGATAAAAATATCACTATATATCAACAAATGACTCCATTAACTCACTTTCTTAGTCCAATAAAAGAACAAATATTCATGATATAAAAAATGTTCACAAAGAAATTACTACTAAAATTTTAATATCATAATACTTGTGGTATATAGATTTTTCTTTCTGATGTCAATATTTTTATCAAATATCAATATTCGATTAATTTTTACAATAAATAAACCATAAGCAAATAAATTGTTTTCAGCATAGGAAAAAATAGAAAAGGGAAATATTTTATAAAAATAAATATAATCAGTGTTAAGCAAATTTTTTAAAAATTAAACTTAAATACAATTCTTCATATCTTTAGTATCAAGTTTTTCAATTAAAATATAATAAATATATAATTTTCTAATAAAAATGTAATAAGGGTATGGTTTACTTAAAAAATCATATAATTGTTTATAAGAATTATACAATTGTCATATTTTAATTAAAGAACTAACACTTATTATATTTTAATTAGAAAATATAGCAATAAAAATATAAAGAATTGACTATAAATTTTTTCTATTTTTTTAATTGTATTTGCACCCAATACGTAAATAGATTACTTAACACATGGATGCAGATACAATACTTGAATTTAATACGTAGAAGTTTAATTAGTGTTTGCATGCTAAAGTAGTTCATCATATATAAGCAGACGGCAATGTGAAAAGAATTCTTCATCCAAGATAGACAGTAAGATAGAAAATTCTAATTATGTACAAACTTCGCAATCATACAAAGAAAATTAGACACGTTCGATAGCGATTGTTTGATAATTTCCAAGTAATTCATTTTAGACAAATTCAATAACATGACTTAAACAAGACACCAAACAGGGAATTTCGTTCGGATCAAATGGAAACTTTTTTTTCCTGGTATTTTAATTAGCCCGTGTTGCGACTAATTCATCTCCTTATAACTTGCTATCTAAGTCAAGAAGAAGGGATTCACAAAAAATTTCTAACAATTTAATTTAAGAAATAGACAAAAGTAGAGTTTAAACTTTATTACATGGAATATTAGATCAAATTATTTATTTCATCATACAATAAGTATTTTATTAAAAATGATATAATATATATAATGTGTTTTATTATATATCTATATAGGATGATCATGTGATAATAACCATTAATTTGAAATAATAAAAGCATTAGAAAAAATCAATTAATAATTTTGATTAAAAATGCCAATTATAAAGGTGAAAATTTTGATAATTCAAAATTTCAAAGTCAAGTGTCACGAATTACAAAAAAGTTGTAAAATCCCATATTTATCACTTTGTGTATTCACGTAGGAATAAAAGTGTTAATAGATATGTAGGAGGTTTTTGTTAGATTCTTGTCGACTCAGTGGATAGCTATATAAATAAATCTTAGAGAACCCCTTTCAATTCTTGTTTTATGAGTAGATTGTAAAGACAAGATTCTTTAAAGATAAGTTCTCCTAAACCTTAAATGTAGTTAAACCTAAGTAAGAGGAGGTTTTGAAAGGGAATAATTGAGAAGGACGGAGATAAATGAAACAAGGCTATTTGGAAGTATATATTACTTCAATTTGATTAAATATTAGTATAGACTCAAGCAATAGTGATCGATGACCAAAAAAATTTGAAGAAACTAACAACTTTGATAATGGGTTAAAAATAATAGTAAAATATTGGAAATAAATGACATAAAATGAGTAAATAAAGCAAACAAATTAAGATGTGAAATAAAGCTTAAAAATAAAGGTGTATAAAGTAACATAAAAATAAATTATTGAATAGTTTTTTGTAGTTTTGTTATATGTCTTGTGTTTTGGTCCTTCATTCTTTTTTATAGTGTCTTTCTCTAGTAACCAATCCCCATCATGACCCATCATCCATAATTTATATCTTCATTAATTTTATAGCTTTTTTTATGCTTAAATAGAACATAGTTACATGGAAAATAAATAAAGCTAAAATTGTGTTCACCAGGTCAAGTCCCACGTTCCTCTTTTTGTGGAACTATTTAAATTCAAGCTCTGGGCTAGTCAATTGATATCTTTCCACTGGTCAATTAAAACCTCTTGGTTGGTTAATTAGTTGATACCTATCAAGTCTTTAGCTATGCAGTCAAGGCCTTTCAACTAATCTTATTGAACCACAAGTTTGTTTATTCATTTTTCTTGGCTAACTACTCAGTTGTGATCCCAACTAAATTTATTATTTCTTTAATAATAACACATAATAACGAGATCTAGTGTTCATTTGTGTAAAATTTTCAATGAACTTGAACAACCCAAATGACGTATTATCACATAAGCAAAAGAACAATTACGTACCTAATACAATAGACCAAGCAAGCATTGTTGATTATAATTAAGGTACAAAAATGGATTATGAAAACGTAAAAGGACAAACAATTTGAGATATTTGATAAAAAAAATTGAGATATAAAAGTTATTTTGCAATTCTCCTCTTGTGAACATTTCAATGTAGAAAAATAGATTTTCATCTTATTATTTTATTCTACCATTGGCTTTCAAGTAAAACGCTTGAACCTTTCTCTCTTTTGTTATATGACAAAGTAAATGTTTGCATCTAAATTATCCAATAAATTATTTACACCATCTCTCTTAAAACCATGATACTTTCAAAATCATTTGGAGAAAAATAAAGAAGATTATTACAAGTTTATTGGTGATATGTGCTTTTAATCTATGCAAATGGATTCCCCATAATATTACATATGATGTAGTTGAAGAAAGAAAAATTGAAAAGCTTCCAATATTAAAAATATCTCTTTTAACTTCTATTGTTAGAAATTACGTGACTCTATACCTCGAAATCTATTTCTCTCCATCTATACGTTGTGTTTTTGTTCTTTAAATAGAGAAATCCATATTGTTGATATGCACTGTTTTAATTTAGGCTAGATTTATTCTCATCTTATTTTTGTTCAAGGAGTTTATCATCCTTATTGTCATTTGAATAAACAAATCTTTCTTCATTCGAATAAAAAAAAAAATTATGTCGGTGATATGCTCATAAGGAAATGATATTGTGTTGGTCTCTCAACCTTTCACTTTACTTGAGTGGCTCCCATTCCTCGTTTGAGCTGAGAATTAATTAATTATAACATTGCTTTTACAATGTTTTAATTAATTTTGAGATGTAGCATCATAAGTACTATTTTTAATGTTAATTTATACATTTAATTAAATATCACATAAAAGCCAAGTTTGGTAAAAACTAAAAAGAGTCTTTGCTATTAGCATGGATCCCAATACAACAAAAAATTTTAAAATTTAAAAACAGATTCAACGAAAAAAAAAAAAAAAAGAATCTGCATTGAGCAGGAAAAAAGGAAAGCTGTTACTGTTTCGAAACTGATAAACAGTAACAACTTCTTACAAAGTTTATAAATATATAGATTAGTTTATAATTATGTCATCGCTTCTATGTACGCCCTCTAGAAGAAAGACAAGAGTTCTGTAGATATACATGCCACTTACGTCATTATCAAATATCTGTATATTAATGAATTTTAAGCAATATCTTACACAATGGATGAAGAAGAAGCAATCTAATTAAGTTCAATTGAGGGCATTATCAACATATATTACTTTTTTTTTTCTAGGATCTATATCATCAAAACTAGATATACGGATCGAAACAATCAAAGAATAAAAAAAAAACTTAAATAACATAATTATCCCAATTAAATACTCACACTCTTACACACATTTTTTTGATACAAGACTTGAAATCCACTAAGAAGCCTCCATATCATATTCACACATGCAAAAGGTTTGTATGTTGTGGCATTTCAAATTTGTCTCGAGAGATCCTTAAGTAGCTGTGCCGCTCTGATCCTTTGTTTCTCCTTCATGATCTTCACGATACACAGATCTTCGGAAGAATTAGATATATATATATATATATATATAATAATTAGTTTTAAATTTTACAAATTGTAAAATCGTTGGATTAGAGCACAAATAATAATTATAAATAATATCCGCAAAACATTTTTTTAAATTAACTGATTAAAATATAATGTTTAATCTTAACTCTAGTATTAAATATATTTTATAACCATAAATATTGCGATAACTTTAATAAAATTTTAAAATAAATTAAATTTATGATTTTACTCACAAAATAAATAACACTTAAATTAATAAAAGTTTAAAGAGAGTCATTTTTTAATAAATTATATTTTTCATAAGAATAATATTATATTAGAGGGTATTTTAGTCATTTATTAAATTCAACAAAGATAGGTATGTATTTTTATTATAAAGGAAAATATGGTGTAATTTGGTTATTTTTTAGGAAAGAAAAAATAATTTATCCTTTAAAAGTTTTACAAATAAATAATTATCTTTGAATTATAAAATGGATTTCAGTTCCAAAAATAGAAAAAAAAAAAAGATTGCAAGAGGTGGGGAGGGCAAAGGCAGTTTGAATCTGAACGTTTAGTACACCGTTTTTTGATAAAAATGGAAGAAGAATGCTAAGTAGAATGTAATTGAATTAGTTGCGTTTAGGATAAAAAAAAAAAAGAACATACTTTTGTTATATTTGTTTGATAGGACAAAAAAAGTGATAGAATGAAAAGTAAATGATAACAATTGACCAAAATGTCTTTAAATTAAAAAAATAATATAAAAATAAAATAATCAGAGAAAAGAATAATCAAATTGTTCTTTATTTTTTTTTATATGAAAAAAAAATATACATTATTTTTATGTTTATTTTTAAATTATATAATTTCATTATTTTTAATTTTCTTTTTTTTAATGTATAAACAAGTGTCTTTACATCTCATTTTAATCCTAATACAAAATATTTTATATTAAATTATCTTTTTCTTTATTTCTTTTTTTTCTCCTCTTTTTTTGTTTCTTTACCCTCACGCTGCACCCATCGAAGATGCACATATTACCACAGACTTTTATCACCAGACTTCTATATAGGTGAAATAAAAGGGCAAAATGGATTGTTTAATAAATGGCCCCACTTTTACTTCTTTCCTGTACATTTTAACATGAAAAGGTCAGGGAAAATAAGTTTCTTTTTCTATTCAACTGTCTTTCTACCAAACACGGTAAGCTAAGGATTCTATTTGATTTTCATTTCCCTTGAGGTACCAATCAGGGACCTTGACCCCTTCCAATGGAAAATTCACATTTCGCCCAACGCGCACACGCACGTACATGCGATCTTTTTCTTTGGAAAGCACAACGCGTATTACCATCCTTAATACGCGTTGACATTTGACCGTCACCTGCTGCATCTGAAACCAAAACACACAACAAAGCCTTGACCTGTGGTAAGGCTAAAATGCATTGAAAATTTTTGAATTTTAAGTTATCTATAGATAATTTTTTTATTTTTAAAATTTGATAATATTTTTTTAAACTCTTAAATTTGTATAAATAATCCTTATTATTAGTAAATCTATTAATTTACTAATAAAAAGGGTGACACATCAAATTAAATAAATTTTTAAAATTTTATTTTTTATATAAATAATTCTCTTAAATTTTGGATTACATGTTGGTAGATCTTTTGAATTTTGAATTATTTACAGATAATATGTCATGTTTTTGTTAGCAAAATAATAAAGTAAATAATGGTAAAAAAATTTCTTGCCCATATTTGAAATTTGGAGGGTCATTACCAACTTTTGAAAGATTGAAGGTTATTTTCGACCCAAAATTTATGAAAATTTTGTGTATTTTGACCTTTTTATAACAATAAAACTGCAAATAGAAGTCTTTCTGTAGTTGTTATAAATGAAATTTTTTAATAAAAGTAAATATGTGAAAAATGTTTTAAAAAGATAATTAAGTGATGATTAATTGAATAACTTAATAACAACTATTAAAAAATTACACTTAAATTGTATTCCGTCAATTGTGAGAAAATTTTTTATTCCATATATATATATATATATCAATTATCTAGTTTTAAATCTTAAACCTCTAAAAATCTTTGACTTGCTGTTTGAGATAAATATACATGTCCTAGGAACTAAGGAATAATGAATAAAAAAAATTTAAAATTAAGTATTTTTAAAATTCATTGGTATATGTATCTTTCAAAATTCAAATCATTCATTATTTGTAAAAAAAAAAAAAAAAAAACTACTTTGAGCTCTGCTTCTCCTGGCCTCCAAGCAAAACCAGCGTGGTCTTTGGGTGGGTTTGGAATTGGAAATTTGAATAATTTATTATAGAAAAATGAAAATCCACTACACACCTCCCCATATTGTTCTCGTAGACTTAGTAATCCATTTTCCACCTTCCCTCTTTGAAATAAATACCTTTTGTCTCCTAAACACCAAACCCTTCCAGCTGTCCCAATTTCATCTCCCCATTTATTTATTCAGACACACACACACACACACACACACACACACACATATATATATATATATATATATATGGTGATTCTTCATTTCTTTATTGAAGTTCAACGTTTCAATCTCCTTCCCATTTTTATGTGTTTATTAGATTAGATTAAGATCAAGACTCTCTCTCCCTCTCTTTTTCTCCCTGTGATTCTTTCCCATAATAAAGCCACAGATATTACACCAAAATACAGTCATCTACTTAATTTTGACTCTTATTATTAAATAAAAATTCGAAAGTGACCCCTTTGAAGTTCTACATATAGCCCAGCTAAGATTGAGCTATACTCAACATATTTCTCTTTCTTTCTCTAACCGTGTTTGTTGAAGTTCGAAGGACAAATACTAGCATAATGGCAGAAGCTGTGAGTAAAGAGCAGATTGCTGAGTTTAAAGAAGCATTTTGCTTGTTTGATAAAGATGGGGATGGTAAGAAAAGCTGTGTTTCTCCTCCTTCTTTTTTGGCTTTCAACATGATTTTTCTGAAACAAGTCTCTGTTTTTCTTTCTTTTTTTTACCTATCTCGTCTCTTTGAATCTTTGAATAGGATGCATTACCGTGGAAGAACTGGCCACGGTGATTCGTTCGTTGGATCAGAATCCCACAGAAGCAGAGCTTCAAGATATGATTAGCGAAGTTGATGCTGATGGCAATGGAACCATAGAATTTGCTGAGTTCTTGAACCTAATGGCCAAGAAAATGAAGGTAAAACTTATATCTCTTCTTTTGTTTCATCTTCATACAGTTCTAGTTTCATTTATATTCCTATATATGCTTCACTTTGCTATACATTAATACCAATCAAAGTCCAGAAACTAAGTTCAGTTCTCCGTCGGCGTGTGCTTTTTTTCCATTTAGGAGACTGATGCAGAGGAGGAACTCAAAGAGGCATTCAAGGTTTTTGACAAAGATCAAAATGGCTATATATCAGCCAGTGAGGTATATTTTTTTATTTGGTCATAAATTAACTTCTTTGATGGCTACTTATTAACACCCGTCTTAGACTTTCTCATGACTTCTGATTTCTAACTTGTTTACAACTCATGGTTCCCTGCTTCTTTTTTCATTTATCTTTCCTTACGACTTATGGTATGAATTTTCTTTTTCCCACCAGAGAAAATTAGAGGATTTATAAGAAAATGAATTATCATGGGGTTCTCAAAATGCTGTAATAATATCTCCACTTATTTCATTTTCTGGGTTTTCTCGTGTTTCATTTTTCGGATTATATATATATATATGGAGAGAGAGAGAGAGAGAGAGAGAGAGAGAGAGAGAGGACAGTACTTTGTACTTTTTCGCATCAATGAATATTAGGTTTTTGAATAGAAAATTCTTTGGGGTTTGACATTTTAGTGCTCCCTAGGATCTTAGGCCCGTTTGGAGAAGGAAAGGGAGAAGTAAGGGAAAATTAGATAAAATCTTAATTTTAATTTTATAATTATTATTTAATATTTTTTATTAATAATTATTTAATCATTAAAAAAATGAGAATATTATAAATATTTATTATTTATAAAATTATTTTTTTATTTTTTTATATTTAATTTTTTTTGTACTAAATGAATCTTTAATTTTTTTCTCTCTGTATATATATTTAAAAAGCATACTAATGCAAATACTCAATATTATATTGTATTATATTTGATATGAATACATAAAAAAAATACACATATATACTGGTATATAAAATTTGATGTTTTTGTGCAGTTGAGGCATGTAATGATCAACCTAGGTGAGAAATTAACAGACGAGGAGGTGGAGCAAATGATAAGAGAGGCTGATTTAGATGGTGATGGCCAAGTTAATTATGAAGAGTTCGTGAAGATGATGACCACCATTGGATGAAAACCTCATCCTTAATTCATTTGGAAACTATATTTCTTACTCATATAGTGATTCATTTGGTTCTCTCTCAACCTCATTTCTCACCAATAAAATAAAAAGTGTACTATTTTTTTTGTTGGTTGTATTCTACTTGTAGCCCATGATGTGAATGCCCAAGCATTTAGAGTCACTTCAAAATCATCATTTAATTGTTCAACTTCTAAGCCATATTATATCTTATTCTTTCATTTCTAGTTCAGTATAATAAAAAAGAGTGTGAGCTTTTATTTCCCCCTTAATCTATATCAGATTAATTCTCAAATTTATCTATATTCTGTATATTTTCCATTTTTTATTTTTCATAAAACGAAAAATAATTGTAAATTTTCATCTAAAGGCATGAATATTAATAATATGAGTGCAACACACGCTAGAATATAAATATTATAACAAAATAACATATATATGTACACACACAATGTTCAAATACAATAATTAATATTTTGTCCCAAGTGCTTTATTGATTTCCATATTATGACAATGTTGAATAATGAATATGAAAAATTTTCCACCCCTTTGGGCTCGTGTTCTTAGACTTTGACCTAAGAAAATACCAGTGGTTGGGCATGTGACTTATCATCAGAAATTTCAATGAGTCTGTCATTTTCTTGTCTTTTTGTATCTGCTGACTCATTCTTTTTCCTCATGTTAGATTGATAGCATGAAAAATTTTTACATGCATAAGATATATAAGATATATGTACAAGATTAAGATTTGATTTGTACATATCAAGCCTGTCATACAAATTAAGTCTCAACCTTTAAATATACATTATGCACCCAAGCAAAAATTTCTCGTAGTAGCATATAAATAAGTCTCTTTATTCTCATTTTAGGCTTATAATTTAGGAGAAATTACAGTTGAAGACCTCTAATTAAATATATTTATATTAGATGATTTTAAAATTTTAAAATTATTCAAAAAGATTTAAGAATTAAAATTTTTTACTTGAGGCCCTGAAATGCAATTTTTTTATACAATTTAAATTTTTGATCTTTAAATCTTTTAAAATAATTTTAAAATTTAAAATTTTTTGATATAAATATTTTTAACTTAAAATCTTTAACTATAATTTTTTTTCTTCTATTTATATTTAGAAAAAAATGCCAATTAAGTCACCAGACCGCACTGCTATAAGGTAATGTCATTAAAAAAACACCGAAAGACAAAAAATAAAAAACAAAAGTTTGAATCACAGAAAGCTTGCAATTAGCTGTCTTCTCATCTTCAGACACACATGGCTAATATGTTTCTTAAGTTTAAAGTTTTCATGTGTCATAAAACGAGAGGCCAGTTAAAATCTGACACCCTGTTACACTTGTTTAAGTTTTGAGAATCATGAATTTAATGATAAATATTATTATTTTTAGATATACTTAAATTATATATTCTTATCTTTTATTTTGTAAATATACACTTTCATATTTTAAAATTAAAATATGCGTTGTAATGATTCCTCCTACGACAAAAAATAAATTATAATTATGCTTATTTTAATTAAAATATTATTACTTATATAATATATTAAATATTTATATATATTTGATCAATATGATATAGTCAATTTTATAAATTTAATAAATTGTAAAATCATTTGATAAAAAATATTTTTACAAAATATTTTTTTATATTTAACTCATTTATAAATAATAATTTAATTTCATAATTACTGCTATAAATTAAATAATGTTTTAGAATAAATTAAATTTACAGTTCTCAACCCAAATAAATAACAATAAAATAAAAATTCAAAAAAATATTTTGTTTTACTAATTTATATTATTGATAAAAAATAATATTATTCCTTAGGGTAAGTGGATTTCAAAATATAAGTACTTATTTTTAAAATAAAAAAGAATCATATAATTTAAATATTTTTTTGAGAAAAAAAAGGGAAATTTACTTTTAATTTCTACATATGGATATTTGCGTTTGAAATTTTTTTAAGTACACTTAAGAAAATCAATTGCCAAAAATAAATTTGTACAAGTGGGGTTCATGGGCAGTATAGGTAGAGTTTACGTGCAAAATAAATCTTAACCGTTAAGTGTATAAATAACGTGGGGCACTAGGTATATATAATAATTGCTCTTTGCATTTTGCTTGCTTGTTTATGATGTCAATCCTTCCATGACACTAAATGCTACAAGGAACCAATCAACGCTTGACGAGTGGTGTGTGTGGAGTATACAAGAAAGGGTTGCAAGTTTAGTTGAAATTATAAAACATGCACATAAAACTTCAAAAAGAATCTCCTTGGCTAATTTCTATGTGATGACACATAAATAAAGTTAAGCTAACTACCACAAGTTATAAATGAAAAAGAAAAAAAAAGAAAAAAGATTTATCCAAACACATAAGTAAAAAGAAAGAGAGAAAGAGAAAAAGTAGACAATTAAACGAGAGTTAAATTATGTTTGATAAAGTGAAATTTTTTTAAATAAAAAATAAAATAGAAATGAGAATAAAATAAAATTTTATGATTTAAAATCACATTTGATATAATATAAAAAGAAATGAAAATGCCTTTTTATTTTGATATTTGGTAGCATAGAAATAGTATAATAAAAAAATAAATAATAAACAAATGACCAAAACATTTTTAGAACCAAAAAAATTTAAAAATTAATTTTTGTTAATTAATATAAAAAAGAAAAAAATTATAATTGACAATCTCAAAATGAAAATATTTATAATTTTATATTGAAATATTTTTAATTTTAAAATTATTCTAAAAAATCAAAAGACAAAAAATTTTAACTACATAAAAAATTATAATTTAGAACCTAAAATTAAAATTTTTTGTCCTTTGGTTTTATTCAAAACATTGTCAAAATTTAAAATTCTTCAATATAAAATATTACTATTAATTGGGACAAAATAGTTTTTTTTTAATCTTTCCATCTTTAATAGCAACTTTCCTTCAAATTTTGGATGGAATGAATAGTGCATGTGAATAGTAACTTTGTGATCAATTAATCTTTCTATCTTTAACATATATTTTTTAACTTTCCATATCCCTTTCCCTTTTCTCGCTTTTCTCTTCTAACCCATTAAACATGCACTTAAAGTTGGAGAGAAAAAGATAAAGAGGAGAGGAGCCAGAACCTTATAATGCTATAGCCTTCAAATGCCTTTTCCTTCTATAAACTTAATATTCTCAGTAATGTCATGATTATAGGTATATAAAAGATGAAAGATGAAACAATGTGAATTCCCTCACATCTTTGGTTAATATGCAACTAAGGAAGTGTAATGATGTAACTTTCTTGGACAATAAAATTCTTTATACCTAACATAACTATCCCATAGTTTAGACTTAAAAATGAAAAGCTACATTACTTAAATCTATACCTAAAAGACTTAATTATGGGCCAAAAAATCCTTTTAGTCCTAAAAAACAAAGATATAAGCCTAGAAAAAAAGTATAATAAAAAAGGGCCCATTAAAAAAAATATAATAACGGTTTTGTTTAGGCTTTTTCTAAAGCTCGACCTATATAATCAACTAAATTTTGTAGATATCCTTTTGTCATTTAATTATATTGTTAAATTTCATGAAACTCATTCTTATAAAGCAATTTAAGTTGAAAGATTAAACTTATCATAACCTCGCAGAATATAGGTTAGAACGATTTTGATTAATTATTATCAATCTAACTTAGAAAACTTTGTTACTTAGGAGACTTATTAAAGCCTATCATTGTGAGTTTTGAGCTAAGCAAAAATCAATACTTAATGAGTTATAATCAATTAGTTTAAGATTCTTTTGAGTTCTATTCAAATTTGGAATAGCTAATGACACTGCATTTAGATTTTCTGTAAAGTATCATATCAATTTGTATATTCACGATGAGCTAATATACTTTTACTATTACAATGATAAAAAGATTTTAACCAAGCTTGAGCCTAATTTTGTGACCTTTTTTTTTTTGGACCCAACTTGTGATCAAGTTTAGTGCCTATTACCTTGAGGTGGTGATAGCATCTTGGCTATCAAAGATACTTACAGGAGGCTAAAAGTTCTGCAAACCAAAAAATAGAGTAATAACACATAAGCAAGAATGCAAAAATGAAAAAAGAAGGAAATACAAGGAAAATATTGCAAGAGATAATGAAGAGTAAAAGCACAAAACCAAGAAAGTCTTGCTTTTCAAGTAAGGAAGGAACTCTACAAGTTACAATCAATTCATCATAAACATGTCTTTTTCTCATGACCTCTTCCTACCTTTATAGGATAAATGAAAATAGGGCATAATAGAATTATGATTCTAAACTCCATAATTTACAGTTCTTGTGCAACCTCACTAGTGGTCCTAACTCTTGATTTGTCTTGTAACCTACTTCTCTCATTGCACGGCTTTAGCCACTTGTCCATGAATGGTGTTGCTAACAATTGCCTCCCCTTTGAAAACTACCTTATCCTCTAAGTAGAGCTAGAATTTTTTTTTCCATGTCTTACTAAATCCAAAGAAAATATTTGTGAACTAATGGCATCCTTTGAATAAATGTTGTTGCTAAAATGGTGGAACCAATTGAGTTAAACAATGAAAATGAAGGCTAAAATGTGAGATCTAGTTAACTATAACTCCCTTGGGCTTGTAATTCTGCACTCTCACATGTGGTCACAAAAGCCACAGAATGCTCAGTTTGACCATCTTCTTCGAGCATCATGTTAAAGCATATTAAAAAGACTTTTGTAATGTCCAACCTACAAATTCCAAGAAGTAATTAAAAAAAAAGCCAATAAAAAGTGAGCCCATATTTCTAGTGTCAATTTAATCCATTAACTTGTTTAAAGATTTGACCTAGACACCATCCTTTATTCCACTTCCTTTAAGAAGTAAGAAAAATCCCTTAGGATCAAAAACTAATATAATGGCCTTATCCATAATAAGAAAAGTCTCAACAACAATGTTCTTCTTCCTCCTAATAATGGCACCAAAATGTTGAAAATACCACTGCTTAAATAAAGTAGCATCAACCAAAACAATAGCATTTTGCACCATGGTTTGAGTTCGCATAAGCTCATTGTTCAAGGAATTGTAAACCACCTTTAATATACGTGTCTTGTGTGATGCATGGGAGAACTTAACTCCTACACACATTTTAGAACCAATGTAGTAGTAGTTTGTGTCAAACCACTTAGTTTTTTTCCATAACATGGATAGTGAAATTCCCTTTTGTCATAAAGAAGTAAATCTTAACAATTTCTAACTCATGATCTCGCCATTTTCTAGTACTATCAGTAAGGAGAAGCAAAACCATGATTGCCTAGCTTTTTGCAAAAAAAAATTAAGATATACATTAATTTGAAATTTTGGGAAATGCGAAAAAAAGCACCTTCATAGTAATTACCATAGTAATTAAAACTAAACCAAATTAGCCAATTTAAGTGATTTGGTTGAGAATCAGCCCTTAGTTTGATCCAGTCAACCCATAAAATTGAATGGGCCAAGAACGGATTAAAATTGGAAAATTGGTCGAGCTAATACTTTGGATGGTTTGTGAATTTTTTTTAAAAAATTTTTGGCCCAAAACAACATTGTCTGTTGACTAGTGAAGAAAATTAGAAAAGAAAACTAGAGAAGAAAAAAGAAAACCAATGAAGAAAAGATTAATAGGACTCAATATGTGAGAAAGAGAGAGAGAGAGAGAGAGAGAGAGAGTGAGTGAGTGAGTGAAAAGAAACAAAGGAAGTTGAAGCAAGAGCTCAACCATTGGTGTTCCCATCATTCTTCATTATACCTCTTTCATCAATATGCTAGTCATCATTTGTTGACCAAGGGAAGTTTCACTGCCATCTTTGTTAGTTTTGATGGAGATAAGAAATAAAAAATAGGAAATGATACATAGTTTGAGCTTTTTGGAGTTCTCGTTTTGCCTCTCAAAGCCTTTATATTGAATTATTGATGAAGATAAGAGAAAGACAAATTTGGTTTGCTCAAATTGCTTTCTTTTTTTGAGATTTTAGTTTAGAACTTGCATGGGAAGTATCAATAAATAAATCATTATATATATATTAATTTTTTATTTAAATATTATAATATTCAAATATTTAAAATTTATTAGCATTTACTTGTTATATTAGAATTTTAATATATAAAAATTAAAAAATATATATATACATACATTTAATTATCATCGGTTCGATCTCGATTTAACCACAATCTGACTAATAAATTGTGAATTAATACCTCTGCTAGTTCAATAATTAATTTGGTTTTAAAAACATTGGTAATTAACTTAAGTGGTATGTATCTTCCTACAGGAGGTTTAATCCTAGCCAGATGATAGGTTGGTGATATTCTTAATGCTCTAAAATGGTTGAAAACTTCATTTATAATAGAAAGGTTTGTTGACACATCCAAGCCAACATATACATGGTATCTAAGAGCATGAAAGTTGAAAACTTAAACCACTTGTTAATGGCATCCATAATTCATATTCCTTCAAGCCTAAAGTTCTACCTAGCAAAGTGTAATATTTCCACAAACACATAGAGGACATTTTAAGAGTAGAACACAATTGAAGCATAAAAGAGAATATTGAAACAATAAAAGGATACTAGCAAGGTCAAAGATCATAATAAAAATTGACCCATCAATACTCCAAGTGTGAAGCTTCTCAAAAGATAAAGTCTATGTACCCAAAGTATAGTTATTTTGCAATACATTAGCAGTAAGCTTTGCATGAATTTTTGGAAAACCTATTTGATGGGCCAAAGAAGCATAATATGTATCATGCAAATACTTAATAAATGCAAATAGAATTGTATTACTCAAATGCAAAGGTAATGAAGATGGTTTTTGTTCTAAATACCAATAGAACTCTTTTATCAATTTGAATGCATCCCAAACCCATGTGGAATGCTTTTGTGCATCATACGTAAGTTTTGATAAATCTAATGCTTGAACATCTGGCATATACTCAACTAGTGTTGATGCCATTGCATATATTTCTTAAGAATATTGATAATAACAAATAATTTGGGTAATCATATTGAATAAATTACTAAGTCAAGTCTTGAGGTGCTTATTGGAAGATTATTCAGATTTTAGGACTTAGAATTTCTATTATAAAAGGACTAAAGGTTATTGAGAGCTTTTTAAAATTGATTTAGAACTTAAGTTCATTTAAAAATTTCAAAGAAAAATTCCATTGGAGACTCAAGAGGGTCTCAAGTCAATTGGCCTTTTAGACCTAGTTGACTAACCTTGTCCAAAGTTGCAAAGGTGCATTTTAGACTAGACTAGTTGGTCATTCACTAGAGAGCAGTCAACTATCAAGGGAAGTCCTGGAACTAGTTACATCATCAAGCACCAATCAATTGTTCTTTCTTGAGGAGTTGACTGTCGAGGTAGTATTAGTCAATTAGTCTTCCAAGAATAGTCAACTACTACCTTCTAGTAGTGTAGCTTTTGGTCTTAATAAGACTAGTTGATTGTTTGGGCCCAACCAACCGACTAATATAGTAGGGAAAAGGTTGTAGCATCATTAAATGATTATTTTTGTATAATTTGACTTCCCTTCTATCTCTAACAACTCTATTAGGATTTGTGTTATAAATAAGACCTAATATGAACTTTGATGCACTTAGAAGACTTGTCAAAAACTTGAGTTATATTATTTGAGTTCTAACTCATTCTTTCCTCCTTTTAAATTCAATTTCAATTGCAAATATACTCTTTTGAGAGAGTTTTTCTAATATACTTCTTTTTCTTCCTTATGGGAAGCTTAAAATTTCAAGGATAAGGATCTCTTAAGTGGATATTAAGAGAACATCTTTTATAAGGGGAGTGATCCTTATAGAAGCTGCTCATTTGAGCTATTTTTATTATAATGGCTTGCAAATGTTTACATATACCTTGTTTATTTAATGAAAAATCTTAAAATTATTCTTGGCAATTGGATATAAAGCTTGTGGTAAAGTTGAACCAAGATAAATCTCTCATATTTGACCTCTCTTCCCTTCCTTAAATTTACTTTACTACTTTGATTTGTTGTTTTAGTTTGTATTATGTATTACTCATCTTAAACTTCATTTAATTTTCCTTTAATTTTTGAAAATCTTTTCTTCAATTATTTTTTTTTCTTGTAAAACCCAATTCACTTCCTCTGTTATTCTAGCCATCCCTAACAAGTGGTATCAGAACTTGGACTCTTATTTATGGACTTAATAATCTCAAAAGCATAATGGCTAGTCTTAGGGATAGTGTGTTGCCTGAAAGGCTTTCTATTAACAAATCTCTTGATTTTAATGGTGAAAATTATACTTATTGGAAGCTTAGAATGAAACTTTTCTGTAAAGCTGTTTATATTGATATTTGGGAAGTTATTAAAGATGGTATTTACATTCCTATCACAATTGAGGAAGCCTAAGCATTACTTAAACTTAAAAGTGAATGGAATGAAAATATTAAAAAAGGAGTATTGCTAAATGCTAAAGCCAAATTGATTCTTACTAGTGCTTTAAGTCAAGATGAGTATTTGAGTCTCCAATTGTGCAATTGCCAAGGAAATGTGGGAAGCCTTAGAAATTGCTCATGAATGGACTAGTGGTGTTAAAGAAAATAAAACTAACACTCACGCAACAACATAAAATGTTCAAAATGAAACAATATGAGTCTATTAAAGAAATGCAAATGAGATTTATTAACATTGGTAATCATTTGATAGCTTTTAGAAAAACTATTTTGAAAAAGATCAAGTGTTCAAGATTCTAAAAGTTCTTCCTCTTGAGTGGCAACCTAAGGTGACAGAAACTAGAGAAACAAAGGTGCTTCTGTTCAATCTGTTATTGCACTTTTTGGGAATCTTTAAGTATATAAAGCCAAGTTGGGCTAACTTCATAAAGATAAAGAGAAGAAAAAGAAGAGCCTCTCCCTTAAGGGCACCTCATCACATCAAGTTAGAGAAGAAGACTGTGATGATGACACTTCTCTTGATGACATAGAAATTAATGAAAAAAACTTTAGCCTCTTTGTCAAAAAATTTGAAAAATTCTTCAACAATAAGAGATAATAAAGGAGAAGAGCCTCTAAAAGGAATCATGAGAGTAACAAAGAGACACTAACTTGTTATGAGTGCTGAAAAACCAAGCATAAAAAGTGGATATGTCCTAAATATCTTAAAAAGCAAGAAAATGCTGAAAAGAAAAAAAGGGAAAGAGAAAAAGAAGACTTACATTTCTACAACTAAGGGAGAAAGTGACTTGGAGTCCAATGGAGAAGAAAAAACTAAGGAAGCTAACCTTTGTCTCATAGTTAAAGATGAAAATAAGGTAAATAATCTAACCTCTGCCACTTCTTATGAAAAGCTTCAAGATGCCTTTGAATAATTGTGTGATGAGTTTTTAAAAATTGTGTAGTCTTAAAAGAAAAGGTTTTACTTTTAGCAAATAAGTTGAAAATTTTGAAAGAAGAAAAAAGTCTTTTGGAAGAGCAAATTTACTTTTAGAAAAGAAAGTTGAAGCCTTAGAGTATGAAAATAAACATTTGAAAGGAAATGCTACTCTTCTTATAAGCTTAGATTCTTCTTATAAGTATGAAAAATTAATCTTAGAAAAAGAATATTTGACCAATACCCTTGCAAAGTTTACAAAAAGTAGAGAGAATATACACATATTGCTTAGTAAACAAAAATGTTTCTTTAACAAAGCTAAATTAGGTTATAATTCCAATGTTAGGCAAAAATATTACAAGAATTTCTTTGCTTCAATACCTATGTATAGTAGTCCATTTATTTCTTGTTTTCACTGTGGTTAAAATGGTCATAGCTCTCAAATACATGTACATAAAAAGAATAAATCATTTGGAAGTACGAAAATGTAGGTTTCAAAAGGAGCTACTATCATCCAAGGACCTAAGAAAGTTTGGTTACTTAAGAAAAAGAATTAGATGTCTTTTGTAGGTGTGTTTGAAAGGAACAAGTGGTAAAAGGTACTGGAATAGTGGTTGTTCCAAATAGATGATTAAAGACAAGTCAAAATTTCTCACTTTTCAACCTAAGAATGATAGAAAAGTAATATTTGGAGGAGATAGCGATGGAAAAATCATTGACATAGGTAAAGTTAGTATGAATTCTTCCATTTCCATTGATAATATAGTGTTAGTTGAAGGTCTCAATCATAACTTGATAAGCATTAATCAATTATGTGACAAAAATAATATAGTAATATTTGATTCAAAAAATTGCATAGTTGAAAATATAAATGATAAACAAGTTAAGCTTGTAGGTTATAGAATTCATAATGTTTATATCATTAATTATGATAAAGAACCTCTCATTGATTCTAAATATTTAATGAGTGTTAATGATGATAGTTGGCTTTAGCATAGGAGGCTTGCTTGTGTTAGTATGAATCTCTTGGATAAGCTTGCTAAAAAGGATCTTGTTATTGGTTTACCTAAAATTAAATTTGAAAAAAGATAAACTTTGTGATTCTTCCAAAAAGGCAAATAAGTCAAAGTCTTTTTCAAATCTAAAGATATTGTCTTTACCACTAGACCATTGTAACTAATTCACATGGACTTATTATAACCATCTAGAATAATAAGTCTTAAGGGGCAAACTTTTTCTACTTGTTGTGGATGATTGCTTTAGGTACACATAGACATTTTTTTCTTGTTCACAAAGATCAAGCCTTCAAATCCTTACTAAAATTAGCCAAATTTATTCAAAATAAATGAGGCATGATCATTAGGAGAATAAAGAGTGACTATGGTGGAAAATTTGGCAATATTGACTTTATAGAATTTGGTAAAATAAATGGTATTGTGCATAATTTTTCCACTCCTAGAACACCAAAATAAAATAGTGTTATTGAAAGTGAAAAAATAACTTTGGAAAAGATGGCAAGAACTATGCTTAATAAGAGGAACCTTCCTAAGTATTTTTGGATGGATGCGATAAATACTACTTGTCATGTTTTGAATAAAGCCTTAATTAAGCCTGTGTTGAACAAAACCTCATATGAACTATAGAAAGGAAGAAGTCTAATATTTCTCACCTCCATATATTTGGCTATGAATGGTTTGTACATAATAATGGTAAAGATAATTTAGGTAAATTTGATGTAAAATTTGGTGAAGCAATCTATCTAGGACATTCAAGCATAAGCAAAGCCTATAGAGTTTACAACAAGAGAATCTTAGTTGTAGAAGAATATATTCATATTACATTTCTAAAGTTAACCCTTTTAAGTCTAGAAAGGCATGTTATGATGATAATGTTGTTATTGCACTTAAAAAGATAACTTTATAAGATGATCAAGAAAAAGATAACTCTAAGATAGAAAATGCTATAGAAAGTATAAAGAAAGATGATGACATTCAAGATGGCGACCAAAAAAAGAATAAATAAGTGATGCATAAAATTTTCCAAAAGAATGAAATTTACAAGAGATCCTCCCATCGACCAACTAATAGGTGATTCAACTCTAAGAGTAACAACTTCAAACTCCATTAGAAATATATGTAATCATCTTGCTTTTCTTTCTCAAGTTGGACCTAAAGACATTGGTGAAGCAATAATTGATGAATACTGGGTCTTAGCTATGTAAAAAGAATTGAATCAATTTGAAAGAAATCAAGTATGGGAACTTGTGCCTAGACCAAATGATCATTCTATTATTGGTACCAAGTGGGTTTTTAGGAACAAGCTTAATGAATTAGGTATAGTTGTTAGAAACAAAATTAGACTTGTAACAAAAGGGTATAATAAAAAAAGTATATATTATGATAAAACTTTTGCACTAGTAGCTAGATTAGAAGCCATTCATATGTTATTAATATTTACATGCATTAAAAACTTCAAATTATATCAAATAGATGTAAAAAACACATTTATCAATAGCTATATTAATGAAAAGTTAAGCAAAGAAACCATCCAATTTTGAAAATTCCTTTTTACTTAATCATATTTTCAAATTAATAAAAACTTTATATGGTCTTAAAACAAGTTCCTAAAACTTTGTTTAAAGGATTAAGCTCATTTCTAATTAAAAATAGTTTTTCTAAAGGTAAAATGGATACAACCTTATTCTTCAAAAGGACAAATTATGACCTTTTCATCATAGAAATCCATGTTAATAATATTATATTTGGTATCACCAATGAATCTTTGTGTAAAGAGATTGCCAAGTTATGTAAGGAAAATTTGAAATATCTATGATGGATGAACTTGCCTTCTTCCATACTCTACAATTTAAACAACAAAAGAATGGCATATTTGTTACCCAAACCAAATATGCCAAGGAGTTACTTAAGAAATTTAGAATAAAAAAGGCAAAACCAATTATCATTCCTATAAGTTCTTCAACAAAAATAGATAATGATGAATATGGAAAACCTTTTGACATAACTAAATATAAATGATTGACTCATTTTTATATTTGACAATAAGTAAATCAGATATTATGTTTATTATATGCATGTGTGCTTATTTTCAAACTTACCCTAAAGAATTTCATTTCATTGTTATGAAAAGAATCTTTAAATATCTTATTGGCACCACCTAAATAGGATTATGGTATCCTGTGACTTAATTGGCTATTTTGATGTTGACTTTACTGGAAGCAAATTTGATAGGAAAAACACTAATAGAACATGCCAACTATTTAGAAATTCTTGTATATCTTGGTTTAGTAAAAAGCTAAATACTATGGCATTATCTACTGTTGAAGTGAAGTATATTACATTTGGGATTTGTTGTGCTCAAATCCTTCGGATAAAGTGGCAACTTACAGATCTTAAGGTGTATCTTAAATATATTCCAATTAGATGTGATAACTCTAGTGCTATTAACCTTACCAAAAATCCTACTATGCATTCATGTACTAAACATATTGAAATTAGACATCATTTCATTAGGAACCATGTTTAAAAGAAAGATGTCTCTTTTGAGTTTGTTCTTACTAAATCATAACTCGCTAACATCTTTATAATACCTCTTCCTAAAGAAAGGTTCTATTTTATTAGGAGAGAACTTGGTATAGTTAATCTAAATGAATTATAAACTTTATTGTTTCTTCCACTGCTTATTTATCTCACATTACCATTACTAACCTAAGAATTAGAGTCTTTTTAGAATTTGTTTTGTAGGTACTCATAAAGTCCTCATCATCCCACAATCCAAAAATCTCATCTAAGGATTAACTTATGCATGAAGCTATTGAAAAGATGATTTGGATTGGTTTGACATGTAATGGCTATATTATTGGTCATGCTTAGAATGGTTTATAAATTAAAAAAGGCATTAAAAGTCTTAAATAAGGTTGAATAAGCCCAACTTTTTGAGAAAATTAAAAGTATATAATATCAAAAAACCAAGCAGTTGACTAACACCAAGTAAATAGTCAATTGATATAGGTATAAAGTACATAGTGCTGGAGATTGTGCCCTAGGCCATTCATTTGTAAACATTGTGCTTCATTAAGAATAAAATTTTTTTTGTTACAATTATTATATTTGCATGTTTCTATAATAATTATATCCTTGGATAAATTATATTAGTTATCCTAAATATCCCTAGTCGATCATTATTGTGGGAACGATGATGAATTAAGACGAGTATGATTTTGATTGATGGTTATGTGTTAATCATGTATGGAGATACAAATCAAAATCATAGGTGCCTGTTGGAAACAGGGTGCTGGATCGACCTGTCATGAGGTAGCTTCATGAATTAGGTCATAAGCGTATCTCATATATAACTATGTCACTAATCCCTCATACATGAGATCATCATAGATTCCAACATGAAGGACATTATGCTTTGGCATTGTCAAAATTCACCTTTGACTGGGTGATCATAAAAGCTATTGTCGAGCATAGTAGATTCTATGTAGAGGATGATAAATAGTCAATATGGAATTTGTCCCTCTGGTTAATGGAGAGATATCTCTGGACCTCTTGATGAGTGAGACTGAGAAATGTATGGCCATGCTTGGATGGAAGGATTTTTCATTCATTCTGTCAGTCTACACGTAAATCGAAAAACTAATGATCGAGTAAGATAAGGATGACAATTCCATGCCTCATGCTCGATCAAGATATCGTGTGATAAAAGGGATGTGACAAGGTTATACGATAGGCTGTATTGGATCACCAAACCCTATGTGATTTGGGTAATCACTATGTCTTGCTAGAGGTCGCTGGTGACTTGTGGGTACAAGAACGTTGTTGGCCCACTACCAATATCATATAGACCTACAGGGTCGCACACAAGAACAAATCAACTTGAACAAGAATGTCCAAATTCATTGAAGCTAGAATTGTGTCTAGATTTGATGAATGTTACGCTTAATTAGGGTGAGATAATTATATATATATTATATATATTATATATATATGTAATTAATTCAAAATATAAGTATATATATATTATTTGATATATATATTTCATATATATATATTCGAAATATATATATATTTAAATTAATTAATTTAATCTAAATATACCTCTATAAAAGGAGAGGTAGGCTAGGGTTTAGAAACACACAAAAAAGGGTTCAGATTTTTAAAACTCTAAGCCATCACCCTAGAGAGAGAGAGAGAGAGCGGTCATACACCTAGAGAGAGAAAGTGTACGGATGCTTAGAAAGAGAAGATCATCTTCTCTTCAATTCGTGTATGGATGTGGTGAACAAAGGTGCTAGCACGCCTTTCAAGTTGTCAGATCGTTTGTGTGGATACCAGTAGAGGGGACTGCGTATAGACGTCAGTTCCAGAGATCTAAAAAGAGAGAATGCACCATAAAGGTAATAACTTATCTCATACTCAATTTAATCAAGTTGATGGATCTATGGAAGAAACGAATTAAAAATTTCACTGCGTGTACAGTTCATTTCTTACACATAGGTGCTTTTAAGTTGATACCAGTTGATTGGTTTAAACTTGATAGTCGATTAGTCAAGTGCTCCATGAGAGGGTCATTTTGCATGCCACTAGTTGACTAGCTATCCCTCGATAGTCAATTGGTTGGCTCTTTAAGAAAGAAAAAGAGGAAAAGATGTTTTTCAAAGTCAATAATAGATCGATTAAGGGCTACTAGCTGATTAGTCGAACCTTGAATCTTGATTTTAAACTTAAAATTTTCCTCTTTTTTTATTTTTATCTTTTACCTCTTATTGTTGTCACCATTTTTTTCTCACACCCACTTCATTTTCAACCTATTCTTACTCTTCTCCACTATTTGCTTCCTTTAAAAAACCTTCATCCACCTTCACTTCATTAACTTTTCTCCATTTTGGTTGAACATTGTTCAGATTTGGAATGCTTAACACTCATCATCTTCTTTGCCATAATGGCTTCTAGGCAGAACTTGCAAGGATGAAAAATGCTACATCAATATTGCCTCCTCGCCATTCCTTATCTCTTCTTTAATCTTGACCAAGAACAATGCTACAAGGATCAATTACAAAAGAAAAACATTTTTCCATATTGGTATGTAAATTTGGAATTTTTTGGAGAAGAAGGCTTTAAGATCATTGATCATTTTAAAGCTATGGATATAGAATTCTTGATTTGTTTGCAAGAAGAATGGAGTCCAAAAGTGATTAAAGCATTTTACATTAATCTCTATTTTGATATCAATTGAAATGTGCTTAAAATTGAGGTTAGGGGTAAGAGAATAATTTTAGACAGAAGAACTCTTGCTTAAATTTTAAACTCCCTGTACCATCTTGTCCTTGTTTTAATGAGAACTAGAATTCACTGAAAATGGTTGATGAGTACAATAAAAGGATGTGTGTTGATAGGTTGTCTTATGAAGAATCCCCCAGTGGAGGACCTATGTTGAGTTCTTATAGTTTGCCTATAAAGCATATGTTACTCCATTATATTGTGGCTCATTGCATTTTCAACAAGTTAGGTAATCTAAATTATGTGAGTGAGTTAGAATAGTTTGCTATGTGTTGTAAAGAAATGTCTCATCTTCTTTTCAGGTATCTCATCTTTTTTTTCATAGGATGGCAAGTACTACAAAGAAGTCCTTTTCTCTTTTGTCCTAGGCTTTATGATCACAACTATATTGTTGCATTTTGGCATTAACCCTATTGATGAAGAACACATGCTACATAAGAAATTGGGATGAACAATCTTCTGCAAACGAACTACATGAAGCAAAGCTATCAATAGGTTAAGAAGGAAGGTCAAGCTAAGCCTTTGAGATGTACACAAGTACCTTCTACTTACATTGAGGAACCATTAGCTTCTCCTTCCCTTGCAACTAGAATGATGATCCCTAAGCTTGTGGTTCTTATTAATATTTATTCTCTTGGCTTCCAAATGACTTGGATGGAACACCACATGCAGACCAATTTCACTTCTATTGAGGATACCTTACAAGGCATTCTAACACAAGTAACATTCTTAAAGCAGTATGAGGATGATAAAGAGGACCAAGCTTCTTAACTTTGCTCTTTTAATTTATCTTTAATTATTTAACTTTAGCTATTTGTCTTTTTTTTTAGCTTCTTCTCTTTTTTGTGATGATAAAAAGGGAGAATCTATAGTTTTTTTTAGTTAGCTCTAACTTTAATGAATATCGGTAGTTTGGTTCAGTGATTTTAGATGTAATTTAGCTTTAATGATTATTGACATTTTGGCTATTAGTTGTTCTCTGCTAATACTTTTTTTTTTTGGAAATTATTTGGTTTTAAAATTGCTATTGGAAAAGTGTTGCACATTATTGTATATGTATTAGAAAAGTAATGGATACATATTGCTGCATAAGTAATAAAAGGTTCTAATATTTTGCTACATGCAAATTGAAATGAGTGCTGAATATATATTGCTACATGTGTATGGTAAAAGTGCTTAATAAAATAGCTTGACGAAATTAAATTTGCAACACTATTTGAGAGGGAGCATTTGTGGTAATTTTGTCATATTTTTTAAAAATGCTTTTTGTCTTACCAAAGTATTTGTTATCATCAAAAAAGGGGAGATTGTTGACCCCATTGCATATATTTCTTGAGAATTTTGATGACAACAAATAATTTAGGTAATCATATTGAAAAAATTGCTATGTCAAGGCTTAAGGTGTTGATTGAAAGATTATTTAGACTTTAAGACTTAGAATTTCTATTGTAAAAGGACGAGGGGTTATTTAGATCTCTTTAAAATTGATTTAAAACTTAGGTGCATTTAAAATTTTCAAAGAAAACTTCCATTAGAGACTTAGAAGAGTCTGAAGTCAACTAGCTTCTTAGAACCAATTAACTGGCCTTGTCCAAAGATGTAAAGGTGTATTTTGGACTGGACCAATCAACCATTCACTAGGAAATAGTTGATTGTTGAAGGAAGCCCTAGAAAGTCAACTACCTTCTCTTAGGTAATTGATTGTTAAGATAGTACTAGTCAACTTATACTTTAGAAACAATCAATTGCTACTTTTTAATAATATAGCTCTTTGTCTTAATGAGACCAGTCAACTTTCAAAACCTGACCAATCAACTAGGATAGTATATAAAAAGTTGAAAGAACTATTAAATGGTTATTTTTGTACAATTTGACTTCTCTCATATCTTTAACAGCTCTATTAGGATTTATGCTCAAATGGGACCTAATATGAACTCTTATGCATCAAGAAAACTTGAAAAAAACATAAGTTATATTATTTGAGTACTAAATCATTCTCTTCTCCTTCTAGGTTCAATTGCAAATCTACTCTTTTGAGAGAGTATTTTTTTTTCTATACTTCTTATTCCTTCTGATACAAAGCTTGAAATTTCAAATATGGAGATTCCTTAAATAGGTATTGGGACAAGATCTTCTATAAGGGGAGTGATCCTTATAAGAGCTGCTCATTTAAGGCATTTTTATTGTGCTAGCTTGCTAATGCCTAACTTAAACCTTGTTGATATAGTGAAAAATCTCAAGATTGTTCTTGATGGTTGGATGTAGCTTGTAGTAAAGTTGAACAAGGATAAATCTTTTACGTTTTATCTTTCTTCCCTTAAATATACTTTACTGCACTTTAATTTCTAGTTTTAGTTCGTGTTGCATATTATTATCTTGGACTTTATTTAATTTTTCTTTAATGTTTTAAAATCTATCCTTCAATTGTTTTTTTCTTATAAAACTTAGTTCACCCCCACTTGGATTCTAGCCATTCCTAACAACTAGTTCCACATGCTTTTGCCCGTCATCGATGTAATCGAAATGTTTACTAATGAAGAACCATGTATTTTTTGACACAAGATCTATTCATTATTGCCAACTGCAAACCCTATAACCTTTGGTGAAATCCAAGATTGGTAGTGGTGCCAAAATTGGAATCCACTATGTAGTAGTTTATTGCACTAGGAAGGGGCTTATTAAATCATCACTACCACAATTGTAATATAATCATATTGATACACCACACCTGGTCTTCCATTCTTGTTAATATTTTGTTTTTTGTTGCTTGATTAGTAGATACAACTTGTTTGAATTCAATCGTAATAATTGTCATGAAATTTTTGGAGATTGCTTTCCAAATGATCACATTCATTAGCATTGTCAACATCCATTCTGGTAGGATCAATGAAAGCATCAATTGATAGCATCCTATCAAAGATACTTACAACGAGCCAAAAATTTTAGGAACTAGAAAACAAAGCATCTAAGTAACTTTCATTAAAGGAAATACAAGGCAAATATTGCAAGAGATAATGAAGAGAAAAAAATACAAAAGTAAGAAAGTTTCTCTTTTTGAGTATGGAAGGAACTCCACATGTTACACCTAATTCATCATAAATATGCTTATCTCTTATGGTCTCTGCCTGTATTTATATGACACTTAAAAACATGGCATAACACATTTGTGATTCTACACTCCATACTTTTATGGTTTTTGTGCCAACTTACTAGTGGTGTTGATTCTTAAAATTTTCTTATAACCGACTTCTCTCATGTAGCACAGCTTTAGCCATGCGTCCATGAATGGTGTTGCAATTAGGTGAAGAGAGAAAGAAAGAGTGAATAGTAGCCTTTTCCTTTTATTGCTACAAGTACATCCTATGAATTCAATACTTCCTAATGATGCCATGGGTGTGGAGTAAATCTAACCCAACTACCCATTCATCTTCCCCCATTAATGATTCCTCTTAAGTGTCTAAAGATGAATCACTTCCCCCACAACTACTCCAACTATCACATAGTTAAGAAAAAAAAAACCTACATGAGGATTCTTGGCTTACATGGATACTTGGTTCTGTTTTAGGGTTGAATAAGTTGGTTATCACATAAGAAACATAACACAATAGCATGGTCATATCTTGTCAAAATTTTGTTTTGAAATGCTTTAAATTGGTATTTGATGTTTCATTATTTAATTTAAAATGATCCTCTTAAATTTCTTACAATTTCTAAAATAATATTTTAAGTTTTCAATATTTTCCCAAAATGGACCTAGTATATGAGTATTCTTTGCCTCAAAACAAGGTTGTAAGCCTTCTATGAAAGAGTGAAGGTTTGGAGATTTGAGCTGAATTAAAAGAGGTAAGGAGGGAAAAGATTTTGAGACATGGGAGGAAAATGTCAAAGCTAAAAGTTGATAGGATTTTAGTGAAAAGTTGATATATAACCTCCAAAATAAGATGTGGTATGTGTTAATTTATATAAGTGAGAATGAAAAAGTCTTAAATTGATTTTAACAAGAAAATGAAATCTATAAGTAAATGTATAGTGATAACTCTTTGATTTTTAAAATAAATTGATAATGTTAAAATAAATTTAACTTTTAATTTAGGCAAAGCCCTTTGCAACGCCACTATTCCTTGAAGTATATTGCAGGGAATATAAAGAGAGAAAGGTAAAGCGAAGAAGAGAGATGCAATGGGATCTAATGGGAAAGAAGCAATGGTAGAGAAAAACAAAAATACTACAACTCAATTCAATTCGTCATATTACATCTATTTCGTCCTTTATTTATAGGCCGTTAAAGATGCTAAGTTATCAAACAAAATTAACAACTTGTAACAACTAACAAATTCTGACTCATCTAACTAATTTCTTCGTAATCCAACATAACAATATTGTTCTTTTAAAAATAATCCTTATCTTCAAAGATCCATACAAATCAAAATTCAAAAGTTTAAAAATTTAGAAATTCAAAAATGTGTTGGTACCCAAAAAAAAAGTGATGCAGATTGGGCTAGCCTTTTCTTCATGCTAAATCCTCCCAAGTTATAGAATTATTAAACCTAAATATGTTGGTGGCCACTTATTTTGGATCTTTCGAGCATAAATCACATATAGTTGCCCAAAATGCCTAAGGCCCACCTCTATTTTATACAGGACCCGTAAATGCTTTTAAAGGATAGTTGAAGTAATTAGGCCCATATGTGTGATTATCTGTCGAAACACCACAGGGACCTTCTCTCTGTGCTTTATCATGGATCCCGATTCATTGCAGTGGACTCAGTAAAAGATTTGGATCATCCAACTTAATCTGGGTCGTTCAGATATATTTATTTTTTTAAGATTTTAAAAATAATATTTTTTATAAGATACATAACATAAAATAAAAACAACTTTTTAATTATGAATTTTGAAAAAAATAATGTTTTAACTCAACAAAAAAATTGAATCAGTTTGGATTGTTGAGATTTGATGGGTGAGGGAATGGAGAGGAAAATCTGGAGAGGATCCATTTCCCTTTATCACCATGTATTGCTTCCTTGTTCTGAGAAACTCGTACCACTCTTAAAGCTGTATGAATATGCGTGCCACCTGCCTTGTTGTCTCCTTCACCTGCGTAGCCCTCGTGAAGTCAAGTGGGGACAATGGTTCCCTGATAAACACAGGGTAAGTATAAGATGCCGCAAAGGGTGCTTCTATGTAAACCTTTGGATCTGTAATCCTCAAGGAAAACTGATGGGTTGGGGAAATACTTGTTAGTTCGCCATCCCTCCTCTCAACGCGCTCATATGCGTTTTGAGGTTTAAAGATGGGCCAGAGTTGGTGATTCCGTCGTGAGTGGCTCGCCTGTAGAAGTCGATGTTGATGACTCTGCTTTCGTCAAGAATGCATCTATGAGTGTTAGAGGTCAAGGATTGGATGACAACCCTGGGAAGGTTAGGATCTTCCCCTTTTTCCGTCTTGGCTTTAATCACCCAGTCCCTTGTTCCTGTTTTCCCATTGATTAGTGTCTTGTGGATTTGGCTAGGCGTTTCTTATTCATTGTCGTCTTCCTCCCTCTCAATTTCTTCATAATCATTTGCTTCATTGTCATCTTGAAAAGATTCAGCAATTGTGGTTGAATGGCACAACAGCGTATCAGCTTCTCCCATGAAATTTAAGTCGCTGTTCACGTGCATCCTTGTCTATAATCACGAACCGACAAAATTATCACGATTTTTAGATTCTGCCTTTGACATCCTGATTGTTGAATTCATCGATTCTGAGAAGTCTTCAACCTGCGTTGGAACAGGGTCTTTGAGAATGACGATTGTCTAGTACTCTGGTTTGCCATCATTCTTGTTCATTAGCGTCTCATGAATTGGCTGGTACTCTGGGTTTGCTCGTAGTTGTTGTCTTCACCGTTGCAATCGAAAGGCTCTATCGTCTGGCTCGAAGGTAATGAATCTTGAATTTCTTCTCGTGAGTTTGCCAAGAATCGAGAACTTTCCTCTTCTTGAACTTTCTTCTAACTTTTATTCGCCATCTGTATTCTAGATATGCTTGCCGTCATCTTCATCTTCTTCAATTCCTCCCTTATTCCCATTATGTAGGCCAGCATTCTGGCAACATCTATTTCCACCCTCTTCACCTTGTGCTCGCAACTGCTAACCTCCAACTCCTCTTCTATTCCCATCGGTAGGAACGAACCTACTCTGTTATCAATTGGTATAGAAAAAAAAAAAAAAAACCACAACTCAATTCAATTCATCATATTACATCTACTCGATTCCTTATAGGCTACTAAGATGCAAGCCATCTAATAAAACTAGTCACTTCTACTAATAATTAATTAATTCCAATTCATTCAATGAATCTTTCGCAAATCCCGTGTAACATGAAGAAAACAGAAATGAAAAATTGTATATAAGAACCTAAATTTTATAAAAAAAGATTTTAAAAGTTAAAATTATTTGACTCTTTCTTTCTCTACTTCTTTCATAAATTTACATGGTGCATTTAACTCCAGTTACAGAAGATTTAGATTATTTTGCAACACCAGTATGGGCTATCTTTTGTTAAGGTAAAGCTTTTATAAAATAGAAGCAAATAAAAAGGGTAGTTGTCTTATTTTTTTTTTTCAAACTTCTTCGGTACCAATTTTATAAAGGAAATATAAAAAATTTAAATTATTTTGATATAATTTGTATCATAAAAATTGAAAAATTTTATTATCTAGATAATTAAGGGAATTCTCGAACGTTGTTAGGATCAAATTTTTTTCTCAAATGATCTTATAGATACCATTTTTACAGTAAAAAGACATTTAAATACATTAATTCTCCAGCTTTATATAAATACATCAACTTATCAAAGATAATGAGGGGAAACGATTAGAAAATGTCAAACTAAAAAATTGTCACCACTTTTTTCTAAAAATTAACTGACTCCACGATTGTAATTAAGGATGCATATTTGCATGATCCACATTCTGATGCGAACGTGAACATGAAGAGCAAAAAATCGTACTTGTGACGTAAGGAGCAGCTTGCTAATAATGGGTTCAAGTTTTGTAACGCACTTACTGTGCACTTAGCTCATCTTGCTCACATTTCTTTAAATTTTTCTTTCGCCCTAGGAATGAACTCCTTTGCTGTTCAAGATCATTAAATTCATTGCTGCAGGCTGTGACAACGCAAAAGAGCAGGTTAGAAATGTCATGCAAGGAAATTAATAATTGAAAAAAGAGCATGCCATTGAAAAGTTGAAAACAAACTGGAGAGTAGAGACTTATCTAAGATCCTCCCCAAGCAAGCGTTCTTTTTCAAGTTCTTCCTCCAGTTCTCCCTGTAGAAGGTCCAGTTCTGCTTCCACAGCAACCTTAGATCTTGCTTGCTCTGTTTTCAGCTTGCATTTATCTTTTTTTTTTTTCTGATAATCTGATTCATTTATGATATAAGTACTTGTCAGTTGCATGATATATAATCAAGAAGATCTACTCATAGTACATAACATAAAAAGTGAACTAGTGAAAATAGTTGAAATCCTTCTTAACAAGTAAAATTTGAAGCGGAGTGCTTTCAGAAGATGATATGCTGTATGCCATGTCCAACACACTTCCATTTTAATTACAAGCTAACTCTATCATATCCAAAAGTATCTTTTCACCATCCCATCACTATTTAGATGTTTTATAAGAGAGCTGTATGACTGAAAAAGGTGATACATAGAACCAAGACAGAGAGAGGAACGCAAACACCTTGCTTCAGCAAGAAGCCCACACAGAAAAAGACAGTTTGTTTCAATCCAAAAAAAGGCAAAAAAGAAAAGGGCACTTGTCAGGAATTGGGGAATTTTCAGAATACTCCATCTGTACTGCACTCTTTTAGTGAAGTAATACACTTCTTTTTCATGTCCAGAAGAGCTTGGGAAACTGCAACAGTAGATAAAGTGATCACTTCTCATGGTATGAATACATCCCTATAGTCACTAGGATATAGCCAAGGGAGATCCAAGATCCTCCTTCCCACTTTGATGTAATTGGACTGCTTGTGAGTTTTATGAGAAACTCTTTCTTTTCCTGGTTTCGTTCTTGGTATGGCGGGTCTAGACAATGAAGAATATGCAATCTGATCTCAACAAGCAGCAATAAAGATAGCAGACATTATTGAATTTATTGACAATCATCACCAAACCCCCCCCCCCCCCACCTCTTCTTTGCCCGTGTGGCCCCAACACTCACCAAATTAGTAATGAGATTAAAATACATTGGTCTACACACTGACACAGACAGGCCCACAAAAAGCCCATCCACTAAGATCCGCTTGACAAATTAAAAAATCTCTCACATTTCCTTCATTCTTAATGATCAACAATCTTGTGCAATTTTTACAAATGTTGACAAAGACTTTGAGCTGATGTTGGAGAACAAGACCTTCATCACAACTTCAAGCATCCCAAAAGAAGAGTACTTACATAAATGGATCTAGTCATGAGCACAAGCCCAATTGCCATAAACATGAATACTGACCCCCAGGTCCCCAATTCATTGAGGTTTTATCATGCCCCTCAAACAGTTCTTTATAACAACCTTACAAGAATAATGCATTAGCCACAAGAATAGGAAACTCAGATAGTTCTTATTCCTAAGAAGGAAATTCTTCTGCAACATAAAATTTGCTTGCAAAATCAGCGAGAAAATGGGCCGAAGCATAGACCCGCCTGCACCAAAACAAAACAAGGAACGCAGCATTAGCAACAAACGTATGATTGCGTCTCCGCTCGCCATGGTTGTCAAATCATATACTTCCCACTAACGTATATCGCCAATAATGATGGGAGAAATTGATTTTAAGTCATACGGAAAAAAAAAAAGTCTAAAAAATTAGAACTTTAAAATTATATGTTTTACTTCAACATTTTGATTATTTTCATTTGGAAAAATCAATGGTTTTTCCACAAACTAGACATAAAATAGTAGTTTCAGCCCCCCCCCCCCCTCTCCAAAAGAAAAAAAAAAAGACATAAGATAGTGGATCCAAAATTTCATTCTTTGTAAAGGTTTATTCAGAGACAGAATTAAAAGCAGAGAAAGAGAAAAGAAATGACCTTCAAGCAAGGATCGAACCTCGATGAAATCAGCATTGAAAGAGGAAGAAAAGGAATTGGATTGTTCCAGACACTAGGTCAAGCTAGAACACGAATTCTTTGCGAATTCAAGGGGTCCAAATTTCATAATTTTTTTTACTTTTTTATATAAAACATCATTTTTTTTTAATTGTCAGTTACAAAACTATTTTCATTTACATTCTGCATCTTATAAAATAATTTTTTTAATGAAATTTGAACTATCTAAATCAAATTTGGATAGTTCAGATATATGCGCATCTCATGGATTCATATGGGATGTGTGTTTCAAGTTTCAACTATTGATGTCTCATTTGTCCTTTGATACCCTTACAAGGTCATCACCATAAGAGATAAGCTTTTCTATGTCAATTTTTTCTTGACGAATCACCTATTTTCTCTGAAAATCTCTTGTTTCTCTTTGAATTTGAAAGAAAATTAAATAAATAGCTGTGGAATTTGATTTTCAATGTAGGGCAAGGAAAAGATTTCTTGTTGGTATGAGTGTCAAGTGCAATTTGAGTTAAAGTTGGGAACTCTTCTGATTGGAATTGGAAATAAATAGATCTAGTGAAACGGTGTTGTATTTGGCAGTTTTGCTTTTCTGTATTTAGTTCATATTTAGTCAAAATTAAATGACGTAATTTTTTCTTTCTTCTGTTATCAATCCTACTTTATACTAGATAGGCCAACAAGAAAGCCAAACAAGATTTTATTCTACATAAAAGAAGAGGCTTTATATCACTACAATGGTTAAGTCTAATTTTTGAGAAAAAAGAAAGAAAAATACTTTCTTCAAATTTGCTCCTTGCTTTCTTTTACTTTTGACTTGTTTACAATCTTTGAACAATACCTTGGTAGCTCTATAGGTAGTGGACTTTACAATTCACCCCCCTTTTGGGGTCGACTCGTCCTCGGGTCGCACATGGGCCAAGATTGCTTTGATACCAACACCTATAGAGTCACTAAGGTATTGTCCCACCTACATCTTAAGGGTTTGTTCCTTCCTGGGCAGGACGTTTAACCACGTTCCCAGGAAAAATGCACCTTAGTGGGGAAGGATTCTCTCCACTTATATGGGCTAGCCACAAGCTCTTTCCAGCCGATGTGGAACTTTACAATCAACCCCTCTTTTGGGGTCGACCCGTCCTCTGGTCCCACATAGGTTAGGATTGCTCTGATACCAATACCTACAAAGCCACTAAGGTATTGTCCCACCTATATCTCAGAGGTTTGTCCCTTCTTGGGTAGGACATTTAACCACATTCCCAGAAAAAGTGCTCCTTGGTGGGGAGGGATTCTCCCCCACTTATATGGGCTAGCCATAAGCCCCTTCCAACCAATGTGAGACTTTACAATCTACCCCCCTTTTGGGTTTGACCCGTCCTCAGGTCGCACATGGGTTAGGATTATTTTGATACCAACACTTACAGAGCTACCAAGGTATTGTCCTACCTACATTTCAGGGGTTTGTCCCTTCCTGGGTAGGATGTTTAACCACGTTTCCAGAAAAAATGCGCCTTAGTGGGGAGGGATTCTCCCTCACTTATATGGGCTAGACATAGGCCCCTTCCAGCCGATGTGGGACTTTACACCCTTGATTGAAATACTACTTCTTTGATCTCCAAGAAAGGGACTAGGCTAATTATCATATCACTTTCTTCATTTGAATTTACCTTATTAACATAACCAAGAACTTCATCTAAAACTTTAGGAGTAAAAGGAGAGTATAAGTTAGTGTACAAACTAACAAAAGAGTTAGCAATATCCTCTTCATCTTCGCGCCAGTTACCATTCTCCACTTTCAACATTAAAATCTTGTTGCATTGCCTTCTTTGTATTGTTGTAGAATGAAAAAAAAACTTTGAATTTTTATCACTAGCTTTCAATCAATTTATCCTAAATCTTTATCACCAATATAATTCCTCTCTATCCCATCACATTTCAATCTCTTTTACCAATTCTTTAGCCTTCCTAACTTTCTTTTCATTCAACATACCCTTATTACACATGCTTAAATGCTTCATTAGTTTCTCAGTTGAAACTTTAATATTTGGGAAAACATTTACTCTAGCGAATTAAAGCATCCTTATGCCTATTTAATGTTATCTTCAACTTTATTCTCTACATGCCTAACATCCAAACTCTAGCTAGACTTGACCACAAACAAAAAGTTACAATGAGCAGCCCAATATTCTTTAAATTCAAAAGTTTTTGGAGTTTTGCTCTCCTAAAAGCATAAATCAACCATAGGTGATGATAAGAGCCCATTGGTTCCATATTAACAGCCATGACCTTAGAAAAAAAGGTTTCTAAATTCCACATTTCCAAGAGCTTTATGAGTCTTTTCTTTAATCTGAGCCGATCTTAATTTCTTTTTAGTCCAAGTAAAATGAGCTCCTTGTACTCCAAATCCATCAAGTTGTAATCAAATAGAAGACTTTGAAATTTTATAATTTTCCTTGTTGCTCTTGGCTTGCCTCCCAATTTCTTTGACTAAGCAATTATGTCATTGAATTCACAAACACAAAGCCATGACCCCTTAATATTATTAGCAAAACTTCTAAGTTTACTTTATGTAACACCATCATATCATGACTCATTTCATGCCATTTCTAGGTTCTATTCCATGAAGCATGTGAGTTCTCAAGAAAAAGACATTAAAATATTAAGTTTTTTTGCGTTGCGTAGCGGATAAATTTTTCATCCGGCATTTCATGGACCAAGGGAACTCATTAAACTTGTTCTCATATTTAATTACACTAATACAATTCAAAACCATCCAAGAAAGTGGCTTGGAACTCATACAAGTGGGTGAAACACACCAATTTCCATGAATTGCCCACGGTCAGATTTTCAATTTTTCTGCCACAACTTTAGAAATTCATAACTAAATTCACAAAAATCAAAATCCAACAAACTTTACTATTATAGAAAGCTCTAGATGTCTATCCCATGATAAAAATAATTTCAGCTCATGAATCATTAATAGGAAGATGTTTGACATTCGAAAAGCCACTGAGGTCTCTGTTGTCGAGGCTACTGTCACAGATTACTGATATAAACTTTTAAAATTCATAACTAATTCTATAACAATTAAAATCATACACATTTGGTCCTTATAGAAATATATAGATGTTAACTTTATGCTAAAAATAATTCCAGAATGAAACAGATACTTTTAGCTATTGAAAATCTATGAAAGAGTAACTAGACTCATGGGGCGCTATTGCTACTGATAGCAAAATTCAAAAATACATAACTCTTCGCTTAGACCTTTAAATGAGGTGATCTTAGTGGCCACAGAAAGCTTATGACCTCTAGTTTATACTTGTAAAATTTTACAAGCATTGGATATCATTTTCCTATTAGATGACATAGAACACAAATATAACTATATGAACAGTGCACATACCAGAACCAATTGAAAATCCCAACTTTAAAAATTCATAACTAATTCTGTAAAGCTCCATTTTTCTTGCACTTTAACTTCTCAAAAAGCTCTCAATGAGCTCTACATATTTGCCAAATTTCATTGAGAAATTCATTCATTTGATCAGAATGTGCCATAGGGTGCCATTTGGGTCATTTTAATGCCTTTTAACAGTGCAAATGTGTGCAAAATAGTTCCTAAGGTTCTTGTGGCTACTTAGGCACATGAGAATGGCCCAAAAAGACTCCCTGAACTTGTCTTAAAGGTGTAGAAACTCAAAACACAAAATCTCATCTTTCATCCCCAAGCCATATGTAAAGAGATATATGTTGGAAATAGCCATTCAATACTCAAAAATTGCAACACTACTCATTTATCATTAATTGTCATACATATATCATCTATTGGAATATTTACACATGTTTCATTTATTGTACATCCATTCTATCAAAAGTTTACATCATTTGCCATTTTTTTGGTTACAACATAAGCAAAATTAAGCAATTTAAGGCTAAAGCTTTATCTTCCACCATGGTGACTTCTATTTTCTTGTTCATTGGCTCCACCTAGCATATTAAGATATTGGAGAGGAGGGAGTGAGATTCAAAGAATCCCAATAGCTCATATCCTATTCAATCATGCATAAAGAATGTAATATAAGCCTTAAAATGCATGCATGGCATACTAACATTTGAAATGGTTAAAGATGCATTCTTGGCATTTACACAAAGCACACATAGCATACTTAGGTTTGCCAAATGAATGGATTAGCCTCACCCACTTTCTTCAAGGTTCTTGAACTTGTCCCAACCTTTTTCTCAAAGGCCTTGACCTAAGCCTTGCTGTTGGGAGACTTTCTCTTGGTCTCAACCACTTCTAAGGGTTCTTGGCTCATCCTCATTAAAGATAGAAGGTTCTTGGCCTCTCCACATTCAAACAAACTAATGTAAACATTCTAGGCATCATTTGAATACATAATGCAATACTATGGTTCCATGAAACATAGGTATCATACTAAAATACAATTCATAGCTCAAAATACACATACACACATTCAAAGACAATGTAGACATTCATTCATGCATTGGAGAAAAGAGAGAGAGCTACCTTTAGTGAAATCACACACTTTTGTCCTTGGATTTGTCTCCCCCTTTCTTGGCTTCACACACACAAAGGTGTGGGATTGGTTTCTCTTAATCTAAACACAATTTAAGGAAGCCAATTAAGTTCATGAAATTATTTCTAAAGCCATTCCTCTTCCTTAAACTCTAGCTTAGGCTAAAAACCTCTTTATAGTTCCAAAATACACCAAATGAAGTAACACCCCTCAAATAAATTCTAAACTCTATTCTCTGCATTCATATATAATTCTTGACTCCTTTTAAGTCTCTTGGAGTCACCACCCAATTAAAACCAAGAGCCTAAGTATATGTTGCTTCCTTAGGTCACATTATGGAATCTATGGTACCAATTCATTCTTTAGGCCTTCTAAATTTTTCCTAAGGTTTCCCCTCACTTTCATTCATCATATATGACTCAAAAATAGGCTTGAAAAAAAATTTAAAACTCTCCCTAGTTATGCTATCCTTATTTGACCAAAACATAGAGCATTAATAGGGTTCAATAGCTTCTTGATTTTTCCTTAATGAGAGGACCATTTAGGGAGGCTTCTAAGATTCTTAGGAGTTCAAAGAAACACTTAAATAGCCAAGGAAACTCATAGATTAAATCAATTTTTACAATTCCCTTAAGTGCTCTTCACTTTTTCAACTTATAGTTTAATGAATTTTCTTGAAATTTCTTGGTATCTTCCATCTTCCTATAACTTAATTTCACTAATTCTTAATGGTTCTTGAACAAAAACCCCTTCCCTCCTCTTGGGTTTGTTCTGGCCGAAAATGTACCAATGAAGAAGTAATGAATTAAAGAGTTACCTTGAATTTTCACTTGCTTTCAAGAGCTCTTTTCCTTGGTTTGTTGCTTCTTTAAGATTTTGAACACTTCCCCTCTGTACTAAACCAGAAATTTCCCCCAAACTATCAATTAAATTCATAAGAAGAGAAAAGGAAGGGAGGGTAAGAGATTCCTTAAAGGAAGGGCACAAAATTTTCAAGATTTTCTCACATTTTCTTAGCTTTTCTTTCTCCCTTTTTTCCTTCCTTTGGTGCACCTAAGAGAGTAGTTCTTTTTCTAGTTTGAGGTAGAAGCAAAGTCGGTCTGCAGAAAGGAAAAGAGGTGGCATAAATATAAAGGGAGTTTGGAGACAATTCAAGAAGCGCTCTTTTTAAAATTATTTTCACTTTTTCCCTTTTGTAACAACATTTTATTCTAGCTTCGTTTTAGCTCCTTTTTAAGAATTAACTTTTCTATCATAAAATTTAGGTTTTCAATTTAATTAAATACCTTTGGAATCACTCAAATTGAAGTTAAAACTTTTCCGAACGAATTCGTCAAAGTTCAGGCTCATCATTATTAGAAAACGTACACTGGAGGGGCTTTAATTATCTCGGGGATTATCTCGGGGCTTCTCATGATTTTTAGGGCCTCTGAGAACCCCAGGCAATTCAAAAATTTTATTTAAAAAGCCTTCCTATATGTTATCCAAAAATTTCACTTATTTACAAAAATACCATTACATTTCGTCCAATTTTGGAACAATTTCGTTTCACCATTTTGGCTCCATTTTTCTTTCTATCTGACCCTGTGATTATTATTTTTAAGAGCCTAGGACTCTACACAAATTTTTCTAGACCTTTTCTAGTTTATTTTAGAAGACTTGCTTTTATACGGTTTATTTCACCATTTTACGAAACTAATGTTTCTCACAGTTTTCACTATTCGTTACACTTTACACCTTCCTTCTATTAATTTCTTTAAGCAGGCCATAAGAAAGGAAATGTAGTTTAGGACATTAGAAACATTTGAACTAATCTTCATACGCAAAATGTCTTTTTAAATAAAATAAAAAACATTACCACTACCTCTTCACTGTGCCATAAAAGCTAAGTCATTTAAATCCATATAAAATTTATTCACCAAAATTAAGCTTTTTTTTTAATTTAATTTTTTCCCACCAACTTAGTCTCCATAGAAAAAACAATAAATGGCTTCTTCTTCTTGCACATCTCCTTTAGATTTTTTTTATTGCTAGAGCCATCCTAAGTCTTTAGCAGTACCATGAAATGAGTTTCATGGCCTTTAAGTGGCTGAAGGTCAAGCACTAGAGCCATTCTCAACAATAACATTTAAATTTTTATGAACTCATTTAATTTGAAAATAAAACCAATCATCTGGAAAGCACCTAGTCATATCAATAGAGACATCTACCAAATTGTTCTTATTCTGATCCACTATACCTTTTACCTCCTAACATTTTACTATCTAGAATTCCTTAGTCTTTTTTCTTTACATAAAAGACTTTTTGCTACTTTTAGCATAATAAGACACACTCGTTTTTCTACTTATAAATTCTTCATATACTTTAACTTTTTTGATCTTTTATGAACTACTCAATTCTTTAATACCTATTTTCATGTTCACTTTGTTCAAATTTTGCATTACATCTAATAACATGACAAGTTGTATGTAAGGAACAATCATACCACCTTTCATCTTGTCATTTGAAGGAGTTTCTACAATGTATCCTATAAGAGTAATTTTCCTAAAAAATAAGATTCTCTTACTTTGTTGTGAAGCCTACAATCTTCCTCTTCTTTTTCTTATTACATTTCTCATTTATGTTTAAGTCTACAAATATGATATCTTGAGTCTTAGCCTTAATTTTAATTTCTTTTAGCCCTTTAGTCTAACCTAAAAAAGGGCCTAGTACTGTTTTATATATAGATTCACTCCTAACAAACTCATCACTTTTAGCCCTTTAGTCTAACCTAAAAAAGGGCCTAGTACTATTTTATATATAGATTCACTCCTAACAAACTCATCACTTTTCATATCATTAGACACTACTTTTCCACCGATACCATTATCATCCCTTTTCTTTCTAATCCTAGAAAAACTATTACCCATCTCATTAGAATTATTTTCTTTTTTGTTACCACTATTTTCTTCCTAAACTTAACATATTTTGCCATGTAGATAACCGTGACATCTTTCCAAATTCTCATTGGCATAGCACTCAACTAATGACCATATTTAGGATTTACTAGATTAACTAATGACATCTTTTTCTCCATTTTATAACCTTTAGGTTCTTGAACAATTAAGCCACATTTATGATAAACTTGTTGCAGCATTTCATACTTGATTGAAACTCAAATTTTTTCTAAGCTAGGCCTAGGAACCTAAAACCCCAAGATTATAGATTTTCTTAAATCTACAATTACTCAGGCTTTGATGAAGCTCCTCAAAAGTTTTCCATTCATTATAGGATTTTCAAAAGCAACAACCTCCCCAACTACAAAGCTTGGCTATATAGCATTATTACTATTCATATATTCTAAAAGAATATTCTAAAATTGAATCCAAAATGGAGAAAAACCAAAAGAAAATTCTAGAAGTACCTTATACTTGACTCACTCTTGGATATTCAGCAAACATGCTAAAATTAACCATGGCATTTCTCATAGGACTAATTCTACATTTCTCTCTATGCTCACAGTTGAAGATAAAGTCATTCTCCTCAATCCCCAGTGTATTTAGCAATTCTTAAAGTTTCTAGCCTTTTTTTTTTATCATTGTAATAATAATACTTTTGTTCAAAGTCTTTTTTGATATCAAGTTTCCCACCAAAGTCTTTCTCTTAAACTTATTCACATTTCGATCCTCCCAGTCCAAATTAAATATTAACTCATTCTTTTCTAGTCCTCCCTCACCATTTCCACTTAAATCTATTTTTATATCAACCATTCAATGCATAATAGAGATAATCACCACAAGATGAAACAAAAAAGTGGACGATAAAACCTTTAAAAAGAAAGAGATGTAACAAACTCCCAAAGAGAAGGAAACATAGAGCTTTCACAAATGACAAAGAGAGAGAGAGAGGTTCAGGAGACCATGCAGAATCATGTTATTCAACAAAAAATACAATCACAACATTTTTGAAATGCCACATGCTTAGTAGGTAAGGAGGTATTACTTTTTGTTTTGTACTTGTAAAGAAGGAGCTAAAAAATTCATCATATGTTTCATTATATGACAGTAAAGTAGAGGACATCAAAGACCAATAAATTTAGTTTTAAACTTTTAAAATGAGCTTTATTTTTAGTAGCAACATCCTAATGACTTTGGAACTCATTAACTAAAGACTCATGCTTCAAATGAAGTTCACCAAACACCAATCTTAATCATTTAACCCCCCTAATCAATTGAGGACTTCTACCCACATGAAGCTTTAAGGCGGTGCAGACAATAAAGTGAGAGACAACTACAGAATAAGACTAATAATAAATAATCATATACAACACTATTATCTTAATATCTTACCATCTCCTAGAAGTTTTGCTCATGCTGTAAAATGAAATCCATCTTGTCGACAACACTCTCATCTTACTCTTGGCCAAGGTAACAGCAACAAAGTTGTGGGAAACATGAGTGATCCAAAAAAAAAAAAAAACACAAACTTTTAAAAGTTATGAAGTAGTTTATGTCATAGAAGGGTTGAAAGCATTTAAACTAGCACTATAGAGAGGCAAGATTTGCTAATGATTTTTTCCTAACAACTTTTGAAAATGGCTACAATATGTAATATTTTTTAGCCTTTTTGAGTTGTTGATATTTTGTGGTGGTATTTTTTAATTACGAGTATTTTTAAACCATCTATTATTTGTGATAATTTTTTTAAATTAAGCTATCAATAATTCAAATAAAAGTGTATATATATATTATTTTAAATAAATGAAAAAATTATATTTTATATTATTTTATATTTAAATATTATATTATTAAATAAATATTAGGTATTAAAAATATATTAAAAATAGAAAATATATGATAGAGTATGTTTATTATTCATATAAAATTTCAATTATAAATTATTTTACATTTTATATATTTCATTTTTTTACATTCTTTATTTATTATTTATTATAAATTTAATTTTTTATATTTATAAAAGTCATGGATTAAATTACTGTTCATTTGTCATGGTATATATAGTACTATTTATAACGTTATATCGGTGCATGTTTTTTGGTATTATTTATGCACTGTGTTATGTTATTTATCTGTATATTTTTTGAATTTTTTAATTGTGGGACCCCATTTTTTATTTATTATTTATTATAAATTTAATTAATATTAAAAAGACACCATCTGACTCAGTTTCGCTCTGAACTTTTGAGTAAAAAATTTCATTTTCCCTCCTTCTCAGACCCCTTGACTCGCCCCTGTGCCCTGACCCCCTTACTTTCTCAGACTCATTCCACCGGCGAGCTGTGTCACCGCCGTCGAGCTTGGGCGTATCACTGGCACCAGCGAACTGTAAAGTAGGACGAAGCAAGGAGAGATTCAGAAGCAATCGATGTAATCTTTCTAAGCTTCTTGTCAAAATCTTTCTTGTTATGATTCTTCCTCTACTCCTGCCTCCATTCCACCTTCCAGAGAATTGGTAATAAGTAGAGCTTCTCTTTGGAGGCATCGGTGGTGTGAGAAATCAATCTTGAAACTGGAAATTTTAAAACCCGATATTGGTTATTTTGAGCAGAGTGGCAATATGTTAAATTCATATAGTAGCTGAGATGAGCTTTTACCAAATTTTCTACCCACCTCCCACGATCACAAGCGGAAGTTGCCCTTCACATGTTCGCGTCATGTTTATTAGATGCATACTTTTGGCTTGTTCCTTTTATCGCTTCTCTTAGTCTTTTTTTATTGAAAAAGAAAAAAAGGTGTATGAATTGAAAAATATTATCCTCTTTTCCAAGTCTGGCTCAGCAACTAAAATAAACTTAACCAATTAATGCTTATAATGGTGATAGTTATGATGATAAATTTTATAGTTCTGTTTTCCTTTTTTTTTTTTGCCAGTTTTATTTCTTTCCTCTTTTAGTTTAGGCACCTCTGCTGCACTGTATCCCCAAGTTTATAGAAATGGATATATTAGTTTAGGTAATGCTCAAGCCTAGACTTTCTTTTACATTTTTCCTTCAACCTTGTTGGCCTTTGCCATCTCCTTCTGATAAAGCTTGACTTAAACTGCTTGACTCTGCTCTTTGAACTCAAATAAACAATCTTATTCTATATATGGTGATTTGGTTTACAACTATCATGCCTTCTATTTCCTTCTTTTCTTGGTGTATGTTTTAGGTGATAATATTCATTGAATTATGACTTTTTTACTGTGGACGGGGCTTTTGGAAGCATTTGGAATGCAGGATACTAATGGTTCATTTATAAAGTATGCATTTTTCTTATAAAAGATGTATGAATGCTTTATGTTAATGCAACTTGATCATTATTAACTGCTTTACTTATTAAGAAAGAACTCCTATGCAATCAATTGTGTGTAATATTTTTTTTTGCCCGATTGAATCAGAATGCACTCATCTTTTCTTTGGGCCTGACCGACTGATAATATCTGTAGTAGTGGCAATGCATGATTAGTGACCTACCATGAAATTGAGTTCATTAAATTAAGAGCTTTTTTTCATTCGCATCCTTGCATTCAGTCATTGAAAACTTTGTTTTCTTTGGATAGTTAGTCAAACAAGTTGTACAAACCTGTCATAAATAATCTCTCCTCACTTTGAGATCCCATTTATAAATTTTTTCTATGCACAAGGATAGCTTTATTTCTTACAATCATCTAATGCTGAAGTTGTAGTTAACTCCCGGGATGCAGGGCAACCTTTCTTTGAGCTTAAGAAATAATGTAAAACTATCTGTGCAAACAGATTTTTTAAACTAACCATTATTGGTGCAAACTTCTGTTGACATGAAATTTGAATTATGCTTTCACTGGAGGAATAAATTATATCTGACTTTTTGGCGTTTACTTGTTTCAGTCTAGTTACCTCTCTACTGGTTATTATTGTCTTCTTTCATTGGGTTGCACTACCCTCTTGAAGAAGGTGAATGAAGGAACTCAGAGTTTTGATGCTCTGATTCCCATGTATTGCTTAGAGGAAGAGCCATGTACAAATAAGGGATGGACTAAACAGATTGCTATGTCAAGATCCCATCAAATCAGCTGATACAAAATTAAAAGATAAAAACTATCCTATCTTATCCTACCTGACTCAAATATGTGGCGTAAAAATAATAAAAGAAATTTGACTTAATAACAAATAACAAACAATTTAAAATAACTAAAAATATCCTAACATACTTATTAACATGAATGAGACCATTAGTGTGCTATTAGCACATGCTTACCAATACTTCCCCTCAAGTGAGACTTAGCACTGTCTTGGTTTATAAATCAGCCACCTGTGAGTTTGTAGATATAGAGAAAACCTCCATTATACCCAAATCAATTTTTTCTTTTATGAAGTGATGATTATTTTAAAGATGCTTTGTCCTATCATGATAGATAGGATTTTTCATGATGCTAGTGGTGGTCATATTTTCACACATAACTCTCATAGGCTTTTCAAATGAAATTTTCAGTTCTTCAAGCACCCTCTTAATCCGAATTCCTTTGCAAATTCCCAAGGCAATTGGGTGAAATTCAATTTCAACGTTGCTTCTTGCCACAATTGGCTGTTTCTTACTTTTCCATGTAACAAGATTACCCCATACAAAGATGCAATACCCAATTATAGACCATTTATTTGTCAATGATCTTACCCAATCTGCATTAGTGTAAACTTCAATATCCCTGTGTGCCCCTTTTCGAATAAGAGGCCCTTACTAGGTGTCATTTTTAGATACCTTAAGATCTGATAAACAGAATCCAAGTGCTTCTTAGTTGGCTTGTTTATAAACTGGCTAACAACACTAGTGTTATGGTTAGTTGGTAGGAATCTGTATGGAATGGGAATGGGAATGGCAATCCCAAAAAATAAAGTTTGGTTGGCTAATTGGGTTGGCCATTCCCATTCCCAAGTGAAGCCCATTCCCACAAATTGGCAGATTGGGATTCCATACAATATCTGATGGAATAAGAAGCCTTTTCTGGGAATCACTTGCCAAATGATAGAACTGCCCTTATCCAAGAAGACCTAGCCTTTGTGCACGTCCATTTTCATTCAACATTTTGTAGAGTTCTTCATCCTTCCCTTTGCCCTCCCCACTGTATCTTGTGCACAGCCCTTCCTCAGCCATGGGTTCATTGTCGACAATGCCACCATTCCTCACTGGCAAGTCCATTAAACCTTCCTTAGCTGCTTGTTCTTCAGCAACAATGCCACTGTTCATCTCTCTTTCATCAATTTGGTTATTTTTGCACAGGTTGGTCTCCATAGCTGCATGGTCTTCTAATGTACTGGGATATGCTAGAAATAGAAGCTATTAGCTTGAGGATTTGTTTTTGTCTTCTATTTTGTTCTATTTTTCCTTCTATTTCAGTTATACGGTCACAACTGGTTCTGGTTACCTTTGAATAGTCTGTCTTGCTTTTCGTAAATCTTGTAAGATTGCTGTGATCAGTTTCCATGATAGGATTGTGCTCGGTTTCAGAAGAGGGATATTTTCCCATAATCATATATCTCCTTCCTAGAAGCTTTCTAATGCCTTATTTATAATTGGTTTTATAGCTTTCTGATTTAAACTAAGCACATTTAATTACCAGTTTGCCACTGATCACTTTTTGTGACATCAAACTTTTTCTTTATCCTTCATATAATTCATCAAACTGATTTACTTTATGCTTAGCATAACATCATTGCTGCAATTTATAGCATACCATGCCTTTGGTTATGGGGATATCATTTCTCCTGCCATTTCAATCTTATTACCGTAAATTGTGAACCTCTTTTGGTTTGTAGTAAGCATGGGGGATATCTGGTGTATTAAATGATTGTTGTCCCACTGTTTTGGTTACACTGACAAACATTACAGGGATTCAGAATTTATCTTTCTCATTATTATGCCTTTCAAATATTGTTTAATGTTTAAATCCTTGTCCCCTGTCTCCAGAACAGTTTTGGTTCTCAAAACTAGTAAATGCTGCCAATAAAAAAACATATTAACATTTTCACCAATAAGATTAGTTTCAGAAAGCACTATCGTCCTGTCATTTGTGTTTGCCCATACTGAAAAAAGTACAGTGTCAACTGTTCTACTCTTTGCATAGAAATTCTTAATTTCTTTTACATACATATATATATACACACACACATGTGTGTGTGTGTTATAGATGGCGCTTTAATTAGTATTGCAGTTGTTTTATGCTGTCATATTCTTTCCAGCTTCTTTTGCTAGCTCTCTGTTTCAATTTATTCTCATTTTGAACTAAAAGATCTGGCCTGTGAAAGGCAACCAATGTCACAGCAAATGATTTGCCAAAAGATCTAGCCTGTGAAAGGCAACCAATGTCATAGCACATGATTTGTCAAGACTATCTTCTTAACTCCTATCCTGGAATAAAGTTAAAAGGGTTCTTAAAGTTCTCAATTTTATTGATCTTTTAAAATTGGTTAAAGCATGACCTTGTTTTTCTTCGAGCAAATTAACAAGCGTATTGCTATTTGCACTTTTTCCTGTCATACTGTATGCAATTGCTGACACACACACATATATATATATATATATATGTCAGCAATTGCACTATATATATATGTGTGTGTGTGTGTAATTGGCATTTTCCTCTAGCATTCTTTTGCTATCAAAGTATTTCACATCTCTCTTATGCCAAGAATATATATATATATATATTATATTATATATAAAGAAAAAGAAGCAGAAGATGGAAAGAGAGAAAGGGAAGGTTGGGGCCATGTGAATAAAGGGGTAATGAGGAAGAGGAATGCATGGGTTTAGATTTAGAATGTTGGAGGTTATGTGTAATAGGTAAGGGGTAGTATAACTATAACAAAAACAAGACCCTTTATTTCCAAATAACATACAGACAATGTTTAAAAGCCTTTTTATTTTAGAGTCTTGCATCATAGCACATGTGTATGATATATATTCCATTACCTTGAACACTCAATGTGAGGCTCAAAGCGTTATATATAAAAGAAGTGCTTAAATGATAGATCCTTTTTATAATAATAAGGGCAATTATGTCTTAGCATCTTAATATCTTTTACTTTTTCATTTCCACATTCTCGCGTAGCTGCTGGTTAGTTAGTCGCCAATGGAAAAGCATATAAGGCATGGGTGTGGTGTATGGACGGCATGCAAATTGTGATAAGGATTCCTTTCATTCTACTCTCTTTTCTCTCTCTCTCTCTCTCTCTCCTGCTTCTCTCCTTTCTCAATATTCTACTCGAATTCTCCTTCAGTTGGTTACGTTAGTCTATCATTGGCATCAGAGCGGTTGATTCATGGCAGAAGGAACGCGATCGTAAGCCCAAGCAAGGGAGATGGAGGAACGACTGCGGGGAGAGTTTCGCAGTGAATTTGACAATTGGTGGGCAACAGTGACGCAACAAGTGGGGGATCTCCAAGAGATGGTCTGTGGGCTCTTTTTACAGATGATCGAGATGGTTGGTGGCACTAGAAATCGAAGCAAGAACGGGTATCATGATCAAGGAGGCGAGTATCAAGTACCTAAATGATTCACTAAGGTCGAATTTCCCAAATTCACTGAGGAAGACATTGTTAGTTGGATTTCAAAGTGTGAGCGTTTTTTTTTGTTGGACGGAACACTGGATACAAACAAGGTGATGCTTGCTAGTTTAGCTATGGATGAGAAGGCTTATAAATGGTTCCAGTACTTTGAGAAGAGTGTGCAGGGAAGACTAACGTGGGATACATTTGTAGAAGCTGTCAAGGTGCGCTTTGGTCCATTGTATGGCAATCCCATCGAGGAGTTGATGCAGTTAAAACAGGAAGGATACAACAACAACAACAACAAAGCCTTTTCCCACTAAGTGGGGTCAGCTACATGGATCAATCGACGCTATAAACACCTATCGTAAATTATATTTTTAGACAAACTATTTAAATCTAAATCTCTTTTAATAATTTCTCCTATAGTTTTTCTTGGTCTTCCTCTACCTCTAATTATTGGTCTATTCTTCATCTCATCTACTCTCCTAACTGGGGCTTCTATAGGTCTCCTCCCAACATGACCAAACCATTTAAGTCTTGATTCTACAATCTTTTCCACAATAGGTGCGACTTCCACTTTCTCTCTAATGTATTTATTTCTAATCCAATCTCGTCTAGTGTGTCCACTCATTCAACGCAACATTCTCATTTCTGTAACATTGAACTTATTCTCTTGTTGACTTTTTATTGCGCAACACTCAGTTCCATACAACATTGTAGGTCTTATAACTGTACGATAGAATTTACCTTTAAGTTTGAGTGGTACTCTTCTATCACAAATAACACCTGAATCATTCCTCCACTTCATCCACCCCGCTTGAATTCTATGTTTTACGTCTTCTTCTATTTCTCCGTTATGTTGTATGACGGATCCAAGATATTTAAATCGTGTGAATTGTGGAATAATATGTTCTCCAATTTTCACTCCTACGCTAGAAGTGGTGTGTCTCTTACTAAACTTATACTCCATATACTCTGTTTTACTTCTACTTAATCGAAATTTATGAGTTTCCAAAGCTAATCTCCACCTCTCTAACTTCTCATTCATTTCTACTCTCGATTCCCCAACTAAGACAATATCATCTGCAAATAACATACACCGTGGTACCGGCTCTTGGATATGTTCAGTAAGTACATTCAATACTAAAGTAAATAGATAAAGGCTCAGAGTTGACCCTTGATGTAAATCAATAGTTATCGGAAAATCTTCTGTACGTCCACCTTTTGTTACTACATTAGTTGTAGTCTCACTATACATATCTTGTATTGTTCGAATATAAGCTATACGAACTCCTTTTGTCTCCAAAGCTTTTCATAGAACCTCTCTTGGTACTCTATCATATGCTTTTTTTCAAATCGATAAACATCATGTGTAAATCTCTTTGAATCGCTCGATATCGCTCTATTAATTTTCGCAACAAATATATTGCTTCCATAGTTGACATTCCCGGCATAAAACCAAATTGATTTTCCATAACTTGGGTTTCTTTCCCTAATCGTTGTTCAATTACTCTTTCTCATAATTTCATAGTGTGGTTCATGAGCTTAATTCCTCTGTAATTTGCATAATTTTGAATGTCCCCCTTATTCTTATAAATAGGAATTAAAGAATTTCTCCTCCATTCATCTGGCATTCTCTTAGATCTCATAATTTCATTAAATAATTTTCTGAGTCAACTTATACCTTTCACTCCTAAACCCTTCCATACTTCAATAGGTATATTATCCAGTCCAACCGCTCTGCCACTCTCCATTCTCTTTAATGCTTCTTTTACCTCTGCCTCACAAATCCTACGATAATTGTTTGAATCACAGGAAGGATCTCTGTCTGAATTTCAAACCAAATTTGGCAACCTCATTTGCAAGGTGGAATTGTCTAAATCACAAAAATTAAGTTGTTTTTTGGGAGTTCTAAAACCTGAGCTCGCTTCAGGGGTTAAGTTACTGAAACCTCAATCTCTGTTAAAGGCTACTCGACTAGCGAAATTGCAAGACTCGAATTTATAATTGTTACAGAAGATGTGGGGGCTCGGAAGCAAAGAAGGTCAGCGACCTAATCTACCTATTAGAGGTTCCGCTACCATAATTGACAAGCCAAGAAGGGTCTGGAATGATGACAAGAAGGAGGGAAACTCAAGTAAAGAGGTCAATTCTAATAAGGGAATTTTGGGTAAACCGACCATGAGGTTTCAACAGAAGCTGTCTCCGGAGGAAGTAGAAGAACACAGGGCCAAGAACCTCTGTTATTTCTGTCATGAGAAGTACTCTTCGGGCCATGATTGTCAGCAGAGGAAACATATGCAGATTTATTTGATGGAAGTGGAGGAAGCTGACTCCAGTCGTAAGGAGGATGAGAATGATCAAGATCAGGGGAATTCGACTCTCAATCGAATGGAGGTATATACCAATCTTGTCATATCCGTAAGTGCTATCAGAAACAACCGATTATCCTACCATGAGGATCATTGGCAAGTGTGGTAAGAAAGTACTTTATATTCTCATTGACATTGGCAGTACTCACAATTTCTTGGATGAGAAAATGGTCATCGATAGAATGGGAGATATAAAACCCATTAAGGAAATTATGGTTACAGTGGCAGATGGAAGTACACTTAAGGGCACGAGACGATGAGAAGGACTAAAATGGATTTCACAAGGTATTGAGTTTGTAGTTGATGTCACTCTCCTGCCTTTAGTTGGATGTGACATGGTATTAGGCATGCAGTGGATGAGGGAGTTGGGTGTGATTCAACTAGATTGCAAGAAACTGATAATGGAGTTTGATTGGAATGGACAAAGGATTCAACTGATCGGGATGAGTGATGGTCACAATAAGGTGATTAGTAGAGAGAGATTATGTAAAATTATGACTACTCAACCCTCGGCTTACTTGATGCAAATAATTCCCTGCTATAGCAATTTCTCTTACTGTTCATTATCAGCTATGGATACCGAAAGTGTTCTTGCAGAAGTTGTTGAAATTGTTGGGGAATTCTCTGATATCTTTGAAGAACCGAAAGGGTTACCCCCCGAAAGAGGCATGCATGATCATCAAATAATTCTCAAGAAGGGAGCTAATCTAGTTAATTTAAAATCATATAGGTATCTTGCCATTCAAAAGAATGTCATCAAATGATTGATACAAGAGATGCTAGGTTCAAGTGTTATCCAACACAGTAACAGTCCCCTTGCGTCGCCAGTAGTTTTGGTTAAAAAAAAAAAATGGAGGATGGCGCATGTGTGTTGACTATAAGGCCTTGAATAAAATGACTGTGAGGAACAATTTCCCCATTCCCCTCATTGAAGATCTGTTGGATGAATTAGGGAGGGCTAAAGTCTTTACTAAACCAAATTTAAGGGCGAGGGACCACCAAATAAGGATGAGGAAGGAAGACATTCACAAAATCGCCTTTCAAACTTATTCGGGACATTACAAATATGTTGTTATGCCTTTTGGATTGTCTAATGCACCTTCCATCTTTCAAGGTATCGTGAATGCCATTTTTGGAGAATTGTTGAGAAAATATGTACTAGTTTTTTTTGATGATATCCTCATCTACAGTAAGGATATGGCTACACATCTACTCCATTTAAAGATTGTTTTTGAAATCCTTCAAGCCCAACAATTTTACCTCCGGCCAACTAAGTGTGCTTTTGCTACTAGACGGATTGAGTACTTGGGACATATCATCACACCTGAAGGAGTCTCGACAGATCCTAATAAAATTAAAGCTGTCATGGATTGGCCAACACCCTCTACTGTCAAGGAATTGCGAAGATTTTTGGGTCTTTCAGGCTACTATAGGTGATTCATAAAAAATTATGGCATATTGGCATATCCTCTCACAAAATTGCTGAAGAAAGATAGTTTCAGCTAGAATGTAGAAGCTACCACAGCATTTAAAAAGCTTAAACATGCTCTCACCGAGGCATCAGTTCTGGTTCTTCTTGATATGGACCAATCCTTTGTTCTAGAAACCGATGCCTCCAGCATTGGTATTGGAGCAGTGCTTATGGAGCATTCTCATCTGGTTGCTTACGCGAGTAAAGTCTTATCTCTAAAAAACCAGCTGCTTTCAGTCTATGATTGTGAGTTATTGGCCATTGTCCCTGCAGTGGGAAAATGGTATCATTATCTCAGCTTGCAACCTTTTGTCATCCTCACAGATCAGAGGAGTCTTAAGTATTTACTGGAGCAACGATTATCCACTCCTTCCCAATTTAGCTGGATTACTAAGCTTATGGGACTGACTTATGAAATTTGCTATAAACAAGGCAAGGAAAACGCAGCTGTTGACGCATTATCGCGTGCTACTCATGGAGAATTGTTGCAATTAAGTATATCTTCTGTTTCTATTGATCTATGGCAAGCAATCCAATCCCAGTGGTGCTCTAACTCTAATCTACAAACAATCATTGCTGACCTCGAACGGGATGCTCATACTCACCCCAAATACAAGTGGCACAATAACCTCTTAACTTGGAAGAATAAACTAGTCATTGGCAATTCACAATCCAACCTGAAACACATTATTTTAGCATGGCTTCACTCATCTTTGCAAGGAGGTCACTCGGGAATTAGGGCCACTTTGAAACGAATTAAGTCTCTTTTTTACTACAAGGGAATGACACGAGATGTGAAGACTTTTTTAGCTGCATGTGAGACATGTTTGAGATGCAAGTACGAGACGGTGGCTTATCCCGGATTATTACAACCCATACCTACTCTCAGCAGGGTTTGGCAGAGCTTAGCCATGGATTTCATTGAGAAGTTACCAAAATCGGAAGGCAAGGATGCTATTTGGGTTGTAGTAGATCGACTAAGCAAATATGCTCACTTTTTGGCTATCACTCACCCTATTTCAGCCCCCACTCTAGCTCAGCTCTTCTTGGATAATGTGTACAAATTACATGGGCCACCAGCTAACATCATTAGTGACCGGGACCTTTTATTTACTAGTCGCTTCTGGCAGGAGTTCTTAACGCGGCTCGGAATAACCCAGAACCTTTCTACAGCTTACCATCCCCAGTCCGATGGACAAAGTGAGGTGCTGAATAGGTGTCTCGAACATTCCCTCCGAAGCTTTACATGGCAATCACCTAAGGAGTGGGCATGGTGGCTACCTTTGGCTGAATGATGGTATAACACCACCTATCACACTGCTACTGGTTGCACATCGTACGAAATTATGTATGGGCAGCCACCACCTTTGCATTTGCCATATTTACCCCATGAGTTTGCAATGGATATGATTGATAGAAGCTTCACAGCACGAGAGGTTATGTTAATTATACTTAAACAAAACCTCCAGTTAGCAACTCACAGGATGAAGCAGCAAGCCGACAAGGGTTGTTCTAAAAGAACCTTTGAAGTGGGAGAATGGGTTTTTTTGAAATTACAACCACACCGTAAGGTCTCTGTAGAGAGACGAATCTCAGAAAAACTTTCTCCTCGATATTATGGCCCTTTCTAAATCGTAGCTAAAGTGGGAGCTGTGGCTTATACTTTGCAACTTCCTCCTACTTCTAGAATTCACCCCACATTCCATGTGTCACTGCTAAAAAAAAGTCCTGACCCCAATATTCAGATTCACCAATTATCGAAAGAATAGGGTGCTGTCATGGATGTGCGTGAACCTGAGACTATTTTGGATCGACGTATGGTGCAGAGATATAACAAAGCAGTAACTCAAGTCCTAGTACAGTGGAAGGGAGGAACTTCTGAAGAAGCAACGTGGAAGGTCTGGCACGACATCCAGAAGAGAGACTTGGAATTTAGTTGCACCTTACACCCTTGGAGACAAGGGTGATGTCAACGGAAGGTGGTTGATAGATCCTTTTTATAATAATAAGGGCAATTATGTCTTAGCATCTTAATATCTTTTATTTTTTCATTTTCGCGTTCCCGCGTAGTTGCTGGGTAGTTAGTCGCCAACGGAAAAGCATATATGGCATGGGTGTGGTGTATGGACAGCATGCAAATTGTGATCAGGATTCCTTTCATTCTACTCTCGTTTCTCTCTCTCTCTTCTGCTTCTCTCCTTTCTCAATATTCTACCCGAATTCTCCTTCAGTTGGTTATGTTAGTCTATCATTAAACCAACAACTTTCACTTGGATTCTAATTAAAGTCCCTAAAAGCAGTATATACTGTCTTATTATATTTGTATTTTGCATCAGAAAAAATTTATTACGGTCCTTATTTCTTAGTTTCTAACTGTTGTGTTATGGCATGTGTAACAGACAAGCTAGATTTATTGAGGACATAAGGGAAATTTGAAATAGTAAGAGATCTCTTTGTTACTGATCATACTTTCTGCAAAATATTGCCCCCATCTGCAAGTGAGTACCATAGTTATGTGTTATGGCACGTGTAAAAAATTAAAATCTTGATTTCCAATTAAAGTTTTATATGGTCATATTGTTGGGTAAAAAACTGTAGCGGTTATCTAATGGTATCATGTTGATTATAATCACCTGTGTTGTTTTCCCTAGTTCAAGGGCACCACCAAAGCAATTGAAACTAGTTTCTTTTAGTTTTTTCTTTTCAAGTTTATACAGCAGATGCATCTGTCTATTTCTTAGTTATCTTAAAATTGGGATGCAAGGTTATATATAAATATATATGTATGTTAACGGGTATTATAATTTTTTTCTGCTTAGTTTTGGTTAAGTGGAGTTTGAGTCGACAATGAAGTCTTGATAATTTATTTCACAGAAAACCTGTAGGATTCAATGCAGTATGCCATGACACAACCAAGCTATGCTATTACCTTAATCTCAGACACTGAAGTGCTTCCAGGACTTTAATTGTTCGATTTACTTGATAAAATTATGTAACTGCTAAATAAATAAATAAATAAAATTGATATGATTTTTTTGCCTTCTCTGCTTCTTCCTCTCAATGAAGTTCTTATTTGTAAAATATAGCTATTGTTTCGCTGACATCTATCTGCAACAGGAAAGGATTGTATCCCTCAAATTTATCAATGATTTCTTCCAAATAAAAAATTTTAAATCCTTTAATGTGGGGTATTAAATGAATTTTAAAATATTAGATAAAAATTCATTATATTAAATATTACTTGTACTTCAAACAAAATTATATAAAGCTTTAACCTGCTTTGGCCAATGGTTGTGTTTCAAGTTTGCTTGTTTGGGGTGACGCATGAAGCATCTGCACATGCCTATATGTGAGCCTGTGATTGCTCTAGTCTATATATATTTGAACTTATTTATCAATTGTTGTAGATGCATAATTTGTATGTTAGAGGCATGGTCAATTATTATCTGTTTAATATGCATTGATAATTTGTTTTGAAGTTAGGTTTCTCTCTGAACTTGCTAGAATTGCAACTGGTTCTGGTTTAGCTTGATTTTTAATTAATGCTTTTGTCTTCCTACAGTTATGGACCAGATGAGAAGAGCAGCGATTGATCATCTTTTAATTTGGTGGTTGAATGTTGTTTGTTATACACTCATTTTATTTTACCATATGTGTCAGTGTTGCTTTGCATAGGCAGTGTGTCAGTAATAAGTCGTACATATTAAACTTTCATGCTAAGAGAGCTCACCTTAAGGATTTGGTTTATAGTAGTGATACTGCTTGTTATAACTAGTTTAGGATGTATAAGTCAACCTTCGATCGACTATGTTCTATGCTTGATGCTATAGGGGGCCTACAACCTATCGAAAATATGCTAGTGGATGAGTAAGTAGCAATGTTTTTACATATTCTTGCTTATCCGGTCAAGAATAGGGTTATCCAATTTCAAAACGGATGATCAAGGGAAATCATAAGTAGATGTTTTAATTTGGTGTTGAATGCTATGATGCGTTTACATGGAGAGCTATTGAAAACATTGGAGCCTGTTCTTGAAAATTCAATGGATGAAAAGTGGAAATGTTTCAAGGTAAACAACTAAAGTGACTATATTATCATAAAATTTAATGTATTTGTAACACACATATTGACTTGACTCTTTGTTTAGAGCTGTCTTGGTGCTTTAGATGGAACACACATAAGGATAAAAGTGCCATTGCAAGTCAAATTTAGGTATAGTAACAGAAAAGGGAAAATCACCACTAATGTCCTAGGAGTTTGCTCTCAAGATGCAGAATTTATGTCTTGGTTGGGTGGGAAGGGTCTACAGCTGATAAAAGAGTATTACGTGATGCAGTTACTAGGAGAAATGGGTTGAATTTACCCCAAGGTGAGCGAACCATGTTTTTCATACATTACCTTGTCTTTGACCTGTACACACACGTGCGCCTGTATCTACTAATAGCAAAATTTATATCATATAGGTTGTTACTATTTGGTTGATGCTCAGTACAATAATTGTGAAGGCTTTCTTGCACCTTATAAAGAACAAAGATATCATAAATGATTGGAGAGAAGGTCGCCAACCCACTACTCCTCATGAGTATTTTAATATGAAACATTCATTTGCCCATAATGTTATTGAGAAGTATTTTGGGATGTTGAAATTACGTTGGCCAATTTTTAGAAGTCCATTATTCTATCCAGTAAGAATACATAATCGTGTCATAATAGCTTGTTGCTTATTGCATAATCTTATAAGGCAAGAAAATGCACCAGATCCATTGGAAGATGAGTTGGGTGACATGGAAGCTGTTGCTCCAAGTGTGGACAATGGTCTTATATCAACGATAGAGAGAACTGATGCTTAGAGTAATTGGTGTGACAATTTAGCAAATGAAATGTTTGATGAATTTAGGCCACAAAGAGCTAGTAGATGAATTTTAATGATCTGTTGTAATCTTTTGGAATTTACCTTTGTATTTTATATTAGTTTTGTATTTCACATTTGGAAGCCGAAGAAGTTTTCTTACAGAATGGCTTGTTTGCGTGCTTAGTTTTGTGCCTATGCATCACCTGTAAACTTGGGAGTGCGCTTAGTGAGGTTATGTGTGCTGGATAGATATTGCTATCTCAGATGAATTTTATCCTTATGGTATGTTCATATATTCTAATAAGAAGATCAACCTTAGATTTGTTAATTGCAAAAGTTGTTTAGGTACTTAAATATTTTCTGTTACTGGATTGCATGCTTAGTGGTGTTCCTAGGATATGCGAGCTGCAAAAATGTTTTCTTTGGTTTGTAGCTTAGTTTTATCGTATGCAGATCATGTTTGTAGCCTCCAATGAAAATGCTTGAGATGACTTGTCTGTGTTTGAATGCTTGCAAAATGGACATTGAAGACACTAATCTGCATTCTAACTGTCTTCTGTGTTAACATTGTTGATGCTTCTCCAAGTCTAGATGGTAAACCATTGTTCCTTTCCAAAAGTTGGAGAGACGCTTTATGCAAATGTGACGAGTGTTTAGAGCTTTAGAATCAAAAGTAGATTGCTTTTGTAGCCAACAAAGAAGACTCAATTGTGGAGTATGAGAAAATGGGAAAGCAACAAAGGGAAGAAAAGTTGCAGCAACAGGAGGATGCTGAAGTGAGTGTTTTTTAATAAACTTGGACACGTAGAGAAAGTCGAGATCTTGAAGGGCATTGAGTTCTTGTTGTCTTTGCAGCTTAAGACGTGCTAGTAAAAAGACTGTTGGATTTGGAGTTGATTTGTATTAGCTGATGTTTACTAGGTCTGCAAGTTTTATGGTATTTAAATTAGAATGTTCTTACTTGTATGACCAACATATGAGACTATCGTTATTTTAAATGTATTTTAGAGGAAAAAGAAATATGAATGTCCTCCATTGGTATAAATTTGGCAATGTATAGTAAATAGGAAGAAAAGGACATTTTAAAAACATAAAAAATCAAAATTTTCATATTTCTTTGTATTATTGTTTAATTGAAATTTTTTTAATTAAAAAAATAAAGAAATAATAGTTCAATTTTTTTCCTGGTAATTCATAAAGAATTGTTCTGAATTTAAAAATTAAAAATGCATAATTTTATATTTTTAACTATTGGTAATTCAAAAAGCATTTTTAATTTAAACTTTAAAAATGAATATTTTAATATTATTTTCTATTATTTTATTATTTTAATATTATTTTCTATTATTGATAATTCAAAAAGTGTTTCTTATAAATTGAAAAAATGAAATGAATATTTTAATATTTCTATAAAGTAGTTTAAAATTTTATTTTTACAAATTACCAAAAAAATAAATAATTTAATTTTTTTGTATCAAGGGTATTATGGTCATTTGATTATTTTTTAAAAATTTTTGCATTGTTTTAATCCAACTAAACATAGGAATGGAATGACATTTTCATTAATTTTTTTATGTTTTATCAAATATAATTATATGCTATAAGATTTTATTTCATCAAGATCTATTTTTGTTTTATGAAAATTATTCTCATGTACCAAGAGCATAAGAGTAGTTAAAAACATTTTTTACAAATTGCCCAAAAAAAAGTATTTTAATATTTTTTACATTAAGTATATTATAGTCATTTGTTTATTTTTTTTTATTTTTGTATTGTTTTTATCTAACTAAACATATGAATAAGAATAACATTTTTATTTATTTCTATGTTATACCAAATATAATTATAAGTTATAGGACTTCATTTTATCAAGGCTTATTCTTATTTCTATTCCTTTGAAAATTGTTCCCATGTACCAAATGGAGCATAATTAAAAAGTTGAAATTGGGACAAGTATGAGAAAATCCAGTCCATTTATGTCTCAGAACCGACCTGACTCAGAATTGGTCGAACTCGGTCAAGAATTGAACAGTTTTAGGTGAAAACCGGCTTTGAAATCATGGTTGAATTGGTTTGTATTTTTCTACAAAAATTGCATCATCTCACGTCTCGAACCCACCTCTCCCACGAGTAAGCTCAGCGCCTCCTCCATTGAGCTAGTGATCCACTTTGATAATAATATGCAATATTATATATTTATTATGATTTCATTTCAATTAGCAAAGCAAAACGGACCAAGAATTCGTTCAAACCCGTGACCACTTGTATGACAAAACCACACCTTTGCCATTAGAGCATCACGCTTAGTCTTAATCTTGTTTACAAAGCTTAATATATTACATAAGAAACAAAAATAAAATTCATATATTTTTACTAAAATTAAGTAAATGTATTTTAAATAAATTAAAAATTAAATATTTTGTTGGATTTGATTTATTTTTATGTATAAATTATAATTAATCATAATATGCTTTAAAATTTATTTATTATTATTTATTATCTTAAAATTTTAGTATATAAAATAATATATTTATTTATTTAATTATCACCGGTTTGACCACGGTTCAACCATAGTTCGATCAATGAACTGTGAATTAGCAAAGCAAAACGGACCAAGAATTCGTTCAAACCCGTGACCACTTGTATGACAAAACCACACCTTTGCCATTAGAGCATCACGCTTGTCTTAATCTTGTTTACAAAGCTTAATATATTACATAAGAAACAAAAATAAAATTCATATATTTTTACTAAAATTAAGTAAATGTATTTTAAATAAATTAAAAATTAAATATTTTGTTGGATTTGATTTATTTTTATGTATAAATTATAATTAATCATAATATGCTTTAAAATTTATTTATTATTATTTATTATCTTAAAATTTTAGTATATAAAATAATATATTTATTTATTTAATTATCACCGGTTTGACCACGGTTCAACCATAGTTCGACCAATGAACTGTGAATTAATAACTTCATTGGTTCAATGACCGGTTCGATTTTAAAAACATTGGTAATAACTCAATAAATTAATTTTTTTAAAATAATAATAAAATTAATTTAAAAAATCAGTAATTAAGTTACAAGTTGAGATTAATAATAATAATAATAATAATAAGAGAAGGAAATGTTAAATAAAGTTATTAGCATAAAAATTAATTGAGGAATGCAAATTGAATTAATTTAAATATTTTTTGGGATAGGAATTTTGCTTTTGGGAGAACGTGGGTCTAAGATTTTTATTTCTTGGGGGCTAAAATAGCATTTTATTTTATTTTTCTTATTTTTCTTCCATTCAAATACCCATTTTTGACTTATGCCATCAGATTATGTCCCACGATGCATCTCTTCTTCATCTCATCCCTTTCCTCTTTTCCAGAAGTTTTGACCACCTCACCTTCCATTGTTCTGCTACTGTGTTAGGCCAAGCCCAACCGTGATCTTCGCCCTCCTAAGGTCCCTTCATCATATTCTCAGCCTCACCTTCGCCTTTCCCCTGAAACCTGTTCTTCTTCTCCTTCCCAACGTTGTTGTTTCCTCTTCTCTTGAGTTCTGCTTGTTTTGGGATTCCCCTTTCGTTTGCCTATTCTATTTAATGTTAAAGAGCCAATATGAAATTTATAAGACGCATTTTAATGTCCGTAGTAACAATTAGGGAAAAAAAATATTGGAATAAGTTATGTATGCATATTGTGGCTATGACATTGTAAGGTTTTATGCAGATTTGTTACGCCTTATTAATTTTATTCACTTAATACAATTAGATATTCATTTAGACAAAAGTATTCATCACATTGTTATTTATTGTGAAAATTCAATACTAAATCTGTCAAATTGACTTTTGATGCTAAAAAATGGTTTTCTACAATTTCAACTCACAAATTCAGGTTCAAATATTTGGTTTCATCCAATTTAACATATACATAGAATTCAATCATATAAAAGAAGTCATTTGTCCACTTTAGCCACAAATCATATAACAAAATATAAACTTTAAAAATGTATAACTTGACTTTATAGTACCGATTGAAACAAATTAGGCGGTATTTTAAAATTTATGATATGGACTTTTTTATTATAAAAATTTTAAGTCAAATTGAATCAATTTAGTCTTTCAAAACACACAAAAATCAAAACTGGTTGCAAAATAAACAGTACCAACCATATTAACTTTTTGGGTTCAAATTCAAAAATTCTCCAAATATTGTATAGAGCTTTAAAAATTACAAATTTTAGTTCTATGGAAAACTCTAAATGTCCTATAGAGACTCACCAAAATTCAACTCTAAATTCAGTCATTAAGGTGGTTAGGGACAAAAGGACATTTTATTGCATAAATGGTCATATTTTTGGTTCCAATATGTATCAAATAAGCTTTACTATGTAACTTCCTGTCATGAGCAAATTTCAATTCATACATGCATCAATTATGAATGGTTCATCACATGAAATTTACCTTACACTTAAAAATCACTATGCTCCTTGCAAATATACATATAAACTCCTTGGGTTTCAATATGCAAAATCTTGTTCTAAGGTCTTCCACATACATCCATTGGTCATACAATCATGGTTTACCACTTTTACATATGTTACCATTACATTATATCAAAATATAAATTTAGATAATCAGATATACAAGGCCAAAACCTAAGCTAATCTCTTGAAATATTAAACCTTTTAAGGTTTTTTTTTTTCTCTTCTTTCTCTTTGCTTTGCATTTCACCTAATTATGGTTAATGGAGATAGGGAAATATGAGATTTAAAGAATCCTAGTAACTAAACCAACATTCAAGCATACATATAGTTCACTCAAGTTCATAGAAGCTAGCATGCATGTTTTACAATCATAGTTAATCGCAACACAAGAGAGAAAATCCATGTTTTAAGGGCTTCCTTGGCTCAAGTAAGAGCAAATATATGTTTTCAAGAGACTTTTGGCCTAAGGTAGAGTAAATCCACACTCACTTTCCTAGCCCCACCCAATGTTAGAGCCACCCATCTCACAAATCCAAGTAGGTTTTGTGTAATTGCATAGCCTACTCAAACAATCAACAACCCAAACAATACATATAAGCAACCAAAGATTCAAGCAAACCAAATATACATGCAAGAAAGAGGGAAAAAGCTACCTTATCAAGCAAAATCCAAGTTAATTATCTTGTTCTCCTTCCTTTGGTTCCATGGTCTCACATACATATCTTAGTGTGGTTCTACTTGCTTGGCCTAGGCATATCAATTAAGATACAAAACAACTAATTAGGACATATCTATCAACATACATGCATATTAAGGGCTTGAAGTATGGTTTAGGTTACTTTAAGTGTCCCAAGTGTCTTATCCTATTTGATACATTTCATAAAGCAATTTTATCAGTCATCTATCTTATTTTTAATCACTTTTTATGGCTAAAACAAGTCTAAAAGCTTAACCATGTCACTCATTCCACTTGCCCTTAATTTAGGCATCATTATGCTTCATGACTCTCTAGTGGATTTTCTTACTTTCTTTACTTTCCATTCTTTTTTTAAGGCTATTTTCAACTTGTATAACTTAAAGGAATTCATCTAAGGCTCATGGAATTAAGTTAGGATCCACTTTCCATTCATAGGACAAATTAGGGTTTATATGGAACTATGGTTCTAAAATTATCAAATCTCATTCTTTTTCTTAAACCGATAGTTTATCTAGCCTTTATGTCACTCATTTAGGCCTCTTGAATCATTAGACTATATTAAAAGCTTCTCTAAGTACCACTTCTCTATCTTGGTCGAGAGTTTCCCTTTTAGGTCCAATCTTAAGATTTGGTTTATTTAAAAGGGAATTTAAGGTCATTATAATATTCATGATTCATTTCCAAATCAATCATGGTATTATAGGGATCAATTGATCCTCTTAAGGTTTTGAAGTATTAAAGGTTGAATCTAAACCCTAAGGGAAGCCAACATGCATTTTTCATGGTTTTTAAATTAATCCCTTAGCATATTCTTATTCTTCAATCTTCTAAACCCTTAATTGCATCAAGTTTTCATCAAATACACAAATCCTTCCTTCATTCTCTCTCTTGGACAAAGATGCAAGGCCTAAGGTTATAAGAATATAAATTTTTTAATAGTTTAAATCATATCTTATTTTGTTGAGTTTTTGCTAAAGATCCTTTTGGTATAATTTATTTACTTAACTGAGCTTTTTCACTTAAGATGATAGCAACAATCTTCACCCTTTTTAGAAGCGAAACACAACATAAGAGAGAGCATGAGGAGTAAGGAAAGTTTCATAACTTAAGCATAGCAAAATTTGCCACCTTTCCTTACCTTTCTTAGTCTTGAATTCCCTCTCTTTCTCTCTCTAAATCACGCTACCATGAGAGCTTGGAGCTACTGCAAAAAGTTGGTCTAAGTGAGGAAGAAGGAGAGGGCATGATTGGCATATAACAAAACGATGGTTTATAATTTTTCATGAATGACTATTTTACCCTTACACTTTATTTTCTTTGCTTGAATTTATTTTTTAATCTTTTTAGAAACTGACTGCTCTATACCAAATTTTAAACTCTCTTCTTCATAAAAAATATCTTTCTAGAGGTATCATGGCTTAAAACAGTTTAAAATGGTCTAAAATAAGATCTTGTCACTAGGAGTCTCAAATCATACATTATCAAAGATTTAACTAAACTGACCCCTGTAGGTTGATCTACTAACCTTATTTCATAATATTATAAATAAGGGATATATATTTCTCAAGTTATTTCTCATGTTTTCTAAATCCCCTGCTTTTTTCTCAATTATGCTCGAATTGACTTTTTTAGTCATAGCTAGTCTTTTCTTCCTATGAATCCTTTTTTAATTGTCTATTTTCATTCTTTAGGGAATACATTAGTTTATAAAATATAGGATCTTGTAAAATTATATTATATTGTACGATATTATATATATGTGGTACGATTATGTAGAATGTTAGTTATTAATAGCAATTCTTTTAGCTCTTAGTACAATCTAAATTTTACCCCAGTTTCTTTGATTGAATACTGGAAGGATATTAAGTTGGATGCTTTTTGATTGTTCATGAATCGAGTGCTCATGCTTGAATATATGATTATTCATTCTCGTAGGTTGTGCCTATATTAGAATATGATATATATTAGAAATTAGAGTTCTGCACATATCTCCCCATAAAAGGTTTATATGGAATTATCTTTGATATGATAGTTAATTGTTTTCTATGATATTTAATTATTTTCAATTGCTACTTGACAATTTATTTTAAATACATAAATTATTTTCTCTTTAATTTTTTAATTAATTATGTAGCCATAAAGAATTATATGTATGCAAGCATCCTTGTTTATAATTAACTTTCTTTTTATGTCCTATATATATATTTTTGATAAATTTCAAACTTCTCGAGGATGATACTTTTAAATAAGTTAAAATAATATTATGGTAAAACTTGTATAGAAATCTCCTTATATACTTTTATTAATTACTATTATGATAATACCAAATAATTCTATATTAATTGTTTTAATGAAATATTTTGTTTTAAACATGGTCATTTATTCTTACTCATGTAAGTGTCTTAAATTTTCATTTAAATTTCTTGTTATATAATATTCCTGAAAAATCTATTTCCATAAAAAAAAAATTTGTGCCTTTTTATTCCTTTAATTATCATACTTTATTTTCTATTAACAGAGTATTATAGCTTCTTCTTTTATTTATTTTTGTAGATTGAGAAATTGTGTCCAATGCTTATTTGGGATAGTTTAATAACGTTGTTAGTAAAGAACTAGCAATTAGTTTGTCTTGTATTAATTGACTACTGTCTTTGTATATATATGTTTGTACTTTATAATTTGCTTCACATATTATAAGTAGGATCCCCATCCTCTGTGATTATCCCTATTCTTAAGTTTAGGGAAAATTTTGTTAAATTGTCTATAAAAAATTAAGTATGACTTGATATGATTTGAGAAACAGAGGTGAACTTTGGATTGAATATAAATGAAAAATATTTTATGAAATGGTAGTATGTTTGTTAGGTTTATAGATGCGGGGTTTCTCATATCTCATGTCAATCATGTCTTTGTTTTGGTGCATGACAAAATTGGTAACAAAGCTTAGGTTTTCCTCTAGCCTGTGAAGTAAGTACTCTTTGGCAGAACCTTGATTATCATTACATAACTAGGACATAATCATAATTGAGGCATCACTGAAGATCTTATAGGATGTTTATTTGTTTTTGTTGTTCAGTCATTTTCTCAAGTAGGTGCTAGGTTTTATAGATATACATATACTAGGGTTTTAATGTGTCTTGAACTATTGGAACGCTTTCCATTATTCCCATAGTGAGTGTGTTACCTTTATGAGGGCTATAGGGATGGTGGTAAGTAAAAACACTGGTAGTAATCTCCTTTATGATTCTCGCCTATCCTATTTGGGCCATTAAAACTAGAGAAAGTTATTATTTGTGTTTTTCCAAAATGCTAAAGGGTGAATTGTGTTTAGTAAGTGTGTGTGTGTCTATGTATATATATTGATGCACGACTTATGTCACTAAGTCCCATGTTTACTTAGGTTAGCATTGCTATGTTCTAGTCTAATCTTGATAATATAAATTAGCAGGTATGAGTTAAATCAAAATTTGCTGTTCTTGTGATGGGTATGTCCTGAGGTAGCTCGAGCCTTAGCTACATTTAGGTTTAAAATTCTGGATTCATATTATTGTTGCCATTCCATTATATTTGGCATGGATTTAGTCTTGCTTCCAACTCAACTCAGAGCATAAGCCCCGAGTAAATTCACGTTTGAAGTCACAATGGTTTAAACCTAATTCAATTTTGATATTTATATCTTAAATTTGTGCCAAATTAACGCCTATGATGTTTTCTACTTTGAGATTTTATGTACGTAACAGAGTGCTCATATAAAATACTAAGGATCTTCTAAGGCTTCAGCTTACATTTCTGAAACTCCTTTAGAAGAACAACAATTAAAGATCCTTTAATAGGAAATGCCAGAGATATTAAGGAGATTAAATGAATACTGTTTGATGAAATTGTTTAAACAAACTTACTTGCTTGATCATTCTGTGTGGTTGACCTTAACTTTTGTGTTGGTTATGTATGTGGTTCTAGCTACTAAACTTTGAATTCGGGAAATTATGGTGGTGTTTATGACAATTTAAGTTGGGTTGAATGATAACATTTACTGTTATGGCTTAAATATAGAAATGTTGTGCTTGATTTTGCTTGTCATTAACCCAACATAAGTTTATGATTGGCAAAGTGTGGGTCATGTACGCTGGTTGTAAGAACTATAAGGCTAAGTCATGCCAATTTCACATATGTAGCTTTAACACCAAAGTGTGTAGATCAAGCAAGGGAATTAATCGGTTGGTCCGTGATTAAGGGATGGTACTGTAGCCTGATATTGTATTTTTTAATGTTGGAGAATCACAGGAAGATGTACCTTTCGTCCTTCCCATTATCATCGATTTTATTGAACCCATCTTTGGGTTATAACCACCCTGATAAGTGGCCATCGGTTTTCAGTGCTTAATTACATGACAGAGAATTAGGATCTGGTGTTGTGATGTTAAATACCTGTAATAATTCTCTGGAAATCTTATCCGGGTTGTCGTTTGAAACACTAAGAAACTGATATGTCGATGTGGAAATTATATGTTTCAGTGTGCTTGGAATTTTCTTCTAAACTCAATTGATAAAGTAAGGATTCCTATTGTGAAGGTAGTTGGAATAAATTATTGATTGCACCCTTTTGTTGCTCGATACTTCGTCTGATAAACCTAATCGATTTCTTGTTTGAAATCCATTATACCTAGAAGGTTAATGTGCTATAAAGTTGTGTCCTTAATTTCTAATGCTTTAATGATAGCATATTGTCTGTGTATATAAGTCTTTGCTTAATATGATAATCTTAGATATCATAGTTTTAAATTGTGATTGTGACTACATTTCAGTCATAGATGTTATGAGTATTATAATAAAAGTTGTGGGGGTTAAATTGTAGATTGACATGGATATATCACAGCTGTATTTTGCAATGCGGGCCACAATTTGAAACCTTACTGGATAGTTAAAGAAGATAGGGAATATAAGAATAGATTGTGATACCCTTACTTGCATATGTTTATTATCGTAAGAGTTGTGCTTTGCTATAGAATTAATTTATATTGCCTCACTTTAAGCTAATAAATTAAGAGTCAAAAACCATCCTTACATATCTCCGTTGGGAATTAAAATGATAAATTGAGTTTGATTGGACTGTCTCATTGACTGATTGATAGATGTAATCGTTGTTTTGTTTATAAGAATTTGTAGGCGGATTTTTCTTTTCTTCTCTTTTTTTGGGGGGGGGGGGGGGGGGGGGGGGGGGGCGCTCCTAATCCGTTTGTCAGTGCATGCCTACATAGTGTAGTCTATTCTGCTATGAAGAGTTATGAGGTGTAGATGAGATAGTAAACAAAGTTAAAGTCATGGCATTGTTGATAGTTGAATCAATAGTAATTGATGATTCTAGGTGGTTGTTATGCCTTATAATGGAAGTCTAATAGCCTAATAGAATATCTAATTTTATTGTTACGTAAGCATTAGCTGATTGGTGAAACGAAGGATAAACAAAAAATTTTAATTAATAAGTTTGAGAAATTCAAATATTTCTGTGATTCAGAAGCACCCAGACCGTCAAATGCCAGTCTTAGGAATATATAGATTCTTATTTGTTTCCAAATTTTAAGAGTTGTCTTTAATTTAACTTTTGAATTGACAGAATTTCATTTTGATCTCTACCTTAATAGTAGAAATGGTGGAAACCGGGTAAAAGACGGGGTGTATCGTGACAACTGCGAATTAAGGATGGTGAATGCCTACTATGCGATTGTGTTGATTCATACTTTCTCAACCTTCTTATAGATTCAAATTATATATGATTTTTTTAAAACCGTTTTTAGTGTTCTGATTGACGGGATTATACCCGTTTGTTTTATAATGATGATTTTCTAGTTGTTGTATGCTTTGTTGGGTTTTTATTGAACATATGTGTTCGTGTGAACAATAATGCATAACCTTTGATTGGATCCTTGAATTATCCTGTTGCTCTAGTAAGTATCTTAATTGAAGTTACTCTACAATTTTTCTGTGGGCTTGTTCATTGTGTAGACCGAGGATGATTGTCTTGTTGATACAAAGGATGATTTTTGTTGGTGATTACAATTGTAGGATATGTAGATTGAACTATGGTACATGAATTAATATAGGATTTAAAAATAGGGAATTTAATGAAATTACTTGTGCATCGGAGTAGTTTACCCCATACCATTGTGCTTATTGAATGCTCTTTTGTGTCCTATCGAGTTATGCACTTCTAGGTAATGTCTATGTTACTTCTTACCTAAGTACTAGAATCTTGTTCCTTCGTCTGTCAAGCTACGTAGGGGAATGGCATTTAAGGACCATTATAGTTTCGCAGTGGTCCTTCATTGCTAGTAAGTTGCTTCTAACTTCAGTTCTCTTTCTAAACTGGGATCCAAAGTAAAAGACCTGTATAGCCATTTCTTAACTTTTACCATATTAGTTTCTGCTTAATTCCTTCCTTTTCTTGAATTATTTTTGCCAAAAACCCATTGGTACTTGTTCTCCCTTATTCATGGCCTCCATTATAATGCACAAAATTCCCTAGTGAAGGTTATATACTAATCCATTTTCTTAACTACCCTTTCGTATACTTAACCAAAAGCCCCTATTACTTCCAGTGGCAGAGCCAAGTTATGGAGACGGGGGCACCAATTTTGCAAAATTGCATATATATAGTATTGAAATTTGATATTTTATTTGCTTATCTGTTAAAATTTTAAACTCATTAGACTCACAGAATTCATTGAATATATATATATATATATAATTTTTTTATTATTTGACATTTTAAATTAAATCTATTAAACCTGTACATGTATTTGCTTTTCCTCTTTTCCTTCGTTTCATTTCATATCATTTCATTCTTCTTTTCTTATTTTCTCTTTACCTTTCTTTCTCTTTTTTCATTTCTGTCTCACTTTTCCCCTCTTTTTCTCAAATTGTACTAAACTTATTAAACTTTACACAATGATTCTTCTTTGTCCCCCATTGCTTCCTGCCCAATATTTGTTCTATTTTTCAATATATATTTAATTAATATATGTCTTTGATATATTTTAGTAATTAATTAGTAGTTCTACAATATTTGAATAAAACATAATCAAATTGAAATGTTAATATATTGTTTTCAATTGTACCAACAATTGTTTGTAACAATAGTGCAAAACTTTTTGAAATATTAGATAAAATAGTTTTTGTTGTGATTAGTAGATATATGTTTTTGCAAATGGACAATCATAATTTTTCATGCTTCGTCTAATAAACTTTTTTCCCTTCAAAATATTATTATGAGTTGCTCATGGAATTGTTATGATGTTACTGATAATGTATTTTTTTAAGCGTATTTTTTGTTATGCATTACATCAATATTGATTAGATATAAGACTATATTTTCATGTATAAGTAGTGAAATTATTGATATTAATATGAAGAATAATTCTTGATATAGCTTACCTAAATTCAAATTTGTTTCTAGATTTAGGAGAGAGAGAGTCATGTTATTATTAGTGAATTAATATTATTTAGCTTCATTTAAAAGCTTGAAGGGAAATAGTTTATTTAAACAATATACCATGAAAGTATACTTTTTTAAATAGGATATAAAAAAACTTATGGAAACAAAAATTTTGCCCTCTCTAATCCAAGATACTGGCCCCACCACTGCCTACTTCCTTGTATTTTTTTTACTGTAGTTGTAATATTTCTATACTCATTCTTCCACCTTAAATATGTTATAATGTTGTTGTCATATAATTATCTCTTTGTATGAAAGTTCTATACTACGCTGTTATGATTTTTGCCCCTCCTGTAGTAGTGGAGGAAACGTTATGGTCAATTGGACCTATACGCTTGGGTAGTTCTTTGAATTATGAGTGAATTGCATACTGGGTATATGATGGGTCAAGGTGAGAGCCTGTTATGGCACCTGACTCATGAACTATAGCTCTAAAATCAAGTGGGTAAGCTAGGATATTGGTGGTGGATTTAACCTCTATTTTAGGATGCCTTTATTTGTTTGAACAGGATAAACAGTCAGCCAAATTCAGAGATTGAATTTTATCTACAGGGGATATAATATAATAAACCAATAAATTGGAGTTTTGAAATAATAAGGAAATTAACCAAAAACAATCGGTGATTAAGTTGCAAGGCAAGATCAATAATAATAATAATAATAATAATAATAATAAGAGAGGGATATGTTAAATAGAAGTATTAGTATAGAAATTAATTGGGGAATGCAAATTGAACTAAGCGAAATTATTTTTGGGGATAGGAATTCTGCTTTTAGGAGCACATGGGTCCAAGATTTTTTTTTTTGTTGATAAAGTATCACTTTATTTTATTTTTTCTTATTTTCCTTCCATTCAAATACACTTATGCCATCAAATTGTGTCCCATGATTCATCTCTCCTTGATCTCATTCCTTTTCTCTTCTCCGTAAGCTTCGACCACCTCCGATTGTTCTACTACTATGTCAAGCCAAGCCCAGCCATGATCTTCGCCCTGCAATGATCCTTTCATCATATTCTCAGCCTCATCTTTGTCTTTCCCTTGAAACGTGAAGTTTTTCTTCTTCCCAACACTACTGTTTCCTCTTCGTCTGAGTTCTACTTGTGTTGGGATTCCCCTTTTGTTTGCCATTGTCCTTCTGTTCTAGCTGGGTTTTTCTCAGCTATGGAATTTAACCTTTATCATCTTCCATTTTTGTGTGCTGTCCATCATCTTAAGAGGGGCTTGTCCAAGTGTCCCTAGATTTGTTCATCCTTGTTGGTTCAAATGAGCTGGGGTTTTGAGTTGGGAGAAGTAATGAGCTTTCAAGGTAAAGTGGACTATTGTAATTCTTGTTGCAGGCAAGTAGGCACTTCGTGAGCTCCCCATAAGCCCAATCTCCGAGTTAACTCCATAAAAGAATTATTTCAGATATTCGCGTTGCAGGATTTGACAGTGGTACAGCGTCCAGAGGAATCATTATAGTTCAATAAATATTATGAGTAGATTATAAATCATGACACATTTTAACTTTCCTTTCTATTTTTACTTTCTCTTTTGTTTGTACTCTGTATGTTTGTGGGATGGGCATCCTATGTAGTATCTTACTATATGCTAGTATCATGATATGTTGAACCTATTTATGGTGTTGATTTGAATATGAAAAGTGTATGAAACATCCATTTGTTGCTTTGAATTAAAGAAGGCTAAAATGGTAATGACATCAATAAGTGGTCATGAGAAATGTTAATAACTTAATTATATGAAAAGAAATGGCCTGGAAATAATGATATATGATAACCTACCTATTTTATTTAATTTTGAAGAATCAATATGAAATATATGAACCACATATTGATGTCTGTAGTAACAATTGGGGAAAAATGTTTGAATAAGCTATGTGCACATACCGTGACTATGACATCTGGAGGTTTTACGTGGATGAATTATATTATATTGTATGATATTATATGTATGTGGTAGAATTGTATAGAATGTTGGTTGCTAACAACAGTTTCTTTTAGCCCTTGTTGTACTATGGATTTTACCACATGGTTTCTATGATTTTGTACTAGAAGGTACTAAACTAGATGTTCTAGGTTTATTTATAGGCTGAGTACTCATGTTTTGATACATGGTTATTTATCCTTGTAGGTTACGTGTCCATATTAAAATATGATATAACTTCTTGTTATATAATACTTTTGCAAAACCTATTTATGTTAGGAAAAAAAACTGTATTTGTTCTTCCTTTTAATTATTGTGCTTTATCTTTTACTTACTATGTAACACTGCTAATTCTATTATTTATTTATGCGAATAAGGGAATTGTGTCCAATGCTTATTCGGTGTAATTCAAGAGGGTTGTTGGTGAAGAGTTAGTGGTCAGTTTATCCTATATTAATTGACTATTGTCTTTGTATATGTATATTTGTATTCTAGAGTCCACTCTATAGACTATAGGCAAGATCCCTATTCCCTATGATTATGTTTTATTGTCTATTTTGAGAGTAGAGCTCTCTTTTGATGTATGACTAGACTGGTTGTTTGTAGATAATTCGGGATGTCTCAAAATTAGGGAAAAATTTGCCATTTTTTTACACAAAGTCAAGTATGAATTGATATGATTTGATAAAAAGATGTTAACTTTGAATTCAATATGAATCAAAACTATTTTATAGAATTATGTTTCACATCAGAATGGTCACTTACAATATGATTATGTATTGAATTAAATAAGGATTCATTCAAATTGTAATATGTTGGTCAGGCTTACGAATGTGACATTTTTCATATTCCATGCCTGTCATGTCTCCATTTGAGGTGTGACACTATTGTTGTGCTATCCTATTTAAGACCAATCTTATAAGCTACTTCTATTGGAGTGTTAACGAGTTTGCGTCCTAATATCTTTATTTCTTCCAATAGGTCTAAAGTATACTTCCTTAGATAAACGATAATTCACTTCAAATTTAGTGGTAAGTGATTTCTTCAACTTGGTGATCTCAACCTTATAGTCTCTTGTAAAAACTAGTGTTGCATATGGGCTAGGCATTTGCTCAAGTTAAGGCTTGATCAAGTTTGAGATCAAGTCAGGTTAGGTAAAGTCGAATTCGCTAAGCCAACTAAAGCCTTCTTTTGATAGTAATTAAATATGACCTTAAAATTGTTTACATATAAGTCCCTTTAAATTTACATATTGCCTTTGTAAAAAATAAAATTTTCATATAAGTTCCTATAAAATTGCATATTGCTATTACAAAAACAAAGGTTTTCATATAAGTCCTTAAAAATAGCTTTCTTCTTTTTATTAAAAATACATATGGCTACTAATCCTGGTTTGGTTTATCAACCCAACTCAGCCTTATCAAAACAAGATTTTTTTCCTTTTTGACCTAGCCTGATATGATCGAGCTAGATCAAATTGGCTAGGCCAACTGAGTTTGTATGCAACCTTAGTAATAACAATGTCATTAATATATATAATTAAAATACCAACCAACTAAAACATATTTGTATCCTGTCAAATTATGTGGACTTTTATCCCTTCCATAAGTTATATAGGTTTTAGGCTTTGGTCTAGGTTAAATTTGTCTTTGTAAATAAATATTTTTTCTTTTATTTTCTTTTTTAAATTTCTTTATTATTTTCTTTTTGCATGTAATTGATGAGGATAGTCAAAATAAAAATTAATACCATATCTATTTTGTATAATTAACTTAGAGTAATTATTTTTAAGAATATGTGTTTTGGGATGTTTAACACCTTCACCATACACAATTGGCTTCTAAACTCATCTCTAATTTGCAATGAAGCTTGTTGTTGAGATTTTGAATAAATAGATAGAGATAAGCAATAATCTTTAACTAGTCAAGCAAGAAGTGGCAAAAATCAAAGGCTAATTGAGTAAAAAAGGTTCTTGCAGAAGAACTTAGCCATTATCCAATTTAAGCAAAAGGATCTGAAGGAGGCTTTCCAATAGAAGGCCATTGAACATGCAGCAAACATGAAGGACGTTGAACAAGCAATGCTTGCCTCAAATCTAAATCTTGAGTAGTATCTAGCGTCCATCCTATTTTCACTAGGTTCCTTATATCGCAGAAGATATACTCTTCCAAGATTATGTGTTTTTGGTTACTATTTTTGGCTAGGCCAATTATGGTCTTTATAAAGATTTTATGATAAATGTAGTTCACTATTTTGTTATTTTCATTAACTGTCTAATGCAGCTTTATGTAATTGATTTGGATGATATTTGGATATTCAGTTGATTGATTTAGCTATTCTATAGATATTTCAATTAACTTATGCTTATGTTTGATGACATACTAGTTGACTAATTGTTATTAGTTGCCATTTTTAGTTAACTATTTTAGTTGACTAATTGTGCTTCTATTGACTGGATGAATGTTGCTTATCTTTTGCTTCTAGTACCATGATGTTTTGTGCATCCCTTTGTTGATGACAAAGAGGGGGAGACAACAAAAAGGGAAATAAAATGGATAACTTGTTTACTGGAAATAATTGAATAATTATGAATAGTTGAATGCTTGAATAAATAGTTGGGAATGTAGGAAAAGTTGAATGAACAGTTGTGAATTTGTTTTGTCTCTACCTAAATGTTAAAATTACAAGAAAATTATTTTTCAAAGGGATTACTTTTACAGGAGCTCTTGCAATTTTTTTTGAAAAAATTATATTTCTATTCTCGATACTATCAATTGTTCTCCTTATGGTTTTGTCATAATAAAAAAAGGGAGATTGTAGACCTAAGTGGTTTACGAGGGCTTAATGATCTCAATAGCCTAATTATTTAATGATAACAAAAAAAAATGAAGTAAAAAGCCAATTTCCCATAACAAAAGCCCAATAAATTCAAATGGATCAATTTCATTTGAAACCCAATTGATTTAAAATTAATTAGCAATACAAATGAGATAAAGCAAAAAGGTTACTAGAATTATGAAAGGTATACTAAGCAAAAGGTAAAGAGAATATACTTACTCTTTTATCAAAAGTCAAAGGGAGTATTGAACTCTACACCTCTTATCCCTTTACATTACTAAAGGAAATTATTCTTATAGTTACCTCTTGCAATGGAAATGGATCTTTGCCTTATGTAGTTTGATCTAAGTCACAATCTAGACTTCAATATTTGTCCATAGTAGATGCAGAATGTTAAAGGAAGGCTCCCAATTTTCTTATTGTTATGTGTTTTTCCCATTTCAATGAGAAGAGAATAAAGGAAATACGAGAGAAGGGTTTTCACAATCACGCACCCAGAGCACACACATTTCATGCATGATAACATAATATTTAGGGTTAGTTTTTTTCTTTAATTGACCGACCCATTAATTTAAATTCAAAATTTTAAAATTTAAAATTTAAATTAATTAAATTAAATTAAGTTAATTATCAAATAAATAAATAAATAATTAAATTTAATTTGCATCTGGATTTTATTTATGAATTTAGGTTAGCACATTATAGATAACCCAATAATTTAACATCTTTTACTCACAGATGATAGGATGATTAATACAAAACTTTTTGCTCTTCACTTTTCTTGGATTTTTATATTAAGTGCTCTATTGTAATCATTTGGGCACATTCTATAGGAGCTCTTACATTATAAATTTTATTATAAGACCATTATAAGAGACGCATCCTTTAGATATACTTTAAACACTTATTTATATGCCTCGGATGCCCTAGCTTTGCTTATATACACCGTTCTACCCTCATGGCAAATCTAATCCCTCTTGAGTTTAATTTTATTTAGATTGTATTTCTTATATACATGGTATCCACACTTATAAAGTCATGAAAACCTTTTGATGAGCGTGCTTCAGATACTATCATAGTTGTATATATCTCAAGAAATCTTCCTTTTACCTATACATGATTTAGATCAGAATTAGTTGTTTTCCTAGTAATACTCTTTTAGGTCAAATTATTATAACCATATGATATATACTAACATCGCAAACATTGACTTATTTATTTATGATATTGTTGAAGTCATAAGAGCATCTTTAAAAGGATTTAATCCTTTATGAGACTCACATAATAATAAAGCATGGATCTAGTTACTTGCTTCCTAATTATAGTTCTTAAGCACATATATTATGAATTACATGCTATGATGTTTCTTTTATTTCATAAGAGCGTATATTAATTTGATTTATTTATTGATACTGTACAGATCTTAGTTTAGATACACACAATGTCTAACTTAAATTTTACTATTCCGCTTGCCTTCCATGGTGCCTTATAAGAGAATTCGCATCTAGATACATGTATTATGATATTATGCATGGTGGGAATCGATAATTCGATGCACAAATATTTATATGTTTAGACTTCATATTGACATTTTTTCTCCTTTTTTTTGATTAAGTTGACATATTTATATTTTATGTTTCTTTCTATTCCATATTGGCATTTTTGCTGCCTTACATGACAAACACTAATGTCTCATCTTTGCTCGCATCTCATGAGTGCCAAAGGCAGTTGCATGTATGAAAGTTTGTGTGTATGCTACTTATGATTATGGCATAACATATCTATTTAGTTAACACTTAAATTGTATATATGGTATGATATTTTATGTTTTATGCCTACTAAGAGACTTTACATCTTCTTCATGCACGTCTCTAGGTGAAGGTTTTCCTAGGGGATTAACTAACATGACATATTACAAAGTAACACTCTTGTATTATTGATCTCTCTCATTCTTGTGTCTATTTGTTTACTCTCGTTATGATACTTAGCCTAGTTGATGATATATTATCCACATAAAAGATAATATTACAAATTTCTCTCAAATTGCTTAATGCAAATACAATTACCTTCATTAATTATTTAAAATTCATACGAGATTATTACTTGATGAAATTTCAAATACCACTATCTAGGTGATTGTTTTAGTTTGTAAAAGAGCTTTTGGAGTCTATAAACCTTTTCCTCTGTTCCTTTTCCATGGAACTTAAAGATGACTCCTTGTGCTTTCTTCATCTAGTTCTCTATTTGAGAATATGGTTCTCACATCCATTTGACATGATTCCAAGTCTAAACATTCAACTATAGCTAAGATTAGTCTTATTATATAATATATGGGAAGGTATTTCACATAATGTATGCCTTTCTATTATATATATTGCCCCTTAGCAATTAAGCATATCTTTTATTTCTTAATTGAGCCATTTGTCCTTCTCTTTATCTTAAGAACTATTTGTTTTTAATTGCCTTTCAATTAGATGGATGTTCAATGTATCACCATAATTTTCTAACTCATCTCATCATATATACATGCCTCATCTTATTATGTTCATGAAAGAATAAGGAAAAAAGGGGAAAACTAATGGATTTTTTTGCGTTGCGTCATACTTAAAAATTTCATTTTGTGTCACGTGAATTGTGGGAACTCATACTATACATCCTCATATTTAATTATATCATTACAACTCATTTGCATCTCAAAATCCAGCCCACAACTCATGGAAACCGAAATGGAGTATGGAATATGGAAGTTCATTCTCGACCAGAATTATTCCACTTTCTGACCAAGTTTTGAAAAATCATAACTAAATTTAGAAAAATTAAAATGATGCAATCTTGGTCATTCTAAAAAGCTTTAGATGTCTACTTCATACTAAAAATATGCCCAGACCATAACATTCATCAAAAAGGACGTTTGATATCCAAAATTGTCCAAAGGTCCGACTGAATTCTGGAGCTATCACAGAATTCTGCTGAAAAATTTGAAAATGTCCAATTAATTTCACAAAAATTCAATCCATGCAAATGATACCAATATGGAAATCTATGGATGTTAAGTAGAGAGAAAAAATATCTTCAGATTAGTTCATGAAGCCCAGACCCCAGAATTCGATGGAACAGTACTTCTGGTCAGGAAAATTTACTGATACTGGATAGAAACTTCAAAAATTCATATCTCCCTCTCTAGACCTCCAAATAAGGTGTTTCTAATTGGTACGAGTCACTGTGATTGTCTAGTTTTTTCATATAAAATTTAATGGCAATTGGACATCATTTGTGCTTCAGGTGACAGAGTTTAATTGCAGACCAAATGAATAGTGCAGCAAACCAGAAACATAAATTTTTTTAACTTTGAAAAATCATCAAATATTTTGTAGACTTCCAAAAATTATGATCTTTAGATTTCCAAAAAGCTCTCAATGAGACCTAATTACATGCCAAATATTAAATTAAGACTAATTCATTTGGCTAAAAAGTGACTTAGGGTTCTATAATGGTCAATTTTGACTCCATATAGGGTACTAAAGTTGTCAAATAGATTTTCCTTGGTCTTGGCACCTTTTGGGCAAGTCAAAAGGTACATTTAAGACTTGTGTGAGCTGCCCAAATGGTCCCAAACTTCATGCATATCATTTTGGCCTTCTCACCCACACTTATGCACATTTACATCAAACTTCTAAATTGTATAATTTGACATTACATACTCAAATTGTATTCAAGAGCTCATACATCATATCCATAGTTATAAACATCACATAATTGCATATTTATACATGTCTCAAGGTTCATAACATATTTACAACATCATATACATCATGAACCATCATTATGCTTCCAAAATGGACAAAACAAGACATAAGCTTGTCAATATCCCTTCTTCATTGTTGTTGGCTCTCTTCACCATAATTACTTGGTCCACCTAGCATGTTAGATCATTGGAGAGGAGGGAATGAGATTAAAAAAATCATAATAGCTCATCTCCCATTCAATGATACATAATATGTGCAAAGCAAGTCTCATAAATGCATGAATGGTGTGTGGACATGTGCAAACATTCAAGAATCATTTTCATCATTCAAGAAAGTCAAACATAGCATACAAAGGCTTGCCAAGCAAGTAGATTAGCCTTACCCAATTTTTTGTGGATATTGGACTTGTTTCACCCATTCTTTAAGACATTCTTAAACTTAACCATATTCTTAGGAGTCCATCTTGCTTTTAGAAGAGTCTTTGCTTTGTCTCAACCAATCTTAAGGGTTCTTGGCTCATCCTCACCATGGCTAAAGGTTCTTGGCCTTACCACACTCAAGCAAACCTAAGCACACATCATAAACATAATATAAAACATAATATGTTATCATAAAACCATGGCATATGAATTCATGCTAGCATACTTTTCATGACTTGAAAATACACATATACACATTTTAAGACAAGCTAAGCACACATCCATGCATGAGAAAAGGTGGAGAGAGCTACCTTGAAAGAAATTATACATTTTTTCCTTTGGATTCAAGCTTCCTCTTTCGGTCACACACCCACAATTTAGTGGAGATAGTTTCTCTTGGTCTAGATACAATTTATGGGAGCCAATTAGGTTCATTAAACATATTCCAAGGCTACATAACTTAGTAAAACACTAGATTGCTCTATAGGCTCCATTATGGTCCACAATTATACCTAATGAAGCAACACCCCTCAAATAAATTTTAGGCTCTATTCTTTCCTTTCAAATATTATTCTTGACTCCTTTTAAGCCTCTTAGAGTCATTACACAATTATTTTAAGGAGCTTAGCTAGGAGTTTCTTCATTATGCTACATTATGGAGCTTGCACCTTCATCTCATTATCTATAGTTTCTAAATTTTTTCTAAAGTTTTCTCTCATACTCTCCCATCATATATGATACAAACCTAAGCTTGGAAGCAGCTAAAACACTCCCTAAGTATTACTTCTGTCATAGGCCGAGGCAAGGCTTCCTTAAGGAGTCCATGGAGTTTCTTTGCTTTCTTGGATGGGAGGAGCATGTAGGAAGCTCTCTAGGGGTCTTAGGAACTCATACAAACATTCACATAGGCTTGGGAACTCTTAGATAAAGTCAGATTTTTGGTTATGTTCACAAATCCCTAGCTTTTCTATCTTATAAATTCGTGATTCTTTCTTTGTTCTCTTTGCACATTCTTGCTTCTCATGCTTGAATATTCTTTATCTCTACCTTGTTTTGGCTTGAATTCCTTCCCCTCTCTAGTTTCTCTCTTTAGACCTAATATGAAAGCCATTGAAATTCAAAGAAAAATAAGTTTTTCTAGTGCACATCATACCTCATTTGAAAGCTTGCTAAATGGTAATTTTCTTACTCTATTTGGTTGCTCAAAACCTCCACTTTTTCTCATGAGGTCAGCCACCAAATTTCTCATTTTAAGAATCTAAAACCATCAAGAGAAGGAGAATGAAGAGAGGAGAAAATTTTATAACTAAATTGTTGTAAAATTTCATGTATTTTCATACATTTTTGCCTTAGTTTTCTTTCTCTCTCTTCTCCCAATTTTCACGCCATTTTTGGTCTATTTCTGAGCTCAAGAGACATTCTTGGAAGGGTGGAAAAGCTACCTAGTCATTTAAAAAGATAGAGGATGATTTTTATAACAATTCTCAAAATATTTATTATGTCCTTCCACTTCCGTTCCTCCGTTTAGGCTCATTTTAGCTCCTTTTTTAGAACCATATTCTCCATCATATTCCTTAGACTTTTAATCAAAAGAATTGCCTTTGGAATAACTCAAAAAGGATCTAAAACTATTCTGAACCATTCAGTCAAAGTTTTGGTCAACCAACAATCGAAATTGCTCACTGGAGGAGTTTCAATTGTTTTAAGGGTTCTTATGGTATTTAGGGCCTCTAAGAACCCCAGAAAATTTAAATTTTCTATTTAAAAAGTTCTCCTGTGAGTTTTCAAAATTTTTCAAAAATGACAAAAATACCCCTACTTCCTTCAACAAATTTTTTGAGCTCTTTTGACTTTGGTTTTTAAGCATCTTGAACCTCAAATTTTCATTTTCTAATATTTAAAATTTTATCCTAATTTTGGTTGGCCCCAATTCCTTATATTTCGAGGACTTCCTTTTATATTTAGTTCATTTCTGACGTTTATGAAGAACTGAACATCGCATTTCTCACGTTTACGGAGAGACTGGATGTTACATTCAACCAATGTCCTAAATATGGTTTGTTTTCATCAAGTCTATCTCTTATTCCATTGCTTTCATCTAATCTCCTTTAGCAGGGCATAGTTGAGCCTTTTGTACTGTGTTTATCTTTTTGATCTTAAAATGATGTGCAGGCACACTTTCATGATTACTACAAAATAATGAAGTTGTCTATACAACATTCTTGTCTTGTACCAAACTTCCACTTAGATCAATAGGTAGAGCACAACTACTTGCCCTTATTATCTTGGGCCTTATATCTCTTACATAGATGCATGCTTGTTAATCTTTCCACTACTAGGAAATTTATTCTCTAAATATGATGTTTCTTAACTCAATTTTAGTTATACTTTCACCTTTATCTTCACTAATGAAAGTATGCCCATTTGATTGTTTTAAGTATCTAATAAAAATACATTCCTTGTTCCTTGTATCTAATTCTTATGCTTATGTAAATTATGATAGACATAAATATATGATCCAATGGTCTTAGGATGATTAAAAAATAACTTATTATTATGTCCACAAATTATAGGGTATGGAAGCAACTTGTTTAAAAGGCATTTGGTTAAATTTAAAAGCATTAGTTTATAACTCATTAACCTAAATAGATAAGATTGCTTAACCTTACCCATTTTAAGCAAGAATTTTATTAGCATTTTCATTTGCTGTAGAGTATTAAGGACTTTTCAATTGTCTCATGATTCCTTTTTATTCATAGAGCTCATTAAACTAATTTGATAAATATTCGCATCCTCAGTCATAACTCAGCTTTAATTTTGTTGTCCATTTGATTCTTAACCATGTTCAGTAATGTCTAATTCACTCAAGTGTTTTTGACTTATGAAAGATTAAATTGACTTGATTGTATTGTGAATAATTGCCTTGCCTTTACTTTCTTTGGACCACCTATGTTAGAATAAATTAATTGTAAATGATTTTAAGTTCTAGTTTCTTTTCCAAATGGTTTTCTAATTTGTTTTTCCAAAACTATATTAGAAACAAAGTATAGGGTAAAGCACTTATGTTTATAATTGTGCTTAACACAATAATACCATCTTAAAGGAAACTAGAATTATATTCCTTGTCTCTTTCCTAATATCAATGGAGTTGTCATGGAAAATTAACACTTAAAATCTTAGAAGTGTGTAAAACACTATGCAGGATAAGGGTTCATTTTACATGTAAAACCGATTTTGCATGTTCTGATTGATAGATGCCATTTTTTATATATTTTTTCCTCTTTATTTAGGTATTTTAATAATGAATTAAAGCTTAATGGATTTATTTGGAGGATATTTGATTTTATTGGCTATGTTTGCACTTTAGGAATTAATTTGCAAAATTTTAATTTTTAATGCATAAATTTCTTTTAAATAATTTTTGTGAATTTTTCCTCCTTAATATTTTGTTTTATTCTTTGTGTGGATTTTTATTAATTCATTTTTAGGAAATGGAAATTGAAAAAAAATGGAAGAAGGAGGCTTGGACTTTCTCATTTCATGCATGGCCAACTAATTCACATATTCATGTGGGATTGGATGCATTCACAACTCATAATCACATGCATAAATCGATGTAACTCACTTTAGTCACATCTCATACATTGCATTAACGTCCAGGGAGACTCTAGGCTCAAGTTCTGCTTTAAAGGTTGCATGATTCACTCACATTGACACACTCATGAGGTCAACACTCCACGTGGATAGCACAACAGTCTTACATATTCATTCATGAAGAAAATCATACAATCAAGCACTCACACATCCAGACTCATGGAAATAGGAATGGTTGATTCACATCCCTCCATTCAATCACACATTCACTCACCCAATTACACACTTTCGAGCCCACTTGTAGCATTCACACATTCACACGTTCACATATCCAATCACTCACGTAACCACGTTCTTCTTTCATGCAAGAAGGCCCATATCGCACACCCATACATTGTGACACATCTAGATCATGTTCACAGCTTCACTCACAAATGGATCATACATTCTCACACTTACACGAGCCATCTCTTTCATGCACATGCTGCGTAAAGCACATGGAAATGGGATGGAAGAATTATGTGGAGGGAGCTAAATTAAGCACTAGTATACAGGTTCTATTCCATGTAATATCCAGGCACATGGAAACACATGGAAGAAGCTCATATGGAGGGGGTATTAGATCACAATTCATCCACATCACTCACACGTAGCAACACGAGACACACTTGGCTGGAAGAAACACATAGACAGATTTTTACACAAGCACGGATCATACACACACGTAGATGAAATGCATAAAACATGTGAATAGTCTTAGGTAGGGAGGAGAGAAAGTAGCATTAGCAGACACGTGAGAAAGGAGTGAAAGAGGCACAGGATTGTCATGGAGGAAGACTCTCAGGTTCAGAAGCGTTGAGATGTGCAAGTAGAATCTGAATCACATGGGGACATATGGATGGTTCTGATTGGGACACACACACAATCACATGAGAAAGAAGAATGAGGAGCACAGGTTTGAAGAGAAAGGAGAAGTCCAGAACATCATTCATTCATTCATCATCCATCAGTTGTGGCTCACCTCCTCCATTTCTCTTCCATTATTTTCACTCCATGAAATACTAATTCCATCATTATGGCTAGCTAGGATGAAGACCTTGGATTGAAACTTGAATCTATGAAGATTAAGGGTTTGGTTATGATTTTCTATTCTATTTTTCCTCTCTTTCTACACCACTTCTTGTTCATGTACTTACTTGGTTAAATTTGTAATTGATTAAGATTGGTGTTGTTTGTAATTGGCAACTGGTTAGACATCAATTAGGAGAGCAATTTGAAAATTAATGGATCAATTTAAATGCTAAAATTTTCATTTACTTCCAATTTTTCATATATGCAATCAAGGTATGTGATGAAATACATGTTAAAAAATTGTGTTCTTGAATGTTTAATTTGATATCTCTTTGAAATTTAATTGGTTAATTGAACATCTTAAGGTGAAAATTCAGAGGTTAATTTGATTAATTAATTATTCAATTTAAGTGTTTAATGATCTTAGTCACAAGAATTAATGATTTAATATGAAATTGAGGTCTCAATTAATATTGAATTATTAGTATCTTGAATCTTGTTTGGTAACTCAAGATAAACTACTATAAACACTTGTATAAACTCTTACACTAGAACCATTGATAATTGAAATAGGATAAAGATAGTGAATATCAAGGGATAAGTCCAAAGCTAGTCATATATTTATCACTTACTTGTTAATTCATGCAATTTAGTTAGTAGTTAAGAACTTTAATTCAATCTAATTTTAGTTACTTTAATTAAACCAAACGCCTTTAAATTATGTAGTTTTTAGGGTTCTCTTACACTTAAAAGGCTCAATTGAATATTGAAATTCATTTCCAAGAGAAATGATCTAGGTTGCACCATATATTACAAATTTTATTCAATTTAATTTATTTGAGGTTACTTGACACAACCGTCACTGATCCCATTTACTTTAATTTTTGTATTCTTTCATATATAAAATTATTTGCTCCTGAAAGCAGCTGACAGTGTTTTACAAAGCATTTTTTATCCTTAATTATATGGTTTATGACTTTTGATTTGTTTTGCTTAGGATAATCTTGAAAGTGACCCACTATTTGACAAGTATTATACTTGATGCTCACTAAGTCAAGCTTCTTTATATTATTTTTGCCTCTCTTCTTATATTGGCCTTATTAAAATACTAGTCAAATCTTCTCTTAATATGAAAGTGCTATCTTCTTGTGCATAGACTTTAAAGTTATAGTAGTTTTAGTTATATAAGTATTTATAAGGGTCTAGCAACTTCTAAGTATTCATCTCTTAGCTCTATATAAAAGCAATATCATAAAAAATGATATTCTCCTTTTGTTGTTCATATTGACTTTTATATGCTCTTAACTTATAGGTACAGATTTTATGATAATGTAAACTTAGCACTTATTAATAAGGAAATTACCGACTAATTTTAATTCTTTAACTGTTAGTCTTCTTAGTTTGGTCATACTTCTAGAACTAAATTTATCCTTAAAAGCTATCTTCATGGCTTGAACAATCAAATATGACTTACACTCATGCGTGAGATTGTCAACCATATTACTCAGCATTGATATACAAATTATATATTTTTTCCTTTCAATCAAAATTTTTGGATCTTTCTTTTTTATAGTTGTATTTTCATATTAACTCTTATACAATATTATTAATTTATTTCTTAGTAGCCTACTCTTTTTTAGGATATAAGAATCTCATAATGCCAAATTTTCTAATTGACACCCTCTAACTTGCCATAAATGATGTTTTAATAGCCATAATTATAATCCAATTCTTATATAGACATAATATAAAATAACTACATATATACGATGTTACTTGTAAATTTACAATAAACTTTGACTGGAACAATAGTGACAGTATCAGCTTTATAATCAGAAGTCTACATTTGTCATACTTCCATCACATGTATTTTAAGAATGTCATTATCTTTCTATTGAATTCATTTACAAATTTTGTTTAAGCTATAGTTCTTAGATAAGCTTTAGGCTACTAATCGAAAAAATCCTACTTGATAGAGTATTTATTACATTTTTCTATTAATTTATTAAATTTAATGCTTAAATGAATCTAAGTCAATCAATCCAAAAGCTCCCACTTAATAGAGGTTTTCTCTTTTTATTTACTTAATACAACACACTTGTAAATTGCGTTAATATCGAACACACATTAAGGATCTCATTTTAAAGATATTTATCTTGTTTGAATATATTTTTTTTTTCATTTGGCAATCACAAGTCTATTTTTAATTTTATTTAGCCATCATAAGCCTACTTCCAATTATAAAGGTCACTACAACATATTTCAAAAAATATGCTTTACATGTTTGATCAATCTCTTAAAATTAATTCTCTATTCATATGCATTATGCACTTAGCATAAGTAAGAAATCATAATGGCTCATCAATATTCGTGACAACATGATGTTTGTCATGGAACTATATCTCTTATGCACATTGATTAAGTGACCAATTTTTTTTGTTTTAATTTGGTTTTCTAAATTTCTTCCTAAGATCCTCAATAATCGATTTTACCCAATATCATCGAGAATATGTTAATCAAACTTAAAACCTATGATAAATGATTAATCCCTCACATATTTAAGTTAATCCAAATGCTTATCATTCTTTATATGTGTACTTTAATGTGCTTATATGTGCCTATATTGTAAATATGGAATATCCCTTGGTTCATAATAATCCCTTTAGAGGAAATAAAATTTAATAATTCATAATTTAAATTTTTTACACATAAAATCACCATTTTATAACAAAAAAAATCATTGAAACATGATCAACATTTACCCAAACATTAGCAAATTTTATACCAAAATAAAAAGTTAACCCCAAATTCCATGGCACGTGCCCTTACATGCCTTTATGAGCCTTCTGGTTAAAAAATTTCCCAAAAAAAAAGGGGGGAAGAAAGGGCATACTCCCATTTACAGTGGTTCTACTATCCTCTTCCTCTCACCTTCCTCTTTTTGTTGGTGTAAGTTTTAGGTCCAAAGGATGTGGGGGTAGGCTTCACACACCTCCCTTGAGAATGGCTTTTAAACTTCTTCAACCTTTGACATTTTTGAAGTTACAAAATTTCTAGAAAGTAATTTTTAAGAGGCCTACTTTGAGAGGCCATATCTCTTTTGTGTTCTTGTCTAATTTAGGTACATTAGGTGTTATTGGAAAGCTTGCAGAGAAAACTTTCCAATTGTACATGGCCTACGTAGATTCATGGCTTAAACAAGAAGTTAGAGGTTTTAAAAATTGATTGTTTTGCCATTTTTCTAGAAAAACAAATTCAAACCTAGTCTTATTCATTTTGGACAAACTTAGTAGCATTGGAAATTTTATTCAACAAGCTTTCCAACCATATATGATTTACATCAAGTTATTGTCTATGGCAAGAATACCAAGCCCTATAATTTAGCAGTTTCAACGCCATTTGTCTAAATTTTGATGCTCAACTTCCTCTTTAATGGTTTATTCATTTTCTACTATTTCCCTACATAACGTCCTTACTATATAGGCTTCATTTAGTGTGAAATTTGTGACCTAATGTGGTCTTTAACAAAATTCACCATTAGAGGGTATTCTTCATTCAATTATGAAATTCTCATGCAATTTTCATTTTCATCCTCTAATAGTAACATAATATTGCATGACACATGTAATTTAAATAAGGGGAATAGTAGATCCAAGCCAACAGGGCTCTAATACTAATGAAGAAAAGTATTTGGTTGCTTATCTTTTGCAGCAGCTATGGATTTTTGTTAGATCTTTGCCCCTCATGATTTGACCTGAGTCACAATCTAGACTTCAATTTTTGTCTATAGCAAAAGACAATGTTAGAGTGAGTTGTCTTTTAATTTTCTTATTGTTCTATGTTTTTTCCATCTTCACTAAGAAGAGAATAAAAGAGAGAGGAAAGAACGGTTTTCATAATTGCACACCCAAAGCACACACACTTCACGCATGATAACCCAATATTTTGGGTCAATTTTTTCTTTAGTTAATTGACCCATTAATTTAAATTCAAAATTTTAAAATTTTGAAATTTAAATTAATCAATTAATTGAATTAAATATATTATCAAATGATTACTTTATTTAATTAATCAAATTTTCATATGGGCTTTATTTATGGATTCAGGATAGCCTATTATAAATGGCCTTATAATCTAACATTCAGCTTCCATGTTAAATAACATTATATACGTTTACTTCTTGCTGCTCTAAAATATAATATTACTATTAAGCAAGAATGTGTATCCAAAAATTAATTTCGCATATCTAGACCTCTTTTTTAATATAGTTCCTAATTTACAATGCCCTATAAGTATCTTAATACTCTTTTAATAGTGCTTTGATGCTATTAACGAAAGTTCGACTATAGCTAGTACATAAGGTTAAGTGCTTATAAATGCCTGACCTTACATACATAATTGCATACAATATCCAACAACTTTGGAGTAAGGGACTTTCTACATAGTTTTTCAATGTAAATTTTGTTTAAGGACATATCTTAAAACTTAGATTATCACCTTGTACTAAAGGTATTGTTGGGTTGCAATCTGTCATGTTAAACCACTCAAGGATTTTTTTTAATTGTAATTATCTTGTTAAAGAGCGATTGATTTCTCTAAGCAATTCCCCTAAATCTTAATTCCAAGGATATACTCTATTTTAACCATATCCTTAATCTTAAAGATTAAGTATAACTATTCTTTAATGACTATTAAAAAATCTTGACTATTCTTAGCTAATGACATATTATCTATATAAAAGATAATATTACAATATTTCTTTTAAATAGTTTAATGCAAGTCCAATGGTTTTCATTAATTATTTGAAATTCATACAAGGTCACTTTTCAATAAAATTTAAATGCCACTATCTAGATGAATGTATCAATCCATAAGTGGACTTTTAGAGCTTATAAATATTATGCTCTACTTCTTTCTCTAAAGAATCTAATTGTTGTTTCATTTACTATCTTCATTTTGTTCTCCATTTGAGAATATGGTTTTCACATCCATTTGATGTGATTTTAAGTCTAAACCTACAACTATAGCTATGATTAGTCTAATCATACAATAGATATGGGGAGGTATTTTCATATAATATATACCTTTTTGTTGTATGTGTACTACTTAGCAATTAAGCATGTCTTTTATCTATTAATTAATCTATTTATCATTCTCTTGATAATATGAACCATTTGTTTTTAATTCCCTTGTAGTTAGATGGATGGTCAATTAATGTCCTAGACATGTTTTGTCCTCATAAGGTCTATCTTTTATTCTATTACTCTCATCCATTCTCTTCTAATAGGGCATGGTTAAGTTTCTTGAACTATGTTTGGCTCCTCAGTGTCTAGTAGAGTACCTCTGTGTTGCCTTTTCAATCTCCGAAAACAATGTTCAAGCATATTCACACAGTTACTCTAAGATAATGTAGTTGTTTGCGTAATACTCTCATCTTGCAACAAGCTCCCATTTGGATCAACAATTCAAGGCACAATTAGTTATCCTCATTAACTTGACTTTGTGTCTCATGAAAAGATATATACCTGTTAATCTTTCTCTTACTAATCTAAATGTGGTGTTCCTCAATTCAATTTCATTTACGTTTCCACCTTCATTTTCATTAATAAAGATATACCCCATCAATTGTTCTAAGTATCTTGTAAAGATACATACCTTTCTCTTTAAGTTTAGTTATCATGCTCGTGAGAATTATTATAGATATAAATGTCCAACTTGATGATATTAGAATACTTAAAAATAGCTTATTATTATATTCACATATCTTAAGTGTGGAAGTATTTTATTTAAAGGGCACTTGGTTAAATTTGAAAACATTAATTTATAACTTGTTACAAAGTTGCTTGAGCTATTATTAACCTTAACTATTTTGAGTATGATTTTTATTCTCACTTTTAGCATTTCTATTTGTTGTAAAGTGTTAAGGAATCTTCAATTTTCTCATAATTCTTTTCTCTTTACATAACTCATTGAACTAATCCAAAAATATTCGCATCCTTGGTCATAACTTAGAGTTTTAATTTTCTTGTTCATTTGATTCCCAACTATATTCATATAATATCTAAAGCAATCAAGTGCTTTTGACTTATAGGAGATTAAATATATTTGACCATATTGCAAACACCCTCACTCTTTAGACCACATAAATTAGAATTAATTAATTTGCAATGGATTTCCAGTTCTAATTCCTTTTCCAAATGAATTCCTAATTGCTTTACCTGTTAGGCAATGCTCCTATAGAGATGTTTCTAAATAGAGATTGATCGTAACACTTTTTTTTTTAGTTTACTCATTCTTTTTTGGCCTATAAAATGTAGCCTAACTTATCAATCATTGATATCCAAAACTAAATTAAAAGCAAAGTACTAAGAAAGCATTTATATTTATAATTTTGCTTAGCACAACAATACCATCTTAGAGAAAACTAGAATTATATTTCTTTTCCCTTTCTTGATGTTAATGAAGTTATCATGGAAAATTAACACCTAAAATCTCATATTAAGAAGAGAAACAATAAATGTTAACTTTTTTCGGATCTTTGAAGTGTGTAAAATACCATGTAAGATGAGGGTTCGTTCTATATGCAAAACTAATTATGTATGTTATAATCTTTTTTACTTCAATTCTTGCATTTTTTCCTACATAAAGTTATTTGCTCTTGAAAACAACCTATGGTGTTTTACAAAGGCATTATATTATATTATTTTGGAAGCTTGCTATTCATCTAACATGTACAGGATGTTTAATGGATTAGAAAGCTTTGGTTTCACCTCTATATCTCTCATCTAGAGCTTGCATCAAAGGAAAGAAAGAAGAAGCTTTCTGAACGTTGAAGCTACTCTTCCTTAAGACAAGCTGAAAGGTAGTTGGAATTTAGCCATCATTAAGAAACTCTAAAAAGGCACATCAAAGAGAAGAATGGAGCCTCCTCTCTTAATGGCTAGTTGGTTGTTGAAGATCATAAATGCAATGAAGCTAAAGTAAAGAGTCATTGAAGAAAAAATAGAGCAATAATATTTATTGCACTTCATTTCCTACATTCTTGTTAACCTTAGTCTCAGGTTAATATTGTTGGTTGAGAGCATTTATTAAGCATCCATTGTATTCCCTTCAAAACAATTCTTAAATTCTTTTCTCATTTTGTAAAATCTCTTATAGATGAGTGGAGAGTAAGTAAAGTGCAAATTGAGAGAAATATCCTATATAAAATAGTTTAAGATGAGTTAGAAAATCTTATGTTGAAAATAAGAAAACTTTCCTTGCTATACTAATATATTTATTGTGAAAAAAATCTCTTAAGGTAAAAGAAGATTGGATGTAAGCCTTAATGCTGAAGAAGGATAAATATTGGTGTTGCCTCTCTTCTCTTTCATTTTTATTTATTTATTGCCTTAAGTTTTTAATTAACTGATTCTAGTTGTAGTCAACTAATAGTTACTATTTTAACCTTACTTTTTAAGTTTTAATAAACTAATGCTATTTTAATTAACTATATCGTAATTCGATGGTCATTTTGTGAAAATTATTAGAACTATTCCTTTTGCAAAAAAACACCAATTCACCCTTCTTAGGTGTATTCTTCAAATAGTACTCTGCTTTTAACCTTTTAAATATTTTAAATATGCATACATGAAAGTGATTTTTGGGAAGTTATTTAGTATAGAACCTTGCAACCAACAAAAGTAGTTGTTAGCCATAGCGCATTGTAATTTGGACCTCAGCTAATAGGGATATCGCTAGCCTTGTATGTCAACCACCACATGTGTGTCCTGATTATTTTGAGCTATATGCTCATATCTATGGTTACTTACTCTTATGAGATGTATGCTTTGCATGTATACTTAGTTTTGTTTTAATTAGATGTTCTACTCTGCTCTAACAAATGATTTTCATATTGATTATTTTATTTAGGCTACTTGCTCACTTGATTCTTAAAGCATGATTTGATCATTATGATTCTTTACTTAATTGCCATCTTTCTTTTAATTGTGAATTGTTAATATTAACCCTTATTTGCTTATTGTAAATTTTTGTTTTCAAAAAACTCCCATGCTTGTGGCTTGTCCCTTCCTTGCCTAGTTAGTATTATTTGCTTATTGGGTGTCGTCACTCATACTAAACATTTTACAGGTCTTGTAAAGAAGCACTAGTCATAATTCAGTCCATGGCATAGGGGGTTAGCATTTAGTTGGTGTGCCTCGCAGTGTTTGTAGGCAATATTTTCTTTTTGGAGTTGTACTTAAATGGATTTGTAATCTAGCATAGCTCCATAAGACTACGGATAGGATTCCCCACCCTAATGTAAGTCGTATAGTAGGTTTGAATCATAGAATTGATATTCTAATTGACGTGTGTTTTTAAATTGAAACTTCTTTACGTTAGTGTATTAATATTGTGAGAAAGCATAGGTCCGGTTTGTTCTGTCAGACTTAAGGATATGAGGGCCACCTCCCATGGACCTTGCATCCATGTCAATCACATCTCTAGATCTAAGGTGTGACAATTAGCATCTTACAATTGTCTCCTAAGATTCATAAAGACACGAATGGTAATGAAGAATTTCATGAAAAAAGAAACCAAACCTTGTTTAAGATTCAGCCATTTGATTGCTATACCAAAACAAGAGAATGTAAAATTCAGCCATGAAAAATGTGCAAGGGAGACTCTGATCTAGTCCCAGCTTTTACCTTTATTCTTGCCATCTTCTGCAGGTTGTTCTTCCTACTGTAATTTGCGACTCTGGCTTCTGTTGTTACATATCAGTGTGATAATTTTTGCTTTGTTTTAACTTCAGGTATACACATATTTGTGAGCTGTGGAATCTGACCCAACATTGTTTAAAGTAATGAAATTGAGCAGTTTTTAAACAGAGGTTTAATTGTTTTATAAAAAAAAAATTATAATTTGGAAACTGCGATGAACTTTGTGGTGGTTTCTACTGAGATGTAACATCTGCTATTTTAATGCTAGGGATAGGAAGCTATAAATAAAATCGAAGCCTTTTAGGGTTGGTTCTGATTGGAGAAACCATAACCAAGTTTTGCTGCTTCAGCTTTTAAGATAAATCATAAAGGATCAGATCCAAGGTATGTAAATTGGGATCTATAAAAAGTTAGATTAGATCCACATCCATCTACCATTTGACATATTCAACAAGTTCATCAGTAATGTTTCATTATCTTTTTTTTTTTTTCCTTTGTATGATTTAGTTTATTGTAATGAATGTTGGTACATGATTGGTATCCTTTTAAAGCGTTTCCTAATTTTCCTTTCTTTTTCTACTGAAATTGGACTGTTTTCTGCTGAATTTTTGGGAGTTAATCTCAGGTTCCCATTTTCTTCCTTTAAGCTATGCTGAGGCGAAAAAGATATTGGGATTTTGATAAAGCCACGAAATCTATGATGGCACCTAGTTCTGCAATACCCGGTGCATATTACTACATAAGTGCCCGGGCCTAGTGCATTGCAGGTACTAGAACCAGGTCTTGCTGCATCACCATCACTGCCACCCTCTTTTATTTTGGGACCAGCGTCGGCACGTACTCTTGGTTCATCATCAACACTGCCACCTACTTTTGCTTTGGGAATAGCGTTGGCACCTACTTTTGCTGGTTCATCATAAGTAGATTATTCATCCCACTTATATGTCTCATCTGGATGCCAATCTAGCAGATGTTGGACAATAGATGTGATAGTTAAGTTAGATTTATTTACATGTATTCTTATATATAAATTTCACTGACTTCAAATATACCTTTTTTTTTCATTAGATGAACAGGGTGCTCTGATGGAAGCCAAACTAGGTCTATCTGATATTTAGGTGATGCTAACAGGGCAACATATAGTTCTCCCTTTCAATGAGACTGGCCAACCAATAGGTGAATCAATTGCAAGGGAGAAGACATGAGATGGCAAGAGTAAATTGCTTGAATACCATGTTACTTTAAGATCATATCATTATTCAATCTGATTGCAATGTATCAAACTTATGTATTGAGTTTGTGGATCTATTGATAGGCCGTCACAAAAGAAGGCAGTTTGCATTGTAATCAGATGATATTTCTCATTTGAAGGGTTCAAAATCAATAAAACAACCCGAAATTTCTCCTTATCTAAAGCTATCAAACTCGACCTGTCCTTGTTGGTACAAAGATGAAAATCAGATATAAATGTCAAAGCTTTCCAAGTATAAGCCTCTGAAATCATTATATAATGAAAAAAATAAACAGATGTTACAATCAAAAGAAGAAAATTTGCCCCTATAAAATTTCCCACGTTTTCTTCTCCCCACTTTCTTAAGAGTCTCAAACGAAGGAAAACTTAACAAGGAATCACTTCATCTTGAATTTACACCAGACAATAATCGCGGAAAACTTCACTGTTGGTTGATCTCACCATGCTTCCAATCAATATCTCTTGAGAGTTCAGATAAAAAATTCACTTTCAGGAGAAAAAAAAAATCAATCAAAACAAGAACCCAGCAGTACAAAACAGAAAAACTGAAACAGACGCATAAGCAATTTCTATGGGTTTTTAATTTGTCAAAGTCACGCAACACATGCAGCTGCTGAAGAAGGAAGACCTTGGCTTGCGTTTTTCTTTTCCTTTAGGCAAAGTAGACGCCATTTCTTTCACTTCCTTCACTGTGCCAGCATGGTTGTCTTGTTTCTTCGGCATGACTAGAAGATGAGCTTCTTCTTCTTCTTTCAAGAGACCTAAGAATGGAACATTGCATTTCTCAGAGTAACTTCTTTCCATAGTAACTACTTTCTCCTCCACTGGCATTTCTTCATGCTGCAATATGCGTGGTTCATATTCAGCACAAGGCATTGAGTTGATAAGATTTAGACTGGTCTGGTTTGACAAGCTTTCAATTGCAGTCTTACCCTGATGGAGCAATGGAATTTGATCTGATTCTTCCGGCGTTGCTTCTATTCGGAGATTGAGATTGAAGCTTGGAGATTTTTGTATCAGACCAGAGATATTTGGATTATCAGGATTTGATTCTGTGCTAGACCTTGTTATACTTTCCATTGCTTCATAACCACCATTTGCAAATATAGAATTGTTCAGATATGGTACACTGGGCAGATTGGCTTCCGAGGTTGTTATTACTGCTTCTTTTAGTGAAGTTGCTTCTGCTTGTTGGGCATAGTCTTTCCCTTCTTTCTCAAATGCTTTATCATCAACTAAGTCCAGAGCTGGCACCGTTAAATTTGAAGAATCAAGGTTGTTACCCATGGCACCAAGAGACTTCCTGCCATGTTCTTGCTTCCAATGTGAGGCTTGCGGGCTGGTGGAAGTGATGCTCTTGGTTTGGCTTACATTGTCCTCTTGGTAACTATAGATATATAGTAAAGAAGCAGAATTCTGCAAGTTAAGAGATTCTTTCTGACCTGAAGTTGGAAGACGAGAGTTGCATTGTTTTGACATGTCTTCTCTGTCTAAACCTTTTAACGTGGCATGCGAAGCTTCTGGCATTTTGTCTATTTTTTCAAGAACTTTCTCCTTATTATTCTCTTCCTCTTCATATCTGCTATTTACAACCGTTGAACCTGGGATAAGTCCATCTACTTCAACTTCAGGAACCATAAAATCTTCTTGAACTGAAGCAGTGCTGATTTCATCTGAAGTGTTGTGCTTATTAATAATGCACACATCAAATTGGTGTCCATTCCCTGTAACTTGAGGTTCAACAACTTGATCATTGTCGCTAATCCCATACATACTCGAAGCAAGAACTATATTTTCTTCTCCATTACAGTCTCCATTAGACCTTCTAGTCATACCATACGTATTGGTCATGTCAGCCTTGAAATCATGTGAATTCTCAACCTTTGATCCACTTCTGCTCATTTTTCTTTCTTCATGGAGTGCCTTGCACTTTTCATCGTGGTCAAACTTTAGTTGGTTATCCAAGATATCAGATTCTGGTGGTGAATCCATGGCATGATCAGTAATAACGTTGACCTTGGCCAATAGACTGCCATTTCTTTCTTCACTGATACTTGAAGAATTATCTGTTATCTCCGATGCATATCTCAGACTACTGCCAAATTCATCTCCATCTCCACCATCAGTTTTGACTCCATATAACTTTATTTCTTGGGTTTCCTTTTCTTTATCTGAAATAATATCATCATCCAGGGAACGAGGTTGATTAGTATCCAGAAGATCACTTCTCTGCAGTGATTCACTGCCTTGAAGTGATGGTTCTTTGAGAACTTTGACAAACTCATTATGATAAGAATGTATATGTGACGATTCTTGAAGTTCTGCGTCATTTGAGATGCCTAAGGCATCCGATGTTAAAACCCTAGTGTTCTCTTCCTCTGCAGGAATTGAAAGCAAGGTAACACGGGTCATAAGTTTGATTCTTCATATTTACATATGATAATTTAGATTCTTATTAGAGCAATTATAATTTACTTTCAGCAATTGGATGTAACGTGACATCTAATCATATAAGATGGAGTAAGGCTATGAAAACATCAACAGGTGAAGTGGCCTAACCTTGTTTGATTGAAGACTCGTTATCAAGGTGATGATCATATGTAACCAGCTGATTCTTCTTCAAACATAAATCTTTTTGCTTGTCATATTCTTCAATACATTCCATCGAAAAACTTGACAGGATATTATAGTTCTCACATCCTGTGTCCGCTAATCCAGCATTTGGAGACTTTTCAGCTTGTGTGATTTCAGTTATTTCCTGCCCTACAGATCAGAATTCCAAATATTCCTTCAACTGAGTAACTATTAGTTACTTGAAATATAGCATCTAAAAAGAAACCACTAACCTGCATCAGAAAAGGAATCTTCCACATTTGATTGATCATCAGAAGACAAGTTGGTAGCTTTTCCCAGAACATCCAAGTCTCCAGAAATAGGATTCATTGCATTTTCACCTTGTTCATCATTATCATGAGTTTCTTTCGGAGTTTTATTTTGATGAAGTTCACTTGTTCTATCATCTAAATTAATCCTTGCAGCTTTTCCCTGAACAATTTCGCCTTCCGTGCATGGATGCTTTTGGTGATCTACATTTACATCATCTTCATAAGTATCTCCTTCCAATGAGCCATTTCCAACTGCATTTGGTATATCATTAGAAGCCAGTGATGGAGCATTATTCTGAACATCTTCAGCTTCGGCTGTTGGAGGCATTTGATTTTCTACAATTACAACATCTTCACGAGTATCACTTTTTGATGAATCAATTTCAAGCATGCTTATCGATTCAACGGTAGTCAACCCTCTAACTTTCTCTACAATATTTTCAGCTTCAACCATTGGAATTGATTGATTTGGCCTTTTTACATCATCAGCATGACTATCTTCTTCAATTGTATCTTTTCCAGGTTCAATTGTTGCATCATCAGAAGCCTTGGCAGCTTCTTCCATTACATGTCTGGTTTTAGATGTTGGGATTGTCTGATTCTCTCCCTTCACACCATCTCCATTAGTATCACCTTTCAATGTTTCATATCCAAGTTCACTTGTATCATTAGAAGCCAATTCATCAGCTTTTGTGTCATCATCATTACCTTTGGTAGTAGAAGTTTTCTGATTTCCTTTTTCTACGCTCTTTGTTTTAACCTTCTCTTGGAAAGTTTTTTTCTCAGCTTCACTTGCATTATCTTCCTCTGCAGAAGTGAAAATGAAATTAAAAAATGAAGAAACAAAAAAAGAAAGAACTCTACCTCACTAAACTAAATTCAATACTTGCAATAACAAACCCAATTAATACCTTTGAGAGCAGATGTTGTGTTGTTGTTACCCATTTCGTTGCCCATGCTCAGCGAGACAAGCCCTGCAATATAAGCAATGTAGGGAGAATAGTACACAATTCTTCGAACAAATGGTATGCTTCTAATAAAGGAGGCTGTATCAAAGGAAAGAATTTCAAAAATCTGCAAGACCAACAATTGTACGTCATAGACCATACCATGACTGTGATGATGATATTCACGTGCTCCTTAGCTTTCGACATTTGAGGACAGCTTGACTTCTATAAGATTGCCAGAGTGTTTGTACTTGATCAGAACAGTCACTAACGCCGTATTGCTTACAGCATAACCCTTATTTTGAGTCATCTGTCTGCCTAATAATAAGTGCATACTTTAAAGTATAGACTTGAACATATCTGGCACTACTAATTTTTACCATGAATGTAATATTAACTTATGATAAGTTCACTGCGGGTCCCTGTTTAATGAGTAGCCTGGTCTGCTCATTATAATGATATGCTTTATGGTTTTCTTAAACTATTCTTGTTCCATAGGCTTCTATGGAGGGAGCTATCATAATCCTTGTCACAGACATTACTACAAACACCTTGCAGACATAGTAGAGAGAAGTTGGGGAGGGATACCGACAAGTTATTAAATTATTACTATACTGCTCTTTTCTGAGCTTCTGGAAATGCATATTCAATCTCAGAGGGATTTCATGTGCATTTCTTTTCCTAAAGAAGCTGAAGCTATGAGTTGTCTGAAAGTGACTACAGAGAACCCATTGAACTATATATTGACAAATAGGCATTAGCCACTTGTCCATTAACAATTGGCCAGAATGAGGTTTACATGAGAAAATTCTTAAGTAAATTCAAATAAACCAATTATCAAAAGACATATAAACACATCCTATATATAATTTTCAATAAAATTCATCTTTGACATGTGTACATATTTTTTTTTTATAATTAGTTCGATTCATAATTTTTTTTTTTTTTATAAATTGAATCAATCCAAGAATCTAATATATATATATATATATATATATATTCCCTTGGGAAGAGAAGGGTCTTGACGCTTCAGCAGCAGGTGGGTCTGTTGTTTCGCATTTTTAGGTGTTCATGTTTACTCTTTAGGAGTTGGGTGGCTAGGAAAAGACCACACTTTAGGGTTGGGCTCATCATGGGTAAGTGAGCACTGTTCTGTTGGAACTCCTTTCTTTTCAATATGATCAGAGCTTAAAAAACAAACTTGAAATGATTGTAGCAGATCGTATCCATCTGGACGATTCAAAGTTCTAGAATTTAATATTAAGCATCGCATCAATGTTCTGAAAGTTAATTCGTATGTATTGCCTATTCGTTGTAATATTATATATCAATATATATTTCGGATAAAATTATTGATTTGATCCCTACTTTTTGACCCGTTGTCGAGATTATATAACTTTAGGATCCTGATATAGGTATATATCAAACTTTCAAAGTTGAACAATTATGAAAAATATATATTTTAAATTATTTTTTTAAACAAACTTTTACAGCTTGATTAAATTATTCTCTTAATCTTTATAGTTTCATTCAATTTTTAATTTAATCTTTATAATTTAAAATTTTATAATTAAATCTTTATAGTTTTTAAAATTTTTAATTTAGTTCTTGCAGTGAAATTTTTGACAATATATCCTGTTCAATTTTGATGATGTGGTCATCATGTATTATTTTAATATTTTAAACATGTATGACTTAAATATTTTAAATTATTTAGATAAATTAGTTTAAATTATATATACTTAAAATATTAAAAATAGATTTGATTGATTATGTCAATAAAATTTAATAAAATACTAACAAAAATTTGATGTTATAGATTAAATTAATTTTTTTAAAAGTATAAAAATTTAATTATAAAATTTTTAAATAATAGTTATCTTAAAAATAAAATAAAAGTATAAAGACAAAAAGAGTAATTTTCTCTCATAATTTCTACCCAGAATACCTTGGATCCACACGAAATTAGAAACTAGGATTAAGTCAGAAAAATTGGAGCGAAGTTAAAAAAAGAGTATTAAACATCTCATATGAATGAGGGAAGTTATTTCGAAATAGAAATCCAACAAGATTTTCCTAGAGCAATGATTAGAAGTTTCGTTGCAGAAACCAATATAATATTGGGATGATGAAGTAGAGTGTCGTAGAGGCTAATTGACTGTGGTAAAAAATTATTGTCCATCCACTCCTCCAAAGAATGCTGTTGATTTTGTGTGTTTCATCGAAAGTTATGGCATTAGGGAAAAGATTGAAAGAATTATTTTTTTTTAGAAAAAATTAAAATCAAAGAGTCAAATTTGACCATTCACCCGTATTATATGTACTCACACTCAAATTATTCTATGGAAACTTTGTGTAATTACTCATCACACATAATATTCAAAGTCCACATTTTTATGTTGTGAATACTGCAGTTTTAGGGAATCTCACTGTATTTTATTTCAGTTGGAAATTGTTTAGTAATTACTAATTCCTTCCAGGTTGTTAATGGAAGGCCCTATAATTTTTATTCTTGAAATCATATCTAGCGGATACATTTTAAAATAGGTAGAATAAAATACTTAAATTTTCAGACCCTTGTCCTTATTCACCTGGACAAATTTTAAATTAAAACTCATATACATAAAATTACAAAAAAGAATCAAAATATCTCAAGAAATTGTTGATATAATTCAAAACTAATAGAATCAAAGTATTTTTTTAAACTTTTTTAATGTATTAAATTCGTTAATATATATAAAATATGTATAAATATAAATAAATAAGTATATATACACACACTATAGGTTCAGGATGAGTTAGATATCATATTATCCAAATTTAAACCTTTAAAATACCTATAAAAATTATTGTATCTAGATGTAAGGAAGTAAATTTTACACCTACCTGAAAGGTTTGGGTATTTTAGTGACCCCCATTTTTCATATATCTTCCTCTTGAAATTGTTAAAAATTTAACAATTCTAATTATACTTAAAATGAGAAAATAAAGCCCAACATATGGGTTATATACTTATATATTCTTTGAATAAGGTTACATAGTTAATTAAGTTATATATATATAATGAAATGTTAGCAATTTACACGTAAAAGTGTTTTGATCAAAAGATTATCAAGTCTCTATTATTAATACATATTAATACATATCTTTATGTATACATAACTTATGCTATTTTTTTAATAAAAACGCAAGAATTATACGAATATTTAAGTAATTTTCTCATTAACAATGACTACTTGAAACTGTGTTATGAAAAAATAGAATAAATATCTACACATTTCCAGTATCTTTAAAGTGAAAGTGCTGTTGGGCCCCAAAAAAAAAAGGTGAAAGTGCTGAAATTTCTTTTATAATAAATTACACAATTTTTTTAAAAGTTTCTTTAAGATTATATAATTTTTTTATTTTTAAAATATACATAGATATTCCTTAAAACAAAAAAATTATATTATACTTTTATTTAAATTTAAATTTTTTATTAAATATATTCTATTAATTATTCTTACATTTTTTATAAAAAATATTTAATAAAAAGTTTAAAATTGAACTAAAATATTAAAAAAAATTATATAATTGTAGTTCAATTTAAAGAAAATTTATGTAATTTATTCCTTATTTTATCAAAACATTTAACGTAAAAGTTGGCAACCTCGTGGAACCAGAAGGAAATGTAAAGAACATGACTTTCAACATGAAACTTCTTGAAAATTAATATAAGAATTTATAGATGTCATCATGTGATGTGGAAAGTAACACACATTGTTGAATGTTATGAAATTTTAGGTAGGAATGAGCTATAATGGCACTGCTGAATTATATTATTATCTCCCTCTTTTCTATGTCGACCACCTATCGCACCTTGTATACGCATATAAGAATTTAATACATACAAACGTATTATATATTATGAATAAATTCTTTTTTAATTTTTTTAATATACTAAAACGCTAATGTTTATTATAACTTTATATTCTCTACCTAAATTCTTACCTACTTATCTAAATTAAGTTGACTAATCTCATTTATTTTAGCTCTGATCTATAAACTTTAAAATTTTCATATATTTAACTATATTTTATAAATACAATTTTAAAAATTTTTTAAAAAATAAAACATTCATATTAATTTCCTTTTTGGGCCAAACTCACGGGAAAGCAAATCATTTAATTTTTTTTTAAAATTAATGCTAGACATAAAGTGTATAAGATTTATTATTTAGCCTCTTACACGTTGTTAACACTGGTCAAGAAAAATAAATAGAATCCAAATTTACTTAGTTTCGAAGCAAACTGGACCGATTCTGAAGCATTAAGTTGCAGATCCGCGGCTTCAGATTTCAGGAGGAGCATTCCTGTGAAACGTCGGAGCTCATGCGTTCTTATTGTGAGCAAAATGATAAAGCAAATGCCAGACTAACATAAGACTTAGCGTCAAAAAGCGGCATCTGCAAGAAACTTGCTTTGAATTCTTCGTGTTGTCGTGCCTTCCCCTGCAGGCAAATTCCTTTTATATATAATCAATATCATACTTGCAATTCCCAAACCGACAACGTCTCATCTCCATTCACTGCACTATTCTTCCCTTACCGAAACTCCAAACTCCAAACTCCTGCATTCATATTTCATTGCTTTGATATACACAAGTCTCTGATCTCTTATTGTATTCTTAGTTTCTTGCTTTCAAAGCATACGACTATGGCCTTTGTCACCAATTTGGAGCGAATAGAGGAACTTCTGCTTGCGCCCCACAACCTTAGCCAACCCTACAAAAAATGGCATTCTGCTTTCGTTAGCATCTATTGTTCTAGAGCCCTCTTGTCTCACTTCAAATCCAGTCTGCTTCCCACCACCAACAAGAAAAAGAAGCCTAAGTTGTCACGTTCTTCTTCGTACACCATGGTCGATTTAAACCCAGATCATTCCTTCACTGTTAGCCAAACCACCCTCACCCATCTTGTGAAGGAGAAAAATGTAGAAACCCTTCAGAATCTTGGTGGGGTCCATGGTGTGGCTTCTGCTCTAGAAACCAACGTTGATTATGGAGTCAAAGGCGGTGACGAGGATGCCAATGACGTCACGCGTCGACGCGATGCGTTTGGTTCCAACACTTACTCGAAACCGCCTTCGAGAGGTTTCTTCCAGTTCGTAATGGAAGCGTTCAAGGACCCCACCATTCTCATTCTCTTGGCTTGTGCTGCTCTATCTCTCGGCTTCGGCATCAAAGAGAACGGACTCAAAGATGGTTGGTATGACGGCGGAAGCATCTTCGTTGCCGTTTTTCTTGTCATTGCTGTGTCTTCTATTAGTAATTTCAAACAAAATAGGCAATTCGACAAGCTGTCGCAAGTCAACAATAACATCCAAATCGAGGTTGTACGAAGCGGTCGACGACAACAAGTATCGATATACGACGTGGTGGTGGGCGATGTCGTTTGGTTGAAGATTGGAGACCAAGTTCCTGCTGATGGGTTATTTTTGGAAGGCCATTCTCTTGAAGTGGATGAGTCAAGCATGACAGGTGAGAGCGACCGTGTTGAAATTAATGGCAAGCAAAACCCATTTTTGTTCTCTGGGACCAAAGTGGCTGATGGGTTTGCCAAAATGCTCGTTACTTCCGTTGGTATGAACACGACATGGGGTGAAATGATGGGTTCCATAAGCAGAGACAATAATGAAGAAACCCCTTTGCAAATACGCCTCAATAAGCTCACTTTAGCGATTGGCAAGGTTGGTTTGGCTGTGGCTTTTCTTGTTCTTGTTGTTCTGTTAATTCGTTACTTCACAGGGAACACAAAAGACGAGAATGGTAATAAAGAGTTCAATGGGAGCAACACTAAGTTTGATGACATAGTGAATGGAGTTGTGGGAATTGTTGCTGCTGCTGTCACTATTGTTGTGGTTGCGATTCCAGAAGGGCTTCCTTTGGCTGTGACTTTGACTCTGGCTTATTCGATGAAGAAGATGATGGCTGATATGGCTATGGTGAGGAAGCTTTCTGCTTGTGAGACAATGGGGTCTGCTACAACTATTTGTACCGATAAGACAGGGACACTCACGCTTAACCAGATGAAAGTGACCAAGTTCTGGCTTGGACAACAACCTATGGCAGAGGAAGTTTACAAATCATCCGTTCATTTAGATGCTCTTCGACTAATCCAAGAAGGGGTTGCTCTTAACACGACAGGTAGTGTTTACAAGTCTAAATCATCAGATTCGGAATATGAATTTTCAGGTAGTCCAACAGAAAAGGCCATTCTTTCGTGGGCTGTTCTTGATTTGGACATGAACATGGAGGAGTTGACGCGAAATTGCACCATCCTCCATGTGGAAGCCTTCAATTCAAAGAAGAAAAGAAGCGGGGTTTTGATCAGAAGGAATGTAGACAACAAAATCCATGTACATTGGAAAGGAGCAGCTGAGATGGTACTAAGAATGTGTTCAAGTTATTATGATGCTTCCGGCAATATAAAAGATCTTGACAATAGCAATAAGTTGGTGTTTGAGCAAATCATTCAAGGAATGGCAGCCAGCAGCCTTAGGTGTATAGCTTTTGCACATAGAGAAGTGGCAGAAGAAGATGAAGAAGGAAACAATAAGGTAACAGAACAAGGCCTCACCCTCTTAGGAATTGTTGGTATTAAGGATCCATGTCGACCCGGTGTGAAGAAAGCTGTCCAAGATTGCCAAAAAGCAGGAGTAAATGTCAAAATGATCACAGGAGACAATGTTTTCACAGCAAAAGCCATAGCCACAGAGTGCGGCATCCTCAACCCTAACCAGGACACGGAAGAAGCAGTAATCAACGGAGAGGAATTTCGCAACTTTTCACCTAAAGAAAGACTAGAGAAAGTGGAGAAAATCTGCGTGATGGCGCGATCCTCTCCCTTTGACAAGCTCTTAATGGTTCAATGCCTCAAACAGAAAGGTCATGTAGTTGGAGTCACAGGAGATGGCACAAATGATGCACCAGCATTAAAGGAAGCTGATATAGGACTTTCCATGGGGATTCAAGGCACTGAAGTGGCAAAAGAGAGCTCAGATATAGTTATTTTGGATGATAATTTCGCCACAGTAGCCACAGTTGTAAAGTGGGGAAGATGTGTTTATAACAACATCCAAAAGTTCATTCAGTTTCAACTAACAGTAAATGTTGCTGCACTTGTAATTAACTTTGTGGCTGCAGTATCAGCAGGAGAAGTGCCATTAACAGCAGTTCAACTATTGTGGGTGAACTTGATAATGGACACTTTGGGTGCACTGGCTCTAGCAACAGAGAAACCTGCAAGGGAGTTAATGGACAAACTCCCGGTGGGTAGAACTGAGCCTCTCATCACTAACATCATGTGGAGAAATCTATTAGCCCAAGCTTTGTACCAAATCACAATTTTATTGACACTACAGTTCAAGGGTGAAGCCATATTTGGGGTGAGTTCAGAGGTAAATGACACTTTGATTTTCAACACATTTGTGCTTTGCCAGGTGTTTAATGAGTTTAATGCAAGGAAGCTAGAGAGGAAGAATGTGTTCAAGGGTATTCACAGGAACAAGTTGTTTCTCGGGATCATAGGGATAACCATTGTGCTTCAAGTGGTGATGGTGGAGTTTCTGAAGAAATTTGCAGATACTGAGAGGTTGAATTTGGGGCAATGGTGTGCCTGCATTATAATTGCAGCTATTTCTTGGCCTATTGGTTGGGTTGTAAAGTTCATTCCTGTTCCAGAGAAACCATTGCTCAGTTTACTGAACTTGAAGAAGCAATGAGCACTTGCTTGTAGATATTCCATTGATGGGGTATGATTTTTTTTGCTTCATCTTTTGCAGATATAATTGCATTTTGCCATTAATTTTCTGTAATGTAATTCAGGTTTGGCCTCAAAGTACAGCGTTACTTTGTAAAGCAAATCCTATTTATTATTAATTATTATTTGGTTGATTGTAAGTTAGTGATGATGGTGTCTGTTCATTTTTCCTTCTGTCGTTAAACTTTTTATGTAAAATCTAGTGCTTCTTTGTAAAGCTATTACATTTATATCTTAGGAGACCATTATATGCCTTTGGTGCCACCAGCTCTGGCAAATAATGTACGAGTTATGTCTAATGACGTCAACGATTTATATACTTTTACACAATCAATTAGCCAAATCAATAGTTCTAATAATGAAATATTATTCATGTAAGTATAAAACTAATATATTTTATAAACCTTATCAATTTCTTTCCATACTCGTAATTTTGTATTTGGATTCTACATAATTTTCATTTTGATAATAAATAAACGTAATCTAATAATTTAGTCTTGGAGTGACTAAGTCAATTTAATTTAAATCTTTAAAAGGTTAACTCATGTACTCAGTAATTTTCTAAAACTAAGATTAAATAAGTCTAATAATTCAAATATTAAAATGGCAGTTTACTCTTATAACCCATATCAAGTAGCGAAGCATGATGGATACAAGGTATATCTCATCAGATGATTAACATGTATTCTCTTGGATCAAGTAGTGTTCAACAAAACTGACGAAGACGAACTTCAGGACGATAAAACACAACACAAATATAAATAACATACAGGTGAATTCACGAGCAACACCATGGTAGGCAAACAAATTTCCAGAAAGAAGCATAATAATTCATGTCTCTTTCCAATCTAACAAACTTAAAAGTTATTCAAATCACACTCCAAACGTAGATTAGCACAATGCCATCCCAGAACAGCAAGCTATCTCCATTTATTGATACTAATAAATTGAAACTTATATGCTTCTACTTCATTTTTTAATGTGGAAAGTGCTTAAAGATTATAAGGCTAGCAACATGAAGTCGCATCCAGTCATAGTTTTAATTAGACAGTGTGCCCCCACAAAGGACTAGAATGGGAAAATTTGTCTAGATAACCAACTAAACCCCATGACTTACTCATCAGGGAGAAGACTAACAAAGGCAGATAGTTGACTGTCAAAATAGATTATAAATGACATATGTCTAGTTATAGTTAAGGATCAACTAATATATGGTTTACAAATAGTAAATTAAATATATACATGCACAGATAGGCCAGAGTGAACCTTGAGTCTCGAACGACAACATTTATGAATTAAAGTTTTGACTGGTACAAATAGAATAGACTTTTCAATTAAAAAAAAAAGTGCACCATACACATACATATTGGAATACCACTTCTCATATTTTGTGGGGAAAACCAAAATGGACGCAATATTCACCTAAACAGTAGGCTGTAACAATAACTAAATATGGGAGGATTATTCAAAAACTTATCCTCATGCATTTAAGACTCCCATCAAACTTGAAAATAGTGTTCTATGTCACGGCCAAATCATATTATCCAAAAGTCAACATCAATATGCGACGCTGACTCCTATTTGCGTTATGTGCACTTTTCTCAAGAGGATCTTCATGCAGGTCAACAAAAAAATGAAAAACTTCATTTATCTGGTATACATATTCCGTACCAATATGCCTTTTTGCATATGAAACATGGTCAAACTTGATAAATTGGTGATACATACGATAGGAATGTCAAAAAACAATCCATGTCCTGTGGGACCAACGAGCAGAACTAAAGTCCATAGGTCATAAACATAAGTACAAACAAAGCATATGGAGTGTCAGAATTATTTTTTTATTTGAACTATCTATATTAGATCCCGATGATTTAAACTTTATTTTCTTATTTTTATTTTGATATATTTTTTTAATTTTGAAAAAAGTAGAATATAAAATGAAGACAAACTTTTAACTCCCAACTAAAAAAAATTGATGATTGATACTTTAAAATAAAAAAAAATTAAATTATCCAAATCAAATCTAAACAATTCAAATATGTGCTATCGTTATTACTTGAAACAATAAAGAAATCACATTCAATCACATATATTCAAAAAAAAAATCCAATATTCATTCGAGGATGGTTTTGTTGGATCACCTTTAAAATTGAAATATTTAATATTTGATATATTTTGGATATTATATTTAATATTTAATATCTATGAATGATCTCATTTCTCTAATTTAAATTATAGATTTATCATTTTTAGAAGTTATCAACATATGGGTTGTTTTCTTGAAGAGAGTATATAAGTTTATTGCAGAGAATCTGTCTCGTTGATGGGAAAGTAGAATTCTTTGGCTAGCAAACTTGAAAGTATTCCTGACTAAGAGGCTTCCTTCCCTTTCTTCTCGATGTCATCACATTTGGGTTACCTATTCAGTCAGAAAATTGCATCTAAGCCTATTGCTTATGCAATTATTGAGTAAGGTTTTCTTCTCATCCTCTTCAATTAATGGATATGGCTGGAGGTATGCTATTATTCTGTTACTTTACTTTGTGCTTAAGTTATTTACAAATATAGAGTGTGATCCCATGATGTATAGTGATATATAGTCTACAGATCACGATTTTTGTACTGCCATTGTTAGGAAGATATTTAGTCCAGAATTTATTGCTTCAAAATGTAGTATTAGAGCATAGTTGCCTCTGCCTAGCATAATTTTTTTTTTTTTCAAAATCTGCACATTTGATTTCATGTTTGCAATTTCGGAAAAAAAAAAGGTTAAGATTTTTTTTTTGCCCTATATTTGTGTTGGATAGAGAAATTATAGAAAATCCTCATACGACATGAATTGTTGATATACGAATGGTAAAATTGTGAAAAACTGGTGTTATTATGCTTCCATTATGAACTAATTACAGGATTATGTCTTTTGCATGTTGTTTCAAAAAGACGAAATTTTTTGTTCTTACCATATTTGCTAGGAATTTTCATAGTGTTTTCTCTTATTTTGGAATTAGAAAACAAAACCTCCTGAATTTCTAATCACTTTGGCTTTTGAATCATAAAAAATGGAGTCATGTAATGTTAGAAATAGACCAATCGAAGAAGTGAATTTGTCACGGGCATAAAGTAAGTTTTAATCGGGTTAAGTTGACCCAGTTCAGGTCAGAGACAACTTAAAAGATAAGTCATTTCATCACATGACATAAATGATGAGTAGTTTTGAAGCTAGGTAGTGTGTGTTTTGAACCTATAGCAAATGATATGTTCTAGTTGAATTCTTAAAACACATTACTTAGTGAGATACACCATTTCACGGCAACAGGGTTGAGCTTTTCCCAATTTTTTTCAATGGTGCTTTTGGGTTGGCTTCATTGGGCTTTTGGTTTCTAAACTTAAAAAAAGATAAATTTTTGGAAGCTTTCACGTGCACCATTTAGTTTTGAGCCAGTCGGCGATCAATAATGCATAAAAAATAGCCCTTGAAAAATATTATTTCCAATTGTTAGAGAAATTGGGTTTTTAGGTGTTTGGGCCTATTTTTTGGATCAAAATTATTTTTTTCAAAACTTCAACTTGGGCATTTTGGACAATTTTTGACAAATATAACTATTGGGCCAATTTTAAGCAAATTTATGAGCTATTTTTTCACTCTTTTTGGGCAAATAATTGTGGGCCAATTTTGTACATTTTTTAATAAGTTGATTGAGCCATATTGTTAAAAAAATTTGGGTTTTACATTATTGGGCCATTTTAATGTTTTGTTACAATATTATGACCTACTTTAATTTTGTACAAATTTTTTTGCAAAAACATGTTTTGTGCCATTTAATTTGTCCACGTCATGGAAAATTATTTTTGGCCAATATTTGGCACATTTGGGATAAATCTAAAGAAAGAATTTTAATTAATTAGTCACATATAGTAAAGTTAATTAATGAATTGTTTAATACTATTAAAAGTATTAATTGTATTAATGCATATACTCGATTAAATGCAAATTATAAATTGAATAAAATGTCTTGTAATTAAGAACTAGCCACAACAACCTTACATGCCAATAAATATGCATTCTTGATATGTTCCAGCAAACACAAAAATCACTTAAAGAACGAGAGACCTTAATTATAATGAAACAATACAGTATGATGATTCTTTGCCTATAAGAAGATAGTCATATATGAACATTTAATTATGGTTAAAAGAAAACTACCTTATGTTTTCTAAACAGCTTGTAAGTATTAGGAAACATGATACCTTCTAGTTTCATCATAAAAAGCAATGAATTCATAATATGCTAAATTCTTTGCCCACATGTAGATTTTAGTATTGCATAACTTATGTTTATTATGACTTGCATTGGTAAGCATAAAGTGTGAATGTAATGATTGATTGCCTCAATTTGTAGGCATGTTTAAAGGTTTCAAATTTAAATTTACAATATCTTCATCTCTTTTAATTGCTAAAGTCATAAGTGTCTTGACCTTGACTATGCTATTCTTTAGGTACAGTCTTTGGCACCCACTAGCATTAGTATAGAAGTTAAAATAATTGCTTTAGTATGATGTCTATAATATCTCATATAAGGGCTAGTTTATCGTGGGTCCATACTTAAATGTATGATGGTTAACCATTTGTAGTTCACAGACAAACAATATAAGTTGTTTGATAAATCACTAGCCAACACACTCAATATTTTTAAAATTAGATCAATTATTGAATTGATAAAAGTATTTGTTCATGATTTACTAATCTAATTATAGTTTAATTATGGTTGAATTGATAATACACACAAAAAATAATATAGTATTTTGTAATAAAAAATCAAAAATTAAAAAGTGAGTCTCATATCCTAATTGTTAGATAAGTGTTAAATAAAATGGCCTGAAAAGATGCATATTGGTAATAAATCATCACTTCTACACATAAACTCTTTCTTTTTTTTATATTTATTTAAATTTTTTTACTTTATCATAGTTTTTTTTTTTTTTACTTTATCACGGCCAATGCAATTACTTATTTGAGCACTAAGGCTACTACAAACCACTTCTACACAAAAGAGTAAAAGGTCTTAAGGAGTTATAAAAATAAAACTCCAGGGTTTAGGAAAATGGCAGGTAGTCATTGATATAGTGATCAAATTAACATATTATTATGAAGCAAAGTGGCATCTCATTCTTAGATAAATATGGGTTTTTAGTCATTTTGTCTTATTATATCATGAAGCAACAAACCAACAATGGATCTCATTTTGTCTCCTTAGGCCTTCTCTTTTCCTCCTCTCAGTTCCTTCCCTCACTATAACTTTATCTTCCATCCATACCAAACCTCCCTTTCTATTTTTCTTTTTATTTATTTGAATTTATGAATTTTTCTAGGCTTGAAAGTGACTAAATTACTATCTTTTACCTATATGATTTGCAAAGCTGTCCTCTCCTCTATCTATGGCCACCTTACCAAACTCTTTTCCAACTTGACATAACTCTACACTTCTAATTGCTACAGAGGCTACCAAGTCTTAAAAAGAAAATCTCATTTAACAAAAAAAGTTGAAGAGTAGTTTTATGAAGAATCCTTAAACTTCATTTGCAGAAACCTTTTCTTCTTTGATCACAATTCTAAAAATTTCCAAAACTGGTTATCTATTAACTTTGTCCAATTTTTATTGATTTTACTACTTTTGTACTAGTTTTTTCTTAGGCCAGTGAAAGGTCAAAAGGATTGAAGCCATGATCAGTTTATTGATTTTTTTTATCGAACTAATTAATTTGCTCTAGTTTTTAATACCATGAGTACATTGATGGCTTAATTGATGTTCATGAAATTAACTAACATTAAAGGAGTACAAGAGCACAAAATGTAGGCAAGAGACATAGTTGCTTAACTCTAGTTTCTTGAGATAAAGATCTCCAACTCTTTCTTAGTGTAACTAATCATTAACTCACTGCTTTCTTAATATGGACCATTTAATATCTTTTATAACACAAAATAAGGTAAAATGAACAATAAATAAATTATTTCCATGTATGTGTTAGAAGAAAATAGGCTTATTATGGAAAGTGACAGGGTTGATAAGAGGCTCATACGGTTACAAGCTCCAAGAAGAAAGGCCTTATAGGTAAGGGCAAGAATGAAGGCATTGCTCCTTTTTATACAACAAATAAAAAGGTAGCTCAATACTACTTTTATAAACACAAAGGGCATATGATGAAGGATTGTCCTAAAAGGAAGATCTGGTCAAGGAAGAAAGGTAAACTTTTATCTTTAGTATATCCTATGAACCTAATATGGTTTAGATTTTTAGGACACTTAATGAATTAATATCGGATTACAATCTATCTTTCTAATTTCATGTAGTGTTTTTTAACCAAAGGAAACCAAACACAAGTGAGCATAAAAGTTTTTTCCTAAAAATTTGGATTAGCTCACCTGTGGAGGCAATGAGTATATATGCGATAGTTTTTTAAGCTTCGGATGTGTGTTAGATCTTAATCAAACATTTTATGCTCTTAAATTTTTTAGAAATTTGATTTCTATTTCTTTTCTCTTAGGCTATTTATGAAATATTTATAAACTTATTTTTAATGAAATATACATATTGGGAAATTTTCTGTTGATGTTGGTTTGTATAAGATCCATACCAGCTTGGATGTCCTTAATACCTTAATGTTTCTAAATGGTAATATTAATGTCATGAATAAGAAATCATATTTTTTATGGCATAAGAGATTAGGACACATCTCTATTAAGATAATCATGATGTTAGTAAAGGATAGGGGTTTTTGAATTCTTAAACTTTATTGACTTTCATTTATGTATGGACTGCATTAGATGTAAGTAGACCAACATGTTACATAAAAAGAGCTAGAAGAAGTTCTAAAATATTAAAAGTTATACTATTGATATTTGCAGTCTTGATTTAAATTCTGAAGACAAACATACTTTATTTATTCTATTGATGATTACCCCCGTTATATGTGTATTTATTGTCTTTGTAACAAAAGTAAGGTATTTGATGCATTTAAGGCCTATGAGCATAAGAGAGAAATAATATGGTAAGCAATTAAAATTGTGAAGTCTAATAAAAGATGTGAGTATTTTAAAAGGTACATTAATAGTAGATGTTCAATTCTTTGAGGAGTATTGTACAGTTACAACTATATATGGTTCACTTGACATGAACAATATAGCTAAGAAAAGAATTGGACTCTATTGGACATGGTGAGGAATGTGCTAAGCAACTCCAAACTTTCTACTTCTTTGTGGAAAGAGATACTTAAGATAGTCATATATATTTCAAATAAGGTTCCAATGGAAGGTGTTTCCAAAATGCATTTGAAATTTAGAAAGATTAAAAACCCATTTTGAATTATATGCATACATGAAAATGTCTTGTGATGACTAGAGTGTACAATCTATAAGAGGGAATGTTGCACTGGAAAACTATTATTGTATATTTTGTAAACTATAAAAAAAAAGTCTTAGAGTTATAAATTTTAGTATTTTACACATACTTGTAGGTTTGTGAAACTTTCTTCTTCTCTGTGGAGAAACAGTCAGTTCCCTTGACTTTTTATTTACCTTTTCCTAAAGGAACTACTTTTTTGATTGAAAGAGGCTTGGCTACCTTAGAAATCTTAATGTTAGTTGTCAAGCATTGCTCTTTCTTGGAGGTTTTTCTTGGCTTTTTCTGGAAATTCTTTTTCTTTTAAAGTTTTGAACCTTGGAGGATTTTTGTAAGTTTGGCATTGGTCCTTTGCTATTTTCTTGAGTTATTCCTTCTCACAGGCTTCTTCTTGCTTTTTGTCTTCATCTATGTTGATGATATTTAATAGGGTTAAACTTCTTTTGTTTATGAGATCATCTTTTGTGGAAGCTAAAGCAATTGAATGTTTAGTCTATATACTAGTTAGGTTTTTAGTAAGTGCTTTTAGGGGGAGAGAGAAAAAAGAGAGAGAGAAAGAGAGAAACTAAATTCAATCATTGCAAAAAATTGAACTACTCAAGGGTACGAAAGTGTCGCTTCATTTTTGCAAGGCTTTAATGGTGTGGGCAGCAAGATTGTAACCACCATGATTTCATGTATCATATTATTAGTTCATTAAAATTCTAAACTTTTGTGCCTTAAGAAATTTTGTGAATTAATTTACTGATAATATGCATGCACGTGACACACATTCAACTAACTACCACACATGTGACTTAAAATTAAGCAAACAAACATAACAAACAAAGTTAAATGAACATAAACAATAGTTAGGTTAAGTGAACACAAGCAAGATAAACATAGAAGGAGGTTCAATTAAGAAAAGCATTTTTTAACACATGAAACCATAATGAAATCATAGACAAACATACATAACATACAAAGTTAAATGAACATAAATAATAGTTAAGTTAAGTGAACACAAGCAAGTTAAACATAGAAAGAGGTTCAATTAAGACAAGCATTTTTTAATGCAAGAAAGCACAACAAAATCATCAGATATAATTAATAATTCCTAATTCCTTCCTAAGGGATACAAAAAAAATTTTCAAGCAAGGGTTTAGTAAAAATATCAATAAGTTAATGCTCAATTTAAACATATGATATCTACACATCACCTCTTTGAATGTGATCCCTTATAAAGTATTGCTTAATTTCTATGTGCATTGTTCTGGAGTGATGAACAAGATTTTTGGACAAGGCCGAGGACACTTGAATTATTGTAGAATAAGGAAATGTACTTTGCTTCAACTATCGAAAGGACTACTAAACTTTGCTTCTTACTAAACTAGGACACTAGTGTGTTTCCAAGAAGTTGACAACAACCACTAGTGCCTCTTCTATTTGTTATACCACCTACAAAGTCTACATTTGCATATCATAATAGATTAAACGAGTTAGTTTATGGATATCACAACCCATAATTTTCAATTTCTACAACATATCTAAAAATTTGTTTAAGTGCTTTTAAATTTGCTTGAAATCTGACATACTTACAAATAGTAAATATAATATCTAGTCTACTTGCAATTAAATATAACAATGAGTCAATCATACCTCTATACTTCTTATCAAAATCCTTTCCTTGTTCATTCTTGTCCAAACTTAAAGAGGGATATATTGGAGTATCCATTGGTTTAAAGTTTTCAAACTTGTACCTTTTAATAAGCTCATTTGTGTATTTGGCTTGATTGATGAAATTTCCTTCTTCAATTTACTTTATTTGAAGTCCAAGGAAAAAATTCATCTCAACTATCATACTCATTTCAAACTCTCCCTTCATAAGCTCAAAAAAATATTTACACAAGTATTCATTAATACTACCAAATATAATATCATTTATATATATTTGTAGAAGTAAGAAATTCATCTTAGTTCTTTTTATGAAGAGAGTAGTGTCAACCTTTCCCCTTGAAAACCCATTTTCTAAGAGAAAAGGGCTCAACCTTTCATACTAAGGTCTAGAAGCTTATTTCAGGCCATAAAGGGCCTTAGAAAGTTTGCACACATGGTTAGGCAACTTATCTTCAAATTTAGGGAGTTGCCTAACATATATCTCCTAATTTGCAAAGTCATTAAGAAATGTAATTTTTTCATCCATTTGATAAAATTTAAATTTCATATAAGAAGCATAAGCAAGCAGCATCTTAATATATTCAAGTTTAGCAATAGGAACATAGGTTTCATCACAGTCTATTCTCTCTTGTTAAGTGAAACCTTGGGCCACAAGTTAAGCATTATTTCTAATATGTTACCTTACTCATCTAGTTTGTTGCAGAAGATCTATCTCATACCAAGGATTGAAACTCCTTTAGATGGTGGCTTTAGGAGTTTCTATACTTGATTCCTTTCAAATTGGTTTAATTCTTCTTACATTGCCACGATCTATCCTTCATTGCCAAGAGCTTCTTCAATAGTATTAGGCTCTATCTATGAAAATAGAGTGAGATTATTACAATTTTGTCTAAATAAAGATCTTGTCCATTATCCTTCACTTGGATCTCCAAGAATATATTGTATTGGATAAGATGTAGAGTGCTTCCACTTTCAAGGTATTCTAACGTCTCTTCTTGATGTATCTTGATTCATATCTTAAGTTGATGTTGAAGGCTCAGCTCTTTGATTAGTTGAAGAACTTTACACTTTATCTTTGTTTCCTATAGAAATTTGCAGTTGACTAATTCCTTAAGTTAGCTATATGCCCTAGTCTCTATTGACAATCTGAAGATTGTTTTCTTGAAGGTTAAGTTTACTTCTAGTTCACTTGAGTTCACTCTAATTTTTATTTGCAATTCTGAGTGGACTTGTTGAGAAGTCACTTCTTCTTTCTTAGACTCTAGTACTCATTTGCTTTTAATTATTTATTATAGCTAATTCTTTATCCTTATTTGTTCCAACATATGTTTTCAAGGATTTATTAGATTCATCAAAGGCAACATACACAAAACTCTTTTACAATTATAGTTAGTTTATTTACAGACTTTATATGCTTTGTTAGTGGTAGAGTAACTTAGGAAAATATCTTCATCACTATATGTGCTAAATTTAGCCAAGTTATCTATACCATTATTATGAATGAAATATTTACAACCAAAAGCATGAAAGTAATTAACGTTAAGTTTCCTTTCTTTCCATAATTTATATAAGGTCTTCTTAAGAATAGGTCTAATAAGACACCTATTTAAGATATAGCAAGCAATATTTATGGCTTCAATCTAAGAGTAATTTGGGAAGATAATTATCAATGAGCATAGTTTTAGCCATATTTTGAAGATGATTATTTTTCCTTTTAATTACTCCATTTTGCTAAAGAGTTCTAGATGTTGAAAAGTTATGGTAAAACCCTTCTTATTATAAATTATTTTTAACAATTTTTTCTCAAATTCCTTACCATAATCATTCTAAATACTTGAAATTAAATATCCATGTTTTCTTTAAACCTTTCTATAAAAGGCCTCAAAATTCTTAAAAGTTTTGTCCTTATGGGGCTAGAAAGAGAACTCAGATGAACTTAGAATAATCATCAATGATAACAAATACATAGTTTTTTCCACCAAAGCTTTGAACTTGCATAAGGCCAAGGAGTTCCAAGTGCAATAATTGCAGAGTCTAGGTTAAGGATACCTTTTTCTTCGCTTTAAAGGAGAATCTTGTTTGCTTTCCTAATTGGCATGTATCACATAAATGGATCTTTTTCAAAATCTAGCTTAGGAAGTCCTCTCATGATGTTAAGCTTAAATAATTTAGATATAGTATACATGCTTACATAGCTAAGCTTTTTATGCCATGACCATGGATCATTGTAGGTGGAGGAGAGACATGTCATGATCTTTGAACCCAAAGAACTAAGTCTAATAACATAAATGCTTTTGTCTTTATCTCACAAATAAGACTTTGTTATTATGATAGACTATGTATTATATGAACTCAAAAATTACTTGATAGCCTTTATCACATAATTGATTTATGTTAAGTTAATTATGTTTCAGGCTATCAATTAAATAGACATCATTAATGCAATAATTTTCACTTAACTCAACTTTATCACTACCAATGATTTTGCCTTTTCCACCATTATTGAATATGACCAACCCTCTATTTTTATGAGTGAAGGAAAGGAACTTAGAGGGATTTCTAGTTATATGCCAAAAATAGCTACTATCTATCAACCGCTTACATTTAGATATGTAATATCTGGTTCTTTGAAGATAAGAGAAAATGCGAGAAACGTAACATATGGTTTTTCTGTAAACGAACAAAATTCACTGGATACAACAGCAAGTCTCCCGAAATGACTTAGTTAAGGTCCCCAAAAATTTGGAAAGTATTCTAGACTCCTAAAAATGAGAATCTCAAGCTCAGATGGAAAGAAAAACAAAACTAGAATGAAGAAACATAATGCAATGAAAGGTTGACGAAACGTAAGGGTATTTTTCGTTATTTTGAGCAAATTTTGGAATTCTCATATGATGGTTTTTTAAATGAAATTTTTTGAGTTCTCCAGAGTTCTTAGAGGCCCTAAAAACCATAGAAAGTCCCGGAACAGTTAAAACCCCTCCGATGGACATGTTCTAAAGTCGGTTAACTCAAATTTTGACTAATTTGTTCAAGAAGATTTTAGCTCCGATTTGAGTTATTCGAAATGCACTTTACTAAATTAGGAACCTAACTTTTATAATGAAAAAGATGGTTCTTAAAAAGGAGCTAAAACAAGTTAGAAATGAAAATGCCAAAAATGAAAGGTGAAATTAGAATTTTTAAGATAGTGGAAGCTTCTTGAACACTCTTTAAGTTTCTTATTTCTTCTCTCATTCATTTGCACAACCCATTCTGCTCAAAAACTAGAGAAAACACCAACTCTCTTAGGCACAACATGGAAGAGAAGAAAGGAGGAAAAAAAGTAAGGAAAAGGTAAAGAATTTCATGGATGTTCATGCTCCTTCTTCTTCCAAACTTGTTCCTTTCCTCTTAAGCTTTCTTCTTATGATTTTATTAAATTTTTTGGATCTGTTTTGAGGGAGGAATAGAGGGAAAAATTCAGATTTGAAGAGAGAAGGGCAAGAAAAGTGAGAATCAAACAAGAAAATAAGGAAAAATAAGATAAATATTCTATCCCATAGTAGCTACTTCCTCCTCCTTCTTCTCCCTATTTCGCCCCATGTATGTAGATACAAGAGGGCTTGAATTTTGGGTAGAACTAAAGGTGAATTCTATGAATTTAAGGGAGGAGAGTAAGAATATGCAAAGAAATCCAAGTAAAAACCATGAATTTGCAAGATAAAAAAGTTAGGGTTTTGATTGCACATTAAACTCTATCATGGACCCTAGTCATATTTTATAATGTTTAAGTGTTCATATGAGTTCTTAAGACATCAAGAGATTTTCTTACATATTTCTCCCATCAAAGGAAGCAAAGAAACTCCATTGGTGTCTTATGGAAGTATAGCTTTGGCCAAGGAGAGTTAATGCACCTAGGGAGTGTTTTAATTTCTTCCAAACTTATTCTTGCATTATGTATGATAGGAGAATATGAGAGGAAGCCTTAGAAAAAAATTTAGAAACCATAGATAGTGAGATGGCCTTATATGTTTCATAATATGGCTCAAAAAAGCAACATCTAGCTAGGCTCCTAGAATTGATTGTGTGATGACTCCACGAGGTTTAAATAGAGTCAAGAATCATAAATGAATAGATAGAACGGAGCCAAGATGATATTTTCTTAAGGTTACTTCATTAAGTGTATTATGGAATCATAAAAGAGTCTTATGAGTCACTTAACTTTTCTAGTGATTATGTGGCCTTAGAATTTGATTCAGGAGTATAATTAGCTTTCATATAACATGTTTAGGGCAAGAGAAGTGATCTCCACCTTCTTGGGTGTGTGAGGTTAAGGGAGAGGATTCAAGACTCAAGAAAAAAAGTATGTAAATGCAAGCAAGGTAGCTCACTCCTCCTTCTCTTATGCATGAATATATGTTTGGCTTGTCTTTGAATGTGTGTATGTGTTTTAAGGCATGAAGAGTATCCTAGCATGATTTTATATGCCATGGTACCATGATGATGCATTATGTTTTCAAAGGATGGTTATGATGCTTGCTTGGATTTGCATAAGTGTGGTGAAGCCAAGAACCCTTAAGATTGTTTAAGATAAAGTAAAGAGTCACCCAAAGGTGAGGTTGACTCTTAAAAGCAAGGTTGAGTCCAAGAACCTCTTAAAAGAATGGGTGAGGGAAGTTTAAAACCTACAAGTGAATAAGTGAGGTTAATCCACTTACTTGGCAAGTCTATATATGCTATGTGTGACTTGTTCAAATGCTAAGAATGTTCCTTGAATACTCACACATGTTAATATGTCAATGCATACATTTTTAAGGCTTGTATTGCATACTTTATGTGTGATTGAAAGGGAGATGAGCTATTGGGATTCTTTGAATCTCATTCCCTCCTCTCTAATTTTTTAATATGCTAAGTGGACCAAGAAAGCAAGGAGATGGAAGCCAACCTCTTGAGAGATGAGAGCATGATATTGAAATGCATGAAATTTGCTCTTTAAGGGCATCAAGGTGGCAAATGTTGTAATCTATGGTTGTATATGACCTATGACCTTATAAGTATGTATAATTATGCTAATGTATCATGTATAAATGAGATTTAAGGTTATATGTATGGAAATATGCATCTTGGTCATGTAATCGCAAGTTTGGCTCTTGAATGGTTTGATGCATTATTATATATATGGAAGTGGAATGGCCAAAATGAGATGCATGAGGTTTGAGACCACTTAGACAGTTCATAAAAGTCATATTCATGCTTTTAAATTTGCTCAAGAGGTGCCAAACACTAAAAAAGACCATTTGGGCACACTTGTTATCTAATATGGAGCAAAATTGACCATATTAGAAACCTATACCACTTTTTGTCTAAATGAGCTCTTCTTGATCTGAGATTTGGCATATAATTAGAGCTTATTGAGAGTTTTTGGAAAGCTAAATTATATAATTTTTAAAGCTCTATGAAATATTTGATAAATTTTCAAAATTGAAAATTTTTTTGAAATTGGTTCAAGTACTGTTCACTCAGGTCTAAAATTGAATTCTATCACTTAAGGGGCAAATGATGTCCAATTGTCACAAAATTTTGTAAGGAGAAACTAGACATTCTCGGTGACTTGTTCCAATTGGAAGCACCCCATTTAGATGTCTAGAGATAAAGATATGAATTTTTGGAATTTTTGTCCAATATCAATCATCTAGATAAACCTCAGGTACTATTTGATTAGTTTTTTAAGTCTGAATGTGCCTAAAATGGTCCATAGTTATTTTTTTCCTTTATTTAACATCCATATCTTTCTAGATTGGTATCATTTATATGGATTAAATTTTTTTAAAATTAATTGAAAATTTTTGAAGTTCACAGTAGAAACTTATATCAGTACCAGTAGCCAATTTGACCTCTGCTCTTTTTTCAATGTCAAACATTCTCTGTGTGATGTGTCATGACTTGAAAATATTTTTAGCATAAAATAGACATCTGTAGATTTCTAGAATATTAAAGAATTCATGATTTCACTTTTTTTTTAGAATTAGTTATGATTTTTTAAAATTTGTGATAAAAAGACAAAATTTTGGTCAAGGCTAATATCATGAATTTTGTGTCTTCCATTGCCTTGCACGAGTTCTAGGCTACTTTTGGTGATGAATTTGAGTTGTATCTATGTAATTAAATATGAGAATATAATACATGAGTCCATATGGCCCACGGGACTCCGAAAAAAAAATTTATGCATAGCGCAACGCAAATTTATTCACTTTTAATGCCATTTTCTTGCCTCTTTTATGAAATGCATGGCAATGGACATGAGAATAGCATAAGACAAACTAAGAAATTATGCTATTACAAGATATCCTTCCCTTTAAGCATACCTACAAGCAAACTAGTTTTCTTAGGGACCTAAATCTCTTTGGGTCCTTTAGAATTAGTTTTTGGTGCAATAGTACCCTTTATAATCCGTTTTCTTTCTTGAATTTGCATTTATTACAAACATGGCTAGATTGATTGTAGGCAAGACAGGTAGCAAATGATGAAGATTTAAAAAGAAAATTTTATATAACTTACTATTTTTCTTTATAGCCTATTCTTGTTTTATCAACCATACATTTTTGTTCTACTAACAATATATTTAGATTCTTTTCTCATTTCACAAAGTTAGCTAGATCTTTAGTTAATATTTCAACTTGTTATTTGAAGGTTTTGTTTTCTTTAAGAGCTAATATTAACTTATTTTCAAGAATCTAAAAATTTTCTTCAAATTTAGAACTTACTTTGAGTTGACCTTCATACTTAGAGAACAACCTTTTAAAAGTTTTATTAGCTTTTTGATGTATTTCCTTTATTCTTCTAGTGCAAACTTCTTTTTCTTAGCATGCTTTTTTAATTTATTTACAAATAATGCTACGTCTTTATCATCTATATCACTATCACCACCATCATCATCATCAGTTAGTTGTTGTTCAGTAGTTAAAACTTTTAATCTAACCATTGTCTACCTTTTCTCCTTATGCCTTTTGATATGGTTCTTTTGGTAGGCAATGAGAAGGCCTCTTATCTCATCATAGGTCATAGTGTTGAGGTGTCCATTGCTTTCAATAAAATCTACTTTGGATTGTCATTTTTCAAAAAGGATCCTAAGGATCTTACTATTTAACTCACAATCAGTATAAACTCTATCAAGAGATTTGAGTTCTCTTATTATTTTGCAAATCTTGTATACATTTCTTCAATACTTTCACTATCCTTTATGTGGAACAACTAATACTCATAAGTGAGGGCGTTGAGATTACTTTCCTTCACATTTGAGGTTCATTTATGAGTGACCTTAAAATTCTTCCACATTTATTAGGCCTTTTCATAGCTAGATATTTTGTTATATTCCTTACCACTAATAGCAAAGATGAAAATTGATAGTGCACTTGTTGCATTGAACCATCTTGATATCATCTTCTATTGACTCTTATTTGGGTTTGTCTATGACCTCTCCTATTATGAGATTTGCTGATTTAGGCATTTTAGGCCCATTCTTTATCACCTCATAGACCAGGTAGTTAATTGATTGAATTTATATTCTCATTAATGCTTTTCAATGAGAATAATGTTTTCCATTGAAGTATAGTAGTTTGGTTGTAGAGAATCTTTCCTGGAAGTAAACTCCCTTAAGTATGTGTAAAGCCATCTTTCTACAAAATAAGATTTTTCTTTAAGTTGTTAAGTGCTAAATCAATGTGACCTACTTTGATATCAATTGATAAGCATATGTAGAGGGGGATGAATAGGTGTGTAGTGAAAAAGTGAAAAATAAGTGAAAATAATTGCAAATTTAAGTTAAATAAAATTTAAGCATATAGTGAACCAAGTTAAGCGAAACTTTCTCAAATGTTCCTCACTTATATGTAAGTACATTACAGCTAAGTTAAGGATGACGCAGGAAACATTACCTGAGTATATGTTGCAAGTTATGTTAGTTTAAAGTAAAGCACAAATAAAGAGTTAAGGAGAGAAATAATGCATGATGAATTATCCTAGTTCAACCCCTCTGACTTACATTCAATCACCTTAGAAATAAAAAGATTTCTTGCACTATCAAAATAATAACTTACATTGTAAGCTAACCTTCACTTGCCTAAGGGTTTTCATAAGCACACTTTTAACTTATTTACACAAGGTTTTACACAAGTTTACCTTTAACTTACTCTCACACAAGGTTTTACTCAAACTTACTCTCAACTTACTTTCACACTTGAGAGTTACAACAAAGGTTAATGAGAGAAGATTTTCAACCTAATAAGGGATTATAATGACACTTAAAAAATGCTTCTTCGAAAGTTAATGGACTAGATTAAATACACAAATGATTTCTAATAATTCCTTTATGAATTGCTTCTTCAATCTTGAACGCATTTATGCTTCTCTACCAATTTATAGCCATTAATAATAATGTCTCTTTTCTATAAAGTAGAGCATTAAGTGTAGCATCTTTTTAACAAGAATAGAAGATCTATGTCTTCAATGTTCAACTATTCTTTCTCAATGGCACTATGCTTATAAAGTTTTGTCTCATCTTTCTTAATGTTCTTTAAGGCTTCATAGATTAGACAAATAGCATGCTCTTTTTTTTATAGAAAAATGTTAGTTACAAAGGAGATATAATAAAGTTGATGCAAATATACATTATTCCATTTGTATTGTTCGAAAGTCAAAATTATCAAAGATTTGTCAATTAGCTCATTAATGATTATCAGACAAATAAAAGACAAAAATTTTAATAGGCTTAGTTTTAGTTAGGCTTTTTCATATATAAGAATATTTGTTTTGTTATTATCAAAGTTATGGCCTAGTGAAATTATTGGGCCTAACAAACCTTGGGCTAACACATATTTGACACTACTAATTTTGACCATGATTGTAATATAACTTATGATAAGTTCACTGTAGTTCCATGTTTAATGAGTAGCTTGGTCTACTAATAATAATGATATGTTTTGTGGTTTTCTTAAACTGTTCTTGTTCCATAAGCTTTTATGAAGGAAGCTATTATAATCCTTGTCACACACATTACTATAAACACCGTGCGATATAAATGAGAAAAGTTAGGGAAGGATACCTTCAAGTTATTAAATTATTACTATGTTGCTCTTTTCTAAGCTTCTGGGAATGCATATTCAAGCTCACAGAGATTTCCATGTGCCTTTTTTTTTTTTACCTAAAGAAGTTGAAGTTGTGGGTTGTTTGAAACTAACTACAAAAGATAAAGGACCCATTGAACCACATATTTGACAAATAGGCATTTGCCACTTCTTCTTTAACAATTGTCTAGAATGAAGTTTACATGGAAAAATTCTTAGGTAGGTTCAAGCAAGCCAATCATCAAAAGATAAATAAAAACATTATATATGCTTTTCAGTAAGATTTATCTTTGATTTATGCATGTATTTCTTTGAAATTAGTTTGATCTATAATTTTTTTTATAAACTAAATTTATCTAAGAATATATATTTATATACATATAAATACATACATATATATATATATATATATATATGTATAATATATATATATATGTATAAAACTTTGGGAAGAAAAAGGTAAAAGGATCTTGATGAGGTTTCAACAGTAGGTGGCTCTGTTGTTTTACAATTTTAGGTGTTGATGCTTATTCTTTAGAAGTTGGGTGGCTACAAAAAGACCACACTTTAGTGCTGGGCTCACCATGGGTAAGTGTAATATCCGATTCTTTGAAAATGAGAGAAAACGCGAGAAACGTAACGTATGATTTTTTCATAAATGCACGAAATTTACTGAATACAAAGGGAAGTCCCTATATGGAGTGATTTCAGGTCCAATAAAATTAGAATAATATTCTAGAGTTAAAATAATGATGAGTCAAGGCCAAAGGTGCCATAAAATCAGAGCCAGAATAGCCAGATGGATTTTAATGAAAATGCAACAAAACGTATTGGTATTTTTGTAATTTGGAGGTAATTTTTAGAAAATTCAAAAGAGGACTTTTTAAATGAGAAATTTGAGTTTTTTGGAGTTATTAGAGGCCCTAAAAACCATGAGAACCCCCAGAATAGTTTAAACTCCTCTAGTGAGTAATTTCAATCGTCAATTGACTAAAACTTTGACCGAACAGTTCAGAATAGTTTTAAATCCAATTTGGGTAAAACCAAAGCCATTTTATGAATCAGAGAACCCAAATTTTATGATGAAAAAGACAATTCTAAAAAAAGAGTTGAAATCAACCCAAATGGACAAAACTAAAAAGAGAGACTACATTGCAAATTTAAAAGTTACTTAAATGAACCCCTATACTTATAAAAACAACTCCACTTCTACCCCCTCTTTATGAATGAATTTTTTAGGGTAAAACAAAACCAAGGGTAGAGGAGAATGGTGCACAAGATGGAGGGAAAAAGGAAGAGAGAAACTTCAAAAAGTATAAAAATTTCATAGTTTTTTATGCTTTTTCCTTCACCAATCTCCTTCTCCTCTCTCCCCTCTTTCTTTCTATGGTTTTGTTAAAGTTTTTGGGTCTATATGGAGGGCCAAATAGAGGTGGAAAATTCATATTTGAGGAGAGGAAGCCAAGCAAAGTGAGAAACAAGCAAGAAAAGCTAAGAAAACCAAGGTAGTTTGCCATTTTCCAACTTAATCTTCCTTGCTCTTCTTCTCTCCATTTCGCCCTTTGTAAGACCATCCAAGAGGGGTTGGATTTCTAGCTAAACTAAGGGTGAATCTTAGAAAAATAAGGGAGGAGAATAAGAATATGCAAAGGAAACAATCAAATAGCCATTAGATTTCAAGATAACAAAGTTAGGATTTCAAGTATTCCACCAAAAATCTAATTTGATACAATAATTCCTAGGCTTAAATGAGTATTTGGATGAGCTCTTGAGATCCATAGAAGGCTCCACATATGCATCTTCCATCAAGAAAACAAAGCAAACTTACTTGGTGCTCACATGCTTTATAGCCATAACCTAGAGAGGTTGGAGCACCTAAGGGTAGTTTTAATTTATTTCAAGCTTATTTTTTAGTCATATATGATAGAAGAGGATGAGAAAAAGTCTTAAACAAATTTTAGAAGTCATAGATAGTGAGATGGTATCATAGATTCTATATTATGGCTTAAAGAAACAACACCTAGATTGGCTCTTTGATTTGATTGTGTGATGACTCCAAGAGGTTTAAATGGAGTCAAGAATCATAAATAGATAGAGAGAATGGAGCCAAGATGATGTTTTCTTAAGGTTGCTTCATTAAGTGTATTATGGAATTATAAAAGAGCCATATGAACTACCTAGCTTTTCTAGTGAATGTATGACTTTAGAATTTGATTCAAGAGTATAATTAGCTTCCATATGATGTATCTACGCCAAAAGAAATAATTTCTACCTTTTTTGTGTGTGAGGCTAAGGAAGAGTAACCAAATTCAAGAGAAAAGGTTTGCATTTGTAACAAAGGTAGCTCCCTCTCCTTTCTCTCATACATGGATGAGTGTTGTCTTGTCTTTAAATGTGTGTATGTACGTGTTAAGCCATGAAAATGTGTTCTAGCATGATTTTATATGCCATGATACCATGATGTTATTTTATACATTCAAATGATGTCTTGTTACCTTACTTTGGTTTGCTTGAGTGTGGTCAAGCCAAGAACCCTCTAGCCATGGTGAGGATGAGCCAAGAACCCTTAAGGATAGTTAAGACAAAGTTTAAAGTCTCCCAAGAGCAAGGCATAATTCAAGGCCTTTGAGAAAAAGGATAAGGCAAGTCTAAAATTTTAAAAGAGAATGGGTGAGGATAATCCACTTACTTGGCAAGCCTATGGATATTTTGTATGACTTCTTGAATGCCAAGAATGCTTCTTGAATAGCTACATGCTTTGTAATGTTCATGCATGCATTTTTAGACATTGGATTTGCATTCTTTATGTGTGATTGAAATGGAGAAGAGTTATTGGGATTCCTAGAATCTTATTCCTTCCTCCCCACATGTTTAACATGTCTAGGTGGACCAAGGGAGCCAAAGAGTGAGAGCCATCAAGCTTAGAAGAAGAAAATTGACAACCAAGTGTATAAAAATGTCAATTTATGGCCATATGAGTGGCACATAATGTAATCATTTATTTTATATATTGTATAACATCATGAACATATATAAATATGAAAATGGATGATGTATGAATGAGATTTAATGCCATATGTATGAAATAGCATGATTTGGACATTAGAGAGTAAGACTTGACTTGTATGCTCTTGTTTATATCTTGGAGTGGATGAGTGAGTTTGAAAAATCTGGGTTCATGCACCTTTGAGACAAGTTTAGTAGACCATTTTGGTGCTTTCCCACTTGTTCAAGTGGCTATGGTTATCTTAGAAGTAATTTTAGACCATTTGGACCCCTTATAAGCCACAAAAATGACTATTATCCAAACCAATGTCAAAATCTGACTAAATGAATCATTTTGCCCATGAAATTTGGTATACATATAGATTTTATCTAAAGCTTTTTGAGAAGCTAAAGACTAGATTATTTGGAGCTCTGTGGGATTAATTATAATTTTTCAAAGTTGACACTTTTCTGCTGACTGATGCAAACACTGTTCATATGGTTAATTGCTTGGGCTATATTATTCGAGGGGCCAATGATATCCAATACTCATGAAATTTTATAGCCATAAACTAGACATGATAAAATTTTTATTGGCCACTAAGATCACCTTAATTGGACCTCTGAGCAAGGAGATATGAATTTTTGAAATTGGAGGACAATACTAGTAATGACAATCAACTTCTAGTATTATTCCATCAATTTCCAATAGTGCTGCCTCTATTGTAGCCTAGATTTACTTTTAGAATAAAGTAGACATCTATAGCCTTTTAGAATGGCAAAGTATACTTGATTTCTATTTTTCTAGAATTAGTTATGATTTTTCAAAATTTATAATAGTAACTTGGAAATCCTACCCGAGGCTGCATCATTAATTTTCATGTGTACCATCTACTTGCACGAGTTCTAGGCCACTTCTTGAGATAGTTATGAGTTGTATTTGTATAATTAAATATGAGAATGAGATAGATGAGTTCATATGGTCTACAGGACACTGAATGAAAAATTTATCTACTACGCAACGCAAATTTATTCATTCTTTTTAATGTCATTCTTTTGCCTTCTTGTGAAATACATGGGATAAGGCATGGAAATAACATGAGATAAGCTAGAGAAACATGGTGTTATAGTAAGTGAGTACTATTCTTTTGTAACTCCATAATTTTCAATATGACGCTACCACATAAATAAGATTTGTTGTCGTATATTCTTTGGCAATTCTTGTAAAACCCCCAACAAAAGTCAAGTATAATTGGCGGTTACTATGAACTACCAACAAAAATAGAGAAAATGTTGGTAGTTCATTAAGAATCATCAATAAAAACCTCTTTGTTTGAGGTTCTTATGAACCACCAATAAAAGTTTGGCTTTGTTAACCGCTAGCAAAGGCCTTGACCTTTGTTAGTGGTTATTTAGGAACCGCCAATAAAGGAATTTTTGTTAGTGGTTCATAGACTAACCACCAACTATTTTCATTTTAAATTCCCCTTATTCCTTTTAGCGTCTACCCCTCTAGTTTATCCCTTCTTCTTTTAAAACCACATGCAAACTCCACTACCAAGAAGACCGTGTGCTATTGTCCTTCTGTCGGTGCCATCCGTATGTCCTTGCATCACCGTTTGTTGTCCTTTTATATGCCACCATTGCAGAGTCTCCCGTCCTGTGTCAGCCTATCTTTCTCCCACATTGCATGCACCAACCATTTACTCTTGTTTTGTTGAGAGCTCCACCAAGATAACATATGTCTCACGTCTGTGTCCCACATCTGCCATTTCCTCTACCACTATCCACCCGCCTCTGTCATCTTCTGCCCACGTCTACCATTTTGCTCCTTTTTTTCCATTTTCCTATAAGTTTATCTCATTTTTTTAATTTTTTGTAAAATTAATTTATTTTAATTAATGCATTTTTTCTTTAAACAAAGAAAATGGTAAATATTTTTCTCCATTTTAGGTTCCCATCTTCCATTCCTTTAATTTTGCATCTGTGCCTTTTTTTTGGAACTACTATTTCTTTTTTTTTATGACATATTAAGATAATGTTTACAAAATAATTCTTTTGGTATGATAGAATGTGCAAAATATAATATAGCTAAGTCACATGAAAGAAGAGAAACATTATTCTGTCACTACTCTTTGATTATGGATTGCTGGAATATTGTTCTAAGCCTAGGAAACTTTCATTTTTGTGTTGTCATGCTGCTAGTTTTTCTTTGAAATATAGATTGCAACAAAAGAATAATTAAATAAAGTATAATATGGTTATATTTAGTAGGGTAATAGGTAGGAGTCCAAGTAAATTAAGAATCACTAATCATATTTCTCTCTTAAATTGGTTCTTGTTAGATTGAAAAGGTATGGATTGGAAATGAATGTTTGTTAATTGTCTATTTAGGAAATATGAGGATGGAGTAAAAAAGTTTATTAGGTTTGCAGTTGAGTATGCAAAAGACTCTAGTAAAATTATATGCCCTTGTTTGAATTGCTGCCATGTGAAGTGAATTAGTGCAGCTGAGTTGGAAGATCATTTAGTGTGTAATGGGATTGACCAAAGTTATACACGTTGGATAAAGTATAGCGATACAAGGATGAGCATGGTAACTAAGAGTATAGTAGGAGGTATGCCTCAAACGATTTTGACACAAGTACATATAAGGCTCATTGTCTTGAAGAGATGGCAAATATGGTTGAAATAGGTTTTCAAGATTGTCCTGAAATGTTTGAAAGGTTAAAAAGTAATGTAGAAAAATCATTGTATTTGAGCTGTGCTAAATTCACACAATTGTTAGCTGTGTTGAAATTATACAATTTGAAAGTGAGAAATGGATGAAGTGATAAAAGTTTTATAGAATTACTTGTACTTTTGAAAGATTTGCTACTAGAAGATAATGAGCTCCCTACCCAAACATATGAGGTTAAACAAATGTTATGCTCTATTGGCATGAGTTATGAGAGGATACATACTTTTCCCAATAATTGCATTTTATTTTGAAATGAATATGTATCGTTAAAGAAGTGTTCAAATTGTAATGCCTCTAGATATAAATAGAAAGAATCGAGTTCGACAAAGGTGATATGGTATTTTCCCATCATACCTAGATTCAGACATATGTACAATAGTGCAGAAGATGTGAAACAGTTGACATGGCATGTTGATGAAAAGATTTAAGATGACAAGCTTTAACATCCTACAGATTCTCCTCAATGGAAAAAAATTGATCATGAGTACCCTGACTTTAGGCAAGAAGACAAAAACCTACACCTTGCATTGGATATTAATGGAATGAACTCGCACGCTATCCAAAGTAGTACCTAGGGTACATGGCCAGTGATTTTAGTGATTTATTACCTACCTTTATGGCTATGTATGAAGTGTAAGTATATGATATTGTTTATGTTAATTTCTAGGCCCAAGCAACCTGGAAATGATATTGACGTATACTTGACTCCTCTAATTAACGATTTGAAGCTAATGTGGGAGACGAGAGTGGATGCATATGATGGGTATAAGGAAGAAATATTCAACTTGCGAGTTCTACTATTTGGGATAATCAATGACTTTTTAGCATATGATAATTTGTCAGGATACAGTATCAAAGGACATTGCATATGCTTTATTTATGAAGAGGGCACACATTCCATATAGCTGAAATATTGTATGAAGAATGTCTTCCTTGGGAATCGCAGATTTTTGCCTTCACAACATCATTATTGGTGGTGGAGAAAAGCTTTCAATAGGATGACAAAGGAAGGTAGTGCACCTTTGCCGTTAATTGATGAGTAACTGTATGAAAAGGTAAAGGATTTAGATAATAATTTTGATAAACCTTTTGTAAAACACCTTAGGACAAGCAGGTAGAAGAAAAGGTTTATTTTCTTTAAACTATCATATTGGAAGTCCTTGTATGTGATACAGTTCCTTGATGTGATGCATATTGAGAAAAATATATGTGATAATATAATTAGTACATTACTCAATGTGCGAGGAAAGACTAAAGTTAGGATTAAGGCAAGGTTAGACTTAGTTACTTTAGGAATAAGAGGAAAATTAGTACTGGTGAAGGAGGAATATAGCATTTATCTACCTCCAGCGGCATATACTCTATCTAGAAAAGAAAAAATTTGTTTTTGTAAATTTCTTGAAGGAGTTAAGGTTTCAAAGGGTTACTCTTCAAACATTAAAAAACTTGTATCAATGAAAGATCTAAAGTTGAAAGGTCTTAAGTCTCATGATTGCCATGTTCTGATGGAGCATTTGATTCTTGTGGTTTTATGTTCCATTTTGCTCAAAAAGGTACGAGGGACAATTACTAAACTATGCTTCTTCTTCAAATCCATTTGCAGTAAAGTGATTGACCTTACAAAATTATCACCATTGTAAAGACAAATTGTGGTCACTTTGTGCGAACTTGAGATGTATTTCCCCCTTTTGTTCTTTAACATGCTGGTTCACTTAACTGTTCACTTGGTTAGGGAGACACAGATGTGTGGCTTAGCTTATTTGAGGTGGATGTATCTAATTGAGCATTACATGAAGATATTAAAAGGGTTTGTTAAAAATTGAAGTCGACTAAAGGGTTGCATTGTTGAACGGTACATAGTTGAAGAAGCTATTGAATTCTGTACCGAATACCTATCTAATATCAATAATATTGGGCTTATGATATCTCGACACATAGGAAGAATTGTTCGGAAAGGGATTATGGGAAATGAAATAGTTAGCATCACAAGTATATAGTGGAAGCAAGCACACCTATATGTTCTGCATAACTTTGATGAGATTGAGCCATATGTGTGGAAACACAAAGAGATACTTAGGAGCTTGAACCCCAATAAGAATGAAAGTTGGATATCGAAAGAACATAATTGGCTTTTTATAGATTAGCTTAGAAATAATATTTTCTTAGAGTTAGATGTGAATCCTGGTGCAATTTCTAAAAAATTGAGATGGTTAGCAAGAGGTCCAAGACTACATATCTTCTCTTACACCAGTTATCTCATCAATGGCTACACTTTTTATACAAAAGCGTAGGATGATCAGAGTATAATGTAAAATAGTAGTGTAACTCTTATAGCTCAGTCTATGCATATTTCCAATGCTGAAGACAAAAATCCTATCTATGCAAACATATCATAGTTTAAGATAATTGAATACATATGGGAGTTAGACTACATTTTATTTTGGGTGTCGGTCTTCAGTTATAAATAGGTTGGCAACAAAAATAGCCTTCTAATTGATGAGCCAAGGTTTATCCAAGTGAATCTTAATAAGGTAAGGTACAAAGACAAGCCTTTTATTTTTGTATCATAAACTCAACAAGTGTTCTATCCCTGATCCTGATAGTAAAAAGTAGTCCATCATTCTATTGACAAACAAAATGAATGAGGACAAAGATGATGTTCAACACGGTCAACATACCAATGTTGAGGGTCATCCCTTTTTGGGGACGTCACTTGAAAGTGATTCCACTAAAGATGATGCCTTGTATATGAGAGATGATCATAAAAAAGGTATTTGGATTTTAAAGAAAGGGTAAAGAAGTCTAAATCAAATGAGAAAAAGAAAAATATTGTCTTAAATATGTATGCTTCATTTTATTCTTTAATTTCTTTGTATGTCCCATTGAATTTTTTAAATATTTTTTCTTTTAATTTTAGAATTAATTTTGCTTATTCTTCTAAGTAATGTGTTTAAATTTCATTATAAGCGAATGGCTTCTCCAACTGGTCATGACAGTGTTCCAAATGATGTGATGAAAGAGATAAACTAAATTAAACGAGGTTTAACCATCCTAAAAGAGTTGACCCACACAAAAAGCATTAGGAAGAAATTCGAGGTTCAATGGAATGCCAAGGGTCAACCAATTAGGAAAAGTAGTAAAAAATTAATCAGCTATATTGGAGTTATAGCTCGTATGAATGTGCACATTATTGTAAGTTACTGGTGAAGGGTTGATAATGCCATGAAAAACGTCATTTGGGATGAAATAGCGGTAGCATATTCTGCCACAAGCATTATGGGCTTTCTTATATATACATGCTTTGACAAGTTAATTGTGTTAGTTTGCATATGTCTTTTGATATTAATCAAAATTGAATGAGGTTTGTACATGGGACAACTAGCAAGGCCTTACAATCATTCCATTACATACTCAGTAGTAGATTCTTAAAAGATGCTGATGAGAACATTTTTAACCATACCCCTAAATTATTTCAAGCTATGATAACTCAAGAGGCTTGAGATACATTTACCAGCTAACTACAAGAGGAGTCTTTTTAGGTAATCATATTCTACAATATATAGTTGTTCATTTTAGTGTGCAACAATATGTATTGCTTAGATTATTATGTCTTTTCACAAAAATTAAGTTAGGATAATCGAGAAAGAGTAAAGAGTATTCAATACTCGTACAGGAAAAGCAGATTGGGATACTCAGGCCTTGTACAATAAATGGTATATGAATATATATGTTATCTATTTATGAATATATAATATGCTGCAATACTTACACACTAGTTTTTGTCCTAATACATAGATCGAGCATAAGAGATTAGAAGTTAGCTCAATATTCCATCACATTCTTTGGAAGGTAGCTCAAGTTAATAAAATAGGCGAAATTGACAATGAGTGCGTCCTTGAAGTTTAGAACAAATGTGTAAGTATTAATTAATTATAAAAAATTACAATCAGCCTATTTCATTTTTCTACTTTCAATAACATTTTCTTTTTTATTTATATGTCACAAGATGTCTTATCACAGACCCTCCCAGAAGGCGATGTACTCTCAAGGGGTGATGATATATTAAGCAAGGCACTTGGTGTCTTGAAGCACCCTAGTCGTGTTAAGGGTGTTGGCTTTGGCATTAGTCAAAGAGAATATTTTGAGAGACAAAAGTGCTTGGAGTTACATTCTTCAGCTAAGGTTGCCGAGTTGAGAGAGAAGATGAAAAGACAAGAGCAAGAGCAATCTGAGTTGAGAAAGCACTGGAGGATCAACGATGCCTTATTGAAAATTTGATCAAGATGTAAATAATGAGGAATCAGGCAACAGACGTTAGCCCCAGTGGTAAAAATAGCTGCACACTTGCCTCTCAACATCTCTCTAAGGTCTTTCTTTAACTAAGTTAACAGTTAAGTGCTTTCACTACTTATCAGTAATTTATTTTGTTATGATTTGTTTAGGGCAAAGCAGACTATCTATTATGGTTAGACACCCCTACTCATTATGTGGTTGTAGAGTCAGATGTATAATATTGCATGAGATATACTTTTGTAATGCAATATTACCCACTAACCACACGAGAGTAGTGGTTAATATCCCTATGGAGGCAAATGCTGAATTGCTTGTTCCTATTAAGGATGCAAGAACAGTAGGACAAGCAATAGGGAGCTTCATTGCATGGCCTAATGATCTCATTACGGTAGCTCCATCAAGACAGGTTTGTTAGTTGACACTTCCTTATGGTTTACTTCCTTTTAATTCTTTATTGATTCTAAATTAAACTAACTCACTTTGTTGCACAGTCCACGGTGAAATACTTAAAAGTGTTAGAATTTAGCAAGGAATCAATGACCCCACCATCAAAGCCAAAGCCTAACCCTCTGGTTTCAAATAAATACAGATTGGCTCTTAAAGCATTAGTAGAACAAATGTTAGGAGATGATAACATAAAAATTGTAAATTTCGATAAAAAGAGTTACAACAGAGAAACACATGATGTGCTTATAATGAAACTCATAAATGAGATTCTCCAGCGTGAAATGATAGGGGCCACTACTATTAATCTACATATCAGGTACTTCATCTACTGCACATAAATTATTCTTTACCATGCTCATATCAGTTTATCATTAATCCACTGGTTTCTTCATCTTAGGTACTTGTACCATACATTCTTGGTCCCTGGCAACATTACAAGGAGGTTCATGTTTATTAATCCCCATGACATTGTCGCTTTTTCTCCATAGATGTCACATAGCTAGCTTACAAGTCAATCACAATAAGTAGTCGATTTGTTTGTTGCAAGAGCAAAAAATAAGGTGTTATTCTTGGCCCCTTACATACAAGGGTGAGTCATTTAGTGCTGAACTTTTTAATTATATGTAACTTGAATGTCAACTATTTAATTAAAATTTGTTAAAACTGGTTAATTGTATTAGAGTGTATTGGATGTTGATCATCATCAATTCATATACTCTAAAGATATATTATATGGATCCTTTGAATGGTGATCCAACAAACTGTGAGCAGATGCAGGAGTTATTTAATTAGTAAAAGATGTATTTATTTTCTATGTATTTCTATATAGTTGTATGTTTTAATTTCAAAATAATTTTTTATATTAAGTTTTTTTTCCACTTGCTTGATAGAGTGGTGGTGATGTTCCGTGTAAATCGTAGGTTTAAAGTGTTGAAATAAAAAACACTCACCACGTTATACAAATAGAACAAAATAAAAGTATTTATTAATATTCAAGTAATTATTGAGCACACCATTTCCTAAATTTAATATATTTTTTTATTGGATTTTAACAGTGTCCAAAACAACTAAACAACACAGACTATGGGTACTATGTGATGAGATTTATGAAGGATATCGTTATATACAGACAGTCAATGATCCTAGACACAATATGTAATTCAATTCCTTTAAGTGATTGGATGGTTTTCCTTACCTCTATGTTTCCTTTTGTAATAAAATTTAACTATATAATGGTATCAGTTGTTGGTAATCTACTGTTACAAGTTGTATTTTGTGATATTAGTGCGTAATTTGCTACAAAAGAGAGAGTTTCAGACCTGAGAAATTTCTATTTTTAAGTCGTTATGCTGTTGGATTTTTTTAAATATAGAACTTGCTTTAAAAAAATACTTCTAAAATTTGACTAAGTTCTAGTCATCTAACTTCAAATCATTATTATTTTATTTTGCAATACTTTCCAAATGCATATTGCAAAGAATACTCTAATACTCAGATAGATGAACTCAGGAAAGAGTGGTCTCAATATGTATTCTAACAGTGTCTGTTGATTTAATTGAAATTTACTTGTGTTAATTTCTACTAGTTTTATATTGTTTAATTATATTTGATTTATTGATTGTAATTGTTATTTGATTGATTTATAATAGTTCTTCTTGCTAGTTATTTTGAGTTGATAAATAATTGATGGCTAGAAGAATTGTATAACAAAAACAAAATAAAGTGCTTAAACAAGAGCTAAAAAATGAAAAAGAAAAAAAAAAAGTTTTGGCAATTCTAAATAAAACCACCAGCAAAAGGAAAATTTTGTTGACGATTATTTACTAACCACCAACAAAAGTGATCTTTGTTGACTGTTGTTAAATAACCGCCAACAAAAGATGAACTTTTGTTGGCAATTCTTTTGTTGGCAATTATATAAAAAACATCAACCAAAAACCCTTTTTGTTGGCGGTTTTTTAGCAACCGCCAACAAAGAGTAACTTTTGTTGGTTGTTTTAAATGGCTAACAAATGATTGACTTTTTTTATTGGCGTTTGTATTGTTGGTGGTTGAAAACCGCTAATAAAAGAGAAAAATAACCATCAATAAAACTTTTTCCTATCGTAGTGTGATAAGAGCTTAATTATTCAGACCCTTCCCCCTTATTTATCTCTTTATTCGTTGCATCCATCTGGACGATTCAAAGTTCTAGAATTTAAGCTAGCATCAATGTTCTAAAAGTTAATTCCTATGTATTGCCTATTCATTGTAGTACTGTATATCAACACATATTTAGGGTAAAATTATTGATTTGGTCTTTAATTTTGACTTGTTTTTGAGAATATATAAGTGTAGGATCTTGACATAGGTATAAATCAACCTCAAATTTACAAAGTTGATTAACTATAAAAAATATATATTTTAAATCTTTTAAATTTTGGTGTAATTATAATTTTAATACATTAATTTTAAATAAAATAACATACAAAGGTCTTTTTACCAAAAATACAAGTGGTGTTTGATGTATTCAAATTATAATTAAATCTCAGTTTAGATGTATAAAGTGTATCTTTCCTAATAACTTTTCTATGAATGATTTTTTTCTTACAAACTTTCATAGTTTTATTGAATTATTTTTTTAGTCTCAATAGTCTAATTTAATTTTTAATTTAGTCCCTATCATGAAATTTTGCACGACATGTTCTATTAAATTTTAATGATGTAGTTATCGCATATTATTTTATTACTTTAAATATGCATGATTGAAACATATAATAAATAATAAATAATGAAATGAAACGAATTTACATATATGCATGTGATGCAATACATATTCAATTGTTTGGGTGAATTAATTTAAATTATATATATTTAAAGTATCAAGATAATATTTGATTAATCACATTAATAAAATTTAATAAAATACAAATAGAAATTTAATAATATGAACTAAATTAAAAAATTTTAAATTATGAAGATTAATTATAAATTTTTAAATAATGAGGACATTGAAAATTAAATAAAAATATAAGGACGGGAGAATAATTTTCACATATAGTTTTTATCCAGAATACCTTGGATCTACACGAAATTAGAAACTAGGACTAGGTCTGAAAAATTGTTAAAAAAGCAGAATTCAAGTGCTCTTTTTCTTGGATCCCTATACAATTTAATTTGACATTAGATTTGTTAGCCAATTAGCTACAATGTGTCCCTTTGATTACGTCACTTTACCCCACCCCCTGACAACCAATTTATCCACTCATTTATTGTTTGTTGGTGAAGGAGTTGGATAGTAAATTTTATGTCTCTGATTTAATTTACAATATTCTACTATTTTTATTGAGTTTGTTGTCTTTTCTTTAATTTGTCATTGTTATAGGTTATTCTGGTGTGTAATTGTCAAGTTGCGATTAACTTTTCGTATTGTATGTTCTCAATAAAATTTCACTATGTTCTCGATGAAGTTAAACGTATTGGTTGTGATGAAAAAGAAAAAAGAGATACATATATATATATATATTTTGTAATATTTATTATATTATTGTTATATGTCTGTGTTTTTATTATTTTTTAAAAATATAAATCTAAAAGGTATTTTTCATCTATTTTATTTATATTTTTTATTTTGATATTTAACAAATAATAAATAAAGTTGTCAGCATTTTGAGTTATGAAGGAGGGAAGTTATTCCCAAATAGAAATCCATCAAGATTTTCCTAGGACAATGAACAAAAGTTTCGTTACAATAACCAATGTAATATTGGAATGATCAAGTAGGCCAAATATTATTGTTCATCCACTCATCCAAGGAATGTTGTTGATTTCGCATAGAGTTGGAAGAATAATGGAACGTGTTGGCATTTGGGAAAAGACTGAAAGAATTATTTTTTAGAAAAAATGAAAATCAAAGAATAAATTTGACCATTCATCCGTTCACACTCAAATTATTCTATGGAAACTTTGTGTAATTACTCATCACACATAACATTCAAAGTCCTTTGTCGTTGCAGTTTTAGGGAATCTGATTCTGTATGATATTTCCGTAGCAAATTGGTTATTGATTACTACTCACTTTCTTGTTGATGCCTTCTCAATAGGGATGAATATGAGTAGTTATTATAATTTTTTTTAATATTTTTGGACTCACATCTAACAGTTAAATTATAAAATAAGTAAAGACACTTCTTTATGATAAAATCTTGCATCTTTATCAGGGATGGTTAAAGCTCGGTTGATTTAACTATAGCAGATGAGTTGAATCAAGATAAAACAGAATTATCAGTTGACTATGTGGGCCTATATGGCTTGGTTTAGTTTGATGCCTTAAATTTATTTATATAAGAGTTTTATTTTTTCAAAAATAAAATATAATTTTATAAACATTTATATAAAAATATCACTTCTTTAAAATTCATTTTATATTTTTGAGCAAAAAGAAAAAAAGAAAAGCAGGACTTGCCCATGACACGCCAATTCTACCAAGGCACCAAACTTAGTATTTAATGCTTGATACAAAATTAGACCAAATACCGACTTAGGCTAATACTCGGTTAGACCTAGGGTTTATACAATCTTAATTTCAATTAATACACGTCTTTATATATAAATTGACTTATGCTATTTTTTTAATAAAAAACAATAATTACAACAATATTTAAGTTGTTTTTTTTTTCAATATACAAGCACTAATTAAATTTTGTGTTATATAATATTTGTATTATGAAGTAGAGTGTCGAGGGGGGTAATTGACTGTGGCCAAATACTATTGTTCATCCATTTGTTGATCTCGTGTTTCAGGGTTGGAAGAATAATGGAAAGTTTTGGCATTTGGGAAAAGATTGACAGAATTATTTTGTTGGAAAAAAATTAAAATATTTGACCATTCACCTGTATATATTCTCCCTCAAATTATTCTATGGAAAATTTTGCGTAATTTCTCATGATACATAATATTCAAAGTCCTTTGTTGTGAATACTGCAGTTTTAGGGAATCTCTTTCTGTATTTTATTCCATTAGGAAATTGGTTAGTAATTGCTACATCCAGGTAGTTAATGGATAAGGAACTATAATTTTTATTCTTGAAATCATATCAAGCGGATAAATTTTAAAATAGGTAGAATAAAATACTTAAATTTTTAGACCCGAATCCTATTTACCTGGACAATTTCAAAGTTAATAAGTTTTTAAGTTAAAACTCATTCACATAAAATTATGACAAAGAATCAAATATCTCAAGCAATTGCTAATATAATTCAAAATTAATAGAATCAATGTATTTTTTTCCTTTTACTTTTTTAATATGTTAAATCAATTAATATATATGAAATATGTATAAATATAAATAAATATACATATATATACACTGTATGGGTTTAGATTGAGTTAAACATCATATTATTTAAACTCAGACTTTTAAAATACCTATAAAAATTCTTACGTCAAAGATTCAAGGGGGTAAATTTTACATGTACATCTGAGACTTGGGTATTTTAGTGATCCCTATTTTTAATATACCTTCCTCTTGAAATTGTTACAGATTTAATAATTCTAATTATCCTTACAGTGAAAAAATATCGCCCAGCATATGGGTATATTCTTTAAAAAAGGTTTCCGAGTTAATTAAGTTATATATATATATATATATATAACTATATATATATATATATATATATATAATGAAATGTTGGCAATTTACACTAATGCGTTTTGATCAAAAGATTCTCATGTCTCTATTAATACACATCTTTATGTATACATAAGTTATGCTATGTTTTAATAAAAACACAATAATTATAAGAATATTTAAGTTATTTTCTCATTACACAATTACTAGTTGAAATTGTGTAATGAAAAAATAAACTAAATATCTGCACATTTACTCTACCTTAAAGTGAAAGTGCTGTTTGGCCTTAAAAAAAAAAAGGTGCAAGTGCTGAAATTTATTTTAGAATAAATTATACAGATATTTTTTAAATTTTACTAAAATAACAAATATTTTTTATCTATTTTTAAAATATACACAAATATTTCTTAAAATAAAATTTACATTATATTTTTTGTTTAATTTTAAAATTTTTTTATTAAAATATTTTTAATTAACCACTCTTATATAATTTTTTATAAAAAAATATTCTAATAAAAAATATAGAATTGGGCTAAAATATATATTTTAAAATAAAAAATTTATATAATTTTAATAAAACTTAAAAAATAATTGTATAATTTACCAGTTATCTTATTAAAACACTTCAACATAACAGTTGATAAGCTGGCGTAACCACAAGGGAAATGTAAAGAACGGGACTTTGTACGCCAAAGTTGTTGAAAATTGAGATCGGAATTTATAGATGTCACTAGTATCATATGATGTGGAAAGTAATATACATAGTTGAATGTCATGAAATTTGACGTAGGAGTTGGCTGTGATTAGCTATGTTCTGAATCATGTTCTTATCTCTCTCTTTTTTCAAGTCGATCGCCGATCACACGTTGTATAAGCATATAAGAATTAAGTACACACAAACATAATATATTATTATAAATAAATTCTCTTTTAATTTTTTTTTAATATACTACAACATTAATTGTTATAGCTTTATATTCTCTACCTAGACTCTTACCTACTTATGTAAATTAAGCTGAGTAATCTCTATTCTTTTAGCTCTAATCAATAAATCTTAAAATTTTCATATATTTAACTATATTTTATAAATAAATTTTTTAATATTTAAAAAAATTAAAATATTCATATTAATTTTCTTTTTGAGCCAAACTCACTTAAAAATAGATCATTTTACTTTTTTTTTTTAAATTGACACTAAACACAAAATGTATAAGATCTATGTGGGTCCCACAAATTCAGAGGAGAAAAATAATGAGGATGCAAATTAAAACTCTTTACTTGCTTTCGAAGCAAACTGGGCATATTCTGATCTGGAGCGTTAAGTTACAGGTACGCGGCTTCAGAAGGAGCATTCCTGCAAAACCTCGAAGATCATGCGATCTTACTTCTTATTGTCAGCAAAATGATAAAGCAAAAGCCAGACATGTCTAACGTAAGCCTACGCGTCAAGAAACTTGCTTTTAATTCTTCACATTGTCGTGCCTCCCCCTGCGGGGTAATTCCCTTATATATGATCCATATCATATTTGCAGTTCCCAAACCCACAACGTTTCATCTTCATTACCTGTACTATTCTTCAGTTACTCAAACTCTAAACTCCTGCATTCATATCTCATAGCTTTGATATATTATTATTATTATTATTATTATTAACATTTCAGTTCTTTAGCTTACTGCATATACAAGTCTCTGCCATCTCTGATTGTATTCTAAGTTTCTTGCTTTCAAAACGTCTGTCTATGGCCTTTCTCACCAATTTGGAGCGAACAGAGGCACTTCTGCAAGCCCCAAACAACGTTAGCAAACACAACAAAAAATGGCATTCTGCTTTTGTTAGCATATACTGTTCTAGAGCCCTCTTGTCTCACTTCAAATCCACTCTGCTTCCCACCAACAGCAACAAGAATAAGCCTAAGTTGTCACGTTCTTCCTCGTACACCATTGTCGATTTAAACCCAGATCATTCCTTCAGTGTTAGCCAAACCACCCTCACCCATCTTGTGAAGGAGAAAAAATTAGAGACGCTTCAGAATCTTGGTGGGGTTCATGGTGTGTCTTCTGCTCTAGAGATCAACGTTGATTATGGAGTCAAAGGCGGTGACGAGGATGCCAATGACGTCACGCGTCGACGTGATGCGTTTGGTTCCAACACTTACCCGAAACCACCTTCGAGAGGTTTCTTCCATTTCGTCATGGAAGCGTTCAAGGACCCCACCATTCTCATTCTCTTGGCTTGTGCTGCTCTGTCTTTCGGCTTCGGCATCAAAGAGAACGGACTCAAAGATGGTTGGTATGACGGCGGAAGCATCTTCGTTGCCGTTTTTCTTGTCATTGCTGTGTCTTCTATTAGTAATTTCAAACAAAATAGGCAATTCGACAAGCTGTCCCAAGTCAGCAATGACATCCAAATAGATGTCGTACGAAGCGGTCGGCGACAACAAGTTTCAATATACGACGTCGTGGTGGGCGATGTCGTTTGGTTGAAGATTGGAGACCAAGCTCCTGCTGATGGGTTATTCTTGGAAGGCCATTCTCTGGAGGTGGATGAGTCAAGCATGACAGGTGAGAGCGACCGTGTTGAAATTAATGGCGAGCAAAACCCATTTTTGTTCTCTGGGACCAAAGTGGCTGATGGGTTTGCCAAAATGCTCGTTACTTCCGTTGGTATGAACACGACATGGGGTCAAATGATGGGTTCCATAAGCAGAGACAATAATGAAGAAACCCCTTTGCAAGCACGCCTCAATAAGCTCACTGCAGCGATTGGCAAGGTTGGTTTGGCTGTGGCTTTTCTTGTTCTTGTTGTTCTGTTAATTCGTTACTTCACAGGGAACACAAAAGACGAGAATGGGAATAAAGAGTTCAATGGGAGCAACACTAGGTTTGATGACATAGTGAATGGGGTTGTGGGAATTGTTGCTGCTGCTGTTACTATTGTTGTGGTTGCGATTCCAGAAGGGCTTCCTTTGGCTGTGACTCTGACTCTGGCTTATTCGATGAAGAAGATGATGGCTGATATGGCTATGGTGAGGAAGCTCTCTGCTTGTGAGACAATGGGGTCTGCTACAACTATTTGTACTGATAAGACAGGGACACTCACGCTTAACCAGATGAAAGTGACCAAGTTCTGGCTTGGACAACAACTTATGGCAGAGGAAGCTTATAAATCATCCGTTCATTTAGATGTTCTTCGACTAATCCAAGAAGGGGTTGCTCTTAACACAACAGGTAGTGTCTACAAGTCTAAATCATCAGATTCTGAATATGAATTTTCTGGTAGTCCAACAGAAAAAGCCATTCTATCGTGGGCTGTTCTTGATTTGGACATGAACATGGAGGAGTTGACGCGAAATTGCACCATCCTCCATGTGGAAGCCTTCAATTCAAAGAAGAAAAGAAGCGGGGTTTTGATCAGAAGGAAAATAGACAACAAAATCCATGTACATTGGAAAGGAGCAGCTGAGATGGTACTAAGAATGTGTTCAAGTTATTATGATGCTTCCGGCAATATAAAAGATCTTGACAATAGCAATAAGTTGGTGTTTGAGCAAATCATCCAAGGAATGGCAGCCGGCAGCCTTAGGTGTATAGCTTTTGCACATACGGAAGTGGCAGAAGAAGATGAAGAAGGAAACAGAAAGGTAACAGAACAAGGCCTCACCCTCTTAGGACTTGTTGGTATTAAGGATCCATGTCGACCTGGTGTGAAGAAAGCTGTCCAAGATTGCCAAAAAGCAGGGGTAAACGTCAAAATGATCACAGGAGACAATGTCTTCACAGCAAAAGCCATCGCCACAGAGTGCGGCATCCTCAAGCCTAATCAGGAAACGGAAGAAGCAGTAATCGAAGGAGAGGAATTTCGCAACTTGTCACCTAAAGAAAGACTAGTGAAAGTGGAGAACATCTGTGTGATGGCGCGATCCTCTCCCTTTGACAAGCTCTTAATGGTTCAATGCCTCAAACTGAAAGGTCATGTAGTTGCAGTCACAGGAGACGGCACAAATGATGCACCGGCATTAAAGGAAGCTGATATAGGACTTTCCATGGGGATTCAAGGCACTGAAGTGGCAAAGGAGAGCTCAGATATTGTTATTTTGGATGATAATTTCGCTTCAGTAGCCACAGTTCTAAAGTGGGGAAGATGTGTCTATAACAACATCCAAAAGTTCATTCAGTTTCAACTAACAGTAAATGTTGCTGCACTTGTAATTAACTTTGTGGCTGCAGTATCAGCAGGAGAAGTGCCATTAACAGCAGTTCAACTATTGTGGGTGAACTTGATAATGGACACTTTGGGTGCTCTAGCTCTAGCAACAGAGAAGCCTACAATGGAGTTAATGGACAAACTCCCGGTGGGTAGAACTGATCCTCTCATCACTAACATCATGTGGAGAAATCTATTAGCCCAAGCTTTGTACCAAATCACAATCCTATTGACACTACAGTTCAAGGGTGAAGCTATATTTGGAGTGAGTTCAGAGGTAAATGACACTTTGATTTTCAACACATTTGTGCTTTGCCAGGTGTTTAATGAGTTTAATGCAAGGAAGCTAGAGAGGAAGAATGTGTTCAAGGGTATTCACAGGAACAAGTTGTTTCTCGGGATCGTAGGGATAACCATTGTGCTTCAGGTGGTGATGGTGGAGTTTCTGAAGAAATTTGCAGACACTGAGAGGTTGAATTTGGGGCAGTGGGCTGCTTGCATTATGGTTGCAGCTATTTCTTGGCCTATTGGTTGGGTTGTAAAGTTCATTCCTGTCCCAGAGAAACCATTGCTCAGTTTACTGAACATGAAAAAGCAATGAGCACTTGCTTGTTGATATTCCATTGATGGGGTCTGATATTTTTTGTTTCAACTTTTGTAGATATAATTGCATTTTGCTATTAATTTTCTGTAATGTAATTGAGGGTTGCCTTCAAAGTACAGTGTTACTTTGTAAAGCAAATCTTATTTATTATTAATTATTATTTGGCTGATTGTAATTTAATAAGTATTTTGATGCCCAAAAGCAAATTGATGGTGTCTGATCATTTTTCCTTCTGTTAAATTTTTTTTGGTATAATCTAGTGCTTCTTTGTAAAGCTATTACATTTATATCTTCGGGGATCATTACATGCCTTTGGTGCCACCAACTCTGGCAAATAATAAACGAGTTATGTCTAATGACGTCACCGATTTATATACTTGTACATAATATTAATTACCCAAATCAATGGTTCTAATAAAGAAATATTATTCATATAAGTATAAAACTAATATATTTTATAAACTTCACTATATCAATTTCTATCCATACTCATAATTTTGTACTTAGATTCTACGTAATTTTCATTTTGATAATAAGTAAACGTAATCTAATAATTTAGTCTTATAATTGTTAGGTCAATTTAATTTAACTCATGTACTCTACTAATTTTCTAAAACTAAAATTAAGTCTAATAATTCAAGGATTAAAATGGTAATTTACTCTTATAACCCATATCAAGTGGCCGCCTACGAGTGTCGATCATCAGCAAAGCATGATGGATACAAGGTATATCTCATCAGATAATTAACATGTAATCAATTAGATCAAGTGGTGTTCAACAAAATTGACGAAGACAAACTTCATGATGATAACACAGAAGACATATATAAATAATATACAGGTGAATTCATGAGCAACAACACGGAAGGCAAATAAATTTCCAGAAAGAAACATAATAATTCATGTCTCTTTCCAATCTAACAAACTTAAATGTTATTCATATCACACTCCAAACGTACATTAACACAATGCCATCTCAGAACAGCAAGCTATCTCCATTTATTGATACTAACAAATTGAAACTTATATGCTTCTACTTGATTTTTTAACGTGGAAAGTGCTTAAAGATTATAAGGCTAGCAATATGAAGTCGCATCCAGTCATAGTTTTAATTAGACAGTGTGCCCCCACAAAGGACTAGAATGAGACAACTTGTCTAGATAACCAACTAAACCTCATGACTTATCAGGGGGAAGACTAACAAAGGCAGATAGTTGACTGTCAAAATAGATTATAAATGACATATGTCTAGTTATAGTTAAGGATCAACTAATATATGGTTTACAAATACTAAATTAAATATATACATGCACAGATAGGCCAGAGTGGAGCTTGAGTCTCGAACTACAACATTTATGAATTAAAGTTTTGACTGCTACAAATAAAATAGACTTTTCAATTTTTTAAAAAAAAAAGGTGCATCATACACATACATATTGGAATACCAGTTCTCATATTTTGTGGGGAAAACCAAAATGGACGCAATATTCACCTAAACAGAAGGGTGTAACAATAACTAAATATGGGAGGATCGTTCAAAAACTTATCCTCGTGCATTTAAGATTCCCATCAAACTTGAAAATAGTGCTCTATGTCACGGCCAAATCATATTATCCAAAAGTCAACATCAATACGCGACGCTGACTCCTATTTGCGTTTTGTGCACTTTATGCCTTTTTGCACATGAAACATGGTCAAACTTGTTAAATTGGTGATACATATGATAGGCATGTCAAAAAACAATCTCTTGTCCTGTGGGACCACGAGCAGAAATGAAGTCCATAGGTCATAAACATAAGTACATTCAAAGCATATGGAGTATCAGACAGTGTTATTTTTTTTATCTGAACTATCTATATTAGATCTTGATGATTTAAACTTTATTTTCTTATTTTTATTCTGACATTTTTTTATAAAAAAAATTTGAAGGAAGTAGAATGTAAAATGAAGACAGACTTTTAATTACCAACTAAAAAAATTGATGATTGATACTTTAAAATAAATAAAAAATTGACTATTCAAATTAAATCTGAAGAGTTTAAATCCGTGCTGCTCTCTTCTGCTTGGAAAAGTAAAGAAATCACATCTAATCACATATATTCAAAAAAAAATTCCAATATTTATTCGAGGATGGTTTTGTTGGATTACATTTAAAATTTAAAATTTGAAATATTTAATATTTGATATATTTTGGATATTATATTTAATATTTAAAATTTAAAATATATGAATGATCTCATTTCTCAAATTTAAATTATAGATTTATCATTTTTAGGAGTTATCAACATATGGGTTGTTTTCTTGAAGAGAGTATATAAGTTAATTAAAGAGAATCTGTCTCTTTAACGGGGAAAAGTAGAATTCTTTGGCTAGCAAACTTGAAAGTGTTCCTGACTAAGAGGCTTCCTTCGCTTTCTTCTTGATGTCATCACATTTGGGTTACCTATTCAGTCAGAAAATTGCATCTAAGCCTATTGCTTATGCAATTATTGAGTAAGGTTTTCTTCTCATCCTCTTCAATTAATGGATATGGCTGGAGATATGCTATTATTCTGTTACTTTACTTTGTGCTTAAGTTATTTACAAATATATAGTGTGATCACATGATTTATAGTGATATATAGTCTATAGATCACGATTTTTGCACTGCCATTGTTAGGAAGATATTTAGTCTAGAATTTCTTACTTCAAAATGTAGTATTAGAGCATAGTTGCCTCTGCCTAGCATAATTTTTTTTTCCCGAAATCTGCACATTTGATTTCATGTTTGCAATTTCGGGAAAAAAAAGGTTAGGATTTTTTTTTTTTGGCCCTATATTTGTGTTGGTTAGAGAAATTATAGAAAATCCTCATACGACATGAATTGTTGTTATATGAATGGTAAAATTGTGAAAAACTGATGTTAGTCTGCTTCCATTATGAACTAATTACAAGATTATGTCATTTTCATGTTGTTTCAAAGGGATGAAATTTTTTGTTTTTACAATATTTGCTAGGAATTTTCCAAGTGTTTTCTCTTTTTTTTTTTTAATTAAAAAACAAAACCTCCTGAATTTCTAATCACTTTGGCTTTTGAATCATAAAAAATGGAGTCATGTAACGCTAGAAATAGGCCAGTCCAAAAAGTGGATTTGTCACGAGCATAAAGCAAGTTTTAATCATGTTAAGTTGACGCAATTCAAAGTCATAGACAACCTAAAAGATAGGTCCTTTCACCACATGGCATAAATTGATTAGCGGTTTTGAAGCTAGGTAGTATGTGTTTTGAACCTATAGCAAATGATATGTTCTAGTTAAATTTTTAAAACACATTACCTAGGGAGATACACCATTTCACGGCATTAAGGTTGGGCTTTTCCATCCTTTTGGACATTTTTTTTAATGGTGCTTTTGGGTTGGCTTCATTGGGCTTTTGGTTTCTACACTTAAAAAAAAAATTTGAAAGCTTTTCATGTACACCATTTTGTTTTGAGCCAGTCCGCGATCAATGATTTATCAAAAATAGCTATTGAAAAATATTATTTTCAATTTTTAGAGAAATTAGGTTTTTCGATGTTTGGGCCTATTTTTTGGATGAAATTATTTTTTTCAAAACTTCAACTTGGGCATTTTAGACAATTTTTTACGAATATAATTATTGGGCCAATTTTAAGCAAATTTATGAGCTTTTTTTTGCACTTTTTTTGGGCAAAATAATTGTGGGCCACTTTTGTACATTTTTTTAATAATTTGATTGAACCATATTGTTAAAAAAAATTTGGTTTGACATTATTGGTCCATTTTAATGTTTTGTTACAATATTATGAGCTACTTTAATTTTGTATACAAATTTTTGTAAAAACATATTTTGTGCCATTTAATTTGTCCACATCATGGAAAATTATTTTTAGGCACATTTGGGATAAACCTGAAGAAAGAATTTTAATTAATTAGTCACATATAGTTAAGTTGATTAATGAATTTTTTAATACTATTAAAAGTATTAATTGTATTAATGCATATACTCATTTAAATGCAAATTATAAATTGAATAAAATGTCTTGTAATTAGCATACTTTGTTAAGAACTAGCCACAACATCCTTACATGCTAGTAAATATGCATTCTTGATAAGTTCTAGCAAACATAAACATCACATAATGACCTAAAGACCTTAATTATAATTGAATAGTAGGGTATGAAGATTCTTTACCTACAGGAAGATATAGTCATATATGAATATTTAATTATGGTTAAAAGAAAACTAACTTATGTTTTTTAAGTAGCTTGTGGGTATTAGGAAACATGATGCCTTCCAGTTTCATCATTAAAAGCAATGAATTTATAATATACTAAAATCTTTGCCCACATGTAGATTTTAGTATTGCATAACTTACGTTTATTATAACCTGCATTGGTAAGCATAAAGTGTGAATGTGATGATTGATTGCCTCAATTTGTAAGCATGTTTAAAGGTTTCAAATTTAAATTTACAACATCTTCATCTCTTTTAATTGCTAAAGTCATAAGTGTCTTGACCTTGACTATGTTATTCTTTAAGTAAAGTCTTTAGTGCCCACTAGCTATAGCACAGCAGCTAAGATAGCATTGTATAAGTGCTAGAAGTAATCTAATTGCTTTAGTATGATGTTTATAATATCTCATATAAGGGCTAGTTTATCGTGGGTCCATACTTAAATGTATAAAGGTTAACCATTTGTATTTTACAAACAAACAATATAAGTCGTTTGATAAATCACTAGCTAGCACACTCAATATTTTTAAAAGTAGATCAATTATTGAATTAGTAAAAGTATTTGTTCATGGTTCACTAATCTAACCATAGTTTTAACTATGGTTGAACTAGCAATACACATACAAAAAATAATATATTATTTTGTAACAAAAAAATCAAAAATTAAAATGTGAGTAACATATCCTAATTGTTAGATAAGTGTCAAATAAAATAGCCTTAAAAGATGCATATTTGTAATAAATCATCACTTCTACACATAAACTCTTTCTTTTTTCTATTATTTTATTTTTTTTACTTTATCATAGCCAATGCAATTACCAATTTGACCACTAAGGCTATTACAAACCATTTCTACACACAACAATGAAAGGTCTTAGGTAGTTATAAAAATAAAACTCATGGGTTTAGGTAAATAGTAGGTAGTCATTGATAGAGTGACTAAATTACCATATTATTATGAAGTTGAATGGCATCTCATTCTTAGATCAATATGGGTTTTTAGTCATTCTATCTTATTATATCATGAAGTAACAAACCAACAATGGATCTCATTTTGTTTCCTTCTTGGGTCTTCTCTTTTCCTCCTCTCAGTTCCTTCCCTCACTATAACTTTATCTTCCATCCATACCAAACCTCCCTTTCTATTTGTCTTTTTATTTATTTGAATCTATGAATTTTTCTATGTTTGAAAGTAACTAAATTACTATCTTTTACCTTTATGATTTATGAAACTGTCCTCTCCTCTATCCATCACCAAACTCTTTTTCCAACTTGACATAACTCTACACTTCTAATCACTACAAAGGCTACCAAATCTTAAAAAGGAAATCATATTTAACAGAAGAAGTTGAAGAGTCGTTTCATGAAGAATCCTTAAACTTCATTTGCAAAAACCTTTTCTTCTTTGATCACAATTATAAAAAATTCCAAAACTAGTTATCTATTGACTTGCCTAATTTTTATTGATTTTACCACTTTTTTACTAGTTTTTTCTTAGTCCAGTGAAAGGTCAAAAGGATTGAAGCCATGATCAGTTTATTGATTTTTTGATTGAACTGATCAATTTGGTTTAGTTTTTAATATCATGAGCACATTGATGGCTCAATTGTTGTTCATGAAATTAATTGACATTAAAGGAGTACAAGAGCACAAAATGTAGACAAGAGACTGATAATCACTAATTTTGCAATAGATTCTGCAAGTATATGGATCGAGTATTTAGTACAATAAATCAAGGTCATCCCACAGAAAATTAATTTAGATGAAGTTGGGCCTAAGAAGTTTTGCATTCATTTAAGTCATGAAATATACCAAAATACCAGCATAATAAAAGAAACTAAAAGTGAAAGAATAAATTGAATGTTTAGAATTGTTCTAACGAGAATTAACACTAAGAAGCATCCTAGGTTTCTTATCTCTTTATTGCCAAAGATTGAGTTGTTCAGTTAATTGGTTTAATTAATGATCTGAGAGTTAAGAAATTAAATTAAGCCCAAATGTCCCTCAAACCACTCTAACTTCTATCCTATTTAATTATAGATCTTTCTCATAATTAATTAGGTTAATTGTGCTCAATCATTTTAAACTACTTAGGTTCCTTAGATATATCTCTATATCTAAGAACAAAATTAAGTTAACCTAATCCTAAGTTGCTCAATCTAATAATCTATTAAGATTTTCCTTTTTCAAGATCTAATCTTAAACCTCAAATCCATGAAAGAGGTGGCTAAACCCTTAAATGAACAAGACAAACCAGATTAAGCACTCAAATTAAAAATCAAACTAATTTAACTACACAATATCTCAATTACATGATAATAGGTTCAAGTAAACTTAGGATCCACCATATCTAGCTACACATAGCTTTGAACATTACAAACTAAACAAAAGATTCAAAGAAATAAGAATTCATGGAAGAAGAAAGGGAGAAAATTAGAAAACTCAATGATAAAGTGTTGATTTAGCCTCTAATCTTCACTCCAATGCTTCTTGCCCCTTAAATCTCAATTTTTTTGTGCGTTTTCCCCTCAAAATATCTCCTAAAAGGCTCAACTCCCTAAAATCCTAGCTGCCTCTCAAGTTTTAAACCAAAAAATTAAAGCTGTATGTTTCAGTGAGTGAGCCTCACTATAGCAAAAAATACCTCTCGCTATTGCAAGAGCTTATCAGTTATAGACTCTTAAGTATTCTCGCCATAGCCCACGTTATTACTAGAGGTTCCTTGAATTTTGTTTGAGCCACAAACTCACTATAGCGAATTAGTATCTTCATTATTGCAATGAGACTTAGATAACTTCCTTTTGATTTTCTAACCTTCTCCTTTTCTTTACTTCCTCCTAGCAGGTTTCTATCCCTCTCCTAAGATTAAAATCAAAATAAAATGAAACATAGGGTTACTAAAATTACTACAAAAGCTATATTTTATTTATTTACATTGATTGGAGAAAAAAATCTATACTAAAATACAAAAATGTGTAATAAAACAATCAAATGACTCCCTTTTCTATCATAAAATATATCATATAATTCCAAAATTAAGGAGTCATCAAAGACATAGTTGCTTAACTCAGGTTTCTTGAGATAAAGATCTCTAACTCTTTCTTGGTATAAATAATCATTAACTCATTAATTTTTCAATATAGGCCATTTAATATCTTTAATAACATAAAATAAGGTAAAATGAACAATGAATAAATTATTTCCATGTGTGTGTAAGAAGAAAATAGGCTTATAATGGAAAGTGATGGGGTTGACAAGAGACTTATATGGTTACAAGCTCTAAGAAGAAAGGCCTTATAAGTAAAGACAAGAATGAGGGCATTGCTCTTTTTCATACAACACATAGAAAGGTAGCTTAATACTATTTTTACAAACACAAAGGGCATATGATGAAAGATTGTCCTAAAAGGAAGATCTGGTCAAGGAAGAAAGGTAAACTTATCTTTAATGTATCTTATGAATTAATATAGTTTAGATTTTCAAGACATTTAATGGATTAATATCGGATCACAATCTATCTTTCTAATTCCATGCAATTTTTTTTAACCAAAGGAAACCAAACACAAGTGAGCATAAAGTTTTTTCTAGAAAATTTGAATTGGCTCACCTATGGAGGCAATAAGTACATATATGATAGTTTTTTAAATTTCGGATGTGTATTAGATCTTAATCAAACATTTTATGCTCTCAAATTTTCTAAGAATTTGACTTATGTTTCTAGATTTGTTCTCTTAGGCTTTTTATGAAATATTTATGGACTTATTTTTAATGAAATATACATATTGGGAAATTTCCTTTGATGTTGGTTTGTACAAGATCCATACTAGTTTGGATATCCCTAATACCTTAATTGTTCTAAATGGTAATATTAATGTCAGGAATAAGAAATCTTATAGTTTATGGCATAAGAGAATCAAACACATCTCTATTAAGATACTCATGATGTTGGTAAAGGATATGGGTTTTTAAATTCTCAAACTTTACTAACTTTCATTTGTGTATGGACTGCATTAGATGGAAGTAGACCAACATGTCACATAAAAGGGCTAGAAAAAGTTCTAAAATATTAGAATTTTTACTATTGATATTTGCAATCTTGATTTAAATTCTAAAGACAAAAATACTTTATTTATTTTATGGATGACTACCCCTTCTATATGTATATTTATTAGCTTTATAACAAAAGTAAGGCATTTGATGCATTAAAAGCTTATGCAGCATAAGAGAGAAATATTATAGTAAGCAATTAAAATTTTAAGGTCTAATAAAGAATGTGAGTATTTTAAAAGGTACACTAATAGTGGATAGAGAATTGGTTTATTTGTTAAGTTCTTTGAGGAGTATGGTATATTTACATCTATACATGGTTCACCTGACATGAACAATGCAACTAAGAAAAGAATTGGACTTTTATTGGACATGATGAGAAATGTGCTAAGCAACTCCAAACTTTTTACCTCTTTATGGAGAGAGATACTTAAGATAGTCATATATATTTCAAATAAGGTTTCAATGGAAGGTGTTTCCAAAATGCATTTAAAATTTGGAAAGGTTGAAAACCCAATTTGAATTATATACATGTATAAAAATATCCTGTGATGACTAGAATGTACAATCTATAAGAGAGAAAGTTACACCTTAAAACTATTATTGTATATTTTGTAAACTATACAAACAAAGTCTTAGAGTTATAAATTTTACTATCTTACACATACTTGTAGGTTTGTGAAACGTTCTACTTCTTTGTGGAGAGACAGTCAGTTCCCTTGACCTTTTATTTACCTTTTCTTAAAGGAATTGCTTTTTTTTATTGAAAGAGGCTTGGCTACCTTAGAAATCTTAATGTTAGTTGTCAAGCATTGCTCTTTCTTGGAGGTTTTTTTTTTGCTTTTTCTAAAAATTCTTTTTCTTTTAAATTTTTGAACTTTAAAGGATTTTTGCAAGTTTGGCATAGTTCCTTTGCCATTTTCTTGAATTATTCCTTTGCACAGGCTTCTTCTTACTTTTTTGTCTTCTTCATCTATGTTGATGATATCTGACAAGATTGAACTTCTTTTGTCTATGAGATCATCTTTTGTGGAAGGTAAAACAATTGAATGTTTGGTCCATATATTGGTTAGGTTTTTAGTAAGTGGTTTTTAGGGGGAGAAAGAGAGAAACTGAATTCAATTGTTGCAAAAATTGAACTACTCAAGGGTACAAAAGTGTCACTTCATTTCTGCAAGGCTTTAATGGCGTGGCCAATAAGATTATAACCACCAAAATTTCATGTATCATCTTATTGGTTCATTAAAATTTTGAACTTTTATGCCTTAGGAAATTTTGTAAACCAATTTTAAAGAATTAATTCACTAATAATATGCATACAAGTGACACACATTCAACTTAACTATCACACATGTGACTTAAAATTAAGCAAACATACATAACATACAACGTTAAATAAACATAAACAATAGTTAGGTTAAGTGAAAGCAAGCAAGTTAAACATAGAAGGAGGTTCGATTAAGACAAGAATTTTTTAACGCATGAAAGAATAACAAAATCATAGGCAAACATACATAACATACAAAGTTAAATGAACATAAGCAATAGTTAGGTTAAGTGAACACAAGCAAGTTAAACATAAAAGAAGGTTCAATTAAGACAAGCATTTTTTAACGTATGAAAGCACAATAAAATCATAAGATATAATCAATAATTCCTAATTCCTTCTTAAGAGACACAACAATTTTCAAGCAAAGGTTTAGTAAAAGTATCAATAAGTTAATGCTCTTTGAACATATGATATCTACATATAACATCTTTGAATGTGATCCCTTATGAAGTAAGGCTTAATTTATATGTGCGTTATTTTGGAGTGAAGAACAAGATTTTTGGACAAGGCAAAGGACACTTAAATTATTGTAGAATAAGGGAATGTGCTCATAATGCAATGAGTAGTTCTTAAGTTGTTGTTTCGCCCATAAATGTTGAGCATAGTAGCTTCCCATAGCCATGTACTTTGCTTCAACTATTGAAAAGGCTACTAAACTTTGCTTCTTACTAAACTAGGACACTAATTTGTTTCTAAGAAGTTGACAACAAGCACTAGTGCCTCTTCTATTTATTTTACCACTTACAAAGTCTACAATTGCATATCATAATAGATCAAATGAGTTAGTTTATGGATATCACAACCCATAATTTTCAATTTCTACAAGATATCTAAAAATTTGTTTAAGTGCTATGCAATGTGATTATTTTGAATTTGCTTGAAATCTAGCAAATAATAAACATGATATCTAGTCTGTTTGTAGTTAAATATAATAATGAGCCAATCATATCTTTATACTTCTTCTTATCAAAATCCTTACCTTATTCATTCTTGTCCAAACTCAATGAGGGATATATTAGAATACATATTGGTTTAAAGTTTTCAAACTTGTACTTTTTAATAAGCTCCTTTGTGTATTTAGCTTGATTGATGAAATTTCCTTCTTTAGTTTACTTGATTTGAATTGTAGGGAAGAAATTCATCTTACCTATCATACTCATTTCAAACTTTCCCTTTATAAGCTCAGAAAAATCTTTACACAAGGATTCATTAATACTACCAAATATAATATCATTCACATATATTTATACAAGTAAGAAGTTCATCTTAGTTCTTTTATGAAGAGAGTGGTGTTAACCTTTCCTCTTGAAAACCCATTTTCTAGGAGAAAAGGGCTCAATCTTTCATATTAAGCTTTGGGAGCTTGCTTTAGGCTATAAAGGGCCTTAGAAAGTTTGCACACATGGTTAGGCAACTTATCTTCAAATCTAGGGGGTTGCCTGACATACACCTCCTAATTTATAAAGCCATTAAGAAATGTACTTTTTACATCCATTTGATATAATTTAAATTTCATATAAAAAGTATAAGCAAGCAACATCTTAATAGATTCAAGTCTAGTAATAGGAATATAGGTTTCATCAAAGTCTATTCCCTCTTGTCAAGTGAAACCTTAGGCCACAAGTTAAGCCTTATTTCTAATATGTTACCTTGCTCATCCAATTTGTTACAAAAGACCCATCTCGTACCAATGACTGAAACTCCTTTAAGTGGCTCTAGTAGTTTTTATACTTAGTTCCTTACAAATTGATTTATTTCTTCTTGCATTGCCATGATCTATCCTTCATTGCCAAGAGCTTCTTCAATTGTCTTAGGCTCTATCTATGAGAATAGAGTGAGATTATTACAATTTTGCCTAAATAAATATCTTGTGCATCATCTTTCACTTGGATCTTTAAGAATATATTGCATTGGATGAGATGTAGAGTGCTTCCACTTTTAGGATATCCTAATATCTCTTCTTGATGTATCTTGACTCATATCTTAAGTCAATGTTGAAGGCTTGGCTTTTTGATTAGTTGAAGAATTTTTCACTTTATCGTTGTTTCCTTTAGAAATTTCCAGTTGACTAATTCCTTGAGTTAGTTTTATGTGCCAGTCTTTATTGACAATTTGAAGATTGTTTTCTTGAAGGTTAAATTCACTTCCAGTTGAGTTGAGTACACTCTAGCTTTTATTTGCAATTCAGAGTGGACTTGTTAAGAGGTCACTTCTTCTTTCTTGGACTCTAGTATTCGTTTGCTTCCAATTATTTATTCTGACTAATTCTTCATCCTTATTTGTTCCAACATATATTTTCAAGGACTTATTAGATTTATCAAAGGCAACATACATAAACTCTTTTACAATTATAATTAGTTTATTATAGACTTCATATGCTTTGCTAGTGGTGGAGTAACCAAAGAAAATGTCTTCATCACTATATGTGCCAAATTTAGCCAAGTTATCTATACCATTATAATTAATGAAATATTTACAACAAAAAATATAAAAGTAATTAACATTAAGTTTCTTTTCTTTTCATAATTCATATGATGTCTTTTTAAGAACAAGTTTGATAAGACACCTATTTAGGATATAGCAAACAATATTTATGGCTTCAACCTAAAAGTAATTTAGGAAGATCATTATCGATGAACATGATTTTAGTCATATTTTAAATATGTTTATTCTTTTTTTCAATTACTCCATTTTGTTAAAGAATTCTAAATGTTGAAAAGTTATGATAAAACCTTTTTTATTATAGAAAGTTTTGAATAATTTGTTCTCAAATTCCCTACTATAATTATTCTAAATACTTGAGATTAAATACCCATGTTCTCTTTGAACCTTTCTACAAAAGGCCTTAAAATTCTTAAAAGTTTCATCCTTACGGGACTAGAAAGAGAACTCAAATGAACCTAGAATAATCATTAATGATAACAAATACATAGTTTTTCCCACCAAAACTTTGAGTTTGCATAGGGTCAAAGAGATCCAAGTGCAATAATTGTAGAGGCCAGGTTAAGGACACCTTTTTCTTTACTTTAAAGGAGGATCTTGTTTGCTTTCCTAATTGGTATGCATCACATAAATGATTTTTTTTTTCAAAATCTAGCTTGGGAAGTCCTCTCATGATGTCAAGCTTAAATAATTTAGATACAGTATGCATGCTTGCATAGCTAAACTTTTTATACCATAACCACGGATCATTGCAGATGAAGGAGAGACATGTCATGTCCTTTGAACCCAAGGAACTAAGTCTAAGAACATAAATATTTTCAAGTCTTTGGCTTACAAATAAGACCTTGTTATAGACTATGTATTGTATGAACTTAAAAATTACTTAATAGCCTTTATCACATAATTAACTTATGATAAGTGAATTATGTTTCAGACTATCAACTAAATAGACATCATTAATGCAGTAATTTTCACTTAACTCAACTTTATCACTACCAATGATTTTTCCTTTTCCACCATCATTAAATGTGACCAATCCTCCATTTTTGTGAGTAAAGGAAAGGAACTTGGAAGGATTTCTAGTTATGTGCTAAAAACAGCTACTATCTAGTAACTGCTCATGTTTAGATATCCTTCCTTTCAGGCGTACCTATAAGCAAATTAGTTTTTCTTAAGACCCAAATCTCTTTGGGTCCTTTAGAATTAGTTTTTGGTATAATAGTATCCTTTAGAATCCAAACCATTTTTTCTTTCTTGAATTTGCATTTATAACAAGCATGGGCAGATTGATTGTAGGTAAGATAAGTAGCAGATGATGAAGATTTAACAAAGAAAATTTTATATGACTTACCATTTTTCTTTATAACCTATTCTTGTTTTATCAAATATACACTTTTGTTTTTCTAACAACACATTCGGATTCTTTTCTCCTTTCACAAAGTTAGCTAAACCTTTTGTTAATATTTCAACTATGTTATTTTAAAGTTTTGTTTTCTTTAGGAGCTAATATTGACTTGTTTTTAAGAATATGAAAATTTTCTCCAAAGTTTGAACATTTTTTTAGTTGACCTTTGGATTTAGAAAACAAATTTTTAAAAGTTTTATTAGCTTTTTGATGTGTTTCCTTTATTCTTCCAATATAGCTTCTTTTTCTTATCATACTTTTCTAATTTCTTTGCAAATAATGCTACATCTTTATCATCTATATCACCATCATCATCATCATCATCAATCAATCAATCAATTGTTGTTCAATAGCTAAAGCTTTTAATCTAACCATTGTCTACCTTCTCTGTTTATGCCTCTTGATATGGTTCTTTTGGTAGGCAATGAGAATGCCTCTTACCTCATCATAGGTCATAATGTTGAGGTGTCCATTGCTTTCAATCAAATCTACTTTGGATTGTCATTTTTCAAGAAGGATCCTAAGGATCTTACGGTTTAACTCACCATTAGTATAAACTCTATCAAGAGATTTGAGTTCTCTTATTATTTTGCAAATATTGTATACATTTCTTCAATACCTTCACTATCCTTCTGGAACAACTAATACTCATAAGTAAAGGCGTTGAGATTACTTTCCTTCATGTTTGAGGTTCATTTATGAGTGACGTTAAATTTCTTCCACATTTGTTAGGCCTTTTCATAGCTAGATATTTTATTATATTCCTCACCATTGATAGCAAAGATGAAAATTGATATCACACTTGTTGCACTAAACTATCTTAATATCATCTTTTGTTAACTTTTCTTTGGATTTGTCCATGACCTCTCCTATTGTGAGATTTATATATTTAATCATTTTAGGGCCATTCTTTATCACTTCCTAAACTTAGTATTTAGTTGATTGAATTTATATTCTCATTGTTGCTTTCCAATGAGAATAATGTTTTCCATTAAAGTATAGTGGTTTAGTTATGGAGAATCCTTCCTGGAAGTAAGATCCTTTAAGTATGTGTAAAGCCATCTTTCTACAAAATAGGATTTTTCTTTAGGTTATTAAACTCTAAATCAGTGTGACCTACTTTGATGGCAATTGATAAGCATATGTAGAGGGGGATGAATAAGTGTGTAGCGCAAGAAGTGAAAAATAATTGCAAATTTAAGTTAAATAAAATTTGAGTAGATAGTGAACCAAGTTAAGCGAAGCTTTCTCAAATGTTCCTCACTTAGACATAAGTGCATTATGGCTAAGTTAAGGATGACGCAAGAAACGTTAGCTGAGCATATGTTGCAAGTTATGTTAGTTTGAACTAAAGCACAAATAAAGAGTTAAGGAGAGAAATAACACAAGATGAATTATCTTGGTTCAACCCTCTAACCTACATTCAATCACTTTAGAAATTAAAAGATTTATCGCACTATCAAAATAATAACTTATAGTGTAAGCTGGCCTTAACTTGCCTAAGGATTTTCTTAAGCACGCCCTTAACTTATTTACACAAGGTTTTGCACAAGTTTACCTTTAACTTATTCTCACATAAGGTTTTACTCAAACTTACTCTCAACTTACTTTCACACTAGAGAATTACAACAAAAGTTGATGAGAGAAGATTTTCAACCTAGTAAGGGATTACAATGACACTTAAAAAATGCTTCTTTGAAAGTTAATGGACTAGATCAAATACACAAATAATTTTTTCATGAGTTGCTTCTTCAATCTTCAACACATTTATGCTTCTCTACCAATTTGTAGCTATTAATAATGATGACTCTTTTCTATAAAGTAGAGCATTAAGTTTAGCATCTTTTTGATAAGAATAGAAGATGTATGTCTTCAATGTTTAATTCTTCTTTTGCATTGGCATTATACTGTGCAGAGTGTTTGTCTCATTTTCATTAATGTTCTTTAAGGCTCTATAGATTAGACAAATAGCATGCTCTTTTCTTATATAAAAAAATGTTAGTTACAAAAGAGATATAATAAAGTTAATGCAAATATACCTTGTTCTATTTGTGTTATCCAAAGGTCAAAGTTATCAAAGATTTGCCAATTAGCTTATTAATGAATGTTAGACAAATAAAAAGACAGAAATTTTAATAGGCTTAGTTTTATTTAGGCATTTTCCTAAATTAGAAAATATTTGTTTTTGTTATCATTAAAGTTATAGCCCAGTGAAATTATTAAGCATTAGTAACAATTGTCTAGAATGAGGTTTACATGGGAAATACCCATTGAATGATATATCTGACAAATGGGCATTAGCCTCTTCTTCATTAACAATTGTCTAGAATGAGGTTTACATGGAAAAATTCTTAGGTAGGTTCTACTAAGCCAGTCATCAAAAGACAAATAAAAACATCATATATGCTTTTAAGCAAGATTTATCTTTGATTTGTGCATGTATTTATTTGTAATTGGTTTGATCTATAAATTTTTTTTATAAACTAAGTTTATTTAAAAATATATCTTTATATGCGTACATATATATGTATGTATGTATGCATGTATAAAACTTTAGGAAGAGAAGGGTACAAAGATCTTGATAAGGTTTCAATAGTAGGTGGGTTTGTTGTTTTGCAATTTTAGGTGTTGATGCTTATTCTTTAGAAGTTGGGTGGCTAGGAAAAGACCACACTTTAGTGCTGGGCTCACAATGGGTGAGTGAGCACTATTCTTTTGCAACTCCATACTTTTCAACATGATAAGAGCTTAACTATTTAAACCCTTCGCCCTTCTTTATCTCTTTATTTGTTGCCCTTCTTTTCCACCAAAAATAAAACTTGAAATGATTGTAGGAGATTACATCCATTTGGACAATTCAAAGTTCTAAGATTTAAGCTTCATATCAATGTTCTAAAAGTTAATTCATATGTATTGCCTATTTGTTGTAATACTATATATTAACATATACTTAGAATAAAGTTATTGATTTGATCCTTAAATTTGACCCGTTCTCGAGAATATATAAGTTTAGGATCTTGATATAGGTATAAATCAACTTCAAATTTACAAAGTTGAAAAACTATGAAAAATATATTTTTTAAATCTTTCAAATTGAGGCCTAATCATAATTTTAATGCATTAATTTTAAAATAAAATAACATACAAAGAGTGTTTTACCTAAAATACAATTGGTGTTTGATGTATTCAAATAATAATTAGATCTCAATTTAGGTGTATAAAATGAATCTTTCTGAATAACTTTTCTATGAATGATTTTTTTCTTACAAACTTTTATAGTTTGGTTAAATTATTTTTTTAGTCTCAATAGTTTAATTTAATCCTTATAATTTACACATGTTCTATTTAAATTTTAATGATGTAGTTATCACGTGTTATTTTATTAATTTAAATATACATGATATAGACCAAAAAGAAAAGAAATAGATAATAAAATAAAATAAATTCACATATATAGCATGTGATGTAATACATATTCATCTGTTGGGGTGAATTAGTTTAAATTATATATATTTAAAATATCAAGATAATATTTGATTAATCACATCAATAAAATTTAATAAAATACAAGCAGAAATTTAATAATATGAACTAAATTTTTTATAAAAATCAAACTATGAAGATTTAATTATAAATTTTTAAATAATTAAAGCCTTAAAAATTAAATAAAAATATAAGGACAAAAGAATGATTTTCACTTATAGTTTTTATCTAGAATACCTTGGATCCACACGAAATTAGAAACTAGGACTAGGTCTGAAAAATTGTTAAAAAAGGAGAATTAAACTGCTCTTTTTCTTGGATCCCTATACAATTTAATTTGGCATCAGATTGGTTAGTCAATTGGCTAGAATGTGTCCCTTTGATTACGTCACTCTGTCCCGCCCTCTGACAGCCAATTTATCCACTCATTTATCCTTTGCTGGTGAAGGAGTTGGATAACAGATTTTATGTCTCTGATTTAATTTGCAATATTCTACTATTTTTATTAAGTTTGTTGTCTTTTCTTTAATTTGTCGTTATTATAGGTTATTCTGGGGTGTAACTGTCAAGTTGCGATTAACTCTTCGTATTGTATGTTCTCAATAAAATTTCACTATGTTCTCAATGAAGTTACACGTATTGGTTGCGATGAAAAAGAAAAAAAGAGAGATATTATTTTTTGTAATATTTATTATATTATTATTATATATCTGTTTTTTCATTTTTTTAAATATGACTACAAAAAGTATTTTTCATCTATTTTATTTATATGTATATTTTTAAAATTTTTATATTTCACAATCCTGTGTATCAAATGATATATACAAATTGTCGGCATTTTAAGTTATGAAGGAGGGAAGTTATTCCCAAATAGAAATCCATCAAGAATTTTTTAGGACAATCAACAAACGTTCTGTTACAAAAATCAATGTAATATTAGAATTATTATTATTAAATTCTGACTATTCAACTTTAACGAGTTTAAGTTTCTATTCAAAGAAATTGTATTAACTCGTTTATAAATTTAAATTCAATACAAAATTAGTTTAATTTATTTTTGACTCATATAAATTTAGTTAACTTAATGTGTTTTAAATCAAATTTTGTGAATTTTTATATAATTAAGTCAAATTAAATTTTAAAAAGATAATAATTTTTAAATTTAGTACAATTCATTAAAGATGGATTCAAAAATAATATATATGTATAAATTTTATTGAAATTTTTATATTAAAAAATATGAATTATATAATATAAATTTTTTTAAAAAAAATTAGTATAATTTAAAGTATTGTTCATCCATTTTAAATAATATGAATTATGAAGTAGGCCAAATATTATTGTTCATCCACTCATCCAACGAATGTTGTTGATTTCGTGTAGAATTGAAAGAATGATGGAACGTTTTGGCATTTGGGAAAAGATTGAAAGAATTATTTTTTAGAAAAAAATTAAAATCAAAGAATAAATTTGACCATTCATCCGTTTACACTCAAATTATTCCATTGAAACTTTGTGCAATTACTCATCACACACAACATTCAAAGTCCTTTGTCGTTGCAGCATTTTGGGAATCTGATTCTGTATGATATTCCGGTAGGAAATTGGCTGTTGATTACTACTTTCTTTCTTGTTGATGCCTTATCAATGGGGATGAATACGAGTAGTTATTATAACTGTTTTTTTTTTTTTTTTGAAAATTTTTGGACTCTTACGTAACGGGTAAATTATAAAATAAGTAAAGATATTTCTTTATGATAAAATCTGGCATCTTAGTTAGGATCCTCAAGGCCTAGTTGGCTTAGTTATGTCAAGTTGAGATGGTTCAAGATAAAAAAAATTATTGACCAAGTTGGCCATGTTAGCCAATATAGTTTAGTTTAACTTAATGCATTAATTTTTTTTATAAAAAATTATTTAATAGGGTTTTATACAAAAATTTTATTTTCTTTTAAAAATAAAATATAATTTTATAAGAATTTATACAAAAATATTATTTCTTTAAGATTCTTTTTATAGTTTTTAACCAAAAAACAAAAAGCCCGACCTGCCCATGACATGCCAGCGTGGCCGGGCCACCAAACCGAATATAGACCTAAGCTAATACTCAGTTTGACCGAGGGTTTATACAACCCTAATTTCAGTTAATAGAGGTCCTTATATATAATTGACTTATGCTATTTTTTTAATAATAAAAACACAATAATTACAAAAATATTTAAGTTATTTTTTACAATATGCAAGCACTAATTAAATTTTGTGTTATATAATATTTGTATTATGAGAGTGCCGTGGGGGCTGATTGACTGTGGCCAAATATTGTTGTTCATCCACTCGTCCAAAGAATGTTGTTGATTTCGTGTTTCAGGGTTGGAAGAATAATGGAAAGTTTTGGCATTTGGGAAAAAATTGACAGAATTATTTTGTTAGGAAAAAATTAAAATATTTGACCATTCACCTGTATATATTCTCACTCAGATTATTCTATGGAAACTTTGCGTAATTTCTCATGACGCATAATATTCAAAATCCTTTGTTGTAAATACTGCAGTTTTAGGGAATCTCACTCTGTATTTTACTCCATTAGGAAATTAGTTAGTAATTTCTGCTTCAGACTGTTAATGGATAAGGCACTATAATTTTTATTCTTGAAATCACATCTAGCGGATAAATTTTTAAATAGGTAGAATAAAATACTTAAATTTTTAGACCCGAATCCTTATTTACCTGGAAAATTTCAAAGTTAACAATTTTTTTAAGTTAAAACTCATTGACGTAAAATTAAAACAAAGAATCAAATATTTCAATAAATATATACTGTATGGGTTTAGATTGAGTTAAATATCATATTATTCAAACTCAGACTTTTAAAATACCTATAAAAATTCTTATATCTAGATTCAAGGAGGTAAATTTTACATGTTCATCTAAGAATTGGGTATTTTATCGACCCCAATTTTTCATATATACCTTCCTTTTGAAATTGTTACAGATTTAATAATTCTAATTATCCTTACAATGAAAAAATAACGCCCAACATATGGGTTATATATACTTATATATTCTCTAAATAAGGTTTCCTAGTTAATTAGGTTATATATATATATATATAATGAGATGTTAGCAATTTAAACGTAATGCGTTTTAATCAAAAGATTCTCATGTCTCTATTAATACACATCTTTATGTATACATAACTTATGCTATTTTTTAAAAAGACGCAATAATTATAAGAATATTTAAGTTATTTTTTCATTACACAATCACTAGTTAAAACTGTGTAATGAAAAAATAAACTAAATATCTACACATTTACCCCATCTTAAAGTGAAAATGTTCTTTGCCCAAAAAAAAAAGAGCAAGTGCTGAAATTTATTTTAGAATAAATTACACATATATTTTTTGAATTTTACCAAAATAACGAAGATCCTTTATCTATTTTTAAAGTATACGTAAATATTTCTTAAAAAAATGTTAGTTATGTTACTTTTTAGCTTAATTTTAAAATTTTTTATTAATTGCTCTTACATAATTTTTCATAAAAAATATTCTAGTAAAAAAATATAGAATTAGAATAAAATATATTCTTTTAAAATTAAAAAAATTATACAATTCCAATAAAATTCAAGAAATATTTATATAATTTACCCATTATCTTATTCAAACACTTCAACATAAAAGTTGGTAAGCTGGCGTAACCACAAGGGAAATGCAGAGAACGAGACTTTCAACGTCAAAAAGTTGAAAATTAAGATCGGAATTTATAGATGTCACCGGTATCATACGACGTGGAAAGTAACATACATCGCTGAGTGTCAGGAAATTTTACGTAGGAATGAGCTGGGATAACTATGTACTGAATCATGTTATTATCTCTCTCTTTTTCAAGTCGATCACCAATCACACGCTGTATACACATATGAGAATTTAGTACATACAAACGTAGCATATTATTATAAATAAATTCTCTTTTAATTTTTTTAATATATTACAACGTTAATTGTCATCATAACTTTATATTCTCTACCTAAACTCTTACCTACGTATGTAAATTAAACTGAGAATCTCGATTGTTTTAGCTCTAATCAATAAATCTTAAAATGTTCATATATTTTACTATATTTTATAAATAAATATTTTAAAATTAAAATTTCATATTAATTTTCTTGGGCCCAACTCACTTAAAAATAGATCATTTTAATTTTTGTTTTCAAATTTGACACTAAACACAAAATGTATAAGATTTATGTAGGTCCCACAAATTTAAAGGAGAAAAATAGTGAGGATGCAAATTAAAACTCTTTACTTAGTTTCGAAGCAAACTGGGCCGATTCTGATCTCAAGCATCAAGTAACAGATCCGCGGCTTAAGAAGGAGCATTCCTGCGAAACCTCGAAGCTCATGCGTCCTTACTTCTTATTGTCAGCAAAATGATAAAGCAAAAGCCAGACAAGTCTAACACTAGCCTACACGTCAAGAAACTTGCTTTTAATTCTCCATATTGCCGTGCCTTCCCCTGCAGGGAAATTCCTTCATATATAATCCATGTCATATTTGCAGTTCCCAAACCCACAACGTTTCATCTTCATTACCTGTACTATTCTTGAGTTACTCAAACTCTAGGCTCTTGCATTCATATTTCATAGCTTTGATATATATATATATATATATATGTATATTATTAACCTTTCAGTTCTTTAGCTCACTGCATATACAAGTATCTGCCATCTCTCATTGTATTCTAAGTTTCTTGTTTTCAAAGCGTATGTCTATGGCCTTTCTCACCAATTTGGAGCGAGTAGAGGCACTTCTGCAAGCCCCAAACAACGTTAGCAAACACAACAAAAAATGGCACTCTGCTTTTGTTAGAATCTACTGTTCTAGAGCCCTCTCGTCTCACGTCAAATCCACTCTGCTTTCCGCCAACAACGACAAGAAGCCTAAGTTGTCATGTTCTTCCTCGTACACCATTGTCGATTTAAACCCAGATCATTCTTTTAGGGTGTGTTTAGTTCAACAGAGGAGCGGAAAAAAAAAGGATTTTAACGATACATTGTTTAATTCAAAAAAAAAATAATAATAATATATAAATTATTTTATCTTTGTATATGTTAAAAGTAATGATAGTATAATTAATTATTTTTTATTTTTAAAAATTAAATATTTTTATCATCAAATTAAATAAATATTAAAAATTATCTATAATTATAATTATTTAAAAAAAATTTATAAACAAATAAAATTAATTAAATAATTAAATAAATAAATATAAAGATATTTTAATCTAAAAATTTTATTAAAATAATTTTTTTTTTAATTTCTAAATTAAAAGATAAAAAAAAAATTTCATTTAAAAATACAAATCAAACAAGGTGGTCAGTGTTAGCCAAACCACCCTCACCCATCTTATGAAGGAGAAAAATGTAGAGACCCTTCAGAATCTTGGTTGGTGGGGTCCGTGGTGTGGCTTCTGCTCTAGAAACCAACGTTGATTATGGGGTCAAAGAGGGTGACGGGGATACCAATGACGTCACGCATGACGCAATGCGTTTGGTTCTGGCCAGTGTTGACTGATACGTAATTCATTAAGATATAAAATATGAATACGGGTACGAATACACTAATTTATATAATTTATAATATAAAAATATACTTAGTTGGTTTATTAATTTAATAAGTAGTATAGTATATGTAAATAATATTTTTATATATTTAATATATAAATAATTTAAATCTTATTACTTCTTTCTTATTTTTATTTCTTTTTTTAATTTTCAAATCTTATTACTTATTTTGATTTTTAACAGTAGAAAGTAATATAATTATCATGATTAAATTAAAAATAAATTTATAATAACTCAATTATTTATTATTAAAATATAAGTCTTTTGCTAATATATATATATATATAAAAGCTTCACGTCTTGGACTAGTCAGGCCATTTTCCCCTTTATTCCTCTTTTTTCTATTTATTTAAGCTTATTAAAAGAAAGAAAAAAAAAAGGACTTGGCTTGACTGATGAATACTGACCCCCGATGCCGTAAGCTAAAATCAATTTCCTACCAACGTGTCCCTAGCAACCATAAGAAGAGAGAGAGAGAGAGGAGATCATGCTCTGGTAAACTGAGAGGAAGGCCTTGAGAAGCCCTCGCCGCCGCCCCGTCCTCGTGCACAACCCGCAACTGCCAGTTTTCCACTTCCATCCTTTCGGGTCCCCAAGTTGAACGTCACTGAGAAGGCCAATGGCGAGAACCTCGACACCGGCTCGATTGCGAGGGTGGAAGTGGACAACCTAGACAGCAAAATCGAGTGGTATTTCGGCAAGACAGGGTTTGGGATTTCGACGGTCGATGGGAATGTGAATCTAGAGTGGAAGACGCTTTCGATATTTACGATTAAGGCGAGGGATGTAATGATTCTGAAAACCATTACTCCTCTGTAGTCTTGCACTGTTCCGGTACGCTGTGGAAGCCGTTCTGGTATGTGAACGACCCACGATTTGGGTCGTCCGTACCAGATCAGAGTTCGGCCGTCATGTTACCGATTTAGGCAACACTGGTTCCAACACTTACCTGAAACCACCTTCGAGAGGTTTCTTCCACTTTGTAACGAAAGCGTTCAAGGACCCCACCATTCTCATTCTCTTAGTTTGTACTGCTCTGTCTCTAGGCTTCGGCATCAAAGCGAATGGACTCAAAGATGGTTGGTATGGCGGCGGAAGCATCTTCGTTGCCGTTTTTCTTGTCATTGCTGTGTCTACCATTAGTAATTTCATACAAAATAGGCAATTCAACAAGCTGTCCCAAGTCAGCAATGACATCCAAATCGATGTCGTACGAAGCGGTCCGCGACAACAAGTTTCAATATACGACGTGGTGGTGGGCGATGTCGTTTGGTTAAAAGATTGGAGACCGGGTTCCTGCTGATGGGTTATTCTTGGAAGGCCATTCTCTGGAAGTGGATGCGTCAAGCATGACAGGCGAGAGCGACTGTGTTGAAATTAATGGCAAGCAAAACCCATTTTTGTTTTTTGGAACCAAAGTGGCTAATGGGTTTGCCAAAATGCTCGTTACTTCTGTTGGTATGAACACGACGTGGGGTCAAATGATGGGTTCCATAAGCAGAGACAATAATGAAGAAACCCCTTGCAAGCACGCCTCAATAAGCTCACTTCAGCAATTGGCAAGGTTGGTTTAGCTGTGGCTTTTCTTGTTCTTGTTATTTTGTTAATTCGTTACTTCACAGGGAACACAAAAGATGAGAATGGTATTAAAGAGTTCAATGGGAGCAACGCTAAGTTTGATGACATAGTGAATGGAGTTGTGGGAATTGTTACTGCTGCTGTCACTATTGTTGTGGTTGCGATTCCAGAAGGGCTTCCTTTGGCTGTGACTTTGACTCTAGCTTATTCGATGAAGAAGTTGATGGCGGATATGGCTATGGTGAGGAGGCTTTCTGCTTGTGAGACAACGGGGTCTGCTACAACTATTTGTACTGATAAGACAGGGACACTCACGCTTAACCAGATGAAAGTTACCAAGTTCTGGCTTAGACAATAACCTATCATGGAGGAAGCTTATAAATCATCCGTTCATTTAGATGTTCTTCGACTAATCCAAGAAGGGGTTGCTCTTAACACAACAGGTAGCGTTACAAGTCTAAATCATCAGATTCTGAATATGAATTTTCTGGTAGTCCAATAGAAAAAGCCATTCTTTCGTGGGTTGTTCTTGATTTGGAGATGAACATCGAGGAATTGACGTGACATTGCACCATCCTCCACGTGGAAGCCTTCAATTCAATGGGGAAAAGAAGCGGGGTTTTGATCAGAAGGAAAATAGACAACAAAATCCATGTACATTGGAAAGGAGCAGCTGAGATGGTACTAAAAATGTGTTCAAGGTATTATGATGCTTCCGGCAATATAAAAGATCTTGACAATAGCAATAAGTTAGTGTTTGAGCAAATCATTCAAGGAATGGCAGCCAGTAGTCTTAGGTGTATAGCTTTTGCACATACAGAAGTGGCAGAAGAAGATCAAGAAGGAAATAAAAAGGTAACAGAACAAGGCCTCACCCTCTTAGGACTTGTTGGTATTAAGGATCCATGTCGTCCCGGTGTGAAGAAAGCTGTCCAGGATTGCCAATAAGCAGGAGTAAACGTCAAAATGATCACAGGAGACAATGTTTTCATAGCAAAAGCCATAGCCACAGAATGCGGCATCCTCAAGCCTAATCAGGACACGGAAGGAGCAGTAATTGAAGCAAAGGAATTTCGCAACTTGTCATCTGAAGAAAGACTAGAGAAAGTGGAGAAAATCTGTGTGATGGCGCAATCCTCTCCTTTTGACAAGCTCTTAATGGTTCAATGCCTCAAACAGAAAGGTCATGTAGTTGCAGTTACAGGAGATGGCACCAATGATGCACTGGCATTAAAGGAAGCTGATATAGGACTTTGCATGGGGATTCAAGGTACTAAAGTGGCAAAAGAGAGTTTAGATATAGTTACTTTGGATGATAAATTCGCCTCAGTAGCCACAGTTCTAAAGTGGGGAAGATGTGTCTATAACAACATCCAAAAATTCATTCAATTTCAACTAACAGTAAATGTTGCTGCACTTGCAATTAACTTTGTGGCTGCAATATCAGTAGGAGAAGTGCCATTAACAGCAGTTCAACTATTGTGGGTGAATTTGATAATGGACACTTTGGGTGCTCTAGCTCTAGCTACAGAGAAGCCTACAATGGAGTTAATGGACAAACCGCCCATGGGTAGAACTGAGCCTCTTATCACTAACATCATGTGGAGAAATCTATTAGCCCAAGCTTTGTACCAAATCACAATTCTATTGACACTACAGTTCAAGGGTGAAGCTATATTTAAGGTGAGTTCAGAGGTAAATGACACTTTGATTTTCAACACATTTGTGCTTTGTCAAGTGTTTAATGAGTTTAATGCAAGGAAGCTAGAGAAGAAGAATGTGTTCAAGGGGATTCATAGGAACAAGTTGTTTCTCGGGATCATAGGGATTACCATTGTGCTTCAGGGGGTGATGGTGGAGTTTTTGAAAAGATTTGCAGATACTGAAAGGTTGAATTGGGAGCAGTGGGGTGCTTGCATTATAATTGCAGCTATTTCTTGGCCTATTGGTTGGGTCGTAAAGTTCATTCCTGTTCCAGAGAAACCATTATTCAGTTTCCTAAACACGAAGAAGCAATGAGCAATTGGTTATAGATAGTCCATTGATGGGATTTGATACATACATACATACATACATATATATATATATATACATATATATCTTTTGTAGATATGATTGCATTTTGCCATTAATTTTCTGTAATGCAATTGAGGGTTGCCCTCTATCATAATATATTCTATTTAATCATTCTCATATCTTTTATTATCAAATGCAATGAAAATACAATTGCAGAAAATTTTTTAACAGTAATCCATATGCTAAATGGGCCTGTAAAAGTCAAAATGAAAATTTCTATCCATTTCTTTTTAAAACTTTGATATACATATTTGTTTTGACCTATATGATCATAATACAAAGTCTAATTGCATAAAGGAGCTATATAGCAAAACCTAACATCTTTTGACATAATAAGGTTCAAATTTTAAAAATTCATAACTTTAGTTATATAATTCTAATTTATACAAATTAGGTGTTTATAGAAAAATGAATTTGCTACTTTAAAAATTTTAAATTAAAATAAATCTATTTGACCCCTCAAAAGGCACAAAAATTGAAACCAGACCAAAATAAATAGTGCCCAGTGCATGATAATTTTTTAAGACTACTTTTAAAAATTTATCAAATATTTTATAAAATTTAAAAAAATAAAAACTTTATCTTGTTAGAAAGCTATTTATGTCCTTTAAGTGTCCATTAAATTTTAACACCAAATTAAGTCATTAAGGCCGTCAAGGTTAAAGTTACAATTTATGACTCATTTATACTAATTTTTTAGTTTTAAAAGGGCCCATTTAGGCCCTAATGTGTAATCTCTTACCTTGAGCAAATTTTAATTCATTCATACTTCAATTCTATAAGGGCCATAACATGAAATATGGCCCGTCTTTAAAAATCACTCTCTCACTTGTAACTTGGCACTTAGTACTCATAACATATAACATAGCATATCATGTTCCAAACTTGCATATATACATTAAATTTATATCATCCCATGGTCTTACACTTGTACATAGCTTTTCATCACAATTCATTATCATCTATAACATGGTTTACAAGTAACTGTTTCAAAATATGCATCACAAATTACATACACATCAAAAGCTCCCTACTAAATGTCATAATACTCCAAGTCTACTCTGGTTCTTTCTCTTTGCTTATAGTACCTGTCATAATTAGTGGAAAGTAAAAAGGGTGGGATTCTTGGGAGAATTTTAATAGCCTAACTCATTCCAAATCAATGCACAAAATAGATGCATAAAAGGAAAGGCTAACATGTAGGTCATATGCATCAAGTAACTTAAAACATGAAATTGGCACATAACTTTAATACTCATATGTCCATGGCAAGGAAAACATACTAACTAGGCTCATCTCTAGGTGAGGGAAAAGCTATTGCACTTAATTCCCTGCCACCTCATACTAGAAGCCAAGCTTAGCTCATATATGCATAAAAAGTCATACTAGAAGCCAATGCAAAATATAACTCATGTAATCATCAAACAACCAAATATACAAGTATCTCAATTCATATATGCACCTAAATACATGCAAGATAGGAAGAGATAACTACCTTATGGAGCTAAGACCCTTATTGCACCACTAACCCATTTGATCCTTTTCTTTTCTTTGGTCTTTTTCAAGTTGGCATACACAGAATGATGGAGTTGCTCTAGCTCGGTCTAAATACATCAATTTAATTGCAAAGAAACTCATTAGGATTCATTCTAACTCATTTTACTACCACATAGGTCTATTAAAACTTCAAATACAAATTTGAATTACTTTAAGTCCCTTAAGTGGCAACTCTCATAATTCAATCTCTAGGCTTCAAAATCTTACTTGATATAAGCTATATGACTTTAATGGAACTCATTAGAGCTATCATATGCAAATTTAAACAAGTTTAATACTAAATTGCTTTATTAGGCCCTTTTTGAACCCTAAATTTTCACCTATCAAAATAAGACTCATAAATTCATTCCAATGGTTCCACTAGTATTCATTACTTATATCTAGACCATTTATAACCTTAGAATTTATGAAATCACTCCCTAAGTGTCTCATCCTCTTCATGGTTGAGACATAGACCTTAGGAACCTAAATGGAGCTTTTACCATTTTCATGGAAAATTTAGTAGATATAGGATATCTACGGCTCATTTCTAGTTCAAATATGGCTTTAGAATATCCAAATTATCTTCCTAGGGTTTTACACCTTTTGTAACTCAATTAGAACCCAAGGTGGCATAACTTGCTCTATTTGGCTTTCTTTGAAATTTTCTTTGTATATTCTTATTCTCCTCACTCCTAAGCCCTTGTTTCTATTAAGTTTTCATCAAGCAAAAGCTTCCTCCATTTTCTCTCTCTCTCTCTCTCTCTCTCTCTCTCTCTAGATTGAGACATAGGAGGAGAAAAAGTTAAAGAAAATAGCAAATTCCTATCTCATGGCATGTCTTATTTGGGAGCTCTTTGAATGGTGGTTCTTATGTTATAATTGGTTGCTTCAAATTTTCTCTTTTCTTCAAGGGATCAACCACCAAATTCACTCTTTCAAGAAAACAAAACCACCATTAGAAATGGTTTGAAGAGGAGATGAAAGTTTCTAACTAGCTTAAAGCAAGAATTCGCATCATTTCTTACCTATTTGCCTTATTTTTCTCTCTCTCCTCCCTTTTTTTCTTACACCATCCGTGGCTAAAATGGAGCTGAATTAGGTCAGTTTAAGGAGATGAATTAGTTGGTGTGATAATATAGTAAAGAAGGAAGATATTTTTTAAACAAATTTAAAATTCCATTTACGTTCCTTCTACTTTAACTCTTGTGTTTGGGCTCAATTTATTTCCTTTTCAAAAACTATCTTTTTCATACTAAATTTTAGGCTCTCTATTTTATTAAAAATATTTTCTTTGAAATTTTTAGAATTTAAAACTGTTTAAAAAAGTTTAGTCAAAATATCATTACTAAGAAGCTGATTTGTACACCATCAGGGATTTAACCATTCTGATCTCCTATGGTTCATCTACTAATCTTATTATATCATATTATAATAAAAATATGAGTATCTCATGTTCAATCTCATTATTTTAAAATCCCTAATTTTTTTCAATTTTTCGATTTGACTAGGCCTTTTTTCCTTTTGTTTTACAATTTTTTCCCTTTTAACTTTTTCCTTTTATCTTATTTGAACCTCTAGTTCCTCATTATCATGATTAGTAACTTCTCTTTTAATTTCTAAGAATTTAGGAAATACTACGTATGACACCCTCAAAGTACAGTGTTACTTTGTAAAGTAAATCCTATTTATTATTAATTATTATTTGGCTACTTGTAATTTAGTAAACATTTGATTCCTAGAAGCAAATTGATGGTGTTTGATCATTTTTCCTTCTGTTAAATTTTTTATGTATAATCTAGTTTTTGTAAAGCTATTACTATTATATCATGTCTTTGGTGCCACTTCAACATATTCATAAAGTTAAACTCTTATTTTCATGGAATTGAAGGTATAAATATCCTAGTCTTAAAAAATGTGAGATTAATGCAGAAAATATTTTCAATCTAAGAAATTCAACTCTTGACTTTTATACTTGGATTCTCTTCATTTTTATGTTTATCATTAACATAAAATGAATCAATCATTCTAGTTGAGTTTTGTATTTACATAAAGGCACAAGGCATTTTCAAAAGGTAAAATGCCCTGGAGTTTGCCATTACGTGAAGGAACCAAACTATCATAGTACTCAACCAACACCTTCCTCCCACTTAGGCACATGAATCCATCAGAAGCACTTTATTTGTTCCTTGTAAGTGTTCGCATCCAAAAGCAAGTGACCTTGGATGCCTTTGGTAGGATGGAAAGTGGAAGTAAGGAAAGAGAGAGGGAAAAGGAAACTTGAAAAAAAAATGTTTGGTACACTCATATTAGTTACCTTTACCATTTTAATGGAAAGTTATTTCTTAGAGTATAGCAATGAAAAGTCCAATTTTTAATGGAAAGTGGTGGTTAATGATTAATTTTCCTTTGCACTATGGCATTGAAAATCAAAATGCATTGTGGCATTGAAATCATTCTTCCACCATTAATGATTGAACTATTAGTATATTAGATTGGGATGTTCGAGCTAGTTTATATATGTTCTTACACCTATTCAAGGTGTTTAGAGGAATTTATTGGGCATAGACGAGATTGTAATTTGTTAGTTAAAGGTTGTAGAAGTAACTCTTAAATGATGTTGTCATATAAGAAAGTAAGATAGATGTTAATATTTGAACCATGGTTGCTTTAGGTTTAATTATGGTTTAAGAGCCTTGGGGGATATGGTTATGTTGTTTTGGTCATGTTAGTTATGAGTCAATCCATCCTTTATGTATACCTCGAATCATTTTGCTGTCATGAGAAGTTGTTGGGTGGTTTTAGAGACGTTGCAGTCATATGTTGCATCTGAGGTTATTTTGCAATTTTAAGGATGAGGACATGTTTATTTAATTCATTAAATCTTGTTCAATGTAATCTAAGGTCAGTTGGTAGGAAAAATACATATTTTAAAGTTGTCACTTGTGGTTTCATGCACCTTTGCTGCCATAATTGAAGTTAAAATGCTTAGATTAACTTTTAAATCATTGGGTTAAGTAAGACAATTGGATGGAGATTATAAGAATGTAAATCCTTTAATAACATTGTCTTTTAGCCATTAAAAGACCCTAGGATTTATCTTGAGGAAGTAGCAAGCTATTAGTTTGTTTATTTCCATGTTTAGGTATAGCAGGTTTTCAAGTCATAGCCAAGTTTTCCCAAGTTGTAGCCAAAATGTGCTAATATTGTTCTAGTAGTGATTTTAGCCATAGCGCAAACATTCACCACTGTGTAAAACCATCCAGAGGCTAATTTGGTCACGACACAAGTATTTCGGCTGTAGCGTAAATATTTTTTGCCATGGCACAAATTGTGTCTATATCAAAAATTTGTCCAAACCCAAGTTTATTGGGCATAAGTCCTGCAAGTCACGTCGTAAGTGTAGAATTTAGTTTATAGAAGTTCTAGAGGCCAAGTTAGCTGCGACGCAACCATTCTAAGTCACAGCCTAAGTCTTAAAGTCCTTAGTTTAGCGATTAATTCCTAATTTTCATCGTGGTAGTGATTAGTAATGATTGTTAGTCTAACATATATGAGTTTTTAGGCTTTTTAGAAATATTTTGGTTGACAAAAAAATTGATTATGAGAATTTTAAATTCCTAAAAACAATAATCCCATTGTACAATTTGAAGGTGAATACTGATTATTTAAATATTCAAATTTTTTCGTATTTTCATCCTTTGCTAACTCATTAACCAAATTAGACCTTAAATGTAGTCGATTAAGAACACAATTATGTTTAATAAACTTGATTAGTAGTTTGGGTGATTACAAACACCACCCAAATGCATGGTCTGCTTATGTTACCTTCTAGTGGTCATTTTGATTTAAGGCCTTCACACATGTTAGTGTAGATGGACATGACCTACCCATGTTTGCTTTAGGTTTGTTCAGAACTCCTCTTTTTTACATGCTTGTGCTTACTAAAATTGCTTGATTTTCTACTAAATCTCTCATGCTTTCCTATTTTCAGCTACTCTTAATTAAATCATGCATAAAAACCACATAATTTGGATTCAATAACTCATTTTTATTTTAAAAAAGATGCATATTTTACACTTATCAAATTTCCTCAAACTTGACTCTTTCTTCCTTAAGCAAACTAAATAATCTACTACTATGCTTATATTATACTCATGATACCTAAATAAATGCTAAGTTATCAAATGTAAATTTCAATCAATCGCACTGATTAGATTAAAAGAAAAAGATATGGCATCAAGTCAACATAAAATTAAACACATTCCTTTCCTTTCATTTTTATCCATATATACTTTTACATAATCATCTAAAATTAGTAACTAATATAACTGAGTTATGCCTAAATCAAACAAAAACCTTTCCTCTTTTTCTCATGCTCAAGCTACAACATCTAAGATTCCTTATTACTATTATTTTTGCTTTTCAATAAGTGTGTTTTATGCTTTATCTCATTTCTTTTTTTTCCCCTACCATTGTGAATGAGTATGTTTTACATTCCATCTCAACTAACTACAAGTTCTTACAAATGAATGCGTTTTATATTTCATCTCGTTTCACAAGTGATTGGACATAAATAAAAAAAATTTTTGCAAGAATTAAAACTAATTCAAGAGAAAATTTTTTACCAAAAAAAAAATATCACACAACTTAGCTAAGCTTCAGTTATTGAGTTCCTATAATTAAAAAAAAAACGTTGCTTCGATCCAATACTTGGAATGGAAAAATGCTTAACTTCACTTTACAATGTATTGCACCCTTTTTTTTTTTTCAATTCAAGTAGTGTGAATAGCAACAAATCCATTTTAACAACCTTAACATCTATTAAGCATCATCAGCAAATATATTCAACATAATCTGACTCAAGTAAAATGAGAGTTTGCTTAATTCAAAGAAAGAAATCAATTAAGGTTAACCCTCCCCTAAACTTAAAATTTTGCATTGTCTTTAATGCAAAATAACACCGAGAAATTAAGAACAAAATAGTAAAAAAAGGTAGAATACTCCCTTATAAACACTACAATTCCATTAGAAGCATAGGAATAAGGAGCCTGATTAATTGGCAAAAGGACTCTACTAAGAGAAGAAGAACATAAAATTCAAAGGAAATCAATAACTGTGAACAGAAATCAACATGAAAACCATCAGTCAAAGCATTAGATAATAATAATTAAGTCTACGAACTAGTACAGCAAAGTAAATAGTGGTAAATAACAAAGACTAAACTACTAGGGACATGTAATCAAAAATGGGGAATTAGCAATTAGGGGGTAGGGAAAAGGGGATTTCTTTTTTATTTTTTACTAATGTGGACATAGGTGTGTCCACTAACATGACTTGCCTATGGCCATTATGAGTTAGATATATGGAGTAAGGGGGCAGTGCATAATCATGTCAATCGACACAAGTTGTCCTCGTGCACCATAGGTTTGAAGGAGATGGTAGCATATGGCCACGTCAAATAACATGGGATGCCCATGTGCTACTCTACCATGGCATTTTAGAAAACCCCCCTAAATAAGCCAACTTATAAATCCCAACTTAATGATCAACTAATAATCTAAGGTTTATGCACATCCATCAAACCAATACATGCATGAACAAATTAAAAGGTCAAAATTACAATGGTTTTCCCTTAAACTTAAAATGAGACTTGTCCTCAAGTAAACCAAAGATATTTAATGACCACATATTTAACTTGAAATTCAAAACATAGACATAGTAAAAGGTATATTGCCATATTAAATTACTAAAACTTCAACTATTAGCTAACCATATGAACATGGTACCTAATATAAAAAAATACAACAATTAAAACAAAACCAACACAATGTAAAACAAAACAAAACAACTAATACTAAAGGAAAAGGTTAAGGTGATTTAAAGTTATAGTCATTAACTTGATTATCAAAGTTTCCAAAGCTAGGGAATGCCTAGATTGCAAGCAGTCACTTTCTCTAATGCCTTTTAAACCAAATAAGGCTTGAAGCGCTATCTATTATCTTTAAATACACTTGTAAGTTCATTCTTTATTATATTGGCACCATTAAAAAAATCCTCATTCTTGTAATCTTGCAATGAAGGACTATAGATTGTCAGTTTTATTGTGAAAGTGGGGCCTACAATTCTTTTATATTTATCTTTGAATATCTTAAATTCAATTGCTTCCTCTTTAACCCTTAAGGTTAATGACCCATTTCTCATTTAGTATTAGCATAGGTTCTTTGAATATCAAGAATTATAAAATCTATATGAAGATAAAACTTTTCAACCTTTATCAAAGCATTTTTTTTTAAAATTCCTATTGGCAGTTTAACGAATTTGTTTGCTAATTGCAATCCTCTGGGCTAAGTCTCATGCAAACAGATAAATGCATCGAACTAACACTAGCATGTAAATCCCACACCACATGATTAAAAGATGCATCACCAATGACACAAGGAATAAAGAAACTCCCTGGAACAACAAGCTTTAATAGCAACTTATTTTATATGATTGCATTACACTCCTCAACAAGTGCAATAATGGCGTAATCCTCAAGCTTCCTCTTATTTGACAAGATTTCCTTCATAAATTTCACATATGTTTGCATTTATGCCAAAACATCTACAAATGAAATGTTTATGTGAAATTGTTTTGAAATATTTAAAAAATTGTCAAATTGTTTATTTAGTTTTTGCTATTAGTCTTTAAAGAAATGGAATAAGGGGCACATATGCCTCGACGGTGTTGATGTTAGTGGTTAAACAACATCTAGCTCATCCTTCTCAAGCTAGACTAAAGAGCTCAAGGTCTCCACATCATCAATTTGATCTCTATTATTACGTGATACATCCATCCTAGCAAGACTCTGTAATTTCTTACCACTTTTCAAGGTGATTACCTTGCAATGCTCTTTAAGATCAATCTCAGTTTTGCTTAACAAGTTACTTTAAGTTTTGGTGTTGGATGAACCATTCAACTAACTTAACTGCATTTTTAAATTTATATTGTGAGTAGCAAATTAATCCAACCTAGAATCCAACTTTTCAAATCTTTCAAAAGATACATTATAGAATTTTTCACATGCAACTTCCTAACCCTACTTACTTTCATTTTGAAATTAAAGTCCTTTATTCCTAGATTGAAAAGTTAGTTTGGATGGTCCACTTTGGTTTCTTAAATTGCCCTATAACTCTAATTGCCCCAAGTTTCTCCATCTTGAATTATAAGTTGCTAAGTATTGATTATTTTGCAATTTGAAATTGTTTGATACACACTGCACTTGTTTAGATGCACAAGATCTTGAAAAGGTATATATGGATGATCACCACCATAAAGGTCACGGCTAAAGTAAGATAGAGAATATAAGACTATATTGAAACCAATCTGATCAAATTTCTTCACAAACATATCAAATTTGGTATCAATTTTGGAATTAAGTGCATAAAGGCTTTCCATCTCTATAACACTAGTAACTTTTCTATGTTTTTCACTTAGCTAGTTATAATGATTTGCAGTCATCTCTTCAATGATGTCAACCCCTTCACTAGCATCTACAACCAGCAAAAATTTTTCAGTTTTAGCATTTAAGTTGACTCTGAGTGAATGTTCTAGCCTATTATAAATTATTTACACTAACATCCATTCTTAAATATCGTGATGCAAAAATTGCCTTTGCAAATCCTTAAATCACTCTCAAGCATCATAAAGATTACCCATCTCATTGCAAGAAACTATGTATGTCACTTCTCAATTTAGCAGTTTTGCCCAGTAGAAAACATTTTGCTAAAAATGTATGTGAAAGTGCATACCATCTTGTAAATGATTGAAACGACATGGAATCTAGCTATAGTGCTGCTTTATCTCTAAGTGAGAATGGAAACAATCAAAGTCTGATTGCATCTATTGAGACCCTATTCATCTTAATGCTATCATATATTCTCAAAAATCATGTCAAATAAGTGTGAGGATGTCATACCTAGCTTTTACTATCTCATTCATAGCAAACACAAAGTTACAAGCAAGTGCCACATTCATTCATAAGTTTTTTAAAATTGAAATCGAGTCATTTAAGGGTCATTTTGAGTTATAAAGATCCAAACTTGATTTTTTCCTTTTCTTAACTCATTTGTATCATAAATAAGTTTGTTCATACTCAAATTATGGCGCATAACTCGTGGAACCCCTTAAATTCCCAAAAACCCAAAATGAAAGTATAGGTGCCAAAATCTGCCTTAATTTTGAAAATTTATAACTTGGACTATACAACTCTAAATTATGCAAATTAGATGTTTGTGAAAAGCTTAGGAAGTAACTACATGCTGTAAAAATTTTAAGTGAAATACAATTCATTTGCCTAGTCAAATGCAATGAAAGAGTAACATAGGTTAGAAATGGAGGCAAGTAGCTGACCTAAAATTTGAAATTGTATATCTTAAGCTACACAACTCTAAATTAGATGCTCTTAGTGGCACAGAAAGCTTAAGATGAGACCTAATTGCTATAAAAAGTTCAAGACCATCTAAGTTCATTTGTCCCACAAAGTCTTTAGCATATCAAAAACTATTACAGTATTCAGGCATAGTCAAATCCTCAATTTCAAAAATTCATAACTCCATCTATACAACTCCTTTTTATGCAAACTCAGTGGCTCTAGAAGGCTCATAACGTCAGTTACCTATAAAATTTCTTGAGCATTGAACTTCATTTGACCCTTGAAAAACTTAAGATACTAAACCTATTCTATATGATTAGTATAGGCCTAAAATGAAATTTTTGTCCAATTTCAAAAATTTGTAAAATATTTTGTACAACTCCAAAAATTATAGTTCTTAGCTTAAAAAAAAGCTCTAGAGGGCTCGAAATGCATACCAAATCTTAGGCACAAACTAGGTCATCTAGGTCACTTTTGATATAGAAGTTGTTTATAGCAAATATGAGACCATTTTAGGTACCAATTTAAACCATTTAGTGTCTAATTAGGTTTCTTCCAGTTGAGCACATTTCTTTCATCCTAAATGACCTTTCTAACTATTCCATATCATTCCAAAATAAGTAAATCAAAATTTGACTCTTGAACACCTAAGAATATATACCCACATCATGTCTTCCCATTACTAAAACTCTACCATAATACATATATATTGCTACAAATAGCCATACATTAGCATTCTTATACTTATGGTTCCATCATTAAACATCAAGTAGCATTATCATATATATCATAAGTGTGTCATGGTACATATAAGACATCACTTGCATACATATACATAAATTCTAGTACAAGATGGGATTTTAATACATAATCTCCTACTATCTATGATCTCTCTTAGTCTTGAACTTGGTTTGGAAAACTAAAAATGGTTAGTGGGAGCAGTAGCTAATCTCAACCAATTCAATACATACAAGAATGTCATGAATGTATGCTATGCATATGGTGCAAGAATGCACAATGCTTATACTTCATATGAATCAAATGCATCATAAAACATAAAATCTCATTCCTTTCATAGTCACAGCTTCATCATAAGCTTTTCTCAACTTTTCTCAACTCAAGGCCAAGGAAAAGCTACTATGCTTAATTCCAAGTCTTAGGAGAGCTAAAAACTTAAACGTATATCATTCTCATTCATATAGCTCAATATAAAAATTATGCTAAACATACATCATGAATGCATCAAGTAACAACACATACAAGCATTACAACTCATTCAAACATTCAAATGTATGCAAGAGAGGTAGATAAAGTTACTTTGTGATTCTTGGGACTTGGATGTACCACTAACCCACTTGTTAGCTTCCTTTTTCCTTACTTTCCTTGCCTTGACACCCACAAATGAGTGAATTGGAGTTACCTTGACCTACATATAAGAATTACAAGATATATTAATCCCATAGAACTCATTTTAGGTTCCAAGATGCTTATTTAATCTCATTAGGACTCAATATGACAATTTAGACTAATTTAGATCCATTATGAAGCAACCCTTAGTTCTTGCTTTCTAAACCCCAAACTTTTGATTCCTACAAGTCTTATAACTCTCAAGAGACTTATTTGAGTCATTACATGCTTGGTTAGAAAGCTCTAGAACCAACTTGCTTTATTAACCTCCTTTAGGCCATTAAAATTTAAACTTTCATTCTAAGACTCCTAAATTTAATCTACTGCTTCCATGATTCCTTATTCATCATATATAAGTCTATAAATTCATTAGAACTCAAAGAAACACTACCTAGGTAGCTCATCCACTCCTTGGCCGAATTGGTACTTAAGGTAAGACAACTTAGAGTTTTGCCACTTTCTCTTAGAAATTTGATACATATTCTTATTCATTGGTTTTTCTAGAGCCTAGACATGATTAAATATGACTTGGGTTATCCTCTTAAAGTTTCAAAACTCTCAAGGTGCAATTAAAACCCTAACTATTCTACTTTGCTTTCTAATGCTCTTTTCTTGATTCTAATGGTATAATTCAATTCCTCACACTCTAAAACCCTTGATTCTACCTTGTTATCATCCAAAACATCCTCACACTTCTTAGGCCCTAAGATGGGCGAATTTGAAAGGTAGAGAGAAGGTAAGGAGAAGCTAACTTTGCACCTTATTACATACATCATCTTAAAGCTTTTCAAGAGGAAAATTTGATGCAAAACTTGGTTCCTTCAAATCCTCTCCTTCTTCCACAAGTCCAACCATGAAAAGCCTTTTTCTAGGAAACTAAAACCATGAGGAGAAAGAGTTTGAAGAGGAGATTCATCCTAGTAAAGGAATAAGCATGAAAAAGTACCAAATCCTTACCTTTTCTTGGTTGGTTTTTCCTTCTTCTTTCTCCTACCTATAGTGCACCTCTCTCTTCTAGTTCCAATGGTTTAGGTTCTATTTTGAGAGGTTTGGGTTGTGCTGGGCAGGTTTTAGAAGGAAAGGGTTAAGTTATAACATTTATCATAATTCCCGTTTTGCCTTTTAATTTTATTTTTCTTGTTTTCACTCATTTTAACTCCTTTTTTAGAACCATCTTCACCATATAAAAATTTAGGTACTCTAATTCATAAAATGCCTTTGGTTTCATCGAAATTGAATTTAAAACCTTACTGAACTATCTAGTCAAAATTTGAGTCAACTGACATCATAAATCATACACTAAAAGGATTTTAACCATTCTAAGGATTCCTATGATTTTTTAGAGCCTTTAAGAACTTTGGGAAACTTAAGTTTATTATTTAAAACTCCCTCCTTTGAGTTTTCAAAAAATTGTTCGAAATTACGAAAATGCGTATGAAATTGTGAAAATGCCACTACATTTTCGACTTCTTTATTTAGCCACTTTCGCTCTAATTTCAAGCCATCATTAGCTTTGTATTCTTATTTCTAAATATCTAGATTATTATTCTAATCTTATTTAACCTCTAATCATTTCATTGTAGGGTCCTTTTTTGTAATATTGTCGGTTTCAATCTAGTTCTAAAGAGACCAAATATTATATAAGATCCTCAAGTACACCTCCTCCAAATTCATTTTGTTATATCATTTGGATCATTATAGACTTAATCTCGAACTTATTCACTGCAACATATGGGCCAACTATGTTGTTATTTAATCCAAGATCATCTGGCATAGCAAAGCTCGCATTAATTTTTAGCAATTAGGATGAGCTCTAACTTTTTAATGTACATTATTTATTGGAACCTTTTGCTGGTTTATTAGTTAAGGTTCTTGAGAAACTCTCCATCCCTCCATCTAGCATGAGGAATGCACTTTAGCTAAGGGTCAACCTCTAATATAACAACACTAAATGGACAGCTCATCTTTCTCAAGTATTTGAAAAAAGGAAACTAGAAAATTTAAAAAGAAATAAAAGTTAAGAAAACAAAAGAAAGTAAGAAAAATAAAAATATCTAGATTAATAGAAAAATAATTTTTCAATTGATAATATGTCATTCTTTAGTAATGGCACCAAAAACTTGTTGTGCTAACTTCACAAGTGCACAAGTCGCATAGTAATAATAAAGTAAGTATAGCATCATTCTATTAAAGAAGGAGTTCAATTACCAATTAATGAAATTTAAATCCTATTATCTAAATGATCATATGAATTTAAAATTGACAACAAAAATTAAATGTCGTTGAATTCATTGAATAATGAATTGACTTATGAATGAAAAAGACTCTAAAATTTAGAATTTTTTATTTACATCATAAACATCACTCAAAATGAACTCTTGCAATTAATTTTAATTGGACAAATGATAATTTTGCTAAATTTAATGAAATTATATCTTAAGATAAATCATCGTACTCATATCAAGCCTATATCTATTCTCATAAATATACACTTAATATACACTCATTACATATAAGGAAGTAATGCAAGTTAATACTCAAAGACCACTCAAGTGCAATTTATATAGCCATAAAATTGTCATCTAAGTTTACTGCTTTAATAATCTATACTACAATCAACCTTTCAATCATCTCACAATACATTAGATAAACAATGGTTAACCATTTATGAATAATAGAAAAGGAATAATATATTAATCCCAATAAAATTGTCACAAAAACATTCCAAATTCAACTTAATCAATAAATAAGTTCATCTAAATTTTAGATCTAAAAATTCTAGCAACTTATAATGGGAATCAACAAATAACAAATAATGGAAATGAACATCCATAACCTAAAAGCTATTGAAAAGAGTGAAGAAGAAACTAATGGCTAAAGTCGACAATCCTTCAGTAGAAGCTTTAAATCTCTTTTGAGTCTAATTGATCTTCCAAGCTTTCCTTTATAGTGTTGCTTGCCTCCACTCTCCTATTCCATGTCTAGTCTCTCCTTTTCCCAATTTTGCCATTTCCTCACAAAGAGCCTTTAATTTTAGGCAAATCCAGCCAACCTGTGTCACACCACCCAAATGCATAGCCTACTCGTGTTACCTTCTAATGATCACTTTGATTTAGAGCCTTTGCATATGGCCTGCCCATTTTCACCCTTGATTTGGTTAAAACTCCCCTCTTTTACATGTATATGCTCACCAACATGGCTTGCCTGTGTTGCATGTTGAAATTGCTTGATTTCCTGCTCAATCTCTCATGTTGTCCCACTTTCATCTATTCCTGATTAAATCACACACAAAGTAAATAAAAATCATAGAATTTGGATTCAATTACTCATTTTTATCTTAGAAAAAACATGTATATTTTACACTTATCAAATGAAGAACGAAGCTCTAGACAAAAATAGAATGGAAAGTAAATAGAATCAAACACTTACAAGTTTCAATGAAGAATGAAGTTTGAACAGAGCAAGCACTTAAGCCCAAACAAACCATAAAGTCACAAACAGACCACAAAAAACAAAGACAAAGACAAAGAGCACCTAAGCATTAGCTAAGGGACGATGACCATGGACAGACCATGAACATGAGCAACCACAGACAAAGCACTAGCACAAGCACAAGCAACCACAAACAAAGCATCATAGACCAAAGAAGGAAGAACAATACAAGTAGAGGGATTTGAGACGTAAGAATGATACATGTAGAATGAAAGTGGATCAGGCAATTAGGATTTGATTGCAGAATAAAGAAAAGGTGAAAAAAATGCAAAACAATATTGTTCACACCCCAGCTATTTTGAACCATTTCATAGCCGTTTTGACATGTTTCAGTGTGTTTCAAAACATTTCAACATGTTTCAAACATTTCAAAATGCACCCAAAAACAAAAAGTTTCAAACATATATATATATATATATATATATATCCATACGATACACATTTCCATGTTGGATACACATCCAACATGAATACTACACTCTTTTCCATGTATCCGTGTAACGTTGCTCACTTTTAAATGACTTCTGTTTTATCCCTCATAGGTTACAATGTGAGTAAACTTTATTGAAGCGAAGCATTTCTTGCTTGATCAATGTGTTGATTAGCCTACGCATGTTAGTTGCTAATGGATTTCAAGTAATGTCACTAACGTTAGTTTAATCTTTAATCTTTAGAGGCAGTTTTATTCTAATCTTGGCTTGAATAATCAAGCTGTTAAGGCTGATTAAGATGCTTATGAGCTACTGGAGGACAATAGTATCAATATTCACCATCGAAAGGTTGTGGATTGTGCGCTTTCTGAAGTAATTTTACATTTTTCTACTGGTCTTGGCTGCTAGATGATACAGTTATGTGGTTATGTGCATAATACATAATTGGAACTGCAGCATGTGCAGAAATTAGACGTTAGTATCATGTGCAGAAATGTTGCAGCATGGTTAATTTCTTCTAATTTCTACATTTTACAAAAGTTCCGAATACTCGGTCCTCCTTCACGGTAGATAATTAAACTCTACTGCTGCCTAAAAGCAATTTTGGTTACTGAATAAATACATTTAAAAAATTTGAAAGCACTTTTAAATTGTGCAACAGACAGGCTAAGTAAGCTGGCTGTCCGAACCATATAGACATGAGCATGAATAGTTTAATTACAGATATTGTAAATATTATTAGAGTACAATATATTAGTTTGATTTGTACTTGTATTGCAGGTCAGTGGTGATACATTGTTTATGACCGATAACTTTCAAGAATTTTAAGGTACAAAGCCACGAAAACAACTCCTAGGATGAGCATAATGCTATGACCAGCACTGCTGTATGTAAATTCTTTAGAATTGAATCATCTTGGCACATTCCTTTCTCGATGTTAATATAACCTAACATGTTTCAGGACTATCTTCCCACCATAGATAGTGCAGCATAGGCAAGCTAAGATATGAAGTAATTCTTCCAACTTGCTACTGCCAAATATATATATATATATATATATATATATATATGTATATATATATTAGTTTTAAATTGCCAGCATAAATAACATATTTTTAATTTGAAAATTATTCCTCTTTCATCGTCTTGGTGCCTTTATTCTATCCATGACTACGTTATATAATGTTTCAATGTCATTGACATGGCTGATCTATAGGAAAACGATACAATCAGATGCTTATAATTCTTAGTGGATTAGTAAAATTGGATCTTTTTTTTCTGTTCTCATTCAAACTGTAATATATTTGAATTGCTAATAACATTATAAATCCTAAGGCTTTGAGTTATAATCCTTCGAGTTATAATTCCTTAATAAGGAGTAGCTATAATGGTAAAGATTAGTATCTTAACTTAAAAAAAAAAAAGGGTAGTTGAGAAAGAAATAAATTTTTGTTTTGAAGATTGCCAGTTTGATTGATTATTCTCTATGTATGTCATAGTTGAATATTTATTTTTTTCTTTTGTGAAAATGTCAATTTAGATACCAAAGAAGAATTAGTTTTATTTTTTCCTAAGTATATTAATCCTCTTCTATAAACAATATCATGAGATTCTATTTCATTTAAGTGGATTAACTAATGCTCTTCCATATATATATATATATATATATATATATTCCAACTTAAAAAAAATTAAACATCTCATGCCATATATGAATTACTGACTAATTATATTAAAACTCGTAATGTAAAAATTGGTAACCACACATATCCGCAAAGAAAATGTAAAGAATAGGACTTTCAACACAAAGCTTTTTGAAAATTAAGATCAGAATTTATAGATTTCACTCCTATCATATAATTTGGAAAATAGCATGCGCTATTGAATGTTATGAAATTTTACGTAGGAGTGAGCTGTGACAACACTGTGCTGAATCTATACCTGGAATATGTTCACCATTAACCAAAAAGGCGTGTATACGCATCATATTTACACAGCTTTGCGCTTTGCTGTCAAGAAAGGTATCTTATTATTGATTTTTTTGTATCGAAACCCGCCGCTTCACCTCTTAACTTCTATTTTCAGTAGTTTTCTGGTTTATTTGTGATATGACTGTTTTCAATTATAAAAATAAATAAATTACTAAGCCTTCTGAAAATATATATGACCCTTAAAAGCTAAAATATAACTAAAATACTTTTAAGAATAATATTAATTTTTTATTAAAAATCTAACTTATTAAAAAATATATTTTTTAAAGTTTTGTTTCAATGTTATTTATTTTATGTTAAAAATTATAATTTTAATATATTCTAAATTTAGAAAATTAACTATTTTTATATTGGTTAAATATATATTTAATGCTTGCTCTATTATGTAAATAATAGATATAAAGGTATTTAAGAAAAGGTAAAGATTGCTCATATTTTAATTTCAAGGGAAGGAAATGCAAATTTTTAAAATAGAGAGAAAAGTTATGTAATTTGGGTACTTCTTAAAGAAGGAAAGTGTAATTTGATAATTTTTTTTAAAAAAAGGCAAATGTGTAATTTAGTGCATGTTGAACTAAACAAATAAATTTAAACATAAATTTAATACTTACAACATGTATATTATTATACATAAATTCTCTTTTAATTTTTTTAATATACTACAACGTTAATTGTTATCATAAATTTATATTCTCTACGTAACTTCTTACCTACTTATCTAAATTAAGCTGAAGTAATCTCATTTCTTTTAGTTATAATCTATAAATCATAAAAATTTCAAATATTTAACTATATCTTATAAATAAAATTTTTAAATATTTTAAAAAATAAAATATTCATATACCAAACAGCACCTTAAGATATATTGAGGTTATATTTTTTATGACAACATAATAGTACTCATTTATTTTTATTTATAAATTGAACGCTAATAATTTATGTGCCTTTATGGCTATATCTGAATTGGAGCGATCTGTATCTGTTCATCAGTTTTACATATTTATATAGGAAGAATCGTTATTTAAATTGAACTACATCAAAATTTTCTATCAACTTGGATCTTTTTATAGTAATTTTCTTTTTTTTTTTTTTGGGCGAAACTGACTGACTTGGCCTCGTAGCTAACTGGTCCCGATAAGCGGCCTCAGAAGGGGCCCATTTCCGGGAAACCTGTTGTGAACAAAATGACAAGCAAAAGCCATACAAGTCTAGGAGGGCTCGAAGTCCAGAAAGGCCCAAGAAACTTCGCGCCATCTTCCACTCGTCCACTTCTTCGTGTTCACGTGTTCGCATATATTGGTAACACCATATTTGCAATTCCTAAACCCCCCAATCTTTCATCTCCATTCTTCAGTTAATCAAACTCCAAACTCCTCCATCCATACTTTATAGCTTTTTTATATATATATATATATATAGTTAACCGTCCAGTTCATTAGCTCACTGCGGACAAGTATCTCATCTCTTATTGTATTCCAAGTTTCCTGCTTTCAAAGCCTATATCTATGGCTTTTGTCACCAATTTGGAGCGAATAGAGGCACTTCTACATGCGCCACACAGCCTTAGCAAACCCAACAAAAGATGGCATTCTACTTTTGTTGGCATCTATTGTTCTAGTGCCCTATTGTCTCACTTCAAGTCCACTTTGCCTCCCACCACCGACAACGGGCAGAAGCCTAAGTTGTCACGTTCCTCTTAGTACACCATTGTCGATTTAAACACAGATCATTCCTTCTGTGTTAGCCAAACCACTCTCAACCATCTTGTAAAAGAGAAAAATCTACAAACCCTTCATTATCTTGGTGGGGTCCATGGTGTGGCTTCTACTCTCAAAACCAATGTTCATTATGGAGTCAGAGGCAGTGACGAGGATGCCAATGACATCATGCTTTGACACGACACGTTTGGTTCCAACACTTACCCGAAACCACCTTTGAGAGGTTTCTTCCATTCGGTAATGGAGGCATTCAAGGACCCCCAACATTCACATTCTCGTGGCTTGTGCTACTCTGTCTCTCGGCTTCGGAATCAAAGAGAACGGACTCAAAATAATGCTGGTACGATGGCCGAAGCATCTTCGTTGCTGTTTTTCTCGTCATTGCTGTGTCTTCCATTAGGAATTTCGGACAGAATAGGCAACTCGACAAGCTGTCCCAAGTCAGTAATGAATCCAAGTCGATGTCTTATGAAGCGGTCGGCGACAAGAAGTTTCGATATACAACGTCGTTGGGGGCGATGTCGTTTGGTTGAAGATTGGAGAACCAGGCTCCAGGTGATGGGTTATTCTTGGAAGCCCATTCTCTAGAATTGGATGAATCAAGCATGACAGGTGAGAGCGACCATGTTGAAATTAATGGCAAGCAACCCATTCTTGATCTTTGGGACCAAAGTGGCTGATCGATTTGCCAAAATGCTCGTTAACAGCAGTTCAACTATCGTGGCTAAATTTGATGATGAACACTTTGAGTGCTCTAGCTCTAACAACAAAGAAGGCGACAATAGAGTTAATGGACAAAACCCTGCTCGGTAGAACTGAAGCTTTCATCACTAACCTTATGTTCAGAAATCCGTTTGTCCAAACTTTGTACCAAATCACAATTCTATTGACACTACAGTTCAAGTATTTAATGAGTTTAATGCAAGGAAGCTGGAGAAAAAGAATGTGTTCAAAGATATTTACGGGAACAAGTTGTTTCTGGGGATCAAATGGATAATCATTGCGCTGCTGGTGGCGATGGTGGAGTTTCTGAAAAAATCTGCAGATACTGAGAGGTTGAATTTGGGACAGTAAGGTACTTGCATTATAATTGCTGCTATTTCTTGGCCTATTGGTTGGGATGTGAAGTTTTGTCCTGAAACCATTGCTCAGCTTTCTGAACTTGAAGAAGCAATGAGCACTTGCCCATAGATAGTATATTGATGGGGTTTGATATTTTTTGTTTACTTTTTTGTATTTTTCAAGTTTCTTTTTGTTTTTATCCATAAATGGCACTCTGCCACTTTCACTAATATAATCGAGGGTTGTCTTTAGCAGGGGTGTTCATCGGTCCGATTGGCTCTAAGGGCCTGCCTTAGCCCAGTCTAATTGGGTCGAGCCGGGCCAGGTTGAAAGTATAAATAAGCATAACTTTAAACAAGACTATTTCAGGTCGGGCCGAACCACGGGCAAAGGTATATTCCACCCAACTCGCCCTAATAGTTACTTTTTTTTTAGTTATTAATATCTTATTATCTTATTTTTTTTATTTCATTTAATTATCTCTACATATTATAATTTTTATTACTTACGCAAATATTCTTTACTTCTTAATTATTTTTATCATTGATGTGAATCGTTACTGATATTTCTTTTGTTAAATAATGAAAAAATATATATTTACTTAAGACTAATTATGTTAGTATATCTTATATTTTACTTGATAATACTAGACTATTTTTTAATTACTGATACAAATATAAGAGTTCTAAAAATCATTTGTTTTAAAATATATGCCTATAAGTTTGTGTAAAAATATTTTTATATTACAAGTATCAATTCATTAAAAAAAAAAATTAGTTTGGGCGGCTCTAACTCGCCCTATCCCAACATAAATCAGACTTATTAAAGTTGAGTAAGGTTACGGGTATAAAAACAAACTTCATGTCTTAATCAGGTCAGATATCGAACATACTAGATGTTCAATTTGGTCCTACCTATGTATAGCTCTACTTATTAGAGCCGTCCTAAACCGCCTTAACCCGTCCGAGTCGGGCCAGACCACAAATATAAAAATACACTCAAAACCCTAATCGGACCAAATTTCAGACCAAGCATCGCCCTGACTCAACCTACTCGTGTACACCCTAGCCCCTCTTTGTGGAGTGTTACACTTGTAATTGTAAAGAAAGTTCTATTTGTTTATTAATTATTATTTGGCTGATTGGGATTTGGTATAAATTGTAGTGTCATGTCATGTTCGTATCAATGGAAGTAACGAGCACTTTGGCAAATCGATCAGCCCTTTGGTCCCAAAGATCAAGAATGGGTTTTGCTTGCCATTAATTTCAACCTGGTCGCTCTCACCTGTCATGCTTGATTCATCCACTTCTAGAGGATGGCCTTCCAAGAATAACCCATCACCAGGAACTTGGTCTCCAATCTTCAACCAAACGACATCACCCACCACGACATCGTATATCGAAACTTGTCGCCGACCGCTTCGTACGACATCTATTTGGATGTCATTGCTGACTTGGGACAGCTTGGCGAGTTGCCTATTCTGTCTGAAATTACTAATGGAAAACCCAGCGATGACGAGAAAAACGGCAACGAAGATGCTTCTGCCGTCGTACCAGCCTTCTTGGAGTCCGTTCTCTTTGATGCGGAAGCCGAGAGACACAGCAGCACAAGCCAAGAGAATGAGAATGGTGAGGCCCTTGAATGCTTCCATAACCAAATGGAAGAAACCTCTTAAAGGTGGCTTGGGTTAAGTGTTGGATTCAAATGCGTCGCGTCAAAGTGTGATGTAATTGGCATCCTCGTCACTGCCTTTGACTCCATATTCAAAGTTGGTTTTGAGAGCAGAAGCCACACCATGGACCCCACCAAGATAATGAAGGGTTTGTAGATTTTTCTCTTTCGCAAGATGGGTGAGAATGGTGTGGCTAATACGGAAGGAATGATCTGTGTCTAAATCGACAATGGTGTACGAAGAAGAACGTCACAACTTCGGCTTCGGAAATGGATTTTCTGAAGTGCGGCTGTCCTCTGAAGTGAAGTGTACAGTATTTTATATAGGTTTTTTTTTTAATTTTGTTTAATATATATTTTTATTTTTATTTATAAAATGATGCTTTATTATTCTTTATTTTAAAAAACTTTACAATATGCTTACTTCAGGGATCTCATCCCCTTCGGCTTCTTCTTGTTGTAGGTGGTGGGAAGCAGAGGCCAACAGATCCTCTGAAGTTATCGTATGCCGTGCGGTGAAGTGTCTCACATTTTTTTTTTTAATATAATTTTATTTTATGAAAAAAAAATTTAGTTTGTAAGCAACCTCACCAACTTCAAATAAATCTAATTTCAGAGGATCTGGGTCTAAAGCAGAGTGGATTTTAAATCTAATTTCAGAGGATCGGGGTCTAAAGCAGAGTGGATTTGAAGTGAGACAAGAGGGCTCTAGAACAATAGATGCTAACAAAAGCAGAATGCCATTTTTCGTTGGCTTTGCTAAGGTTGCGTGGCGCATGCAGAAGTGTCTCTGTTCGCTCCAAATTGGTGACAGAGGCCAGAGGTATATATTTACTTTGAAAGCAAGGAACTTAGGATACAATGAGAGATAACAGAGACTTGCATATGCAGTGAACTGAAAGATCAATAATTCATGTATATCATGGACGGATCCAAAGGGGGGCTTGGAATGGGTTTAGGATAAGTTATATTTAATGTGAGCTAAATTATATGTATGAATTATGGTTGTTTTAATTTTAACTTGTTTTGGACAATTTTTACCTTTGGGGTAATAATCTGGGAATGTTATTTAATAGATCTGGAATAAAATATTTTTTATATTACAAAATTCTTTAATTTGTTTTCATCTGTCAGTCATTTTGATGAGATGGGATTTTAAGATTTTTTAAGAAGTTGGTTTTTTTTTAAGTGCGTTTTGTTTTATAATGTATTGAAATATGTGTTCAGATCACGTGCGAAACCTGCGAATCAAACCAACGATGCCGTTTCGTGGAGCAAATTGCAGTCATTCACGTGATCCTTTACTCCTCCGCAAGCCACGTCATCCAGATCTTCAATCCCTCAAAACACACAGCATGAACAGCACCTAAATCCCCTTGATGCTCTTCAAATGCTTATTCTTCTCCATGTGTCTCGGCCCCTATCCCTCCGTTGTCATGTGTGTCGTTGTGTTTGCCGTCAAAACCGTGCGTCTGATAGTTGGCAGCTCCCAATCCATTGACATGGTGGGTTTTCTCCAACTTCCTTCAATTTTTTTTTTTCTTGTTCCAGATCTGTGATGGACCCGAATAAGAAAGAGAAATTGGGATCTGTAGAGTAAAGAATTTCAAGAAATGAAATAACTTTTGCCAAACAATGAGTAAAGATAAGCTTTTATACTTTGATAAGTCAACAAGCCCTTGTAGATATTTCAAATTAGAAGCTGCTTTTGAAGCTGTGCTTTCATTAGCAAAATTTGACAAGAGATGGATATAAGAATGGTGCCATTTCAGAAGGCACTAGATTTATCTCAGTAGCACATAGTCATCAAGAACAGAAAAGTTATTCAATAATATCATCTTGACTCAGGTACATAAAAAGCACGGGAACGTCAGAATATTAATTTAGATTCTAATTTTGCTTTATCATACTATTGCAGTACTTACATATTCAAGTCTCCCAGCAGCGAATATATTCGATTAAGTTTTAAAGAACAAACAGTAACAGGGAAACCCCATGAATCACCATATTCACTCACTCACATTCTCACGTTGTTACTCATCTCATGCAAATTTTGATAGAAAAGGGAAGACTTGTTCTGGTTTAAAACATAAATATGTAGTTCATAACCCAAACAACTATAAGCTTTGTTTACCAACCACCTGCATAAGACCACAATTCAAGCATGGGAGTTGCACAGAACTGCGTCTCACTGATGTGTTGATGGAAACAAAAGAATGATCAGTGAAAAATGGCGTTCCGTTGGTTTTGTGCTGAAAGCTGATGCTTTTCCAGCAGTTAAGATGCGCAGAACAGAACTTGAAGAAGAAATTAAAAAAACGCTTCGTATCAGTTCTGTTTTTGTGGCTCTTAATGGACACTCCAGATCACATGAGATGAACGGTCAGGATTCGCTAAAAGATGCTAAAGCGACATCATTTCCGGGATGCGCACGCGCTGCTAACCTAATTCGCAGGTGATCTGAACGCATTGAAATATGGTTCTGCAGCCTCCTGTTTATGTTTTATTTATTAAATCTGAATTTAAATGATGGAAATGCTAGCTAAAAAGTTTGTTTATGCATGAACTAATGATTTAATTGGTTTAAATTTAAATGCTTAATTTCCTATTAAAAGTATGGTACAAAGAGATATATTTTGAGCGATAAATGTTTTTAAAAAATATGGTAAAAAAATATACGTCACATATATATTTTTTAACATAAGATTTTTATAGACACATGAGTATGTTTACTTTGTCTTTAATTTTTGCTAATTCAATCCTAGATCCATCCTATGAAATATGAATGTATGAGCTTGTAGTTTCTGAAACTGAAGAATGGCACAGTGGGTGGACACGAGAACACGAAAAATTAAATGCGAGAAATGTTCGCGAGTATTTTCACTTGCCGCCTTTTGGACGCGGAGTCGTAGACTTGTTGTTTGACGCGGAGTCGTAGACTTCTTGTTTGGCTATTAGCTTTATCATTTTCTTCACAATAAGCACGTATCAGCTCCGAGGTTTCGCAGGAATCCTCCTTTTTTATGCAGTTGAAACCTGAAACTATATTGGAATTGTGTTTCATGCGTGTTGTATATGCGTGTGGTGAACAAGGAAAATGTTTGAGGTGTATTAATAGATCAACCACATCAAACTAATAGGTGACCGACCTAGAAAAGTGAGAGATAATAATATGATTTAGCACAGTGCTATCACAGCTCATTCCGACGTAAAATTAGTTCACATTCAATAATGCTTTTTATTATCCATATCACATGAACCTTGCAACGAGAGTGATGAGCAAAGAAATATGTTCTCTCCTGGGCCATTTAGATTTGCCCAGATTTTGTTTTATGTTTTTTGGTCTTTTTTTAATTTTAATTATTAATTTTTTTTGAAGTTAGCATTTAAAAAATTATTTTCATTTTGAGTTATATGTCTTTTTAGATAAAAAATTTTAAAAAATAAAGTCTAAACTATCTAAATTTGATCTAAATGATTGTAAAAAAAAAAAAAAAGATTTCTCTGTTTATTGCTAGTAATAAACAAAGAATCTGCTCACTCTCATCGACATCTGTAACTCCTATTCTTAATTTTATAAATTTTCATGTTCAAAGTCCTATTCTTTACATTTTCCTTGCGGATACGTGAGGTTACCAATTTTCACGTTTAGTGTTTTAATAAAATAAATTTCAGAATATGCCAATATCATAGATGGAACTAAAAAAAAAAAGTATGCGAGGTGAAATTTTATGAGGCAAATTAAAGTATGTGTTGAAGACTTCCAAAAATTAAAGGAGGCAAATTAGAAATTTCAGGGAGACAATAATATTTTATATATATATATATATAATACTTATGATTTTTTTTTAGAAGTGGCTGCTAAATTCATGTATATAAATACTCACATGTGGTCTGGCATCGCCTCTATGTCCTTATAAGTGGCTCCGTCCGTAGCTACTATGATTGTATCAAGCGATAGAATATCAAACCATCTATATTACTAAAGGACATAAAGAAAAAGATTTTAGGAAAAATACTCACCCAAAAAAAATGGATTTTATGCACAGTTTATTATATTTTTTTATCAGATTTTTTAATTAAAATATAAAAAGTATATAATTTTTTAATAATAATATAACAAATATGTAATTTACTTAAAAAAATTATATATTTATTAATAAAAACTATATACTTATGTTATTATTAAAAAATTATACACGTCTCCAACTCCAATACTTGTATGCTATAATATATAAAATTAATAAACCAAATGCTACACTACAAAGAGTTATGCACTTAAATGCTATACTAAATACTTTGCTCAAACTCAATAACAATATTACCACGTTTGAAAACAATAAATAGCCCAACTAAAAATTAATCAAATTGTTCAACTTGGTCAGACATTGTCCAGCCGACATTCAATTGGACAAAATGTCCAAATGAATGTTGTGGAAGGGAGCGCATTTATAGGGGGCCTACCCCCTTGTTTGTTTGTGTTTTCTTTAAACTTTAAGAATGAGGGGCTTATCATTTTTTTTCTTTTAATTTTGTTTTTTTATTTTTTAAAATTTAGATAATTTTATAAAATAAATAAATTCAATGATATTACTACTGAGTTTAAAACAAAAAATTTTAAATTCGGTAACACTACCGTCAAGTTTATAAAACTTTTGCTCAAATTTGATAACAATGCCATCAAATTTGAACAAAATATAGCATATGGGGAGGTAATTTTTTATACTGTAGTATGTAAATTTTTTTTTTTATCACTAATTGCTCAAAAGTCAATTTTTTGATGTTATGATTTACAAAATTTAATTGTAAAAATATAAAGAAATATATATATATATATATATTAAAAAAACTATTCAAGTATATTCTATCTAAATTTCCGAATCTCTTCTCCCTCCTCCTTTCCCCTTTCTTCTCATTACCAGATATTATGTCTCCAATTCAATTTTCAACTTCTACTATTGTCTTTTCTTTAATTTGTCATTATTATGTATTATTCTGGTGTCTTATTGTTTAGTTGTGATGATTCTGTATTTTTTCAATGAGATTTCATCTATTGGTAATAAATAAATAAATAAACTAGATAGACTAAATTATATGTAATTAAACATAATTATAATTTCTAAAGGTTGTGAACATTTTGAGTTACGGATGAGGGAAGTTATTTTTACATAGAAATCCAACAATATTTTCCTAGGGCAATGAACAAAAGTTTCGCTGCAGAAACCAATATAATATTGGTATAATGAAGTAGGCCAAATATTATTGTTCATCCACTCCTTCAAAGAATGTTTCAGAGTTGGAAGAATAATGGAAGTTTTGGCATTTGGGAAAAGATTGAAAGAATTATTTGTTTTGGAAAAAATTAAAATCAAAGATTCAATTTGACCATTCCCACAAATTCTTCTAAGGAAACTTTATGTAATTACTCATCACACATCATATTCATAGTCCTTTGTTGTCAATGCTGCAGTTTTGGGGAATCTGATTCTGTATGTTATTCCCGTAGCTAGGAAATTGGCTATTCATGACTACTTTCTTTCTTGTTGATGCCTTAACAACAGGGATGAATATGTGTAGTTATTATCATTTTTATTTTTGGACTCATACCTAACGGATAAATTTTAAGATAAGATATATATCTCATCAAGATAAAACTCTAAAAATTCTCATATTCAAATCTAAACAGGTAAATTTTACAAATACTCATAAGGTTTGAATATTTTGTCCATCTCTATTTTCATATTTTTTTTTCTTAAAATTGTTACAGGTTTAATAAAACTAATTATCCTTAAAATAAAAATTTAAAGCCCAGCGTATGGATTATACATACTTATATTTTCTTTAAATAAAGTTGCCCATCTTACGTCTCTTTATATAAATTAAATTATGTTATTTTGAAATAAGAACACAAGAATTACAACAATATTTAAGTTATTTTTTACAATGCAAGAACTATTTAATTTTTGTGTTATGAAAAAATAATCTAAAATATGTAGACGTTTATTGTATCTTTAATTAAGTGAAAATGCATATATTAATTATACTAAAACACGTAGCGTAAAAATTGGTAACCTTACGTATCCGCAGAGAAAATGTAAAGAATATATAGGACTTTGAACATGAAACTTTTTGAAAATTAAGATCAGAGTTTATAGATGTCACTACCACCGTATGATTTGGAAAATAACATGCATTATTGAATGTTATGAAATTTTACGTAGGAATCTATAACTGGAATACGTTCGTCATTCACTAAAAAGAGTGTATACGCATAATATTTACACAGCTTTGCGCTTTGCTGAAAGGATTTCTATTATTAATTTTAGAAAAAATTAGAACAAATGACCTATATCATATAAAATTTATAATAAAAAGTTTTAAAAATTAAAATTATTTTTAAAGATCATCATTATCATAAAATTTTAAAAGATTTTAATATCAATTTTAGGAGATTTATTATCGGGTATAGAAAAATATTAAAATTTTTTTATATCCAATAATAAATCTCTTAAAACTGATAGTAAAATCTCTTAAAATTTAATGGTAATGATGGTCTTTAATGATAATTTTAATTTTTAAAGTTTTTCATTATAAATTTTATTACATTTAGGTCCTTGATTGTAATTTTTCCTTAATTTTATTGAAATATGGTTCTGAAGCCTTTTCATGTTTTATTTATTAAATCTGAATTTAAATGATAAAAATGCTAGCTAAAAAATTTGTTTATGCATGGACTAGTGATTTAATTGGTTTAAATTCAAATGCTTTATTTCCTATTAAAATTATGGTACAAAGAGATTTGTTTTGAGTGATAAATGTTTTTAAAAAATATGGCACAAAAATACACGTCAATATATATTTTTTAACATAAGATTTTTATATACACATAAGTATGTTTACTTTGTCTTTAATTTTTGCCTCCCAAATAATTCAATCCTAGATCCATCCTATGAAATATGAATGTATGAGCTATAGTTTCTGGTACTGAAGAATAGTACAGTGGATGGATACGAGAACACGAAAAATCAAGAGTGAGAAATGTTCGCGAGTATTTTCAGTTTTCACTTGCCGCCTTTTGGACGCGGAGTCGTAGACTTGTTCGTTTGGCTATTGCTTTATCATTTTCCTCGCAATAATTAAATATGTGAATTAGATAGACTAAATTATATGTAATTAAAAATAATTATAATTTGTAATGGTTGTAAGCATTTTGAGTTATGAATGAGGGAAGTTATTTTGAAATAGAAATCCAACAATATTTTACTAGGGCAATGAAAAAAAGTTTCGTTGCAGAAACCAATATAATATTGGTATAATGAAGTAGGCCAAATATTATTGTTCATCCACTCCTCCAAAGAATGTTTCAGAGTTGGAAGAATAATGGAAAGTTTTGGCATTTGGGAAAAGATTGACAGAATTATTCGTTTTAGAAAAAAAATTAAAATCAAAGGATCAATTTGACCATTCCCACTCAAATTATTCCATGGAAACTCTGTGTAATTACTCACCACACATAATATTCAAAGTCCATCGTTGTCAATACGGCAGTTTTAGGGAATCTGATTCTGTATGTTATTCCCGTAGCTAGGAAACTGGTTATTGATGTTAATGCCTTATCGATAGGGATGAATAGGAGTAGTTATTATCATTTTTATTTTTGGACTCATACCTAACAGATAAATTTTAAGATAAGTCAAGATATATACTTCATCAAGATAAAACTCCGAAAATTATCATATTCAAATCTAAACAGGTAAATTTTACAAAAACTCATAAAGTTTGAATATTTTGTCCATCTCTCTGTTTCATATATCTTTTTTCTTAAAATTGTTACAGGTTTAATAAAACTAATTATCCTTAAAATGAAAAATTAAAGCCCAGCGTATGGATTATATATACTTATATTTTCTTTAAATAAAGTTGCCCATCTTACGTCTCTTTATATAAATTGAATTATGTTATTTTAAAATAAGAACACAATAATTACAACAATATTTAATTTATTTTCAACAATACAAGCACTATTTATTTTTGTGTTATGAAAGAATAATCTAAAATATGCAGACGTTTAGTGTATCTTTAATTAAGTGAAAATGCATATATTAATTATACTAAAACACGTAGTGTAAAAATTGGTAACCTTACGCATCCGCAGAGAGAATGAAAAGAATATATAGGACTTTCAACACGAAACTTTTTGAAAATTAAGACCAGAGTTTATAGATGTCACTACTACCATATGATTTGGAGAATAACATGCATTATTGAATTTTAGGAATCTATACCTGGAATATGTTCATCGTTCACTAAAAGGACGTGTATACGCATAATATTTACACCGCTTTGCACTTTGCTGAAAGGATTCCTATTATTAATTTTATGAATCAAAACCTGCCGCTTCACCTCTTAACTTCCATTTTCCGCTGTTTTTCGGTTTATAAATAAATAGTAAGATTGTTTTTAATTGGCTCTTTTTATATTAATTTTCTTTTTTATTTCGGCCGAACTCGATAACTTGGAATCGAAGCAAACTGGGCCCGATTCTGAAGCATTTAATTCAAAATACGCGGCGGCCTCAAAGGGAGCCCATTTCCGCGAAACCTAGAGTTCGTACGTGTTTTTTGTGAACAAAATGATAAGCAAAACCCATGCGAGTCTAACATTCCGGAGCCGAGTCCGGAAGTCAACATCCCAAGAACTTGCAACCCTTTTCCCTCGTCCTCCTTCTTTAATTCTTCGTATTCTTGTGTTCCTATATATTGTATTAACCTCTCATCTCCATTCTTCACTTACTCAAGCTTCCAACTCCTGCATTCATATGTCATAGCTTTGATATATATATTATCAACATTTCAGTTCTTTAGCTCACCGCATATATAAGTCTCTCTCATCTCTTATTGTATTCTAAGTTTCTTGCCTTCAAAGCCTATGTCTACGGCTTTTGTCACCAATTTGGAGCGAATAGGGGCACTTCTGCATGCCCCAAACAACCTTAGCAAACACAACAAAAAATGGCATTCTGCTTTTGTTAGCATTTACTGTTCTAGAGCCCTCTTGTATCACTTCAAATCCACTCTGCTTCCCACCACCAACAAGAAGAAGCCCAAGTTGTCACCTTCTTCCTCGTACACCATTATCGATTTAAACCCAGATCATTGCTTCAGTGTTAGCCAAACCACCCTCACCCATCTCGTGAAGGAGAAAAATGTAGAGACCCTTCAGAATCTTGGTGGGGTCCATGGTGTGGCTTCTGCTCTAGAAACCAACGTAGATTATGGAGTCAAAGGCGGTGACGAGGATGCCAATGACATCACTCATCGACGCAATGCGTTTGGTTCCAACACTTACCCGAAACCTCTTTCGAGAGGTTTCTTCCATTTCGTAATGGAAGCGTTCAAGGACCCTACCATTCTTATTCTCTTGGCTTGTGCTGCTCTGTCTCTCGGCTTTGGTATCAAAGAGAACGGACTCAAAGAAGGATGGTACGACGGCGGAAGCATCTTCGTCGCCGTTTTTCTTGTCATTGCTGTGTCTTCCATCAGTAATTTCAGACAGAACAGGCAGTTCGACAAACTATCCCAAGTCAGCAATGACATCCAAATCGATGTTGTACGAAGCGGTCGGCGACAACAAGTGTCAATATACAACGTCGTAGTAGGCGATGTCGTTTGGTTGAAGATTGGAGACCAAGTTCCCGCTGATGGGCTATTCTTGGAAGGTCATTCTCTGGAAGTGGATGAATCAAGCATGACAGGTGAGAGTGACCGTGTTGAAATCAATGGCAAGCAAAACCCATTTTTGTTCTCTGGGACCAAAGTTGCTGATGGATTTGCCAAAATGCTCGTTACTTCCGTTGGTATGAACACTACATGGGGTCAAATGATGGGTTCCATAAGCAGAGACAACAATGAGGAAACCCCTTTGCAAGCACGCCTCAATAAGCTCACTTCAGCGATAGGCAAGGTTGGTTTGGCTGTGGCTTTTCTTGTTCTTGTTGTTCTGTTAATTCGTTACTTCACAGGGAACACAAAGGATGAGAATGGGAATAAAGAGTTCAATGGGAGCAACACTAAGTTTGATAACATAGTGAATGGAGTTGTGGGAATTGTTGCTGCTGCTGTTACTATTGTTGTGGTTGCGATTCCAGAAGGGCTTCCTTTGGCTGTGACTTTGACTCTGGCTTATTCGATGAAGAAGATGATGGCCGATATGGCTATGGTGAGGAAGCTCTCTGCTTGTGAGACAATGGGGTCTGCTACAACTATTTGTACTGATAAGACAGGGACACTCACGCTTAACCAGATGAAAGTGACCAAGTTCTGGCTTGGGCAACAACCTATGGCAGGGGAAGCTCTTAAATCATCAGTTCATTCAGATATTCATCAACTAATCCGAGAAGGGGTTGCCCTTAATACAACAGGTAGTGTTTACAAGTCTAAATCATCAGATTCTGAATTTGAATTTTCTGGCAGTCCAACAGAGAAAGCCATTCTTTCGTGGGCTGTTCTTGATTTGGAAATGAACATGGAGGAATTGACGAGAAATTGCACCATCCTCCATGTGGAAGCCTTCAATTCAAAGAAGAAAAGAAGTGGGGTTTTGATCAGAAGGAAAGCAGACAACAAAATCCATGTACATTGGAAAGGAGCAGCTGAAATGGTACTGAGAATGTGTTCAAGATACTATGATGCTTCTGGCAATATAAAAGATCTTGACAATAGCAATAAGATGGTGTTTGAGCACATCATTCAAGGAATGGCAGCCAATAGCCTTAGGTGTATAGCTTTTGCACATACAGAAGTGGCAGAAGAAGATGAAGAAGGAAACAAAAAGGTAAAAGAAGAAGGCCTCACCCTCTTAGGACTTGTCGGTATTAAGGATCCATGTCGTCCTGGTGTGAAGAAAGCTGTCCAAGATTGCCAAAAAGCAGGGGTAAACGTCAAAATGATCACAGGAGACAATGTTTTCACAGCAAAAGCAATAGCCACAGAATGCGGCATTCTTAGGCCTAATCAAGACACGGAAGAAGCAGTAATCGAAGGAGAGGAGTTTCGCAACTTGTCATCTGAAGAAAGACTAGAGAAAGTGGAGAAAATTTGCGTGATGGCACGATCCTCTCCTTTTGACAAGCTCTTAATGGTTCAATGCCTCAAACAGAAAGGTCATGTAGTTGCAGTCACAGGAGATGGCACAAATGATGCACCAGCATTAAAGGAAGCTGATATAGGTCTTTCCATGGGGATTCAAGGCACTGAAGTGGCAAAAGAGAGCTCAGATATAGTTATCTTGGATGATAATTTCTCCTCGGTAGCCACAGTTCTAAAGTGGGGAAGATGTGTCTATAATAACATCCAAAAGTTCATTCAGTTTCAACTAACAGTAAATGTTGCTGCACTTGTAATTAACTTTGTGGCTGCAGTATCAGCAGGAGAAGTGCCATTAACAGCAGTTCAACTATTGTGGGTGAACTTGATAATGGACACTTTGGGTGCTCTAGCTCTAGCAACAGAGAAACCTGCAAGGGAGTTAATGGACAAACTCCCGGTGGGTAGAACTGAGCCTCTCATCACTAACATCATGTGGAGAAATCTATTAGCCCAAGCTTTGTACCAAATCGCAGTTCTATTGACACTACAGTTCAAGGGTGAAGCTATATTTGGGGTGAGTTCAGAGGTAAATGACACTTTGATTTTCAACACATTTGTGCTTTGTCAAGTGTTTAATGAGTTCAATGCACGGAAGTTGGAGAAGAAGAATGTGTTCAAAGAGATTCACAGGAACAAGTTGTTTCTGGGGATCATAGGGATAACCATTGTACTTCAGGTGGTGATGGTGGAGTTTCTGAAGAAATTTGCACATACTGAGAGGTTAAATTGGGGGCAGTGGTGTGCTTGCATTATAATTGCAGCTATTTCTTGGCCTATTGGTTGGGTTGTAAAGTTCATTCCTGTCCCAGAGAAACCATTGCTCAGTTTTCTGAACATGAAGAAGCAATGAGCACTTGCTTGGAGATAGTACATTGATGGGTTCTGATATTTTTTGTTTCATCTTTTGTATTTTTAAATCTTTCTACATTTGCTACTTCGTAAAGAGAATCTTATTCGTTTATTTGTAATTATGATAGCTGATTGTAATATGATAAGCTTTTGACATTGGTGGTGTCTAATATTTTTTCCCTTCGTTGTTAAATTTTTGTGCATTTTTTCACATTTGTACCGTAGATAGCATTTTCAATAATGTAATTTGAATACAATGTAATTGAGGGCTACCCTCAACGTTAAGTGCTTCTTTGTAAAGCTATTATTGCTATTATATTATAGTGGCTCATAGCGTGCCTTTAGTGCCACCGGCAAATAATACACCATTAAATTTTCATAATAGAAATAGCATTTATAATTATATAATATGAAACTCTGCATCAATCCAACTCTAAAGCAAAATTTCGTAGGCTTGGCCTTCGTTGCTCTAAACTTGTAAATGAAATCAACTTTTTTAGACGAAATACTATCATTACATGTCCAATTATGTCACCGATTTATATATTTTTAAATAACATTATTCATATAAATATTAAAACTAACAAGTCAATCTTTAAGATCACAAAGCCCTAAGTTAGATCCTTGGTAAGTCAATGCTTTTTCCACATTGCAGGTACAATAGACATTGAATTTTTGAATTAAACAAGTGCTCGACACCAAAGTAATGTAACTTGTAGATAGCAAGGAAGAATGGTTTTGCCTCCCATCACATCATTTACGTAAATTTAATAATTGAAATGACTTTACATTTTTGTCAGACCTAAACATGCATTCATAGTCAACAATGACAGAACCAAACGTGAGTTCTCACAATTGCAAGGCAAAAGCAGAAAAGATCTTTCCATTTCTCAATAACCTGTGCACTTGGTCAAAGCAACATGCATTTATACTCGATAAGGTGAAGCAATTAACTGTCAGTTTTCAACAATGCAAGATCAATGCAGAAAAGATCTTTCCAAAGAAAAAACCCACAATCCAAATTAACCTTGACAAAGCCACAATATGATACAAAGGAAAAGATCTATCAGTGCAAGAGGCATGGTACATGGAAGTGTCCTCCTTCTTCCAGGTGGAGGCATATTATGAGTCTCTCTGAGCCTATGCCTCCCAGTACTTTTCAACTTGACAAGTGGTAGGGACAGAGTGTTCAGAAATTTGGACTTTAATAGGAGAAATTTGGACTTTAATAGGAAATATCAAGATGATTTTAAAGTTTCTCCCAATCAGACACACAAATATTATACAACAGTTCCAACTAAACTAAGCTGGGGCAGCCTCATGGACTCTGCCATCGCTCGAGGGAACCAAACTATCATAGTACTCAACCAGCACCTTCCACCCACCTGGGCACATGAATCCATCAGGGGGACTTTCTTTGTTCCTCGCAAGTGTTCGCATCTGTAAAATCAAGCGACCGTGATTTAGTCCTAAGATACCAGAGTTATGTTAAGACACAAAAGGGAAAGAAAAAGAAAGACATTGTCACATCAACATCATTCTTTTAATGCCTGTTTGGCTTTGTTTTCAATTTCTACTTATTTTGAAACTCTTTTTTCTTTTTTTTCCTCCCCTAAAATCACTTTCTCCAAAGCACTTCAACAGAGAAGAAATTTGATGTTATCCAATTCATCTAACAAGTGTTTTTATCAATGTTATTGGTGTATGACCAGTCTTTCAAAAAACGTACTATTTACTGTCAAATTACTAAAAAGTACATATTTAGAAGAGGGATGAAGTTGGATAATATTTGTAATTTTTTATTTTGAACAAGGGTGTTTTTGTCCCCAAAAAAATTTCTTTATTCTGGTTCTACTTCAAAAGAGAAGCATTTAAATTCCGTTTTATGCTTTGGCCAAACACTTGCAAAAAACAAATATTTCTTGAGAAAATAAGCTGTTTTTTCCTCTTCCATAACCAGGTCTTAGTCTTAACTCTTGAGATATCAAACATTTGTTAAGAAACAAAAGGGGGAAAATGACAGATGGACATTATCAATTTATCACACTTAACATCCTTTTAGCCTATGGAAAAGAGAGGTGTTTTTCATTAATTTCGACCTCGCTCAGCCAATGAGCAAACACTCTGCATACCTTGGTGCCTGATATGAAGAGGAAATCTTGGGACCTTGAGGGGTCAAAGAATGCCATTTTACCCTGAGTCTTGTCATAAGCAGCAACCTGCATAAGAAAAGAATTCATCAGCATATCACGTCAAAACACCACCAAACCTTATTGCATTATTAAGAAGGCAAATTATTTAAATACCTTGAAAGGAAGGATGTTTAAACGCTCCAGTCCAGGTGCCATGCTCAGTACTTTCTTCCCATGGTCAGCATCATATAGATCTCTTTTCTCAACTGGGTGGCTCATGCCTGCCGGGTCTCGGCCAACAATGTAGAAGTTAGCCCCTGCATTAATCCTAGCCTTTGCATGCCACTGTACCTCAGTCGGTCCGGCATAGTGCATGGGAGAAGGGAATATAGATACCACAGTGGTCTCAGGATCAAGAACACCATCCTCAAGCACCTAAAGAAAGATCAAGGCAATGTCAGTTAGTTTTTTGTGTTCAAAAGTCTTAATCGAACAATTTGGTGGAGGTTAAATTAATTTTGCAGTAAGCAGATAAGCTACTCTCCTTAACAAACTACAGTTGGTAGGCAATATAAGTTATGGGTGATAAGCATCTTTGGAAACAAACACAAACAAGATATGTTGCTGAATTAAAATCGAAAAGGCAAAAAAAAAGTGACATAACCCAACTAAAAGAGCCTCAGCAATCACATCTACCATAAAAGTTTGAGTAAATTAATAATTGGTCCCTGAATTGTTGTGCCAATTCTACTCCACAAGTTTTCTCATGTTGTCTACTCTACAAGTTTTCAGCACACAAACCTTCTCATGTTGTCTCATCCGCCAACTAAGTGGGACATCATCTGCCTTGGTATAGCCTCCCAGTGGATGAAGCAGAAGGACAGGATTCTTGAAACCCATATCAAGTAGCCGTCTACGAGTATCAGTCATCAGCAAAGCATGACCATTGTGCACAGGATTTCGGAGCTGGAACGCGAACACAGCATCTGCATTGCACCTAGTGAACTTTTCACGAAGTTCCGCTGGAGACAGCCGAAAGTGATCAAGGCCATCATGGTACTTGATTGGTTCAATAACTTCTAGGTCACCCCCAATCAGCCAATTTCCAGTATGTGCTATAGCTTCTTCAACATAAGGCAGGCCAGGGGCAGTTGTTCCCCAAGTTCGGGCAATTCTTTCTTCTTTTGGGTGCTTATAAATTTCAATACTAGAAGAAACAAAACAACAAATATATAAGCCATAGAAAAGAAAGGCAAATAAACAGTTAAAAGGAAGGACTACATTATAATTCAGGAATTCTGGATACATAGTATATCTCATGAGATAAATAATATATATTCACTTAGATCAAGTAGTGTTCAACAAAGACACACTTCATAATTATAAGTATAAGTGTATAATACACAGCTCATATATAAATAAAAAACAAGTCAGATCATACTCCATACGTACATTAACACAATGCCATTCCAGAAAAGCAAGCTATCTCCATTTTTTGATACTAACAAATAGAAACTTATGTGCTTCCACTTCATTTTTTAATGTGGAAAGTGCTCAATGATTATAAGGCTAGCAATATGAAGTCGCATCTAGTCATAGTTTTGATTAGACAGTGTGCAAGCACAAAGGACTAGAATGGGACAGTTTGTCTAGATAACCAACTAAACCTCACGACTTATCAGTGAAAGACTAACAAAGGCAGATAGTTGACTGTGAAAACAGATTATATATAACATGTCTAATAATAGTTAAGGATAAACTAGAATATGGTTCACGAATTGTAAATTAAATACGAGCACAGCTAGGCCCGAGTGAAGCTTGAGTCTTGAAGAACAAGGTTTATGAATTAAGGTTTTGACTGCTACACATAGAATAGATTTTTCAATATTAAAAGGAAAAATGCATCACACACACACACACAGATATATATTGGAATACCAGTTCTCCTCATATTTTGTGTGAACAACCACAACGGACACAACATTTACATAAAGAAGGCTGTAACGGTAACTAAATAGGCAGGATAATTCAACAACTTATGCTTTTAAGATTCCCATCAAACTTGAAAATAAAGTTCTATGTCTCGGCCAAATCTTATCATCCAAAAGTCAACGTCAATATGCGCCGTTGACTCCTATCTGAGTTATGTGCACTTCTGTCAAGAGTGTCTTCGTACAGGTTAACATAAGTATGAAACACCTCATTTGTCAGGTGTACGTATTCCGTACCAATATGCCTTTTTGCCTATGAAACATGGTCAAACTTGTTAAATTGGTGATATATCCATATAATAGGAATGTCAAAGACAATCAAATTGTCCGGTGGGACCAAATAGGAAAATAAAGTACATACGACTACAAACAATTCAAATATCCATCTGACGATGGTTTTTGACAGACTAAATTACTATTAGAATATTTACTTACACTCTCTCTTTTTCTTATTTTTTTACCAAGAATCGCATGAGGGAAAATACTAATTAGAACTTGATATGTGTTAATAGGACTAGAAAAACTAGTATAACGATTTCCAGAATAGCTACGTTAATAGAACAGCAAGCAGAAGTTGGTTGGGTTCAAAAGCAAACATCAGGTATATAATTTAGTAGCAGTCATATTAACATGTGCTTCTGCTCAATCATAAAGTCGTTCCTACGGCTCCAAGTGGAAAGGTAGTTGCCTTATTTCGCAGCCTTTAGAGGATAATATGCTACTATAATATTGTATTGAGCTATTGAATATCAAACCAATCATATCATTAAAAGACGTAAAGGAAAAGAATTCAGGAAAGGAAGAAAAAATAAAAAAAATTCTATCCAATTCCGAGTATATTCGATCTGAGTTCCCGAATCTCTCCCTTCTTCCTCCCCCTTTCCCTTTTCTTCTCATTCCACATAAAAGTTCTTATATCAGCGTAGCTTTCTTTAGACGCTCTTAAGAAAACTTAACATAAAAAGCTTTAGCCTTAATTGATGACTATTGAAACTTAAAAAGTTATTGTTACCGGAAGATGTCAATAAGACCTGTTCATGTGAAAATAACATCATACGGTCATACCACACGAATCCAATTCTTCACTTATGAAGGGAAAACAGGACTCAGAGATAAGAACAAAATCCCGATTGTAGAAAAATCAAAACGTGATCTTACGAGCATAAAACATGCTAATTAGGATAGAATTCAGTTCAGATTTCAAGACAAAATTGTAGAGGGTGAGCCTTACTCATTCAAAATGGCGACCGGATTGCCCTGCTGGTCAAACAGAGCGACCTTCTTCGACTCACTGATCCGAAGCTTCTGCGCATCGTCAATGGCAAGCACGATCGGGAGTGACATATTCACGACCGACCCGTCATCGAATCGGAGCGAATTGAAATGAAGCGTTTGGAGGAACTCAGATTCTTTCATGAACCCGCGAAGCGGGCTAGCCCAGCCTTCGCTAAGAACATGAACCCACTCAATATCGATCCGGGAAAGCTTAACCTTAGGCAAAGACAAAGCCTCCCTCTTCTTCAAATCTCTCTGAGACTCCTCCACGAGGAGCTCGACCAGTTTCCCGCCATCGGGTTCGATCAACCCGCCAGAAACTCTGAGCCTTGGGTGGGCCTTCAGCTTCGGGTTAAGAGCTAGCTTAACTTTGAAGGAGGGAACGAAATGGGTATCGAAGGTTTTGGAGAGGGAATGGGAAGGAAACGAGGATTTGGTGAATAGAGTCGCCATGGACGCCATTGAAGGTGGAGACCAAGGCGTGGCCTTAGCTTTCGGGCCACTTCAGGTCGTGCTATATAAACAAATTGAAGAAAGAGTTAGTGGAGAAGGGTAAAAGGGTAAATGCAGAAAAAATATTTTGAAACTGTCTGATAAACGAAATACTGGATTTAATGCAGTAATGTGGTCTGAATTTGTATACAGATACAGACTGGAGAGGAATTCAGGTCTGAATTTAAAGCGAGGGAAGGAAAGAAAGAAATCGAGAGCGAAGATAGCGACGGGCTGAGGAGGATGAACCTGGACAGCTTTCCTCTTTTGTACGGTAATTTGGATCTTTTTCTTTTCAAAGCGCTATTTTATCGGACAGGGGGAAAGAGAGTGCACACCAAACCGGTATATATATATATATATTATTTTTTATTTATTTCTTTTATTTTTCTTTAATAAAATAATTTTGTTTAGATAGTAATACATCGTATATTTTGAAAAATATAATATAAAAAATATATAGTATATATGAGATTCATTTTTTTGCTTAATTTTTTTCATCTCTTAATAAATATATGTGATAGAGCCAAATCCCTTGTTGACGGGCCGGATTGTAGAGTACGATGCTCAATAGCTCAATCTTTCGTTCCGTTTCTTAAGCATTAAATTTAGTTTAGAGTTACTTTTCATTAATTTATAGGAGATTTTAATTTAAATTACTGTAAGGTCGCTATATAGTGAAGTTTTATTTTAATGCAAGTATCTTGACGAGATTCGCATATTTCATTAAAGTCAAGGGTTCAAAATTATCGACATATCAAAAAACATATATATATCACATTTTAAATGTGTAAAATATAATCGTTGATGCGTATGACTTTTTTTTTTAAGTGCTGATTGAAATTTAAAAAAATCAATTTAAGCACAACCGAAAATTGGTTTGTCTATATGTGTACAGACACATGTCATTGAAATATGATGGTATCATGCAAATAATATATCATAGATTAGTAGGTATATAGTTATCAATTAATTTTAATAAAAAAAGCATATACTAACTTAGTAGTTGTTGGTAAAAACAGGCCTAAGGCCATGAAGTTGAGGATTTTGTTTCGTTTTAGCCTCACAGCTCTCATTTTGTCCATATATTGTATGTCTTTAGTGCTATTCAGAGAGTAGATCCTCTGAAGTAAGTTTTTCCTGAAGTACTTGAAGTGTCTCACAAATTCAAATTTTTGTTTATTTAAAAAAAATATTAAAAAAATACAAACAAACAAATTTAAGAGATACTTTAAAAAAACTTTAGGGAAAAATACTTCAAAGGATCTGCTCTCTGCTATTCAACATCAAATAATTCACGTCAAATTTGGGATTTGGTTCTTTCAAGTGAAAAAAGAAAAAAAAAAGATGAATTTAAAAAGAAATAAATTATATACATACTCTTATTCCTTTTATTGCTTCCTCTCTACTTTAAAAATATTTTATCATCTATTTAATTAAAATGATCTAAATTTTCAAGTTTGTAATAAGAGCATTGCTCTTCTTTACATTTTAAATAAATCTATGGTATCTCTTTTTTTAAGTAAGAAATATTAGTTCCATATATCATAATCCATCACTTCTTATTAGTCAAGGGTTAACTCAATTTATAAGAATATATAGATTTTTTTTTTTGTAAATTTGGATTTGATTCCTATAATAAACACTATGGAAGTGAAATCTTAAATGTATTAGGTTGATGTTGGCCAGGCGCAACCTTAAGACCGATTAAGAAGAGAGCTTAGCTCAAGTAATTTTTAAACCATACATAATTGAGTATTATTTTTAGTAAAAAAATTAAACTCGATTTATAAGAACAGATAGCATTCTTTTTAAAAAAAAAAAATTGGCTTCGATTGATATGATAAACATTATGGAAGTAAAATCCTAAATATACTATATTGATGTTGGGATGTTCCACTACCACCTTAAGATTGCTTAAAAAGAGAACTTATTTCAAGCAATTTTTTAAACCATAACATAATTTATTATTTGCTAAGTAAAAAGAAAGAAATTAGAATTCTTCATGTAAAAAGAAAAAATAAAAATCAATATATTTTTTTTAAAAGTACTATCCATCAAATAAAAAATTAAAATAATTATCTCAAACATTAATATTATTATCAAAATTATTTGTTGAAAGATTTAACATAAACTATTCTTTATTTTAATATTTTTCAGACAATTATAAAAGCTCAAAAACAGCCTTTTTAATTTAAAAAAACAGCCTAATTATTCAATCGGGAATAAGTTACTTTGCATGAAGAAAAACTGAAAGACATCATTCTCTCAATTTTCATAAAGTAAGCGTAAGAATCCAATTTTAGTTGGAAATCAAAACAGGTGGGTAAAAAGGTCAAACTCCTTAGATTTAGCGTCTCATATTTTTCACTCCTAATGATTTCAACGCTCCACGGGACATCAATTTAAAAACTTGCAAATGAGGGTAAATTATTGATTAACTTCTATTTGATATTTTTTATTTCAAAAAATTATATTTAATATATAAGGTAAAAATTTTAATTTTGTAATATTAATGCACAATATGTTTTTTAAAAATAAAATTATTTAACTATTTTAATTTTCATATTGAAAATAAAGTTATAATCTTATATTAATACTTAACATCAACTTAACTATTTTTAGGATCATATTAAAAATTAAATTAAATTTTATAAAATTGTGTGCAATATTAATTTTATTTAATAGAAAATAAATTAAAATTAATGTTTTTGTAACATATTAAATAACTTTTAAAATAAAAATATTTTGTATAATATAACTAAATTTAAGCAAGACTATAATTAATACCGGGTGTCCCTGTCTTTCTAACCAACCAACGTATACAACGGGGACACCTTTTTGATCCTGTCTGCTAACAGTGACCAAGAAATTAAAAAATAAAAATAAAAAAAGAGAAGAGAGAGAGGATAAAGCAATGGATGTTTTTGTCTATTCGCAGCCAAAGAATATTCAATGAAGGAAACTGCGTGTTGCAATGTCATAGGATCACGGCATGCCTCAATCTATTTGATAGATACAAATGGAAAGCTGTCAAAGCAACCAAAATTCAACAACAGAGACAGCCAAAAATATTTGGAAGCAGCCTTATCCATAACCCGTTTATATTAAATTATCTCGGGTATTTTTACAATCGTTTCACTTGTTCATGCTTATATATCCTTTTCTCATTTTCTGCGAAAAGTTAAGTTAAAGTTATTGCACATGATCAACAACTGGAAAGAGAAAGCTTAAGAAAAGAGAGTTGTATTGCCTGAGATATAAGAGAGTTGTGATAATAGAAGTGACAAAACAAGAGTGTAAATGTTATATAAATTATGAGAGATATAAGTTATATCGACAATGTTTTGTGTAATGTAATAGGGGTCTTATTTATATCCATGATTTTGACTAAACTAATATGCTCTTTTTAATTATGTTGCATTATTCAGTTTAACTTATCGCCGACAAAGTTGTATTATTCATAATAACTCATTATAATGTATTATATGTGGTTCGAAGCTATATAATCATAGATTTTGTTTAGCCTTGCTATTGTGAATTGGCTATTATGGGCCTACGAAGATATAAGGCCTATAAGATATTTATAACACTTGCCCACAAATTCACTTGGGTGATTTTTTTAGCTAAATAGACTTATAGAAATATTTTAAAACTTTGTAGATTCTCTCTTCCTCTTTTTCTTTTTTCTTTTTTTGGCCCCAAAGTTACTAGAGTTGAGCTTCCTTCAACATCGTCTAAAGTTATTGGAGATGTTATCGACATTTAATGCTCTTCATGACTATCACATTCACATGTTATGTTTTTTGGTTAGCTATGGTATTCAAATAAGTTTCTATTGAGTTTTAAAACTTTACTCTTTGTGGTTGATGCATCACTTTTTTGCCAATCAGCTTTCAATCATGCAAGATGATTTCTCAAGATTGTTATGCTACTTGCTTATTCATCATTCGAGTACCCATGTATGCTCTTCCTAATTATTATGGGTAAACAAAGGGTCAATCGCAAGTTTCCAAGTAAACACCTTTCATTGCCAAGTTCAAAAGCAATGCGACAAAGGAGGATTGCAGTTTTTCAACGAGATTCCCATAACCCTCCAAGTATTATGTTCATTGCCCCTTCTAAACAGCATATAATTTGTGATGTAAGTAATGAAGTGATTATTCTAAGATTGTATCACTCCTTGTTATATCCAATGTATCTTAGGTTTTGTTGCCTTATGTTGATTTGTTAGGGCATTGTCATCTTTTGCATTGCTTAGCCACTTTTTTGATGTCATGCAACACACACTTATTAAATGCATGTTTTTGGTTAAAAGCAAGGCAGGTCCTTAATCTTTTCAAAGATAGTTTCACAGGTACTATAATGTAAGCCCATCAATATTTTTAAGCTTGGGATATCAAGTTTGATTATTCACTCCCCTTTCTACTAATACATGTTACAAAGGTTGGTTACAATCCTAAGGACATAAGAAATAGGTATAGTGTTGAGAACGATGTTACTCATCTCATGAATTTCATTGAAGGGTTTCCTTACAGAGTAATTATGTTTTTGTTTATGAGCTCAAAGTTAGTCTTATTTTATATTAGCATAATATCTTAGTATTCCAAGACATATTTATGTAAATTTTGTGATTGAGGTGATTTTCTAAATCAATTTTGCAATTTACATATGTTGTTGTTCTTTAGTTATTTCTTTTTGTACATCTACATGATGTGATCTTTTTTTTCTTGGATACATGAGAAAAAAGGAGAATTACAAAATATAATCCAAAAGAATAAGGGAGATGGAATTTAAGATCACAGACCATACATACCTATTTTCTTAAGCGAAGAGGTTAATATTAACACTATTAAAGGACTGTAACAATTGCATTAGATCTTTCTAGATCACTAAAAAGGAAGCATCTTTTTCCATAGACATATTAAGCAAAGGGATCTACTTCTTTCTTTTGAAGATCAATTTACAACAAGCGTTGAATATATCCAACCTAAGTAATCTATATAATAATACCTTTGAAGATTTTCAAAGCTTCCATTTTAGCTGACATGTTTCTTGAAAAATTTTATTGATCACACTAAATTAGATTACTACTGTGAAGGGTAATGGCTTTAAAACTTCTTTTCCTCACTTCACTTATCACCTTGTTTTGCATCCCTCTATCCTTTCCCAAGATAATGAGTTAAGCTACATTCTTCCTTAGATTTGGTTGATTAAAGCCATTAGCTCAGGCTTAAGACTATCACAAATTATTTAGTTTTTAGTTTTCCAAATGGAATGGAGTGTAATAATGATGAGCTTGGATATTTCCTTTTATTGCAGAGCTTAGTCATTAGAAAACCAAGTTGAGCCATTCTACTATTCCAAAAAATGACAAATCATCCATTCTGATAAACCACAAAGAGGCAAACTAAATGGCTCTTGCAAAATTACATTTGAGAAAATGTGATCAATTGTAACAAAAGACACTATCTTGGGAGACCTGCATATAGTGATGTCATTGGATCTTTATTGCTAGAATTGCTTTTTTCATCACCTTCTAGGTAAATAGGATCATCTTCATAGGTAATTTTATTTAATAAAATTTCTTCCAAAAAACTAGAAGATTAAAGTTTAGGAGACCTGATTCCTTCCCAAGGCACTTGTTACCTTCTTTGATAGAATAGGATCTGCTCTTACATCCTGCTTAGATCAAGTTGTCCTCCTTATCCAAAATTTAAAATGGCAATTTAATGATCTAATTTCTAATCTCATTCAAGTAAAAAGATCTTAAAAGATTGATATTCCATTCTGATTTATTATGTAAGATAAAATCTGCCATAACTTTAACTTGTGGAAATTCACTAAATAGGTTTTGTTGATCTAATTGCATAAGCCAACAAAAGTGGTAATTAATCAGAATGTTTCTTCCAAATTCCAATTGCCAAGTAAGATAAAAGGTGATTAAAGGATTGGCTTTAGCAATCCTTTTTCACATCCAAAAGGCATTAGAATGATTGTGTAGCCTACCCAATAGAGAATTCTTGCAATACTTTAGTTTAAGTGTTTTGGCCAACAAAGAGTGCCCTTAGTATCAATCGCTCTCCAAACTTGTTTTGTTAAGAAAGCTTTATTTATTACATTGAATAGCCTTAGACACATCCTTCCTTCAATTTGCTATTAGCAAAGTTCTATCCAACCTAATAAGTGCATAATGTGATCATGGAGTTCTCTTAAAGGTGTAAGAGTTTGTTGCAATAGCAAATCCTAATTGCTTGTCTTTGCCTAGGACATTTTGGAACTCATCTTCAACTACTCCTCAATTCATGCCTCCATCTCCAAAGGGACTCACGCCTTGTTTGGTTTCACATTAGAAACATAAATTGAAGTGGAATTATGGGTGAATAGAGAAATCTCAGCAGAAAAAGGAAAGGGTGAGTGAATGGCACTTTCCAACAATGTATTATAGGAAGGGAAAAGGACTTTAGTGCTCATTTGGAGAAAAGTCCATTGTGGCCTTATGATAAATACTGAAGAAGCCCCTTTGTCAATTCACTTGCAAATCTTGCAAGTTCCAAGTTTTTGTCATGCTCCAACTTAACTTCAAACCCCTCATAAAATGCTTGTTAGGTGCAACATCTACCTTCATCGACCACCATTGAGGGTGCACTTTGCGCTCTTCCATAAAAATATGTAAGTTTTTCCTGTGTGCTTAAACTCTTTTATCTTTCTTTTGTCTGCATGCTCTACCTAAAACTCATTCATGATTTATCTAATTGCATGGATCTGAGTCTTGATATAGTTCCTTTTATTATATTTGTCAAGACTTACAAGCATCTTTCATAGTCATTGGCACGACAATGATAGATAAATTATACACTAGCATTTGAAGAATGATTTCAAGAAAAAAAGAAGAACATAGATAGAATTATTGACTAATTTCTAAACTTTATATAAGAACATAGATAGAATTATTTGATTAATTTCTAAATTTTATATAAGTAGAAAAATAGCACCAAAATCCGGGAAATATAAGTGAGTAAATGTAAACTATTTCCTTTGCTCTTCATCTTACAAGCTAGTTCAATTTGGAAAAATAAGACAATCAACCTTTCATGGATGATCAAATAAGTTTTAGCTATAGATTTTTGTTTAGTCCCATTATAGCTTATGTTAATTTTGATTAGACTTTTTGTTGTTTTCCTTCCCGTAGATATCTAATGTGTTTCTTGGTTTATAGTGGGGTTCATTGATTTATAACATTAGGACTTGTCTTAATTGAATTCAAAGGAAGGGTAATTTTGGTATGCTTTTTTTACTCTCTTCTTAAATGACTTTCCCTATTTTCTCTATAAGTGCAAGACAATCAGATAGTACAATAAGGGTATAACTTAGTTATTTTGTGATCTAATAATTGGATTCCTATATGGCTAAAAGGCTGGGAGTTATGATCTTTTAATGACTAACACATTGAATTCCCATGTGTAATATGGTCTAAGTTAGCATGGAAGAACATACAAGTGTAGCATCTACTGAAGTCCACATAACATATTAATAGAAAGTATAAAGATATTTTCCTTCAATGCCATATACTTTGTCAAATATTTGGTTGCAATTCTATATACCCTTCTATCTAGCTTGTTGAATTGATGCCACATGTAACAAAGTGTAAATTATAAACGATATATTTTCAATTAAAGGTTATTATAATTGAGCTATCAAGTTTTAGCAACAAAAGATGCATTTTGATGTTTATTTATTTGTTCTTATTAGAGAGAGGAAGGAGAATTTTGTAAAACAAATTTATTATACTAAAATAAAGGAATATCTTAAGTCCAAGTGCCAATCACATTTAATGATTGACTAATGTTGTATGTATAATCTTCTTCCTCCCACCACTTTTCCTCTTTCAAACAATGAATAATAATTTTGTTGCATTAGTTCTAACCATCAATATGGTCCATATGCAATCACCATATTCAACAAAGGCCTATATATGTTGGAATTGGGGACTATTAATATAATAAACTACCTAAAAATAAAAGATGATTCACATCTTTCCAACTTTTAGCTAACAAAAATTGAGATGGTTGAAAATAAACAACATAGAGTTGTAAAACCATATCAAAAAAAAACAATGATTGAAACTTATAGATGGATATTGGATAAGGATGGCCACACTAGATTAAAAAAGTTTAAAAGGAAGAAACAACCATATTGTGAACGCCGCATTTTGTCCAAACATTTTATTTTTATTATTATTTTTTTGTTTTGTTTTAAAAAAAATAATATAATATAATAAATAATAATAATAATGAAAAGAAAAAAAGAAAAAAATCAAAAGAAAAATTGAACAAAAACAACAAAATAAAGAGAGAATATAACATTTTTTAAGAAAATTAAAAATATAGAAGAGGAATTAAAAAAAAGAGAAAAAAGGCCCTTCCTCCCCTTGCAGGCCAAAAAAAAAAAGAAGAAAGAAGAAGAAGAAATGGGCTGAGAGAAACAAAGAAACAACAAAATAAAAAGGTTTGGGCTGAACTCTTGCTGGGCCGAATTAACCCAACCCAGATCCATTCATTACCCTACCCACATCTCCCTGGCAGCCTAACTCACGCCCACTCCACGACACACAACTCTAGTAGCACACATACACATAGATGCATAGAGCGTTGAAATGCCAAAATGAAAGAGGTAGCAGAGGCTGATCAACCCAACGTCTTGGAGGAGCACCAAAAATGGAAATAATGGGGTAGCGTTCTAGGGGTTGATCAGAGGAGGAACAGAGGGCCAACGACAGGCTCGAGGAGTTGACCTCCTCCTCACATCCCTTTCATCACCAGAGGCCGAAGGAAGGGAAGATGGAAATAAAAGGAGAAGCCAGAAACGAGGATCGAGGGATGCAGAGCGAACACCAAATTGGAAAGAAAGTCGACTGTAAATCGAAAATAAAGGAGGGCTTTCGAAATGGAAAAAGGGGGGTCCGAGATGGAAAAGAGGGTAGAGCTTGAGACGGGGAAAGAGAGAGCAGAGATTCAAGAAAAGGGATATTAGGATTTTTTTAAAAAAAATTAGGGGGGAAGGGAGGCAGAGCATAGAAGGGGACCGAAGACGGAGAAAGGAGGTCGAAAGGAGGATGGTGTTGAGGAAGAGCAGTCCCGATGCAATAAGACGATAGTAAAAAGGAATCCTTTTTGTTGGTCACGATTTTGACAGGTAAGATCCTTCCTCTTCCTCGATTTATGGTAGCTTGAACATGATATCTCTGTACTAGTCATGCGCTGTGGTGGAGCTGAGTATTTAGTATGAATTACTACGTTCTGTATTTGCTTTAGAGAGTGCCCAACAAGCGTTCGATGAAATTTTGTATGCTCACTGACCGGGATTGAATTCGAATCATGATTTTGAGGGAGGGAATTTGGAAGAGTTTTGTTATTTTGTTGTTTGCCCATGTTTGATTTTTTTTTTTTGGGTCATTATCTTAAATTAGTTTGTTGCTTTGCATTTTCGAATGGGCTGATATTCATTAGTTAGGATCGAATTTGAATCATGATTTTCTGCATAAAAGAGGAAGATTTTTTAGGAAATTCGCTATTGTCATTCTGCCATGTTCAAACTTTGATTGCTGTCTGAAATTAATTTGCTTCCCTACGCTGATTGAATTGGGTGGTGACGACTATCTTCATTCCTTAATATGTGTATATATACCAAAAAAAAAAAAAGCAAGTCAGGCATTATATTTTGAACACCCTGAGCACAAATGCTTCATTTCGCATACCTATTGATTCTACTCTTATTAGTCTTGTTTTTTTCTTTTTTAACGTCATGTCTTAAATTCATTACTTTTTCATCTTGTCCTTTCAAGAATGGTCATGTGGGATTTTCTGTCCCCTTTAACCTATAGAACCAAACCTAAGGACCATGTGTGGCAATAAGCTTCCTTGGCATCCACTGGATATTGAATTTTATTCTGATACATTTTGAGTTTCAATGACCTACATCAAATTAATTCTAAAATTTCAACTAAAGGACAAGAAAAAAAGAAGACAAAAGAGGATTAAAAAAAAGAGGAGAAAAGGGGGGGGGGGCAAAGAAGCATATTCAATTTTGCAAATTAGACATGCGAAATAATTTCAAAACCATTCCTATTTTCAAAAGCCTAAATTAACTTCAATCACCTTCCCTTCTATTCACCAAAAAAAGGGGATAAACGAAAAACCAAAAAAAAAAAAAAGAGAACAGAGAAAAAATAAAAGCAAAAAAAAATAATAAAAACAAAAAACAGAAACAAACATAAAAAATTGAAAAAGAATTAAACAAAAAAATGTCATTTTATTTTTGTAATTTTAATTTAGGTATCTTGCCTTTATTTTAGAAAATGAATCTTTGCACCTTAATTAATCAAAGAGAAAAAAAAACAAAAGACATAAGAAACGAAAAAATGAAAAAAAAAAACAAAAGATGATGAAAAAAGGGAAAAAAACAAAATTAAAAATGCAAGAAAAATAAAATTAAATTTACCTTTAACAAATCAAAAGACATCCACCAATTTCCAAATTTGTTTTATTTGGTAAGGGAAAAGTAATTTTAATTTTCTGTCTTTTCACCAAAAAAATAATAATAAAAGCTTAGTCATTTAAAATAAATAATAAACAAATAAACAAACAATAAAAAAAAGATGTAGAAAAGAAAAAAATAATTAAAAAAAAATAAAAAAGGATGAAAAGAAAATTGAAAATACAAGAAAAGTGAAATTAAATTCACTTTTAACAAATTAAAATACATCAATCAATTTCTACACTTGTTTTATCTGTTAAGGGGGAAGTAATTTTATTTTCTTTGACTTTTCAAAAAAAAAAAGCTTAGTCATTTAAAAAAATAAAAAGAAAAATAAAACAAAAACAAAATAAAATAAAACAACCAAAAATAAATAAAAATAAAGACAAAAACAAAAACAAAAAAAAACCCAAAAAAACAATAACAAAACAAACAAACACAGTTTTCAGTTGAATTACGTGGACTTTGATCCCTTCTAGAGGGTACGTAGGCCTAAACTCTCATCTTAGATCAAGTCCGCCCTTGTAAATATTTTTTTTTTCAATTTCTTTCCTTAATTTCCTTTCTTTTATTTTGTTTTTTCTAATTTTGTTTCTTTAATTTCTCCCTTCTTTTTTATTTTCAATTTCATTTCCTTTATTTCTATTTCTTATTTTGCATGTGATTTGTTAAGGAGAAATCAAAATAAATTAAAGGCTGTATTGATTTTGCACAACTAATTTAAGGTAACCGTTCTTAGCAACGAGTGTTATGAAGTGCCTAACACCTTCTCCACTCACAATCGACTCCCGAACTTATTTTCTGGTTCGCATACCATTTTTGTTTTTCTTATAAAAAAGTTTTTCCAAAACTTTACCTTTAATAAAAAATTAAAATTTTGGTGGCAACTCTACTATTTTTAATTTTGATTTCAATTTGGCGTCACGTGGTTGCATTTTCAGATGTAACACATAAAAGAAGTGATTTAGAGAAACACAAATGATAATGGTCCTAGATTAGAATTACCAAGTTATTTCTACATTGTACATATGTTACATAAATATTTTCACCCTTTATAAAAGCTTTGATTAAGATATCAACCACCATTTGTCTAGTTTAGGTTTAGCCTCCTTCTTCAGTGTTGTCTTGGCGACAATTTGATATAGCTGCTTCCTTCACTACATGCTTGATGAATGCTAGTTTTATATATATGAATCCTCCTAATTAGGCACTTTAATGATTAAATATGGCTTGTTGCATTTAATTAGGTAGATAATTGATTTTATTAACCATTTTTGTATTTTAGGAAATTATTTGTGAAATTATTGAATATTAATGCATAAATTTCTCTTAAATAATTTTGTGAATATTCCTACTTGATTTTTCTCATTCTTTTGTGCAGATTTTAATGGACAAATGAAACTTAAATGAGAATTTGATTTAAAGAAGTGAAGGAGAAGAGTTGGGCTTCAAATGTTCTTTTTGTTGGGTAATTAAATTTGGAATGGGAGGAATAAATCACATGAGTTCCTCACTCACTCCACTTCACACAGCAACTTATAGCTTCATTCTCTTATTCCATCACATCCACAGCACACCTACTTCATTTAACACGTAGGCATGGAAGGTAGCTCACATGTGTGGCTTACACATTCACTCACTTCTTAAGTTTCATGCATGTGGATCCACACTCACACATCTCACTCCGCTTGTGCAGCTCCCTACATCCACATACACATGCATGGCTAGATTCACGTAGGATAAACAATTACTTAAGCTACGAGTTTAAAGATCATATTAAGAGGAAAAATGTGTAGAGAGGAAGGAAAGAGCAACCATGTGGGAATGATTAAAGTGAATAAGCTGGGAGATTAAGCTTAGAAACAGTAAATGAGCTACGGGTTGGGTGGATGAAGTAAGGAAAAGAAGAGGCAACATGAGTCCATTCCATTCACTTCACTATGATTCACTAGCAGAACACACTCATGAAGCAAAGCGCACTCATCAGCTACTGCCACTTCACTCACACACACATGCAGAAGAGAGAGGATCTAGGAAGAAAGAGGCAAACCAACAATGAGGTAGCTGCACGAGGAAGCACGAGCTACTTGTGGGAAGAAGAAATAACATGTTGGGTTGGACAAAGAAGAAACAAATGAAGAAGGCAAAGCAGGGAGCTGCATGAAGAAAACATGGGCAGAGGCAACACGAGAGAAGAAGAAGCTTGTGAGGAGGCTTAGGTTTTATGTGGAATAAGTTAGAGAATAGAGCATGAGGCAAAACATGCTGGGGAATGATTAAAGAAACTAAGTTGAATGTGGAGCAGCACATGAATATTAGAGGAGAAGGAAGCTCAAAACAAAGCTTACTCACACACAGGCTTAAAAAGAAGCATGAGCTGGAGCTTAAAAAGGAATTCACGTGATAATTAAAAGAAATACACATGCATGGGGTTTGACATGGAATGAGAAGTATGCATAAGAAAGAGACATAGGATTACAATTACACATTCACATGGTTAGCTCACCTCTTCACATGATTCTCATGTGAATAGTAGAATGAAAGAGCACAGCCAAAGCTCCTAAAAGAGGTAAGAATCACGTGCTCGAGGATGGTGGAATAAGAAGCATGTCAGCATCACATTAGGGCCCACAATTTTCAACACATAAAAAGCACATGAAGGAGCTAAAATGGAAGGCACGTGATTGTTAGAAAGAATGAAGAAGCACGTGAAAGGAGGCTGGGGCAGTAGCTAAAAAGAGGATCCATTTTTACATAATCTCATTCACGTAACATTCCATTCACCCATCCAGAGACTTCATTCCTCCATTCTCCACACTGTAGCTTCCATCTCCCTATTTCCCTCCCATCCATCTCCATTCCAATGAAAGCATTAACCTATCTTGTGCCTAGCTAGGAGGAGGTCCTTGGTTGAAGCTTGAATTCAAAGAAAATAGAAAGAGATTTTGTCTAAGCTTCCTATTTTATTTTCTCTCTTTTCTACATCAATTTTTATTATTTTATTTACTTGGTTAAATTTGTAATTAATTGAGATTGATGTAATTTATGATTGATGGCTGGTTAGACATTGACTAGAAGAGTATTTGAATAATTATTAGATTGAACTAAGTGTTGAATTTTCATTTCTCTTCCAATTTCTCATATATGTAATCAAGGTGTTCGAAGAAATGCATATGAAAATTGGTGTGCTTAATTGTTTTATTTGAGAATTTCTTAGAATTTAATTGGTTAATTAAATATCTTAAGGTGATAATTTAGAGGCTAATTAATTATTTAATCAATTAAATTTGAGTGTTCATTAATATTAAAGGTAAGAATTAATTATTTATGTAGAATTAAGGTTTCAATTCAATATTAGATTGTTAATCTCTTGAATCTTGTGTGGTGACTCAAGATGTTTTGCCATGAACACGATTAGGGATTCTTATACCAGAATTAATTACAATTAAATTAGGATAAGAATAGTGGATACCAAGGGACAAATTCAAAGTTAGTCACAAGTCCATTATTTGCCTTTTCGTTCATGCATTTAGCTAGTAGTTAAGAACTTTATTTCAATTTAATTTTAGTTAGTTTAATTAGATTAAACCCCCTTAAATTAGGTAGTTCTAAGGTCTTTTTACACTTGGAAAACTCAATTAAACATTGAATTCCATTTCCTAAAAAGATGACCTAGGTTGTGCCACTAATTATATATTTCTTCAATCTAGTTTTATTTTGAAGGTTACGCAACAAGCCTGTCAATGCTTTAACCTTCTTTTAGCCTCCAATGTACTTGAATAGATTGCCTATGCTGCTGAGCTTCTTCAAGCACAACTGTGGTCTCAACAAAGTTGCTAGTCTTTATTTCCACAGTCCTGTTAAAAAAAAAAAAAAAAGCAACTATCAATAATGTGCAGCACTCAACATGTTCCTAAACTAAAATGTCAAGAGCATAATAAAAATGTCAATGTAGAACAAATGCAAGATAGTGAAGAGGAATGGGTAAAGGGAGAAGACATAAGACATGGAGAAAGAGACAAAATAGAAAGGGATGAATGATATGAATAAAGCAACATGTACTAAAAACAAATTGCTAAATTAGATTGCAAAATTCTAACTTTGCACCCAGATATTACAAATATAACTCATTAGCTGCCATGTACTACACTATTCTTATTAAATCCAAATTTATAAACATAACTTCCATTACTAGGCTACTTACTATAGGGAAATTAACTATTTTTATGAACTTTAACCAAGAAAGAAACAATTGCTTGACATTTTATGATTTACAGCAGGTTTGATACATAGTGGCAATTCTTTACAAGTATCTATACTTTAAAAAATTAACTATAAGAGAATCAATTAAGCTCAAAAGCTTAGTGAAATTAAACCCTAAGTAATTACAAACCAAGCATTTTATCACAATATAAAAAAAAGAACTATGTGCAGCTCAACTAAAAACCAAATCTAGCAAAATGAAATCATCCATCCAAAAAAAAATTAAATAATTAACTTAGTCAAACAATACATGTTAAATTATCTCAAATCCACGTCTCATATCACCTCCCTTCAAGAATTCACAAAGGATTCTACCATTTATAAAACCACTATTTGAAGCAAAGAAAATTAAAAAAAAAAACCATAATTATCAAACAAATAATGATATATTAAGTTTTTTGGGGGAACTGTAAAGAATGAAAAAATCACTCACTTTCTTCAAATAAATCATTGTTAGCTCAATATAGTGTGTACCTAGGAGGATTAATGAATGCCGCCAATCTTTGAGAAATAGTCAACCTTTTACAACTAGTACCTTAAATCTTACCTTAGTTGAGGTGGACAAGGATGTTCAAAGAAGCAATTCCTAGCTGCAGGAAATGAACAGATCACATTGGTGGCTGTCAACTACATTAGAATTAGTACATGTTTAAAAAAATGTTTGCGCCTCCCAACCCATGTTTCGAATGAAGCAATAGAATGTTGTTTCAGACAAACTTGAGTTGGCAAACGTGCTTTTAAGATTTTTTATCATTTTTTCAAACATACTATTAAAAGCCAGGCTACCATGGATTGGACAATTAGACCATCAATGCAAAGCTTTTCAACTCTAGAGTGAGGAGTATGTAAACGAACAAACAATAAGACAATTATATTATTCATCCAAAATAGAATAAAAGAAAGTTTTCTTTTTTTATTTTATGCCAAGGCAATTTTGTCATTCTATCATCTTAACTGCCTATTCCTATAGTATTTTTTATTATCAAACATGTAATTAAAAAGAAATGTTATTTCTTTTATTTATCATGCTAAATATAATATATTTTATTTCTTTTATTTTTTTTATTATTTTTAATTTTCACCATTAAATTTTCTCTATGGGAATAATCATAAAACTCATAGGCGCCACAATTTGAGGGGCGAATTATCGAGTGACATTGGGAGTTCTGTTCCCAAGGAGCAGCAATCAATTGGTGAATTGAATTGAAAGAGTTGTGGAATAGGCTTGGTGTTGTAATTGGCACGAATCTTGGTGATTTGAAATCCAAAGATTCATAAAGTAACCAACGCGTTGCTTCGTTGGACTCCAAAGTAAAAGTATGGTCATTCCTTTGGTCAGCCAATTGAGAAGCGTCTCGTTCCCATCCCTATTACCAAGAAATATCAGCTTCCCTGCTTTGCGTCCCCTTTCACATTCCACCACTTTCAAAGTCTTTTGTATAAGACAAAAACTGCCACTTTGTTTTTTTAATTAAACTTTACCATTTTTTATTTTTTGTTATTAAATTTATGAATTAAAATATAATAAAAACTTAATATAATTAAAATTTTATATATTTATTATTTTTTATTTAAATAATAATAAATATATAGATAATTATATAATATTTTTTTCTCTTCTTTCATTCTTTTTTATTTCTTTAAATTTTCTTTTACAAAATTCTTAAATGATTATGTATACGTGCCTTCTCATTAATATTTATAAGAAAAAACAGTTTATCCTCGTCTACATAATTATAATTTTATTCTAAAAAAATTTAAAACATTAATTTTCATTGACATTTAACGAATAGAAACTTTGTATTCTTTTCAATTAATATATAACATATCTCAATGATTATATTAATTAATAATAATTAATATTAGCCTATTTTTTAATAAATAAAATAAATTGCACTGATTTTTTTTAAATTTAGTCAAACTACATCTGATACCCTTTTGTTTTTAAAATTTTATATAATTCCCCTGGCATTTAATATAATAATATTTCTTTCAATTTATATTATACCAATGAAATTAATTTTATATACAATGGGTTCTTTTCAAAAAAAAAATATGTTGTTGTCTTTATCTTCATATAGAAAATAAAATTAAAATTTCAAATTAAAATTTAAGACTGACTTAACTACTTTTATTACTTTAATATTAAGCATAACAACAACATTATGTTTCTAGACTTTAAATTAATCACAATAACAACAAAAGCAAATTGTAGTGGGGAATCTTTTCCCCAACTAATCAAACAGTTGCCCCCTCTAATTAATTATCTTTACTATATTTGTTTTAATATCATTGTCTTCTTTCTTTTTCAAACCCGCTTGGATTTTACCCAAAACCAACTTATAAAAGTAATATTAATGATATAATATTAGCTTAACTATTATTATTACCCTTATATTGAAATAAAATTACAATCTTATATTATATAAAAAATATTTTATTAATAAAAAATATAAAAGATTTTCATAATATATATTAAAGATCACAAAATTAAACAATATTTCTTAAATAAAAAAAGTACTCCCTCCGATCTAGTATATAAGACACTTTCTAGAAAGTTTAGTTGGTTCAAAATATAAGACACCATGTAATCTTTTGTGTTGATTTTTTAAAAATGTCTCTCTTCTTTTTTAAAAAGAAATGTTAGTTTAACTTTTTTCTTTTTCTCTCTCTTCCATAAATAAGGATAACAGTAAAAAAAATGATAAATTTAAAAAATTTAAAATAGTTAGATAATTTTATTAAATTGTGTGAAGTAGTTGAAAGTGTAGACGAAGGGAGTATGAAGTATACTTCAATTCAACCAAACAAAATTAACATAATTTATTCTAATAAATATAACAAATTTTCCTCTGACTAAGAAATTGTGTTTACCAAGACCGATTCATGACACGTGGCTATTGAGAGAGCGGACAGAGAAGAAATCGTTCATCGGAGAAAGGAATTGGTGCAAAGCTCGCGTGTGGTCGGATCAGCCTCCCAGACAAGAGCATATGGATATGTAGATATTGGGTTTCACTTGCTTTTGACGAGGGAGTAGCATTATTGATATGTACCACTAACATTATTTTTTATGTCCAATCACGTTTCTCAACTTGATAGCGACAATAAGAACAAAAGCAAGGTGTAGTGGAGAATCTTTTGCCCAACGAATCCATCCTTTTCCCTCCGATTTTATTTCCATAATTATCTTCATTATATTTATTTTAGAATAAATTATAAAAAATTTTGTCATAAATTGTATTAAAATTATACAAAATTTTTATTTTAAAAATAAACATAATTTTTTTCTAAAATAAAAAATTATATTTTATTTTAATTCAATCTTATATTTTTTAACTAAAATATCTTTTTACATATTTTTTAAAAGATAATTTAGTTAAAATTTTTAAAATTAGATTAAAGTGTATATTTAAAAATTAAAAAAAAGTATATGTCATTTTAATAAAGTTAAAAAAAAAGTTCCTATAATTTATAATTTATTGTTTCTATTATTATCATTGTCTTCTTTCTTTTTTCAATGCCACTTGGATTCTACCCAAAATTAACCTGCAAAAGTAATATTAGTGATATAATTCAGACTGATTCATCAGAGATTCTTCCCTAGGGATATGGTGCAACATTGTACTATTCTTAGGGGTGCACAGTTATGTTTATTTAGGACATTTAAGCATTTTAGATGCCTAAATTAAATTGAGTTTGTTGTACAGTACTACCTAAGACATGTCATAACTTTCAGAAAAAACATCGTGATTTATATATATATATATTTTTTATTTTTAATTCGCAAACTATGATAAAATTTTAACAAATTTTAAATTTTATTTTAATTAATAATATGTTAAATACTATAATTTTTATATCTCAATATATAAAATACATTAAAATATAACAACTTGCATCAAAGGACCCCAAGCCCTTTGAATTTCAAAATGGATCTAACTCAAATGATGGCCAGCATAACCTAGTCTTGTGCATGAAATGAATTGGGCTGGATATCACAAGCCCATTTAGAGCAAGGACTTTTAGCCCATCTCGCCTTAACCCTTAGAGTTGAGTTGTGCTATATTAACTTGGCTGGCCTTTTTTTTTTTTTATTTCACGCCAACAATTTGTTTTGATACCATATATAGGAGCTTTCAATTACACAATGTGCACAGTGTGAAATTAATATATACACACACACACACACACATTCTTAGCCGATAAAAACAACACAACTTCTATCTATTATCTATTTATCAATTAAAAACTTCTAAAATAGTATGATAGTATCAAAATTATATATATATCATAAGAAAAAATTTATATATAATTTCTTTTATCTTTATTATCAAGTTCTCCAATAATACCACAACAAGTATATGATTTATCCAAATAATTATATGGTTCTTTAATTAAACTATATATTTGTCATGGCATTGTTGAAAAATTATACACTTATCATATTTTAATTAAAATATTTGATAATAAAGATATAAGAATTTATACCTAAGTCTTATTCCAAATCATATTCTCTTCTTATTGAGTGATAGAGCGGTTAGTAGATCTAATCATAAGTTGAAAAGTCTACTTAAGTTTGATAGGCCCAACTGGAAAGACAAAAAAGTTTATGAATCCAAAAAAATAAAGCTTAATTAAAATACATACCCATTTAGACAAGCCTGTTTTGTAAAATAGTTAATAATCTAGCTTTTTTTAAACCCAATCTAACTTAAAAGCTCAAACCAATATATTTTTTTAATATAATAATTATAATATTAAAACATTTTCAATTTGGAACATTTTATATATGAATATTTCTTTATTTATATTATCTTTTTTATTTACTTATATCTTAGTGTTTCATTTCTAACTTAAGAAAGTATTGTACACTTTCATTTTTTAACTCAGAACAAGTTTTCAACATATTGTCTTTGTGTATAAAGTTCGTGAATTACTTATTTGATTTTAAATTTGTAGTTTTTTTTAAATTATAGTTCTTAACTCAATTTTCAATCTCTCTTTTTTTTTAAAATCAAATTCTGAGAGTACATTCCAATAATGAAACTAAAAAATATTTTTTGTATGTAAATAGAATATTATAGATTCTTAATAAAGCCAAAGAAAAAGATAAATATAAAAAATAGATGATATTATCTAAATTTAAAAGGACTTTTGTACAAGGAAAAAGGAAAGGACTAGCCAAACTTTTTCCTTTTCCTTTTAGCAAACTTAAAAAGAAAAAAAGATTTGGACCCATTTTCACAACTAATACTTTAAAAAATTTGGCCTATTTTTAATTTTTAGTTGAGTTCGACTTGTAATTAAGTCTTATAGTTAAAAGTTAAATGAATAAGCTTTATAATAGATATGAAAGATAATCTCACGGTGAATTAGTAAGATAGGCTTACTTGGCCCAAAATATGTTTATCAATTGATAAATGTGGCTGAACGATAATATCATACATATGATTCTTTATTTGTCAACCAAATATGTAATTTGTATTTTGTTGAATATAATACTTTGAAAATTTTTAAATGATAGATTGATAATAGATGTAAGTTGTATTATTTCTATATATTAAATATTTTTTAATCTTATTTTATATACATTTTTTAATAATTAGGATTTTTATTTTCAAACAAATATCTATTAATTAGAAAATTATTAAGAAAATATACTCAATAATATAAATGAACTATATTTGGACAGAAAAATAATGTTTGAATAATTTTTAAAATATTTTTTTAATTTAAAAATTATTTTAAGAAGTCACTTTAATGTTTGTATTTTACTCAAGAAATTTTTTTTATTTCTCATAGTTTTAAAGTAAGATATCCTTAATAAATATAACTTTTAAAGAGATTTTTCCTACATTTCTCAAATATCAAAATAATTGTTCTTGCATTTAATTTGAACCAATGATAGAATACACGTAACCATTCGTATTTTCATTTTTTTTCTTTTCTCTTATTTTTCCTTCCTCTTTTTCTCTTTTTATCTCTCTCTCTCTCTTTCCTAACACCTTCCTCATTCATTTGCATTGCTCCGTCGCATTCCTCTCCCTCCCTTTAGGTGTGTTTGGATGGGAGTTTTAGAGAGGAGGGAAGAGGGATAAGATATTTGGTAGAAAAAATTGGACACTCCCCTCTCATTCTGAACCAAACAATAATCTCCTCTCCCTTCCAACCAAATAGGAACTCATTAAAACTCCTCCTCTCCCCTCCCCCTCCTTCTCCTCCGTTGAACCAAAAACACCTTTGATGTTTGCAGAATCATCCATCTTGATGCATGTCAGCATCACATATGAGAATTCTTTAATTCAAAAAATTATTTTAATTACAGAATTAAAAATAAATATTTTTATATCTTTTCTTATTATTGATGATTCAAAAATATTTTTCTAAATTAAAAAAAATAAAAATTGGATATTTTAATCTCTTTTTATATTATTGATCATTCAAAAAAAATTTCTACTAAGTTAAAAAAATGAAAGTGAATGTTTTATTTTTTTATTAAAAATATTATAGTCATTTTTTTATTTATTATTATTATTATATTATTTTTATTTAACTAAATATAAAATAAAATAAAATGTCTATTTATTTTTATATTATATCAAACATAATTATAAGCAACAAAATTTCATTTTATCAAAATTTATTTTTATTTTCATTTTCATAAAAATTATTTTCATGTACCAAAGAAGTTCTAAGATTTTTTGAAAAATTTGAAGAAAGAATTTATTATATATAAATGGTGAATTTATTTTTACTATAAAATTACTATTCTTAAATTGTTTATAATGAGATAATTTTTTTGTTCATAATTTTTACTTTTTTTTTAATTTTCTTGGACCTCATGCATAGGGCCCACCAATCTTAATATAGGTAGAATAGAATGATTTAAAATTTAAAATTTGAAAAAGCGATAAAATTTGAAGGGACAATCGGTAGAAAGATATAAATTGAATGCTACAGTTGAAAAGAACAGTACTCTTTAAACGATTAAATTTGTTTATTGGGCCAAATGCTTGGACCAAACCTAAACTCATTATATTGAGTTAGAAATTGAATTCTCTGCAATCATATAGTCATATAATTAGAGAGAAAAATTGATATAAAGAGAATGGAATATATATGGGATTCACTTTCATACTTTACACTCATTTTTATTTTTCTTTTTTTTCTTTTATTTTCCTCTAATTATATTATATATAATTAATTTGTGATTGGAAAGGATTCAGACACAATGAACCGAAGACACCCATTGACCAACCTTTCTCACTAGCGGGTCTACTTCCAAACAGGCCCTAATTGGATGAGAATGAATAAATACTGATGGTACAAATGGGCTGAACTCAGGCCCAAGTTTCATGCTTTTTTTTTGGGATCAAAACTCAAGTGTCTTGCCTGACTCGTTATCTGCCACCATAAAATGTCTGTTCTGTGATAAGCCCAAAGTTGGGCCCCAAAAAAAGGCCATCAAGCCCACTATCAGAAGTTCTGCCATGTGAGATTTAATAACAACTTAGGAAGGAGCAATACCAAGAGTAAATTAGCAAATAGCATGTGTTTCACATGTCATCTGCTCATTGAACAACTATTCCAGGTTGTAAATAAATCATTGTAAGCTACACGTATTTTGCTTAAGTTTTGTTGAAATTATAATAAATTTTTTATTTTTAATGTATATATAAATTTATTCAAAAATAAAATGTTACATTATATTTTAGTTTATTTTTAAAATCTTTTACTAAAATACTATTCATTAATCTAAATAATTTTATTGTGAAATTTAATAAAAACAAATTCCACTCTTTTTTATTTTCATTTGTGTATGTTAGAAAAGAAAATATATTATTTTTTTATTCTTATTTATACATATTCAGATATAATACATATTTACTTATTAAAGTTAATGGAAGATATTTTTATCAAAAATCTTAAAATTTAATTTAAGTGTATAATTTAAAAACAAATGAAATATTTTTAATTTAAAAAATTCAAGAAAAGTCAATATAATTTACTCGATATATAAATTACAATTTATTTTTTCTTTTCATAATTTGATCTAAAATTAATTTATTCTCATACCTTATTTAACATACATGTAATTTTTCATTAATTCGTTAACAACTTGTAGCATTCTATATCTAAAATTGAATGAAAATAAATTATATGAATAATAAAATTATAAATAATTCTATTGTTAAATAATTGTTTTAATTATATTTTAAATTCTTTTAATACTATTATTAACATTAAGTAGATTTTTTATTTATTTTGAAATGTCATTTCAATTCTAATAATACCCTCAAAAGTCGATAAACAATATACGTGAATTATAATTTGAACAACAAAATTGTTTATTATTTTAATATTCATGTAGTATTTTTATTAAAAGCAAGAATAGAAATACAGTAGAGTGATGAAGTAATAAGGCTAATATGTAATTTATCAAGGAAAAAAACAAAAGACAAAATGTACAAACGAAGTATTGATTTTTGAGACAATGAATGTCCAGGGCAATAAATGTAGTTAAAAAGAAAAAGAAAATGGAGAACGTTTAATATTAAAAACCGTTGTGCATGGGTCTTTTTAAAATGGAGGACTAGACATAAGATAATAAAACCAATGATGGATAATTGGATACAGAGGTATAGTCTGGACCCTGACTACAATAATTGCATCATCAGGAAGACAGCAACTAACCCATCATGTTTCATTTTCTTATAAAGTTGTAGCGCCTCATGCCCATAAACCACGAACTGCATAACCCCCAGTGGCCAATCATGGCGCCATGGTCCTGTTTGGCTCAATATTGTCGGGAATCTGCAACGTATTCGTTTGCTTTTTTTACCATTTGATTCGAGGTTTTAGATGCATTTTCAATCAGTCAATGCAAATGGACATGGCACACTGAAAGGTGATGCAGCACAGTCAAAAATGTCAAAAGTTCCTTTTTGCCCCTCACTCAAAACGTCATTGACTCTCTTTTTTGGCCCTTGGACACCCTTGGCTTAAAAATGTTGGGAATTAAGCACAAGTACTCATATCCGTCAAGCTCCATCCCCATAACGAGCAACGTGTTTGGTTTAGGGTTTAAGGTTTACGTTTGTCTGTGTAAAAATAATAATTTATTATTTTGTCCAAAATATAATTTAAAAAACCTAACTGTCTATCCAAACACGCACGAGGATGCTAGAGTTTCATTGGCGAGGAAAGCTTGAGTGATGATTCTAATTAACGGCTATAGGATAAACACTGTCAGCAAGGCAAAAGGAAGTCAAAGAAAAAAAAGGTACAAATTAAGTTATTTTTTAAAGTTAAAAATATTTTTATCATTTGTTCAGTTTTGTATTTCATTCTTTTACTATTTTTATCCAAATAAACATATAAATACAAAGGCATTCTTATTCCATTTTATATCATATTAAATACAAATAATGCAATCTCTTTCACCTTAATATTCCCCTTATAGTTACTTACTAAACTGTACAAGCCTTATTTGTAATATATAGCAGTGTACACTCAATCATGACACTGTACTAGAGTTTAAAATGAGTTAATCAATTAACTCCTACTGAATAATTCATTTTAATCTTACTGTTTCCTTTATTTCTCAATTATTTTTTTAAATTTATTTTATCTTGAGATATTGACTGTGTATTGCAGATTTGTTTTAATACCCTTTGTTCAAGATACTCATCTCGCCTTTATTTTAGTATGAAATTTTGCTTGTCTCTCAGAAAATAAAAAAATTTGGTAAATTACACTAATATTTTTTATATTTAATTAAATTATATTTAATATCTCTCTTACTTTAAAAATTATACTCAACTTACTTGACATTTTGATAGATATTACATAAATCTCCCTTCTAATTTATTTTTTATTAAAGAAGTTAATATAAACAATATGAGACTGTGATTTTATATATTCTTAATATGACTGTAAAAATAATCATTTTATTTTTAGACAAAGCTTATATTGCATAAAAAGTTAATTTTACACGCAAAAATTAAATTGAAGAAAAGTTAGGTATAATTTTTTAAACCAAAAAAAATATTCGATGTAATTTAACCAAATTAAAAAAAATAAGTAGTATAATTTGCTCAAAAATTTTCATGTCTGAATCACTAAAAAAAATTCTTTGGAGAGATATTTTAATGATCTAATTTTTTTTTATTTTTCCCAAAAAAAAACACTTTCTGTATAAAAAGTAGGCAAACCATTCCCAATCCTATCAACTTGCCATCATCTTTTTCACAGTGGGCCAACATTGTTATCTGCATTTAGACCCAAGATGAGTCCAACGCAAAAAACATAAACTTTTAAAGATTTTGAAAATGAGATGGTCCTGGTCCCAAGTTTCAGCTTAAGTAATTCTAATTTGGATTGAAAATGTTGAACTAAGCTTGGATCTAAAAATTTTATTCAGGTTAAACTTTGAACCAAAATAAGAAATTTGAAATTAGTATTGGTTGGACTTCAACTATGATTTGAATTTTCTTATTCAATCTAAGCTCAAATTTAAAAGCAAATTTTAAATCCTCAACATTTGATCAAATCAACAACTATTATTGCTCTCATCACATCACTAATGGTACATTTGGTACCACTGAGTTGATATTTCTTAAAATACTGTTTAAAAAAATCCATTATGTTATTGTCTCACCTATTTAATAATATTTAATTTTTTATAATATTTTTAAGTAGAGATATAAATATTATTTTTTATTTCACTTATTAACTTTTTTTTCATTTTCTTAATTTTAAAAATATTTTCTGAAGGGCAAAAAAAAAAAAAGGATCAACTAGCGGTATAGGAAGGGGGAAAAATTAGGACTAATTATGTGTCAAATTCCAAACTTTATTTTACATAAAAATTTATTCAATTTCAAGTTTAAATTCTCTAAGAATTTATAAAGTTAAACTTGTTACTCAACCTATGATCAGCTTTTCAAAAAAAAAGATAATGTTTCTTCTTTTATAAAGATTAGATAATAAAAATCAAATGATTTAATTATATAATTATGAGTGAGATCAAATTAAACCTTCAAGTGATTATTGTTGCACTACAAAAATATACATACAATTATACGTATTATACAAGTATTATAAAGATAACTAAAGTATCATTTTTGTAAGAATTTATTAATAAAATAATTATTAAGTATTAAAATTATAACTGCTAATCTAAATTAAACTAACAATAAACAGTTATTAAAGTCAAGTTAAACTATAGATATGAGAAACTAATTTTAAAAGTTAAAACTTAAAAGCTTAAAATTACTAATTTCACTGACATTTTATAAGAATTAATTACAGTCTCTTTAATTTGATTTTCATGATATGATTAGTTAGCTTAAAAATCTCAATCATCTATAAGTCTTCACGGAGATGATTAGATATATCTACTTAATCTAACTCTTATTTTCTTATGAGATTAAAATAAATGAATTCATTAAGAACAAATCTAATTTGATTACATGAGACCACTAAGTGAAATCATTAGACTTTATTCCTTGAGAAGGGGGTTAATCAGTAGTTGTCCTCCAATCCCAAGCATTTCCTTTGTTCCTTGAGGCTCAATCCCAGCCCTTCACCTCTAGAATTTGCCCAGAAAACCTCCTCCTTCAGTTGTCCAAATATGCTACACCCTAAAATGTAAGGCCATGGCTTTGGAAATGTAGAGCCATGGCTCCAGACCTCCAAAACTTCAATCCTATGCAAAATTGGTCCTACAAAAACTTTAAAACTAAATTAATTACTAACTACTACAAGATAAACACAAAATTGACTATTCAACTACTTAAAAGCATAATTAAACATATTTACTAAAATTAATTGAAATCAAAGCTAAAACAATGTCTTTTATTCTGTAAAACTTAAAGTTAACTAACTATAACTTCTGAAAACGTATAAAATAACTAAATTATTAGAAGTTAACAATTATACATGACATAAATCATAATTATAGACTACTTATGGAGGGAGGAGAACTAACCAAAAAGACTGACAAATTAACTTTTATATATATATATATATATATATATAATAACTGAATTCCCAATAGAAATGTTTTTACGCAAAAGATAAATATAATATCATAACTAATTTACCCTAAACATGCAAATGACAAAGTGCAACCTTTATATAAGAAATGTTTAATCTCATTGACCAACGAGAAAAAATAAGGTGCATGGCTTATATTAAACTCTGCAAAGTGGAAACTTGTCTCTAATTATCAATTATATTAAAATTAAAAAGAAAACGAGATTCTTCAAGTTTTACTTTTACAGCCCCTTGCACACTTTATTTTGTGTCAGATCTTTCCTTTTAAAAAAAAAAAGTCATAAATTTTTTCACCCTTCTAATATTGGCTACATTAAAGATTTTGAGTTAATCATAAGTCTGCCCTTAAAATCAATTTTAATTATTCATAAAAATTTTTAACTTTAAAATCTGATAATTATTTATATAGAAAAATTAAAGTCTTATTTTATTCATTCAAGGATAATTTTAATCTTAATTGGCTCATGTAAAAATAAATATTATTTTATTATTCAAAATTTTAATTTTTTACCTTATATAATATTTTATTATAAAAAATTGTAAAAATATTTTTTTGGAAGGACGGAATTTTAATAAAATTAGGCTCTGGAATGATAAAGTAATGCAAATTTTTTTTAAAAAAAGTCAATATTAAAATCATATTTGAAGGATGAAAATGGTGTTTTAGTTTAAAAAATTTAAATTCAACAATAATCATATCTAAATTTTGAAACATACCCAAATATTTATATATATATTTTTTAATTTTTCTCTATATCTTTCATATTTATACTTATCCCCTTGAATTGTTATATATCTTTTTCCCCTCTTCTTTCTGGTTATTGCCAATCTAGTGAAACAAAAGTGGGAAAAAGTAGTAGCGGGCACGAGTGAGCAAAAGGAGAAATATCCCAATATAAAATTATATAATACAAACTTTGCAGACCCCAAAGTAAAGAAAGTTAAAAACAAATATAAAAAAATTTTAAAAGAAAAAGTTCATTTAAAGGATAATGTTTGGCTTGTATATATAGACACACACAGTGGCAGTCAAAGTAAAGCAAAAAAAAAAAAGGGGATCATGTATGTTTGTTTGGCCTTCAATCTTACACGCAGAAACACAGCTTTCACTATGCGGCTCATTGGTCCTATCACCACCCATTCCAAAAGCCTTTTGTTATCTCCAATAAAAGTCGCTATAATAAAGTGAAACCCTACTACACTTTCAAAAGTTTCATGCACTTTTAACGAAAATCATGTTTCAATCTTTTTTCTTTTTTCTTTTTGAGTAATTTTTCTTTTTTGTTTTCCTCTTTTATCAACCTCTTCTTCATCATTGCTTTCTTGCCGAAACTGCCGTATGCATTCATTCACTCTGAACATTTCACGACATTCAAAAGTTCTTCTCACATCAAAATTCCATGCACAAACTTCATTAAAAGGAGAGCAAATATGAGTCAATGAAAGTAACAAGAGGCATCTTTGTGGAGACCAGAAATTTTGTGTTCATTGGGTGATGTTCTTTTAAGAATTAGGATTTAATTCATAAGATGAACTTCTAATATACGAATCAAATATTGATTTCTGGATATACGTGCATGCAAAAATTTGTTATATATAATGTAAAAATATTCTCACCATATTAAAGTTTTAAATAATATTATATATTAAAGTCATTTGTTTAGAATTTATAAAGTAAGCTTACATAGGTAATCACTAAGTAGTCTACATATATATATATATGACACTTGAATTAAAGTCTAATTGTAAAATTAGTATTGAACTTTAAAATTATAACAAAGGCCCATGAACTTTAAATCCTAATTGAAACTAATGTAAAGTGATGATGCAATTTTGACTGTAATAACAATTTTTTTTGCTTAGGCACGATGCTAAATCTGTTAAAATTTCATTTTTAGTCCTGCAAAATTTGTTTATCTCCAAAAGTTAATTGAAACTTAACATTTTTGTTTTAATTCAAAATTCATCATAGTGTGGTTTGTTATATTTTAAACTTTATATATCAACCTATCTAATATATATATATATATGGAGTTGTTCTGTTTATAAATCATAAACAATACGGTTTTAACTTGAATTGCATGTTGCTTCAGATTTTTTTCCTTATCCTTTTTTACTATCTTTCAAATTTCAAAATTTGGCTATTGTACGAGTCCTAGACCCACCTTCTTAATGTGTGCCTCTCTCTCTCTCTCTCTCTCTCTCTCTCTCTCTCTCTCTCTCTCTATATATATATATCAAATAATTAATGTCATTACTCAGAGTACCAATTATTGAATTTTTGTTTTTTCTTTAGTTCCACCTTCAAAGAGATCTTAGCACTGCCAACAAGGCATCAACTTGTGGCCTCAGAGGTACACTAGTAGGTTGTAGCCCAGATTACCGTACGGAGAGGATTGCATGGGCCCCCACCAAAATATATAAGCAGCCCATGGACTTTTTGGATGTGGGGCCCAAATAAAACAGCTTACAGACAAATATACATATTTATTTGTGGGTGTAAGTTATGGACCAAAATGTCCTTTTGACAGAAAAAGTGATGGGGGCTTTAATAAATTTATATATTTTTTTTCTTTTTTCTGCTTTTGAATAAATGATGAAAGGTTTTTGGTGCCCTCTGATGCTGACATAAGCTGCATTGGCTCATGGTTGGAAGGCAAATACTGAAACGGCATCTGCCCCAATGACACACATTCTTTTAGGTTTTCAGCCTCAGAATTGTGAATATTCTGGACTATGTAATATGTTTGTACAACGCCACCTAAACTTTTGATTTACCTATATACAGCACAAATCTCTATTTAATTATAACCCAAATATTAAACATGTTTTTAATATGCTAATTTCTTTTTTTCTTTTTTCGCCTATACTAGTAATTGAAATATCATGTGAAAATTCCTTTTTGATCCATTTTAATTGAAAAAAATAGTATAATAAATTACACAATTTTTTTTGAGTTTTATTGAAATTACATAAATATCTTATTTATTTTCAAAATATACATAGATCTTTTTTAAAATAAAAAATTATCTTATATTTTAGTTTAATTTAAAACTTGTTAACCACAATATCTTCTATTAAACCTAAATACATATTTTTTTTAATCAAAAAAATTTAAATGGAGGATATTTTGGTTAAAAAAAATTCAAAATTAGATTAAAGTATAAAATATCTATTTATTTAAAGAAAGTTTTATGTATATTCTGAAAATAAAAAGAAAATAAGTGTAATTTTAAAAAAACTAAAAAAATTATATAATTTACTCAAGATTGTAAAATGTATCATTGTTTTTGAAAAACCACCAAATTTGATTTCATCCCTAAGAGGATTTTATCAGATGTCCATCTCTCATTAATATAGTATACGTACATTGAATTTATCTAAAAAAATTTATAAACTATGAATGAAATAGTCATTGCAACCCCCTTTTACACCGATGAGAAATTTTAGGGATATTTATTAAGATACTCCAACAAAATATTAGAGGTAAATTTTCGAGTATTTTAACAGTCCACTGGACTTGATTACTTATTGAGTATCTATCCGCAACCAAATTGATGATTTGCTCTAGTTTGTTCAATTAATAATATAAGTTGCACTTAAAAGACAAATATTTCTTTACTTTTATTAAATTATATGTTTAGTTTTATCATTTAATTAAATTATTATCAAGGCAGAGTAAATGTACCAAAATTCATTAACAAAGGGACGTGTGGTAAAAGACCATTTGGGTCGTCGATCTCGCATTTTAATTGGCCAACTCCAAACACGTCCACAATTATGAGAATGAGCTTATTAGATCACTCCGTGTCTCATAACTATCTAATCAAACATAATCTTACTCATTTTAGCTTTATTACAAGCCTATTTCTTAGGATTTTTAGTCCAGTTAGATAATATTTATTCTGACCAGATAATTTTGATGTAAAGAAACTCTTAAATTTTATGTAATAAATTCATTCATAAATATGATTCTTAAATCACTCTCTTGCAAGGCAAAAGCATAGTGACATTGGACTGTTCCAGGCTAGGAGGGACAAGGTTTTTGACAAGTCTGTAAAATTAAGAACTATTTATGGGAAAAAAAACTGACACAAGCAAAATTAAAAGCAAAAGGTCATGGTGCCTGGCAGCTTTGCCATTTCTGCGTTTTCTCTCAAACATGTCTCTGCAAAAATAAAAGGGAGATATTTTCATCTGATGTGATATTTAACCAAACCCTGTTAAATCCTTACTTTCATGTTTTGGTTCGGGTACATTTGGCAGTCCCTTTGACATGTTTTGATGGACTAAATAATTAAATTCATGGCTTAAGAGTTGGTGTTCGTATTAAAATAATATTTTATTATAATATATAAGTTTAACAAATAATTCAATAATTGAGAAATTTAAATTGTAAAGAGTTCAATCTTTGTATATATTTTTTAAATTATTCTTTTTTTTAATATCTCTTTTCTTAATATTATTGTTTTTTTTTCTAAACAAAAGTACCATAAGATCTTGTGAAAAATTTAAGAAAGGGACAAGGAATGAGTAAAATATATTAGTTCTTTTTAGAATTTAATTTAAGGAATTGTATATTTTATCTTCTAAAACTTTAAAAATTAAGTATAGATCCCCTTATATTTTTAGTTTTGTATAATTTAACTCTTTTATTAATTTTTTTGAGTCAAAAGCTTAAGATCAGTTATCATATAGGTTGAAAGATGCTAAATTAACAAAAAGTACATCTAACCTAACATCTCAATGTCAAGTGACAAACAACCTTTTTTTTGGGTCATTATCTTCAACTTTTTTTTTTTGGCGACCAAACCACCTTATTTATCACGTGAGTATTTTTTGCTCACTTATCTTCTATTAACCTATTTTGAACCAAAAATAAAATAAAATAAAATAACAAAGGGTTATGTTATACAAAACTACAAATTTATGTGATTTATAGTCAATTTTTAAAGTTGAGGGAGGCAAATTGCATAATCTCATAAATTAAGAGAAGCTTTTTTTTTTTGTTTTTACATTTTAAGCTTTAAAACAGAGTTTTTCCAAGTATTTAAAAAGAATTCGAAGTGAGAATAGAATAATTTTAAAGGTTTTAGCTTCAAAATTTTGTAGTGTATACAAAATAAATAGCGTGTCATCAATTATTATTATTGTTGTTAATATTGTCTAACCGTAAATTTAAGCAATACGTACATGCCTTAATTTTAAAGCTTCATCTGATTCAATTGTTAATTTCTTTTAGTTAGATACAACACAATGAATATATAAGACCTTTTTTCCTAAGATTTATTTAATTCAAATTAAAAACAAGAGATAAATCTTCTTAATAACAATTACGGGGAGAATAAGATTAACCCAACTACATCGTTGCTTTAAAATGAAGCATACACCTAACGTGAAAGAACAAAATAGGTTTTAAAATCAAACCAAAAGAAAAAGTTACCCTAAAGCACTAATTGAAAACCCTACCCATGTATCTACTCGTTAGGGAAGCAAATCAACACATGATACAATTTCATCTTTGGACAAGAAAGACTTCCATCTAATTACCTTGTGTTTCACAAGAACCCAAATTATTTTCTGTTTTGCATTCAGAAGGAAAAATCTCCTTTGAAGATTGGCTAAACCATAAGCCCTTATCATATTCTAGTTGAAGCTGTTGCAATAAGATGTTTCCTTTTGAAATTTTAATTAATTTAAAATCACATTATTTTATTCATATTTTCATTCGCTTCTTCTTTCTTATTATCAGTAATAGAATTAGACTAAATCACTAGTCAGATTCATTTAAAAACAAGCTAGGCCTTTATAGAATACTTGGATGAAACTTGTGCTCTACTTATGTTTGAGCAAATACCTTCAAATTAATGGTTAAAAGAGATCTTTGTCCTTTGACAACAATCTAGTCAGAATAGGTTGGGTAATATGTGACGACTCACAAACTCTCGAATATCGACTTCATGGACTTGTTAAGAGAAGGAAGAAATTGCTACAGGTTAAACCGTTTAAGCAGCTAAATGTTTGATAGAACAAATTTGCTACACATCATTGTTTAATTTACCTTATGATAGACAAGAGCAATGAAAAATACATCTAGAGGGGGGTGAATAGGTACTTTTGTAAAAAAGTTTAATTAAAGACAATTAAATCAATTATATATTAATATCGAATGATTTTAATAAAAAAACTTGATAAAGAGTACTGGTGTGGAAATCTTGTAGCCAAACTTCTTGTCGACAGGATCTTCTAAAAGATAACTGAAAAGTAAAGATCCATGAGATAAAACAGAACCTTGTCGATAAAGTTTTAGTACAGAGACTGAAACAGAATAAACAGCGAAATAAAGAAAAGAAAACACTTGATATATCCTGATTCAATTCTTAAAACTTATGTCCAGTCCCTTTGATACACAATAAGGGATTTTCACTATAAAATCAGAGTATACACCCACAGAATCTAAGTTTCTAAGTTCACTTAGAACTTTTACAATACTTGGATTTCACACAAGTTTATCCAAAACTTACTTTCTCCACACTTAGGAAAGATCTATAGAAGAATTATATGAGGATATATTTAAAATCTTTATCAATAAAGGATTATAATAAAATCACTTTCAAAAGTTCTCACAAACTAGATTTACTCAAAAACTAAGTTCAGAAGATTTAAGATAAAAAGAACAATGAATACTATAATATAATTTAACTTTTCTTTCTTTGCTTTAGTTCTCTATCCGCTTTAGTTCTTTATCTTACTATTATATAGTGGCTCCCAAAAGAAATATATCCGTTTGAGAGTTCAACTTCACAAATATAGCCATTGCAAGAGGTATGAAGGTAGAGACAACTAAAGGAGTTATACTTTCGATTGCACAGGCTGTTTTCTTCTTTTTAATTTTGAATCCTTAACCTTGCTTTGTTTTTTCTCTCTCTCTTCTACTACTTTTCTTTTACTTTTACTGAATGAAGTACTTGGTTTTGTTGATAAAGAAGAATTGCATTGACACTTTTTCATATGTACATACTCTTTCTTCATGCCTTTTCCGTAAGTCTGTGCAGTGCATTTCTTTGTTTAGCTTCTGTATTATTTTGAAGATCAAAAGATTAAAGCAAAACGCAGTGACCGTTGAGGCAAGATGCTTTAACTTCTTTCTTTCTCATTCTTTATCTTTATCTTTTGCTTTTCCTCATTAAAGTTTCTAAAAGAAAACTTTTAAACAGTCTTCTGTCTTTTTACTCTTTTTACAAATTTGCCTCTATAACTTTTTCAGATGAGGAGAAAAGACTTTGGATAGAGAGCTTCTGAAATGATTCGAATAAGTTGACTTTGGAGAATCTCTAATATTTTTATTTGATTCTTGAATATGGAACTTATGATGTTGCTACTGGTTTGATGAATTAGAAATTGTAAAAGAAGAGTTTGTACTATTTTTCTTTCCCATATTCCTTCATCTCCAATAATGGTATTTGCTTCTTTGGCTCTTTTCTTCTTCTTCGATGTGCTTTTTCTGATTGGTATGGGATGGAAACTTACTTTTACTTTATGGCATCAAATTCCTTTTATTGCTTTTTGAGCTTTTGCTTTTACATTATCCAATATATTCAAAGGGATGTGACAGCTCATTTCACTTTTTAATACTTCATTTAATATTTTGTAAAAGTAATCTTCCAATATATTATACAAATAAGACAGTGTTCCTAATGCCTTCAAAAGGTCAAAGTGCTTTAATTATATATATATATATATATATATATCTATATATATAGCATGTACTGCTATTACATTTTCCTTTACTTAACTAATTGTCATTACTTATAAAATTAAATTTAATAACAAAATTAATGCAATAAGCAATATATAATTATTTTTATCTTAATGATTGTATAAATTTTAACTTATGAATTTTGTTATCATTAAAATAATTAAATTAAAACCTTGGGGCTAACAAGCAACAGTGCAAAAATTGTAAAAAATGATGAATATATAACTTGCTTATAGAGAGAGTGCGTGTTGATTAAATTTTTTAAATTGAAATAAATTTAATATTAACAAACTTAATCCTGTGCATTTCTCTTATATTTCTCTTTCTATTTTTATTATTATACATTTTGTTTAACATAAAAATTCGGGTAGATAAGATTTTGGGGTCGTTTGAGATTGATGTGAATTTTTTGTTTATTTTGTAACATTTTTTTCCAAATAAGCTTCATAAGAGATATGATGAGGAAAAAAGTAAGTTATATTTGGCAAAATTATTTGATATGCGCTTTGATCAATATTATTGTATTTGACAAGCATTTAATTTTTTTAATTACTGAAAAAATGCTTTTTGGTGTTCATCAAACATGAATAAAAATTAAAAAAAAATATTACATTATAAAACTACTTTCATATGTGGCACTTGTATCCAAATTTAATAATAATATTCATATAATTTTTTTATCAATAACCATATTAATGTTACGGGATGAGCGATTTTATTGTTTAATATATTTTATTTATATTTTGAATATTTTTACAATGTTCTTAAACTATTGTTGAAATTAAGTAAATGTTTTCATTTTCAAAATATTAAATTATATCTAATAATAATTTTAAAAGATTATAAAATTCTTTAAGACAAAAGTAAAATATATTTTGAATAATAAAATTGACTTTCACTTGACTATTTCAATTAAAATCAAGATAAAAATATAACAAGACGTCAAATGGTAACGAAATAAATTATAGAAGAGTTAAAAACAACGAAAACAAATCTTTTGAAGGATGTTCAGAAAATAAAAATTAGAATTAAAAGAAAAAGAAAAAAGAAAAACCCATTTAAGGGCCATGCAAATGATATTATTACTCCAATACAGTAAAGGATTGGGGCCCAAATGCAACACCCTAAATAATATGAGATAAATTAATTTTGAGTCAAATTATAAGAAATAAATTACAATTCAGTTTATGTTTTAAAAAAAACATTTCTTCCTTCAAACAACAAAACTCTCTTCCTCTTTAGCAGCGCCGCGGAACATACACCTATACTCATATTCATTGTGTTTAGCAACAGAAAGTGTTGCTCATTAAAAAACTACAGGACCAGGTCAATTATTACTTCAACTGCAAAAAAGTGGGCAGAACGATTGGAAGCAGGGAAATAATAGTTTAAAATTTTAAATTAGAAATATTTATATTAAAAATTTTAATTTGAAATTTTGAATTACAATTTTTTTGTTAAATTTAAAATTTTGAATTTCAACTTAAAACAATTTTAAAATTTAAAATTCTTTAATATAAATACCTTTAACTTTATATTTTAATGTATAAACTTTTTTTATAAGCAACATTTGATTACAAGAAACAATTATCAAAGACCCATCATGATATGGGATTACAGGCGTGCATTGGCAGACACAAATCCATAGAACCTTAAATAATTAATAGGGTTAGTCTTATAATAATTAATAATAATATAATAATAAAAGATTAAAGAATTTCATGAAACTATGCCGTGCATTTGTTATGTGGCTTCTGTGAGTAGGATGGCCAACCCTGCTTCATCATGGGGAGAATTTCATAAAGATTAATTAATTATTTTATTTTATTCCTTTAACCATAACCTTAATACACACTCACACACGCACGTGTATTTGACTACCCACACCTGTCTCTCACCCATCTCTTTCTAAACATTCCATATCAACACTTATTATCCTTAATTTGTTGAGAAAAATGTTATTGGAATTTTGTTAAAATTATATTAAAATTTTACTATTTTTAAAATATGCTCTTTAGTTTAATTTTAAATTTTTAATTAAAATACTATCAATTAATCTAAATATAAATATGTATTATATTTAAATATGTACACATAAAAATAAAAAATAAATTTTTTAATAAATTTAACCATATATATATGTGTGTATAAAGTTAATGAAAAGTATTTTAGTTAAAAAATTTTAAAATTTGACTAAAATGTAGAGTAATTTTTTATTTTTTTTTAAATTGTGAATATTTTAAAAATAGAAGAAAAGTTTATATAATTTCAACAAAATATAAAAAAATGCTCATATAATTGACTCTAATCTTCTTAATAAATTAAAAATGTTTTTGCTACTAGGTTGTTCATGATGCCTAATGCGTGGGAAGATGAACTCTAGACATTTTAGGCATTCTCATATTGAAGTTAGTGGCTTCTTACAATCAATGGCATATAAAACTCATTGATCAACAAGTTGAGTTTTATTTTACATAGAAGATTATGATTATTATATTTAAATTCCTTAAGAATCGACCAAAATCAAGTTCATAATCAAGGTCAAATTCAGATCAAATCTATATTTATACCTTAATGTGTATTGAGAAAATTTTAGCGGTTATTGTAAAAGTTAAATGGGTTCCTAATATCATAGTTAAACTCAGGTTGTGCTTGACAATTACATAATATGTACAATCAAACTATGTTTACTATAAATTCAAGATTAAGATATTTACTATAATTTCTAAATAATACTATTAAATGTAAATACAATAAAGTAGTTTAAAGTTTTTAATTTTTTAAATATTTTCAACATTTTAGACATCAGTGAGTTAAATAGAAATATTTTTAGAAATTTTACATACTAAATGAATTTAACAAAATACTTTAATTATATGAAAAATATAATTTTCAAAACTAAAAAGGCAGGAGACATCATAAGCCAATCTCCTTTTTCTATGTGCACCACTATGTGAAATCATACTCGCTTCGATGTAGTGATATTCATGGCAGCGGCAAGATCGATTATATATATATATATATATATATATATATATATACACACACATATGTACATATGGCATCATTGAATAAAAGTTAAACCAAGATACTCCAAACTAAATGATGCCTTTAAGGGTGTTGAAGAGTCACCTTTTAGCTAGAATACTACTACACCTCAAAGCATCACAGATGCCACTCAATGGCAAGTGAATATTGAATAGCTTCAAAGTGCTTTTTCATAAAGGGAGTTAGAACTTGAATCGGCATTTAGCTTTGATATGATATAAAAATGCTTTAAAAAGTTTATGGATTAGGTTTATTATTAAAAAAGAAAGTTCAAAGCTTTGGTGGGTCAAATACAAGTACACTCATCTATCTATAATGTCCACTTTTGGGCCTTTTGTATAATTAGTGTGGAGTACACAATGGAACTATTTTTGTGTAAACTCAATACACATAATTTTATGAACAAAATAACACTATTTTTATACAATTTAGTTAAATTATAGTTAATATTTTATTATTTAAAAAAATTATTAAATTTTATTGACATTTGATATATATTGTAAAAGCCTTCTCTTACTATTATTTTTAATCAATTAAGTTAATTTTTTATATGATACACATTTATTTAAAAATAAAGTTACTTAACTATCTTTATTATCACATTAAAATAAAATTATAGTTTGACATTAGAGCTTCACATTACATCTATACACCACTAAACAAATAGCATACATTATACATACATAAACATAGCAAATAATGAAGAAAAAAGTAACAATGCATTAGAAAAAGGATAGGAGAAAAGTGCTTAAAAAATGCATTTTTTGCCCCCAAAAAAATTAACTTCCTATATAAGAAGTTTCCATAATATATACGAAATTTTAAGAAAGTTATATAATATTTTTGAAATAAAAAATATTAAATATAATTTAACAAAATATAAAAAAATTAATGTAATTTACTTTGATTTTATTGATCAACATTCGTCATTCATGATTAGAAAAAAAAATCTTATTTTTATATCATTAGTATTCTGTTATTTATGCAAAATTTATAAACGACATAATATTTTAAAAAATGAAAGAAAAAACAAAATTAATTCTTAAATTATCATACTAATCTAAATTTAATATTTAAAAATTAATGAATACATATGTAATTATTCTCTAAAAACAAAATTTTTTTGTATAAATCATTTTATCAAGTGATTTAAAATTATCAAAAAAATAATTATATTATTTCTAAAAATTAATTTATCCACTAAAATTTAAATAAATTAAAGAATATAAACATAAAATAGTTGGATTATAAAATGAGTTGAAATGGGTGGACAACAAAAAAAAAGAAGCCAACATTGAAATGAGTGGAATCATAGGCGGGCAGCAATGGAGCAGTAGAAAATGTGGAATATTGGGATGTGTTGTTAGAGGGGCCCACCACCTAAGCACTTTCCCCTTATTCTTCCTATGCTTGGGAACTCCCACCCTCCACCACTCCCAACTATCATCACCCTCAACTCCAATATCCTCCTCTCTTGTCCACTCCCCAATTCCATATTCCATTTATTTATTATTTTTTCAAGCATTGCCCACCACACACCAAATCCCTAAGCCCAACCAAACAAGCCTTGCCCATCTCTCCCTCCCTTCTTGTCCCTAATCTAATCCACTTTCATCTGTATGGGTGAAAATTAGGAAATTTTCAAAACCCTCCTATGCCACAACAAAACAATCCCATGCCTCCCATATAAAACAAGTCTTCTCTCTCTCTATGTGGAAGTAATGATTTGGTGCATTCATTGTTTTGTGGAATCTTGTGAGCATGCAGCCAAAACCATCAAGTTTATATAGGATTATGGTCCTCACAAATATAATCCTTTCTTCTTTATTTAAATTTAATCGTGGATCGACGTTCTTTTTTTTATCATTATTTATCTATGTTCAAAGTGGTGAAATTAATTTTTAAAATTTGTAACATTTAACATTTTTTTTAAAAATCACAATCTATGTCAAGTTTTAATGTTGATCTGTGTTCCGTTCTTTAGCATGGAGTTTATAGAATCTATGATGTGAGAGTGGTCCTGGCACCGTGGCCTCTAGCCACAAAGTCCTCATGCATACGTGTTGGGGTCACAGATATACCCCCACGTTCTAGCATTGCATCTTCGTATTTCTTTTGGGAGTATACAAATTTGAGTAAATTTTATAATTTTTTTAATTTTGTTATAAGTATACAATTTTTTTTTAAAGTATACTATAATTTAATTTAATTTTTTACTAAAATATCCTCATTTAATTTTATTTTAAAAAAATTATATATAATTTTTTTATATTTTTTATTATCAAATTTTTTAATTAAAATATAACAAATATATGTGTCTCTAATAATAATATAATAAATGTATAATTTTTTTGAACAATTGTATAATCTTTTAATTAAATCATATACTTATTATATTATTATTGAAAACTAGATATTTGTTGTATTTTAATTAAAAAACTTAATGGTAATAATATAATGAATTATCTCTAAGTCTTGTCCAATTTAAAATAGTTTAATGAGAATATTTTATTTAAAAAACTTAAAATTATACTAAAATTTTTATTTTGAAATTAAATGAAATATTTTTATAATTTCAACAAAATTAAACAAAAGTAATTGTAATTTACTTTAAAAATTTTAGATTTAATTATACTTTTGATTCCTTTTATCTATTTCAAAAAGCAAGCTGTTCAATTACAACAATGTTGCCAATTAGCCATTCTTTTTTTTTCTTCTTTTAATTAAATTACAAAAAATAAAGTTTAAATTTTTCTTCAATTGCTTGTGTGTTTTCAAATTATTAGAAATAAAAGATTTACATGATTGAAATTGACGACTATATTTTTTTTAATATAAAAATTAGAGGAACAGTATCGCTCCAAATGAAATTAAAGAGTCTAAATTATTTTATTGAATAAACAAGGACGAAGAAAAGTAAATTAACACGAAATTGTAATGGTAATGTTCTTAAATTGTCACGTGCCGCTATGTAGAGCAAGACATGAGGGTTTTAACCTCTTAAGATTTTTAAAAAAAATGAAACAATTAGATTAATTGCCTTCCACAACTTTAATTACAGCTGCGAATTACGTTTTACATTAATGTTACAGTTTAAATATATTTGTTTTAATTTTATAAAAATCTTAATTTAGCCCTATCTAATTTAAAAGCAAACGGTGTTATGCTTTTTTTTTGGCCCAAGAAAAACAATGTTATACTTCTATTTGCCATAACAATTTAATTTTGCTCTTTGTTACATTTTTATCTAATTTTTTTATTACGAATAAAGCACAAAATCTTCGAAGTTAGAAAAAACATCCTTTACTATAATAATATCATGCTATCATAGCGAGGATGCTTAGAATTTAAAAAGAAAAACTAAAAAATAAAAAAGTAAACCGGCTTTCTCTTCGAAGGGCACAACAAACAATATTATGCCTTCCTCCACCCTCGGAAACGTAGGCCCCTCAAAGTTGATACTAGGGAAAGAGATGGAAAAAGAATCAAATTTAGGTATATCAAATTTCTTAGTTTTAAAATTTTAAAAGACTATCAATTTTAAAAAAACGATCACTTGAGTTAAGACTTTTAAATTATATTTTAAATTTAATAATTCAGTAACTTGATTTAAACGTGAGTCAACAAGTTAACTAAATCAATAAATGCTTAAATTTAGCTTTAAATTTTAAATGAATGATATAATATAAAAGTAAAATTAAATTATTTTAAAAACTAAGATAGTTACATTATTTGTTCTTGAATTATGAGAATCAAATCAAGACTTGTATAAAATTAGAGAAACCTAATATAAATTTAAATCAACCTATCTCCAAAGATAAAATAATACTCGAGCTTTTGAAGAAGGCAATAAATCAATATTTAACAATTTTTTTGGTGATTTTTTTTTTGAAATTTCCTATAGTTTGCAATGTGACAATGTTTTCAAAATCCTAATAATTAAAAAATTCACATGCTTAATTGATCTAACCTTTGTCAACCAATTTTAGCAACAGAACAAGGGTTTAAGCAGACTTCTTTATTTTATCAGGCTTTATTGTCAAAGCATATTTGGAGATTTATTTTGGATGTATAAGCCATGGGTCATTCTTTGTTTGCCTGGGTTTGAAATATTATATACAAGGTCATGATGGAAAGTTGACTTGTCATTTATCAATGGCCTAGATTTGGAAAGGAATCAACAAGCCTGAATATTTGATCTTTAATCATCTTACATGGCATATAGGTTATGGTGTTTCTATTTTTTTATTATACCATTATTGGTGGCATATGTAATTAGATGTTCCACCTTAATTTAATAAGCTTGGAGATCTTATTTTGCATGATAAGGGAAGGTAGGATGAGCATATGCTTTCTCATTTATATCCTAATGATCAATTGAGGGAAATTTTGCAAATTCTTTTCTTAATGGTAGGTCAAAGAGATACATTAGGATGGAGGGGTAATAATTCAGGGAATTATAGGCTCTCAGATGGTTATATATTGCTTTTAGTGATTGGTCTTTTGTTATTTCTAAGAATTTTACAGCTCAGAATAGGCTATGGAAAATTGATCTTCCATTCCAAGTAATGTTATTCATGTAGTGCTTAGTATATAATATTTTGCCATTGACTACCGATCTTTGTACCCACCACATGTCAATCAAAGAAGGCTACCTTTTTTGTTTTCAATTAGATGAATCAATTAATCACCTTTATTTTATAATATCCTTTTGCTGGAACATTTTGGTTTGTGTCACCACTAGGTTTATAAGTTGATCGATTGTCACCACTTGACATTATACAATGGATGTCATAGTGTTTAGCCCAAGATCAACCAAACTTAAGAGAAAAACTCAATGTAATTTTTATCATAATTTACATGTGTTGGAATAGATGATTATTTGACGATGCTTTATATGATCCTTATTATGCAATGAAAATGTTTAAACATCTATTTTCTACGTATTCTCAACAGATTTTGTAGGCAATTGACAAGAGTAACATCGGACCAAGACATGTTACAAGTTATAGGATAGTTATTTTCTTTTAGAGCATTGATACCTAATAGTATGAACACCTAAGTGCATACCTAGTTCTGCAAAATGGTGAGTGCTGATTTTAGTATGGTTTGGTCATTGGGTACTTTGACAATAGGTATGATTTGGATTACAAAATTAATCAAGGTCTTTGAGGTTATTTGAGGCAACTCACAATGATTATGGTTTATACTAAAGTAGCAAGTCATACCATATTCATGGTCATTTCCCATTTGGGTGGGTATGTCAACTTCTACACATTGTCAACAAATTGAAGGATGCCAAGATGTTAACATGAAATTTCAAGTAGTGTGCAAGGATATTAACTATCTTCTCTAAAAATTTTGTAACTTTAGGCTGTTTGTTATCCCAAGAAATAGTAGTTTACGATGTGGAAAAAAGTGGATGGATACTTTAGAATTTTTGCCATCAAGATTGTTATGTAAGTTTTTTGCACTTTATCCCAAAAAAAAAGTGACAATGCATGCAATGTAAATCTAGTTGTAAACTTGTAATATCCACCAAAAAATTATAGTTGTAATATTTTTTTCAACAAATTCACATAATTTTTTATTAATTTTTTGACTAGTATATAAATTTGCCAACATAATTAAACGAGACAAATAAAAATAACTTGGATTTATTTTACTATTTTATGTTAAGCGAATAATAAATATATGGAACTTTGAAAATTTGACTAAACTTTACAAAACTCAAATTGATCAACTTGTAATAATTAGTTCCCACAGTTGCAAGAAGAAGTGAAAGAGCGCGATATGATGAAGGCAAAGCTTTAACTTTTTTTTGGCCCAACGATAATTTCATTTTAACTTAAAAAAAAGGAGTATTTTCTAGTCATCACAATGTTCTATTACTAATATTTTCAAATATTAGTGTGCTACATCTTGATTTTGATTTTTGCAACTTACAAGTAACACAAGGAAGCCAAACTCTAGTTTGAGTATCTAATGGATCTAAATTTTTTATATTTGGTAAGTAAATACAGGGTATGCATTTGGAGAGAGATAAAGAAAATAAGAAGTGGGTGGAAAGAGAGAAAGTAAATTCAATACACATTTATATTATTTTGTATTTTTCTCTCTCATAAATATATGATGCACTAATAGAGAGAATTCTTCTCTGGTGATTAAATCAATATGAATATGTAGAGATAACGTAGAGTAACAAAAGGGTTTTAGAAAGCATACCTTGTGGTCAAGAGAGTAATCTCTTTTATGGATCCAATTTCCATGGAGTTTGGATTCTCTATTACTTGGTGCAAACATGACATCATTTTATTAGAAAGAAATAGAGAAAAGAGAGGGACTGGAGATAAAAAATGAAGTAGCTCTCATATATACTCTCATTCTTTTGTATTATTCTTTCTTTATTTGTCTCTAGCATAATGTTGTAGATAATCCAAATATGTCTCCCAAGGGTAACTCCATAATTATAGCTTTGGACAAATGTGGACATGCATGTAATGAGAAGTAACAATCGGCTAGGTTAGTAAAGTCTAGAATGGCTGGAGTCATTAGACTATTATGGCTGGACATTGAGTTTATTAGGTTAACTTTGAGATGGATTCATTTGGTCAATTGGTCTCCAAAAATGGACCGATCAACCCAAGTTGCAAATTTCCAAATACAGGATAAATAATTTCACACGATTTACACAAGTGGTGACATAATTTTATATAATTAGTGTCTACATTATTCTATTGGAATTTAAGTAATTTTTTGAAATCTTTTTAAATTAATTTTATAATGAATTAAATATAGTAATTTAATACATTGTTACCATTATTTGCCATGAATATATAAGATGTAGGTTCTGAATGTTTAGAGATATAATATATCACCATTTTGTGTAATGCTTTATATTAAGTATTAAAAATCTCACATCTTTTAAATTTTAATAAAATACCATTTGTGTCATATCAAAATGATATCTTAGATGTCATTATTTATATCATTATAATGGTAATTTTTCATAATTTTAACAATAAAAAAGAATAGAGATAGTTACTTAGTAATTTGTAACTTTCCACAATTTTTTTTACTTATAATATTGCATATTTGCAATATTATAAACGTATAAAATTATGATTTTTTTAAATTTTAAGTCAAAATTTAAATAGAAAATAAATTAACATTTATGTTAGTACATATTAAGTCATTATTATACTATATTATAGTATTAAAAATATTCAAAAAAATAATATAAAATATCATTGACTAAAATTCCATTTTGATCATTTACGGATAGAGTATTTTTTAATTTGATTTCTAATAAATTTATCTTTTTAATTTAGTTCCTTATAGATAGAGTATTTTTTAATTTAATTTCACATATAATTGCTTTATCAATTTGCTCTCTCATATATATGTATTTTTTAAATTGGTTCTTTACAAATAAAATTATTATTATTAATATTGTTTTGTTAATTTATTATAAATGAATTAACAATTGTGATAGTATGTAACATATTATTTTTGATAAATTGTAGCTTAGTTACTATTAAATAATGATATATAGATTGACACAAAATTGATAATTAATTTTATTAATACTAGATTGATTGAAGGGCACTATTAATAATGATTTTATTTATAAGAGATTAAATTAAAAAATAATTTTTTAAAACACTAATTTGAGGAATGCCTTATTCATAAATAATTGAATTGAAAAAGTAATTTTATTATCGATTAAATCAAAAAATATTTTATTGTTTGAGGGACTAAAATAAAGTTTTAATCAACTATTATTTTATTAAATAGATTTTAATATGTTTAATTGTAATTAAATAGGTGTAAATACTCTTACTCTTACATTTGATTAAATAAATTGAATATTTAAAAAAAATTAAAAAAATTTATATCATCAATTGTGACTCCACTTATTTATCTCTATTTTCGTTCCAAAAAGCATAACATTCATACAAAGCCAATAATGCCATCTAAAAAGCAGCATTGAGAAGGGAAACATAGAAGAGTGAGTGAGAATGGATTGAATTGCTTTGCAACCCATCAAAGCTATCCTCAAAAGTGCCATGTCTGTGGGTTCCTTGGGTCAACAAGTAATGATCCTCAGACCACATTTCCAATCACAATCTTCCAAATTACAATTGAGTGCCTTTGATCATAACTAGTTGATTTCCCACCATGGATATCATTTTATGTGGGTCCCAAATATGGTCCAAGTCCAAGATGTTATCATAAACAATCACAACTTTACTACCTCTTTGCCACCCCTTCCTTCCTGCATAATTTATGTGCAGATTTTAAACCTTTTTCATTAAATTTGTAATTAAAAAATATGATAAATACTTTTCTTACAAAGGTTTCGTTATGTAGAGCTCCATTTCTCAATCTTTAGATATATTTTAAAATTTGTAATAATCAGTATTTGGTTGTTATATACAAATTTTAAAACACATCTATTAGTTGAAAATAAATCACCTATTGCTGTGCAGTAGGTTGATTTTTTTTAAAAAATTAAAATTAAAATAAAAAGTCCCAACCCTTTATTTAGGAAACACAATAGAGAATTCGAACACCTATTATTTAGATAGCTTGAATTCCCAATATTTTTTTTTCATAATTAAGTATTTTTTAATAAAAAAATTATATATAATTTTTTATATTTTTATTATTATATTTGCTAATTAAAGTATGATAAATGTATTTTTTTAATAATATCATAATAACTGTACATTTTTTTTATAAATAAGTGTATGATAGCTTAGCATCATATGGTTATATTTTAAATTCTTTTAGCATATTTTATAATTTTATTAAAAAAGTTAATAGTAAAAATATAAGAAATTCTATTGTAATTGGATTTTTTCAAAATCATTTTGTTACGTGCTTTTCTTTATTGAAAAATTTAATAAAAAATTAAGAAATACTAAAAAATTATATTTACACAATTAATTAGTGTAAATTGTCAATAAAAACTAAAATATCAACTAGAAATTCACATTGATAACATTGATAAACTTTAATTGATTTATTGTATAGCTAATTAATATAATATATATATATATATATATATCTAAAAATTTTATCCAAATAGTGTCCTTGTCTGTCCCTTACCCATAACCCAATGATTAGCACAAGCCACACCCCACACTGCAAAAGCCAAGTTTGATGATCAAGACCCCACTGTCGGTCATGATCACTTGAACAGTGTGGGTTCCCTTGAGGCCCCATGATGACAGAACAACATCAGGTGGTAGACCGCGAAGCAGTGAATCATAGCTAGAGTTCAAAAAAATGCAAAAAAAAAAAAAGGGGAACATGAGGCGAGTGTGGACCCCAGATGCTCAAGGTCCATTGAATCGACCGTTACGAGGCTTACCCAAGCAAAGCAGGGGCTAACTGGATGGGCAGGAGACACTTGCAACTAAAAATTTGTACAAATTTTTAAGGGTCAATTATATATATATATATATATATTAAATTTTATTAAAAGTATGCATTTTTTTTATTTTAAAAGTTTTAATTTTTTTTAAAATAAAAATATATCTTATATTTTAATCTAATCTTAAAATTTTTTGACTAAAATATCTTTTATTAATTTTTTACTTTTAAAAAATAAATATTCAAGTTAATGAAAGGTATTTTAATAAAAAAATTTAAAAATAAACTAAAATATAGAGTAATTTTTTGTTTTAAGATGGATTTATATATATTTTAAAAATTTACATATATTTTAAAAATATAAACTAAATTTATGTAATTTTGATAAAATTTAAAGGAAGTGCGTATAATTTATTTAATTTTTAAAAATGTTTTTTAAGTGTATATTTTTGAATTTATTATAAAATATAATAAATAAATAATTATTACAATTCAATACTATATAATTGGTTATTAAAAAAAATTCATATTAAAAAATTTTATATCAAAAACCTTAAAAATTAAAGTAACGATATTATTAACTTGAGTCTTCCATCAATATTAATATGACATAAAAATGATTAAACATATAATGATTTTTATTAAATAGTTCATATTTAGTTAACTAAAATGTTAGCTTATTTAATAATTAATAACTCTCAATTAGATTGATTAATTTTTATATGATTGATAAGTATGATTACAATAATAAATTTATTAAAATAGATAAAATATTATTTTATATTAGATAATTATGCTGTCAGAATTAGAGTTCATGATAGACTGACGCATCGAGTTCATAGTATAATCATTCAAGAAATTAGTTGTTATGGTTTAAAGTTAACATCTAAAGATAAAACTTTATTAAACATCTAAAGATAAAACTTTATTTTTTAAATGCATTAAAGCTACCAGAGGATTTGCCATAAAATTGCCACGAGAGAAACAACGTGGATTGATGCCTATGATTATCCAAAAATACTCCTGCTGTACACAGAGAAACACCTAAGAAATTTTAATTGGGTTTACAGTTTACTTGAAAAAAAATGTTGGACATTTACATAGGGAGCAGGGAAAATTGCCCAGAAAATTTTGAAGGGAGAGAGAGAAAGAGAAAGCACAAATAGGAGAAGCCTGCAAGGAAGAGGTCTGCAAGTTCGAATTATTCTTCTTCCTTGTATGATTGCTTTTATAATACTCAGAAGCTCTTTTGGACTCATTACCCACCACACCGCTTTCCTCTCTCTGTAGTTTGCACAGTGTAATATTTTAGATTTTCTTTTTTGCATATAAGGTTATGGTACGTCCCCGAGGCTGCGCGATGAGAGAGAGAGTGTGTGTGTCTGTAGGCAATTTAAAAGCAAAGAGCAGGGCCTCCCAAGCTTTTACACGTGATAAAGAAAACACCAAAAGCGCTTGCATGCGTGTATAAGATTCATCATCATCATCATCTCTCTTTTCTCACCCTTGCCTTTCTTTCTTTCTTCCTCTTTGAAAATCTGAGCCCTCCATGCTCTTCAAACTTATTCCTTCTTGACTAATGGAAATAGGGTGAGGCTGCTGTTAGACTTATTTCACACTCGCGGGGTTATGTTTGGTTGGTGAGAGTTTTTTTTTTCTTTGGTTTGACTTGTGTAGACTTTACGGCATTTAATAGAGCATTTTGCTCTACACTACAGCATTAAATTTTCTTTTCCTGCAAATCTTCCAGATAGTGATTTTGCTACCCTTTTCAATGTTCATTCCTTCTCTTAGGATATTATTCCTGATTTTTGTTTTCTTCTGGCTGTTTTATTCACTTTTAGAGGCAGTGCTGTTGGTTTCAAATCTGTCTTCATGATCAATTCTTTATTCCGATGTTTTTTTCCTTGTGTTTTATCTGGCTGCACTCGTTCACCCTCTTTGCGATTTTCGTTCTTTTGTAGGGGACAAGCCTACGGTACTGGTTTTGTCTTCTGGGTATTTCCATTTTCTGGGTTTCCATGTGCCTAATAGCATTTTATTATTAATTCTTCCCTTTCTGATTCATAGTGATTGGATTGCTAGCCGAAGAATCGAAATGTTTTTTTTTTTTGAGTTTCCGGTTTGTCTCTTGCACTTGTAATGTTTCGTGTAATATAGCTTATTATTTAGCTGCAATTTCACATTGGGGTTTCATATCTGCTGATTTTTGAAATTTTAAGCAAAGGGCAGAAGAAAATGTAGTCAAAGTTTGCTTTTCGTTGCCTTATCTCACTCTGCGATTTTCTGGGAGAAAAAAAAAACCGTAGCTTTTGTTGTCGATTTTGGTCGAGATTTTGTTTGGCTTGCTGAAACAAAGGTGAATAGTTAGATATTAAGTTTTGCAAAGGAATATTAACGCTTGTAATCTTAAACCATGCTCGACTTTTCATCCTTACACTTTAGCTTAGCGTGTGGCACCAGTGAGCAATCTCATCGTTAACTCCTTCCTTCCCCAATTTACTGCTATTACTACTATTTTGCTGACCTGCATTTTCCATCTTTGTTTTTTCTTGTATTCTCAGCTGAAACAACGGTATTGTGTGCCAGATACAAGTAAAGATAAAAAAAAAAAGAAAGAGGAAGTGCTTCCGTGCAATTGGCATTTGCCAAAGCCTGTGTCACCTTCGACGAGTGTGTTTTTGGATTCATTCGCATCATCATTCAACATACCAGCCAGCCAGCATGCCAGTGAGACAGATGAAAGAAAGCTCGGAGCAGCATCTTGTGATCAAAACCCACTTGCAGAACTCCATGAATCCCGCGAAGAAAGCGCCCAAAACGGTCCAAAATGGCAAAGGTCCACCGCCACAAGAACCTCACAACGCGAAACCCCATAGCCATAACCAACCTCCGCTTCAGGCAAAGAACAGAGGAAGAAGAAGGAGCCGAGGAGGCCGAAAGTCCGATCAAGGCGATGTTCCGATGCGACCCACTTGCCGACCGTGCACTGTGGCTAATAAACCATCATCAGCAAACCCGGGCCAGATTCTGGTATCAAATACTGTAAATGGGTCTATTGAAAATGGCGGCAATAACTCTTGTGATGTTGTGATGGGGTTTCCTAACTCAAGCAAATCTTTGAGCTTCGCTCCTAGGCCTGGGTACGGACAAGTTGGAACAAAATGCATGGTGAAGGCTAACCATTTCTTTGCAGAGTTACCGGACAAGGATTTGAACCAGTATGATGTAAGTAAGCAGCTTTCTACTGTGAAAAATTTAATTGGGTTTTCGGTATATGACCCTTAATGGCGGTACTTAAGTTCACCCTGTGATTTCCTTCTATGTGTGCTGTTCAATTGCATATGGCAATTGAATGGGCATCTGTTTTTTTGGCTCTGTCCTATTGTTGTAGTGCCATTTATGAGTCCTTCAATTTGGCCTCTGAGGTTTTGTTCTTATTTTTCCTCTTTGCTATAATAATACCGTTCTGTGGTTACTGTTTTTTTCAGGTCACTATTACCCCTGAAGTGTCGTCCAGAACAGTAAACAGGGCCATCATGGCAGAACTTGTGAGACTGTACAAAGAGTCTGACTTGGGTATGAGACTTCCTGCATACGATGGCAGAAAAGGTCTGTACACAGCAGGGGAGCTTCCCTTTGTTTGGAGAGAGTTTAAAATTAAGCTTGTAGACGAAGAGGATGGAGTTAATGGTCCCAAGTAAGGATTTATTGTCCATCATCACTTAGGCATTTTTCTTTTCCTCCCCCCCTCCCCCCAACCAAAAAAGAAAAAACCAAAAAAAAAAAAACTTGGGCTGTAACTGGCCGGACCCCTAATTTCTGAGATTATCACTTGCATGTCTCATTCTAAAGAACAGCAGAGATGAAGACATAAAATTATATAAAATCAGAAGAACCTAAATCTTTTCATTTGACTTTGATACATGATTGCTCAACTTGATATGTGTTTGAATGAGTTCAATTTCAATTGACACATGGGCCATTTCCAGAAGGGAAAGAGAATACAGAGTGGTGATCAAGTTTGTTTCTCGGGCAAACTTGCATCACTTAGGCCAGTTTCTAGCTGGTAAGTGTGCTGATGCTCCGCAGGATGCGCTTCAGATTCTTGACATTGTTCTGAGAGAGCTATCAACTAAGAGGTAGCAATAGTCATGAGTTTCTGAATTCCTAAACTTCATGAATGATAATTGAGTGAAACTCAGAGTTATTGTCAATCTCACAAAGGCTGCATTTTCTAAAGGTTTTGTCCCATTGGGAGGTCCTTCTTTTCCCCTGATATTAGAACACCACAACGGCTTGGAGAGGGATTGGAGTCATGGTGTGGATTTTACCAGAGCATAAGGCCTACTCAGATGGGCCTTTCCCTCAATATTGGTATATTACTAACTATTGATTATCTAATGAATGTACAATCTAAGTTTAGTTCAATTATCCTTATACTTCCTCTTATTCTGTTCTTGAATATTGTAGATATGGCTTCTGCTGCATTTATTGAACCTCTTCCAGTAGTGGAATTTGTTGGCCAGCTGTTAGGAAAAGATGTGTTGTCAAGGCCATTATCTGATGCTGATCGTGTAAAGGTACCTAATCTATAAGGACAAAGGTTGCTAACTTAATTTTTCAATTTAGATAATAATGAATAATTTACAGAGCTACTTTAAGATATCTAACAGATTAAGAAAGCCCTTAGAGGAGTTAAAGTTGAAGTAACACACAGAGGAAGTGTACGGAGAAAATATCGTGTTTCAGGGTTGACTTCTCAACCAACAAGAGAACTTGTGTAAGTTCTTTTTCTCTTTGCTCTTAACCTACAGAAAGTTTTTAGTGGTTTTAACTTCTAATGATATCTGCAAGTTCTGTCAATAATGAAGATATATATCTTCAGGTTTCCTGTTGATGACCACTCAACTATGAAATCAGTAGTGGAGTACTTCCAAGAGATGTATGGTTTCACTATTCAATATACTCACCTTCCTTGCCTTCAAGTAGGAAACCAAAAGAAGGCGAACTATTTGCCTATGGAGGTAAGGAAAGTTCCTGGCAATTGAAGTAGCTACATTCTTCTTTCTCAAAATATTGTGGAATCCTATACGCTTCTGGTTTTGCCAGGCATGCAAAATTGTTGAGGGGCAACGTTATACAAAAAGGCTGAATGAGAAGCAAATTACTGCTTTGCTGAAAGTAACTTGCCAGAGACCCCGTGATCGGGAAAATGACATTTTGCGGGTATTCATTATTGAGCTTTTGTTTGTTATTGGAAGAATTAGCTACCTTCTTCCTTTTTATTTCAAAATATAATGATATTTGGTTGCATAGCCATTAGCAAAAGAAGGATCTAAGTGATTAAATTTAGATAATAATAATAATTCCAAAGGCCAGTGCTAAGCAAATATAGCTTCCAGTCAAAATGTATGTGTTATTCCTAGAAAGGCTTTTACAGAAGGTTTAACATAACTATAATTGGTACTCAAATAGCATAATCATTGCAATGTTTGACTTACTGATTTCATCATAATGCTTATGATATGCATGTAATAACATGACAGTTATTATCATTAACAATGAAAACAAGATGAAACTTTTTTGGGTGGTATAGTTGGGCCTTAGTGTTAATTTTTTTGGGTGTTATACAAGCAGACCATTCAACATAATGCTTATGATCAAGATCCTTATGCAAAGGAGTTTGGGATTAAGATCAGTGAAAAACTAGCTTCTGTTGAAGCACGAATTCTTCCTGCCCCTTGGGTAATGTGCTCTCCTTTAAAAGATCTTGTTTGTAATAAACTGAAAAATGGAATATAACTTTTTCCTGTTGTTAATTGATCTGTGGTTCTTACTGCAGCTAAAATATCATGACACTGGGAAAGAAAAGAACTGTTTACCCCAAGTTGGTCAATGGAATATGATGAACAAGGTAGACATTGACTTTACAATCAACGGTTCTCAAGCAGTTGTGAACTAAAAAGAAGCTATTTTCTGTTTTTGACAACCAACATGAGCTAGCGACTTTTCTTTCAAATTTAATAGTTCTTTGGGAAGTACCTATTGATGCATGGGGTTTGGACTGGGGTTTATCTCTTATAGTTGCCACTTGGTATTTTTGCTTTAATCATGTAAGGGTTAAGTTAAAAAACATTATGTATAATCCTCTACTAGAATACCTGGGTAAAAGGGAGAAAGATACTATACTGCCGCTCTCATTTCCAAATGCACGGCTCTGTTACTAATTATCATCACTGCCTATAGTTTGATTACCATGCATATTCCAAACACAGAAAGAGGAAAAGAAGAAAATAGGGGAATGATGTTAATATCCAAAAAGTCTTCATACCTGAATATTTCACGCAATGCTTTGGTGTCCAATTTAATGTTAGTTTTAAATTTCTTAAGGTATCTGCTATACTTGTTTTGACAAAAAAATTATCTGTGATAGCTCTTAATACTGATCTTTATGGTCATTTAACACTTGAATGACCCAGAAAATGATTAATGGGATGACCGTCAGCCGGTGGGCATGCATAAATTTTTCACGAAATGTGCAAGATAGTGTTGCTCGCAGTTTTTGTAGCGAACTTGCTCAGATGTGTCATGTATCTGGCATGGTAATTTCCATCTGTTCAATTCCCACATTGTTTGAAGTATAGGAATGGAATGAAATTTTTGTTGATTTATTAATATGGCTTTTCTGGCAGGAATTTAATCCAGAGCCTGTCATTCCAATATATAATGCCAAGCCTGAGCAGGTGGAGAAAGCTTTAAAGCATGTTTATCATGTGTCAGTGAACAAAACTAAAGGAAAGGAATTAGAGCTTCTATTAGCGATATTGCCTGACAACAATGGGTCTCTTTATGGTAAGTCTCTTACTTGAAAATATATGATTGCTGTTTCAATTGACACTGCACATATGATGCTCAAATTACAAATTTTCATTTAAACATCTTTTGTTTTCAGGTGATCTCAAGCGAATTTGCGAAACGGACCTTGGTTTAATTTCGCAATGCTGCTTGACAAAGCATGTCTTTAAGATCACTAAACAGTATCTCGCTAATGTGTCTCTGAAGATTAATGTTAAGGTTTGTTTCCTTTCAATGGCATGAAAGTGTATGTTCTCGGAATTTAATTTTTTGAAGTGTGTTATGGACTTATGTTGATTGCTAAACAATCTTCTGAATATCTAGTCTGGTCCTTTTGTGCTTTCATCATTAGTGCTTTGATAAACCTCACACTTATCTATGAATTTATAGGATCAAGTGAGAAATTCCGATCTTTTTTTACTTTTTCCTTGATGGTGGTGACCATGTGATAATATTTTACCCTCTTCCTGATGCAGATGGGAGGTAGAAACACTGTTCTTCTTGATGCTATAAGCTGCAGAATACCATTGGTTAGTGACATTCCAACCATAATATTTGGAGCAGATGTTACACACCCTGAAAATGGAGAAGATTCCAGTCCCTCAATAGCAGCTGTATGGTTATCTAATCTATTTATTATTATTATTTTTTCCCCCTCCCTCTCTCCTCCATTGCAATAGTTATTGAGGATTTCAGCAACTAATATCGGTTATCCAATCTCTAGGTAGTAGCTTCCCAAGACTGGCCTGAAGTGACAAAATATGCTGGTTTGGTTTGTGCTCAAGCCCACAGACAGGAACTTATTCAAGATTTGTACAAAACTTGGCATGACCCTGTTCGTGGCACAGTCAGTGGGGGCATGATTCGGTAAATGACACCTAATGACTTTCACTTTCTCATTGTGAATGTTATACCAGGTTTTTCCATGATGGATTCCTTGCTTTAGGTCTCAGTTCTTCATTTTCATGTGCCCCTGTACAGGGACTTGTTGGTCTCCTTTAGAAAGGCAACAGGACAGAAGCCACTAAGGATTATATTTTACAGGTCTGTATCTTCTATATATGTAGAGTGTGTGATGAATGTTTGTAACTTTCAAACATGTATAACGATATGTTAGTTTGAATTGTGCTTTGTCTGTAGATTTGGTTGTCTAATAATAATGGCAAAACTTCATATAAAGTCCTGGTTAGAATGAGGATATCTCTTTCTTAGCTTTTCAATAGAATATACAATAAGCATACTACAAGGTGCACACCCTTAAGAATGAATATGCCCTAGGAAACTCAGCACCATTGGAATGTATGAAACATGTTTAGTAAGATTCCAATTAACAGTATCCTATTTATTCAGGCCCTCAAGGATACATTAAATTTTTTATACATATGTTTAAACACTTATGTCTACCTGAGAAATGGGATCATTATTAGCTGTTGAATCAATCAGATCAGAGATCCAGAGTGTCATTCTTCCTTTCTTGGGGAGGATAGTAGATCCACTTAGTGTACCTTATTGGGCGAATTCCATCCAAATCTATATCTAAGTTCACACGCATGCAATCTACTACCCAGGAGACTGGCTTTCTAGAAGCCTTCTAGTTTGATATCACTTTTAATATATGGCACACTAGTTACTGGTATAACCATAATGAATTTTGAGCAGGGATGGTGTAAGTGAAGGGCAATTTTATCAAGTTCTACTTTATGAGTTAGATGCAATCCGGAAGGTGAGAAATGACTGCTTACTTTCATCATACTTGTAATCTTCTTATAGAAAAGACATGTTCTGAGAGGCTATATCTGTACAGGCATGTGCTTCCTTAGAGCCAAACTATCAGCCGCCAGTAACTTTTATTGTTGTACAAAAAAGACATCATACTAGGTTGTTTGCCAACAACCACAGGGACAGGAGCAGCACAGATAAGAGTGGGAATATATTGCCTGGTGAGTTTGACCCTTGCAAAAATTTTTAAGGCCCGTTTGGTATATAGAATGTAAAGAATGTGATTGTGGAGAGAATGAAAAGAGTGACTTTGAGGATAGAAATGACCTTTATGTTCTTATTTTAAAAAAATAATAAAAAAATGATGAGATACTGTTGGGTAATGATTATAAGGTTATAATAGATATTCTACGGGAGTTACGTAAAAGTAATTCCTTTATATAAGGGTTAAACATGCATTTTTGAATATATTTTCATGTTTATTAATGATGGACTCATGAGATTCGCTTTTCTTCTGCTAATTTTATTCCAGGAACTGTTGTTGATTCTAAAATCTGTCATCCAACAGAATTTGATTTTTATCTCTGCAGTCATGCTGGCATCCAGGTAAAATATTGTTTTTGGTTTTTCCCCTTCAGCGCTGGAGTCCATGATTGAAAGGATTGATAATTAAAAGAAACATGGTATCATTGTTGATACATGTCGACATTGGAGGGAGGATGAGAGAGAGTACAACTAGAAGATGGAATGTTATCCTACTCTTTTATTCTGTGGTTTTCCAAGTTATGGATGATCAGAGACCACAGCCCACCTTAAACAAGCTTTAATCAATTTATTGGAAATTCTGAAGCTGATATACAGAGCCAAAGCAGCATTACAAGTAAAAACATTCTTATTTTACTTGTTGTCAAAGACCTCTCGCCTGTAACTTGTGTTGTCTCTTAGGCAATCATTATGAGTAGGACATCCCTGTTTGTAACCTCTTGACACTAATGTCATTGTTCATCGACCCATATAATAGATGGAATATTTGTTTTTAAGACCTGATTTTGACCATTTATATATTCCACTAAATTAGAATATATTAACCTGGGATGCCTTCTCAACACCGAAGGAAATTTTGGGCATTCAGACGCAACAGACAAATAGAATGTGGTGTTATAGGACTTAGGTGGCTTTTCCCTTATTACTGTTTTGTAATATTTGGTCATGACTCTATATTGGGTAACAGAGGTCTGCCTTGATATTTAAACCATTAATATGTTTTTACATTTCCCTCAAATATGTGTTAACTCACTAGTTTGTCCTGAAGATATGGACTTAATTGATTTTAGCTTGGGAGGACTAACGATGAGCTCAGAGTGAAGCTCATGAGCTTCCTTTGGTGATAACTCGATAAAGATTGTAGCTGCTACGGAGCATAAAATTTAAATCTCTAATTTGTGACAATTATTAGTCCTATATTATACTATTTTCATGCAGGGGACGAGTCGGCCAGCTCATTATCATGTTCTATGGGATGAGAACAACTTTACAGCCGATGGAATTCAGTCTTTGACAAACAATCTTTGTTACACATATGCTAGGTGTACGCGTTCTGTATCTGTTGGTAAGCACATCAAATTAATGTGTAGATTTTAGTTTTTGCTCTTTGGTATTAAATCCTTAAGTGTATGTTTGGAATGAGGAGAATGGAGATAAAGGAAGGGGGAGGGGAGACTTCATTTGGACCTTTGATTTAAATCTAAATCAAACCTTTCCTTTCCTTCGCTTCTCTTCTATTTTCCTCAAGCCAAACATATCCTACAACTAGTCTTAGCCCTTAAGACTGGGTAATTTTAAATTTAACCTGCCTGAATTTAAGTTTGCTAGAAAGAGAGGCAGGAGTACATTCTGGGAAGACTAGCAAGCTATTGCTTAGCAGAGAAGAAAAATAATTAATGAAAAAGGAAAAATACCTAACGTGCTTAATCTGTCGGTTTTCTAACTACCTTAATCAGTCAGGAATAGAGTTCTTCATTTCTTCAAGATAATGTCTTGGTTGAAGTTTTGACTTGTCATGGAAAATATGACTGACTGTCTGGATTTTTCTCACGTGCAGTTCCTCCAGCATATTATGCGCATCTAGCTGCGTTTCGGGCCCGTTTCTATATGGAACCAGACATGCAGGAGAATGGCTCGGCTGGTGGTGGTAGCACCGGTCATGGTTCCAAAGGAACACGAGCAGCTGGGGAATGTGGGGTCCGCCCATTGCCAGCCTTGAAAGAAAATGTGAAGAGGGTAATGTTTTACTGTTAAATCGCAGAGCAGCCTGGAAAATGGCAGATAGATAGCAGAGGCTCAAATTGTAGCAATCATGAAATGCAATGTGGTACCCTCACATCACATGTACAATAGTGGTGGTTTACGCATAGCTGCAAGCGATTGTTCTCATTACAAATCCATGATTATAGTTCTAGAGGGCTTAGTTTAGGATTCATATGAAGCATTTGGCTGGAACGTGGGAAGCTCGCCACTGATAGGTTAGTTTAGTTTAGAGGTGCTAACCCCCTGCGGTCTCCTAGCCATCAATCATGGAGATGGTGTTAAAGTAGGCAATGTAAAGATTATTCTATGAATCATATCTATATGTAGAAAATTTTTCCTGAAAATTTTAATAGATGACTAGATGTTACAATCTTTTCATAGTCTTTCTTGGGTAACAAGGATAGATATTGACATAGATATCAGATGCAACACGATAAAATATTATAGTGTTGAATTGTAATATGTTGTGTGGTGTTATATTTGATATGTGTTGGACATGTGTCGAAATGAGATATAGCTTTGATTTGTAGTATCAATGCTGCATAAGTACTAGTAATACTTGAACATGATACTTGTTGACTTTGGATTGATTAAGTCAACGTACATGTTTGCCTCCATTTAGCGTATGTTGTGGGGAAAAAATTTACATAAAGTTGTATACGTATTTATTATCAAATTTTTTTAACAAAAATATAAAATGTAAAAAAAATCATATAAGCAATTTATTTATATGATGTTAAATTAAAAAAATATTCATGTCTTATATTACTATGAGAAATTTGGATAGTAAACATTTAATAGTATACTTAAATTGTCTTTTTTAAATAAAATTAAAATAGTTGTCTTTTTTGCGTAAGCTTAGTCTAGATGAAATTAATAAATATTAATCACATATGGTTTATTAGTTTTATGATGTTAAAATAATTTTATATTGACGATCTGTGTTGATAATTGAATTCATCAATAGCAGGTCCCATCACTTTGGTAAACGAATTTTATTACAACAATATCAATTATTTAGGAAGTGATGCTATTTATTTGCACGCTACTTAGATTCCCAAATATTATATCATAATTCTCATTCAATTTGGACCAAGATTAGTTACACAACTATTGACACAACAAACACATTTAACGAATGTTTATAAAGCCTTAAAGCTTTCTTTCTTCTACCAAGATCTTATAATAAAATACTTAAATTAATTTTTAATTTTTTAATATTTTACACAATCTCTTTTTTAAATTTAGATTGTTGGAGAAAAAATGGACATATCTTATGTGATATTTACGATCCCAAGAGAGTGTTCTTTCTATGAATTCAAATGTGCCTCACGTGTTGAAGTGGCTATTTGAGTCCTCCTCGTACCTCTGATTAAAAAAAAAAAAAACATGGTTGCATTGTAATAACAACTTTTAAGAGCTCTTTTATTTAAAGAGGATTTTAAAACATTTGAAAATTAAATAGAATATATTCTATCCATAAAAAATGTTATTAATTAAATTCGATTATAATAAATCTTATTTAAATTTAATAGGTTAACTAAACAAAATTTTAAATAATTTGTTAATTCAAATATTTATTTGATTGATTCAAATAATTCACTTGAATTCAATTAATCTATTTAAATTAGAAGTTATTTAATAATAATAATTTATTATATAAATCTTTATTATTAGAACTTAGCTAATTAAATTAATTAATTATATAAATTGATAAATACACAAATGTTGCATGTCATGTGGATATATCCTATGCTCATTTTGCAATATCACCGCCTTGTACACATAGGCATCAACATGCTATTTTTGTTTTTCAGTCTTGTTCTCACAATCAAACAAAAGGAATGGAACATGTGACTAAACGAGAGGAATCGATGAGTAGTGTGTTATATTAAACTACCATTTAACTAACATAACACCATTTAATGTCTCACTATATCCAAACTATCTTATCACACTTGATTTTGCACCTTTGATCTCCCTAATCAAAGAGCCATGCAGAATCTTCTTATGAATTTGTACCTATGGTTATATTCTTAACTGATGTTTATGTAACTGCCTATGCTATGAGCTACAAATCATGTAAGATATTGGATGAGTTTTCCTTGAATGCTCATGTCAATCAATATATAGGGATTAAGGTACTTTCCTAGTCATGTTCTGTTAGACCACATTACTCTTGATCCTCGGAGATCATGCTAAAGTAGCAACACTTGGCCTCAACTTTTTGACATATGTTTAAGTTCCAAAAGGTATAAATGTGGACTAAGAGTCCACAAGGCTAATATAGTGATAAAGTAGAGATCCATTTAATCTCTCCCTTTTGGTAGTTGTATTCTAGCACATGCAGTATAAATTGTAAGCTATGGTGGAGCTCTTACTTGGGGTTTATCATGTTTTATTTTGTACCATATGAAACACAATCAATCAAGAATATTGACTTGAATCATTTAAATTCAAATCTATCTTTTTTAAGCCTTTATGGAGTATAGACACCTCTATGTTCAACTTGTAAAATCCTATTTTGGCACTTAGCTAAGGTGACATAGTACTAATACAAGGATCTTACTCATCACCTAGACAATAAGGAGTCATAGTTAGTGGGTACTTAGTGATTGTTGAAGTCTAATCCCATTCATTCTCTTAGTGTTGGGACTATTTCTAACATAAGAGGGACAATCTAAAAGCCTGATGACGATCTTAGATATATGTGTTTATAATTAAACCTAAACAAGATTATACAAGTCAACAAAGACTAGAAAACATTTCTTTTATTGCATAATCAATATTTTGATACATAATCAAATCATCATCAAGCTTGAACTCTTAATATGCTTATGAAAATCATGTCTGACTATAGGTTTAGTAAATGGGTTAGCAATTATATCAATTGTGGAGATATGCCTTAATAAAATTTGACCTTCTGTGATGATGTCATGGATGAAGTGATAGCTAGTATCTATTTGCTTCGTCTTTCCATGGGACTTTAGATCTTTTGCATAGGCTATAGTAGTTATGTCATCACAACAGATGACAACAACTTCATAATGATGTCTAGTAATATTTAAGCTTTGGAAGAATCTCTTTAATCAAATTGCTTCTTACACAATAGTAATACATACATTATACTTTACCTCTATCATGGATAATGAGATACATTGTTACCTTTTGCTACACCATGAAATGACTCCTCCTCCGAGTAGTGGACTTACACTCATCTCAATTTATAGATCTATAAGTATCAATGTAGTCAATCAACTTGAGGCTCCCACCTTGATAATAGAAAGCCATATAGATGGTTCATTTAAGATATTTAAGTATCTTTTTGACTACAACCCAATGCATTGGTCTAGGATTACTTTGATATCTACTGACCATTCATACTGCAAACAAAATGTCGAGTTGAGTATATAACATAGCATACATTGAACTATTGATAGTTGGTACCTTAGCCATATGCTTTTTCTCTTCCTTTGTTTTGGGGCATTGTTCCATGTATGGTAATGATACTTTTCCATATAAGTGTCAATGGGCTTATAGTCATGCATATAGAAATGTTCTAAGACTCTTTTGATATGAGTTTCTTGAGATAAACTCAAATACTTCTCAGGACAATTTCTTAGATCTTTACTCTGATTACATAATTTGCTTGGCTTATGTCCTTCATCTAAAATGTAGAGGACAACCACTTCTTAGTAGTGATTTTTAACTTTTTTTCATTTCTTGTTAGGAGGATATCATCCACATATATAATGAGAAACTTATCCTTAAGTCTCTTGATATAAACACAATGGTCTTCTTCAATTACTGTGAAACTTATTGAGACAACAACTTAATGGAACCAAAGATACTATTGTCTGGATGATTATTTTAGGTTATAAATAAAACATTTCAAGTGGTTAATTCATATAGATCTCCTTATCTATTTCTCCATTGGGAAATACTATTTTCATATCCATTTGGAATAATTCCAAATTTGAATGTACAATAATAACTAGGATGAGTGGAATTGCTACAAATCTCACCACAGGAGAAAATGTCTTTTTATAATTAATACCCTCATTTTATGTGTAACCTTTGGTTACTAGTTGAGCCTTATACTTGTTAATTGACTAATCAATGTTGCATTTGATTTTTTAAGACCTATTTGTTTCTAATGATTTTGTACCCATGTGCTAAGTTAGCTAACTTTTACACATGGTTATTAGCCATGGAGTCCATCTCATGTTCTATTACAGCTTACCACTTATTTGATAAGGGTGAGCTCATTACTTTTACATAAGAAAAAGGCTTATTATTATCCATAGATAGACTCAAGAATGACTCACCTTTCATCTAAAAGCATTTTTATGGAACATTTCCATGTTTGCTCTTTCTAATATGTGAATTTATAGTGTGCTTCCATTATTATTAACAGTCTTAAGAATTTGTTGTGTTTCTATTTTTAATTTAAAAGGTTAGGATGCACTTTCTTGAGGTTCCTCTAGCTCATAAAGCTTAAGATCTTTTTTAACTCAACCAATACTATAGTAATCATCTTCTAGAGATTCAATGTCATGGGACTTTATCTTAGTCAATGCTCTTTTAGGATGATCACCATACATCATGTAGCCATTTGAGTGTTTAAAATACATGATAAAGATATTCTTATTAGCTTTAGAGCCTAACTTCCCAAACTTATGAGGATGGTTGTGGATGTATATTGAGAACCACCGAGGATGTAAGCTATCCAAAATAGGCTTAACTCTATTTCATAACTTATATGGAGTGATGGGACTGATTTTGAAGCGATTCAGTTAAGAATGTATGCCATTGTCCAAAGTGCATCCCCTAGAAATTGATTAGGAGGTTGGCTCAAGCCATTATCAACCTAACCATCTTTAATAAGGTACATTTCCTTCTTGTCACAATACCATTTGTTATAGAGTTTGAAATATCATTAAGCATTGACGTATTCTCTTTACCTTAAAAAATTCTCTGAATTAATCAAAGAGATATTCTTGGCCTTTATTGATATAAAAAGCATTGACACTCTTCTCTTTTTGATTCTCAACCTCTGCCATAAAATGGTTGAAACAATCCAAAGCTTTAGAGCGATCAATTAATAAAGAGATTAAACCATAATGTAAGTAGTTGTCAATGAATGGGATAAAGTAAGAAATGTTATGTCATGCCTTTACATTCAAATGTCGTATATGTTTGAATGGACAAGTTCAAAAGGATGAGAAGCCCTTTTAGTCTTGCTAAAGGTCTTTTTGCTAGACTTTCCAATAATACAAGGTTTGCATATAAGGAGATTTACTTTGGTGAGAAAGCCTAATAGCCCTTCTTTAACTTATCTAGACATTCTTTCTTGTCTAATATGCCTTAATCTAGTATGTCATTTTATGGATTCAAACGTAATATTAGAAGAAATAGACATAAATAATGCAAAATAATCATTATTAGACATACAATCTAAATCAAACATGAATAATCCATATTTTATAAAACCATGACTGTATAAAATCTTATTAAGAAAAATAAATAAACCATTATTCTTAAAATTAAGGGGCCAACCTAAGCCCATCAATGTTAACACTAAAAGTAGTTTACATTAGACATAAGGTGCATAAAAGGACATCATGTAGGAGTAGCATATGCCCATTGCGCAAGGTAAGCGGATAGGTTCCTACACATAGAACCTCTTCTTTTGCTTTATTACCCATCATAATAAAATGTCTAATTGCTATTATTTATGATAATTCACAAAGCCTACAAAATTATAGGTCACCTATTTGTTGCTCATTGATTTATAATCCAATTGTAAAGAAAATGAGCCACAAATATATGTGCACAAAGGAAGGGTTAAGATTAGGACAAACCCTTTTGGGCTTAGGAAAATCTTGGGCAAAATGACATTTTCTCGGGGCAATCATAGCATTTAAGCTTTGACACATTTTTTTTCTACCACACTTACCTCTTTGGCACTTGGTTGCCTTCATAGTCCTAAGCCCTTTCTTTCTTTGCTGCTTTTGTACTAGGAACTACTTCCATTGCATTATCTAGCCCTTACAACTAATGTAATATTATGGTTCACTTCTCCATGTTCTTCCTTAAGCTCTAAGTGGAAATAAATGCCTTTAAAGGTCTTTACACATTTATTGTGTTTGAGCACTAACTTTACTCAACTCCAAAAAGGTTTATAACATGACTTGAGGGGAGCAAGGACCTGTTGCTTGTTTGAGAGCTCATATTTAGCTGACCTCATGTCCTTTACATAGCTTCCATTAGCCTAAGGTGTTCAACCATATTATGTTTAGGTCCATTATATATTGATTTAAGTTTTAAAAAATGGAGGCTAATAGCAAAAATACTATTGAATTTAAGATGTAATTGTTCCCACATTACTTTGGCAATTAAATTGTGCTTAAATTCCCTAATAAGAACATCATTCATGCATCTTGGTGCTTGATTTGAATGTGAGATAGAGATATACAATAATTAAATTAATTAGTTAAATAATTAATCAAACCTACTCTAAAAGTGCACTACTCCAAAAAGATGATGGTTTTATTTAAGTGATAGCACTAATTAACTAGTTAGACTCCTACGTTAATCTAAACTACACCTACTTATGTACACTAATGTCCTAGAAAACCTAGTCACTAGGGGCCATTAGATGAAAAGATTTGTCACTAATCCTGAATGCAACCTAGGCTAACATGTAAGAAACTCAAGACTCCAAGCATTATCTTGGGCTCAATATGCAATTAATTTTGATTAATGTATCCAATATGTATTGCTCATTCTTGGCATTATAATAATTGTGGTAGGCTAACTCCTCTAATTGTGTGCCACTTACATCGATATGATAATCCACACTTTCTAATCTAACTAAGATGTCCAGTTGATTGATTTAGGCATTGGTAGAAACTACCATCTAATTTGAGACACAAATGTTCCCACATTGCTTTGGTATTTAGGTAGTGCTCAAACTTCCTAATAAGGTCATCGTGCTTCCAGCCTGGTGCTGGCTTGAATGTGAGAGAGATTTACACAATAATTAAATTAATTAGTTAAATGATTAATCAAGTCTATTTTAGCAAATGCATTAATCGTACTAAGTAATAAAACTTGAGTATCCAAGGTCAATCCCACAAAGATGGTTTTATCTAAATGATAATACTAATTAACTAGTTAGATTCCTACGTTAATCTAAACTACACCTACTTATGTACACTAATGTCTTAAAATACCTAGTCACTAGGAAACATTAGATGAAAAGATTTGTCATTAATCATAAATGCCTAGGATAACATGTGAAAAACTCAAGACACCTAGCCTTATCCTAGATTTAAAGTGCAATTAATTGCTATTAATGTATCTGATATGTATTGCTCATTCTTGACATTATGATAATTATGGTAGGCTAATTCTTTTGATTTTGTGCCATTTGCACTGTTATGGCAACCTACACATTTCTGATCTAACCAAGATGTCCACCTAATCAGTTTAGGCATCCGTAGAAACTACATGCATGAAGATCAATAGGTAATTAAGTATAATTAATCTAAGATAGTTTAGTCCGATATATCCTAAGTCAAATATCATTTATCAAAATTTATTTAGTTTAGTATAATATGTCATTAATCAAATATCCTTTATCACAATTTATTGAACACTTGGAATGCTTAGCAAATGGTAGTTACACATTATTAGATTAATTTTAGGTGCATAGATTTGATTTACATAGTGTTTATACTCTACGTGAAATACAAGAGTTAGATGATCAAAAGTATCAAGCACTTGTAATTGCATCACAATCAACATAATATTCTAATAAATCATTACTAAATTGACGTGTCAACATATAATCAAATTTAATTTAAAAAATTAAGTAACAAAATACAATAGAAAAATGAAAAATAGTAGAGAAATAAAGAAGATCACAGTGGAACATGGGATATGAAATTGTATCATATTTCTATCGAACAAAACTCAATAATGATACCTTCTTAAACTTGATCTTATTTAAATCTCCATCTAAGACCTTTAGACTTAGATGAAGACTAAGAAGTATGGAGAAAACTAAGAAGAAAATTGAAGAAATGTTTAAAGTCTTCTAAATTCATGCTTAAGGAATGAATTTATAAAAGTTGCACTCATGCTGCTTGTTGCGACCAACATGGCATCCTATCATGACGAGCAATAATTGATTTTTTCTTCATGGAAATCACGTTGCTTATCATGCTAGGTAGATCTACGTTGTGACAAGCAATGGCACAAGCTTTTTAAAAATTTCTTACATTTTGGTCTTTAAACTTTGAATCTTCATTTTTTTAGTGCAAAACTATATTTATACACATTCTAGTCCCCATAGAAGGCAAATAAACCTAGCACAAGAATTTAGATATTAAAACCAAAATTAAACAACTAAAAATAACCTAAAATTAACTACTTACAAGATATAACTAGAGCTTTAACAATTACATAATAAACCATATAGACCTATAAATTTAAGTAAAAGTTGACGAGTGTAAAATATGCATGCGTTTCCTAAGGTAAAAATAAGGGATTAAATCATAATTCTATGATTTTTATATACTTCGTGTGTGATTTAGTTAGGAATAGATGAAAGTGGGAAAGCATAAGAGAATCAGTAGGAAATCAGATAGTTTCAGCAAGTAACATGGGCCGGCTACTTTAGTAAGTATGGGCATGTAAAAAAAGGAAGTTATGAGAAAACTAGGGGTAAACATAGGTAGGCTATGTCCATTTGCATGATTGTGTGCAAAGACCTTGAATCAAAGTGTCCAGTAAAAGCCAACATGAGCAAACCATGCATTTGGGTGATACTGACACAGGTTACTCGTGTTCGATTAAATTGAAGTTATTTTGTGAGGTTTCTACAAAGTTTAATACAGAAGCTGAGATTAGACATAGATAGGCATAGTAAAGGTATGCCTTAGCTAAATGAGAGCTCTAGAAGTTGCCAATATCATTGAAAACTTAAAGCATCCTTTCTAAAGCTATTCTTGTCAATAGTGCTTCTTCTCTTGTTCTCTTTAATCTTCTTTATGAATTCTTTTAGGATTCTTTTTAGGATTTTTCTTTTCTATTATGAATAGTTAAAATCTTTAGATCTAGGGTTTGGATAGATTTGTAGATGGATTTTGTTTGACTGAGATTCTCATGTATTGATTTCTATTCCTATTAATTTATTACTTTATTTCTCATGTTCATGAATAGCTAACCATAATTTATTTGTTGTATTGATAGAGGATTTAGAGGTTAATCATGATAAAGATCACTAGTGTAACAACTGAAAAAAAAAAAGAAAAGAAAAGAAAAAAAAAGAAGAGAAGCTGAAAATTTTTGACGTCCTGAAATTTTCTAAGTCTGCTAGTTATAGCGAGAAATGGTCTAATTATAGTAGATGTACCTATTCGCCATAGTGAGAAAGGGTTTAGCTGTAGCGAGAGTACCTTTTTGCTATAGTGAAAATGCTTCTAGCTATAGTGAGTGCGGGCATCCCATACAAAAATTAAGAAGCTGCTCACTGTAGCAAAAATAAGGGTCTGGGACTAATACGTGCTTGCCGTAATGAGGGTTATTTTTCGCTATAGCGAGGGTTAGTTCGAAAAAACGTGAAAAAAGAGAATTTAACTTCTTAAAGTGTCTAAATTCATTCTTTCTCTTTTAACCGACCTAAGCTTCAACCAAAGGAGAGAAAAGGGCTTTGGAGAGAAAGAGAGACCAAGAAAAGGAAGGAAGAACGAGGAAAAGGTAAGTAAGCTTGAGACTTCCATAAATTTTCTTTTTAGAATCTTATTCTTCTCTCTTTGCCCTCTCTTTTTATGGTTTTGGTTGTTGAATTAGTTAGGTTTTCGGCTTAGTTCAGAAGAGGGAAAGTGGAAAACCACTCTTGAAGAAGGCTAAAACTCATGTATCTTCACTTCTTCTTCTTTGCTTTCCTTGAGAATGTTGGTTCTACCAACTTGAGAGCTTGAGAGAGAAGAAGAGTTGGTGAAATTCTAGAGAGAGAGAACCCATAGTTTCTTACATGCTTTGTAGGGTTTGCTATAAAGAATCCCCTAACTTTGTGAATAATTGTTGAGTTATAAGAGAGTAATTCCATACTCTTTGTGTGTCTAGGCTCAAGAGAAGCACCTCCATCTAGTTGTGATTGTGAGACTAAGAAGGGAGAAGATAAATTGAAAGGGAAGACTTGTGTTGGCTTATAAGGTAGCTCTCCACTATTTCTTGTTGCATTCTTAGATGTATAGAGTCATTATATGCTTGTGTAAGTGCTTGTTGTGTGAGACATGCCATATGTTATTGCCTTGATGCATTGGTACCAATATGCTTGCGTTTTGAGTTGTGAAAATTGCTTGGGTGAGATAGTACCAAAAGTTCCTTGAGATGGGTGAGGTGGAGCTAAAAGTTCCTAAACCAAGGGTGAGGCCAATCCAAAAGTCTCAAAAACTCGGGTGAGACTAGACCAAAAGTTCTTAGAACTTATTCTTGGCATTGATATGATATTCATGGTATGAAAATCATGTGTTATGTAATTGTGAATAGTTTGCATGCTTTGACTTATTTATATACCTTGATTGCTTCCTTGAATGAGTGTATGAGCTATTGAGATTCCATGAATCTCACCCCCTTCCCTCTCCCATCTTATATGATTCAGGCAAAGCTCAAGAGCCTAAGAGTGGAGGCCATGAGGCATAGAAGGCATTTGTTTTGTCACTTTTGCACACTCACCCTAGTTTGATGTATAAGAAGGTCAAGTGCTTATGTATACCTATTATTTTTGAGATGTAAATGCTTAAACAAGTGTAAAAGTATGTATGAATGATGTATGAACTATGTAGAGAGCCAAAGCAATAGAAATGTGAGATTTGGCCCTTTGTGGCTTATATGTAGTAATGTATTTTTGTCCGTAACATAGTGAGTTTGAAATGTATGATGATTTGGACTACTTGGATATCTCATATATACTATGTTTATGCTTTAAAATTTTCCCAAGAGGTGCTAGAACATGTGGGAGGTCATTTGGACCCACTTTGAACTATTTTGGGTGCCAAAATCGCTAAATTTGTGAGCTCTGTCAAAATATGACCAAATGATCTCTTCTTGATATGAAATTTGGCATGCCTCTAGATTTTGTTGAGAGCTTATTGGAAAGCTAAAGTGGTTAATATTTGAAGGTTTAGGAAATATTTGGTGAATTGTTGAAGTTAGAGAATTTTCTGGTTTGGGTTATTGTACTGTGCAACTAAGTTCAAAAATAAAACTGTGTCATTTATGGACCAAACAGTGTCCGATTGTCATGAAATTTTAGAGGCATAAACTAGACACACACAGTGACCTATACCAATAGGAAGCACCTCAATCGGAGGTCTGTAGAGGGAGAAAGAACTTTCTGAATTTCTGTGTCAGTATCAGGAAAGCCATCCAACCTTCATTACTGTTCTATCAGTTTTTGAGGTCCAAAGGCTACTGAAATGATCTGAACTTATTTTTTTTTCTCTAGTTAACATCTGTATCTTTCCAAATTGGTATAGTTTTCCTAGATTAGATTTTTGTGGAATTAGTTATGAAGTTTTGAAGTTCATGACAGTAAGCTGTATCAGTACCAGGGACAACCGGACCTCTGTCTCTTTTTCATTGTCAAACATGGTCCAAATGCTGAGATTGTGGTTGGAAAGCATTTTTAATATAAATTTAACACTTAGAGCTTTCCAAAAAACTATGTTTTTCTTGATTCCCATTTTTTTAGAATTAGATATGATTTTCCAAAGTTAGAGGTAAAAATTTGACTTTTGGGCCTATTTGAGAAATTGTATTTTCTTGATTTTTGGCTTCATATCCGTAGTCTATTGGTTGTTTGATGCTATGTATGAGTTTTATAAATGGAGTTTGAGTAAAGAATGTGAATGATGGATTCACGGGACCTACAGGAAAAAATATGACTGATTAAACCCTAACTTAAAGTATTAAAAATACCACGATTTTGGTCTTTTTCATTGGAAATCATATGAAATCAAGCCAAGAGAGAGATTAGTTGGAGTTAAGTCATTATGGTGTTACAACTAGAGCTTTAGACTTAGGTTAGGATTTTATAAAGATATAAATCTTTCCTAAGTGGGATTGTAACCTATATGCAAGCCAAACCACTACATGTAGGCATACACTGATGTCCATAGAACTTAAGGGGTTTATGTCTAAGTCTATGATCATGAAAGTAGAGGTAGAATTGGCGTTAAATACATATGTTCTATCTCGAGAGGAAATTACACATATATAAGGGAATCAACACTTAATTAGGATAGAGATCAATTACATGAGTTAATCTCTCTTCATTCATAAGAAGTAAACAATAAAATCTAAACTTCAGAGTTTTTATTTCAGTTTTAATTGTTCTTAGTTCCTAATTGCTTAATTTGAGTTTTTTTTTTCTAGATAATAAGGATAATTAGAATTTTGGTACTTGAATAACCTTCCTTGTGGAAATAATACTGTATGCACTACTTTATTAAAAGCCAACACTCACCAAATATTTCAATTTGGTCTTAAAATTGGGGATTTTTACTAACAAGCTCTCATTTGCACTTGATGAACTAAAAATGCAAATTAATGCCAAAATAGGTGCAAAAGGGCTTAAAACACCTTAAAAAAAATTAACAAGTGTAGTAAAATATGGCTAAAAGATCAACAGAAATTGGGAATTATCACACCTAAAACTTGGCATTTTTCTTGTCCTTAAGTAAAATCCCAAAAAAAATAAAATCCTTGAAAAACATATAATCACCTTATTCAACATTTGTATTTCCTTTAGAAAGGTAGGGCTTAAACCTTCAAGAATTACTTTAGATGCTATGCATGAGAGAGAAAAACTAAAGAATATTCATAAGCTTCATAGTAAAAGGATTGATAACAAGCCTTTCAATACTCATGAATATGTGTGTGTGTGTGTGTGTAGCATGTCATAGTCTAGATATTAACTTTAAAATAGAATATACTAACTAATCCATATTATCATCTCTTTCTAGAGCTTAATATGCTTACTAATCATCTTTTTTCTCCAATAATATAGGTCTCAATACAACTCAAAGATCAAATGGTCTTTGAAGCTTGTAATGGCGCCTAATAAATTAAGGTAATCATAATCAAATTAATAAGAGAAAATAGTATTTAAAGTTCAAGAGAGAATTAACAAGCATAAGAAAGAAGGTAGTTTGTCTCTCTTTTACCTCTAATCCTTACTTTTAAATCATCCCTCTCAAATTGTTTTCTTCCTTGTCTCTCAACTCTTATACAAAAACAAAAGAACAAAAATATCAATGAATTGCTTTTTTGGAATTCTCAAAACAAATCAATTCTCTTTCTCTTTTTTCTTCATTTATTTTTTTAACTTCACCAACTTAGATCTTTAATCTAATATTTTGCCAAGGGTTAAGTGTTTGGCACTTAAACTCTTCATACTTTTTGTTTTAACAATACAAAGTTTATCATTTTGATATTCCTTCATTTGATAACACATGAAATACAAAAAAACAAAAGCTCTCTAAAATCTCTCTCTTTCTCTCATAAACATTCTTATCCACCTTCATGAAAACAATTCTAACACTTAATTACCTTATTCACCTTAAAACCCATCCTTTCCAAAACAAGAAAAATTAAAGTAATCAAGATATTCTTTGAAAAGGGCATACATTTGGTTTTACGGGTTAGGTAAATAATGTAGGTAAATAAAAAGAACAAATTATCAAGTTCATCATATGCACAAATCATCAATAAAAGCTCAAATAGGTGCTAGTAATTATGTAAGATCAAAATAAAGCTCATATATGGCTCAGACTTTAGAAAAAAAAATCCAAATTCATCTATAAGAGAAGCGTTGGACTGAAAATTTTGCCTTAAGAAAGAATAAAAGCAAGTTCTAAAGTCTTATCTAAGAATCTCAAATAAATTAATCAACATACTCTAAAATAAAGAAAAGCATTTATCTTATGGATAACATAAGTGTATAATAGATTCAATGAGTATGAAAATATCTAGCTAATAACAAAAGACTATTCCACTTAGGAAATTCAAATAGCTTTCTAAACAACATATACTAGATGGCAATTAAAAATTGTCATTGAAGTCCCACCAAATCCAGGAAAAACAAAATAAGAATTGGTATCCAATGAAATCAAAATCAAAGGGAATATAAAAAATTTAAAATTTGGAATTTTTTCCTTAAAAATCAACAAAGATAAGTAATTAACTGAACAAAAGTTTAAAATTTTGCCAAAATTTAAAATAAAGTTAAATCACAATCCCTTACCTCCAAACTTAAATCAAACATTGTCCTCAATGTTTCAAATAAACCAAAACAAGGTAAAAGGATATTCCCCCTAAAAATGTGGCATAAAACAATCAAATAAGAAAATGATATAACGCCATAATATATTTTGTAAACAAAACCTAAGAAAAACAAACATTAAAAAAAGTAAACTAATTTTAAGCAAGCATGCGAATAACCTAAACTAACAAATTGCTTATAAAGAAGCAACAACATTTGTTTCAGTGGCAATAATATTCACTGCTAAAAGTTCTTTTTTATTTACAAAAATTTTAGTGATGACTAAAGTCATACATAAAGAGCTTTTGTGATTTTTTAAAAATTTATTTCATAATCCTGAATAGTTATTATCTGCAACTTCCTAAATGATCAAATAGGCATATATCCAAACTAACTCATGATATCATAACTGGAGGTGGTCCCTTCATAAGAAAAGGCAAAAGGAATTATTTTCTGTAACAAAAACATAATGGTGTAAATCAAACTTTATAATCAAAAGCACAAAAATAGCAAAACAGAAATGTTGGCTGTCAAACTAACAAGGGTTAAAAAAAAATGCTATAATGAAAACGTATTCTAAATAATATAAATAGAAATTAATAAATTTTAACAAGGACGTACTAAACCCCAATTTCGGGGCTTCATCATAGCTGCTCTAAAGATCTAAAGACGTCCTTAACAAGGACTGTGAAATTAGCCAGGTACTTAAAGATGAAAGACACTAGTGAGGTGATTGGTCCCTTTGTTGCCCAAGGCCAGAAATCAGAGAAACTAATGCATTTAAACAACTAATTAATATTCATACAATATTATATGCAAATTACATATCTTAAATTGTGCAAGACAAACATAAAGTTAAATGCAATACAGGAGGCCACCAAACTCAAACAAAACATTTGCCAAGACTAAACATTATCACTGACATGAAACTTTACCCAAATCATGATCTCAACTTAAGACCTGATAAACATTAGCAAACTAGCACTTAGATTTGATCTTAGTAAAGTTATATTAACAGAAAGAAATTTATCAATTTACGAAGAGTCAGATTCTTATTTAACATGAACTTATATTATCACTTTTGAATATTGTCACTTTTAAATCAGAATTGAATGCGAGATAGCATGTTAAAAGAAAATTCACAAACATCTAAACTAGATTTGGCTATATTCATTGCCTTTAAAAACATAAATTAGAAAATTCATCGTTTGGTATCAATGTGAACGTAATAAGTTAAATTAGATAATGTCAAACATAGGACAAATAGGCAGAATTTTATAATTTGAAAGCTTATTTTAAGGTCCTAATATGTCAAACTCACAGCACTACGTTTGGCTAAATCTAGAAACTAGACAACTAGATATTATCCAAGCTATTATTCTAGCAAGCAGAAGCAACACAAATTAGGGGTATGAATTCTAACAAAAATAAAACAAGAAATTGAGGGGTAAAGAACAGAGCTAAACTTCACCTTTTGATTTTTGTTTGAGGGGCATTGGAGGCTCCATTACTCTCAGCTTCTTTATCTCTTTCGGTTTCATCCCCTTTCTCTCGTTTTTGCCTCTTTCAATTTCTTGGGTTCTCTCTCAAATGCCTCCGTCTCTCACGTCTCTCTTAGTTTTCCCTCTCGATTTCTACCCTCTGTGTTCTCTATATTTCCCCTCACTGCTTCACCCTCTCTTCTTGCTCTTGTTTCATTCGTTTTTATAGGCTTAATTAGAGCACGTTTGAAGAACAAAATCTGCTCAAATCCACTCTTCCTCCACAAAATTCAGTGTGTTTCCAAATCTCCTCTCTCCTAGAATCATCGCAAGCGTCTGTGCTTTTCTTTTCTTTCTTTGTAGAGCACAAGAAGGCAAAGGCCTTTTAATAAAGATTTCCCAAATCTGCACGTTTCTTGACCAAGAAAATGTCGCAAATCTAGTGAAAACACATGAGGGAGATGGAGACAGTGGGAATCATAATTTTTCGGCAAAAAAGGCCCCAAATTTGCACAAGAGGGGAAATGCACAGTGATGGTTGAAGATGAAGAAGATGCATGAGAAGGGAAACGCACGAGAGAATAGGTTTCAAAATTTTATATCTATTTTTTGGTCTCTTTTAGCATAAGAACGCTAAAAAAGAGATAATATGATATTTTAAAATTGAAAAAAGAATAAAAACACTATCATATTAATTTTTGAAATTCTTAATTGTAAGTTAGTTCTCATCTCTTATTTTTTAATAAGTACATTATTAAATTTATTTTAGTTCTTTTTTCTTGTTTTTAGAATATATAAATATGATAAAACTAAAATTAAGAAAATATGTAACAATTTAATTGGTTAAATTGTCTTTGATTTATATTTTATATATTTAATAAATATTGTACAAATTTATGAAATGTAATTATTGTTTTACTTAGAAATTAAATAACTATAATAGAATTATCTAAAAATCATTTCAGCGGTGACCTTTAATGGTCACCAATAAAAGTGGCTAAAAGTTTAGCATCAAAATTTTTTGATTCTTGAAAAAAATATTTTTTTACAAAGATTTAGTAGTGACTTATGGTATAATTTGCCACTAAAAGTGGACTTATCGATGATAGTAAAAACGAATCGTTGCTAAAAGTTTGGCACTAAAATATTTTGGTTCAAAAAAATTTCTTTTAAAGGATTTAGTGAAAACTTATGGTCACCACTAAAAAAGTAACCTATAATGGTAAAAAGTTGTCACTAAAATCACTTTTAGTACTAAAATTTTTTGGTTCTTAGAAAAGAAAATTTTAAATGATTTAGTGATGATTTATGGTTGCCATTAAAAATACATGTTTAGCCATGATAATTGGTTGTTGTTGAAAGTTTGGCATTGAGATTTTTTGTTCCTTGAAAAAAAAAGATTTAGTAGCAAAAAGTTACTTTTAGCAATGACTAGTTTTCAGTAGCTACTAAAAGGTATTTTATGACAACATTTTTGTTGCCACAAAATACTTTAAGTACTGAATTTTATTGCCTCACTATTGAAAGTTTTAACAAAATTAGAAATACCACTTTAGCAACAATGTTTAATTTTTAGTCGTCGTTAAAAGTCATTACTTGAAACATTTTCGCAACATAGGCTAACATGCATGAGACTCAATACTCCTAGCCTAATCCTAAACTCGAAGTGCGATTAATTTTGGTTAATGTATCTTATATGTATTGCTCATTCTTGACATTATGATAATTGTGGTAAGCTAATTCCTTTTGTGTCATTTGCATTGATATGACGACCTATGCATTTCTAGCCTAACCTAAGGTATCACTTGATCAATTTAGGCATAAGTAAAAACTATGCTATTAAGATTAGTGGGTTACTAGGTATAATTAACCTAGGATAACTTAGTCCAATATGTTTTAAGTTAATTATATTTTGTCACAATTTATCAAACACTTGGAATGCTTAACAAATGATAATTACACATCATTAGATCACTTAAAGGTGATTTACCTAATTTACATGGTGTTTACACTCTCTAATTTCAATTAATCAACCTATTCAAGTAATTAACCTAGTTATCTCACTCATTGACTTTTATCTCAAGATGTTTAAGTATTAATAACTACATCAAATACAAGAGTTGGATGATCAAAAGCATAAGCACTTGTAACTACACCACAATTAAATAACGTTCCAAGAAATCATTACTATATTAATGTATCAATATATAATGGCATTTAAATGAAAAATTAAGTAACAAGTATAAAAGGCAAATGAAAAATAGTAGAGAAATGAGGAATATCATAGTAGAATGTAGGAGATGAAATTGCAACACAAATCTAAAGAACAAAATTAGAGAATGGTGCCTTCTCAAGCTTGATCTTGCACTAAATTTCCATTTGAGACCTTTAAATTCAAACGATAATTACACATCATTAGATCACTTAAAGGTGCATTGACCTGATTCACATGGTGTTTACACTCTCTATTTTCAATCAATCAACCTATTCAAGTAATTAACCTAGTTATCTCACTTATCGACTCTTATTTTAGGATGTTTAAGTATCAATAACTACATCAAATACAAGAGTTGGATGATTAAAAGCATAAGCACTTGTAACTACACCACAATCAACATAAAATTCCAAGAAATCATTACTATATTAATGTGTCAATATATAATCACATTTACACAAAAAAATTAAGTAACAAGTATAAAAGGCAAATGAAAAATATGTTAGCAGTAGAGGAAAAGCATTGTGATATAATAAGCAGGAAAAGGAAAAACGATTTGAGTTGTGTGCAAAGACACTGTTCTTAAGAGTTATTCCACTACACACGACAACTTCCCAGGATAAAACAAACCCTTCCTGCAATGACAGGGATACAGAATAGCAAAAATACAGAAGAATAACTCAAGAAGAGAGAAAAGCTTAAGAGCTCAGTGGCATTTGAACATGTACCATGCATTGCTTTTTATAGGCAGAGACCACCTGCGGATGTTGAAGAAATTAAAGGATGATAATAGTGTCCATTTTTTAATGTTGGAGTCTGTTTCTGGTAGAGGATATTAAAGCAAATAAAATCGGGAAATCAAAACCATAAACAGGTAATTTAAACTATTAATGAATAGTTAAAAATATAAATAGACCCAACATTCATAAAGCCTCAAAACTGAAAAACATAAAGTCTTATAACCAAAACCTTTAAAAGAAGGACTTTTTGGAAGGCTAATTTAAATTAAATAAATTTTGTATTTTGCAAAATAATGTTTACCAAAAAGTGTCTAACATCGCATCTAATCTCGCACACAGGGGGGAAATTAGCATATTTAACTACGTTGACCTGTTATTGTCGCGCGAGCCTACTTCTCTTCTTGACCCATTTACTTGCTCTAGTTCTCATCTTAGTATTTATGTAATAAGGCTTCCTCAAGCTTGAGCAATGTGAGACTTCTTTTAACACACACATACACACACTCTAACAAAATATAGAGAAATAAGGAATATCATAGTAGAAGATAGGAGATGAAATTGCAACACAAATCTAGAGAACAAAACTGGAGAATGGTACCTTTTCAAGCTTAATCTTGCTCCAAATCTCCATTTGAGACCTTTAGACTCAAATGAAAACTAGGAAGTATAGAGAAAACTAAGAAGAAAATTAAAAAATAGCTAAAGTCTTCTAAATTCATGCCAAAGGAATGAATTTATAAAAATTACACTCATGCTACTTGTTGTGATCAAAATGGCACTTGTTACAATAAACAATGATAGATATTTTCTTTATAGAAAATACTTCCGCTCATCACAACCTAGTTGATCTATGTTGTGATGAGTAGTAACATGAGCTCTTCAAATATTTTTTGCATTTCGGTCCCTAAGCTCTTCATATCTTCATTTTCTTGGTGCAAAATTTTATTTATATACATTTTAGACCCTACAAAAGGTAAATCACCCTAGCATAAAAATTTAGACATTAAAACCAAAATTAAACAACTGAAAATAACCTAAAATTAATTATTTACAAGATAAAACTATAAGCTTCAAGAATTATTCCATAAACCATATAAACCTATAAATTCAACTAAAAGTAACACTCATAAAATATTTCAATTAGGTCCTAAAATTGAGGATTTTAGCTAATAAGCTCACATTTGCACCTAATGATCAAAAAGTGCAAATTAATACCAAAATAGGCGTAAAAGTGCTTAAAACACACCTTAAGAATTATTGATAAGTCCCATAAAATATGGCTAAAAATCAATATAAATTGGAGCTTATCATAGCTTATCTAGGTAAAGTGTACACTATGGTTTTTCTTACTAAGCATCATAGGCCTATTGGTTGCAATGATGTTGATTTGTATTTTTAGTTACATGTGATTCCATGCTTTTGGTTAGATGTTATACTAAGTTTTGGTCATTAAAAAGGTATGTAACTATCCTATGCCATATGTCACAGTTCTTACCATGAAGTTTTTACATTTTGGCACCCATATCTAAAACAAAAAACAATATATATATAACCAATTTCCATATATAAGTAATTATTTTGAAAATTTATACATCATACTACATGGGCACTTAATCAAGATATCAATGTTCTCTATTGAAATATAACAATGAAGGATTTATAATAAATAGGGGCCAATCTTACCACCTAGGAAAAAGGTTGTAGGTCTAGGATGTATTTAGGTGTGCCCATATACAATTAAATTATTAAATAAATAAAAAAATTCTTTATTTGTCAATTAAATGAAAGGAATTATGTTCATAACTAATATGAATACTTTATAATGTTGTCATGTTAATTAAAATGTCATTCCAAAATTCAAAAAAGCATATTTTCCTAAAAATTATAATTTTTCTAAATTATTAGCCTCTTATGTTTTTTGGACACCATGAAAAGTTGTTTAAAAATTACTATACCATATACCCATGTGTAGATCTTGATTTTAGAAGAATTTTAAGACCAAAACCACCTTAATGGAGTTCCTCTTGCATGTGTCTCAAGAAAACATTTGCTTTAAAAAATTGTAAAAAATAAAAAAAAAGAAGAAACTCACTTTTGTTGGGCAATATGTGAGCTTTACATGCCATTTTTGGGGCTACTCTTGGCACTGAGACTTGCACCATTGGACTCATCTTGACTTTCTCTTTATGTTGGTATATTCCTTGGCCAATTGGAGGTTGGGGTGAGCCATACCTACTTGAGAGTCAGTTTGTATGGTTATCTTCAACCTCTAGTCTTTAACTTTTCTTTTAGAATTTTCAACATAACCATGGTCAGGTAGCCAACTTTAAAGACTCATATTTTGGGCTAAAAGAAAAATCATATTTTGAAATTGTCATTAATGGATGAAAGTAAGCAATTTTGCTTTGATACCATTGTTGGGAAAAATGGACATATATTATGTGATATTCACAATTCCAAGAGAATGCTCACTTTACGAATTTAGATGTGGCTCATGTGTTGATCATGATCATATATAGTCATGAATGGGTAAACTACTCCTTTCTCATGGTTGTCCATGGAGTGGCTACTAGAGCCCTCCATTATCTTATTACATGTCCCAAATCATCGAGGTTTAATGATGGTGCCTTAGGAGAACTGCTGTAAATAGAGTTTAGAGATGGAAGGCTAATTTTTGTGGAAAGGTTTTGCTTAGCACATGAGCCTAATAACTTTGGAAAAAAAGGGATTTGGTTACATTGCAATTACAACTCCTAAGAGCCGTACTTTTTATAAAGGGTTTCAGGGCATTTGAAAATTAGATGGAACATATCCTATAAATTAAATTTGAATGGAATAAATCTTATTCAAATTTAGTCAATTAGCTTAATCAAATTTCACATGGTTATTTAAATGTTTATTTGATTAATTTAATGAATTCATTTGAATTCAATTGATCTATTTAAATTAGAATTTATCTAATAATTAATTATTTACTTCAATTAATTATTATACAAATCTCTATTATCATATCTTATCTAATTATAGATAATTCCATTTGAATTCAATTGATTTCTTTATTAAAACTTATCCAATATACTAAATTATTTAAATTAGTTAAATCTCCCTTATCAAAACTTATCTAATGAAAGTAATTAATGACATAAATTAATTATTATACAAATATTGCATGCGATATGGATGTATCCCATGGTCATTTTGCAACATAGACAAAGCTATCCAGATGGCTTAATTCAGTCAATAAAAGGAAATAATATCTTTATCAATTTGAGTTCAATTCTTTTAAAAAGTGCTTTAAAAGCAAAATGTCAAATGTATTAGATTGATATGAAGGAGTGTGTTTTTAAGGTCACTGGGCTTAACTCAAACAAAGCTTGAAGTACTCTTGACCATAATATTAAAAAAAAACAAATAAAACTTGGGCAAATCTTAATAAATGGAATTCCAAAAAGACTAATAAAACTTTAAGGGACACTTTTGTAGAGTTTTAAAGAAGGTTTGTTTAGAGATTTGTCTTTTGAATATGATTATTCAATTTATGGCTTACTAGTACTAATTTTTCTTAAAACTTTTGAAGTGTTGTATGACATCCATTGAGACAGACATGGAAGGGCGTTTGCAGTGAGTTGGAATATTCAACCTACAAATGAAGATGAACTGAATTTCCTACACAATCCATACTTAATCAAAGTCATAAATTGGTTTATTATGTGTTGATATTTCCAGTGAACCTGATGTAATATATTATACATTGTAAGATTAAAAAAATTTTCATTTAATTAATAACTTGTTTGACCTAAGTTTTAAGAGAGTAGAAGTTAATTTTTTTTTTGTAAAATGTGTTTGGCTAATCTTTTAGAGCTGCCAAAATGGGGCTGGAAGAATGAGCTAATTCAGCTCATTTAGGTTAGGTTGGCATTCAAGCTAAACAGATAGCCCACTAACCACCATTTTTTTTCAAAGAGAGATAACACCAAAGACAAACGTTTCATTTCATTCAAAAGTCATATAGCTACATTAGATACCCCAAATATTTAAGAGAATGGTGAATAATCAACTTCAAATAACATTACATTTGAAAATGAAATGAAACTTAGTGTTCCTAATAAGTAATATCCATCAAACATCAAACAAAGAGTGAAACTTCAATTTTAGAAGCAATAAGAATATACTTAACTAAATTTATAAACTCTGAATTCTTCAATCTTGAAAGAATAAGAATATACTCAACTTAAACTTGAAATTTGGAAAGACAAGAGTAAGATGAGGAAAACAAATTGATGTGTAAAGAGAGAAACTCACTATTAATTCTTCTACTTCTCAATAAATCCTTATTCTATACACATTTCCACATCATTTTAGGGGACTTATCATATATACAGTTAGCTTAAATTAGGTTTTTATGAATAAAATTTAGTGATTTGTAGTTAATTTGTGTTTCTATGTGTAATTGCATTTTCACATGGTTCGTTTGTTTAATTTTTGTTTAATCTTTTTAAATAGGTTTTCATTGAATTTATTTATTTTTTATGTTTAGAAACCAAAATAAATGAAGCCTTGAAGACTTAAAGCCAAAACTATAAAAAAAAAAGCATTTTGCTGAAAGAGACAATTGAGCACCACGAGTAGGATAAATGTTGGTTGTGGCATCCAAAAGTTGCACAAGTTGGTATTTAGACCTGAGAGTTCAGGCTCGCGACCAAATAAGAATTTTGGTCACAATACCCATGTGGAAAAATGTTAAAATGTTGTACTTTTACAAAGGGAGGACGACCTTTTCTTAGCTGCTAGGGTTATTAACAAGACTTTAGGCTGATTTTACAAGGGGAAGACAACCTCTTCCTAACTACTAGGGTTCTTGGAGGCCTCCTAAAGTTCTAGGAATGGGAAGATGACGGAGAGCAAGGAGAGATTAGTCCTTAATGACTATTTTCTCGGATTTTCCTTTGGCATATTGCTTAAGACTTTAGTTTTAAGTAATAATCTTTATTTGCTTTCCTTTTTTCCTTTTATTTTATATTTGCAGTTGCCTTTTGTTATTTGTGCTAGGATTAGATGGATTGTGGACTAATTGTATGAATTCTCTAATGATGGTAATGATACTATTAGTGTTTTTATTCATTGACGGAGTGTATATTATGAATTTAATGCTTTCATTGACTTACATCCTGATGCTTGATTAATTGTGGTTGCTTAATAACATTTGTTTGAAGTCGATGGGTTAGGCAATTGATTAAGTCAAGAGTTGTAATAGACAATTAAGTCTTAAGGCTGTAAGCACATATTTGGAGTTGATGCACATTAGGACACTTTTACAATTTAGCATACACCATGTTATCATTGACCTAAAAAGTGTTTGATAAAATGTGACTAAGCTTAGTTAAGACTAAACACATTTGTTTAGAGTCAACTCACCTTAACTAAGTTATAATTCAGAGATTGCTAATTCTTCCTTTGATTAATTAAAATTAGACAAACCTGTTTAGGCTTCTTCAAGTTAGGATGAGGAAAGATCATAACATCTATTTAGAGTCTTAATACCATTGAAAGTTGCCATCCATAATGAATAGGACATTAATATGGAGCTATGGGTTTAATTTAAAAGAGGTAAGCAATCCTTAATTCTTTTAATCCTCCTTTGAGTCTTGTGTGTCTCAAGTCTTGAGTCTTTCTTTTTGAGTCTTTGAGTCTTGAATCTTTTATGTTTTACAAATGCTAGAGAACATGCTTCTAATTTCATTTCTTAGAAATTAGAGCAACCTAGGTTACTAGGTGTACATTACCCTACTAACCTGTATTATATGTACTAATTAACTTCTAACACTAATTAAAAACCTTTATACTTACAAATAACTAATACTTGTGGGATTTGTAATATCATAATTCATTAAACCCTTTAGACTAGTGCTCATGCCTAATCTCATACAAGTTCCAAAAAAAAAAAGAATAAAATAATGGCATTTTCTTGCATTGTGTAGTACTTTAAAAATTCAAATTTCACTTCGTGGGCCTCGTGGACTTCCTAATATCATCCCCTACTCATATTCCATCTAAAAAAGTCATAACCATTACAAAACATTCTGTACATTTCGGTTTAAGAGCCACACATCAGAAAAAAAAGGGAGTTTTGCCTCAGGTCTAGAATTCAAGTTTTTGACACTAACTTTGAAAAATTATAATTAATTATAGAAAAATCAAAATCAAGCAAATGATAGCTTTCTGGAAAGTCTTAAATGTCAACTATAGGTTAAAAATCATTCCAGGCCATGAAAATGTAACTGGACCATGACTAATAATAGAATAGCACTAAAGGTCTGGCTACCCAAGTTTGCTGTCACAAATTACTGATATAAACTTTAAAAATTTATAACTAATTTTAGAAAAATTAAAACTCCGCAAACCATACCATTCTGAAAAACTGGTTACAAATAAGTCTAGATTAAAATAGAAACATTTAGCCTTTAAAAACTAATGGAATAGTAACAGAGGTCTGGTTACATCCTTGATATTGATCTGGAACTTCAAAAATTCATTTCTCTCTCAATATAAATCCAAATATAGTGCTCTCAAGTGTTACGTAAAGCTTATCATGTTTAGTTTATGTTTGTAAAATTTCATAGCCATTGGATTTCATTTGAGCTAGGAGAACCCCTAGAACTAAAACTGACCATATAAACAATGTATTTGTCAATTCTACACATTTTGTCTAATTTTGAAAAATCATAATAAAATTTTTAAAGCTCCAAATTAGGTACTATTTAACTCTATGAAAAATTCTAGATGAGAATTATATACATGCCAAATTTCATGCAAAAACTAGCTCATTAGGTCAGACTTTGATATAGCTCAAAATTATGGCAATTTTAATGCCATAATAGGGTCAATTTGGTTCCAAATGGCTTCCTAAACTCTACCACAACTTGAGTACATTTTAAAGCATAAACATATGATGTATAAGCTTCTCAAGTGGTCCAAAACCTTATACATCTCAAACTCACTACCTCACATGGCTAATTACACAATCAAGAATGGTCCACTAAGTGGTCAAATCATGCACTTTCATTGATTTGGTTCCATGTGATTTACATTTGCCTAAGGGTTTAAATCTAAAAAATAATATGTACATACAAACTTTGACATCTCATTACATTAAAACTACACTAATGTCAAAACATGGTCAATTATACTCCTTGGCTTGCACTTTGGTCTCCTTGAGCTCCACCTAGACATGGTGAGATGAAAGAGGGAAGGGGTTGAGATTCAAAGAATCTCAATAGCTCAAACACCCATTCAAGTAAGTAATCAAGGCATATAAATATATCAAGGAACATAAGCATGTATCTAACATAACCAAGAATCATTCAATCTATAATTTTCATGCCATAGCAACATGTCAAAGCTAAGAACAAATCTAGGGACTTTTGGTCTTACCTCACTCCATTTTTGGGGGTTTTAGATTAGCCTCACCCTTGGTCTAGGGGCTTTTAACTTAGCCTCACTCATTCTTTAGACTTTTGGCCTTATCTCACTAATTTCAAAAGACTTTTAGCTTTATCTTACCTATTTCAAGAAACTTTTGACACAACCTCACCCATAAGAGCAAATTTCACAACCAAAACATAATTCAAGAAGTATATTAATACCAATGCAACAAAACAATATCAAATAGCATGTCTCATGATACAAATACACACACAAGCATTCAATGATATTCATATAACCAAGAATGCATACAAGGAGTAAAGAGCTACCTTTGAAATAAAACACAATTCTTTCCCTTTACTATTCTCCTCCCTTTTTGGTCACACACCTACAATTGGATAGAGATTGATTGATTTGGCCTAAATATAACAAATAGCATCTAATTACATTCTTGAAACAAGCCTTAGCATTAAACACACACTAAAAAAGCACACTTGATTCGGTGGTTACATATTAATTCCATAAAAAGGCCTAATGAAGCAACTACTATAATTCAAGGTCTTGGCTTTATTCTTTTCTTATATCTAGACCTATTGACTTCATTTAGATTCCTTAGAGAAATCACAATTTCCTTCCCAAGAGCCTAGGTACAAGTTGCTTCCTTAAGTCACAATATGAAACCTATGCCTCTAACTCTCAATTTATAGCTTCTAAATTTTTCCCATGGCTTCCTTTCATCTTCTTCCATCACATATAGTCATAAACCAAACTTAGAAGAAATTAAAACACTATCTAGCCCTTCCAAGTACTCTAGGCCAAGACATAAGGAGCATTTGGAGCCCATGAAGTTTGCAATTTTTCCTTAATGGAAGAGGCACTTGGGAGGCTTTCTAGGGGTCTTAGAAACTCAAATAAACACTTACGTAAGTTAGGATATTCTTGAATTAAACCAGATTTTACAACACATTCATGAATCCCTAGCTTTTCTATCTTGAATTTCATTAGGTTTTCTTCAATTTTCTTTGCATTTCCTAAGTTCCCACACTTTAAATCATAGGTTTATTGCTTGTTCTAGGTTAGAAATTCCTCCCTCTACAAGCTCTCCTCTTGGCTAAACTAAGCACACAAGAAGCAAAAGGGAAGAAAGCAACAAAAGCAAAAAGGTTACCTTGATTTCCATGCTTCTTCAAGAGCGTCTTCCTTTCGTATGACCTCCTCCTTCAAAGTCTAATATTCTCCCTCTGAACCAACTTCAAAACAGTCCTAAATGAATGATCAAAACCACAGGAAGAAAGGTTAAAAGAAGGAAAACAACATTAAAGAAGGAAGAACCATGAAAATCTTTCATTTTCCATACCTTTCTTCTTGCTCTTTCTTCCTCCTTGAAGCTTCTCCTTGTGCGGCTCACTTAGGCAGAGCCTTTCTCTATTTTGGACAGAATAAGTCAATTAGGAGGAGTGAAGAAGTGGGACACCTCTTATGTGAAAAGAAATAAGAAGAATTTGTTCATTAAAATATTGTTTACGTCCTGCTTTCATAGCATTTTCGTTTTAGACTCATTTTACCTCTTTTTCGAGAACCATATTTTCTATCATAAAATTTAGGTCCTCTATTTTATAAAATGGTTTTGGAATCACTCAATTTGGATTTAAAATCTTTCTGAATGAAGAAGTTAAAGTTCAGGTCAACTAACATTCAAAACCATACATCGGAGAGGTTTCAAATGTCTTAGGGATTCTTATGATTTTTAGAGTTTCTGAAAACCTTGGAAAGCTCAAATTTTCCATTTAAAAATCTCTCCCGTGAATTTTCTAAAAAGTGCACATATTTACAAAAATACCACCATACTTTCAGCAATTTTATTGAACCTTTGATTTTTGGGAAACTCAATTCTCAAATTCTCATTTTTCATTATTTAAAATTTTATCCTAATTTTATTTGGCTTTGAATCTTTCATCTTAAGGGACATGCTTTTATAATTGACTCATTTTGATATTTTTAGGAAATACCGGATATTACAGGATTGATACTCAAATTTATAGTCTACTTTATTATATATATGACTATTGCACTTGCTAACTTATATATATATATATATATATATATAAGATTGTCACATCACTTCTCAACCTATGTCCCTTAAGATTGTTAAATGAGGTGAAGAAGGAAGAGGTTGTTGGTCTTGCAATTGGGTCAAGCTGGAGGGGGTGACGGTGATGAAGAACGATGTAAGAAGCAGCACTAGTGAGGTCGAGATGAAAAGTTGAACTATCAAAGACAAAAGCTATGGCTTTGGTTTATGAGTCACGTGATACTAGGTTTGAATTGATCGGATGGAATAATTAGGTTATTTGATTGGCAATTGAGTTAAGTTTTAGCTAACCTTGTGTGCCAATTGGCTTAAACCTTTATGGGATAATCTTACCTAGTTCTTAGTGAGTTGGCATTTTGCCAATCCAACCCACCATTTTGGTGGGTTAACTTGGGCTCGTTTTGACAATTTTACAAGCTTTTATTAAAAAAAAAGATTATTTTTGGGTAATAATAAAAGCAATTCTTCTGTTGTGGAAAGGAAGTAGAAAATTGGAGTTTGTCCTTGGATGCAAAAGGGAAAGTAGAAAATTATTTTTTTAATGACAAGTACTAGTATTCAAAATCATTAATGATCATAATTACCTTTTACCATTTTTATCTTTCCTCTTAAATACATTCCTTTTTAATTAATTTGACAATTAAAAAAAATTTGAAAATTTTTGAAAAGTTTGTCAAACATAATAATATTGATAAAAGTAGTCATCAAATGATTTTGCTAAATGCAAATTGTTTCTTTTCTATACAATGCGTTTTTATTTGAGGCATGATAAAATAAGCAAATGTTAACTTCTACTAATATCTCGTATGTATAGCTGGGTCAAGAGCTGAAGCCGCATGAGAATTTATATCATGTGGCGAAGAATTCTCAAAAAATATTATATGTGTGTGTGTGTGTGTGTGTGTAATATTTTATTATTGAGTGTATATATCTACAATTTGATGTTAATATGAGTTTGATTCTTACTTTTAATTTTTTACTTTACTTTCAAAGTTCTCAAAGCTTTCTTAATAATTAAAAAAAAATCTAGATATAATACACGTGTATATATATACACACATTATACACAAACTAATAAATATAATTTTGGAACCTTGTGGTGTCTTGACCCCAAAATTATATATTAGTAAGATAAAATAGGAGAGAATGAAAAATTATTTGACCTTTAACCACATATTTTTATTTTTAAAATATTAAAAAATTAATATCAATATACTTTTAATTTAAATAAATAATTTATTTAAAAAATATTGATATGCACTTTAGTGCACGTCAAGCCACTGGTTGTTTTGGTTTGAGAGATCACAATTAGGTGAAGAATGAATAAGTGAGGATGATAGAACAAAGTAATGATGATTGTATTATAAGGGGTCTTTGAAGAGGGATACAACAATAAGACAAAGTAAATACTACATTTGTTAAGCTTAGCAAGGCGGTGCTAAGCAAGATGAGTCTTGAGATGAATCTTGGACCTCTTCATTGTGCCATAGGGATATTTATTTATAAGATTTTTGGGTGATGCATTAATACTAACATAGGCAAGTAGTCTAGTTGAGCCATAGAAGTTGTTTGATTAGAGTGGCTAGCAATGTTAGAGTTATTTTATTTAAAGCAACTTGGACAATATACTATGTTAATTCCTTGTATAAGGTTTGATAAATGGTAATTTTTAGGTCTTTTAGGCCTTTTAGAAGTGGGTTGGACTGATCTGGATACTTATGGCTAAGAGGTCTCCATAACATTAGTATATAATATTATTTACATATTTGATATAGAAAATTAAAATTTATAAGAAAAATGACATTGTTAATTATTTATATGTTAAAGAGTTCTATTTAAAAATGTTCAATTTTATCTGAAAAAATTAGCTTAATTGGTAAAAAGAGATAGTATTGATCTCACCTTAATAATTTAATTTTGATTTTTTGGGGGCACTACGTGTAAAATTCTAAATATGTTAAGTTGATATGAAAGATTGTGCTTTTAAAATTATTTAAAAATATTTTTTTAGCTTGTGAAAAATCCCAAAGAATATCTCTGAGTCACTATAACAAAAAGAAAAAAAATGTTCGCTTTTTCTAATATATAAAAATCAATAATTATATAGATGGTTAAATAAATCTCAAAATTCCTACACTATTTGTTTGCCACTTATTAAAAGTATCAAAACTTTCCTTTCTTTTTTAACTATATCTTAAAAAACAATTAAGTGCTCAAAAGTAAAAGGAATTTGAGTTGCTGATAATCTAAACTAATGGCTTAATAAGAAAAAAAGAATCCATCATACAAAAGCAGCAAGGAAAAAAAAAAAGACCCTAGGTTCTTCTTGCCAAGTTTCTAGGAGGATTCTCCCTGCTGTTTTTCACGGGGCACCTCCAATTGTACCTCTAGATGGTTCTCATAGTGGTTGGTATAGAAGAAAAGAAAGAGATAAACTAATCAAAGCTGGGTTGGGGTGAGAATTTACTAAACAAAAGGTTCCAAAAGTATATGACCTTTCAATGAATTTTGCCTCCAAAATCATTCATATATAGGCCCATGTCAATTCTGTTCTTAGTTTTAATTAGAAAAAAATTACTATATTCTGTTGTAGGATTAGCTTGATTTTCTTATTAATTTTTTTAATATATATACAAACACAAACTTCACATGTATGGCATTTTTATCTAACTATTGTTCATATACTTGCTTTTTTGTTTTGTGAAATATCATATAATAACAAATGAAGTATATCAACCAGTATGAGCAATCAATAAAAATATTTGGATCGGAATTTAAATTAAACTGGCTCAAAGCTTATCGATTTAATATTAATTCAATTAAAAAATAAGATTAAAATTGAGACTATAACAACAAATTTGATTAATTACTAATGCATTGAAATTGCAAAATTCTATCAGCCTTCAAGTATTTATTGAGGTGCATAGAGGGTACCTAAATAGGGTTATGTTTGCTTCTATTCCGCCATCCTCAAGTAGGATACTAATATTCATCAGCAGGAAAAATGTTTGTCAAGTAAAATGTACGCAAGCCTAAAAGAATAAACCACTTTAATTTCCCTTTATTAATACTTTGAAAAGATGTTTAAACTTTTCAAACTTTAATTACCCTGTAAAAATTTGAAGGTGCTAGCTGAATCAGTCTCTGATGACATGGTTTCTTGAACCTAGGTTCAAATCTAGGAATTAAATATTAGTGAGTTTTGAGAAGGAAGAAAATAACATTTTAAGCATAACCATGGAAAATGAATCCCCTTTGAGTTAGGATGTTTTCATTAGTTCAAAAGCAACTAAACTGTGAAAACTTTGAGTGATTTGTAGATTATTTTAGGTTTAAATTTCTAAACTAAAATTTTAAGTTTTAAAGGGGTTAGCAGGTTGATAATATAATATCTCTTCTTAATAAGCCTTCCATTTTTCTTTTGAAAAGGAGATTTAGCTTAGATTAAATATGATAATACTATTGACAATACTAAAAAATAAATCAGACTATCATTATACAAAGAAAAAAGTGCCTTTAAGTAGCTCAATATGGAAATGAATAAATTTTGAGTTGAGATTATGTCCAAGACATCAAACTCATCCTAGGTGTATGTGATTAATCTACATCTTAGCCATCAACAAATGAGTTTACAACAAAGATAGAATTACCAGATTATTGTATAATCATGCCATAAACCAAGCTGAAGGGAATGTAAAACCCTCCCCAATGCATATATTATATTATAAATGGCTTTATTATAGTACGTATTCCATCAGAGGGAGAAAACAAGCAGAGCCAAGTATTTTCAGAAAAAAATTTCTTGTAATTAGAGGACCAAACAAGACAAAGTTTTACCATCACGTGACCATCTGATATCATATTTCTGCAATATGTGAACTATGAATCCTTCCCCCATTCGCTTGAGACAAATGGTTCGTAAGCTTTATAAACAATTTGATAATTGCAAAATCTACAATAACTGAAATTCTCCCACATGAATCTACCAATTACCAGATGGAAAAATGCTCAAGCACGTCTGCAATCACCAATTTATAAACATGATAGAGATCTATGACAACTTACTGTAGAAATAAACAAATAATCCTACAAAACTAATCGAGGAGAACATAGGAGGGGAGATTTGATTTATACTTAAATCAAGGGAATCAAAAGCTTAGATTGAACCTGTCATTCCCTTTTCTCCCCTTCCCCTTAATCCAATTAAATATTAGATTATAGTTGCGTACATGTTTTGAAAGTGAAAACATATGCTTAAGTAACGATATAATATTAAGCAGGCAATCGCTCTCAATAACTACTTAAGAAACATTCTACTCAAGGTATATATTTATATGCTATGTATCTTTACCTCAACCCAGAATTTATCATCTAATATTTCAGTCAACTTTTTGAGATACATTTAGTGATATAAAGTGCCTTCTCTAGAACCAAAACAGCCAGATAAAGACTAATATAGAGTCCATTTATATAGCATAAATCGAAAGATTCTTTTTCAGCCAATGCCAAAGCTCTGTTAGTTCCACTGGCAATTCTGAGGAAATCAATCCAATATCAATAATTGTAGAAGTTGAAACTGTGGTTAATAATTAATTATACGTACACATCTAAATTAATCTATCAAGGAAGAATAATTGACATATGGTTACACAAGGAAAAATTTGGGGGAATCAAAACCACTGAGCTTTACATATCTTTTTGGTACTCACAGAAGCAGACTGAAAGCTATGTGGAATCTTTACCAAACAAGAGGCCTTAATTTAGTCCAAAGAAAAACCCTGGAGAACCAAAATGGACAAAGAAAGAGAAAAAGAAAAGAGAAACGCAGATGCATACACCTAGAAGATAATATGATGATAGAGACTTATATGGGGATTCATGAGAGCACGAGCTAGTAGTACATTTGTTGTCAGAAATCTGCAGATCATGACGATGATGATCATTTCGATGGACTTGTCCTTGATATTCAATTCCAAGTAAAGATCAATTTTTCAGTAAAAAAATTAACACTTGTTTAAACTAACATCCTAACAAGATAGATATACATAGACAAAGAAATTCTGTGAGTACAAAGATTAAAAGACCCTGCAGTGTGCAGTAATTAAGTACTAAAAATAAGATATTTCAGTTTATTTACTTGTTTCTCTTTATCACAATGGATACGAAAAGTACTTGTGGACATGAAAATTTCGAGCCAGAGAGGTTAGCTTCGTTGGTTAGAGGAATCCCTGACCATAATACCCAAAAAAAAAAAAAGGAACTTTCAAAGCACTTAGTATTTTCTGACTAGTAAGTATGATCCAAATTCCAAAACCTAAACCAAAAAGATAATGTACTGTAGATCCAAGCATATATATGCTTGATCTGAGGAAGATGCTCAAATGGGACAAATTAACTATTCCATTGCTGAAGTCATTTGGTAGATTCTCAATATCTCAAGTACTTCCCCTATCTTACCACTTTCATGATGATCTTCTAGCTAGGAAACAAAGATGGGAGAAAGCAAACATAAAAGGAACTCTAAACCGATATATATGATGTCAGATAAAGATTACTCAATTATCTAGAAATTTTTCATGTTTTGCTTAGTAATGTGAGCCTACAAATTCATTACATATAAATTTCTATTAGTCAAGGTTTAATATCGATCAAGCCCACAAACGAGGGGGACTAATCAACTAAGCCAAGAATAACAGGGAGATCAAAGGTCATGTGAATCTCAATCTCTTGGGGCAAAATTTAAAGAAGTTCAAGATCTCTCTCATAAACATGGAGACAACAAACCCTCATCATGACAAGCCCTAAAGTAGTGAACAAGGATAATAATGTGATTTTAAATATTTATAATCAAGAAGTTTAGTTAATTAGTAATTAATTTGCACAGAGGGGTGTCAAGGAAAATCCAGAAAGTAATAACACTACATATGTAGATAATTCACCTGAAAAGAAGAAAAAGAAAATTAATTAAGGAAATGCCCTACTCGATATGAATTCACAAAAAGAAACAGTACGGCAATTCCAACGCTAAGGGATAGGCTCAATCACCAAAGCACGAATTGGATCTTGGAATAATTAATAAGCTGCCCCGAGCCACACAATTCCTGTCTTTCAAAACCCTAACAATCATATATATGCAGATAAGATTTCGTGCCTTCATTGAGCTCATGTGAAAGAAGACAACACAATCATAAATATCATAATATATATAGTTTTTATCTTCTTTTCCCAAAAAAGTAAAAAAATGGTGTGCAAAGATTGAGTAACACAAGCACAGCTTTCAAGTGATTGAACAATTAAACTGACTAAGAAGAAAAAAGCAAACAAAAAAAAACTAGCTAGGGGCTTCATTATTAAGCAGATCAGAAGAAGAAGATATAGCTAGGATTTAGTGGACGAATTAGGGTTTTTTTTTTCCTTTTTTGGGAGGGGGGTTGATTCATGCGGCCAACAACGGGTGAAACTGCCACATGATCTGATCTTTCCTCAACCAAGGAAGGAAGTTAAGATCATGCTGGCAGCTTCAACTGGTGCTGGTGCATGATAAGAACTGCTTAGGAACATCACAGCAGATCAGAGAGACTGGAGTTGAAGACAATAATTAGTGGAAGCTACTTTTGCTAGGGTTTTGGATGGAGAAGAGAGAAGGGAAGCGGCACCAATATATATAGCAGAGTTCACGGAGGAGCTGGAGGACTCAGGAGGGTGAAAATTAAACTAGAGAGGATTTTAATTAATTCCTTTCTTCTCTCTCTCTCTCTCTCTCTCTCTCTTTTCATTTTGTAAATTGATTATCTATAACTGATCGAATATTGGATTAGAGGGGAACTGAAAAGTCTATGGAGAATTATTAAAATTTAAAGCAAATTAATTAAAAGAGGTAGTAACATTAAAGTGGTCCCTATAGCTAGTGATGAAAAATTGAATATTGTCACGCCAACACTACCACCATGCAGTTTTGCAGACAAGGGATAGTGAGTGTTTCTATATATATTGTAAGAGCATTAATAACTTTTGGGCTGGGTCCTAAGGAAGTGGGGGACCCTTGACTCTCTCTCTCACCCTCTCTATTTGATAGAGAGAGGGTGTGTGTATGTGTGTGAGAGAGAAGGAAAGCAGTAAGCATGAGCCAAAAGAAAGGGTGAAAATATGAGGGGACCATTTTGCATGGCTACATAGGCATTGCATTACCTCACACCTCACACATGGAAGAAGCAAAAGTGTCTCAACCCCAAAACAAAATCAATATGTCTCTTTCTCTATCTTTTTCTCTCTCTATTCTTATTCCTCTTGTTAATATTATCTGACCATTAGATGTGTAGCCATTATATACACAGGATTTTTTTTAGATAGATAATGTCTATCACATTATCTATAAATCACATATAAAATGAATGATACGAATAAATTCTTAATAACTATATAGTATTAGTAGATCCCACCATCTGATTGGTGTGTGTGTGTACACACACACACACACCTAATTAAGAAGTTCTTAAAGTGAGAGACTTAAAAATAAAATATATAACTTTGATGTGCCATATGTATTCCTATAGTACTAAGCAATGGAGACAATTGCTGGTTATATGTCGTCATATAATCTAGTTTTAAATTATAGGTGAGTTTGATATTAAATTTTAAATAATAATTTATGTATCAAAATATTAATAATAACTTAGTTTTTTAATATTACGGGAAGTGCAATAAATATTATCCTAACGAAAATGCCTTATACATATTATATGTAAAAGATCTTTTTGCTGTACATTGATAATAGCTCCCATCTCTTGCAAGTGTGCCATATTTTGAATACCTGCTTCTCCTGCATCTGGTAGCTGCCAGCTGCATATATACCACTTCCTGGAAACATTTGATACTGGTGATTAGGAAAATGACTTGTTAGTTAGAAAGTTAATGCTATCTGGAATTCTCTTTTCTTCTTATAGACTTAAAGTTAGAGCTAGTAGCACGATAGAACTAAAGTTTATATTCCATCATCTAAATCATAGATTATTATTTGCTAATTTGAGATCTCATAAACTCTTACTGGATGTAATTGTAAATCCTTTGGTTTGGGTAGAACCCGTGTCAAACATTCTTTCTCTTTCTGGAAGGGAGAAAGGGGGGGGGGGGGATTAGAAGTATTGTATCATTGCTCAGTCATGCTCCTTTTGGCATAATAGAATATATTCTCTGAACCTTTTTTTTTTTGGTGTTATGAACAAAAATAATTTCTCAGATCAATTCAATCTGGTACACTAGAATTGTAATTTTATAGTCCTCGTGAAGGATCAAATTCAAGTTATAAAAAAAAAAAGAAGAAGTGAGAATAATATTTTAATTTTTTAACTTTATTTAAAATTTTAAATTGATTCTTTAAGTTGAAATGTCCCAAAATGATCCCTTATCTTTTATTTTATCCCATAAATTTCTTAAATCGTCAAGTCTATCAACCCAATCTCTACTAAGACGGCATCCCATGGGGCTATTAACTCTGTAGTTGCCACATAAGCTTTTCCATAACTTTTTTTCTAAATTGGTTTTGGTCTCAATCTAAAATTTTCAAAAATTGAGAAATTAACAGATCTATACAGTCGCGGGAGACACGATGTCAGCTCAGATAGAACTATCCCAGCAATGATTAGGTTGACAGATTTACAATTTTAGAGTATTTGTGGAAAGAGAAAAAAAGTAAAAGATGAAGAATTATTTTAGCGCATTTCAAATTTAAAAAATCAATTTAAAACTTTAAGCTAAAGGATCAAAATATTAATTTAGCTAAAAAAAATTATCTCTTCATACCAATGACTGAGTCCGACTCTTTAAATTACTCCTTGATTTATTTTATATATTATTATAGCAATTCATCTACCTAAACTATCCTGGAAAGATATTATGCAAGTAGGCCAGTCATTCATTGACACCAATACACTTATCTCATATTGGATGCCACATCGATCATAGGTTCATAATACCTATATAAAGGTGATTTCTGGTTATATTCTCCCACATATTATATATACTCAGAAAAAATACTTTACAATAATATATATATATATATATATATTAGTTACAAAGAATAAGTAAAGTTAGCTATTTATTTATCACGCAAAACCTTACATCCATCTTTTTCGATCTGTGTTCAGGAGGGTGATCAATAATGGATTAATTGAATGGTTTAAATTCTAAATTCCTTAATTAAGGGAAAAAAATAATTATTTAGTCCGTCCCTTTTAATGGCCATTCCTTGACTTAAACTTGGAGAAGGAGCAGAAACTAGAAATTAGCCACGTGCATTTGTATGTGTCAAGAATGTAACTTGCCCATTAGTTTGATAAGCATATTCCATTGGTATAAATAAATATTTTATAAGGGTGCTTTAATATGTGGGGGTGGCGGCTACATATATTTTGTGGATTTTGAGTATTGCAAAGGAGAAAAAGCGAGAACCCTATGGCAGTGGGTGCTAGTATCTTTTCCAAATGATTCAATTCCTTGACATAAAAAATTTCATTCTTTTGTGCCACATATGCAACTTCCGTTTTACTTTTGCAAGATTAATATCAATATTTAGTTTTTATTATTTTAATTTAATAATTATTAACCTTGTGAACAGAACAGTATATGGTATATATTTTTATAATATATTTAGATAAAGAATAATAGAACAGAAAGAAAAGTTTCATTTGAAGTAATTTTTTTTGTCTTAAAATTATTAAAGAATCAAGAATACTTAAGGATAACTAACTTTTACAAAAATTTTTAATGTTTCTTTTTATATTTTTAACTTCTTTTAATTTAAAAGATTTTAGAAGAGAAACTTTCTCTAATGAAAAAAAAAATTAATTATTTAACCTCTAATGAACAGTTACCTGGCTAGATGACCGCTCACGGTGAAGAGTACCCAATTCTGGTGGTAGTGAATCTGCAAGCAACGCAAAAGGGAGGCAGCCCTCTGATTTGCGCCTCCAATAGCTAAGTTAGGGAGGGCTTGGAATGATGAACACAGTATATTGTGTAATTATAGACAGTTATGGGTCACTAAATCTGAACGGCTACAAGTAATGGTACCGTTATATTGTGTAATTGCCCAGAGGCTTTGAGCGTCAATCGGAGCTTTGTCCAAAATATGATTCATCAGTGGTCTGCCAAGTCTTCTAGGATAAAGTAGTTGAGAACTTTAGCAATGATGTAGCGAGTCGATGGGTTAAGCGTTGTAGCTGTTGTTTAGTTGCCTATCATCTTATGGTTTGCTGTGAATCCATTTGAAATGTTTGCATTTGACAAAGCCTGTGTGCTGAATTTTGCTCCACCATATCATTTGGCAATGCTTGTGGAGAGTGCAATCAATTTGTTTAAGTAGTTGAATAGCTGATAGGGAGCTTGGTCAGCTCGTTTTGACGAGCACATGACTGAAGAGCCAGTGCATTTCGCAACAAAGTGTACATGAGTCTGACTTCATTTACTTTCCTGCAATTTCATAAAGATGTTTGTGAAAGATTTATCAATAAAATTTCAATCATTCACCACCTCTCATTCCCTTTCATTAATTCTCTCTCCTTTCATTATTTATATCTGAATTTCTCCTTTTTCTTTTCCTAACTGATCTTAAATATGCCCTTGGAGTTCACTGAAAGAAAATATATCTTCTGGCTGGTGAGAGTAAACAAGATTTTGGAAACCATTGTTGTAGATAATTGACAATGTTTAAGATAAATATAGTTTAATCAAATGTACGCTGCTTCTTGTGGTTTTCCAGATACTTACTGTAGAAATATTTTTTGGTTCACTTTAATTTGTTTTAAGAAATTTTAAAAAGCAACATCCTCAAATAGTATTTGATATGTAACAGTTGCTTCTAAATATTACTACTTGCATGCAAGTATCATATTGCATAATGAATAGAGTATCATCTCATGGAGATTTAGTGACAAAAAATTATTAAGTACTAAAATTTACATCCCAACTTAAATCAAGCGAACTAATTTCAAGTATGTGTGAAAGTTAATTTAAATTTCAAAATTTAAAAACAAAACAAAATTTAGACAACTAAGTAATTCAATAGAAGAAGGAACATAGACTTATTAATTCCCCTAATATTTTACAGAGACCTAAATTATCCTTCTTTATCTTGCTATTAATGTTGATATATGTTAATTTAGGGTTCTAATTCACTTATAAGCATTTTGCCAAATCACCTAGAGGCATATTATTAGCTTACTTCACAATCCCTTATGAAATTAAACTAAGTAAGCATTCAATTAGCACAAATATTAATTTAGCTATGAGACTAGTGAGTATATTTCTATTTCATTGGCAAAACCATCCACTCAACCTAGCAGGCTTCAAGTATTCATATAACTCAATTCAAGGTCCAATTTTAATATCTATTTTTCAAATTCAACTAGAATACCACATATCAATCCAATTGGTGGCCAATCAATTAGAAAAAACATGAAGCAAAGAACTTGAATAAATATATATACCATTAATCACAAGAAAGAGGCTAGCGAAGTTCTAATTCATACAAATATAAGATTCATAATTATTATAGATACAGATATTTAGCTACTCATTACAAACTAAATCATCATCAAAACTAGAGTATATGACAGCAACATCAAATAAATGCAAAGAAAAGAGAAGAAGTAGAGAAAACTGGAGATGAAACTTATCTACTCTTCAACCCAAGCCTCTCCCTGGGTTCTTGAGTGACTCCATGCCTTGACTTTACCTTGATGCTGAGTTTTCATAATTCTAGTACCAAGATGGCTCTAACTTCAATTTTCATGCATTTAAATCCTACAAAACTAGCCAAAATTTGATCAATTCTTGTTTGTAGCAAAACTAAGACAAAATTTGCCATCTATTATATCAAAATTGTAGTGTGGAGGTATATACAATATCTATTCACATTTTGTCGAAAGTCATTCATTTAAGCCCTAAAATTAGTCAACTTGGTCAATCTCTTATAAAAAATGTGCAAAATTACCTGAATTAAAGGAAAATTAATAATAACAACATCCAGCATTAATTTTTTTTAAGATTTGAACTTAAATTGCAATGTTATTTTTCAATTGGTTTAAGTAATTGGGAAAAATAGATATTTAAATTAACTTTAAGAGTTGAGGAATTCAATGAATTAAAAAAATGATTAGGATTGAACATAATTGCTTTTCTTGTCAAGAATTAGTAAAGAGGAGTGGAGTAATTATGATTTACCTAAAAAATGTCATAATGTTAATTAAAGAAGATTTACTTAAGTTTTATCTACCAAAAGAGGTAATTTCTAAGAAATTGCATTGCATTTACAATAAGTTTTGCTATTATACATGTGTGTGTGTAAAAATAATAGAAGATACTTGCTAATGATTTTTTGCAAGTGTCATTACAAAAAACTACAACTTTAGCCATGATTTTTAATGGCTTTAGTGATAGTTATACCTTCTAGCAACAGTTCTAACATTCATCATTGAATCACCTATCATGAAGGCTTTAATCACAATTATAATTAATTTTAGAAAAATCATCGCTAAACTAGGATTAGCCATAGGTAGTATTAACCATGGCTAAACCAAAATCTAGCCATGACTAGACATTATCCCAATTAAAGGTGGTGATTTGAACTGTTGCTACAAATTAAAGATTTTAAACTGCTAAACTATTATTATGTCCTCCCCCCCCCCCCTTTTTTTGCATACTTGTGATAACAATTATAAGAAGACCAAAGTGAATTTTGTGCCAAGCAATTTTTAAGGAGACCAACAACTAAACAACTTATGTGCTAATTTTCTAATAACTAACAATTTTCTAACAACCAATTTTTTTCTTCTTCTTTGTAACAACCAAAAAAAAAAAAGAAAGAAGAAAAAAGAAGAAGAAGAAGAAGAAAAGCTAAAAATTTTCGAAGAGTTGAAAATTTTCTAAGTTTGCTAGCTACAGCCTAGCTATAACTAATGTACCTGTTCGCTATAGCGAGAAATGGTCTAGCTATAGCGAGAGTGCCTTCTCGCTATAGCGAAAATGCTTCTAGCTATAGTAAGTGCTGGCATCCCATACAAAAATCAAGGTGTTGCTCGCCGTAATACTCGCCATAATGAAAACAGGAGTCTAAGACTGATATGAGCTCGCCGTAGCGGGGGTTATGCCTCGCTATAGCGAGGGTTAGTTCGAAAAAGCGTAAAAAAAGAGAATTTGACTTTTTAAAGCCTCCAAACTCTTCCTTTCACTTTGTAACTGACTTAAGCTCCCTCTAAGACAGAGAAAATGGCGGAGGAGAGAGAGAGAGAGAAACCTAAAGGAGGAAGGAAGAACAAGAAAAAGTAAGATTTGCATGACTTTTCTCTTAGAATATTGTTCTTCTACCCTTGCCCTCTCTTCCTATGGTATTGGTAGTTGAAGTAGTTATGTTTTGGGTTTAGTTCAGAAGAGGAAAAATGGAAAATCACTCTTGAAGGAGCTGAAGGAGGTTAGAATTCATGTAGCTTCACCTCCTTGCTTTCCTTTCTTGAGAGCTTTAGAGAGGAAAGAGAGTTAGTGAAATTCTAGAGAGAGAAAGAATCCATAGTTTCTTATGTTCTTGGTAGGGTTTGCTATAGAGAAACCCCCAGCTTTGTGAATAAATATTGAGTTATGAGAAAGTAATTCCATGATCTTGTGTGTCTAGGCTCAAGAGAAGTACTCCAATCTAGTGGTGATTGTGAAATCAACAAGGGAGGAGACAAATTGAAAGGGAAAGCTTGTGATTAGCCAATAAGGTAGCTCTCTCCACCTTCTCTCATGCATAAATGTGTACTTACATTGTCTTGCATGTGTTTATGTATGTTTTTAAATCATGAAAAGTATGCTAGCATGATGATGCCTTATGTATTTCAATGATGTTTTATGTGATTACTTTGGTGTTGATTAAGTATGGAAAAGCCAACAACCCTTTAGCCATGGTGAGGATGAGCCAAGAACCCTAAAGTTAGTTGAGACAAAGTCAAGAGTCTCCCAAAAGTGAGGTTGACTCCCAAAAGTAAAGGTTGAGTCTAAGAACCTCTTAAAGAATGGGTGAGGTAAGTCCAAAATTCACAAATGAATGGGTGAGGCTAATCAATTTACTTGGCAAGCTTTTGTATGTTATGTATGGCCTACTCAAATGTTGAAAATGCTTTTCTTATGATTTCACATGCTAATATGCCCATGCATACATTTGTGAGACTTATTTGCATGCTTTGTGTATGATTGAATGAGAGATGAGCTATTGAGATTCTTTGAATCTCACTCCCCCTCTCCACCATCCTAACATGCTAGGTGGACCAAGTGAGACAAAGATGGGAGCCACCAAGCTTGAAGCTAGGGGATTCGGTGAAGAAATTGTAAAGAGCCATTTTGTCACTACTTTATAGTTAAGTTAGGAGATGTAATCTAATGATGTACATGATGTAGCACATATGGCTACTTGTAAATAGATGTACTCAATGTATATGTATGATAATTGAACTTATAGTGCATGATGTAGCAAGTTTCGATATGAATAGTAAAATCTTAGCATTATGTACATGGTGCATATGTTGGTGTGGGAGAGTGAGTTTTGCAAATATGGGTTGTTAGACATTTGAGCCATGTTTTATAGCCTATATTGATGTTTTCCCATGTGCTCATAGAGCCTTAGAGGTAGGGAGAAGCAAGGTTGGGCCCCAATGCCCTCTTTTACATAAGAAATTGGTCACTTTGCCCCGTGATGTTCAAGTCTAACCAAACGACCTCTTCTTACCTTGAAATTTGGCATGTAACTAGATCTTGTATAGAGATTTTTGGAAAGCTAAAGATCAGGTCATTTGGAGGTCTATGGAATTTTCTATGATTTTTCAAAGTTGGTATCAGAAATTCAGATTTTCATAAGCACTGTTCATTTGGTCAGTTGTGAAAATGTGTCATCTGAGTGACAAAAGTGGTACAATGGTTACAAAATTTTATAGTCAGAAACTAGACAGTCACAGTGACTTGTAAAAACTAGAAGCACTTCATTTGGAGGTCTAGAGAGGAAGATATACATTTTTGAAGGTTCTGCCCTGTATTAGTCATCTTACCTGACCCTAGGTACTGTTCCATCGATTTCTGAGAGTTTAGCTTAATGAACTGCTCTGAAGATATTTTTCCTCTCTAGTTAACATCCACTATTTCCATAATAGTATCATTTGCATGCATTTTATTCTTGTGGGATTAGTTAGACATTTTTAAAGTTCATATCAGTAAACTGTGGACAATATCAAAACCACCTCTGACCTCCAGATGATTCGCATGTCAAACGCTTTGTTTGCAGGATTTTAAGACTTATACATATTTTTAGTATGAAGTAGACATCCTAATATTTCTATAATGACCAAGAGTGTATGTTTTTTGATTTTTTCTGATTTAGTTATGAATTTCCAAACTTTTCCCAGAAATGAGCCTAAGCCTGCCGAAAATGAACATGCATGTTTCATACCACTTTTTGGTTTCCATGGGCTAAAAGCATGTTTTTGGGATTGAAATGAGTTGTAATGGTGCAATTAAATATGAGAATGTATAGAATGAGCTCACTCGATCCATGTGACACTAAAATGTATTTTCAACCATGTCGAAATGTTAAGAAAGTATAAGAATCCAATGAGGAAGATCTCACTTTATTCTTCCTATATCTCATATGAGCATGTAAGGCATGATGGGTATGAGTTAGAAATGATGGTGTTACATTCTTCTTGGACTACCTTCTTGTTATTGAACTAACTTCTTATGGTGCTTAGATTGTGAATAACAAAGGTGGGTGTTTTACTTTTTAGGAATAAATGTGGTAATGATAACCTACAAAATAAGATAGTAACTTAAAAAGTACAAAGCAAAAATATTTTAATTTGAAGAAAAGATTCTTTCAACATTCTAGTACCAAGAACCAACGACATAGCAATAACAATTTAGCCGCCCAATATAGAAATTTATACTTGAAAATTAAACACCAACTTATAGTAATTTTTAGTGTTCAATAAACCACTAAATGACCAAGCAGCTTCTAGTGTTTATTAAACCACTAGATGTCATCCATAAATGCTTTACAATTAAAAATTTGATGACCAACTCTATTTGCAAAATACTCACTTAAAAATTGGATAGAGCATAGGAAGAGCTTAAATGAGTGTTACTACCATCTTAAGGTAGATACTCTAAATAGAGAGCCAAAAATTTAGCTTAGGATAGCCATTCACATATCTAAAACAGTATCTGCTATATATAATTCATTATGCAAAGAAATCCAAAAGTTATAATAAACACTAATTACTATTTTCAAAATATCATAGAGATAACAATTCTTATAATTGAAAAATAAATTTCATTGATTACCATGATTACCTTCAATCTTTCAATTTGTGTTGTAATAGTCCTTATAATTGAAAATAAGATATCCGATTCTTAGCTTAGGCAACACCTAAAAAAGATATCGAAAAATTGTATAGACCATGGAGAAGAAAATAAGTTACTTTACCTTGAGACTAACACAAGTGAATTTACTTTAAAATGTAAATGAAATTTCTTATCAAAATGCCAAAAATTTGCATTTATAATTAAAACTATTCTAATTATAGCATAAATACAACTAGTTACAATAGAACAACTAATAGCAACAAAAACAACCACTAGTAATAAAACAATAAATTCACTTTCATAGGCAATAACTATCATTAGTAGACTGATATTCACTATCTCGATCACTCAGTGCCTAAAAATCAAAATAAAATGTTATTAGTAATAAATTTAAAACAAAAAATAAAACCATTCATTCATATAATTCAATTAGGAAGTTTATAAAATTATCCCTTGAGCTTGTATAGTTGCAAGCTTTGGCGACAATGGACTTTGAAAATTTTGAAGGAGGAAAACCATAGTTGTTTCCATTTGGTATTATCAATCTTCTTTTTTAGCCTTCACTTGTCATTGTTGCTCTTCTCTTTTTGTTACTTGCACTTTAAGTTAATTAACCTCGTTTTGCAATGCCATATGAAAAGACCTAGATGATGAACTTCCACGGGCTTGATATCCAAACACTTAGGACAAGCAAGCACCTAATCCTATTCCTCAACTCGACTATAATGCTCTTGGGTTCCCAAAGCCCTGGCCAACAAATCATCATTCAAAATTTCTTACAAATTCAAATAGAAAGCAATAATTCATTTGAAGAATAAAACCTCTCAACAAAAATAGAAGTCCATACTCATATAATTCAAATACTTACTGTAATACTCGTTTATTCTAAAAAGCCATAATTACTAAAGGAGGTCCCCTAAATAGAAGGATTTGAGGCTAAATTAAATTAGAAAAATAATCTAAAAAATTAAAAATGAGAATAAAAGGCTAAAGATGCTAAAAAACTATAGCCAGAATAGTTAAATAAAATCGAATGAGAATCAATGATATTTTCATAATTTTGGACACTTTTTAGAAAACTCAAAAGAAAATTTTTTAAATAAAAAAAATTGAGTATCCTGAGATTCTCAAATGCTCTAAAAACTATACAAACCCCTAAAATGGTCAAAACTTATCCGGTTTGAATTTTAGAGTGTTAATTGACTAAAACTTTGACCGAATCATTTAGGAAGGTTTAAAATCTAAATTGGGTAAAACTAAAGCCATTTTATGAATTAAAGGACCTAAATTTCATAACAAAAAAGAAAATTCTCAAAAATAAATTGAAATGAGTCTAAATGGAAGAAACCAAGAATAGGGACTAAATTACAATTTTTAAAAGTTTGTAAAAAGTAACCCTTTGCTTCTTGAAAAATGTCCCACTTTTGCCCTCTCTCTTGACCGACCCTCTTGCACTCTAAAATAGATCCAAACTTTGCTCTTAAAGGCGTATAAAAGGAGAGAGCCACGAAAGGAAGAAGAAGCTTGAAAAGTGTATGAATTCTTTAGTTTTTCATGTCTTTTTCTTCACTAAACCTCTTCTCCTCCTTCTCCTATCTTCTCCTATGGTTTTAGTGATTAATTTGGACATGTTTGGTGGCTAGTCCAATGGAGAGAGGAGAGAAATTAGAAGAGCTCTTGAAAGCACAAGCAAGTACTCTTAAAAAGCTTCCAAATAAGGTAATCTTTAATGGCTAAAGCTTGTTCTTCTTGGCTTGTCTTCTTCTTTACCATTTTGGTTAGAATAAGGGGGGAGGTATTAGAGACTTTATCTTAAACCAAACTTGATAGAATAGGGGTTTTGAAGCCTAAGGAATCCAAGGAAGCAATTAGGATTCAAAAAGAACCATTAGAGAACAAAGTATGACCCTTAGGGTTTTCGTTGCTCCTTGGGAATTAGAAAGCTTTCTAATGGTAAATTAGGTTGTCTAAGAGTGTGTTTGAGTTCTTAAAACATCTAGGAAGCTTCATGGATAGCAAGTTCCCTAGGAAAATCAAGAAAATTTCATAGGCTCTAAGTATGGTGTGCATCTCGGCCTAAAGGGGGAAGTGACACCTAGGGAGATTTTTCTTTAATTCCAAGTATAGAAATGGTCTAGATATAATTAATAAACACCAAAGGAACCATTGATTGAATTTAGAAATCATGTTTTGAAAATTAGAAGTTAGGTTCCCTTTTTAGGCATAAAGAAGCAACTTGATATTTGGCTTCTTGGATTGCATTTGTGATGGCTTTAATGACTTTCAACAGAGTCATGTGAGTTACAATGAGTGAGACATGAGAGCCAAGATCTTGAATTTTATAGGTTGCTTCATTATGCCCTTTTGTATGGAACCATAATGGTGTTATAAGTTAGATATAGCTTGTGTAATATTTATGTGAGGCTAGAGCTGGTTCCAATGATGTGTTTGTGTCTTGTTTGATGTGTTTAGGCCAAGTGAATCAAGTATCTCCTAGGTGTGGGTGTGAGGTCGAGCCAAAGACATAAGAAAGCAAGAAAAAGTTTGTGCTTCTTATACCAAGGTAGTTTTCCATCCTTTCTTGTATGTATTTCTTGGTTGTATGATTGTCATTGAATGCTTGTATATATGTTTGAATCATGAGACATGCTATTTGTTATTGGTTTGTTGCTATGGTTCCATTATACTTCTTGAATTACTTTTGAATTGAACAATTGCTCTTATGAGTGAAGTTGTGCCAAAAGTCCCTTAGATTGGGTGAGGTGAAGCAAAAAATTCTTAAACATGGGTGAGATAAGGCCATAAGTCTCAAAAATGAGTGAGGGTAAGTCAAAAGTCCTTAGAAAATGAGTGAGGCAAATCCAAAAGTCTTAAATAATAGGCTAAGGTTAGACCAAAAATCCCTAGAGCTTGATTTTGACCTTGACATGTTTATGTGATGTGAAAATTATGATTTGAATGATTCTGGAAGTGTTTGGTGTATACTTGTATTTTTTGACATGAATATATGCCTTGTTTGCTTATTTGAAAGGGTGAAAAAAGTTATTGGGATTCTTTGAATTTCACTTTCTCCCATTTTCTATCTAACCATGTCTAGGTGAAACTTAAGGAAGCAAAAATGGGAGCAAGAAGCATGATTTGCAATGCTTTGACAATAAAATAGTTTTTTATGTAATTAAATGTCAAATTTTGTATGTATGAGTTATTTTTAAGATGTGAACCCTTGAACAATTGTAAAAGTATGTAAACATGTTGTATGAACCAAATATGGAGCCAAATGAATGAGATTGTATAGTTTTGACATCATGGAGCCTTTATGTTCATGTGTATAGATTCAAGTAGAAAGTTGACTTTGACATGTATGATGATTTAGACTATTTGGGAAGCTTATATAGGTTGTGTTTATGCTTTTGGATGTGCTCAAATGGTTGTAGAATGATTAGAAGATCATTTAGTGCATTTTTAACTCCTTTATGGTTCCAAAAAAGACCAAATCTTAAGCTGAACCACAAACTAAGCAAATGGATAAATTTGTGCATGAAATTTGGAATGATTATAAGCCTCATCTAGAGTTTTTCACAAAACTAAAGAACACTCAATTTAGAGCTCTAAAGAATTTATTATGAAATTTCAAAGTTGGCCCAATTATGTAGATCTATCAAGGTTACTGTTCATATAGTCAATTTACTTCTCCATATCATTCATGGGTAAAATAAAATCTAATGCTCATTAAATTTTATAAGTATAAACTAGACATTATTCTTTCTATAGCCATAAGAGCACCTCATTTGGAGCTTTGTAAATGGAGATATGATTTTTCAAAGTTTGAGTTTAGATGCAGGATGCCACATAGACCAGTGTTACTATTCCATTCATTTTTGTAGAGCAAACCTAGTTGTTTTGATCTAAATTTTTATGGCAATTAGGGAACATCCTAAGCTTTTCAAAATGATATAATTTGTATGATTTGGATTTTTCTAGAATTAGTTATGAAGTTTTGAATTTCGCATCAGATATGGAACCAAAAAATTTGCAACTTTGCTTTGAAATTGTGTTGCTTGTCTTAAACCCAAAATGAGACCTTGGAATTGTGATATTTCTGGTTCATTAAGTATATTATGGATGGAAGAAAATGTGGGTAAGGCCAAATGGTCCCTATGATTAAAATTGAATTATTTTGGCTTTCAATGATGATTATTTCCACTGCTAAAAGTGTGATTTTCATGTAAATGATGTTTATGCCATTTGTAATGTAAATTGAGAAGTATCTTGATATGGTGTTACACTTACACAAAAACTTTTAAATTCATCATTTATATAAAATCCATTGAGATGTTTATGGACTGCAATCCACATATCTCTTTGAGTGATTAGACCGCCATACTAAGATTCTTGTAAACTTAGAGACACACATAAAGTATCACAAATTGCATATAAAAACTCAAATGACATGTTTGTCAAAGTGAACTTACCATTTTAGTCTTCTTTTGTGCGAAGCTTTTAGAGCTACTTGTATGAGGCTAGTTAAGTCTTTCTATTTTGTTTGTTCTTCTCTATAATGTCCTGATTATTGACAAATACATTAATAAGATCATCCAAGAATTGGTACATCTAGAAAAATAAGTGTGATTAACTAAGTCTTCTTCTAAAAATGATAGGTAATAAATTTGGCCAATGATCCTTATTGATACCTTTTGGGGACATCGTAAATTATCCACTTCTTAGTATGAGTCCAATCATTTTTATATAATTTATATCATACTTGTCTTTACATATTACCTAGTATTTGATATATAATCCTCTTGTGCACATCCTTAACAACAAATCTAGATTGTAAGATATAATACAATAGTTAGTAAATATATAAACTTGATGTGTTGAGAGAAATGAATAATCAATATATTCTTACCTATATCTGAGTTTTAAATACATCATCCTTGTACTCTTGTGACATAATCCTCTAATCCTAATAAATGAGTGGAAATGATGTGAGTTAGTCCCAACCATGCCCAAAAAACTCCAAGTAAGCCACCTCCTCCTCCAATCAATTAGCTAGAGATCAAATCAAATGCCCATTTTTTATAAGTCTTTTTGTGCATTTAAATGGGCTTTTAATCATTTAGACTCATTCAACAAAGTGAATAGGATATTGTCACATACATTTTCTTAATGTACATCACATCAAAACTGTAACATATCAAATGGTTTACCTAATAAGAAGGTTTAAAAAATATACTCTTCTTACGCCATTGTAACATGTCACCATTCACACCCTAGCTCCTTGAGGCTCTTCTGCTCAACCTTTGACTTTCACCTCTTTTCCAAATACAACATCAACATTTTCAAGTTTTTTTAAGATTTTTAAGCCAGTTAACATCATTGGAAGATTTTTCTTATGTAACACCGTAATGTATTAACCTCAATTATCCTTCACTTAAACTCGATTCCATATAATTCCAAAGAAAAGAAGTAACGTGACATTTTATTACGTTACGTCGGGTTTAAACGTTCATACTTTGCCCTGTGGGTCCCATGAATCCATTAATCATATTCTCTACTCAAAATTCATTCATAAAACTCATACATAGCATAAAATAATCCATAAATAACAAATTTGAAGCTAAAAACCAAAAAAATTGCATTTATCTCACGGGTCCAGAATTCAAATTTTTGGCATTAATTTTAGAAAATCATAAGTAATTCTAAAAAAAATGGAAATCAAGCAAGTAATAGTTTTATGGAAAGCTCTAGGTGTTAACTTCATGCTAAAAATAATTCCAAGCTATGATAATATCATTTGAACTATGTTTGACAATAGAAAATTTTGAAAGGTTAGACTACCTAGTGTTTCTAATACAATTTACTGATATAAACTTCAAAATTCATAACTAATTATACAAAAACCCAATTTGGGAAAATTGTACCAATTTGGAAAGTTACAAATATTAACTAAAGAAAAAAAATAAGTTCAGAATAAAACAAAAGCAACCATAAAACTTATGGAACAGTAACAAAGGTCAGGCTACGCCCCTAATACTATTTGGAAGTTCAAAAGTTCATTTCTCCTTCTCTATAAATCCAAATGAGGTACTCTCAAGTGTTACAAAAATCTTATTATGTCTAGTTTATGCCTGTAAAATTTCATAACCATTGGGACAATATTTGACTAACGAATGGCAGAAGCAAAGGATCTTACCATTTTGCACAGTAATAATGCCAATTCTGTCAAAATTTGTCAAATTTAAAAATTCATCAAAAATTCTTTAGATCTCCAAATAATACGCACTTTATCTTTCTAAAAAACTCTAGGTAAGACCTATATTTATGCCAAATCTCAAGTCAAAAGGAGCTCATTTGGTCAAATCTTGATATAGCTCACAAATATGACAAATTTAACATCCTATATAGGTCAAAAGTGGTTCAAATAGTTTCTTAAAAGCTCTATCACCCTTTTGGGCAAGTTTAAAGTATAAACATAGCATGTACAAGCTTCACAAATGGTTTAAACTACCATGCATAATAATTTCATTATGCCACATGCAAGAATACACAATAGGAATGGGGTTACTAAGTAAAGAAATCATACATTCTCATTGATTTGGCTTTAATATTGATATATACAAAGTATCCACATACTTTACATTTGCTCACATGCTTACATCTCAAAATTATTATGTACATATCCACTTTGAAAATGGAATACATAAAAACTACATTTATGTCAAAATATAGCCTACTATGCTCCTTAACTTGCACTTTAGTTTCTTTGAGCTCCACCTAAACATGTTAAGATGAGAGAGGGAAGGAAGTGAGATTTAAGGAATTTCAATAGCTCATACACTTATTTGAGGAAGCAATCAAGGTATATAAACATGTCAAAATACACAAGTAGGCATCCAATACTATTAAGACTCATTCAACACATAGTTTGCATGCCATGAAATCATATCAATGCCAAGAATAAGCTCAAGGGATGTTTGGTCTAGCCTTACCCTATTTTTGAAACTTTTGGATTAGCCTCACCCTTGGTTTAGGGGACTTTTGACTTGATCTCACTCATCCATGAGACTTTTAGCATTGTCTCACCCATTCTTAGGAGCTTTTAGTTGCACATCACCCATCACAAGGGACTTTTAGTACCATCTCACCCTTAAGAGCAATTTCTCAACCAAAATATAACCATATTGGTACCAATATAACAAGGCAATATAAAATGGCATATCTCACAATGCAAATGCACATACAAGCATATAATGACCATCATACATCCAAGAATGTAAACAAGAAGGAGTGAAGAGCTACTTTGGCAAATAGACACAAGCTTCCCTCTTGATTATTCTCTTCCTTTTTTGTCTCACACCCATAACTAGATGGAGCTGAGGTCTTTGACCTAGACATAATAAATAGCATTCAATTATTCTTTGGAACAAGCCAAAGCAAGAAACACACTTAAGAAGCATACTTGGTCTATTGGTTCCATAATAACTTTATTAATGACTTAATGAAGCAACTACCATAATTCAATCTCTTAGCCTTCATTTCCTTCTCATATCTAAGCCTCTTGGTTCCATTTAGACTCTTTAAAGTTATCACAAACTCATTCCCAAGAGTCTAGATGCAAGTTGCTTCGTAAGGTTACATTATGGAACCTATTGACCTAACTCTCAATCTATAGCTTCTAAGTTTTCTTCAAGGGTTTCTCTCATCTTCTTCCATCACATATGACCCCAAACCAAGCTTAGAACTAGTTAAAAACACTCCCTACCCCTCTCAAGTGCTCTAGGTAACCATGAAGAGCAAAAGAAACTATGAATCATACCTTGTTTTCCTTGCTTCTTCAAAGTCTTTTCCTTTGCCTTAGTCTTCTCTTGGACTTTCTCAACTTCTCCCCTCTATATATGGCTCAAAACAGAACCACTTCAATAACCAAAACTATGAAAAGGAAAAAGAGGAGGAGGAGAATGAATTTGCAAAGAAAGGAGCTTGAATATCAAGAATTCTCTTACCTTTCTCCTTGTTCTTTCTTGGCTCTCCGTGAATTTCCCCCTTATCTCTCTGTCTCTTAGGTAGAGCTTCTTCTAGTTTTAACCAACTTAAAGTCGGTCAAAAGAAAGGAGAGGCTTCTGGGTTCTTTAAGAAGTAAAATTTCACTTTTTTACACTTTTTCTAGAACAAATCTTGCTATAGCTGGAAAAACCTCTCACTACAACAAGAGCTTATCAGTTTATTGCGAGAAATTACCTAGACTTTGTATGGGACACAAACTCGCTATAACAGACTGCATTCTCGCTATAATGAACTGGCACCCTTACTATAGCTAACAGGGATCCTAGCTATAACGGAAAGATTTAGAAAAATTCTAAAACCTCAAATGTTACATCTTATCTTCCTTTCTATTAAATTGACCTCGAGCCAATCTAAACTTATGTCTTGGGTTTAGATAATGTCAATGCCTTATAAAACACCATTTCTGATAATGAGAAAGTTGTGAAGGAGTTAAATTAAAGTTGCAAGATGGACAAGCTAACCCATTATGCATGTTTCATTAGATAATGTTTCAAGCCATAAAAAATTGCTAATGGTCTACATCATAGCTATAGGTATATTAAAAACTTCACTATGTAAGAATAAAAGGTTTCAATTCCCACATTCTATAAATCTATTAGCTTTTCTATAGAAATTATAGATAGACAATTTATATCATTTCCCAATGCTCTAGCCTTCTTAGAACTATTTTTGAAAGAAGGAATAAGCTCTATTTCATATACATCCAAGAAGGAAGATTGTTAGACATAAAAACTACTACCTATATGACTTGTACTCAAAGTGCCAAATGAATTGAAATCATTAGTGGCCAAACTATGATGTAAATTACGAGAATTGAAGCAAACTAATAATTCATTTTGTTAAAATCTCTTCCAAGCCTTAGAGTCCCTTAAGTGCCTCATCATGTTATCATATTCTTATCAATGGCATGCCATCTTATGTGCTTAGTTGTTTTAGAGGACATAATAGTCTTTGCAACCATGGCTTCAATGAAAAGTTATTTAGGTATTTTTGCAATCTTCTTTGTTTGCTTTTCACCTTAATATTTGGTTTCCATCTATATGTGTCATACTTTTTACACATGCCTTTATTTTCATCTTCCCCCAATATAGCATGCAATGTTTTGACATGCATAGATTTCGGTGTAGTTCAAGCGAATTTATTGATAGTTTTCTTGGTTTCATAAAAAGAAGGTGAAATATTTGTATGTTCAAAAGTATCAACCAATAGCTTCAATATTATTAACATAGCCTTATCACTCATTTAACATAAACACTTAATGTGATACACACCAAAAAAGGCAATTTTGGATGCTTCTTGCAACCTTCACACAAATTATGTTGAACATCACTAAGTAACTTATAAAATCTTTTCACATCATCATTTATCCTTTAGTTTGATGGTGGAATTGAAACCATCTATGTTATCCACACGTTCATTTTCATGAATCCTAAATACATCACAGACCATGTCCTACACAAAATTATCCCTACAAATATGTTCTTCTCTCATTTGTGGCCTTGACTGAGGTTCTATAAGAGCTTCATGTCTAAGTCTGTGCCATGCCTATCCCAAAAAACATACCCTTGTAGGAATGGTTTAAGAATCAAGTGGTCAAACACATCTTCTCTAACCTACCATTTCTTAAACCAACATTTAGGACATGAGCATATTATTCTACTTTTAACACTCCTATTGGCAAAGCAAAGTCTAGAGTTCATTTAATCTATCTAAATATTCACAGGTATTTCAAGGTTTAGTAATCCAAAACCTTTCCATTTCTAAAACTTAAAAAGAATTATTTAATTATTTAGTATTTAAAAAGGAATTACCTTACTAAGTGTGTGTTCATATAATTTATAAACTAACAAAGCCTCAATTTTATTTAAGAATTAAGGAAAAAGGAAACAACCACCAAGCAATTATATGCCAATGACAAGGAGATATAGAAAAGAACCTTCTCTTAAGTTCATTTACTTGACATGTTTAATGAGAAGGGTAGATAAAAGACTTACAAAAAGCACATTTATGCAAGGTATTATGTGAAGTTGACTTTGTATAATTGTTAGAATTTTTATTTAGAAATAAGGTTTAATAATAATATTGTTAATATATATTATTAATACTCACCTTTGCATCATTAATCACCATGCCACTATTTTGACTTTTGCTTTAAAATAGTGAGTGAGGCCACCTAATGACTAGCTTCCTTCAACTTTTTTCATTTTTGGAGTACAACTCTCTTCCTTTTCTTCTCTAACTCACTTTTTGCATACCTTTTCCTTTTTATGAATCAAAATCTTAAACACCTTAAATATGCATTTCAATTGTGAAGTTATATTAATTAAGCCTAAGACTACATGTAACTTGTCTACCATGAATTTTAAATACCTACATTATTTTGCGCAGTCTAAAAAATAGCACTTTTTAGGGATATAGTGGTACCATGACTATCATAACATGGACTAACTCACTAACACACCACAATTCAACGTTACAGACCCTTATCATGAATCCAATCTTATTAATTTTCTTTTTCTTCTTACTTGTTTCTATCCTTTGTTTCATAGTTTAATTGCTAAAGCTTCATTTCAGAATCAATGAACTTTTAAACTAAAAAAGAGTCAATCATTCCTTCAATCACTAATTCTAGAAAATAAATTAGCAATTCACAATGCATAATGCTAATTAATTTTCTTGCAACTTAAAGAGCAATGGTGGTGTGCAACAAATGCATAAATGTATACCCAATGACTAATCCAACAAGCTTTCAAGTGTATTGTAATGAAAATGAATTTAAAACCTAGAGCATCTCTCTTTTCCCAATGTAAACCTAAAACAAAGCAAATAGATGGAAAGCAAAAATGTGTGAAGATGGCATAATCACCAACAACACACTCACTAAGATGTTAAAGCAATGGAGGAAGAGGAAGAGGAAGATGGCAGCATACTAGTTAAATGCTAAGGTGTCAAAGAGGAAGAGGTGAGATGGTTGTAAGTATGATTATGGAGGAAGACGGCATATTGGCTAAACCAAGACCACAATTGTGAGCTTTCGTGAATGGGGGGTGCTAAGTTACTAGTCTATTTCACGAATGCCAGAAGGGGAGGGTAAATAAAGTGACTAAGTTATGGGTTTACAATTAACTATAGCTAACCCCAAAATTGGTTTAGCTACTGTTTAAAATAAATTATGGCTAAACCAAGTCTTAGCCACTGTTTATATTGAATTGTGGCTAAGACGAACAAAGACTAAGCCATAGTTTAATATAAAACATAGCTAAGTTTCATGGTTTAGCCATGGTTTACTTTAAGCTGTGGCTAAGTCCTAAAGTTTAGCCACAACTATCATTAAACCATGGCTAAACTATGGCCAAACCAAGGTTTAGCCATGGGTTAACGATAACCGTGGCTAAACTTTAGGACATAACCACAATTATTAAAATGGTTGTTGAGATTGTTTTTAACCATAATTTAGATAGTCGTGAATCATGGTGCGACCTCCATCGCAAAACCTTCTTTATTTTTTTGGTAAGATGTATAGGTTACATAATAATATAAGAATCAGTAAAGTATTGTTCTTACAAGAAAGGTTAATTTAGTACCAATTTTTTAATTATCCCTATTATTTAGAAAAATAAAAAATTTAAATTAAGATAATTATTAACTAAGAAAATAATGCAACTCATAAATAAATAACTAAATTACTAATTTATGAAAAACTTTAGAATTAGATTTCAATGTTTAATTCCTGTAAATGAATAAGAATAACTCATACAATTTATTTCTATCCTAATTAATAGTTAATTCTTTAATGCATATGCAATTCCCTTTTGAGATAAAACACATGTATTTATACTACTCTTATATTTACTTTTGTGATTAGAAGCTTTAACATAAACCTTTTAAGTTTTATGGAATTCAATGTACTCTTGCATATAGCAATTTGGCATGCATATAGGTTACAATCTCTCCTAAGTAGATCTATATCTCTATAAAATCTAAGTCTAGGTCTACTATTCAAGTGATCCCCTTTAGTAATTGATCTTTTAGTTCATCTCACTATAGACCTAATTTCACAAAAAGAAGCTAGCAATTTGCAAAGAAAAATAAAATAAATAATAAATTAATCTGAATAAAAATAGATTACATGAATATTTTAATTTAAATACTATCCATAAACATCTACATCCAAACCCCATATCTAAAAGGTTTAATTAGTTATTCATAATCAAAACTAAAATTTAAAAATTTAAAAAAATAAAAGCCTATAACAAACATAAAGAGGAACAAATGAAGATAGAAAAATATGGTGGAGCAATCTTTGGATGGAATTCCAAATCTCGGTGTCACAACCAATTTTCAAAGCTCTTCCTTAACTATGGTGCAAGTGTTCTTTTGCCCCTAAACATTTATTTAAACATCTTTGATCTAAGGTTACCTAGAGTTTCAAGTCCTTTTACAAAATTGCTCCTTTTTAACGAATTCCCTAATTTGTATTCTTACCAAACACATTCCCTAATAGGTCTCAATTTTGTATTTACCCTTGGAAATTAATTAAAACCAAATTAATTCCAAATTTATGCAATTATAAATGAAAGCTAGCTATTTAAAATATCCAAAATTTGCAAATAAGTTATGTACAATCCTAACATAAACTTATATGAAATAAATTATTTATTTATCAAAATTTATCCTAAAATATGCAAAAATATCTTAAAATAATGAGAGCTAACAATATCTCAACATTTTTCCAAGATGTAAAAATAATAATTTGAACCCTAAACACAAGTGAATTTTTAAATGGTGTCATGTGAGCTACTAGCTTATTCGTTGAAGATATTTGAACAATTCATAATGGTAACATATATATATATATATATATATAAAGTTATTTATCATATTGGCCTGAAAGATTTCAATAGCATCAATGAACTTCTTAAAAGTTTATTGTTATCAATTTATTATTAATGTTTTTAAAAAGGTATTATTTTAATCCTAACTCATTTAAGACTAAATTGATACAATAAAATTCTAGTTCAACACATCGACACAGCGAGTTCATTTTGGTATTCATGTAGTATTGATCATTAAGTAATACTGCAATTTATATTTTAACACACATAATTTAATTAATTAATTTTTGGTAAACATCACATACTCTAATTTTAAATTATGGTTGAGTTGGATTCTAAATTTTAAGTGAGAATTAGTTACTTAATATGAATGGAAATAGTATTATATTTTTTAGTATCATATAAGCAATTTCTATCTAGTTATCTGAAATATTTGATAAAGCAAGTATATATAATAAACATAATAAATTTCCATAAGTTGTGAGATTTAAACATAAATTTGGTCGTAAATCCAGATTAATTTCACAACTAGCTACTACACTTAATGATTTAAAATATGGCAAAATAAATTAGCCATAGCTAGATATGATGCTGGCTCAATGTACATATGTAATAACTTATCTCCCTAATTATTGTCTCGATTAATGTGAAACTCAATATAGACTAAATTTGAAAAATATCAACAAATATATGTCCATTACTTATATTGAGGCTAGTTCTCACACTTTGGGCTAAGTAGGATTTGCAAGCTAAGGTTTAAAATGATGACGCTTATTTTTATTTGAAAATGGAGCATGCATGATTTACGATTCTCAACTCATAGTTTAATTTATATACGATTTAAACATTTTGTATTTCACTTGAATATTAATGACAACCATTTAAATAACATTGGTGGTTGAGGCAATAACTTACTATTGTTGTAAATGTCATAGTTATATGGATGCCCATAACTTTCAAAGAGTAACTTTTTAATTTCTCATTTTATATTTAATGGCATATGCCTATAACCTAAAGGATTTACATTATGTAATTATAGATTAATTTTTTTATTTATGTCATTGTAACTCTAGATTTTTATAATTTAAGACTTATAAATAAAAGTTATATACCAAACATGGGGATCCTAGGTGAATAAAAATATTATTTTATTTCTCCCTTCAATTTTCTCCCTTGCTCTTATTATAATTACTTATATTTCTATTAGTTTTACAATATTTATCAACGCGAATCTCTAACAAATTAATGTAAGGTATCAATCCTTAGAACTTGGTGTTCATCATATTAAGGATAAGAAATTTTTAGTTCTTACTTTATATTCTCCATATATTATATATTTTATATTATTTATAAATTCAAAACTTATTCATATTTATGATATTATCCATTTAATGTTGACAAATTTCTTGGAAACCATAAAGTTAAACATAATCAGATGACCAGCAACTATATCAGTTTTAGTTTTGGTTATTTTATAACCGGTGCCTTTATCATCTAAATGAATAGTGCATATATACATATATATATATATATATAGAAAAATTCATGGCATTCTTTGATGAGTTGATGGCTATAAAAAAAGACTTTTTATTATAACTCTAAATTCTAATAGTTTCTAAACTTTATGCTATCGAAAAGTTTTAAAAACTCTCCAAATTCAACATGTTTATGATTAAGTTAATGGCTATTTATGACTTATATATAAATTAACCATTAAAGGTCAATAATGACTTGTCATGGTTATTGAAATAAAATTATAAACAATGGCTATAATGTGGCTATGAAGCCTAGAAGGTTATAAGATATGGTCATGTTGTTTATTGTGACAATTTATCTACAACTTTTTAAAATTCTAATAGAGAAAACTAATTGCAATTTCTTCCTATATATATGATTGATAACTTTCACTACAAAGAAAAATAAAAACAACATATATTCATCTTATACTTTAATTTATATTCTCAACCTACAATTAAATTCTTTATATGTATCACTTCAAAAACAATATCCTATATTCATATGACACTTGAATTAAGAAAATAATTCATTTTTATAAATTTATTGTGTTTAAATTTTGTTATGTAAAAAATACTTATTATAAATATTTGATGTTGAATTCATTTCATCATTATCAATCTTAAAAATACTTTAAAAGAAGCAAATCAAATATTCTTGCAAAATGTGTAAAGTATTTATCTTTATTTCTAACCAATTTCATGAACAATTAGACATAAAATATTATATAAATGGACTTACTGTCCTTGAAACAATTTGAAGAGAGAATATGCATCGGAAGTGGTAATTTTTTCAAAGAAGAAATATTATAAAAGTATGTAAAAAGAAACTTAATTATTCTATTTTTCATACTTTGAATGTGCTTTTATAGTAGCAATATTAAGGTAATTGATACTATAATGTTAATGAGTAGAAAAAAAATGCATAGTAATAATATATATGAAAATATAATATGTATTAGTTCTTAAAGAACTCCATATAATAGAATATGGTTTAGTTTTTGAAGAACAAATATGGATTATTTCTCATTTTACAGTTGGACATAAGATTTATAATGAAGATATATGTCTTGTAGATAATACTTAATGATAAAAACTATTTTTCTCATTTGATAATAGGTAATGTCAATGTCAATGTTATATCGAATAGAACATAGCTAATAAAAGCTCTGAAAGAACTATTATATTATTACATAGAGGATGAAGTTTATTATTGATGATGCATTACTTTTATTACATCTCAAAGTAATTTATTAAATTTCAAAGATATCCACTACAATGGATATCATATAAAGACTATAAATGAAAAAAAAATATTAAATATCTACCTATCATAGTTATTATATCAAGAAAAAAATATGTATTAAATAATTATTTGCATTGTCAAATATTTTATAATATACAAATATTAGTATAATTGAAATACATGCTATAGTAAATCAAAAGTTTACTGATTCAAATACATTTATTGTTTGGCATGATCAATTAGGCCATGCTAAATCATTTATGATGCGAAACAATTCAAAAAATTCTCATGTGCTACTTATTATTAAAGTAAATTAATTATTAGACTATCATTAGCTAAAGTTGGGTTTAGATCCCCTATATTTTGGAACATATCTAAAGACGTATATGTGGGTCCATTCATCCACCATGTAGACCTTACAAACATTATATGTTTTTGATATATGCATCTATAAAATAGTCACATGTATGTTTATTATCATCTTATAACCTGAAATTTGCAAGATTGCTTACTTAAGTAATTCTATTAAGAGCATAATTTTTAGATTATGTAATCAAGATAATTTGTCTTGATAATGCTAATGAGTTTACATTTCAGGCTTTTAATGTTTATTTTATGTCTTTTGGAATAATAGTAAAACAAAACAAAAACATGTTGCTTAAGTTTATATATAAAATGCTCCCATAAAATCATTCATTAAATACCTTTAATTAATAGCAAGACCAATGCTTATGAAAACAAAAATTTCCATTTCAACATTGAGATATGCAATTTTACATGCAATAACACTTATAAGTATCAAGCCAACGAGTTACTATAAGTTTTTTCAATTATAATTGGCTTTTGGTCAAAAGCTAAATATTTTCCCTCTTAGAATTTTTGGATGTGCATTATATGTTTCAATTACTCCATACACTAAAGATGGATCTTTAAAGAAAGGTTGGAAATATATGTTAATCATGAGTTCCTTTTTTTTTTTTTTTACTATACGATTTGCCAATTGTCATTTTGACAAAACAACTTTTCCAACATTAAAGGGGGATAATAAGTATATCAAAAAAAGAAATTACATTAATGCATTATCATTATCTTATTTAAATCCTCATACAAAGTAATGTAAACTATAAGTTTAGAAAATAATACATTTACAAAATATTACAAATCAATTGTTGAATGTATTTATTGACCTAAAGGTTGTCACTAAATCTCATATACCAATTGAAAATATTCCAATGTGAATTGATGTACTAGTAGAATAATTGGTTAATACAAATAAAAGTAAGTCACACCTAAAGCGTAGTAGACCAATCAATTCCAACAATAAAATCCTTTAAAAAAGAAGGAGTCTAAAAACTAATATAGTCATATTGATGAAGTAGATACTTCATAAGAGACTTAAGACATAATTAATCATAAAGCCCCAAAAGATGTTCATGCACCTAAAAATAATGAAGAGATCTCAATAATTTATGTTACTACAGAAAAAAAATGAAATAAAAAAGATACACTTGCTGACAACATTTTTTCATACAATGTTGTTGTTGAAATAATAAAACAAAATGAAGATTTTGAACTTAAATTTGTCAAAAAATGTAAACAAAGAGATGATTGGCTAAAATGAAAGGAGGCAATTCAAGCATAAATAAATTCACTTTCAAAACATGAAGTTTTTAAACTTGCAGTTTAAACACCTAAAATGTAAAGCCAAAATGATATAAATAGATATTTGTACAAAAAAAAATTAGAAAAATAAAATTAATAGATAGGAAGCACAACTCATGGTACAAGAGTTTTTGCAAATATTTGGCATTGACTATGAAGATATATACTCTCCTATGATAAATGCAATCATTTTAAAAATCTTATTAGTTTAGCAATACATGAAAAGCCTACTATGGATCTAATGGATGTTGTTACAACATATTTATATGGCTCATTATATAGTGAAATTTAAATTAAAATCCTTAAAGGATCTAAAATGCCAAAAGCATGTAAATGTTCCTAGAAAAAAATTATTCAATACATTTACATAAATCCTTATATAGATTAAAATAGTTTAGGTGTATGTGGTGTCATCATTTGAACAAATATTTGTTGAAGGAAAGTTATAAAAATAATCCAATTTGCCTGTACGTTTTTACAAAAAGATCTAGATCAAAATTTGTCATGATTACTATGTATATTGATGATTTAAATATTATTGAAATTTTTAAAGAGCCTTAAAAAGAAGTTGATTATTTGGAAAAAAAAAATCAAATGAAAGAACTTAGAAAGATAAATTTTTACCTTGGCTTGCAAATCGGATACTTAACAAATGAAATTCTTCTTAATCAATTAGTTTATACCAACACGATCTTGAAGCAATTTTATACCACAAGAATGTTAATAATTTCTAACTATAGAATCCGATTGCCTTTTGATTGAGGTGAGTGGCTTTTATTTTTATTTTTATTTTTATTTACCTTTATCTACTTTTTAACTAATTTTCATACATTCAACATTAAATTAATTTTTGACTGCAGAGTTCGATTGCCTTCCAACTAATGTGAGTGGTTTTTTTTGTTTTACATTTATCTATTTTCCATTTTTCAAATGCTCAACATTAAATTGTAATTAAAAATATATATTGTACAAACCTGAAAAAGCAACCCAAAAAAAAAGTAGAATTTCATCGACCTTGGCCAACTGAATGGCAATTGGTCCCATGGGTTGACTGCATTTTCAATCGATATACTTTTATTTATTATTATTTTTTAACTTGTTTTAATTTTTGTTATTTTTAATTTTAAAATTTTATAATATATATGATTTTTTTCAACATTTAAAATTAAAGATTTTTTACCATTTGAAAATAGTAATATTATCTATTAAAATTAATAATGAATATATAATTGTTAGTATTTAACTATTGGATAAATAAAAGTATTTGTCAGACAAACAGACATAGTCATTTGAAATACATGTTATATAAGTTATTCCCTTCTTTTCTTTTCTTTTTTTTAACATATTTCAATTCTCAATTTCTTTTTTTTTTTCTCTTGCTATTTTGTACTTTCTATGTCTCTTCTTCATTATACTATTTACTTTACATGTTGATTTCTACATTTTATTTCTCTAATTTAATCTCTATTCAGATTTTTACCTTTTTAATTTCAGTTTCTTTCCAAGTATTTATAAATAATTACTTGATAATATTTTTATGAAAAATTATTTGTTACTTAATGTTGTTATTTATTGATTTTTCTATAATAATATGCTTAATAATATTTGTATGAAATATTATTTGTTATTTAATGTTGTTATTAAATATGGTTATTTATTGATTATTTTTATGTGATAATGTAGTGAAAAAATATTTAAATTGTTTATTATAACAAAATAAAAATTCTTGATAATCAAAGATAGATGTATAATAGATTGAAACCTAGACATAAAGGATCTAATAATGAATTTTCATAAGAGGTGGAAGAGTTCATTACTTTTGGTTGTGAAAAAAGATCTAGTTTAAGACATGAAAAAAATTAAATATCCATGTTCTAGACATAAAAATACAACATGTCTTACTATTAACGAGGTAAAGTTTGATTTTTATAAAAGAGAGTTTCAACCTGTATATTAGCATTGGACATGTCATTATAAGATTGAACCATAGCCAACTAACAACCACTGAAACCACATTAAGTTCAAGACTAGTGAATGAAAAACATAATACTAGATATGAAAGAATGATTTTTTATGCATACAGCTAGATCTAATTTTATGTTGGTAGCAATGATAACATAGATTATAATGATAATATTAATCATATTAAGGAATCTCCAAATTCAAAACCTCGACGTTCAAAAGCCTTAAAATTTTTTGCACTATTAAATGCGCATTAACAACCACCGTAGGCATGATACATTAATCAATTTGAGCTATCTATTGCAGTGAGAATGTTAAATGTAAATCTAATAGCATATTTCACACCCAAAGTTTTAATCAATTTGCAAATTTGATAAAAGAAAGTTGCCCACTTGGTAATGTTGTATTTGAGAGTTAGTATAAAACAAAGAAACTAGTATCAAAACTTGGATTATTGTAACATCTGATCCCTCCGTAAACGTGAGAAACGTGATGTTCAGTTTCTTCGTAAACGTCAGAAATGGGTTAGATATAAAAGGAAGTCCCTAAAATAGAAGGGTTTGTATAACACCATAATGACTTAACTCTAACTAATCTCCCTCTAAGCTTGATTCCATATGATTTCCAAAGAACAATTATAAACCGTGGCATTTTTATGCTATAAAACGGGGTTTAAAAGCTCATATTTTGCCCCGTAGGTCCCATGAACCCATCAATCACATATTCCACTTAAACTCTATTTATACAACTTGTACATAGCATCAAACAACTTATAAACCACAGATATGAAGCCAAAAACTGAGAAAATACAATTTCTCAAATAAGCCCAAAAGTCAGTTTTTTGCTCTAACTTTAAAGAATCATACCTAATTCTAAAAAAATGAGAATCAAGCAAACCATAGCTCTTTGAAAATATCTAAGTGTTAACTTTACACTAAAAATAATGTCCAACCACAATCTCAGTGTTTGGACCATGTTTGACATAAAAAAAGAGACAGAGGTCTAGCTGTCCCTGGTACTGGTGCAGCTTGCTGTCATGAACTTCGAAAATCCATAACTAATTCCAAAAAAATATAATTCAGGCAAACTATACCTATTTGGAAAGCTAGAAATGTTAAATAGAGGGAAAAAATAAGTTCAGATCATTTCAGTAGCCCTTAGACCTCGAAGAATGATGGAATAGTAACTAAGATCGGATGGCTTCCCTAATACTGACACAGAACTTCAGAAAGTTCATTCTCCCTCTACAAACCTCTGATTGAGGTGCTTCTAGTTGGTATATGTCACAGTGGATATCTAGTTTATACCTATAAAATTACATGACAATCGGATACCGTTTGATCTATGAATGACACATATTTATTTTTGGACCTAATTGCACAATACAAGAACCAAAACCAAAAAATCCTCCAACTTCAACAATTCACCAAATATTCCCTAAACCTCAAAATATTACCTACTTTAACTTCCCAAGAAGCTCTCAATAGGCATGCCAAATTTCATATCAAGAAGAGCTCATTTAGTCATATCTCGACAGAGCTCATAAATTTAACAGTTTTGGCACCCAAAATGATTCAAAATGGGTCCAAATAGCCTCCCACATGTTCTAGCACCTCTTGGACAAGTTTTAAAGTATAAATATAGCATATATGAAATAATCAAGTGATTCAAATCATCATATATTTCAAATTCACTATGCTATGAGCCAAAATATACTATTACGTATAAGCTACAAAAGGGCCAAATTCTACATTTTCATTGCTTTGGCTCTCTACATAGTTCATATATCATTTATATATATTTCTACACTTGCTCAAATATTTACATCTCAAAAATAGTAGGTGCATATTCATTTTGGCACCTCTTTACATCAAAAGAACTAAAATAACTACACAACTCCCTAAGCATGCTCAATTGGCTCCTTGGTGTGCACTTGGTTCTCCTTGAACTCCACCTAACATGTTAAGATAGGAGAGGGAAGGGGGTGAGATTCAGGGAATCTTAATAGCTCATACTCATTCAAGGAAGCAATCAAGGCATATAAACAAGTCAAAGCATGCAACCATTCACAATTACACAACACATGCTTTCCATGCCATGTATATCATATCAATGCCAAGGATAAGTTCTAGGAACTTTTGGTCTAACCTTACTCGAGTTTTGGGACTTTTGGATTGGCCTCACCCTTGGTTTAGGGACTTTTGGCTCCACCTCACCCATCTTAAGAGACTTTCGGCACTACCTCACTCGAGCAATTTTCACAACTCAAAACACAAGCATATTGGTACCAATGCATCAAGGCAATAACATATGGCATGTCTCACACAACAAGCACTTACACAAGCCTACAATGACTATATACATCCAAGAATGCAACAAGAAAGAGTGGAGAGCTACCTTATTGGCTAACACAAGCCTTCCCTTTCAATTTCTCTTCTCCCTTCTTGGTTTCACAATCACAACTAGATGAAGTTGCTTCTCTTGAGCCTAGACACAACAAAAAGCATGGAATTACTCTCTCATCAACAATTATTCACAAGGCTAGGGGTTTCTTTAGAGTAAACCTTACAAAGTATAAGAAACTAGGGGTTTCTCTCTCTCTTGAGTTCCACTAACTCTCCTTCCTCTCTCAAGCTCTCAAGAAAGAAAGCAAAGAAGAAGAAGTAAAGATACATGAGTTTCTTGCTTATTCTTGACTAAAACAGAGCTTTCTTACTCAACAGTCCATGGAAAGGAAGCTTAGAAGGAGAAGAATAAAATCAAGAAGAAGAAGCATGAAGAGCTTTAAAGGTTCTTACCTTTCTTCCTTAGCTTCCCTTCTTTCTCTCTTAGTTTTTCCTAATTTCCCTCTCTCTCTCAAGTCTTTTTTTTTTTGTGCTTAGACGAAGCTTAGATCAGTTAAAGGAGAAAGGATAAGTTTGGATGCTTTAAGAAGTTAAATTCTCTTTTTTCACGCTTTTTCGGACTAACCCTAGCTATAGCGAAGCATAACCCTCATTATGGTGAGCACGTATCAGTCCCAGACCCTTGCTTTCGCTACAGTGCACGCTATAGTGAACAACTCCTTGATGTTTTTATGGGATGCCGTACTCGCTATAGCTAGAAGCATTTTCGCTATAATGAAAAGACACTCTCACTATAACTAGACCCTTTCTTGTTATAACAAACAGGTACATTCGCTGTAGTTAGGCCATTTCTCACTATAGCTAGCAGACTTAGAAAATTTCAGGACTTCAAAAATTTTCAGCTTCCTTCTTTTTTTTTCTTTTCTTTTTCCCGGTTGTTACAATTTGGGGCCAACTAAAATTAGGATAAAATTTTAAATATTAAAAAATAAGAATTTGAGGATTAAGATGCCCAAAAACCAGAGCCAAAAGAGCTCAAAAAATTTACCAAAGAAAGTAGGGGCATTTTTGTAACTTTTACAAAATTTTGAGAACTCACAGGAGTACTTTTTAAATAAAAAATTTGAGCTTTTCAGGGTTCTCAAAAGTCCTGAATACCATGGGAACCTCTAGAATAGTTGAAACCCCTCTGGTGAGTAATTTTGACTATCAGTTGACCGAAACTTTGACCAAATGGTTTAGAATGGTTTCAGATCCTTTTTGAGTGATTCCAAAGGTAATTCTTATGATTAAGAGCCTAAGAAATATGATAATAAATATGGATTTCAAAAAGGAGTTGATATGAGCCTAAAATGAAAAAGCCAAGAAAAGAGACTAAAATACAAAAGTAAAAAGTTGCATAAAGTGACTTTTAGCTCCTTCTTATCCACTTCCAGCAACTCCTCATTTCCACAATTTGTTTCTACCCCAAAAACAAAGAAGGAAGACATCTCTCTTGGGCGCACAAGGAGAGGAGATTTTAAAGAGAGAAAAAGCAAGAAAAGGTAAGAAAAGTATGGAATTTTATGCTCTTCCCTTGAATAAACTTGTTCCTCTCATTCTCCTCTTCATTTCTATGGTTTTATTGATAGATTTGGTGATGTTTTGAGTCTGGTCCAGAGGAGGAATAACATAATTTAAAGGAGAAGAACTTACCACTTAGAAGAGCACTTAAGAAAAGTTAGGAAATCAAAGCAAGTTGTTGTCTTCCATGCTTCTTCTTCCCTTCTCCTCCTTGTGATAATTTCATCCCATATAGAGCCCAATCAAAGGGAGATGAATTCTGGTCCTAGCAAGGAAGATTCATAGATTTTGGATTGTGAGAAGCAAGTAGATGCAAAGAAATCAAAGAAAGAAGCATGAAAACACAAGATAGAAAAGTTAGGGATTCATGAAGACATTGTGAAATCTGTTTTCATCTATGAATTTCCTAACTTACATGAGTGTTTGCTTGAGTTCCTAAGATCCCTAGAGACCTCCCCATACACCTCTTTCATTAAGAAAACAAAGCAAACCCATTACTTTCCTTTTTCATGTGTCATTTTAGCCTAGGGCAGAACTATAAGTTAGGGATAGTTTTAATTTCTTCCAAGCTTATTTTTGAGTCATATATGATGGAAGAGGATGAGAAGAAGCCTTAGAAAAAATTTAGAAACCATAGATAGTGAGACGGAGGTGTAGGCTCCATAATGTAACATAATGAAGTAACTCCTAGCTAGACTCCTTAAAATAATCGTATGATGACTCCAAGGAGCCTAAATGGAGTCAAGAATCATAGATTAAAGGAGAGAAGGGAGCCAAAATCATGAATTTTTGTAGTTTCTTTATTAAGTGCCTTATGGAAGCATAATAGAGCCATAAACAAAAGTAGCATCATATAAAGTGTGTATAATGCCAAGACTTGTTCCCATGAGTAATTCATGTTTCCTTTGGTGTGTCTAGTCCAAGAAAAATGATCTCGACCTTCTTGGTGTGTGAGATTAAGGGAGGAGACTCAAGACTTAAGAAAAAAGTGTGCAATTGCTTCTAAGGTAGCTCTCTTCCACCTTCTCTCATGCATGGATGTGTGCTTAGCTTGTCTTAGAATGTGTGCATGTGTATTTTCAAGTCATAAAAAATATGATAGCATGATTTCATATGCCATGATTTTATGATGACATATGATGTTTTATATGATGTTTATGATGTGTGCTTGGGTTTGCTTGAGTGTGGTGAGGCTAAGAACCCTTAGCCATGGTAAGGATGAGCCAAGAACCTTTAAGATTAGTTGAGACAAAGCAAAGAGTCTCGCAAAAGTAAGATGGACTCCCAAGAGCATGGTTGAGTCCAAGAATATCTTAAAGAATGGATGAGACAAGTCCAATATCCACAAAAAATTGGGTAAGGCAATCCACTTGCTTGGCAAGCCTTTGTATACTATGTATGACTTTCTTAAATTATGAAAATGTCTCTTGAATATTTGCACATGTCAACATGACCATACATATATTTATGAAACTTATTTGCATCCATTATGTATGATTGAATGGGAGATGAGCTATTGGGATTCTTTGAATCTCATCCCCCCTCTCTAATGTTCTAATATGCTAGGTGGACCTAAAGAGTAAGGCATGAGAGTCAACCACATGAGAGATGAAGGAATGACATTAAAATGTAAAAATTTTATTACTTTAAGGCTACAAGAATGGCATATGTTGTAATTCATAGATGTATATATCTTATGAAGTTATGAACATGTATAAATATGTTAATGTATGATGTATAAATGAGAGGATATGATATGTGAATGCTAGAATGTAATTTGAGTATGTAATGCTAAGTATTGTTTCTTAGAAATTTGATGTAAGTATGTATAATTGCAAGTGGCATAGCCAAAATGAAAGGCATGGAGTTTGGGACCATTTGGGCAGCTCACACAAGTCCCATTTATGCTTTTAGACTTACCCAAGAAGTGTCAATTCCTAAGAAAAATCATTTTGAGATTTTGGTATCCCATATAGAGTCAAAATTGACCATAATGGAACCTTACATTACTTTTTATCTAAATGAGCTCTTCTTGATCTGAGATTTGGCATAAAATTAGAGCTTGTTAAGAGCTTTTTGAGAAGTTAAAGAACATAATTTTTGAACATCTACAGAATATTTGATGTATTTTCAAAGTTGGCAAATTTTTTGATTTTGGTCTGATGCATTGTTCACTTAGTCCAAAAATGAAATCTGTCACATAGGACCCAAATGATGTCCAATTGACACAAAATTTTATACAGAGAAACTATAAATTTCTAGTGACTTGTGTCAACTAGAAGCACCTCATTTGGATGTCTATAGATGGAGATATGAATTTTCAAAAAATCTGTCCAATATCAGGAACTCTACCTGACCTTAGTTACTATTTGATTAGATTTCGAGGTCTGAGCATATCTGAACTGGTCTGGAGTTATTTTTTTTCCTCTAGTTAACATCCACAGCTTTCTAAATTGGTATCATTTGCATGGATTGGATTTTTTAAAAATTAATTGGACATTTTTGAAATTTGATATAGAATTTTGTGACAACACCAATGGACAGCTTAACCTCTGGATGATTTCTCATGTCAAACATCCTCTATGTTGAATGTTATGGTCTGGACATATTTTTATCATAAAGTAGATATGTGTAGCTTTCCAAAATGGCTAAGAATGCATGATTTTAATTTTTTTAAAATTAGTTATAATTTTTCAAAGTTGTGACAGAAAAGGGACAAAAGCTGGCCAAAAATATATGGGTATATTTTATGCTTCCCTTCGAGTTCCATGCGATGTAGGCCACTTTAATGATGCAAATGAGTTGTATTCATGTAATTAAATATGAGGATGTGTTGTATGAGTTCATATGGTCCACGTGACACTGAATGAAATTTTCATACACGATGCAATGTAAGAAAATACATTATTTTAATTCCATTTTCTTGCTCTTTCATGGAATCTATGAATGTAAAGCATGGAAATGTTGTGAAATAATCTAGAAATATATGGTATTACAATTATCTATTCAAAAAAGTGATGTTTACATTAATGAATGTATATTGTATCACAAAGATGATATAGACAAGATAGTATGTATATTTTGTGGAACAGCTTGATATAAAACCAGTCAACCTAATTGAAAGACAAAGTTTAAGGAGATTCCAATAAAAAGAATGCATTAACTACCAATCACCCTAAATTGCAAAGGCTTTATACTTTAATGAGTGTTATTGAGCTTATGCGGTGCAATTGGAATAATAGAAGACATGCATATGTACTATGTCATCTATCAAATGAAAAAGCACGGTAACAGTTTGATAGGGTATATCTCGATTTTGCCATGGAGCCATGAAATATTTAACTAGATTAACATGCAAATTTGTTCACTTATTGCAATCAATTTGCTTCACCATATTCATATTGGCTAATGATAATTACAACTTACAATCTCTCTTATGAATTGTGCATGACTACTTCTTATTTATTTTTTATAGCAATCATTCCCCAAACTATAAAAACTCAAGACTAAGATTTATGTATTCTTGCAAACACTAATTGATGAATTAAAATTATTATGAAAGAAAGGATGTCAACCTATGATGTGTCAAAAAAATAGAATTTTCATATCAGAGTAGCATTAATGTGGATGATAAATGACTTTCCAACATATGAAATATTGTCAAAGTAGAATACTATTAAAAAATTAGCTTGTCTTTATTATATAGACCACTCAAAAGCTTTTATCATGAAGCATAAAGGAAATAACTCCTGGTTTGATTATAAATTTTTATATTTTTTAATAATTTATATTTAATTTATGTAAATTAAATTAATCTTCATTTACATGAATATAAAATTTTTATCTTTTTTAAATTATTTATATTTAATTTATATATTTAATTTTTTAATTTGAATATAATCCACATTTTTGTTTATAGGAATGAATTTATACAAAAGATATATGTTTCTAAATGACTAGTCATCTTTTATATATTAAATGTGTAACACCCTAACTTCTAGCTCATACCCATCATGCCTTATCTACTCATAAACACATACTAAGCATACAAGGAAGATCATTTACTCTACCTTGTGTTCCTTCTACATGACATTATGCATGGGTAGATATCCACTTTCGTGTCACATGGACCGGGTGAGCTCTTTCTATGCATCCTCATGCTTAGTTGCACTATTAAGACTTATTTCAATCCCAAAAATATGCTTTAAACTCATGGAAAGCAAAAAGGAATATGAGACATGCAATTTCGTTTTCGGCAGATTTGGCTTCATTTCTGGGCTGAGTTTGAAAATTCATAACTAAATACAGAAAAATTGTAAACACATGATCTTGGTCATTCTAGAAAGCTTAAGACGTTTACTTCATGCTAAAAATATTTGGAAGTCTCAATATCTCACATATCATGCGTTTGACATCCGAAATCGTCCACTGGTCAGAGGGGGGGTTCTGTTACTGTCACAGTTTACTGATATGGACTTTGAAAATGTCTAACTAATTCCAAAAAAATCCAATGCTTACAAAAAAGATCACTATGGAAATATGTGGATGTTAGCTACAGAGAAAAAATATCTCCAGATCAGTTCATTAAGTCAAACTCCCGAAAACCGATGAAACAGTACTTCGGGTCTGGCTAGGTGACTGATGCTGGGCAGGAACTTCGAAATTGCATATCTTCCTCTCTAGATCTCCAAATGAGGTGCTTCTAGTTCCTACAAGTCACTGTGACCATCTAGTTTCTGTGTATAAAATTTCGTAGCCATTGGACTACGTTTGCCCCTCGGATGACACGATTCCCAAACTGACCAAATGAACAGTGTTTTCTAAAATCCGAATTTCTGATGTCAACTTTGAAAAATCATAGGAAATGCTATAGACCTCCAAATGACTTTATCTTTATCTTCCCAAAAATCTCTAACCAAGATCTAATCACATGTTAAATTTCAAAGCAAGAGGAGGTAATTTGGTTAACTCTTGACATCAAGTGCAAAAAGCCACTTTCTTGGCTAAAAATGGGGCTCATGGGGTCCAATCTTAATTCTTCTACCTCTATGACTCTTTGAGTGCATGAGAAAGCATCTATAGGGACCATCAATCATGGCTCAAGTGTCTAACAACCTAGATTGGAGAAACTCACTACCCCATACCCACTTAATCATTCATGTGGCCTATACTAGAATCATACTTTTCTTAATCAAAACTTACTTCTTCATTCATCATGGTCTCATTCTCATATATACATCATACATACATTAATTTACAAACATTCGTAGATGCTACATCATATACATCATTTATTTACATCCCTTGTCTTATGTACAAAATAGTAACAAAAGAGGCTCTTTACAAATCTTCATTAATCTTCCTAGCTTCAAGCTTGGTGGCTCCCATCTCTAGTCTCACTTGGTCCACCTAGCATGTTTGGATGGTGGAGAGGGGGAGTGAGATTCAAAGAATCTCAATAGCTCATCTCTCATTCAATCATACATATATAGCATGCAAACAAGTCTCACCATGTATGTATGGCATGTTAGCATATAACTTCATAATAAAAACATTTGCAACATTTAAACTGGCCATGCATAAAAGAAAAACATTCTCAACATGTAAGTAGGTCATACGTAACATATGAAAGCTTGCCAAGTACATGGATTAGCCTCACCCACTTACTTATGGATTTTGGACTTGCCTCACCCATATTTAAGAGGTTCTTAGACTCAACCCTTACTCTTTGGGAGTCAACATCACTTTTAGGAGACTCTTTACTTTGTCTCAACCAACTTGAGGGTTTTGGCTCATCCTCACCATGGCTAAAGGGTTATTGGCTTTTCCATACTCAAGTAACCCAAGAAATCGCATAAAACATCATTAAAACACATAAGGCATTATCATGCTAACATACTTCTCATAGCTCAAATCATACATACACACACGTAAGACAATGTAAGCACACAAATATGCAAGAGAGAAGGTGGAGAGAGCTACCTTATTGGCTATTCACAACCTTCCTCTTCAATTTGCCTCCTCCCTTGTGGGTTTCACAACCACTTCTAGATGGGAGTACTTCTCTTGAGCCTAACCACACAAGAAGCATGGAATTATTTCCTTAATACTTGATTCATAAGCTAGGGATCTCTTTCTAGCAACCCTACTAAGCATGTAAGAGCTAGAGTTCTCTCTCTCACTAGGAACTCATCCATTCTCCTTCCTCTTTCAAGCTCTCACATTCTTAAGAATAGAAAGCAATGAAGAGAGGGCTACATGACTTCTAACCTCCCTCGAGAGTGGTTTTCCACTCTCCCTCCTCTGAACCAAGCTCAAAACCTACTACTTTAACTACCAAACCGTGGAAAAAGAGAGGATAGGGGAGAAGAGCAACATACTAAGAGAAAAGCCATGGAAATCCTTATCTTTCTTGTTCTTCCTTCCTCCTCTAGGCTTCTCTCTCTCTCCTCCGCCCTTTTCTCTCTCTTAGAGTGAGCTTAAGTCGGTTACAGAGTGAAAGAAGGAGTTGGGACGCTTTAAAAAGTCAAATTCTCTATTTTCACACTTTTCCGGACCAACCTTCGCTATAGCGAGCCATAACCCTCGCTACAGCGAGCTCGAATAAGTCCCAGACCTCTGCCTTCGCTACAGCGTGCGCTACAGCGAGCAACTCCCTGGTTTTTGTATGGGGTGCCCAAACTCGCTATAACTAGAAGCATTCTCGCTATAGCTAGAAGGTAGTCTCGCTATAACTAGACCATTTCTCGCTATAGCGAACAGGTACATTCACTATAGCTAGGCTGTAGCTAGCAGACTTAGAAAATTTTCAGCCTCCAAAAATTTTCAGCTTTTCTTTTCTTTCCCTTTTCTTTTCTCTTTTCTTTTATTCTTCTTTCTTTTTCCTGGTTGTTACAAAATGTAAGGTGTTTTGTGAATGACCACTCATTGTGCGCATAGAATGACAATTTCTGTTACTATGTGTGCACGTTACTCCATTATCTGTGCATCTTTCTTTTCAGAAAACTGAATGACAAATGCATGCCAATGTGTAGTAGATTTCAATGACAATTAAATACTTTTTATTATTTTTTTATATATACACTCTCAGTCTTCCTCATTTGAAAAAACTCCCATTTCATTTTTTTTTTCTGAAGCTTGAAGGATTCTTTCTTCTTACAACATTCATTAATCACTCTTTTCATAATCCTGTAAGGTAAAAATATTAAAGTACACACACATTTACTTAGATGTCTCGACGCACATCTAGTAAAGGCAGAGCAAAACCTCAAAATCTCCCTCCCCCAAATCAAGTTCAAAAAGAGTTTACCATATTAGGAATAATAACTAAATGGCTTATTGAACCAAATGGCAAAGGGTTACTATTTATTATTATTTTTTTTATCAAATATCATTTTCAATTTCAATTGTTCATAAATTTAATTAATACATATTTAATTTACCTACTACCTAGGTTTAAACCAAATGACAAGGCTATGGGTACCTGTATTATTAATATTTTTAAGAGTAAACATGAAGGCCCATGGAATTGTTAGATAAAAGTCCCTTAACCATACAAGAAATTAAGATTTTCTAAATTTTAGATTAATTTTCCCATTATTTTTTTACATAATTATAATATTGTATTTTTTCTTTTTATTTATTGGGCCTTTTATTTTTTTTTAGAGATATTATCATTAGATACCTAATCATCACCATTAGATTTAACTGAACTAAAAGACAAAAGTAATTAATCATTTAAAAGATTTGATTGGTGATGTTTGAGATGTGGGAAAAAAATCACAATAGATTGGAGAATCCATATTAGATGAGCTATGTGAACATTGAGGCACTCAACAATTTTGATAAAAAAAGTGCACAAAGGAAAAAGAATAAAGCTTCTAACACTGAGTTCAGTTCTTCTTTGCACACTAGAGGTTCTATTTCCAAGGAAGAACATGCTAGAAAATTGGTAACTAATTTTGTTTCTTTCAATAATTACTTATTGTTTTCAATATGTATTTTGACTACTAATATATTTTTTAACATAACAAAGCATAGGAACTAGGAGGGACTCAGTGTGTTCAAAGGTGTTCTCAAAACATATCAACATCTAAACAACAACACTTGCAATAACAAAAAATCACAAATTGTTTGGGTAAGTTTCCTTTTATATTTAATTTATATATTATTACAACTTTTTATTTTAATCATTTTTATTTCTTCAGGACAAATGTGTTTGTTAAAAAAATGATGTGAAAAGTTCAAGGGATAATATAACAGACTTGGATTTATGGTTGCTACTTGCTAGTAGAAAGAAAGAAGGCTTTGTTTATGGGATGGATAGTATCTCAAATACTATAATTGGAAATTCAACTATGGGATACACCGAAGGATTTTACAATAGTCAAGTGCCACCATACTCTCACTCCTCCTATATACAAAAAATGATATGAAATGAATTTATTAATTAGACAAGACAAACTTATCATGCTCAATTACAAGAGAAGTAAACATAGATAGAAGAACTTAGGTCACAATTATAACATTCAATTTTTCATAAAAACACCAAAATGAGTCAGTTTGAAAAGTAAATCCTCTTAAATGAATAAGTTGAAACCAAATAAAATTAGAATAAAATTTTAAATAATGAAAAGTAAGGATCCAAAGTCTAAGATGCCCCAAAACTAAAGCTAGAGTAGTTTAATAAAATTGCTTAAAAGTATAATGGCATTTTCGTAAATATGAGCACTTTTTGGAAAACTCATAGGAGGACTTTTTAAATGAAAAAATTGAATTGTTTGGGGTTCTCAGATGCCCTAAAAATTATAGAAACCCCTAGACTAGTTCAAACCCCATTCGGTGTATGTTTTTGAACATTAGTTGACCTAAATTTTGACATTTTTGTTCGGGAAGGTTTTTAATTCAAATTGAGTGATTCTAAAGTTATTTTATAAATTAGAGGACCAAAATTTTTTGATGAAAAAGACACTTCTCGAAAAGAAATTAAAATGAGTCTAAAATGAATTAGCCAAGCAAAGGGACATAAATGGCATTTTTAAAGGACAATTTCCTTTTTATTAACTTCTTAAGGTGGCGTCCCTTTCTCTCCCTCATCTTGACTAACTTTGCTTCCGTCTAAATAGAGGAAAGTTTTTCCCAAGAAGCACACACAAGAAGGAGACCTTAGGAGGAAGAGAAACCAAGGTAGAAGGTATGGAAAATCAAGGTTTTTCATGGTTACTCCTTTAGTAACTTTGCTCTCTTCCTTCTCCCTTTTCTTTCTATAGCTTTGGTAAATGATATGGGGCTATTTTGGGTTTGATTTAGAGGGGGAAGGTTAGACTTTAAAGGAGAAGGCTTAAGCAAATGAGGAAGCCCTTAAAGAAGCCAAGGAAACAAAGTACATATAACACTTTTCTTGCTTCCTTCTTGTTGTTTTCCTTAGTGTGTTGTTCGGCCTTAAGGAGAGCATATAGTAGGCGGATTTATTCTAACCAAGAGCAAGCAAGAAACCTAGTTTTTAGACTATGGGAAGCTAGGAAATGCAATGAAACCTAAAGGAAGACCATTAAAATTTAGATAATAAAGCTAGGGATTCTTGAACACAATGCAAAATCTAATTTTCTCCAAGGTTTTTCTTGCTTATGTGAGAGTTTAATTGAGTTCCTAGGACCCCTAGGAAGCCTCCTAAGTGTCTCTTCTTTCAATAAAACAAAACAAACTTCATGGGTCTAAAATGAGACACAGGTCTTAGCCAAGCATGGATGAAGGACCTAGGGAGTGTTTTAAATTTTTCTAAGCTTAGTTTAGGATTAAATGTGATGGAAGAACATTAAAAGAAGCTTTAAGAAAAGTTTAGAAGCCATAGATTAAGAGTTAGAGATATAGGCTCCATAATATGACATAATGAAGCAATTCTTAGCTAGACTCCTCAAAGTGAATATGTGATGGGTCTAAGGAGTCTAAATGGAGTCAAGAGTCATAGATTGAGAGAGAAAATAGAGCCAAGATCAATAATTATCATATTTTATTCATTAGGTCCCTTATGAAGCTATAATAGTGTCTTAGAACTAAGTATGCTTCTCTAGTGTGTGTGTGTGATGCTAGAATTTGCTTCCATGATATAATGGTATCCTACTTGACGTGTCTAGGTCAAAGGAACCAAGTTCCACCCGCTTACAAGTGTGTGACCTTGAGTGAGGAAGAATAACCAAGAGAAAAGCTTATGTTCTTGCTTTAAAGGTAGCTCTTTAACCTTTCTCTCATACATTCTTGATTGTTTTCTTGTTTTTGGATGTGTGTATGTATGTTTATGCTATGAGAAATGTGTATAGCCATTTTTCTACATGTCATGGTACCATTATATACATCAAATGTGTCTTATAAATTTGTTTTGGCTTGAATGGGTTTGGTGAAATCAAAAGTTCTATAGTAATGGTAAAGATGAGCTAAAAGTCCCTAAGATTTGGTGAGATAAGGCCAAAAGTATCAAAAAGAGTGAGGCTTAATCAAAAGTTCCTTGAAAATGAGTGAGACAAGACCAAAAATTCTAAAGAAATAGGTTGAGACTAAACTAATGCCCTTGAGAGCTAATGTATAATATGTATGAGCTTCTTGAACGTGAAAATTGTTTTATGTATGATTACAAGTAGCTTGATCTTCATGCATGCATTCTTTGACTTGAAAATGTGTCCATTATTTATTTTTGAAAGGGTTAAGAGCTATTGGGATTCTTAAAATCTCACTCTCCTCTCTCCAATATCTAACCATGTCTAAGTGAGCTAAGTGGACTAAGGGGTGGGAGCCAACAAGCATAAGAAGTAAGACTTTGACATATGTATAGAGAAATGAGCTTTATAAATGTATTTTAATATCAAAAATTGTAACCATAATATGTATAGATGATGTAGATACTTGAACACACTTAAATGTATGTACATATGATGTATGTCATTATTTTGGGAGCATATAAAAGCGTATGTATGATTTTACCACCAAAGAGCCCATATGTGATGTGATTTCCATGTATATGATAACAAGTAGTATAGTGAAAATGAGCTCCATGATATTTTGAACCAAGTGGTATGTCTCTCTAGGCTGTGAATGTCAGTTTAGACGTGCCCAAATGGCCATGGGTGATCTAGGAAGCAAGTTGACACCATTTTGAACCATTTAGAATACTAAAAATAACCAAATTGTGAACTGAACCAAAATTTGACCAAATGAGTGATTTCTTCCATGAATTTTGGCCAACAAGTAGGTCTCATCTAGAGACTTTCACAGAGCTAAAGAGCACCTAATTTGGAGCTCTAAAGAATTTATTATGATTTTTCAAAGTTGAGAAAAATATGTTAAATGGTAAGATGCACTATTCATATGATCAAATTTCGTTTCCTTATCACTCATAAGACAAATGGTATCCAATGGCTATGAAAGTTTAGAAGCATGAACTAGACACCATAAACTTTCCATAGCCACCGAGATCATCCCATTTGGAGCTCTGTAGAGAGAGAATCAAATTTTTGAAGTTACATGACAATACCAATAGCGTAGCATAACCTCTGGTAATGTTCTATCAATTTTCGCAGGCTACATGCTTCTTTTTTTATCTGGATCTATTTTTAGTCAAAATTCACAACTTTCCAAAATGGTATGCTTTGTTGGATTTTGATTTTTCTAGAATTAATTATGAATTTTTGAAATTTATATCAGAAACTTGTGACAGCTAACTTGGGTAACTAGACCTTTGGTGCTAATATGTTGTCATTCATGGTCCACTTGATGTTTTTATGGTCTATAATGATTTTTAACCTATGGTTGACATTCAGGGCTTTCCAAAAAGTTATCATTTGCTTGATTTCTATTTTTCTAAAATTAATTATGATTTTTCAAAGTTGATGTCAGAATTCTGAAAAGTTGAACCCGAGGCAAACTCCTTTATTTTCTAGTGTGTGGCTTCCAATCTGAAATGGGTGTAATGTTTTATAATGTTTTATGACTTGTATGGATGGATTATGAGTTGAGGATGACATTAGAGAGTTCATGGGGTCCATGGAGCAAAAGAGAAAATTTTAAAGGCTTACGTAACACTATTTAATACATTATTTTTATTGATTTTCCATGAATATCATGTATGAAGTTTGATTGTGGGAAAGGAAGCTAGAAGGATATGGTGTTACAACAAGTAAATGAATTTACTTGTCTTTCTCATCAACAATCTTAATCTTAAGCGAGACCAAGTTCATCATAAGAAAATCTAACTTTGTGTAAACCAAACAATTCTCATATTAGATATCAAATAAGAGATAACCAAAATAATGAAGATGATTATTAGGATAATATTGATAACAAGTAAATTTTGATTTTTTATGTATAATTTTTGTACATAATTGTAAATGTATATATATACAATTTTTTTTGCAATTTTCTTAATTTTAATTCCTGTAAATTTAATACTTCTAATTGATAAAAACCATTTTAACTATTTTTATCACATTCAACAAAAATTTATATCTATTGAGCTATATATGATCTATCAAAATATTTAACATATATATCAACTTTAATATATAATATATATTAAATTTTAATGAAATTAAAAAATAACCACAAATAAAAAAAAGGCTTTATTAATTAAGAAATGTAAAATGAGTGAAATGTAAAATGTTAGTGGAAATTTAGTGAATTTTTTGGATTTCTCGTGCCAATTATAAAATTGGGTACCATCTAAATTTGTTGTAATGTTCCTTAAGATCTATAATGCCAAATTGAATTTGTAATACCCAATTTTTTAAAAACTTCTAGACATTAAAAAGAAAAGTTAATTGACATGATAATAAGGGACTAAAGAAACGAAAAAAAATGAAAAGAAAAGACTAAAAGAGCAATAGATGTAAAATAAAAGGAAAAAGAGCTAGCCTAACCGAAAAGTGAAAAAATTAGGGATTTAAATATCATGAGATTTAATATAAGATACTCATATCCTCATCATATATAATAAAACAAAATTAATAGATTAACCAAATGAGGGCAGAACAATTAAGTCCCTGATGATGTACAAATTAGGCTTTCCAGTAGTGATATTTTAGATTGAATTTAGATTATTTTCCTTAAATCTTCTAAACAAGTGTTTTTAATAAAGTAGAGAGCCTAAATTTTAATATGGAAAAGATAATTTTTGAAAAGGATAAAAAATGAGTTCAAACAGAAGGGCCAAATGATAGAACGTTAATGGAATTTTTGACATTTTAAAAAAAATCTCCTTTTTGCTTTTAAGCACCGTGCCATCTGGTTCTTCTCCCCAAAATTAACATACTCTATCCCTCAAAGAGATAGGAGAAAGAGGAGGAGAGAGAAAGGAAGAAGAAGTTAAATAGGTAAGAAAACTTGCATAATTTCATGATTTACTAGTTAAAAACTCATTTATCCTCTTCAAACTCTTTCTAACGGTAGTTTTAGTTTCTTGAAAGGATAATCTTTGTGGCTGACTTCTTAAGAAGAAGAGGAGTTTTTGAGCAAGTAATTGTAGCATTAAAATCACCATCCAAAAAGCTTTTCGTTAAGGTATGCAACAAGCTAAATCTTTACTTTTCTCTTGAACTTCTTCTTCCTCTACAATTTGGCCTCAAGAGAAAGAGAGAAGTAAGCTTTTATTTGATGAAAACTTGATAGAAATAAAGATTTTGAAGTGAGAAGAGTAAGATTATACAAAGAGAATTGCCAAGAGAGCCATAGGAAGCAAATTAGAGTCACCTAAGGTCCCAAATGAATTATGGAAGATGTAGAACCCCAAAAAGGTGATTTGAATCTTCTAAGGTCATACTTGAATTAGAAAAGGGTCAAGGATATTCTACATCCTCTAAATTTCCCATAAAATTGACAAGAATCCTATGTAGGGCAATATGGAGTATGTCTTGACCAAGGGATAGATCAAGCACCTAGAAAGTGGTTTCATGGATTATAAGGGTTTTAAGAGATATGGATATGAGTTATGAACACTAAAGCTATTGGAATGAATTTAGAAGGCCTATTTTGAGAAGTGGAAGTCTAGGATTCAAAAAGGATTTAATGAAGTGACTTGGTACTATACATGTCTGAGCTTGAATATGATAACTCTAATAAGTTCCATTACAGTCATATGGCTCATACAAAGTGAAATCTTAAAGCATATAATTGAATTATGAGAGTCACCACTTAAAGGGTTTAAAGTAGCTTGAATTTACATTATGAGTTCTAGTAAGTCTAAGTAAGTAATGAAATGAGTTAGAGTGAGTCCTAATAAATTGCCTTGCTTTTAAATTGATGTATTTAGGTCAAGTTTAGTGCAAGTCCATCCTTGTGTAAGTGCCAACTCGAGAAGGACTAAGGCTAAAAGGAAAGAAACAAGTGGACTAGTGGTACATCAAAGGCTTTTAACTTCTAAAGGTAGCTCACTATCCCCTTTCTTACATGCAATTAGGTGTCTATGAGTTGAGATACTTGTATGTATTGATTGTTGGATAATTGCATAAGTATTTTTTGAATTGGCATCTTAGCATGACATTTATGCATAAGCAAGTTAAGTTTGGGCTCTTAGCTTTAGATGGTGAGGAATTAAGCACAGAAGTTCTTCCCTAACCTAGAGTTAAGCCTAGCTAGTATGTTTCCATGTCATGGCTCAATGAGTATAAGATTTTCATGCCAATTTCATGTTTGAGTTGCTATTATGCATCAAACTTACATACTTGCATTTCTCATGATCATCCCTTGTATGCATTGATTTGGAATAAGTATGACTACTGAGATTTTTCTAAGAATCTCACCTTTTTAATCTCTCACTAACCATGACAAATACATCTAGCAAAGAAAAGGAACTAAAGAAAAGTTAGGTAGGATTCATTGGAATTGTAACAATGAATGGAAGTGGGTCTACTAACTGTGATGTTGCTGAAGGATCCTAGACTAGATATAGGTCTCAATCTCACTCTAGAAAGTCAATTAGAGGTTAGGATGTGTAGCAAGATTGCTTTTGATGTATATATTGGCTTTGATGTATATTATGGAACAAAGTAGTAGTGAAATATGATGTATACCATAATAATATGAAATAGCATTTCATGTACAAGATTGAGACTATGAATGTATTGCATTTTGATGTAGAATATGAGAATGGAACATGCTTTGATGAATGAGATATAATGAGCCTTATATGCTTGCATGGATGTAAGATAGTGATTTTTAGTAGCTACTCATATTTTATGTATTGGCCCCTGTGGTAATGAAGTATGACTACATTAAATTTTGCCCAAAGGAAGAGATTATACTTTAGAGCTCAATTGGACCACTTTGGAACCAAAATTTAATCCAAATGAGCTATAAAATGTAACATTACCCTTGACAACCTAAATGATCTAGTTTAAGACTAAAATTTGGTAAGTAATTAGGAGACATATAGAACTTTCTAACAAGTTAAAGTTTACACTTTTCTAAGCTCTAAAAAATATTTAGTGAATTTTTAAAATTGGCCCTAAAAAATTATCACACACCAATTATTGTCCATACTGTCATGGTCTCAGATTTTATGACTTTTGAGGGGGACAAGTGGATTCATTTTAACTTAAAATTTTTGTAATAACAAGTTTAAATTATAAGCTTTTTATAGATACTTAATTTGCATAAATTATAGTTGTATAACCAAAGTTATGAATTTTTTAAACTAGGACCTTATTATGTCAAATAAGTCAAAATTGACTATATAGCTTTCTTATGCAAGTTGGCCTTATCTTATGATCAGTGGATCAAAACAAATATGTGTATGAAGGTTATTAATAGAAAAGAAAAGAAATTCTATTTTTGGCCTCATAAGTTCATTTGAAATAATGAATGGATACAATACTACTGTTAACAGTTTTGAAGCAACTGGTTTTGTTGCCTATAATGATAGATGATGTGAAAATGGCTATATAAAGCTAGTTATCCTAGAATTTTGATGTGACTATAGTTGAGGGATTTAAGGCTAAGTGGGGTTATATTGAAGTTGATAATAGAATCAGCAAGTGAAGACCAATTTTTAGGAATTTCTGTTTCTAAATGCCTGGGTTAGTTTTTCCCATATTTGTGAAGCTTTTTATTGTTATAATCTGTATTTTAGTTCATAGTGGTCATGTTGAATGAATTCAGCATGATTTAACAATTGCATTTCATTTGTTTTTATTTTGGTTGGAATTTGAAATAAGTGAGACATTTTGCAACCATTTTTGCTTCTGCTTTTCTGTTACTAAGGAAAAAAAAACCTACACATTAGTATCAAAGCACCTTTATTATGAGGACTTGTGTGAGGCTTATGCTTAAGAGTTAAGTGATCCAAAACACTACGGCTATTCAATCAAAATACTACTTTTTAGAGACATGGATGCTGAAGTAAATTTTTCATTAGTAGCCCTTCCTATGTTTGATAGTGAAAACTATCACATGGTGGGCAGTAAGGATGTAAGCTTATCTTGATGCCCTAGACATGTGGGAAGCTGGTAAAGAAGAAAACTATGAAGTTCCATCTTTGCCAGCAAATCCTACCATTGCTTAGCTTAAAAAGCACAAGGAAATCAAAGGCAAAAACTTACCTATTTGCTATTGTCTTATTAACCATCTTCACCCAAATCATGACATTAGATTCTACTTATGCCATCTAGAACTACCTCAAGGAAGAATACCAAGGGGATGAGAAGATTAGAAGCATGAAGATGATGAATTTTGTAAGGAATTTAAGATGCAAAGCATGAAAGAATCTAAAACCATCAAAGGGTATACAGATAGACTTCTTTGCATTGCTAACAAGGTAAGATTAATAGGAATTAAGCTTTCAGATAGTAGTTTATTTAAAAAAATCTTGTTACCTTGCCTAAAAGATTTAAAGCAACAATTTCTTCCTTAGTAAATGCTAAAGATCTATCAAGTATTACCTGGGTAAAAGTGCTTAATGCCGTGCAAGAAGTTGAGCAAAGAAGATGATGTGATAAAAAGAGTCTGTGGAAGGAGCTTTACAAGCCATAGATTAGTCAAAGTGGCACATGGAAGAAAGCAAGGGAAAGAAGACCAATGCTGGGACTGAGGCTATTGCAAATACCATAGGAAGCCATAATAATAACAACAATGTCAATAAAAATGGAGGATAACATCCTTTATGTCAACATTGTGGCAGAGAAATCATCCACACTACAAATGCCAGAGAAAAGTAGATATGAAGTGCAGAAAATGCAATAAACTTAGGCATGTTGTAATTATTTGTAGAAGCAAAGATCAACGGCAAATTAATGAGGCTTAGATTGCATATCAACAAGAAGAAGAATAACTCTTTGTTGCTACTTGTTTTGCTAGTAGAACTTCAAGTGAGAGTTAGTTAATTGATAATGGCTATACCAATCATATAACATTTGATGAGGAGCTTTTCAAAGAGCTTAACAGATCTACTACTTCCAAAGTTAGAATTGGAAATGGTGATTATATTGTTGTAAAAGGAAAAGGAATTGTTGCAATTGAAAGCTATGTAAGTACTGAACTTATTTTTTATGTTCTATGTGTACTTGAAATTGATCAAAATCTATTGGGTGTTAAGCAACTACTAGAAAAAAAGCTTTAAAGTTATTTTTAAGACCAAAGTTATCTAATCAAGGATGAAAAGGATTAAGAAGTGATCAAAGCTAAAATGCAAGGTAAGAGCTTCTCCTTGAATCAAATAGAGGAGGAGCATGCAGCCTTTTCAATTCAGGAAAAAAATAGTAAAGGTGTGGCACAAAAGGCTAGGTCATTGTCATCACAAGACCTTAGTGTTTATGAAAAAGAAAGAAATGATGTAAGGTCTACCTTAACTTGAAGAAAATGTACCTAGTTGCAAAGCATGTCTGATAGGCAACTTGTCAAGGCAACCTTTCAACAAAACAAGTTGGAGAGTAATAAAAGAATTATAGTTGATTCATAGAGATCTCTGTAGACCTAAAAAAAATCCATCATTAAAAAAGAGCAGGCATTATATAGCATTTATTGATGATCTAACTAGAATGTGTTAGATCTATTTTCTAAGGTTTCAATATGAATTAGCTGGAGTGTTTTAGAAGTTCAAGGCCTAAGTGGAAAGGCAAAGTAGATGTAAAATTCAAGTCTTCATATCACACAATGGGACCAAATGCACTTTAGACCTAGTTTAATTATTTTTTTAGACTAATTTAATTGCTTTTATGAGCAAGATGAGATTGAATATCAACTTATAACTCCATACACACTTCAATAAAATGAAATAAGTGAGAGGAAAAATAGAACAATCATGGAGATGTCCAGATGTATGCTTCACAGGAAGGGACTTCCCAAGGAGTTTTAGGTAAAGGCAACTAATATTGTAGTATTTTGCTGAATAGATACAATAAAGGTAGTGAAGGATAGAACACCATTTGAGGCTTGGTATAGTTTTAAACCATCTCTTCAAAACTTCAAAATATTTGGTTGTTTGTGCTACTCTTATGTGCCTCAGGTGAAAAGAGATAAAGTTGACAGAAAGTTAGAACTAAGGATTTTCATTAGGTATATCATATTTTCTAAGGCTTATGGAATTTTTCATCCAAAAAGTGGAAAACTCTAGTAAGTAGTGATGTGCATTTTCTAAAGGATGAACAATGGAATTGGATAGAGGAGAAGCAAGATCACCTTGTGGTGGTTCAATAATTTGATGGTCAAATTGATGAGCAACCTGTTAAAGGTACTAGACTACTCTCTAATACATATTAAAGATGTAATGTTACTATTTTTTAGCCCACATGATATAAAGAGGCAAAAGTAGATAAAGGATGGATATCTGCAATGAAAGAAGAGATCTCTATGATTGAGAAAAACCAAACATGGAGTTGGTAAAAAAGCTTCTGAACAAGAAGATGATTAGAGTTAAATAGGTCCATAGGACCAAATTAAATACATATGACTTAATTAACAAGCTTAAAGCAAGGCTTATTATGAAAGGCTATGCATAAGTTTTTGGAGTAGATCATTACTCAGAGATTTATGTAAAGCAAGACTAGATTCCCTCAAGCTATACTAACTCTTGCAACTCAAAAGAGTTGGAAAATTTATCAACTTGATGTCAAATCTACGTTTTTGAATGGTTTTCTACAGAAGGAAATTTATATAGAGCAACCAAAAGGATTTGTTGTGCACGAAAGGGAAGATCAAGTGTATCTACCCAGAAAAGCCATCTATGGATTAAAACAGGCTCCAAGAGCCTAGTATAGCAAAATTGATAAGCATATGTCTGGATGGGGAATCAACTCTATATATTAAGCAATCAAATTCTAACATTATGGTAATTTCTTTATATGTTGATGACTTATTACTGACAAGAAGTAATTTTAAGTTAATAGAAAACTTTAAGGCTAAAATGAAAAAGGTATTTGAGATGATAGACCTTGGGGAAATATCCTACTTCCTTATGATGGAGATTTGACAAGCCCAAAATGAAGTTTTCATATGTCAAAAAAAATGTAAGGGAGATTCTCAAAAGATTCAAAATGGAAGGCTACAAACTTATAAGTAGTCCATTGAATCAAAAAGAGAAGTTGCAAAGGGATGATGGTGTAAAAAAGGTGGGTGAAGGAGCCTATAGAAGTCTAATTGTTTGTTTAATGTATATTATAGCAACTAAGCCTGACATATTACAAGCTGTAAGTACGTTATGAAGGTTTTTAAGTTGTGCAAGTGAAATACATTTGAAAGCCATAGAGAGGGTGCTAAGGTATGTCAAATGAGCATCAATTTATGGAGTCAAGTCTTGCAAAATTGAATCTTTCAAGCTTCAAGGTTATTCTTGATTGGATCATATGTGTAAATGACATGAAGAGCATTTCTAGTTTCTATTTAATTTTGGCTCTAGGTATTTTTCTTAGTGTTCTAGGAAGCAAGAGATTGTTGCATAATCAACTATCAAAGTAGAGTTTATTACTACCATAACTACTGTTAATCAAGCTTTATAGCTGAGAAAAATACTAATTGGTTTAAATTTGGAGCAAAAGGAAGGAACAAAGATATTTGTAGATAATCAAGTTCCAATAGCTATATCTCACAATCCAGTGTTTCATGGTAAAATCAAACATTTCAACATCAAATCATATTTTTTAAGAGAAGTGCAAGATGGACATGAAATCAAGTTGCTATATTACAAGATAGACGAACAAGTGGTAGATATTTTTTACCAAACTGCTCTCAATTAGTAGGTTTCGACTTCTTAGAGAAAAGCTTGGATTTGTAGCTCTTAAAGCAAAGAGGAGTGTTGCCATGTGCTCAAGATTTGCAAAGCCAAGCTAGAATTTCAACATAACTACAGTTGAGGGATTTGAGGCTAAGTAGGGGATACTGAACCTAATAATAGAATCAGCAAGTAAAGACCCATTTTTAGAAATTTCTATTTCTAAATGTTTGGGTTAGTTTTTCCTATATTGATGGAGCTTTTTATAGCTATAATCTGGATTTTCAATTAATGGCAATCATGGTTGAACAAATTTAGTGCATGATTTTTTTATTTTTAAGTTGCATTTCATTTGTATTTATTTTGGTTGGAATTAATGAAATAAATGAGACACTTTCCAGCTATTTTACTTTTGTTTTTCTGCTATTAAAAAAAAAACACTTACAAGATTCATGCCTAATTTTTCTTTGTTTTCTTTCTATATATAGGATGTGTTTTTCCTTCTTCACTTAAAATTTCTGTTTTTATTTTTCTTTCCTTCTCTTTCTCTATTCAATTGATCTTTCCTCTTTTACATCATCTCCCACGTGGGTTCTTTATATTTATGTATTCTTTATATTTTTGAAAGTTTTTATGTTTACTCCTTTGCGTTTGCTCTTCTACATCTTTTATTAAATGCATTTTTTTTATAATTGTGAAGGTTTTGTCGCATATGAAACATCGAGTTTTGTATTAATATCATTTTCTTTTTCTCTCTTCGTCTTCTGTCTTTTAAATTAGTTTTTTTTATTTCTATTATTTAATTTTTTTTTAAGTAAGATAATATTTTACTACATTTTTTCTTACCATTGGATTCAAATTTTGAAGCTCAGACTAACAAAAAATGATGCAAGAGAAAATGAAGAGAAACAAGAATAAAAAATTGATAATGGAATAGAAAATGAGAAAGAAAAAAGAAGCAAGAATTGGAAGAACACAAAACATAATAAGGTTTTTCCTAGTAACTTTTTTGCACTAATTTTTTATCCCACTAAATTTTTCTTAATAAGGTTTTAACAAGACACATTAGTTGTTAATGGACATCTAAGAGAAAGTGTTGTAAATGTTATAATTATATGAATATCTATAACTCCCAAAGAATGAACTTTTAAAATCTTTTTTTATGTTAAATGATATATACCCTATAAGTCCTAATAGATTTATATTATATAATTATAAAGATTAATTTTTTTATTTATGTTATTATAATGTTTAGGTTGGTCTTTATAATGTAAGACTTGTAAATAAAGACTATGTACTAAACATAAGAAATCTTAAATGAATAAGAAATTTTCCTTCATTTCTCTTCTTATTTTTCTTTCATGCTCTTATTAGATTTTTTATATTTTCATTAGTTATACAATAAATATAACGATATTTTTCTTTTGACACTATTATGAGAGTATCTAAATTTATCCTAATGAAATTCTCCTCTTGAATAATTATTTAAAAATATTTTAATTAAATTTGAAATATCTCGCCTGCGATACACGCATTTATATGAACGAATAATATCAAAAGACATGCATTATTCTAATCAACAAGATTTAAAATGTCATTGGGCTTAAATAATTGGTGGGCTGGGAATTTGGCGAAGACCCTAAATTTAAATTGTAATTCACAATATGGCATGTATATACACCAAAGAAAAAAAAAACACATCTAATTAAATATGGTAAGCAAATGAGTATAAGTTTTGTATAAACCATTTCACCTATCTTATTGTACTCCCTCCAATTCAAAATAATTGACATTTCAAAGATTTTTTTAAAATCATTGTGGTTTTAGAATTTCAAGAAAACAGTAATTACTTTTTTCACAATTTTACTCTTATTATATCTACCAACTATTGCATACATGAATTAATTTATTGACTTAAAGATATTGTAGTCAAATATAATTATAATTTTCTACGATTTATACTACTTAATAGCTTTTTTAATCCTTGTACAATTACTTTAAATGTAGAGAGTAAGAGAGTTTTTAGTCAGTTAACACCTAATCATAGAGCTGTCAATTAAGGTTGACCAACATATCTATTAAAGTAAGTATATTAGGATTGGTCTGAGAGAAACCTTTTATATATAACCAATAAATGTGAAAATCATAGCTCAACTCACCTCTTTTTAGGGTTGTGAGTTGGCCATATGGGTTGGCTTTTTGATATATCACATAAAGTTTGTTTATTAATCAACATATATTTTTAATGGGATTTTACAGGTCAATGGAATTTGATCACGTTGAGATCTCTACTCATGCATAAATGTCCATAAATGAGACTATAGGAGAAAAAAAAAAAAAGAGAAGGAGGGGGGGGGGGGGGGAGGATCTAGAGATGAGGAAAGAAAAGAGTTGATATTTGAAGCTATCTGGTTTCCCTATATATTTAATCCTAGTGGCGTTTGGACATGATGTCACAATCTTTACAATTCATGTTTTCTTATTTTATGCTCAGTACTACTACTACTTACATAGTTTTGAAGATAAAATTGATTACAAATACACATGCTATCATTTGATAGGAATACAAAGACTTAAATGAGCACTAACTCCTATTATCAGTAAAAAAAGATATACATTGGAACACAGGTGTATCTTATCTGCTTTTCCACCTAGGAAAGTGTTCACAATTAAAATAATAATCATAATCATAAAATGCTCATTGGTTGCTTACTGCTGCTGGACTCCCACATCTTGCATCCATCATGACAATCAATTTTGAAAACAAAATATTGTAAGTACCATATCAATATGAGAAATATATCTGTTTAAAAAAGGGATTTAATTTCAGATAAGGTACAAGGACAACTTGGCTGTAATTAAAAAATAACAAACATTTTAAAATTTCTGCAACATTAACTCTATTTGTATTATTGACCCTCTATCTAGCACCTATATGCTAGCTAGCACCACATAATGACCCCCTCTTTAAAAGATTATTAGCGTAGATGAGAGAATCTATTTTCCCAGTAAACAAACAGTTTTACTCTAAAGTTAGATTCTGTGCCAGAATTGTAATTGTTGCCTGTAATGGAAATTTTTTCTGTTACCACTCACCAGAAGGGTCCACCATAAATGTCCCACAGACAGGCTCAGACCCAGAGGTGGTCTGCTTTGAAGAAAGAAAGCAAAGCCTGCCTCCCTTTGGTTTTTTAGTTTCAAACTCTCCCAAATTATACCAATGTAGCAAAAACTGCCAAACTAAGTCAGGAGAGTAGAAAAATGGAGACAGGGAAAGGACCCAAAAAACCACCGTCACCAGCCCCCTCTAAAGAAGGCAGCATCTTAAGCCAAAAGTTTCCATTCTTATTGCAAGAAGCACACATGGTAACACAGACTAGGACACAACACGGTTGGGATACAATAATGAATACGTGGTGTTTGAGTGCAACTTAAATATCGTGTCATATATTAATATTTTGACATGATTGCTTGATATGTCTTGTATTAAGCAACCATTGAGGTGAATTGTACTTTGAGCCTTTGAGATTAGTATGCATTTTACTCATAGTTTAATGCCTATTAATTAGTATTTTTATTGAGAGTCAGTGGATACAAAAAAAGCAACTTGACAAAAAATTATCAAATATTCAAAGGATTTAGAATCCAAAGTAAGAATCATAGGATGGAAACGGACACTTAAGGGGCGAGAAGGAGAAACTTGAAAAAGGACAAGGACAATTCAAAGTGAGGATGAGCGACATATAAAATGATTACCTTGTATTTAAAATGGTCTACAACTTACAAAATAACCGACAATCGGCATAGTCATATATGCATAATTAATGATGTTTTATATTGAACAATTATTAAGACGTAAAATGATATTTAAACCTTGTGACTTTCTCACCCAACAAATGAACCTTTTATAAATGTTCTCTCCTCATGACTTAATCATATTAATATCGGATACAGTATCCACCATAATGACACTTTGAATTAAAATATGGTGCTTCACAGTTGACATTTGAATGGATCTTTATGTCACGTGCCACTCTATGTAAACAAGCAGTGCATAGGCCCTTTGCAATCAATATTAACTGTGATATGTAAACCAGTCACAATCAAGTTCTAAGGGCTCACTGCTGCTTGCTGCTGACTAAGCCTACCAGAAATACCTTTGCTTGTGTCTTGTGGCAGAAAGAGGGAGTTTTTTGGGATTGCGTTCCCTGATAAGAAGCCTACTTGTAGGGTATGTGATTATTTAACAGTGCTATTGCTAACACTGTACTTGTAGGGTATGTGATATTGTTAACACTGATTATTTAACAGTGCTATTGCTAACACTGTACTTGTAGGGTATGTGATTATTTAACAGTGCTATTGCTAACACTGGTCCTTACAGCATGACAGATCTTGGAGATAAGTACCAGTCTGTTGTTGTGTATAGCTAGAGTGGTCCAAAGCAGTTGCTATGCACTGTGTGTAAGGAAGGGAAGGCAAAGATGGCTCACAGCAGATATCTTTGGTAAATTTAGTTTATAGAAAACTTTTTGTTAATCAAATTAATTATAAGTATATAAATATATTATATATTTTTTAATGAAACATATATCTATTTATAATTATTTTAATTTACTGATTTATTCTAGGCTCAACTTACCTCAATTTCTCCTTCAACTAATTAACAATTAAAATATCTTAATTCTGACTTTTGTTGTGATATTGTTTATATTTGAAATTTTTATGTATTGACTATCAAAATTATTAAAAAAATTATTTTTCATGTGTTCATTAAAAAAATTTAATAATAAATGTTGACAACTAATTAATTAGAATTCCCCCCCCCCCCCCCCAAATAAAACTAAAATAGAGTTATCAAAGTGAACTAACCAGTGTGATTGTTTGCGAGTCAGTTATGCTAGCTCACTTGTTGTTTAACTCACCAAAAAGAAAAAGAAAAAATAAAATAAAATTTATTACAATAATAATTATCTGTCAAAATTTAAACTATCTCAAACAATTCAATTTAAGCTTTAGACACTCAAACAATTTTTTCAAATCTCAACAATCTACAAAAATAACTGGTTAATTAGTTCAAGTCTCAACAAAATAACTAAGACAAAGTAAAATAAATAATAAAAATTTTTAAATTCATTTATTAAAAGCATTTCAATTTATCTTGAACGGTCTATTCTTATAATAACAGTTAAAATATCATCACAATTTTTAAAATTATTAGGATTAGTTAAAAAAAAAAGCCAACTCATAAGTTATGTAAGTTAACTCACTTAACTCATAGATTGATCCACTTAACTTGTTAATTAAGTAGATCAAACTAGTATGATCTTAAAATTATACAAAATGTAAATTATACAAAATTATAAAAATTGACAAAATCTAAATCCAATCTACTAAATTAATTGACGATCAATTTTGATAAGTCTAAACTAAAATAACCTCTTAATCTCTTAAATTTTTAATCATAATGAAAAAATTTTCTTTTTTCCTCTGAAAAGAAGGCTCACTCCCTCTCCTCTCTACTTTCTCTGAACTTTGCATTAGGTACTCACTGAAAAGGAAACGTAAAAGAGGAGGGGAAGGAGGAAGCATCTTGAAACCTCCATTAAACAAGATGAAGGAATTAGGGCAGTAGCTGTCCAAAGTGTCCTGCATGGCTCTGTAATTAATTATCAATCCTTTTATGAAAAGGACGCCGACTTTTTCTTTTTGGTAGAGCAGGGTTATAATGACGACAAATGCTGCATGTGGAAGCAGGTCAAAACATAACACAAGTTGAAACATTGGGAGCTACGGGGTTCAATTATTCTTTACTGTCGTTTGTGAACCACCACCACTCACCCTGTCTCTGCTTTGAATTATAATATTATCTAAACTGACAATTCAATTTTTAGCCTTTCAAAAAGAAAGACAACTTAATTTCTAAAAATCATAAACTCTTCTTACGTCAATCTTTTCAGTATTTTCTGAACCACTTCATTCTTTTGATATTTTTTAATCATTTAATAAAAAACATTAATGTACATTAAATTTATTATTTTTAAAAGCTAATTTTAAAGGATTAAAATTAATTGGGTACAATGAATCTTAGGGGAATTGTTAATTAAATCCATCATATTCTATTAACAATGTGTAGTGGCCCTTCCTACAAATGACAGTTTATAAAAGGTAAGAAAATTAAATTAATTATGAATAACTACGTAAATATATCAAAATAAATTTTAATTAAAAAATAAGTAAATGTATTTTTTTAATTGTTAAAATATGCATATCTCAATTATTCTGTTATTAAAAGTTTTTAACTCGAGACTTATTAGGCCCTTCCTCAATTAAAAAACAAAACAAATATACTTGCTCCAAAAATTATTAAGTCAGAAAAATTTAAAAATTGAATCATGTCGAAGAATTTTCAAGAATCAAATAATTAAAGTATATATCTTTCAAGAACTTAAAAAAATACTTTTATAATATATATATATATATATAAGAAAAATAAGAAATAAAATTATTCTAAACTCATTTTGGTAAACCTTTCATCAAAAAATGGAAAAGAACTATGGTCAACCTAAGCCTTTCTCATGAAGAGAACCTTAAGGATAAATAAAAGCAGAAACATCTTAAAACATCCAAGACAACAATTTCGCATCTCTAATTGTAACACAATATCCTATTCTAAATAACAATTTTCAAGATTGAAGATAACGCCCACAATATCAAGTTTGACCAAAGATAATATAATTTGCATGCTCATCAAGAGACAACCACAGCAAACACCACCATACAAACTGGAACCATGAACAGCATTTTGTAGGCGAATTTCAGGGCAAGCCTACCAAAATTGAAAGGCTTGATCAAATTAATCAGACACAGTTACAGCATGGATAAACTTAAATCTCAACATCTGCGACCTGAAAAGAGACCTAGCTACAAAATTTACAGATCTCAATCAGATCAAAAAGAGCCGTATGAATGTAACATCCTGGAATTGTACATAATGATTATTCACTGTAGACACTAAGTGAGTAGGAAAATTATTCGTGGGTAATCCCAGACACTTGATGAAGAAAAAATTGGAGATACTTCTGTTCTAATAATACAACACTTTGGGGCTATGATCTTCTGCCAGAGGAACAAGGTCACCCATCTGACAACCTAACTCCTAACATCTTGAACTTGTAGACGGTCTGTCTGTTCAAGTAGCATTTCATAGATTTCTTCAGCCGTAGGACGTTTGGCTGGATTTTCTTCCACACACCTATGAAACAAATCAACAAGGAATTTCACCACATCTACCTCAGTATCTGACTTTTCTGGCTTTTCGCTGGATTGAATCATAGTGGGTTCATTCAGTGAACTCAGTGCCTCCAGATCATCAGTTAATTGTGGTGGTTTACCCATCTGTATAGATCATAGGAGAAAAATTAGTCACACAAAATAGAACATTTCACCTTTCCTCTCTTGCTGTGATTTTCTGTGTAAAAGAGAGGTAAACAAACCTGCAAAATGTCATGGAATTGTAAATCAGGTACCCCAGCATACGGAATATGCAGAGTTAGAAGCTCTAGAAGTAAGCATCCAAATGACCAAATATCAGCCTCCTGTTACAAGATCAGGAAAGAGGCGTTACAACCCAATACATACTATATCTGATCATTGAGCAGACAACCATTTTCAATATATACCTTATGTTGATTATAATCATTAAAGAATAAAGCAAATAAATTATTATCAGTTATAAAACATGTAAACGATATTATGAATTCAATGCCCACAAGCAACAAATATACTTGTGCCTCTAATAATAATAAAAAATTTAAGCCCACATTTGAAGCTAGCTAGGCATACAACAAAGAAATTGACGAGGATGGAATCGAAAAAATAAATAAAGACTACATTTTTGCTAAAAAGTACTAAACATTATGCTTAGCATGGCAAAAGTTGAAAACTCTGAATATGATTACAAATACTTCAGCCCTATATGCCAAAGCAGATTCATAATCCCTTCCAAAGTATGGATGTAAAGGAAAGGTAGAAAAGAAATATTATATATGCCAACAGAACACTCATCAGACAGGCTGAGTGATAATTGAATATCATTCATCTTGAATATGTCTGTCAAAACTCAAAACGCAAAACTTCGTTATTTTCTCAGATATACATTCTAAATCATGCAATAGGGACACAAAAGGTGGAAATAAAGGGGGAAAGAAAACAAATATTGCAGACAAACACATCTTATCTATATGCACGGAATGACAAGGAAACTTGGAATTGCCCCCTGCAAGGTTTTTTCAACCAACCATAGGTCATATAAACCTTTTAACACATATTCCCTAACCAGCATAAAGGCATAATAACAAAGAGCTAAACCAGATAGAATTTCAACTATAATAATTATGTTCAAATCAAATTAATATATATATCAACTTTTATTTGCAATATAGTTCAGACCATATCAAGACTTTTTTTTTGGGAGAATTACGTTTAAGGATCCAGAGTTAACAAAATTTACTCTGAAAGACCTGTTACCATTGTTTTAAGATTGATTACCACTGATTTTAACAAAAAACAATTGAACCCAATGGTAACAAATACTTCAAAATAAATTTCTTCAATTCTAGGTCCTCCTTTATAATTCTCCCTTTTTTTTTTAAGGAAACATCTAGCAGTTGGTGTCAAGACTTGCACTGCTGTTTTTATTGAGATGAGAATGTATATAGAAAAATAATATATTCCATCAATTATTTCTTTTTCATTCTTCTATGAAAAGTAAAATTCATCCCTACATAGTTGCATGAAATTCCTTATATTTAACAGATGCAGATTGTAAACCAAAATAACACTAACCAAATAAAGGATCAATAAACCTCAGAGTATGGATAATCAAGCAAAGGATCTCACCAATCCATAAGTATTTTCTTTATACATAGTCCGCATAACCTCTGGAGCCATCCAACGAGGTGTTCCAATGCATATATAAGGAGGAGGTGCTCCCAAATGAGCAATACAGCAAGTATGCAAAGGTGATCTTAGTGGCACTGCACTGTCAAAATCACAAAGCTTCACAGTGGGGGTGCCATCATCTTTCTTTCTATCCAAAGCAATCAGAATGTTTTCACTTTTTATGTCACGATGAATTATGTGCTTCGAGTGCAGCTCTGACAAAGCACACGCTACATCTTTGGCAATATACAAAGCCAACCCTACCGGAACATGCTTTTCACCAGCTTTTGATAACTTTTCTAGATAGTTCTGATGGAAAATGAAGTGCAAAATCACTAAAACAAAATAAATAAATAAAAAGGTCAACACTAACAAAAATGGAATATAAGAAAGCTTACTCTTAAAGAGCCCCCTTCCATGTATTCCATGAAGATTACAGACCTTAATACACAACGCTCAGGATTACCATCCGCCGAAAGAGTCCACTGGTAAGATATTTGGTGTCCATACATTTCAACTATACAGGGGTGCTTCAAAACACCTAGAATTCTCACTTCTCCTAAACAATTATATTCAAAGTTTTTTATTTTTTCTGGTGAACTCTCCTCCACTTCCAAAGTACGCACCTGAAACATCACACAAGATATGTATAAAAATTAAAAAGCATTATAATTTTATTATATACAAATAATCAGAACAATATTTAATTAGGGAAAAGGGAGGGAGAGGAAATATTATGGCTATAATGATTTACCAATTAGCAGAATTCAAATTCAAACTAGGAAAGGAACAATTTGTAGGCAACAAAGAGAAAGAAAAAGGAACCCAGGACAGAAGTCAAAAATTGAGTTAAGGCAAGCAAAGCTGGTCCATGCTTAATGATAAGCCCAACCCACCCCACAATATTTAATTAGGGAAAAGGGAGGGAGAGGAAATATTATGGCTATAATGATTTACCAATTAGCAGAATTCCAATTCAAACTAGGAAAGGAATAATTTGTAGGCAACAAAGAGAAAGAAAAAGGAACCCAGGACAGAAGTCAAAATTTGAGTTAAGGCAAGCAAAACTGGTCCATGCTTAATGATAAGCCCAACCCACCCCAAAAAAAAAAAAGCCATTGTATTTCAACTATTGGATCATATAATTAGTCAAGTAGTTCAGTAGTAGTATAGCTAACATCAGCATAAAATTATATTTTTGGAACAGTCATACCACATTGTTTTCTTAGCATTTGCTCAATAACTGCCGAATCATAGAATCAACCAAATTTCCTGATGCCAGCATTTAACTATAATACTGTTAATGGAACAATTTTTTCATATGCTGACAAACTCTAGGATCTTGTGGCCAAATACAGTAGAAACAGCTGTATTTGATCCTTTCATCCATTTCATTACACTGCTACCAAATAGCATGAATACTATAATTATTGTAGTTTGACACAATAGTTGTCAAATTGCAATAGACATTGCAAATCAGAAGGCCTAATTTTGAATCATGAATCATATTGTAAGATACAATAACAAAATGGTAAACAGTTTTAAGAACATAAACACTATATCTATGCCAATAACATGGTTAAAATACTCAATAGCAAATTTAACCTAGTGGACGGTCCAGTACTGTATAGAGATTCTCTATAGCAAAAGGTTAACCGTAATGCCATTGATGGAACAATATTTCATATGCTGACAAAGATTCTGGATTTCTGGTTACAGTATAAACAGCTGTATTTATGCCCTTTGTCAATCATACGCTACCAAACAGCATGAATACTATAGTTAGGGCAGCATCAATAGTGACTGTAGGGGCCCAACCACAACACATGTTGCAAATTAGAAGGCCTAATTCCCTCATGTTGTAAAATACAGTAACAAATTAAAAATATTCTAAAACACAATATATAAAACGTGTATATACCTACAGCCTATATAACAAGGACACTTATAAAAAAAGACACATCCACATCTAACACACTTGGACTCTTATATTAGATATGACATGACACTTTAATAGATATGACATGACACTTTAAACTGTCTTCACATTTTGACTTGTCATGGTGTCCATATTAATGTCGTGTCATGTCAACTATGTCTGTGTCAATGTCTATGCTGCTTAGCCTATAACATGATTAATACAGTTAATTGTATATTTAGCCCAGTAGACTAACCAGGACTATGTAAAGATGCTCTCTAGCAAAAGATAAAGCTGCAAACATAGACATTCATTATTTTTTGTTGTTTTTGTTCTTCATAATTTTTTTTTAAATAATAACAACAATAATAACAGTCAACTGTCTGGTGACTTGTGAGTAGTGAATTCTACCTAAGTTTTCCTCTGATTCTGACTATTAGTCAAAATTTAAGCTAAATCAATAGTTTATATCTTATTTGCTTTATTTTTAGATAATTTCACTTGATATAAACTAAATATATTAAAATAGGCATCAACAAATCTATCCTCTTGTACAAACAGAATACACCATTATTCATTTTCAAGTTTCATGAATGAAAGTCTTAAAACTGTTACACATTACTAAAAGCATGCATCTAGAAACAACATTATTGCACACAAAAAATTACAACAATGGTACTTTTGATGTTCTTTATGGTTCTTTACATTAAACCTGATGTTATAATAACTTCACTGTTCATTACAACAATGTAGCAGAACAAGGGTTGTGACTTGGACTTGGGTTCAGATAATTAGCTCAATGGTAGTTTTGGACATTCAATTCAATTCATCCATGAGTAGGTGAGGGAGTTCACAACGTGGAATCAAGAGTCTTTACAATTAAATCATGCCAGGTTGCTATGACTCCAACTGTTCAACCCAGTAGAATTTATATTTTCAACAACTCTGCTAGAGACATAGATGGATACATTGATACATCTTGTTTTGGGTACAGATTCAAAGGGCTGGGCAAAATACTCAGAGCCTATGGATACTGGAATGGGCACATTGGTCAAGCCAGATGCCCACTCAAATAAAGGGGCTCAAGGAATAGTAAGAAGCCTCTGAATCTCAAATAAGGAGTAAATAGGCAAATGAGAAAATATTGCCCCTGCCCATCTACCGCCCACCCAAACCACCCATTAGGCAGCATAAAATAATAAATTCACATTAAGATCTATCACATCCCAATAGTTAGATTGCAATAAGAACAGAAAAATCTCTAGACACATGACACAATCAAGTTAAAGTCCCAACAAGACTTTAGGTACACACCTTTGCTGCAGCCTCAATTGATCCGAATTTGCACCGAACTAAAGTACTTGACGTTGCCTTCTCAAATTGGTCACATGTAGAGAGAGATGGAAAAGAACAACCAGGACCAGGATTCTCATCAGTTGAAATAGGAACTTTGGTTCGACTAAGAGGTATATACCTGGAATGACAAGCAAGTCATGAGATTCCAAAGAACCTATATATATTTCACAGCAATCATAGAATTAAACATGTTTCCATCCAACACTTGCACAGCACAGCACCATTCAGGAACTCAAAGTAGCATGTCTATCATATAATATAGAGCTACACCAATTTTTTCCATATTAGAAGTCTTGTGTAAAACAGTAATTTATATGCTTTATGTATATATTAAGATTATTCACATAAGTCTATGCAAAGATTAAAGAAATTACAAGCATTGTCAAACTTACAATCTCAATCAAGGGACCACAACAATCTACATTTTACATGGGCAAACCGATCCATGTCTATGACTCTATGCATGATATTGGAATTAATGTTGTTTTGGATCATGAGATCTTACTGAATTCAATAAATGCGCGCTGTTCCAGCAGATTTAAGGGTGTCCTATATATTTTAATTTTAACCAGTCTTGGCACAAGAAAAATAAAAACTCAGCCCAATTACTAATTATAACTCTGTTGTAGATGTTAGTGCCAAGGGAAGTTTCATCAGCGATTAGCCTAAAATTCCCCAATTTTCATCTGTATTACTCCCTCCGTTTCAAACTAATTGATGATTAAGGTAATTACACAAGGATCAAAAAAACTCTTACATAGCCTGAATTATAGAAAACTATAACTACACCTGACTAAAATACTCTAATATTGAAACATGTAAACTATTAAATTCCCTCTCTCATTAATTCTATAATTATCTCCTCATTTACACACTCTCTTCTCATTAGAGTTGTTCATGAGCAAGGCCGGGCATTGGACCTAAATGCCAAACCGAATTAAGACATCATACTTGTTTTTATACCCGTAACCTAGCCCAACCCGAACGAGTCCCATTTATGTTAGATTAGGGCAAGTTAAAGCCACAACCCAAGCCAATTAGTGGAAAAAAGCCTTGTTGTTGTTGTTGTTGTTGTTGAAAAATTGATACTTGCAATATAAAAATATCTTTTTGCAAACTCAGGCATAAATTTCAAAAAATGGGCTTCTACAACTCCCATGTTTTTATCAGTCAAATAATTTCAATAAGAAAATAATCTGGTATTATCAAGCAAAACACAAGTTATACTAGTATAATTAGTCTTAAGTAAACATGTGTATTTTCATTATTTAACAAAAGAAATGTCAGCAAACATGTACATCAATAATGAAAACAATTAAAATGCAAGGAGGATTTAGGGGGGTAATGAAGGCTTCAACATGCAGAGAGAATAAGACAAAGAATATGACAAGATGATAATAACTTTAAAAAAAATAACTACTAGGCTAGGCTAGGCTAGGCATAATATGTTTTTGCCCGTAACCCGACCCGACCCAACCTAATATAGTTTTGTTTAAAATTCTGCTCATTTACCTTTATGGCCTAGCCTAACCTGACCCAACCTAAATAGGCTGGGTTAGGGCTGGCCCCTCGAGCTTAACAAGCCAATGAACACCCCTACTTCTCACTGATCTTCTTTCATCTTCCACTAGTGCACATCATCTTTAGCAAAATTCTTTATGCCATATTCATTTTTTCTTTTCACCAACATCAAAATTTTTTTGAACTGGAAATTTCATTATTTGTCCAAAATGAACTTGTACTAACGCCAAAAGCTTTCAATTAAAATTATAAATATTTGGAATTTTCCCACCAAAATTGTTCTATATATAGAAGTTCCAAGTTTTAAAAGTTTGAAACTTGCATACAAGGAAATTTAACCAAACACCTTCAGTTGAAAATGTGGATTTAACACATTCTAACATTGATAATAGAGAAAGACAATAAGAAGCTTCTACAGATTTGCCAAATCTTAACATTGATGCTACAAGTTTATTTTCAAACTTCAATCTCAGCCCAAATTCTGTAATGATTGAGATGTCTTCATCAAACCATTTTCCCTTGGACTTAAACAAAGAGCCATGTATTGAAGATGATGCACCCATGGAAAAAGGACTGTATATGCCTCAAGAACCTAATTTTAACATAGGTATCAAGTTTTCTTCAATAACCCAAGCACAGATTATTCTGCAAGTTTATTTTCGGTTTATTATTTGCAAGATTTCTAGAAAAATGCAGAAGGAATGTGAACGGTTACTTTGAACAGGATGAGGGAGAAAACATAATTAACGCATGCAATAGTAAACGGAGAAAACATGGCTGAGAGAAAAAAGTGATTGAGAGATTTCAGGAGAGTATTTAGGGGCAATAATAAGGGTAAAATTGTAAAAAGTAATTAATTATCTCTTGAAATTCTAAATCGACAATAATTTTGAAACCAAAAAAAAAATTCTCTAAAACAACAGAAATGTTGAAACAGAGGGAGTAATTATTAAATAAGACAACCTGGCGTTACTCCATGGAACCCAGAGAGGGAACAACAATTACCTCAATGAATTGCTCAAGTTTTCCATTTTATTTAATTATGTAACTTTGTAATTTACATTGGTCTATGATCATATGTACAATTAACATTATAGCTATGATTTTTTATTTTACTAATTTATTAATGTACTTGTTAGATTTATTTATTTTTTCCCAACATTAGTGGTGATCTTGATAATAGCTTGCCTATTTGTATTTATTTGCAAGTATATGTACACTTCCTATAAATTGTTCTCCATAGGAGGTAGAAACTTTCATTTCTACAATATGATTCTAGAGCCCCTTGGCCACTTTTAGGTAGGAATTAGATAATTTGATTTTGATAACATTGAAAATTATGGTTCTTTACATAAAGTGAGATAAGCCAACACCATTAAAGAACCATAGCAAACTAGGGAAAAGATATATACAATATTCAAAGCGCTACAAATCTACTTATGCTAAATTTCATGCAAACATGCACATTTCTCATAGTCTTAGTAGTTTAAATAAAACTATATATAAAGTTGGCTTCTATAAAGAAATTAAGGACTACTTAAGCTAAAACAGCAGAAGAAAATTTGCTTCACCTTTTCATCACCATTGGTTTAATAATTTCAAACCTTAAGCAACATTTTTTACCTGCTATAGTAAGTCAAATTCAAAAATAAGTCCAAAGTTCTAGAATACCAAAATGTCTATAGTTGCTCAATATATATACCATTAAATTTTTTGCAGGACTATTACCAAAAACTATATTTCAGCAAGCAATTAAGAATAACTAATCTTCACCTATATATGGTTTATCTTAATTATAAACAAAATGCCATTTTACAAGAGAGAGAGTTGCAAATTAAGGTACAGAGTAAGACCTGCAAAAGAACTCAGGGTCGTCCTCTTCTCTTATATCATGTGGCCGGCATGCATCAACTAGCATTCTAACCTGTGTATCACCTCTGTTAACAAGGATAATGTTCCAGGCATGTGGTGAAAAATCCAGGAAACCCCTGACAAGCTCACAAGGTACTGGAGGCTCCATGTGATCACATAAATACTGCACTAATAGAAGTTGCATCAGATCATCATAGGCAAACACTAGAGAATTACAGCACACAAATGTATATATAATATTGCAATGTTATTTCAGCAACAATGACCACCTTCAAAAGCAGAGCTCTATGTCTACACACACCAAACTGCACAGATCCAATGGGAACTATGATTGAACTTTGTCTTCTTTTTATGCGCTCAAGAGATTTTTCACAGATATTAGTAAGAGTGATATCTTCTACACTGTTTACAACTGGTTTAGAGGAAGCACTAATATCACTGTTGCTTCCAGTTGAGCATGTACAGACAAAAGGCTTATGATAGTTTGAACCAGACACTGATTTTCGTGTCCTTTCTACAATAGCACTTCTATCACTGCCCCCAAAATGATCTGATACAAAGAGTGCAAGCAGTGAAGCAACGTGGAAGTTATCAACAGCAGCCTGATTCCCATGTTTGGTAAAATCATTTAACTGCTTCAAATGAAATACCAATGCCTGAGCAGAGAGTGTGATGGCATCCAATTCTTCATCCCTTTCTCTGACAGAGAACAAACATACATCAGGAAACCACCAACGTAACCATAACACTCTGCCACCCAAGAAAATGTCTTGAATGCCCATGACAAAGTAAAGTGCATATACTTCAAGTTGTAGTAGTAGTTGTAATAGTAGTAGTAATAATAATAATAATAGTAGTAATAATAACAAACCTGTCCAATAAGATGACTTCACGAGACGCAAGACACTGATTTTGCTCATAACTCTCAAGGGGCATAAAAGGCCGATCACGTCCTGCATCATAAAAGCCATCTGGCAGATGGTCTTCAGTGCCACAAAATGATAAGCTACTGTACTTGTAGGACAACAATGAGCTATCACCAATTGGTTTTCTAGACTTGCATGGTTTAGGATTATCAAGATCCCTATCTGAATGCCTCTTTGATTTAGAAGTACACTTTTCTGAACTTGATGCTTTGTCCTGCTCACTAGGCCCATTCTCTAAGGGGTATAAGGAAGCATCTTTTTCATCTTCACTTTCACTAGAGCAGCAATCTTCTTTAGAAAACTGCTTTTCAATACCCACTTCATTATTGTTAACATCAACAATTACATTGTCGTTGCCAGATTCTTCTGAAAATATCTTTTTACCTTCATCATCCAGATTCACATTGTCCGATACAGTTTCTCCACAGTTTTCAGAGGCAAGACTATCTAGGTTTTCTGGTTCACAAATTTTATGCATCTTCTTGCTTAGCAACTGAGAATTATCTAAACCTTTCCACTTCCTGCTGTTGTTTAAGCATTCTTGACGGGCTTTCTGCTGTAAATAATGCCGCCGCTTCCACCTTTTACCTGATTTTCGGGCTGCAAAACATCTACTGTTAGATGAGGAGCCAGTTAATTGGCTTGATGAGGTATTATGAGAACCTGCAAAAAAGAATCATGAGTGTAATTTTGGCTCCACACATGTGAACTGAAATGTTCAAGAAGCAAAAGGGAAAATCATCCAGAAAAAAAAGGGTAATTCCAAAAACAGAATGGCTAATCTACAGGCCTCACCATGTGAAGGTATTCCATCATTCTCCTGTAAACTAGTTTCATAGACATCCATTTCAACAGAAGAACTGCTAAAGTCATCACTGCATTCACCTTTGTCATTTCCTTCCATATTACAGCAAATCCATGAAGGTATTTGGAGTATGTTAAGCAGCCTATTGAACTTGAACAATAAAAATTCAAACATGTTAAATTTACATAACAAATCGTTAAATTATACGGTTATAAACATACACAACAAAAGTATAGATAGATGTGCACACACATACACACACAAAGGCCCAGAGTCATCATGCTTTGCTTCACAGGCAAGCTACAACTACAAAATCAATAACTTGGATGCACAGAGGCACCTTCACTGTGGTGTCCTCCCATGTCAAACACTGTTAGATGCCGCCATGTTAAAAACTTTTAAACCACATATTTAGGAAAGAAAAACAGAACAAGTAGTGCATATCAAACACTAGCGCACACAATCAGCTACAATGAGATCATACTTCCAGTTTTTTTTTTTTGAATAAACTAATAGCTATACCAGTAGCTGAACTAACCAATCAAAACAAATTAAAAGACAATATTTCATGCAAAACATTGAGTTGAATAAAAATATGTTACTTGCATTATAAGGTGTAGATGTAATACACAAGATACAAACAGATTATACCATATAATTAAAGGATCAACAAGATAAATTCAGAATATAAAAAGACTAAACAAAGTCAGAAACAGAAAAAGCACCATCTGAGGTGAACATGTTTTAAAAAAAAAATTCAATATTGCAGCATTATAGTACCCTGATTCAAAAAATCATACTTAAGGTACCTGAAGATTTAAACTCTGAAGTTTATGCATAGACCCAAGTTCAAGAGGCCCCAATGAAGTCAACCTATTACTTGACAGGTCCAAGTTCTCCAGCCTGGACAGAGAGGCCATAGTTGATGGTAGTTCCACCAACTTATTATTGGAAACCTTCAAAGATATCAAGCCATTCAAATAGCTTATTTCAGAGGGTAATGTCTTCATCTTATTGAATGAAAGATCAAGATACTCCAGTTTCTTTAAGCAGCCAATTTCTGGAGGAAGGTATCTACAGCAAAACAGAAAAGCAAAATGAATTAGAGCTAAATAAGACTGAGAACCAGATATAGCACTAAAAATGCTAATAATCCAATTAAACACAAAATTAGTAACAAAATATTACAATTTCAGATCACAAGGCTTGTGAGATAGGTTAAGATTGTTAATGATACTATCAATTACCAAAGTAAACTTCTAAAACAGAACTGCAATCAAGTGTCAACGCAACTCCATGATTGGATATTTGGATTTCTGTATATCTAGAAACATTTTATTTCTATAGAAGATTATGCAGTCCAATTTACCATCTACATCATGTAATCCCACTTTAAAAAGTCAACAGTATGGAAACCACTAATGTGCAAACAATGCATACTCACAGTTGCTTTTCAAAGTTAACCGCTTAATTATGTGCCACATTGATATCAAAATAAAGAGCCATCTTTGCCCCCCCCCCCTTTTTTCTTTAACCATAAGCAATGCTTGAAAACTATTCCAAAATAGTGGACCATATAAAATTATAATGCAGCCGATTTTTCAAATAGTGATCAAAGAGTTGTAGCTTGAAAATCAAAATTTTATTTGACCACATCAAGATAATGCCATTAAGTCAGTACTGGTAAGCAACCAACCAGATATATAACAAGTTTATTTAATCAACGCAAGTTAACCTATTCTTCAATACAAGTTAACCAATATTTCAATCATCAAAACCCAAGTGCATAATCGAATTAATTTCAAACTGGAATTGCTCAGAGCTTAAGTCATATGTTATTCATTCATTGCCAGAAGTCTCAGAAAGCATAGCTCAAACTGTTGATGTACATCAAATAATCAAAACTGTTCGAGTTCTACTCCGATGGCAGGATCAAGTCCATAGTCCCTCTAGAAAGTAAATATGCATTCAACTAGATAAATTAAAACCATGTCATCATCACAAATGCCAACAAACTTTCAGCATAGTTGCTTCAATTAGCATAGTGATCAATATTCTCCATCATGTGGACCCTCACTCGTCTAGTGGAATTTTCTCGGGGAAAAAAAGGATATACTGCGGAAAGTTATAATTTTAATATAAAACCCCTAACGGGCACTGTTTCAACTTACAACAGGGAAAACTGGCAATCCAACTTCTTAAACATTCCGCACATTCATCAGCAGCCAGCAGCCAGCAGCCAGTGGAAGCACAAATTACTATTGAACAAATAGCGTAATTGAAATACTAACCTTATAGAAAAGTGGCAAACAGATAGCTTGGTCAAGGACTTAAGACCAGCAATATCGGTCAATATAGGGAAAGCAGAAGGCCGGGGAGGCACTTTGGACAACTCTAGCTCCTTCAAACCCTTCAACTTATGCAATGGCAACCCACCAATCCCCGGCGACGATATCTTCATCTGCAAGCACTCCAACCCCGTCAAGTTTCCAAACTCCGGGGCAAACAAATTAATCTCATTACCGAAGAACTTCAATGTCCTCAACCGTCCAAGACCTCCCAGAGACTTGGGGATCAAATTGTAAACATTCTTATAAAAATACAAACCCTCCACGGAATCTTCTGCGTTCTCCAATACCGGGAACTCCACAGTTTTCCCAAAGACATCGAGAACCGCATCACCATTATCAACGCCACGGTCATTGCCTTCAGCCAAAGAAGAATTCGGGGGCTTCTCTTCTTCGGTTTCCTCAGGAAAGTCTCGAGCCTCAGAGGCGCTTTCCTTAGACTGAAGAAGCTTCATTAGCTACAGGAATTGAAATCGATGAAAAAGAACGGAAATTGGAGGGTTTGACAGAGAGGGATTAGGTTGTGTGAAGAAAGAAAGAAAAAGGTTTGGGAAGCCAGAAAATTTGAAAGAATGAGGGAAAAGAGGGAAATTTTGAAAGGAAAATAGGGAAGAATTGAGAGGAGGCTTGCTCTGCTATTGTGGGCAGAGAAACCCTAGAATCCAGACGCAGCAATTACAGTGATTTGAATATTTTGGTACCTACGGGCAGTGTTTTGCGCACTAGCGGAGGCCGCTAAACGTTGTACGAGAAGACGATAATAGCCCCGGAGCAGGTCATTATTTACTGCTTTGGAGGGAGTCAAAGTCAAGAGAGGCTGCGGTTGGGAGACTCAGGCGTCTCAAACATTAGGTTCTGTTGGATTTGTGGAGCGTAACATAGGGCGTGTTTGATTCAGGTCTGCAAAATTATTTTTTTGTTTTTAAGAATAAAAAAATAAAAAAATCTGTTTGATAATGTATTTTTAATGAATTATTTTGTAAAATAAAAAAAATAAAATTTTGTTTTTAAAAATAAAAAACTTAGAATACCTTTTAAGTGTTTTGTAATTTTTGTTTCACAGAATCAGATAAAAAATAAAAAATAAGTACTTTTTAAAATAATGATTCAAATAGATTTTTTAATTTTTTTGTTTTTAAAAATTTGTTCTTAAAAATATATATTTTAAAAATATTAAAACAAAAATAATTTCAAACAGGCCCATAATCTCTTTTTAAATTGTTTGTAATGATTGATATATTTTTATGATTATTATTTAATATTATTCTTTTATTATATTTTAAAATAAATATAAAAAATTATTTTTTATTTTATCTAATTTTTTCTCTTTATTTTTGATATTACATTAAAAGAATTAAATATTTAACACTATCTATATTCCCATCCTATCTTTATTATTTGGATTAATCTCAAATAGTTGGTTTTTTTTTTAATTCAGCATAACATTACCATTACAAGAATTTTGTGCAAGTGCCTCTTGGAAAAAACAAAATATTAAAATTTTATTAAATTTTAAATCATTTGTAAATAATTCTTGAACTTGCAAATTTGAAAATTAGATTCTTTAACGTTTATACTCAAAATTAATTTTTTTTGTAACAAAAAGATTTATTTTTTAAAATGTAAAAGTTCAAAGATTATGATCAAAATTAAAAAAAATTGCATTTTTTTAAAGGGGAAAGAAAAAAGAATACTCAAAATTAGATTCTTTAACTTTTATACTCAAATTAAATTCTTCTTCTAACAAAATTATTTATTTTTTGAAATGTGAAAGTTCAAAGATAATGATCAAAATTAAAATAAAAAAATAAATCACCAAAATTTCATAAAAATACGATGATGGCCACTAATTTTAATTTGGTTAAAATAGTGACCTGGTTTTATTTATCACCTCAAAATGGTCTTTCAAATTTAAAGTATTTTAAAATAATTCCTAACTTTCCAAATCATTTTGTAAAAAATCTTTTTAAGTAAATTTAGTTAAGTTTTTAATATCCATCCATATTCTTGCTAATGTGGAGTCCATATGTAACCTCTTCTTAAAAAAATTTTGACATGGCACCCAATCAACAATTGTTCTATAATCTTTTTCTTTTTCAATTATTGATTGGGTGCCATGCTAGCAATATTTAAAAAAAAAAATTATACATGGGTTCCATATCAATAAGAATATGGATGGGCACCAAAAACATAATGGTATTCACTTAAAAGGATTTTCTACTAAACAGTTTGAAACTTTAAAGAACTATTTCGAAACACTTTAAATTTAAAGAATTATTTTAAAATGATAAATAAAGTTAAAAGACTAAATTACAATTCTAACCTTTTAACTTAAGTGCTCTCAATTTCTCTCTGAAATTAGTCATGTCAATTTAAGAGAGAAATAGATATAAAGTGTAAGGGCGCACTTGAATGATAAGTCTCACTTAAATTTGTAATACCTATTTAAGTAACACATTTTACACATTTTATGTTTATATCTCTCAAAAATTGCTATTGTCAATTTTGAAAAGAAATTAAAAGGATAGGAAATAACTTAACCCCATACTAATATCACCTTTCTTTTACATTTTATACATGACAACAAACAAAAACAAACAAAATAACCACATTAAAACTATAAAATGAGAAAAAGAACAAAAGAAAGTCTCGTGTTTAAAGCTGGACTTCCACCAAGCTAGATCCTCTCCAATTAGTATAGCCAATTGAAGGGTCCAGTCAAGGGCTAAAAATAACCTTTTGTTTTAATTTTTAAAATATAATTTTTTTCACAATTTAAATTTTTAACCTCATAGTTATAATTTTTATCTTTATGCTTTAAATTTATAACTTAAAAAATAATAATAATAACAAAGCAAAAAATAGTCTGGAAAAGCCTTCAACTCCAATTGGTTGTATCAATTAGAAAGGATCCAACTGCAAACTTCAACGATTCTAATTCCAACTTCGAAATACCAATAGAGTATGACTTGAAACTAGAAAGAATAAAGAGCAAATCTTTGCGTATGGTCTAAAGTTTCCACTCATTGTTAGCTAAGGAGAGAATTTTAAAGATTTATTTTACCTATAAATGAGAGGTTAATATCATCGTCTAATAGATTTGTAAACAAGAAAAACTTATAAATCCATACAAAAATTCTTTTAATGCTAATATCACCTTGATATGTTTGTTCATACATATAGCTTCTCATACTTTAAAGCCTGATTCAAAGCACTTCATAAAGCCAAAATATAGCAATAAATTATGTTTGGCATGCTTATAATTGAGATAGTATAGTATCACTTAAGCAATATAAAAGGTTAGTGTCACTATGTCAATTTAGTTCTTTCCATCCTCTTTACATTTCAAGTATCAACCTTATGAAGAATCATTAGTAATTTTGAGTTCTAAATATTGACAACTGATTTTTTTCTATAACACTTTTAAGATAAGTTTTAGATTTTAAAATTTTGAATAAATTATGACTAAAACACTAATTTAGTGTCTCACATGTAGATATTTTTCAATTTGGTCCCTTATAAGATTACCTTTTCAATTTGATCCCTTATAGATAAGATATTTCTCAATTTGGTCCTCAAAAAATTTGCTTTCTCAATTTAGTCCCTTTCATATAGATATTTCTTAATTTAGTCCCTCACAAGTAAGATCATTATCAATAAAAAGCCTTATGTTAATCACTATCAATGAAACTAACAATCTATTTATATATATTATATGATGGTGCCTAAACAATAACCTACCAAAAAAATGTTTTATGTATTATTACATTTATTAATTTTATATACAATAAACTAACTTAAGGACATTGTTGATAACAATTTTATTTGTGAAAAACTAAATTGAGAAATACCTATATGTTAGGAACCAAATAAAGAAGATAATTTTATAAGAAACTTAGTCTGCTAGCAAAGTGTTAAGCTAAATAGGCACAGAATAGTGTGTATGCCCTTTAATTATTGTATGACTAATGTTAGTGGCATTGTCACTCTGTTTCTTCCTCTATTTACCTACGTGTTACTTTTCTACTTTGTTTGCATCTACATAGATTGGTCTAGTTGAGTGCAATGACTATGCCTTTCCTTGTTGATTTTAGGAGTAATATGTTAGAAGATGATTTTTTTTTTTTTTTGTCTTGAAAAAGCTATAAATTTTTGTTGAATATTGTTCTATCCTTGCCTTCTAGTCAGCAAAAGGTTATTCACATAAAAGATGGACTTCTTTAGCACTATATGAGGATGTTGTTTGAACAAGAGCATAATTTTTGTTGTATGACCCTTTTTTATATACAATAGCTTCAATTGGGGTGGCTTTTTGTTAGTAAACCCTATAAGTTATACAATATGTGTTAGGATTTATGGCTTTATATTGTTATGTGAGGATAGAGTCATCTTTTCATTTATTTTGTCATTTTTGTAATGTTAATACATATGCTAATTTCTATGGTATGTTTATTATTATCAGTAGACCTAGTCAACACTGCCTCTTTATTGGAGGTTCTATGAGTTCACATTTCGCTATGGATTGATCATTTTTTGTACATATGAAATATTATTGGTTCTTTCCCCTTCACTGATAATTATGACGACATAACCAGTTATGATCTTAATGAGGTGAAGAGACAGAGTAAAGGTACTATTGTAGGTAATGCAGCTATCCTGTTGGGTTTGGATGTGTGAGACTCCTTTAAGTATAATGACCTCAAAGCAAGTGTTGAGAGATGTCAAGGTGAATCATTCATTTATTTGTGACAACCTAATATTATCTTAGCATCATAGTGTGTGGATGCAACTCTAGAGGTACATTGGTCAAGGTAGTTTTGGTGTTCTTCCTTATACTCCTTTAGCTACTGCTTCTTTAACAAGTTCTCCATTTGTAGCTTCTATAGCTCAATCTTCCAACAAGTTTACTTCACAAAAGCACAATCGAGAGACATGCAAATCATCTTATGATTTTTAGGATAATATAGAAGGAGAGGCTTCAATGTCTTTGTTCGAGGAAGATCTAGACAAGTTTAAGAATTTCATGGAGGAAAAAACAAATAAGGCTATGTTAGGTCATGTTGCATAAGTTAATGGTTCATGGAAGGTGTCTAAGAAGCTATTGAAACATACTTAAGTTTGGGTATTTATGGCAATTTGAAGGATATAAAATAGTATGTAATTTTGTCAAAAATCAATAATAATTTTTAATAACTTATTGTTCTTTTGGAGCATTGTCTAATTGTATATGAGGTTTTCAAAGCAACTTTTAGTGAGCATACCAAGTAGATTTCTTAAGCTTAGGTTGCGGTGCTAAGTTGTGTAGATTGTATTATTTCATGTATGTATCAAACTTAATTACCAAACCTTAGGTCATAACCCAAAGTTATGCATCTTAGTTAATTCCTACAATAATGTACCCTATTTGTAAGGTTTTTTTTAACTTCATCCTCCCTCCTTCTTAGTGTATATTTACTTAAAGTTTAATTAGTCTAATGCTACCTAGCTCTACTATTTACTAATTCCTTTATTTTCATTCTAAAGTTTCCTTAATCAATCATTGTTAATCATCTAGACTTGTAAATATGATATATTGTTCATCATTATTCATTCTCCTGAATCAACTAAATCCTTAAACAACATTGTTCATCATTATTTGTCTTCCATAATTAACTAAGTCCTTAAATTAACACTATTCAATTCCTATCATTAAATCAACAAAAGTCTTCAAATCAACACTATTTATCACAACTCAATCGCTAAATCCACAAACCAATTTTAGTTCCTAAATCTTCAAATTAGCACTATTGAGTTTCAAAGCTCTTAGTAGCAAAGTTTGTGATTTTATACTAATTCTTTATCCAATGTTATAAATTTTTCAACAATAATTCCTTGTTCACAACCATTGTTTGATGCTATATTTATTCCTCATCCATCTTTATAACTTTTCAACAATAAAGTCACTTTGTATGGAAACTTGTAGCCTCCCTGTGCCATCTTTTATTACTCTTGTTTTAATTAGAAGCAGCTATCTCCTATCCTAGATGCATGTCACTTAATGGGGGTACATGCCATCTAAGGCAATATGTTCCATGTCAGAACCCTAGTTATGTCAATGTGTTTGTACTATTTTGCCCTATAAGAAGTGTTAATATATATAGTAGTAGGCTAACTAAGATCTAAGTAACTAGATCTAGCTTACTTTATATACTCATTTTAGAGATACTTAAGGGTAAAGGCCTTAAGTGCATAAGAGAAGTTTAAAGGTGGTTTTCCTATTGCACAAAGAATGAGTGGAATTTAAAAGGTAGCATTTTGCATTATATTTGAATTTCTCATCCATTGTGGCATGAGTTAACATACCTAACCTCAAGGAGTTTTTGCTTGACAAGCCTCTATTCTAATGTGGGTAGGATAAAGGTGGCAAGGATTAATAGTTTTTCTTATGCTTTACCTACCTTAGCATCAACGAGCTTCATATAGCAAGCTCTCATTAGTCAATTGCTAATAGGGGTCTAGCAGCATTAGATGCAATTTTGCATTCTTTTCTCTTTATTAAAAAATATGTTCACACATTTGTGGCTGCTTAGTTAATTTTTCCCCATAATTAGGGTAGAAGCTAACCTTTTTAGTACGCCATGTTGGTTTTCTTATACATATGGCTTCCCACTAATGTTTGGGAAGCTTTAGGCAAAAAGCCTTCCATATTTTGTCCTTTTAAAGGACCTTTATGATCATTCTTAGAAGAATATCTTATATATATATATATATATATATATATATATAACCTAGAAAAAGCTACATTGTTTATAAAAGACATGAATAGTGTGGCTCCTTTTAATATGTGTGCAATATATATTTTTTGTTTTATTTTTTTTCTTCAATGCTCTTATTTTCAATTCTTTTCAAATTCAAATAGAGTTTAAGGCCTTGTGCAATTGTGCATAGGGCCCCACCCTAGTGTCACATAATACTTTATTATTCTCTTTTTATACTCTTAGAACTTTTTAAAAATACATGAATAATAAGACTAAAGTCCTATTTTTAAATGTAATGTTTCTTTTTACTTATTCTTATTGTAATGATCTTAACTAGCTTGGTCCAACATAAAGCCCATTAATCTTGACTTTATCCAATGTTAACCCTTAATATATCAAAGTAATACTAGCACACCTTAATGATTGTGTTAACTACATTTAAGATCCCGCAGTTTTCCAAGGATTTTTTTTTTTTTATGTTTTCCCGTTTAAACACTTTGCCTTTTGATATGTCCTTTTTACACGTAGTGCCTTATCCTTTTGGCCTTACTTTTGCTACTATATAAAGTGGGTTCAAGGATTTCTCTATATTATGGAAATGATTATGGATTCAAAAGAAAATAAATCTAGTAAAGTTGAAGTAATATACCATCAATGCCTTCCTTTCTTCCAATCCAAATTAAAGGAACATTTTATGCTATATTTGGAAGAAAGGAAATGTTGTTGATTAATCTTTGCAATGAAGGCTAATCTCCTTATTTGCACATTGTCTGCCACTTACTGCTTCAGGCATTTTGAAAGTGGGCATAACACTATGCTTCCTTTTTCTATCTGGTGATTTTATCCCTTTACTTTATTGTAAGGTTATTGCAACTATCTATGTCTCTTCTCCCAGATAGTCCTAATAAGGTTTTAAACTTATACTATTATGTATATATATTTTGTATGTTTTCTTGTTCATCCAATATCCTCTTTCTTTTTTAAGTAATCTCTTAAAATTGATTGTAGCTTTCTTGAGAAGTTTTTTCCATCTTAAGATAGCAATGATTGTGGTCTTCCTTAGCAGCTATTTCACGTCTCTTGTGACACTGTAGCTTTTTTAGATTTCTTAAACCTTTGATTATCCTTATTATATAAAGACTTAGATGAATCTTTGTTGTAAGTAAAGATGATTTTCTATAGAAGAGAAGAGTTAACAATGAGCTAAGCTAATGACATCAACTGTTAGGGCTTTAATTCCTTCTGACATAATGAATGTATTTGTCTAGAATTTTCTTTTCTTGGAAGGAACTAAGTCCCAATGACTTGTATCATTAGTAGTAGTAATCACTTTATTCATCCTCATTGAGATTGTTCCCAGGTGATGGGGAGTAACCAAAGGTGATGGTTATTTACCTCCTACTCATTGTTTATAGTGAAACCATCGAGTAAAAGCTACTATGCTAGGCTATTCATCCATTTGAGCTTGTAGTTAAAATTGATCAAGCTTCTTGGATTACTTTTTGCAAAATTTTCCTAATCAATAGCTTTTTTTAATGCTATTAATCTTGTATAAACCTTCTTGAGGTTATAAAAGGTGTATTTGTAAATTATATTTTGAAAGTTTGAACCTGTTGTAAATTTTTTGGCCAAGGATAAACAAAATATGGTTTGTCAATACTTCTTATTTCAAAAAGCATGAAAAAGACAAATCTTTTTTCTTAAAAGATGCATTTTGAAAAATAAGTTATACTAAGTTGCACCTTTGAAAAGATGCATTTTGCAAAATGGAAACATTGACTTTATAAACAAGTGACAGTAAGTGCCTTTAATATTTTAATCAATTCTTGTAGGAGGATGTACCCTTTTCTGTTTTGATATCTTGTTCTAAAAGTTTTAGTAAGTTGTGATGAACCTATTGTCTTAGACTTTTGGTGCTTTGACTAAGTTACTTGAATATTGTTTGTGATGCTTCCAATCTTGCTAAGGTTATAGCACAAGTAGTGGCACATTCCTAAGGTTGTGGCCTCATTGGGGTCATAGCATAATGACACGTACTTGGGGTTGTAGCTTTTGCTAAGGTTATAGCACATTGGTTGATAGGGAGTGTACCTAGGACCTTAGACTTTCCTTAGCATGTTGATCTTTGTTCATAGTACAAACTTGAATCCTTAACCCCTCAGTGTAGGCTTTTTCCTAATATGAAGTATAAAAATCATGTAATAGAAAATCATGTTAGTTGAAATCTATCTTTCCTTGGAAAAAAATAGTATTTTCGAAATGCATTTCAAATTTGATTGCTAAGACCATTGTTGAACAATATTTTCAAAATAGTCTAAAATATGGCTCATATGCAATATGGTTGAAATGAGTTTTTTTTATAAAGAAAAGTGAGAAAGTTGTTGTTTTGAATACTTTAAAAAGTAGTTTAAAAATTAAATAAAAACATAATTTTCAAAAGGCATAGCCTTTCCTTATAAAGAATCATTAAGATTGTGAATAGTCAAGATCGAAGGTAATGATATGATTTTTCCTACTATGAGCAAGGTTATCCTTCTTACTCACGGTTAAGTGTGCCTGCTTTGAGGGAGTTTATCCATCTTATTCCCTTTGAATGAGGTTTTCTTTTTATGGAGGGCAAGGTTATCTTTCTTCTTTGCCCTAAACAATATTTTCCAAGTGAAAGGTGAGGTTGCTTATCTTATTTGCCTTAAATCATATTCTTTGGGCAAAGTTATCCATCTTGCCTATGATATTTGTAATATCATAATTTTCCTATAAAGGGTGAGGTTATCCATCTTGCCCTTATTAAATTTAGGGGTGCTGAGCTAATGATGACAATCAAGCCAATTACCTATTAAAGCCATAAAAGTCATTTGGTCATATGGCTTGTCATATTGGAGTCATTTTATTTAGAGTAATTTGGACAACTTGTTATGTCAATTCATTGGATAAGGCTCAATAAATAGTAGTTGTTAAGTGTTTTAAATCTTTTATAATTAGGGTGGAATGACTTAAGTCGACTTGAGCTCTTATAACTAGATGACACCTATAATAAGACTAAATTAAGAAATACTCCATTTGTAAGGGATCAAAATAGGGTTTTAGTCACTCTTTTCTCTTCTGAAAGATGTTTAAATTGCATGACTCTCTCATTGATTTTGAAAATATACATTCCCCTCCCATGAAATTAAAATATGCGTTAAACTTACCTCTTTTATAACAAAAAATAAGTTAAAATTATACATATTCGACCAATATGCTCTATAATTATTGTATAATATAACAAGTATTAAATACATTTGATGAATATAAAATAGTGAATTTTTCAAATTTAACAAATGGTAAAAACATTTAATAAAATAATAAATTACTAAAAACAAAAAACATGTCAAAAAAATTATATATTAAGATTAAATAATTTAAAGATAATAATTTAATTTCAAGAATAACATTTGTATTAAATATATATCAATAAACATAAACGTTGTCATAAAAAATAATTTTAAAATAAATTAAATTTATGATTTTCAACATAAAATAAATAATACTAAAATAGATGTTTAAAAAATACTTTAAAAATTAATAAAAAGAATCGGCATTTTTATTGAAACTATTTTAATCATCTTTTAATTTCAAGGGATGATTATATATTTTCAAAATAGAAAGAAGAGTAGTGTAATTTGAGCATTTCTAAGAAAAGAAAAAAAATATTTCACTCTAAAAATTTTAACATTAGTATAGGTTTAAATCTTGAAGAATGGCATATAATTTTTTTCCTTAGACAATTTATTTTGTAATTTTCAAGTTAAATTCTTATTCCTAATCCTACATTATGAGTATCAAGGCTATTGTCCACAAGAAAGTATTGCCACTTGAACAATCTTAATATGTTACAATTTGCAACTTTTGTGGTAAAGTTACAAGTGCATATCCTCTTCTGCCAAATAAACCTAAACAAAAAAGAGCTTTGAACTACCAATTTGCTTTAAATTCCTAAGAAGAAGTAGTACAAAAAAGAAGGTTGGCATAGCAAGACAAAACATTCACAAACAATGCTTATAAATAGGAGGCAAGCATGTAGCCAACTTGCAAAGTAGACGTTTAGCACTGGAATACGCAATTAACTATGATGAAGGCTATTGGACAATTGGCCCTAGTATAAAACATTTTAGTTATTATGAGGTTAAAGTATAAATCAAATGTTATATTAAGATAAATGGTTGGACAGATAGAAGAAAAAGGACTTCAATAAATTTCTTGCTGAATAGCCCAATGAAGCCCAATAGGAACTATTTTTATTGAGTCCATTGATACCTCATCATTTGTGAAGAGTGGTCGTATGATGTTTGAATTACTGAGTAAATTTGTAGAGAAAGAGTGACCAAGTAATTGGATTCAAGTTGTCACTAATAGTATTTGTTGAAAATTTTTTTCCATAATTTGTTTTTATTTCATGATCTAGTGAAATTTGGCAATCTTAGGTCTTATTTGTCTAAATTGATTATGGTGTTTCTAATAGAATTCTTTTTTGGGGAATAATTGAGTCTATATCTCCACATCTTGCTCATGGTAGAGACTTGATATTAGATTACATTTGGACAATTTTACTTCTCCCCAAGACTATGAAGAAGACAATGGCAATGAATAGTTATATATGTAATCATAGTGGTGTCTTCAACTTAATAAGGCGCTTCACTAATCAAAAAGAGTTATTATGACCTACAAAACTTTATTTTTCATAACCTTTGTCATGCTTTTTAGTATTTACTAGCTAACAAAAATCTAATTTGAGGAAAAATGTTTGCTTCAAAAGAGTGAATGTAAAATAAATAATATGAAAAGATAGAAAAGATATGAAGAGACCTAATCAATACTATATATATAAAAATATATGTAAATCGTATTATAGATAAGACATTTATAGTATAACTTTTTTTTTAAGTATATTTATTGGGCTCGTGTCTTTTTTTCCTTCCCACTTTGCATCTTTAATCCTTTTTCCTTCAAAATTTGAAACCATTCTCCGATCTCTCTCGCTCTTTATCTCACCTCTCATCTGCACATCTTTTTCACCTGAGCATGGAAATTGATGCTAAAGTACACTATTAAAAAAAATTTAAATGGCAAGTTTTTTTAAAAAAAGTATAACTCTTGGAAGAGTTTATATCTTTTCGATTTATTATTTAAATTTGAAATCAAATTTAAATTTAAAAATATAAAATTATATTGGAAAATAATTCAATGGATTTATTTGATCTAGCAAGCATGCACGCATATATAATTTAATTTTTGAAACTAATTATATCTAAGAGTGCAGCACTAGTAAATGGCCAAAGGAAATACGAGGAAATAAGTGGCTTAAACTGTTAGCATTTTTTTTTCCATAAAGGCGACTAGCCCTTAAATCGGTTTCCTAATATTATAAAATATTTATGAGAGCGTGGATAGAGCTAAGGAAGTCATTGCCGAGACTTTTGGAGAGGATGAAGACAAATATAAGGAAGTGTTTGAAATTATTGACCGAAGATGACAGATGCGACTTCATCGAACCAGGTATTGTTGGATCCATAATTTCATTAGGCAAATCTTGATATTCAGAATGATGAAGAAGTGAGTTTGAGTATGTTAGAACGCATACAAAAATTGGTTCCCGATATTGAGGATCAAGATAAGATTACAGAGGAGATGACCAAATATAAGGAAGCACAAGGTGCATTTGGAACTGCTTTGGCCTTTAGAAACAGGATAAACACGTCACCCAGGTAAATAAGATAATTTCAATAAACATAGAGTAAATTATATAATTTTTTTTATTTTTAATTAAATTACATAATTTTTTAAGCATATACAAATCTCTTTTAAAATAAGAAGTTACATTAAACTTTAGTCTTATTTTATTTTATTTTATCAAAATACCTTCCATTAAAATTTTTTAGTTAAAAAAAATATGTATTTAAGTTAATAAAAGATATTTTAATAAAAAAAATTAAAATTAAACTAAAATATAAGATAATTTTTCATTTCAAAAGAAATTTTTGTATGTTTTAAAATTATAGTGCAGGTTTGTATAATATATATATATATATATATATATTACTAATCCACCTTTTAGTTTTGATCAATTACTGACAAATCAAATTCAATAATTGAGTGGTGGAGTATGTACAGTGTATTTGCCAAAATGAATTTTCTCTTGGACAATGTATTACTTGGACTTGGATCCCCTCCTCATGTTAGTCTCCCTCATTTTCTTTCATATCCCTTACAAACTTCATTTCTTATTTTATTTTAGAAAGAGAATAACTTCTCTTATTAAAAGAATATAAACAAACATGAGCAAATCTATTTCTGTATTATTTTATTGGAGAGAGAAAAACTCCAACACTAGAAGAGAGAGAATAAAAATGTACGGAAACTATACTTCTTGATACATCTTTCTTCAATACGACGTTATTCTATATAGAAGAGGCAAGAGAGGATCCAAATTAGTGCATTTGCTCTTACTTGGAAGATTTTTGCAATAAAAGTCTTCAAGCGGGATGTGATGTGGAAGAAATTGCAACGTGTTGAAAATGTAAGTAAATATAATATGAAAAAGAATTTTGCCCTTGACTTTATTATATAATAGACAAAAACCATTTTAGTTTTAATGATTTTTTTTCATACTACAGCTTCATACCAAAAGAAGGAATAGCTTTTCAGAGTGAAAAGTCAAATGATTGTGTCCATAAACTATAATAACAGTTTGAAGGGAGGATACACTGAGCATGTCACCGTAGACCAATATCCTCAAAAGATATTAATAATTGCAACGGGTGATTACTTGGCAAGTTGGATAGAGATTTTGGATGCAAAATAATGATAATGTATATTTGATGATGATGATGATTTAACTTAAGTTATCGTTGTATTATTAATAAATCTTTGTTCAAATCCAACAATGACAAATAAGACGACATTATCATTCTTTCTTCTACTGTGTTTAGAGAAGTGTTATCCGCTCCTTAAACCACGTTTTATACAAAGTAAAGAATTGAAACTCCTTTTTGAACGTAATTTTTTAACATGCTGTCAAACAGGTACTTCTACTCCTATGGGTCTTCTTGATGAAAACGAGGTAAACTTACAATGTCAATGTGTTTGGTATGCATCGTGAAGACGGAATGGGGGGAAAGAGAGGGAGAGAAACTTTTTTAGTGTTTGGTATGCTGGTTTGCGAATGTTGCATTCTGGGGAAAGGAAACTATTCTAATCTTATTGCCCCAAGATCTTTCCTTTAGTATATTCTAATTTTTTTTATTATCGATACTTTGAAAAATATCTTTTGAATTAAAAAATAAAAATAAATATTTTAATATTTTTTATACTATTAATATTATAGTTATTTATACAATTTTTTTATTGTTATATTATTTTTATTTTACTAAACATACTAAGGCTTTGTTTGGTTCATAGAATAAATTTTAAAAAGAAAAGGAATGGGAAAATGAATAAAAATGGAAAGGAATCTCAAGACTCAAATCTTGTTTGGTATAATTTAAGAAGGAATGAAAATGAGATAATTTTTTTTATTTGATTAGATAAAAAAATAAAGAAATAAAAAAGAAAGATAATAAAAAGACCAAAATATCCCTAAATTACAAAATTAAAAAAATAACATTTTTTAACTTGATTTTTTATTTGCCAAATAAAGAAAAAAGAATAAAAAAACAAAACGTGATGCCCAGCATCCTCTTCTGAGCCCTAGTCTGAACATCAGAGCATAATGAATGATGGGAGGTCCTTTTATTAAAGCCTTCAGCATCACGATGTTTGCTGGTTCTGGATTTCAAGTCATAATTGTCAACTCCTCATTCTCCTCTCATCGAAGCACCATCTTCCTTACCAGTCTTTGACTTTCCTTCTCCAACACAGCTTCTATCTCAAGTGATATTGTTTCAACCTTCTTCTCTTCTTCGAAGAAGCACCTATTTTTGTATCTCGGTCATCAAATTCAAGACTCAACGAGAAAGGTTTGATGACTCGTGTGCTTCAATGGTGTCTTTTGCTGGGTGTTAGCTTATCTATGGCATAATATCAAAAGTATAATTTGCAAAAAAATAAATAGCAAAATGGTAATCTCTCACGCCTCACCTTCTTCAAGTACGTTTGCTTTCCATCGATTCAACTAAGGCGTGCATTCTCCTTTATCTACAAAAAAGATTGACGCTATGAAAAATCATTTACCTGATACCAAACACAAAAAATTTGTATATTGTACAACTTTCTATTCCTTTACCTACTATAACTTTCGTATCAACCATGGCCTAATAGAAAAAGATTTTCATTCATTATTATACATATCATACATAATTTTATATTATAAATTTTTATTTTATTTTTATTTTCTTGATTTTTTTTTTTTATTTTACCAAACGTTGCCTTGGAAGAAACGGAAGAGGTACCGTTTATAATGATGTTTCCCATGGTGATGATGATTAAAGCTACCACATATTTTTATGCTTTTAATTTAATTTATATTTGTTATATTTGAATTTTAAATGATTGAAGTTATTACAAAATCATATTTTACATATAAAAATACATGGCTTTTGTACTATTTATTTATACTGTCTATAAACTATTGATTGCGTCTCATCAGGATATTGTTTATTCCCTTATTATTATTTTTTTTCCGGTCATGAGACCCACTGTTTTTTCTCTTTTTATTTATAGGTCCACAAGGAAAAAATAATTTGATCTCCCACATTTTGCAAGAAGACGTGCTTGTTTTATATATATATATATAACCTATGACTTTTTTCTATTCATTTTTACTGTTCACAATACATTATTTTTAACATCCTGTTAATATACTATTTATTTACACTTTTTATTTTACATTTTTTTTGAGACCCACAGATAAATTTTTTTTTGAATCCCCTACATCTTATGAGGGCCATACTAGTTATGTTTTAAAAATCATTAGGTTTTTTTTAACATATATATTTATTTTTAAATTTTCTCTAAAATAAATACTTGTTTTAACTATCTAATCATTAAACTTTTAAAATATACAATTTAATTCTAAAAATATACATATATCAACTCTTCAATCTCTGTGGCAGCATGTTTGATTCGTTGAGAAAATGATAAGAAAATTGAAAATTTGATAAAATGTTATTTTTGCTCTTATAATCATTATTTAATATTATCTTTCAATTATTAAAAGTAAAGGCATTATAAGTATTTTTTATTTACAAAATCATCTTCTTTTTTTATATCTAATTTTCTGTATGGATGAATTAATCTTTGAAAATTTTTAACTTACTATTCATTAATTCCCACCAACGCATCTTCTAATAATTAACTAGTAATGAGTTCAAAACTTTTAAAAACTAAATCATGTATTATAAGATCTATAGATCAAATAATTGAAATAAATAAATAAATAAATAAATAAATAAATAAATAAATATATATATATATATATATATATATATAAAGGACAATCATATATTTCTAGCATTCAAAAACTACCTAATAAAAGTAGGTATATAAAAAATGCATTTTCTCTTTATTTCAACTATTTTTCATATTTATTTTAATTATATATTTTTTGGGCAGCTTATGGTAACATTCAATTTTCCTGCTATTTTCTGATACATTGGCTTGAATGCTTCTTTTGCCTTTGAACACTGTTAGCATATTAAATAGATATAAATCGAATTTCAATTTAGTTCTATTCCATACATATTACTTTCTCTAAAGCCCCATTTGATACAATGAAAAGAAATAAAAAATAAAACAAAATTTGCGTAAAACATATTTGGTTACGAGAATTGAGAACAGAAATGGGACTCTGTACTTTCCTTTGCCTTCCGTATGGTGTTTGCGTGGTATTTTTCAAATAAATGCAGAATGACATTTTTATCTTTCCTATTTATGTCATATATTATATTTTTATTTTTTAAATTGCTAGTTTATATATTTTTTGAAAATAAAAAATTTTAGATATTACTTTTAATTATTATATAATATTTTATTAACAAAAAAAGATTCTAAGATGAAGAAAGAATTATGATTTTATTATTATTTTAATTAGAAGATTATTATTTTATTAATTTTTAACTAATTATAAAGTCAAAAAATTATTTTACTATTTTATAAATTAATTACAAAATTAATAATATTTATTATTAAAGATAATAATTTATATAAATTTAAAAAATAATAAAAACTACCATAATGCAGTCGCAATTGTCCAACCAAATGTCAGTTGATAAATTCTTCGATCTTATCTGCCTTGCGTTACTATATATGTATGCATATTTATATGTTAATATTATATATATCTATGTTATATTTATTTATATATATTACAATATGAATAATGTTATAATATATAAATTTATTCTTTTTTAATTATTTATTTTATAAATTAAAAAATAATATTACTTTAAAAATAACAATAATAAATAAAAATATTAAAACATTTATTATAAATTTAATTAATAATAAATATATTTTAAAAAAATTAATAAACTTTTTTAATATTAAAATTAATAAATTATATATATAATAAATTAAAAAAAACCACTGCCTACCAATCAGTCAGTGGCTATCATTGCCACATATACGACAATGCATCATTGCTCTCTCTCTCTCTCTCTCTATCTATATATATATATATATATATATGTATGTGTACGTGTATAACAATATGCTACCCCACATATATAAATAAATAAATATATCATAATTCTTAATATATATTATTTATATATTAAAACATATATAATAATATAACATATACAATATATAATATATAAATATAATAAAAGATATTAAATCAATTCATATATACTAAAATAATATCTATAAAATTTTAAAATAAACAATTATATTTATTATATTAAAATAACAAATTATAAATATTTTTTTAAAAGTACATTTTTATTAATATAAGTTGAATTAAAATTATTTTATTATAAAAATATAAATATGTAATATAGATTATAAAATTATAAAAATATTTTGTTTAATAATTTTATTACAAGACTTGTTGCAAAAATTAATATACACGTATATAGCACTACAAAGTACAAACGTGAAGTAAAAGGAAATGATTTTGGCACATAAGGATATTTTAGTCTTTTCATTTTTTTAATTTTTCATTCCATTCTACTTCCATCAAACCAAACAATCAAATACAGACATATTCTTTTTCTTTTTTATTCTTACCAAACATAATTTTTTTCATTACATTTTACTCATCATTCCATTTTCATTTCCATTTCCATCATCAAAGAATTTGCATACCAAACAAAGCCTTAAGATATTACAATTTTAACATCACTCGATCATTCTTGCCGTCAGTGGACTTTAGAGAGCCACTGTTTAACAAAATATTCATCACATCAACGGCTGGATAAAGATAAAAATATACCCAAAGTAAATGAAACCGTATAAAGGCAGGAAAAAAAAAATTTACGATATAGAAACAAACCTGTGTTCAAGGCCATATTATTGATATTATATATATCGTGTGCCAAGAAAGCATCAGCTTAAGCAACTTGTATAGCTTCACGGAGTTCATCAAGTAAAACTGACATAATAAAGCTAAGCACCCGCAAATGCCTCAGAAGTTCTCATGATAGAAATAGATGATGAGTTTAACAGAAAAATTAGTGCAGATAAAATAGTCTTGCATCAGTAGTTAGACCAGTTAGCGGCACTCCCAACTCTTGGCATGCTGGTAGTTTCCTTTTTGGCCTCGGCATCCACCTTGAAAGTTGCACCACATACCTCACCAGAGCTGTCAACCCTTGGTACAGGCTTCAACTCATTAAGTGGATGCTCGAAACTCCTCAAACCCCCAGATGATGTGAAGAAGCATCCTAAAAGTGTACAAACACAGATGTTACTTCCTTGCGTCAGAAACATTTGAACCAAATGAGTCAAAGCATATGAATAATATTGAAGAAACAGAAACAGTGACAATCTGTAATAAACCAGATGGGAAACTTGATATGATAAGAATAGATGAAAAGGATGCAATGAAAAATTGAACTTGATATGATTTGTTGCACGTCCTGACACGAATAATATCAATGTGCTAGCATTCCATTCCCAAGTTGTTGAACTTGTCATTCCTAACTTCGTTATAGTTCAGCTTCATTTATTTCTACTAGAACCCACATTCTAGCAGCCACATGAATTTGTAACAGTGAGGTCTCGCAGGAAATCTTCCAACCACACAGGATTTAGGGGGTCAACGACCTACCACATCAAGGTATGGCATTACCTTTAGGGAATGGAGCAAAAGATTTCCCACAGCTCTTAGTCACAATCTCTTTCTCATCTGAAAGAACAAGATTTCCATCAGCATCAGTTCCCCAGAAGAAGGGAACACTCCCATCAACATCCTGCAAAGGACCAATTTAAGCATGCCAGGTTAGAGGAGCAAATGATAGGAATATATGGAAGGAGAGGAGAGGTAGGAATGAAATATCACTCACCCCAGCAAAAAATGTGGCTTTACAACCACTGTCATACAGAATAAATGCAAATTTCCCTTGGAAATCTCTCACAACCTGATCAACTGGATAAGGACCACGGTCTCTTAAAGTCCGGTAAGCCTCTATAACAATGATCGCCTCATTTGCTGTTTTATTCAACCCATATTGTTGCTTGAGATTTGCAACATTCCCAATGTGGCCTTGAAATAAGCAGAAGATGTCATCCACAACCGCAAACAATCTGGCAACATGAGGGAAGAATTATATAAAAAATATTTTCAAGGAAGTAGTTTTTAACAAAAGTTATAGTATCTAAATATATCCCATATAATCACTTTTTCAGAGTATCAGAGTGGATGGGGCACTTCAGATTTAATGGTTTTAGAAGCAAAGCTTTTTACCATAGATTAAGGAAAGCAATGTTATGTGTAACTATGAAGAGGAAAGACCAGTCATGCATGAGGCTCTATGCAGAAACGTAAGTTTCCATATTTATCTTAGATAAACGTTATGAAAATTTTTTCATCTAAAACCTCATTAACTAACAATAACAAAAACCAACAATGAAAAAGGTAGAGGGTCATGGTAGAGTGAATACAAATGACACTGCAATTCTATCCTAGACTATCTTCTGATGGGAAGGGAGGAAGAGAGGTGGGCATACACAATTAATATACCGAAAAAGGAAAATTATATTTTGAGATCTGTGAAAATACAATAAGGATTAAAAAAATTTTATTTAATAACACACCTAGAAACCCTTCAAGGATAATCGATAAGAATATACTAGGTTAAGCATGGATTAAAATCTTTCTTCTGTCTTTCATCAAGTTCATCAAAAGAGACAAGATGGACAACTCCAGATGCAACAAAATAATATAGGGGATCATATTGAATGCTACTAAGGAGCTCAACCCGGAAAAGGAACCAATAACAGAAAAAGACAAGGAAAGGGGCCAAGAAGAATTTAAGAGAGCAAAGCAGGGCTCATAAACATCACAGACTCCTAGTTCGGAAAATTTAGAACTATAGGCCATTATTACCCTGAACCGAACGACTCCTGAGGATTGGGGAAAGTTAATTCTATTAGTTTCAGACTGATTGCCGAAAAAAATTTACTATAATGAGTGATTGTCAAAAAAGAAAAAAGAAAAAATATATTCATGAGAAAAAGAATTATTATAACGTCATTGACCATGAACCAACTTCTACAAAAAGATGCAAAGGTTTATAAAAGAATCAATTACACATCCCTTATTCAAATGAGCACATAAGTTAAACTTATATGAATATAAATTAGTAGTATATCTGCCCACATGGAAAGCTGGAAGCATCATTTGATCAAACTTAAGCCAAAAAGAACAACCAAACACCGACATACTAATTTCTATCGAAACAGTCTAAAACATGCGATTCGATTGTCAAGAAACCAAAAATATATCAAAGGGGCAGGGGGGAAAAGGAAAAAAACTTTTCTGCTAAAATCTCTCGGAAGAAATCAAAGACACCCAGATCCAGCAAAAAATGCGCTAATAATAATAATAATAAAATACATCAGCAATAAAGATTCATAGGTTTTTTTTATTCTTTCTCTTTTCCATTTCAAGATTGATACGATATATTCAGAAATGGGAAGTGAACCTTGGGAGAAGAGGGTTCTGTTTGTCCATAGAATATACCATGACACCGGCAGGGCCAAGGTTAACGGTGACAGCACCAGAGTGTACGGAGCCGAAGTGCTTTGCGAGAAACTCATCTTTCAGGGCTGAAACGGAGTCCGATTCAGGAGTCTTCAGAGCCTCGGGGCTCTTGGCCACCGATTTGTCGAAAACTGCAAGCATTTTTGTGGATCGTTGATTGGAACCAAAGGCCCGAACGACAATGCGCTTACAGTGAAAGAAGCAGCAGAATGGCGGACGATGAAGAATTGGTGATTGCTCTAGAGAGATGCTGGAATGAAGATTTATGTGGTAGCTTTAGTCACTCCCCACTATGCCCTTGCTTTTCAGGCAAATTTTCAAAAACTAAGTACTATATATAGTTTTTATTATTCTTCTTATCTTTGATATTTCTAAGGAGCAATTTTCTGGCAGATTCCTTTTTTGTCAGAAAAAATGTAATGATGAATATATACTACATTTTTTAATAATGTAATGAGATTATATAATTAATTTTTTTATATTAATTATAATTAAGAATTTAAATTTAAATTTTTTATTTTAAGATCTTTTAAAATAATTTTAAATTTTAACATCTTTTAATATAAATATTTTTAACTTAGATCTTAAATTATAATTTTTCTTTATATTCATGTTATGATTTTAGTAATTTAGCATTTTGAATGTAAAAATAGTAAAAATAAATAAATACTTAAAATTATGATTTTTATTCCTTCATCTCATTATTTTTTTTAAAGACATTCGACATTTTAAAACCAAAAAATATTGAAAATGTGTATTTATATAAAAACTTATTTCTGTATTTATTAATTTTTTATAATTTTATTAATGACAAAAAAAGTTAAGCTAGTGATTAAAAAAATTTATCATTACCGTAAGATATCATTATATATATATATATATATATATATATATTATTTCTTATAGTATACCTTAAATATAATCTTTGTACACGAAGTTCAAAATTGTAAAAAGAAAATTCCTAAATTTCATATAAAGCATTTTGGCGCTTTGTTTTTTTCCCCTTAATGTGGCAGACTAGATATGAAAGATAAAATACAATTTATTTCTCTAAAATTTATCATAATTAAAATTTTAATACATAAAGCTTAAAATCGTCTAATACATTCTATTAGACTTAAGTTTATAGGCAGAGACTCAATCAAAAATGTTAAACATAAGAACAACAAAATATATAATTCAAACTCAAGACAATTTATAACTTATGTCTTATGAGCTGACTTGAAACTTTAAGCTCCAAGTCATGGGTGGTTGCTTTCTTTAATCTTCAATACAAAACTAAAATTATCACATAAATTAAAAAAAAAAAAACTAGAATTGAGAAAGAAAAAGGATTGAAAATTAAGCAAAAATATAATAAAATCCATATTAGACAAATTCAAAAGTAATGGCTTACACACTCTGTAAAAGAAATATCTATACTGATCAGATTCTAATAACAAGCATGACCATCTTCCAATCCTTGATACCGAAGAAAAAGCATAGTCTGAAGTTTTCAATAACTTTCAAGGGGTTAAACCCTTGCTTAAATACTCAAAAGTTATATTTGATAAAATAAAAAAGATGTTTAAGGGAATAGAAAGAAGAATAGAAATGAAAATAAAATGAAATCATCTAATTTAAAATTATATTTAATATGATATAAAAAGGAATGAAAATATATATTTTTTATTTTGATGTTTGATAAAATAGATATATAAAAAATATAAATAAAAGGTCAAAAAATGTCTCAAACACCCCTAGTGCTAAAAAATATTAAAAAACTAATTTTTATAAATTAATATAATACAAAAATAAAACTTCATTGTATCTAAACTAATTTTTGAGATAAAAAGGTATTTTGTCTGTTCTTTTTATCTTTTATAGTATTTTTTTATTGGTTAGTTGATGGAAAGCATAGTGATCTGATACAATATGAAACTGATTCTATCTAGGAAAGGGTTCATGTATACCAAACAAAATTTATAATTTTTTTCCTTTTTCTTTCACTCTCATTTGCAACATTTAGATAGGTATCAAACATGATGTAAGGTTTTCATCTATTTTGTTATCTCTATTATTGAATCATTAATTTCAGTTTTGTTTAGCATAAGTTTGATGATAAGTTTGCTTATGTTTTAATCCATTTTTTCTTGGCTCAATTTTAGTTTGGTTTTATTATTTTCATGATGATTTCAATTTTGTATTTAGGGATTGAAGAATCTGACTCACCATGACTTAGAATTTGAGATTTCACTTTAGGTTTTGGCAAATATGAATTATCTCGAATTTGCGTTATGTTTCGAATTGTTCTTTGATGTCTAAGTCTTTAGTTAGGTGTAAATATCCTAGCTTATGAGTTTAAGTTTAAGAGAACATTTTGAATTTTATATATTAAAATTGTCATTAGCCTATATTTCAGGAAGTAAAATCCAATTTATTTTTTAACATATACCTATAATATAAAAAATTATTAAAACACAATTTTTTTTCCTTTTATAAAAATTTAAAAGACATTTTGTATAATTCTAGACTCTATATATACTAAAGTTGCAATTAAAATATATATACTTCAAAGGGTATAAAAACAAAAAAGAGAAGCCAAATTGATATATCTTCTTCTTTTATTGGCACATTCTATGCTATGATCCTTCTTTTATTCACCACAAAATATTAGTCACATTCCTCATCTCTTGAATACATTTATACTCCATTTGATAAATTGCAACGCATATATATATTTTATATAATTTATGTAATATTTATTATATTCTTATAATTATTATTGTATTTATTAAATTATCATTTTAATCATCAAATCATATTTAAAAAAAGTATCAAAATTATTTCCTATCATATTTATTTATTTATTACATTTATTTTTTTATATTATCTAACCAATTGACATTTTCACGACAATTTACAGGAATTGTTCTCCTAATTTAATTTCCAATAAAAAAATAAAAAACATAAAATTTTATGATAAGTTGATCATTTGCTTTATCTTTTAAAGTTTTTTTTTTCAATAACGATCATCTAGTATTTAAATAAAAAGTTACACGTGTTTTATAATTAACTATGTCTATACCTTGTGCACATTGCACGAGGTGGTCAAAATCTTTTTTAAGAAAACAAACAAGCCAAAAAAAATCCACACATAAACAATTGAGAAAATAATATTATAAACTGTAAAAGAATAATAATTTAGATTCTCTTTTTATATATATAATAGATAGATAATAGATTAACATATTAAGCTTAATTAATAAGAGTCATTTATATCAACCACAAGAAATTAGTAAAAATATAATTTAAAGTCACTTTTATCCTTATGCCAACTCTTTATTATTGGTATTTCTTTAACAAGTATAATTGCATCCTTGAAAAATACTTCCTTTTTCTGCCAAACTTATTGAGATTTATACTCACAAATGCTATGATCTATACTTCATTTTTGTGTGATTCGGTTACTAATTTGTACCCTCTCGTAAATATACATTGATGTTTATATTTAGACCAACATGGGCCCTGCAAACGTATGAGGACCAAAAAAGGTGGACAAAAAATTAGAAGATAAAAATACAGTGGAAAAAGAATATAATATTATCACATCAATAAACATCTTATGAAGAGTTAAAAAAACAAAATAAAACAATGTAAAGAAAACTTTCTATATATATATATATATATATATTACTGAGCCTAAAGTCTAATTTGTATAGTATTTGCATATGTAGGGATAAACACTCACTTCAAATTTTCAATGAATAATAGAAAAATCATAAGGTGAAAATTTAAAAAGTGAGAAATCTTTGGGATGCAGAATCTGTAATGTGAAATAGTTAAGCTAATGGAAGACAAGAGAGTTTCGATGCATTAAATGGATCGTATTTGTTATCCAAATGCAATGGATCTTTGACATAATAAATAAATTAATGAAGAGATTAGAGGTAATTTTGATTAATTTAGAATCTGTCGGTTGTTAACTTGTTATGTTAAACTAATATGGATGGATCTGGCCAAGATTAACGTTTAAAATATAACTAAGCACCCTGTTAGTCCACACAGATTTAAAGAGAGAGAGAGATCAATATTTAAAATATAACTAAGCACCCTGTTAGTCCACCAGATTTAGAGAGAGAGAGAGAGAGAGAGAGAGAGAGAGAGAGAGAGAGAAGAGATATTTTGTTTTCCCTTCTTTCCATTTTCATTTCGGGTATGATTATTTTAGAGTAAATTATATAATCTCTTTGAGTTTTATTAAAATTATATAAATCTTTTCATTATTTTTAAAATATACATAATTTTATTAAAAAAATTATTTTATAATTTAGTTTAATTTTAAATTTTTTTAAACTAATACTCTTTATTAACCTAAATATATATTTGTAAATTAAAAAAAGTGTTTTTGGTAAAAAAAATTTAAAATAGAATTAAATTATAAAATAACTTTTTGTTTTAGGTAAAATTTGTGTATATTTTAAAAATAGAAGAAAAATTTATGTAATTTCAGCAAAATTCAAAAGATGTCTCTATAATTTACTCATTTTTCTATTTGGACATTTTTTAAATATCAGTATTTTTCATTTGTTTATCTTCAAAATAGAATTAAGCAACGAGCTGCCTACACCCCAAGCAAGTAGAATAACTGAGTGCGAGACCAAAAAAAGAAAAAAAAAGTTATTTTCACATCATTTTTTATATATGAATTTCATATAATAAATTATAATATAGAGAATTTTTTAAAATGGAATATGGCATATAATAAGCCCCATAGTTTTATGTGGTAGCAATATGAATTTATCCCATCATATTTATTTATATGAAAAAACATCGAAGATATTTCTTTCATATGTTTCCAAGGATGTCACAAGATAAATATTCTCAGCCATTTCTTACGTTAAAGAGCTATCGATAAACTTTTATTTTGGTAAACATATATTAATCTATATCCTCTAAAGTTGAATATTCCAGACTCACTATAGATTTTTAGAAAAGGAAAGAGAAATAGAATTTGTTTGCCTAATACGTTTGGTACGAAGAAAGCATAATGGGAAGGAAAATTTAGCTTCCCAAGCAATTTCTTTTGTTGAGTGCAGAAAGGTGATCATTAGATGGAGGGAAGGTAGAGAAAGTCTATTTTACCCTTGTGATGGTATAGACTTCTGCATACCATTCCTGTCTCATCCCACTCCATTTGGATTGCCGAAGAGAGCATCAACAATAAACGGATGACTTCCCCTCTTTAACGTGGCAACAAGACGCAACTAGTGATGATGGCTGTTTTTGCTTCTTCTAAGGCCCGTCTGGTTGTTGGAAATAGGCTCAATAAAAAGAAATAAAAAAGAATGGAAATGAATGAAAAGAAATCTTATAATATATCATCATATTTGGTATGATATAAAAAAGAATAAAATTTTATTCATTTTTTATGTTTGATTAAATAAAAATAATGTAATAATAAAAAAATAATTAAATGACCACAATACTTTTAATATAAAAAAATAATTATTTTTAATTAATAATAATATAATTTTTAATTTAAAAATAATTTTTTAATGACCAATAATTTAAAAAATAAAAATATTTATTTTTTAAATTATTAATATTTATTATTAATGTAAAAAATGTCAACTACTGACCCATTCTTTTACACAGTGGCACTTTCTTTTCAATTTTTAAAGGATTTCACATTCTTCCATCTACAGGAATTTTAACAGCACAATGGTAGGTTAGGTGGGAGATGCGCATAGGGTAGGTAAAAAGCAATAGGGTGATTAAATTAAAAAAAAATGCAAGGCTTTATTTTTGCATATTTTTTTATAAGGACATTTTAGTCTTCTACTTTACTTTATTTTCCATTCCAACACTATTTTCAATCTACCAAATAATCAAAAGTAAATTCATTCCTTTTCTATTATATGTCATACCAAACAATTTTTTTTTCCCTTTCTGTTTCATTCAGCATTTAGTTTCCATTTCTATTGAAATAATTTTTATGCATCAAAGGGGCCGCTAATGATGGAAAAATAAATAAAAAAAGATGAATGGAATATAATAAAAAAAATTTATTTGGTATGTGAATTTCATAAATCAGCATTTAGTTTCCATTTCTATTTGGTATGTAATGGAAAATTTTGTATTTTCCATTTTTTAATTTTGTATTTGGTATGTGAATTCCATTCTGCTCTTAATGTCTTTTATGTCCATGACCTAGAAGTTCCAAATCATCTTTTTGATGAGAAATTCCTAGGTTCAATATGGTATCATACACATGTGAGATCCCATGTCATACTGTTGAAATTAAACTCTAACCATTACGTGCATGTTTAGTTTAGCGTTGGAAGGTGAGAAAATCATGGTTTGCAACTCACAAAATGTAGAAGTTATAATTTATTGCTTTGGCCAAAAACACGATTTGAAGAAAGAAAAAGTTAAACCAAACATGCACTACATGTGCAAACACTACATTGCATCTAAGACTTTCAATCTTATAATTCTAATGCCAGGAAGATACATACAGCATCAAACCACACATCTTTAATTGTTAAAATCCACCTTGATACGTCCCAGGGAAAGCAAATACATTTTCCAGTCGTCTCCTTAATTTCTCTGTCCTCTTCTGTGATCTTGCCATCTTGGAATAATGACGTTCAGATCGGAATTTTTTACCTAACTCAAACTAATCCAAACCCAACCATTTACCACCTGTAATCTAAACACACTTCTGGAACTGTACATATATTCTAAACAGGAATTTCCTATGAATGATACATTGTAATGTGTATCGTTCATCGTCATATACAAAAGAATTCCCCATTGCCCAAGCATAGATTCAAAATATGGGGGGAAAAATGTCTAACAACAGATCCTAAGATAACCGTCTTCTGTTCCAACAAGAAACAAACGAGAGAATGGGAGGATACTAATACTTGATAATGCTGACAAACTTCTTGATCCATTATCTGATGTGTAGAGTTTCTGAGGAATAATGTGATGCGGTCCGTCCTGTGTCATGGAAACCTTAGTCATATTACTTTAGTACATTGGCATTCATAATTTTATGCTTAACAAATTTTGACATTCAAATATTCTACAACCATGTTATGCCAGAGTTTTACACACCCATATATCATATAGGCTTTGTAACTTCAATAATTCATTACATCATGCAGTCCCACCGAATGAAAATCATCAGATATATGATTCAACAATTTGTTGTTTTTGCAAGAAATATTAGGGAGATCTTTATTTATTGGGCTTTCTGAGAAATTATATTCATAGACATGGTACACATCATGACTCAAAATCTTAAAGCATTAAGTCTATAGATGAATTCACTTATATACTTCACCTGATCCATTTCTTTTCAATGTAGGACTTCCTACTTACATTTGTTCCCAACAGTTTTCAATCAGACAAGTATGATACTAGAGTAGTTGCAAATTGATGCATATCATGCATAAAAGAAAGTTCACTGTTGACTTGACATATTCTATGCGCCCAGTCGCCCCCAAGGTGTGCAACAGGACATGGAAAACTAGTATGGCTTCGGGGCATCTGTCAGGAAGATGCATTGCCTTTCCTTGTATCTATAAAAAGGTCATTGGGAGGAAATGACAGGGAGCTGAAGAAATGCAATTTTCAGCGTAATTTACCCCCCAAAAAAAAAATCTATATGAACAATTTATAAATAAATAAATAACTATATATATATATATATATCTGTCAAAGTACTACATATAAAGTGAGAATATACATTTTGAGCTACGTTGACATTAGAATAAGTGCTGGACATGCAAAATACAAAACCCTTCCTATATTTCTAATACTAGTCATGAGCTTGAACAAATTACACAACCAAAAAAGAAAAAAGGAAAATAAAGAAGAGAAAAGCATACTGTTTCATCAGCAGATCTAGATAAGGAGAGAAGTCCAATCCTATTTCTGGAAATTGAAATAACATCTTGGCCCCAAATGGAGAAACTTGATATGCCATCTGAGTGACCTCTGAAAATAATGGGCTGTGATTGAAAATTCCTGAAACGATAATTGAAAAATGAGCTATAGGATAGGTCTTTCCAAAGTGCAGAGAAAGGCATAGTAGTTTCATTACTGTTCTTCTATCAGGAAAATAGCTGTCAATAAACAGCTAAAATTTATCAAGCACGGGCTCAAACGCATGAAACAACAGAACATAGAGGAATGGATAAGTCTTGCACTTTAATACACAACATTGGAGATACAGACACAAAAAATTATTGTTGGAGAAGTTTTTCCAATCATTTTTATCTTCAGAGGGATTCTTAATTTCCAAGTTTAACCTACTTATTGTAAATACATTCTTGTTACGAAAATTGTAAACTCCTACAGGTCAGGTGTATATAATATACGGTTAATCATTCCTCAAACGTCAATCACACCCATGCTTTAACTTCCAAGGACTTTCATGTGTCAAAGCTTTGAACTTAAAAGTTACAATAGGAAAAACTAGAATGAGGCAGCCTAAATGGCGGTAATGAACTAAAGATTCATGAAAGGTGATAGAGCTTACATCCTTAAGTCCCAAACTCGTAACGTCTTGTCAAGAGAGCTGGAAATAAGCAGATGATCCTCAGGTGCTGCCAACTGTAGTTTATAACAACATCAATGAAACTCTGAACAAAATCAAATTTGGCATTCCTTAATATTGTGACTTGTGAGCATACCTTAGTCACATATCCATCATGAGCTCGCCAAGAGGCAATGACATTTCCACTCTTTGCATCAAATAATTTACAATGACCAGAACTTAGTCCAGTTGCAATTAAAGATGACAAAGTAGAAACTCCACCTGCTTGCCTCTTGTCAGCCCCAGAGGAACAAATGGCAGAAACAAGAGAAGGAAAACTAGATTCATTAGATTCCCCTCTCCAGATATGAAGCTTTTGACCTTGAGCAACATCAATGAACCTGCACAGTATAGCAAGAGGTAAGAAGTTCTATTGCATCAACATGTTTTCCAATGCATGTGTGATTGAACTGGAACTCAAACTAGAAAGTAAATTCCACCTGAGAGACCCATTCCCAGTGCCAACTACAAGAATTTCAGGAGAGTCTAATAGATGCATACAAGTATAAAGGTTTGAATCAAAGGCGCTAGACAATATTCCATTTGATAGTGTATTCAAATTAAGCACATTAGCCTGGTCACTGTTAATCTTTGACTGAGAAGATATAGGGCTTGTAAGATGGGCAAATTCTATTTGAGACTCAGCAAATACTGATATTGGGTTCCCTGTTTGACTGTTCCAAACATGAATGGTTCCATCACAAGATGCCACTCTTCCACTAGATGATAAGATACAAATATCGTTCACAACCTACAAATTGAGATAAATGATAAGTGGTATGCCCAAAATATATATATATATATATTGTCACTAACCATAAAAGCTAAAACACCATGAGTCTTACAACAATCATAAGCACACGTCAACTCACAGCTAATACTAGGCTACACTAATTTATTGTATTTTGTTGCACTACTTCCTACTATAACCAGTCAAGTTTTACTATATACTTACACCAGTGCTTAACTGCAAACTCTTATGAAAACATATATGATACTAAAGGGAGTTACATTACACAGCATCTCTAATCGTTGAGAAATATTGTTTTAAGCAAGAGATAGAAGAAGCAGACCTCCTCGTGGCCATAATAGCCGGATAAACAATTAGTTTGGCTCAGTTCCCACTTCTGAACAGTTCCTTTATACCCTTGGCCAATTCCTGCTGTGAAAACAGTACATTCATCTTGACATACAGCTAAAGACCTCACTGCTCCATGATGTGCACGTATAGAGTATATAACAGATGCTCTGATCTTCCATGGAATGTCATCCTTCTGAAGGCCCACACGCCCAAGAAATTCAGGCCCATCCCAGATAGTGGCTGGACTAGGGAACCAAAACCAGGGTTCATGATTCATTTGGTATGACATTCCTTCATGCATCACCACTGGACTTCGATGAACTTCATTTGATCGTCTCTGAGGGGTCAAGTTTTTGGAACTTCTACTTCCTTGGGATTGTGGAATTGACCACCCAACCCCATTAAGCAACAGCTTTTCTGGATTGTATTCATTTTTAAAGCCCCTAGCAATTGTAGGTCTCCGAGCAATAATATTTTCTGATCCACTTTTTGATGATTCACCTGGATATTCCCACTGAATCATGATGGGTTTAGAAATAAGAGCAAGAAAGATGTAAAAGATGCTATGTAACAGAAACAATCACATTAATAAACACACACAAGTCTCTGCTTGGAAGAGGGGGCAGATTGGAAAAAAGAAAAAGAAAAGGTAGTATACCTTCCAATTATGACGACGTTGAAGAAATTGTTCAAGAAGCAACCACGTAGCACAACATTGCCGAAGTTTCTCTATCCCAAGAAGAGATGCAAAGGAAGGATAAAGAAGCAGCCTGCATATGACAGATTTTATACATAATAAAGAAGAAAGGAAGAGAAAAAGGCAATTTAATAAGACACAAGATAAATCAAATCAACAGTGAACGAAGGATGAAACAGCCTAGTTACAATGAATGTAGGCACAAGAATATATTAGGAATATCCTCAAGTTGCAGTCGGGAGTTAAAAGTAGTTTTTGGAGGTATTTGAATTACTTGATTAGAAAGTTCCTTGTTTGGATTAGGAGGGATTGGATTTTTAAATTCCTAAAGATTTTCAGAGATTTATGTCTCTGAATAATGCTCGTTCATTCCATGTGAGGGTTGAATACATTAATAGGGAAAAGATGGCAACAAGTTTGCCATTCAAATCCCTCAAAAACAGCAGCAATAACTCAAAATGAATATAGAATAAAATCAAAGAAATCTTAGGTCCTAAAAAAGGAAAGAAGACATTGACCCATTTGAGTAAATAACAAGATCAGAAACAAATACAAGACACCATTAACACATGGCATTTTTATTGGAATCCCATGGTTCTTGGGAAAATCATATGGGATATTTGCTATTAATGGGGTGAAGCCAAGTATTTTTTTTCCTTATTTGATTCCCACTTATGAGGCTTTATTTATTTTTATGTTTTATTGTGTCATTTATCATGTCATTTATTGTATATTGTCAACCTCTTTCTTTCCTTTTTTACACTGTAGGCTTTTGTTGCCTTTATGGTGGCTTTATTGCAGCTGATTTTCAAGAGTTGAACAGCAGGATTGTTGCCATCTGCTTCTCTATATATTCTCTCCTCCTACCATGAATGGAATAAGAAATTTCAGAGTTACCATTTTTTGAAAATCTTCAATTTTCAATACTCTCCCTCAAGCTATGGAATGTATGTTGATCATACTCAACTTGGAGCTCAATTCTTCAAATTTGACTCTTAGGAAAGCTTTAGTTAAGGGATCAGCTACTTGAGACCTAATTAGAGTGTAGTTTAGATTAAGCACCTGAAGTTTCTCTTTTGGTGAAGTAACAATCAATCTCTATATCCTTAGTCTTGTCATGATGAATAGGATTTTTTGCAATGCTAATGGTAGCCTTCTTATCACACAATACTTTCATAGGCCCTTGTATAGATAATTTTAGTTCTTCAAGTAGTCTTTTAAGCCAAATACCTTCACATATCCCTAAAGCTAAGGCATGATACTCTACCTCAACATTACTTCTAGCCACCACAAGTTGTTTCTTACTCCTCCATGTGACAAGATTGCCCTAAACAAATGTGCAATACCCTATAGTTGACCTTCTGTTTGTGATGAACTTAGCCAAATCAGCATCGATGTAAATTTCATCCCCTCTATTAGTGCACTTTTGGAAGAATAGACCCTTACAAAGAGTCATTTTTAAATGTCTTAAAATTTTGTACATAGCCTCCAAGTTTTTTTTTTATAAGGCTTAATTCATAAATTGACTCACCACACTAACTTGAAAGTTAATGTCAAGTCCAATGTGGGGTAAATATATAAGCTTACCAACCTTTGGTACATCCCAATATTCACAGGAGCACTTTCTTGCTCATGGGCCAGTTTGTAGTTAGCTTTTATGGGATGTATCAACAAGTTTACACCCTAACATCACTATTTCTTTAATAAGATCTAGTATATATTTTCTTTGAAAGACAATAATTCTTCTCTTTAACCTTGCCACTTCCATGTCCAAGAAATATCTAAGTTCTCCAAGCTCCTTTACTTCAAATTCTTTGCCAAGTGCACTCCTCAACCATTTTATCTCTTTAACATAGTTTCCTATAATGACAATGTCATCTATACACACAATTAAAGCAACAATTTTCCCATCAAGGGCGAATTTAGTAAACAACGTATGATTAGTTTGACCTTAGTTGCACCCATAACACCATATAACTTTGGTAAACCTATCAAACTAGGCCTTAGATGACTATTTGAGCCCACATAAGGATTTGTGGAGCTTAAATGCTGTGTGGCATTGTTTCTAAAGTCAAATCCAAGTGAGACCTCCATATACACTTCCTTTTCAAGGTCACCATTCAAAAAAGTATTCTTTACATCCAATTGGTGGAGCGACTAGTCACGGTTGGCAGCCAATGAAAGTGAAACCTTAATGGTGTTGAATTTAGTAATAAGAGCAAATGCCTTTTGGTAATCAATGCCATGGGATTGTGTAAACCTTTATGCAACAAGCCTGGCTTTGTAGCAATTTATACTTTCATCTGGGTTGTATTTGATGGTAAATATCCACTTGCAACCAATTGGTTTTTTACCTTCAGGAAGTCCCGTGAGCTCCCAAATCCCCTTTTCTCAAGTGCCTTCATTTCTTCTTGTAGTGCCATTCTCCATTTTGGTTTCTTTACTACTTCATGAATGCTTTCAGGCACCTTTTCATCAAAAACATAAACCACAAAAGCTCGAAGTTTTGGGGGTAATAAGAAGTTTGAAATTCTTGTTATTGAAACAAAATGAACATACATGGATATTTATATAGAAGAGAGGAAGCTACTCTAGGAAGGAAAATAAATGAAAAATAAATGACTAACAAATCCTTAACAATTCGAGATTGACAAATCAACTAATTCCTAGGATCAACTAATAATTACAAGGATTCTAATTATAATTACAATAATTAAGGAGGATTTGACCCTCCCTCTCAAACTAGTGAGCAGCTCTCATCTGTGCGAAGTTTGATGATTATGTTCTGAAAGATGACACTAGATAATCCTTTGGTAAGCAAATCTGCGACTTGACCAACAGTAAGAACAAAAGGAGTACAAATCAAACTGCTATCCAATTTTTCTTTAATAAAGTGTCAATCGACCTCAATATGCTTAGTACAATCATATTGTACCAAATTATGGGCAATATTGATAGCAGATTTGTTGTTAAAAAAAAAACTTCATCGTACCTTCCCACTTAATCTTTAAATCATCTAAAATAATTTTCAACCATAATAATTCGCATATTCTGAGTGCTATTGCTCTGAACTTTGCTTCTACATTAGATTTTGCTACCACATTTTGCTTCTTGCTTCTCCAAGTGACAAGTTTTCCACCTAGGAAAGTACAATACCTTGAAGTTGATCTCCTATCAACTAAAGATCCTGTATAGTTTACATCAATATAAGCCTTTCTTTGACAATAAACTTGTAATGGATGAAAAAAGTCTTGCATTTGCTTAGGTTACAATTCTGGCTTAGTGATAAGTTGTAATGGAGTCTCAGATGAAGCAATTGCTAGTAACTCTGAAAATTCAAAAAGAAAGAAATCTATATTTGTATTTATGATGAAGAAATGCTCCCCTTGATGAGGAGATTTATTAAAATACTAAGTATTTTCAACAAATGTGACATTAGCGGAGACATAAAATTTCCTTATTAGAGAGTGATAATATTGTAACCTTTTTTAATAAAAGAATAGTTAACGAAAATACATTTGAGAGCTCGAGAATCTAATTTGGTCCTATTTTGGAGATGCACATGGATAATGGCAACACCCCCAAATATTTTGGGAACAAAATTATTAGACGCATTGAAATTTGCAAAAAATTGTGTAAGAATTTGCATTGGACTATAAAAACCAAGACTCTGGATAGGGGATCTATTAATGAGATGAGTAGTAGTTAAAATGGCCTCTCCTTAATATTGTTTGGAACTTTGTGTTGAAACAAAAGAACTCTTGTACTGGCTAGAGGATGACCATTTTTCTGCTTAGCAACCCCATTTTATGGAGGTGAATGAATGCAAGAGGACTCATGTATTATTCCTTGTGTCTGGAAAAAAGTAGATGGAGATTGGTTGAAACAATCTTTTGCATTGTTAAATCGAAATCTTTGTATCCCAACCTCAAATTGAGTTTTAATCATATTGTAGAAAATAGAAAATATAAAGCTGACATCAGATTTTTGTTTCAGCAAATCAATCAATGTCACTTGAGTGCAATCATCAATAAATGAAACAAATTATCAAGCTCTAGAAATATTTGACATAGTGGAAGGACCCCAAATATCCCTATGAATTAAAGTAAAAGGAACAAAAGTTCTTTTATTATTAATTGGAAAAGAAGCATGTTGGTACTTAAAAAGTTCACAAGTTTCACAATAAAAAGTTTCAATGGCTAATCCCTTAAATAAAGAAGGAAACATTATTTTGATAACATAAAATAATGAATGACTTAGACGGAGATGGTGAAGCCAGATCTTATCTTTATTGGATTTGAAAGATTTGGAATGAAAGAAAAAAAGCGACAAAAACTCTGAACTCTATTTTGTCTATTGTTTTCTTCAACATAATACAAGTCATCTTTCTCCTTAGCATGTCCAATCATCTTCTTCGTGCCCTATTCTTGAGATACACAATGAGAGTTATACTACATTGAAAATTAGTAGTAAGTTTTTGAATTGAGATAAGATTAGTACAAAGTTTGAGAACATGTGGCACATTTTTAAGTGTAAGACAATTACTTAAATAAATATCTTCTTGACCAGCAATGGTAGTGACTGATTTATTAGCTATGGTGATTTTTTGATCGCTAGGACAAGGGATATATGAAACGAATTTTTGTGAAAAATGAGTCATATAATCCATGGCCCCAGAGTCGACGACTCATGAGTCAGAGGAAACTTTATCTGATATATTTAAGATAGAATTAAAAATAGATGAAAAGTGAGAAGAAGTACTTGAGAATGCCAAAGAACAAGTACCTATAAAAGTTTTTTCCAGTGACCCCAATAAGTTTCATTACTTCTTAATTTCTTCAATGTTAAAATCAGCAACAATGGAATTTTCCTCAATGCTAAAATTTATAGTTGCCACATGGACCTAACCAAGTCTCTTCTTCATGGGTTGAGGCTTACCATAGAGTTTCCAACACTTCTCCTTAGCGTGTCTCGGCTTCTTGCAATAGGTACACCACCAGATGTCTTTGTTGGATTGTTTCAATTGTTCATTTTGCCTTCTCACTTCATCAAAACATTGCATAGATTGCTTAAACACTAGAGCAGAACTCTCCACCAGTGAGGTGTCGATTGTTACACCCCTTCTTTCTTCTTCCGCTAGCACAATGGCAATTGTCTCATTCAAGGATGACAACTCCTCCTTGCCAAGCATTTGGACCCGCACAGCATCAAATTCAATGGTCAATCTAGCAAGAAATTCATAAATCCTTTCTTTTTCAACAAACCACTTAAGAATAGCTACATCCTCTCTGCACTTCATTTGAATGCATTGGTGATGATCTATCTCTTGCCAAAACCTTTTTAACAAATTAGAGTATTCATAAATCTTTTCTTTTTCAACAAACAACTGAAGAATAGTTACATCTTCCCTGCACTTCATTTGAATGCATTGGTAATGATCTATCTTTTACCAAAACTTTTTTTAATTTGAGTATTCAGTGATTGATCAGTCGAATTGTTTAGTGGTAGAGATTTTGGTCTTAATCTCATAAATTTGCATCATGAACATTAGAATAGGTTTGCTGCACAGCATCCTATATCTCCTTAACAGAGTGGGAAAACATGCATGTGTCACCAATTTCTAGTAATATAAAGTTCCATAACCAAGACATTACCAAGGAATCCTCTTCATCCCAAGCTTCAAATTTGGGATCCCCTGGTTTAAGATCGAGCAAATGACTCAACTTGCCTCATCCTTTAAGGAATGTGCGAACCATTTGAGACCATTTCAAATAATTCTTCCCGATCAATCTATACGCGAGCTGAATGTGCAACAAATCACTCATGGGGGCAACGTGACTACTCATGGATACATCAAAGATCTTGCTAGTTATTATAGACTCAGACATGGTCAAGGAAGCAACACAACAAAGACAAAGAATGACAAAAAACGGTGAGCAGATTCAATAAACTTGATCATAAATAAAAGAACACCAATTTCTAAGCCAAAACAAAATCGAAAAACCCTTGGGCAAGCTTCCAAAATGCCTGGTAATGTGATTTGAGTTGATGACAGCTAAAGAGGAGATGTCACATGTCCTCAACCACCAATGTGTGAGACTCGCTACAGGGATGTTGTGGTGGAGCATGCAGTTGTTGTTAGTGATCCCATCAATGCGAAGATGTTGATCGGTAAGGTCTGGGGTGGTTAGAGGTGGTGTTTGGGTCAAGTGAAGATCCAAAACAACAAAACCAAAAATCAAAGTAGCAATGAAGGGTACAATAAAAAAAAATGGCTATGAAAGCCAAGAGAAAAAAAATGTCTAGAAACTTGAGGGCTCTGATACCATGACACGAAGTTTGAAATTCTTGGTATTGAAGAAGAATGAAAGTGCATTAGTATTTATATAGAAGAGATGAAGCTATTCCAGGAATAAATGAAAAATAAATGAATGAGAAATTCCTAATATTAGGGATTGACAAATCAACTAATTCTTAGGATTAGCTAATAATTACAAGGATTCTAATTATAATTACAATGATTAAGGATGATTTGCAATAATTAAAGAGGATTTGACATGGGATAATCCATCATATGAGATAAAATGATGAGTCCATGATCTTATTCCCTTTCTTAGTGCAATAGGCATGTCTAGGCCTTCAGACTCATCTTGAGGTTCAGTCCTTAGAATAGGATTGGATGTATGGCATTGCTCAGGAGGAATACACTACTCTCCAGGATATTGCTCTATCTCATAAACCTTTTAACTTCTAGTGTACACCATAATGTCTTTTTGTTTTGTGGCATTAACTTTGGTCTCGAGTTGAGGTCTGTTTAGGTCTAGTTCATGGGAATGAGGTTTGTTCGGGTCTGATTCATTGGAATGAGCACTGTTTGGGTCTGGTTCAGGGGTAAATACGAGAGTTTGGGTACTGTTTGGGCCAGGTATAAGAGCACAAGGGTATTTGGTCTTAGGTTTAATGCTCATTTTGATGCTTTCAACCATTGTTGTGTCTCTTGATCCTCCCCCTGAGTGCGTGTTTTAGGGTAGCAAGGTCGGTCTTCAAAAAATATTACATCCATAGAAGTGTAGAAATGGGAGTAATACTTATACCCCTTTTGGGGAGGATAGTAGCCAAGAAACATGCATTTTACAGCCTTAGGATCTATTTTATCCCCGTGGGATATATGAGCAAAAGAGGTGCTGTCAAACACTTTTTGAGGTATAGCTGACATGGTTTGATGTTAGGATAGTCTTCAAGGAGTTTTTGGCAAGGTGAATGGAAGTTCATGGTTTTAAAAGGCATTCTATTAATAAAGTAAGTGGCTATTAGAACAGCTTCTCCCAATTTTTGGGAACATTTGTGATCATCATAAGGGATCTAACAAACCCTAATAGATGCCTATTTTTTCTCTCGGCCACTCTATTTTGTTGGGGGCATTTACATAAAGAATTTTGATGTATAATCCCTTGGCCAGCTAGGTAATTTCCAAGAATGGAATTGAAGTAATCTTTGGCACTGTCAATTCTAAAAATTTTTATTTTAGTTTGAAATTAGGTTTGGATGAGAGTGTTGAAGGTTTTGAAGATATTAGCAACTTCATTTTTGTCTTTCATTAGGTAAACCCAAGTGAGCCTAGTGTGATCATCAGCAAAAAATCACAAACCATCTGGTTCCAATGTTGTTCCTTGTTTTTGAGGGCTCCCATATATCGCTGTGTATCTTGTGAAAGGTTGGATAGGTTTATAGTTGTGAGAAGGATAGGAATTTTTGACATGTTTAGAGAGTTGGCACACTTCACATTGAAAATAAAGAGGGCTTTTATTAATCAAGTGAGGGAACATTCTTTTTAGGTACTAGAAATTGGGTTGACCTAACCCATAGTGCCACAACATAAGTTCACCAAAAATATTACAAATAGACAAAGCCCGTTTACAGGTCTTCTCAAGTCCATTGATGACATATAACCCTCCGCTCTCCTTAGCATTGCCAATCAGCCTCCTTGACTCCAGGTCTTGAAATATACAACTTCCAAAAGAGAAATTTGTGATACAATTAAGGTCCTTAACAAGCCTGCTAATTAATAGTAAATTGCAAGTAAGATCTGGGACCAAGAGAACATCTTTCAATACTAATTCCTCTGATAGTCTCACTATTCCAGTGCCAGTGACCTTTGATAATGATTCATTGGCTTCTCTCACCACCAACTCTTCATTACAAGGCACAAAATTCATCAAGGAAAAGAAAGTTACCAGTCATGTGGTCAATAGCTCCAGATCAACAATTCAGGAGTTATTTTTCTAGACTTAAGAGCTTAAGGCCATAAAGGGATTACCAGATTGAGCTACTGCTCCTGTTCCCATAGCATTGTCTGAGGAAAATACTGAGTGGCTGCTAAATATCCTTTTAAGAAGCTCTATCTGCTCCTTACTAAATGGGGCATGTTCAGGTTGAGTTTGTTCTCACCAGTAGCCACATAACCACGGTTCTCACTCCTTTGCTTTGGCTTCAAGTTGATAGATTTCCCCTGGAGTTTCCAGCATACTTCCTTTCTGTGCCCAGTCTTATAACAATGGTCACACTACAAACATGTTGGTTTCTTTTGCTTGTGGTCTGAAGCAGAAAAATTGTAGGCCACTACAACTAAAGCAGAAGTCTCAAGATTGTTTTGAACATTTTGGGTTTCCTGAATCAACTTTTTCCCACTTTCTTCCTTTCTAACTTCTGAAAAAACTTCCCTTAGATAAGAAAGGGGTCTAGTTCCCATGATTCTCCCTCAGACTTCCTCAAAAAAACCATTCAGTCCCAGCAAAAAACTTGTAGATTCTTTTCCTTTCAACAATTTTCTCGTAGGTTGCAGTATCCTCACTACAAGACCAATTGTAAGTTTCAAATGCCTCTAATTGCTGCCAATACCTTGTAAAGGCAATGTAGTGCTGAATGACAGCCATTTCTCCTTGCTTCATATGGTGAAGCAATCTCAAAGAGCTGGGCTGTGTTTCTGTTGAGGAGTAAGTCTCACGTGTTGCTTCCCATATCTCCTTGGCTGTTTCACAGAGGAGAAAATTTTCTCCAATGTCACTGGTCATGGAATTGATAAGCCAAGCCATGACCATATTGTTTTCAGACTCCCAAGTTTTGAATCTGGGATCCCTTGCATTAGGTTGTTTGGCTGCTCCAGTGAGACAATCATCTTTTTCCTTTCCCACAAATGAACATCATTACTGACTGTGACCATTGAAGGAAGTTGTTTCCATTCAATCTATGCCCAGTAATGGAAAGGGATGAGGATTCATTCACGCCATTGCTGCTTAGAGTGGCATTTTCAAAGAAAGATTCCTGCTGCTGGGCATCCGTATTTTGGCAAACAAACTTGTCAGGCCCTTAGGGGCTCTGTACCATGAAGATTTTCAGAGTTTAATGTCTCTGAATAATGCTTGTTCATTCCAAGTAAGGATCAAATACATTAATAGGAAAGGATAGCATCAAGCTTGCCATTCAAAACCCTCAAAAACAGAAGCAATAACTCGAAATAAATACAAAATAAAATCAGTGAAATCTTAGGTCCTAAAAAAGGTAAAAGGCCATTGGCCCATCTGAGTAAATAACAAGATCATAAACAAATACAAGACACAATAAACACATGGTATCTTCAGCATATAAACTCACACACACACACACACACACATATGTAAACATACATGCACGCACACAAGCACACCCCCTCCCACCAACACACACACAACACATATGTAAACATATATATGACTTGCAAGGAATTTGAATTGCAGCAATCCAAATTCCTTGCATTTTAAATACTATGGAATTCCAAATTACACAATACAAACACAACCTCAAGGAATCTGTTATAATCAATTTTTCTTAGTTAAAGAATTTAAGCCATGGATTGTGCTTAATCAACAGGATTTCCTAACCCTGAGTATTATCCTTTGCTCTTTGGTCTAGGGCTACTTGGAAGTCACTCTTCCTAGCATATTGGTATTAATTTTGCCTTCCACCAAAAAAGGGTTTTAAGTTATTTTCAGATTAGACATAAACCATAAGGTGAAGTTTGAAAATATCTTTTGTTTTTTGTTTTTTCTGTCTACTTTTCTTACTTACGCTTCTCTCTTATCACCTCTCTCTAGAATTCTTTTCTACAGTCTTGCACCAGATAGCCAGCAAGGCACTTGTTACCAGCATAAAATCTAGCCTAGTAAGCATATTTGACACTCACAATAGATCCATTCGACTTTCAATTTGTAACTCTCCACCAATTTTTAACTGGGCAATCTTCAAGCTTCTGCCAGCAGTAGCAGAACCATTTGCAACTTCCTGGGAGAAAGCAAGCTCGTCAAATAGTTCTTTGAGTTTCGGTAGAATATGCAGCACTGTCAAATCTTGCCCAATCCGCTGACAAATTGCAAAGAAAGTAGTGGCAGCAACCTGACCAACACAAGGCATGTAGCATTAGTTAACAACTTAAATGATTAGCTAATGGATTAGAAGCATGATGGCAAAGAAAGGAAGCATACATCATCCCACTGTCAGGTATATATAGCTAAATAATAAGGTCAGAATGAACAAATCAAAAGAGTTCATAATATAACTTTGGGGACTTGCACAAAAGCAACATAAGGCATCTATGGTGTATTTTTTACGCCCAAGAGTCAAGAGGCACAAACCTCAATTATACATGACTGTTCATTTTCATCATTTCCAATACAATGAAAACCTAAAAAATCACACACTGCCCATTTAACACAATAAAATTTCTTTGTGATTTATGATCCACTCAGAGTGACAAAATCCTAAGTTAAGGGGAAACCTAAGAAGCTAAGATGGCACTAGAACCAACAAAACTTAATGAGCAATGGATTTAAAACAAGCCAACAGATAATTTGAACCTGAAGCACTGCAATTTCCATATGTTTCTGCTTAAGAACCGCAATGTATAGGCAATTTTGATCCTGCAAATTTATAATTGATTCAACAGTCAATTGTTAGACATCAGTTTACAGTCAGTCAAGCAGTTTGAAGGCTATATAGGATAACAACCATACTTCAAGTAGTTCCTTTACAATAGACTCTTCTGTGAGGGAAGGTACGAGACCATCTAATGTCATCATACAATCAATAAGTGCTAAAGCACTCCAGCTCTGGACAGGATCAGGCTTGTTCATGTATGATACATCAATGAAGTAATAAACCACGTTTTTCAGTATTGGCAGCATTTGTTTGACAATAAAGGATTCCCCAAAAACACCACCTGAGAAGTCAAACAAAGAAAGGGGCTTACAAGCTGAAGGTTTGATGGAACTCTGCAATCTGTATATTGCTTAGGCCAGAATAACAAGAAAGCAACTATAACAATATACAAGGATAGGCAGAATAGGGGATACAGTAAAGGAAATACAAGATAAATAGCAAAAAAACAGAGCACAGAATATAAATTGCAGAAATAGTAAAGATAGGGTTTCTAGCTTTCGAGAGGCTAGAATCTCTCCCAATTTCACTAGCAGAACGACCCTCCTCCTTCCTTAGCTCATGGTCCCTGATATACCCTCACACCACATTCTTTCTCTGCCAGCACACACCATCACACAATCATTAGGCGTCAGAGTTAGTTTCCCCAACCTCCAATTCCTTTTCTGCCCCTCCATCAGTCTTACCTCTCTTCCCTTTTCTAGAATAGGCTATGTATCCTTAGCCGTAATTGGATCAGCACCCACAGGCCCACTTTTCTTCTCCTTATCCCTTCAATTATAGGTATTAACGTCAGCAGGCCCATCAAGGTCTCAGTTTCTTTGAAAGATGGAAAAATCTTAAGCCAAAGAACCAAGAATACCAATTCTGACCAGCACATCAATTCCATCAGGGCATAGTCCTTTCCCGAAGCAGTGAACCAGAGGCAAGATTGTCTGATCCAAAAATTGGATGTTACTAAAACATGATAATGTTTACATGTATGTGAGAGTGTATGCTTGTGCAAAACAGCAAAAATAGTATTGAAGGTTGTCACAGAAACCTGATGGATGGACATGGGTACGCCAAGCTCCTCACTAGAGCCAATAAGCAGCACAGAAGCAGAGGCAGCTGAAGTTTTTTGCGGAGAAACATACAGGTTTGACAAGACCAATGGGTGAATAGTTTCCAGATATACTTGTTTCCCTACTCGATTCCATATTTCACGTACAAATGTATCTTGTAAAAGAGAAACCTTCAAATGAGAGTCACCCGTGATCTGCAAACAGATATCTAAGTAAGAAGTCAAATGAAATAAAAGGACAAAAAAAAAATCTCTACATACTTATTGAAATCTGTAAAATAAAGTTTACAACTAGCCTGCAAGATCTTCTGGATGGTTGGTAAGACTAGTGTTTTTACTGCTTGTGCTGTTAAGCATTTTATGAATTCTTTCACTAGTATATAGGCCAATTCAGCTTCAGTGTCATTCACAGAATCTAGCACAAGGGGCAAGCAAAAAGGGGCGCACATTTCAGCTGCAAACGTGCCCATTGCCCTGAGGGCTCCCTGCTTGGCAAAATTTGCAGCATAACGAAGGCGGGTTTCATCTTTAGCCAAAAGCTGAAGTGGAGCAAGAAACAAGTAGGAGGACTTTACTGTCTTTGGAAAATAAGGTGATTCCAGAAGAGTTTTGGCTGTTGGCCTCCTGTATAGCAAAACAGATACTTCAATAACATGATAGAGAAAACAAGTAGATCCACTAACAAAAAGATATGTACAAATGCCTGATGTTTACATGTGCAAAAATTTTCAGCGCACTAGTATGCACATAAGTGCGCACACACTCACACACACACATTGATACCTTGTCCAATCTTTCTGAATGCATGCTTCAACAAGTAATCTAACATGCGGAGGTAGTTCTTGCACAAATCCTGGTAAGGTTCCATCCTCCAAGTATATTGTCAATGAGGTTGAATCAAAGAGTGGCCTACACAGATGAAGTTCTGCTAGGAGACAACCAACAGAAAATATGTCCCTTGCAATATCTCCAGAAACAATTTTCGAACAAGATAATTTCTTCCTCCAAAGCAACAAATCTGGATATCCTGATGAACTTTCATCTTCCTCCTTCATATGCTGAAGAAAATAAATTAGATCCATTTTCAAAGGTGCCATGTGATTTTTGCCTATCAGAGATAGTTTGGACATACTATGGCTAAGTGTCTCCTTTGGTAGATCTTTTGAAGATGAGATGTCCCTCTCTAATGTATTTAGTGGATAATGGTAAGAAGCACTCAAATGCCTAGCATGTTCAGAAAATGTTGATGCTTCTTCTAATTCTTGCAGATAACCAGCTTCAGAAAGGATCTGATTTTGCAATCCATTCACTTGGCTCCAAACCTTGGCATTGTTATTGGTAGAATGACAATTTATTCTGGTAGTGCCATGACGAATGGGGTGTGGCCGTGTAAAGAGCTGTCGGCGTCCTGTTGATCTTGGCATCGTAGGTTCTGATACAGGAAGCATAACATTCTTGGCAGCAATAGCCGCCTCACCTGACATTTTGTACCCAAAGGTAATATCTATCCAATGATGGAGTTGAAATGAGACCCTATTACTTTCTAATGCATCACGATGCAATTTAATGAAATCCTCAGGACTCTCTGCCCATGAAGGTATAGCCAAATCGACCATGCCAGCATGTATTGACTTGAAAAATTGGGGATCACAATAGAACTCTGGAATGCATTCATCCGGGGTCCATTGGTAGAGCCTCTGCATTGTGGAAGGATATTCATTAGGTTCATACACTGTACGAACAGCCATACGAAGAACATTCAAAGGTAGCCTTCTTGCTTTATAACTGCAGACAGCCAATTCAGACAGACATTCATCTGATACATGATGAGGGATTTCAGAAGTTGAATAGGTAAAATCCAACTGTTCATCACCTTTAGCCAAGCGCCATTTGCTCTTGCTTAAGTCTCGCCATCCTGTATCACTATTTTCATCAGGTTTTGTGCTAAAGTCTATTACCCAAGGCATTACTGGATGAAATGTGTGATCCCCCCACCTTCTCCCTGCCAATTTATTTAAGATCAGTAAATACTCAAAATTACTTAATTCTCCCCTCCACCACTGATTTAAGCTAGAATGCCAATCTATCGATAGAGAAAGCTTTAGATCTGCATAAAGGCTATTAGATTGACAACCCCCATTACAACAACCAATTTTTGCTAGGGTAGAAGTAGAACTATTTCTTTCACTCTTTTGTGGCCTTAAAGTATATTCCAATTCAGGTTCATTCCACAAACGCAGCCAGGACCATAATGAGTTAGTCAACATGACATTGGATGGGCATATATTCCCATAGGATATCCCAAGGCCATGTAGGTACAATAACGCTGAGAGTAGCTGATATATAAGAAATCTTCTATGCCAGTCAGACTTTAGGGCATTGGGGTTATAGTGAAGAATACTTTCCAAGGTACAGGGAGTCTTTGGAAGAACCATGTTAACATTATTGGATGTTTTTAACATTGCAATAACAGGAGCTATGTTTGGATGCCTCAAGGAACCTGGAACAGTATCTTCCTCAAATGATGGCAAACCAATTAAATTAAGGAAATTTATGCTGTCCCGCCCCGATGCTTTCCCTTCAATCATGAGACCAAGTGAATCTAATATGTGATCCTCTAGTGAGCCAGACATGAAGTCAGCTGCAGCCTCTTCAAAAGTAGAATAGGAAGATATTCCTATGTGAGCAATTGGGGCCAGTGCAGCGATTGTCCTCAAGCAAGAAAATCTTCCAGAATGGTTACACGTTGTAACTTTGGAACAAGCTTTTCTTCTTCCAGACTCTAGCGAAGAAATTCCACCATTAACCCCATTATTATATTGACTTCCTCCAGGTAGAGCAATATCAGGATAATTACTTCTACGGCATTCATTATTATCCAGAATATATTCATTACTGCAACAAGACCAATTTCTATCCATTAGTTACTCAACAGCATGATCCAGCAAGAATGAAAAGGAAGGAATAAACAAGAAAGAAGCGGCAACACAAACACAACCAAGACCCAAACATCACTAGTTTATCTTCTTCAAAAGAATGCAAAAGCTAAAGCAGAACGCACCAAAACACTTCTCTCAAGTGACTTTCATGATAATTCACACAACCATCATAAACAGTATGGCCTTTAGTTAGATTAAGAGCTTGAACCTTACATGTATTTGGTGAAACAATCTTCCTCAAGACTGGACATGTAGACCAATATAAACTGACCAGCTGAAACCTCACCGCCTGTAGTACTAGGAACCTGTATTTCAAAAAAGAAAACAAATTAAGCAAGAAATTCATGTAAAAGCGAAGTGTCAAATTAGAAACATCGAGAGAGATACCTCAACGATAGCTGAGGATCCAAACGGAAAAGCAGACGTGGAGATGCCATATTTAAAAACGAGTTGGTCCGAGAAATCGGATTTGATTCGACGTTGGAGGCACTCGAAGCAGTATTCATACGCCGCCATTTCCGCTCTCTTCTCCATCGCTTCGGCGACTCAAGAAGTTCCCTCCATTATCACTCTCAGTCTCATGTGCTTCGTTCTGGAACTACCACAGCGCAGCTGTCCCCCTCCTTTGATCGATAGGTGTACCAGAGCGAAAGCGATGTATTCACATACAAGGCTACTTCAGTAATTACGCCACAATAACATTTTATAACGTTTCGATGTCCATATCGAGAGAAATTAAAATTATCCATTCCAAAAAATTAACAGAGTATGTGATAAAATACATTATTTTTTTGAAAAAATTATATTTTAAAATTTTAAATTAAAGATATTTATATTAAAAATTTTAAATTTTAAAATTATTTTAAAAAATTCTATGATCAAAAATTTAAATTGTATAAAAAAAATTACAATTTAGAATATTAAATTAAATTTTTGTATTTTAGGGTATTTTAAAATAATTTTAAAATTTAAGATCTTTTAATATAAATATATTTAATTTAAAGTTCTTAAATATAATTTTTATTTTTAACATTTATTGATATATTTATATATTATTTATAATTAATAAAATTTATTAACTATTTTTAAACAAAATCAATTTAAAATTTTCTTCTTAATCAATATATTTGAGTTATTTGACAAAATATATTTTAAGTCATCATGGAGCTTGTGCATTATGCACTTTTTCAAAGAAGCTAATCAATAGGAAATTAGGGTTAGATGGAAATTAGGGTTATTAGTTAATGCAAATAAAACGGGGTTTCAATTTGGGATGTCTAAAGCATGGATATCTAATAACATGATTATGAATATGGGGTAAGTTGTTCAATCTAATTAGCTAGTGGCATTTACTATCCCTTGTTGATTTTGATGGAAATGGAAGAATCTCACAATTTTTGGAGATTTGAGTAAGAAGCTAACAAATTCAAATCTTCATATCATATAGCTTGTCAACGTGGCTGAAAGACAATAAAAGTCGTTACTTTTGGAATAAAAGTTCTTATTTTAGAAGAGTTCAAAATGGGTTGAATTGGACTTTTAGGTAGTGTTTGGTTCAATAGAGAGGAGGAGAGGGATTTTAATGATATGTTGTTTAGTTGAAGAGGGGAGGGGAAGGATTAATGGACAATTATACCCTTATAATATTAGAATTAATTTTTTTTATTTTTAAGATATTTTTATATAAAAAAAGCTTTTTCTTATTTTTTATTATAAAAAATAATTTTTTTATTTTTATTTAAAAAAATATTTTTTATTTTTATAAAAAAGTATCTTAAATCCTATTAAAAAAATAATATCTATATTATGTTTTAAGTGAAAGTAAAATAGGGATAATTTAGTCAAATAAAGATAAAAAATTTTTCTCTCCTCTAAAAACCTTCACTTTTGGAGGGGAGGGTTTGGAGCCATTTTTATCATACCAAATAAGGGAATACCCTCCCCTTCCCTCCCCTCCCCTCCCCTTCCTTTTCTTCCAAACCCCTCAAACCAAACACTCCTTTAGTAGATAAATTTTCATGCTAAAATTTTCACTGAAAATTCAAATTCTTATAAAGTTATGTAAATCCTAGCTTCTTAAAAATATGTGAGAGTTTTTAAAAGCAAAGATATAATCAAAAACAAATTGGTCAAATTGCAAGTGTACAAATTGGAAAGTAAAGAAAGTAGGATAAAGATGAATTATTTATAGTAGTCCATACCTAAATAATCTTACATCCATTCCTTAAGTAAAGAAATTTTAATATATGAGGGTAATTACACAAATGCAAACAAGTTACATCCCTTATTCAAGCAAAGAAATTTTAATAGATGAGGGTAATTACACAAATAAAAACAAGAAACCTTTTGCCAAGAATAAACCCTTTAGCTTTTACTTCCTAATCATCAAGAAAACCTTAAAGGATCACATGCTTATGTTTTATCACTTGAACATTTTAAGACAACCTACATTTAGAATCAATTTCTTGGCTTTTACCTTTTGATAGATAAATAAACCCAATATATTGACTCAAACACTCAAGCTTTTATATTATCATAGAACTATTAGGATTCTAACAAGTTCCTAATAACCCAAATGAAATATCAAGGACAACTACAAATTAAGCACAAGCTCACACAAAGTACTTAAGATAGCCATAGGCCATGCTAGGTATATGGGAGGGACAATTGCCCCCTCTTAATTTTTTAAAATTTTATGTATATAGTATTAAATTTTGATATTATGCCCCCTCCCATTTTCTAGAATTTTGAACCTATTAAAGCTAGATACATACATGACTAGATTATATAGTTTTTTTTAAATTAACATTTTAATCTAAACCCAATAAATTTAAGTATATGTATTATATATATTTTTCCAAAAAAATCCTCTATTATTATATATATACAAGTAATTACCTCTCTTTTCTCCATCTATTGTTTTCAAAAAATTGTCTGTCAATTGTGAGAGAGAAAGGTAAGAGTTTTTTTCCCCTTTCTTTCTTCATATTTTTTTTATGTAAATGCATATGTTAAACATAAAATGAAATGTGCTATTCAATCTTTTTTTTTTAATGTCTATATTTTATTAAATTATAGAATATCTCCTAAAGTTAGGGAGATAGAAATCATTGATTTTTCAGTCAAAAGTATACAAAGACAGGATCAAAGGTTAAACACTACACATGTTTATTAAATTATCAAGATTTTATTTCCTATTTAATTCATTTTTTTAATATTGCACAGCAAAATTACATATAACTCCCAGAACTTTGGGTCATGTGCAAATAACCTTTGAACATTAAAAGTTGACAAAAAATCCCCTTGAGTTTTGGATAATAAGCAAATAACTCCCTAAACTTTGGACATGTGCAGATAACCTTTTTGAACTTTAAAAATGTATAAATAACATCCCTAAAGAGTGTGACAAGTGATGAGGGTTATTGGAAAATAATTTAAAGTTCAAAAGGTTATTTATAAATAATTCAAAAAATTTAGGGGATTATCTATACATATCCAAAGTTCATAGGAGTATTCAAAATTCATGTGGATTTATTCCAAACTTTGAAAATTTATGAGAGTTTTTTGCACATTACCTAAAGTTCAAGGGGTTATGTGTAATTTAGCCATATTACACTATTTAACATTAATGCTGCAAATTTTAATTCATTCTTTATACTACATTTGTTTAATGTCTAATTTGTAAATTTGTGATGTTGTGATACTCTTAGTTATTTTTAATTGTAATCCTTATTATATTAAAATGTGATTTACGATAAGTAAGTTTACAAATTTTCTAAATTGTGAATAGGAAATGAAATTTTTTCTAAAAAGAAAATTGTTATTAGATCAACCATTTTCATCTAGAGCTCATGAATCTAATCTATAACAATAACAAATTGAAATTAATTTTAAAAAAATTGCCAATAGACCCAAGAAAATGAATTAAAAATTCAATTTATCATCCTAATGACTAAGATTAGATACAAAGAGCACATTTGCAAATGAGACCGCCCCTTAACCTAAGGTCTTAGCTTCACCACTGAAAGTAGCTTACTCAAAACACAACAACAATTACTAAAACTCAACTAAAGGATAAATGCAAAGGAAACTTTTAGCAAGTAAGTAGTTGAAGAAATATAATTCTCTTTAATGTAAAATGTGTTCTTTTAACTTCTTTCTTCAATGCACTTCTTCACAAACACTCAATCATTTGGGATAGTCATTGCTTAAAGACATTCCTTCTCACTAATGCAACTGGTTTCTAACGACTAAAGCATTTTCAATAAATAAGTAAGACGTTGCAAAACCCTTAACATTCGGGTAAGACTTCTATATTCATAAATGTTAAAGCTTTCCTTTTTAATGGCTTCATTTGTTTCCTTTTTCTTCGAAGTTATATCAAGGAAAAGTAGAGTAAAAGAGAGAGAGAGCCTTTTTAAATTTCTTTGATTTCCCCTTTTTATAGCACATTAACTAATTATTGGTAAGGATAAGACATGTGTGCAATGCTTTGTCTGATCTTCCTTCTTTCATGCTAAATACTTGTGCTTTATTTGCATTTTAGGGAATATAACTTCTGACATTCTTTTTTTTAGCCATCTACCACTTTTCATTTTTTCATTTTGTTCCTTAGGCATTATTGAGTGGCCACTACATACACGACAAAGAGCCAAAAGTCAATTTTTTTATGAATACATGATATGGGCCTAAGATTCTTTTCTTATTTCAACCCAATATCTTAATGCAAGGGCTTTAGTTCCATATAAGTTTCCTCAAGACTTGTTTCATGTAAAGTTCCATATCGGATAGAAAGGTCCTGGGGCTAGTGCATATAAGTGGGGGCGAAACTCCCCATTCACAAGACGTATTTTCCTATGAGCTAAGCGGGAGGGGACAAAACCCCACTGAACCAAGAAGGCAGGGTCACAGACCCACTTATATGCACTAGCCTCAGGACCTTCCTATCCGATGTGGAACTTTACAATTCACCCCCCTTTTGGGGCCAACCCGTCCTCGGGTTGCACATGTGGCTAGAGCAGCTCTGATACCACCACACACAGAGCTCCACGAGGTATTGTCCCCTGCCTTCTCGGTTCGTGGGTCTATGACCTTGCCTTCCCAGTTCAGTGGGGTTTTGTCCCCTTCTGCTTAGCTCACGGGAAGAGACGCCTCGTGAAGGGGGAGTTTCGCCCCCACTTATATGCATTAGCCCCAGGACCTTCCTGTCCGATGTGAGACTTTATAATCCACCCCCTTTTGGGGCCAACCCGTCCTCGGGTTGCACACAGCTCTGATACCACCACACACAGAGCTCCACAAAGTATTGTCCCCTGCCTTCTCTGTTCAGTGGGGTTTTGTCCCTTCCCACTTAGCTCACGGGAAGAGGCGCCTCGTGAAGAGGGAGCTTCGTCCCCACTTATATGCACTAGCCCCAGGACCTTTCTATTCGATGTGGGACTTTATAATCCACCCCCTTTTGGGGCCAACCCGTCCTCAGATTGCACATGCGGCTAGGGAAGTTCTGATACCACCATACACAGAGCTCCACGAGGTATTGTCCCCTGCCTTCCCGGTTCAGTGGGGTTTTTCCCCTCCTGCTTAGCTCATGGGAAAAGGCGCCTCATGAAAGGGGAGCTTCGCCCCCACTTATATGCATTAGCCCCAAGACCTTCCTATCCGATGTGGGACTTTACATTTCACCTGTTAATGATTTTGCTTAACCATTTAAGCATATATGGCCTAATTAAAATGATTTCTCTTGAACATATCTTTTGGATTTAAAAACATTTTTCTACAAAATATATTATGATTTTCCATAAAATATTGTTTGACATAGTTAAAATCATTTAATAATTCATTTAGGGAATTTTATGTCAATAAAAGTAATAGCTAGGTTATCAATAAATGCTAAGTTTCTATTACTTAGACATTTCCAAGAATAAGCATGTGAAACTCAATATGAATGGTGTTATAAAAGGAAGCCTAGGCTTGGCTAGTTGTGGGGGTTTGTTGAAAAGGGAGAAAGAGAATTGGATCATTGGCTTCACTAATAACTTAGGCATTAGTGATGCAATCATTGTAGAGTTATAAGGGATGTTGAATGGTTTAGAGTTAATTGAAAGGTGTGGTTTTAGAAAATTAACTATTAAAAGAAACTTTATTCTAATGGCCAAATCTACTAAGGATGAAAATGATGCCTTAATGGGAAGCAACCACATTGTGCAAAAAATTAAAAAGTGGCTTAGGTTGGATTAGCAAGTGAAAGTTCAACACATCTATCATAAAGGGAATTCTTGTGCAAACTAGTTAGCCTCTTTTAGTCTGACTTATGACTTGGGTGTTCTATGATGTACACTTCTCTAGTTTTATGGTTGCTTATTTAGACTAAAAATTGGGGAAGATATAGTGAGAGCTGTTTATACATTAGTTAGCCTAATAGGTGGTCTCAACAATGAGAGTGTAAGACCACTAGTTAGCCTAAATAGTCTCATAGTTATACCAATTTTTAGTAAAACATAATTAATTCTATAAAAAATGTCAAATTTATTTAATAACCATAAGGGTAATGACCCTGAAATTAGAGAATATATAGAATCAATAAGAGTTAACCAACAAGAAACTATTATTGAAGGCTATTAATATTCCAAAATTGGAACTCACCCTTAATTAATAAAAACTCAAAAGTGGATAATTAAAACAATATAGCAAGATATAGGAGTTAGCATTATGAGAAACTTAAGAAAAAATACCAATATTTTGATATAGGAATGGTTTGAGCAATAATTAAACCTTTATTTAAAGTAGGAATAGACTTTTTAATACTCTTAGCATTATGAGACAAAAGAAACAAAGATTATCTTAAAATTTTAGTAGCAATATTATAGTTAAATCTACATAATGGTCCACTTTATTTCAACTATTATCCTAATTATAATATTAAGTTAGCAAATGTGTTAGCCAATAAAGCTTTAAATCTAGATATTGGAGTAGATAATAATTAATGAACAGAATAAACCTCCTTTATTAATATTATTCATAGAGTTATGTTTAAGGTTGCGAATTCCTCAATAGCATTTGACCTAATTAGTTTTTCACTGGGAAATGAAACCATAATTATGGAAAGTGATTCAACCCACTCTATTGTTATGATACCAAGGAGACTTATGCATCATGAGGTCTCATTTCCTTAATCATGGCAATTCCCAAATGCTACCTCACCAATACTTCATCAAGTCACCAATATTAGTGGATTTATACAAACCTTTAATGAAAGAATAAATTTAATAATGGAGAGTCCAATGCTATTATTAAATAGAACTCTTTCTTCAAATTCAAGCTCGAGGACTACTAAAACCATAGAACCTTCTAACAGGTCAGTAAACTCATTAGAATCAACCACCATAAGAAGTGAATTTATGGGAGTAAATTTTGAATCAACCATACCTCAACCTATTTATCAGCAAAAGCCTAATTTAGAAACACAAGCTTAGTTAGATTAGGAATTACAAAACTCATGACTAGATCCCAACTTATGATGATTAAGAAAGAAAAATTTTCAATTAATAAAGAATTACTAAAAATGGAATTTATGTTGAAAATACATGAAAAAGAAAGAATGTGATTTTTCTAAAATTTTTTAGAAAAGGAGAGAGAAATTAAGCAACAATGGTACCAAGAAATGAATACCTTTCAATGCATACTTTTAATAATCAAATATTTAACTCATTTTCAGAAAACCATCCACATATTAATGCTACCAACAAAATTACTCAAGATTAGACCACTAGTAACAACAAATGCATTACCTTAACACATCCACCTTTAGAAGAAATAAAAAAATAACATAGAAAATAATAAAGTAATAGTTTCACCTTTTAAGATAGATCCCTCAAATTATAATAAAATGTTATAAAATAAAACATACAAAACATTCAAAGATAAAATAATTATACTAATTAAGTATTACAGATTATAGTAAAACAATTAGATTGAATAGAGTTTAATTTAAAAAATAAACTTTTGGAAACAACTGTTATCTCTCAACAAGTTAATATTCAAATACCAATCCTTAAGTACGAACTTTTACCTTAGAAGAGGCAAAAACAATTAATTATGGAAAAAGCAATAGATTATTAGAAGAAATTATGAAGAAGATAGACAAATTAACAATTAAGCCAAGAAATATTAATACAATTGAGCAAGTTCAACAACAATTTCATGAACAAGAACCATTTATTAATAAGATAGAATTAGTAAAAAATTATTATCCAAGGCCTTCTTTCCCATACCTTCAATATGAAGAAAAAAATACATTTAATGTTGTAGGTTTTGAAAGAAATAGTATTCATGAATGGAATACTGATGGAAACAGTAAATATGAAATTATAAATACTATTCAAGAGATAACAATGGCTATCTTACTTATCAAAAAACAAATTTTAAAGAAAATGTTATAAGAGCTATCACCAATGGGTTTATAGGATCACTTCATGCATGGTGGGGGTGATGTTATAACTTTAGAATGAAAAACAATCATTAGTCAAGCTATTAAGATCGATCAAGATAGTCAAGAGCAACTAGGATAAGTGATTGTATAACATAGTTACTTTATACCATAGTTAAGTATTTTGTAAGAGATCCTATGCAATATTAGGATAAGCAATTTACAACTCTTAAGAATCTAACTTGTCCCAATTTATTTAATTTTAGGCAGTATAAAGATAATTTTATTCCAAAGGTCTATCTTAGGCTTGATAGAAATATAAATTTTTGAAAAGAAAAATTTATATATGTACTTTTCAAATTATTTGCAAAAAAAGTTATGAATGAAATTAGGCAAATAATAATGGAACAATTGTTTATGAAAATATTACTTATGGGAACTTAATCAATATAATAAATATTGTAGGATTAAGATTGTGTAATAGTTTTAAGTTACAAAAAAGATTACATTATGAGAAATAGTTAAGGAGAAAGAAATTAGGGAACTTTTGTGAACAATACAACTTTGAGGAAATCATTGCTCCTTTAAGATATGTTAAGAAAAATTCAAAAAGGAATAACTATGCTAGAAGATATAAACCCCACCATATTTAAAGAAATGCTACTATAAAAAATATCCAAAAAATTATGACAAAGATGTTAAGCAAAACTTTAGAAAAAACTCTCACAGAAATAAACAATCCAAAAAAGAAATAGTTTATCATAAATATGGAAAATTTGGACATATTTAAACAAATGTAACCTGCAACAAAAAAGTAAGTAGTTATACCTAAGTGAATAACTAAAAAACAATTTAATGAAAATAATGATAAACATAGATTTCTCTTCCAAAGAAGAGGAAGATTCTTTAGAAGAAGAAGAACATGTTTATGCTACACAAGAAGAAATATCCAGTGATCTTAAGTCAAGATTTGAAAGAAAATACTTGTCAAAATTTTTTGTATGTGAAAATTGTGTAAAATCTATTAATACTATTACTAAATAAAATATTAAGGTATTAATATAGAAGTAATTGGAAAGATAGAAGATTTAGAAATAAAAAAAATAAGTATTTACTCAAATTAATGGAAATCCTAAAATAAAATAAGAAGCCAATTAATACTAATATAGAACTTATAAAAATTAATGATATTTATCAAAGGTTTAGGAAATAAAAACAACCTATTACTACACCATATTTAAAAAAAGAAATCAAAACTATTAAAAGAAGAAATAGGAGAAAAAGAAAATAAGTTAGAACAAGATTTAGTAATACTACAATTAAAAGCTCAACTGGAGGCAAAAATAGAGAATCCTTTAGATATTGATTTATCTCATGAAGACGTTAATGAAGAAATAACTAGAAAAGTAAATGAAGAAACTTTTATGTAATTGAATTCAAAAAACAACTAATCAAAAGTGATACTCTCAAATAAAATTAGTAACTAACAAAGAATTTCATAGAACCATAGTCGCCCTAATATATTTAAGAGCTGACATGAACTACACCCAAAAAGAATCGATTCCTACCAAGTATTATAAAAAGATGTTAAAAAAATTATCAACAACTAGTAATTTGAAAATGAAAATAGATTATAAATTGTCTAATACATACATACATGCATATATATATGCAATTAAGGAATATGCTTTAATAATATATTTAGTTAGTTAACAACTTAAATGAAGCAATAATATTAAGAATTCTCTTTCTACAACAAATTATACCTTTTAAAGTGACCCCTATAGGTATTGCCTCAAAATTTATAATAGAGAAATATATGTTGAATAGATGAAGCCACTAATTACTAAAGAAATTAGATCATTACAAAAGACTCAATTTTCGCAATAGATTTATAAAAAGAAAATGGCAACATAATAATTTTCTTAATAAAGAAATTTATTATAAGAGAATAGTAGAACAATTGAATTATTCAAAAATTCAACAAAGAATACAAACTTTAGAAATAAAATATAAGCAAGAAATACGTGTAAACTACCTAGATGCTTTTGGAATAGAAAGAAATATGAGCTTGATTTGCCTTACGAAGAAAAATTTAAGGAATCAGACATCCTATGAAAGCTAGGCCAATCCAGATGAATCAAGAGTTGTTAGAATATTGTAAAAAAGAAATTCAAGATTTATTAGATAAAAATTTAATTAAGCCAAGCAAGTCATCATGGAGTTGTGTACTTTTCTATGTTCAAAATCATGCTAAAATAAAAAGAGAAGCTTTAAGGTTAGTTGTTAAATATAAACCCTTAAACAAAGCTTTAAGATGGATTAGATATCTACTACCCAATAAAAGAGATTTAATAGGTAAACTCTCTTAAGTTTATCAATTTATTTAAAATTTGATATGAAATCTGGTTATTATCATATTCAAATTAAAAAAAAAGATAAAAAAAATGCTTTTACAATATCCTTTAGACATTATGAATGGAATGTTCTTCCTTTTGGATTAAAAATTGCTCTATTAGAATTTTAGAATATCATAAATTACATATCTAATCCTTATGCAAAATTTACTCCAGTATATATTAGTAAATGTTAGTTTATTCAAACTTAATATAACAATATTTTATTCATTTAGAACAATTCTTCAAAATAATTAAAGAAAATGGTTTAGTAGTATTAGCACCCAAAAAAAATTATTTCAAATAAAAATCAAATTTGTAAGGTTTAAAATTCATCAAGGAACAATTACTCTAATAAGTAGAGTTATAGATTTTAATAATAAATTTTCTAATAAAATTAGGGATAAAAATAAGCTTCAAAGATTTTTAGAATGCCTTAATTATGTCTCATTCTGCATCCTGAACCTTGGAATTATATGTAAACCTTGTTCACAAGATTTAAGAAAAATCCACTAGTTTGGAATGAAGGGATGACTAAGGTAGTTAAGTCTTTAAAAGCCCAAGTCAAGATCCTTCCTTGCTTAGGCATTCTTGACCTAATTGCCTTTAAGATTGTAGAAATGGATACTTTGGAATTAGGTATTAAGAGAGTAGTAAAACAAAAAATTGATTTAAAAAACAAGTTGTGAGATACCATTCTAGATCTTGGGTGGAAGGCCAGCAGAAGTACATACTATTAAGAAAGAAACTTTATTCATAATATTATGTGTTATAAAATTTCAAGATAATTTGATTAATCAAAACTTTCTTTTAAGAGTTGATTGAAAAGAAGTCAAAGACGTTTTACAAAAAGATATACAAAATCTTGTTTCAAACCAAATTATTGCTAAATGAGAAGTTATTTTGATTTCAACATTGAATTTATGAAAGAAGAACAAAACTCCCTTCCTAATTTTCTTACAAGAGAGTTCTTACTGAAACAAAGATGGGTAGTAGAGATGGAAAAAGCCCTCTCAAAAAATTCCTTAAAAGTGGTTATTTCAAGGAGGCTATCTCTAGTAAATTATTTAATAATGCCATTACTAGCAAAATACTCAATAGTGTCTTCATTATTACCAACCATTATCCCTTATCCTTCTTCTTTCTTTAGACCAACCTTAAATACTTAAACCTTTAAATAGATCTTTACTCAATAACCCTTATCTTCTTAAAATTTTGATCTAAGTTATGTTGACAAAGGAATTTATATTCCATTATTTCATTTAGAAAAATACCATATTAATAAAACCCATTTGAAATTGCTACCACGACTATGCTAAAATTGTCTAATGGATAATTTTACCATTTTATTCCAACTAAAAGAAAACTGGAGCGTTTTATGAATTAATTTGAATGATACTAAGTCTATTAATATTACTCAAAAAATAAATTCTCAAGGCAGCTAATATTTTCAAGCCTAGATTTTTTCAAATATTAAGTTTGGAAGATTGGAAACAATACCCATTTACTCAAAAGAATTTTTGGTTCAATTTGAGCCATCATCTTTTAATTATATAAATTATTAACATGGTTGGTACAATTTCCTTTACTGCGAAAACTTTAGACCCTTATGGTTCATTTGGTTCCATCAAGATTGTCCCAAAAATCTCTTGAATTAGTTTCTAGAATAGTTTTTTTTTGACCAATTCAAAAGATCTTACTCTAAAAAAATCCTTGAAGCCTATAATTTATTCAAAATTCATACCAATTATCTACTAGATATTAAACCTCTAATGTTCTTTACTTATTTCAAAATTTCTTGGATTATTTCATGGAATTATTCTATTAAAGCAAGAGTATTATTTAAGAATCTTACACTATGAGAAATTAGGATTCTTCTCATGAAACATAAAAAAAAAAAATAGAATTTTGCTTGTTCTTATGGTAAATTACTATGAGAATTTTATAAAAAAAAATAACAAATTTTATCACAACTTTTGAAAAAAATTCTCACAAAACTTTTTTGATGTTCTCACAAAGATTTTCCCTAATAACATTTTTTTAGCAAAAAAATTTTGTGAGAATTGTAAATTTCTACAACCTATTTAAATAACTTAAAATTTGTGAGCATTTATGTGAGAATAGTAGTACTCATGAAATTTTAGGGTATTTCTCACCAAAAAAAATTTAGGAAAACTTTTTTGTTTTCTTATAGTGTTAATTACTTATTCAAAACTATCAGGTTAAGTGGTGGCCTAAATACATTTATGATTATTATAATACTAAAATAGTCAATAAATGGCTTACTCAACATACTTAGCTTTCCATCAAAGAACTTAACAATTCCTCATTTCTTCAATCAAAGACTTAGATTTTAGCACAATTAGTCTTGATTTCTTCTTTCAAAGAGTTTTCATGGAATTTAAAAGAGGTTTTATCCTAAACTCATTTAGAGGAAGATAGCATGTCCAGTTGTACTCCTTAAAATAAAGATGAACTTAATGATGATGAAGAATTTAATTAATCAATTAGGTTATATGGATTGATGGCCTTTTAGGTTTATTTAATAGGTATCTACTTTATTAAAGATGATTCCTAATGTCTTTATAAAAAGAAATGGGTCCCCTTTGAAAGTAGCTTTTCAGACAATGAAGCTTGTCAACTTTAGTAAAGTTTTGTAATAATGTAATATTATGTTTTACATGTGTTGCACTATGTGAATTTCAAACATTTTGAATTTTGCTAATTAGTCTATAAATAGTAAGAATTTATGTTATAAGCACATCAGACATTCTATTATCTCAAATTTTTTCTTAAGTTATTTATGCTTTTTGTTTTTTGTTTTTAATTTGTATCTCCTTTAACTTAAGTACTTTAGATTATATCATTAAAATTTTGTATTATTTCTCTTTTTTTATTATTCTACTTTGACAACTATTTATATATAGTATTTAGTTTGAATTTGGTGTGGTTCTTTGTGAATTTGCACAAAAAATTAACAAATAGAAGAGAAATTAAGAAAAAAAGTACACAACTCAAAACAAATCATGATTCACATGGCTTGTGAACAATAATTGGCAAGCAAATTTTTATCAAATATATATATTGTTATTATAAGAGTGAGATTGAATTTGGTTTTGTTATGTATTATTGAATTTACTATTTAAATATCAGATTATATAAATTCTATTATAACTTTTATTAAACTTCATAAAGAAGGTTGGACCTAGGCTTGAAAACTAAAAATATGGTTAGGTTTAGTATTGCACTTTCACATCCAAATAAAAGCAAGGCTACCTTTGGTATTATATAGTATTATTAGCAAGCTTAAACTCAGTCTTGAATTTGTCCACCCTAACAAAAATAGGTTATTTTATCTTTAATATTATTATCTTATGTGTCATTTCAAACTCTCTCATAACACCTTAAATTAGACATGTTAATATTACGAGCAAATGGAAACTTGCCACTTCAATTGTAGGAAAATCAAAAGTGATATGAAGTAAATAATTTAAGAGTGAAATAGATGAAAAGATGAATTTCTTAGAGTGTGAAAATTAAAGAATCTATTTTTTTATTTTAAAATTTTGAGATGTTATTTGTAAGTAATCCAAAATTTGAAGGGAGTTTTATATTTTTGTTCCAATATGTGTGTGTGTGATTTTTTTAATTAATGAACATTAATTAATTATAGTGAGTTGAATTAAAACAACTTTTAGTTTGGTTTTTAAAAAATATTTTCAACTTTTATCTCTATTATTACCTTTTCAATATTTATTTTCATTTAAAAAAACTTTGTTTATGTTGTGTTTTGATACAAATCATTTCATATTGATCCTAAGTCCGAAAAAAAGAGAAGGGTTACATTAAGCAATCGAAAGTTAATATAAAATTTTGTCAAATCTTTATGTCATTGATCATTGATGTGTTAGAATTAATGTTAGGTCGTTGTCTGAACGCAACACGCTATATAACTTGAGTATAATGTCAATTGAGTAAAAGCTGTTATATTAACATTTGAGTGTAGTGAAAAATAAGTAAGAGTTCTCATATTTTTGTGAATGAATGTGGATAAAAAAATTAGTTCATAATAGTAGAATTCATTTTGAAACTTAGAATATAGATACACTTATAAGTAAATCAATAAAAATAATATATACTATGATTAAGAGAAAAATTAATTTTATGTACTTACAGAAAGGAGAGAAAGCAAAAGAATTAGACACATCAAGTTTTTAATTCTGGTATACTGGTAAGACTAAATATAGAAATGAGATAAATGTAATTATAGATAAGTATTAAAAAATATTGTGATGAATATAAAAAAGTTAGGAGATAGAATCATAACATTAAAGTTCACAATAGAATTTTTTTTTTTTTTATGTTATTAGTACTTACACACTATAAATAAGGTTAGAAGAACACTACAAGCTAAAGTTTTAGGAAGATTTTAAAGGTTTAGTTTAGGGAATACTATTAAAAGAAAATATTTTTTTTAAAGGGAATCTTAATAGGCATGTGATAAGTGTATCAATAGGTTATAAGAATTCGTATATGGGATATAACTTAGGGGAAACAATGTAAAAAGTAAAACTATTTTAGACTTTTCATTAATATTTAATTTTATAATAACTAACACTTGCTTTAGGAAGTGTGAAAAGCATCATGTCATGTACAAAAAGGGGAGACATGCTTTCAAATTAATTTCTTTTTAATAAACACAGCGGATAAAAAGCTTTGAATAGATTGCATAGTTATGCCTAGAGAAAGCTTGACTACCTAACATAAGGTCTTAGTTATGGACATTTGAGTTAAGAAGAGAGTAAAAAGTAAAAGCTAAGATAGGACGTTAAGGATCAAGTGGTGGTAATTGAAGGAAGATAAAAAAAAAACTTGTAAAGAAGGATTTTGAAGGAAAGGCCCTAAAGGCTTTAGAAGGTATAAGGAAGTGCAAATAATATGTAAGATGAGATAGTTAAAGAGATTAGGAAGGTAACAAAAGAAATATTTAGTGAATTAAGAGGTTTTGTATTTAAAGATAAAGAATCTTTGTGGTAAGATAAGGTTAAAATTAAAATGAATTGTTATAAAGTGTGACTTTTGTGTAAAAGTAATAAAAATTGGAAAAAATATATGGTAGTTAAGAAATACACTAAGAAGGTAATGAGTAAAGCGAAATTAGGACACTTGATGGGTTATACTAATTCTTAGGTACTAAAACTGAGAAAAGAAGTACTTACAAGTTAATTAAAGTATGAAAAGAAAGACAAAAGACGTGGACCAAGTGAAATGCATTAAAGATAAAGAAAGAGAAGTCTTGGTCATAAAATAAAATATCAAAGAAAGGTAGAAGGGTTATTTTTATAAGTTATATAATGAAGGACATAGGACCTTATTGCACTCGAATAGGCTAGACACTAAAGAGGAGTTTCAAAATTATACATTTTATCATAGGATTTAAGAGTTAAAGGTAAACATCCCTTAAAGAGGATGGAGTGGCAGAGCAATTAAATCAAATAATATATATATTGAAGTGTTGAAGGATTTAGGAGTAAAACGTGAAACCATAATTTATTAACTTCATACCCTCATATTGAAGCTTAATTCCATAAAAGTATACACAATTCCAACGAAAGAGGAATAAAAATATTACATTTTATTACGTTGCGTAGGGCCTAAAATTTTTAACTCATGCCATGTGGGCCATATGAACCTGTCCATATCATTTTTTTTATTTAAAATACATCAATACAACTCATATGCATCATAAAACATTCGATGAACCATGGATTTGGAGGCAAAAACTAGAAAATATGCATGTTAGTTTTGAGTTTAGTTGACAAGTTTTTGGTGCAAATTTTGAAAAATCATAACTAAATTTGAAAAATCAAAATTCAACAACTCATAGCTTTTTGAAAAGTTCTAGATGTTAAATTTATAATAAAAATAATTCCAAGCCATAATAATTTCATTTGGACCATGTTTGATAACAAAAAATTGACATAGGTTAGACTGCCCAGTGTTTCAAATGCAATTTACTGATATAAATTTCAAAAATTCATAACTAATTATACAAAAATTTAATTTGAATAAACTATATCAATTTGGAAAGCTACAGATATTAAATAGAGGGAAAAAATATTCCATACTAATTCAGAAGTCTTAGACCCTAAAATTTGATAAAATAATAATTGAGGTCTGATTGGGTCTCTAATACTGACCTAGAAATTCAAAAAATTGGTTCTCCCTCTACAGACCTCCAATTGAGGTGCTTCTAATTGGTATATGTCATTGTAAATATCTAGTTTCTCCTTGTAAAATTTCATAGTTATTAGATACCATTTGCCCCATGAATGATAGAGATAAAAAATTTTGACCATTTATATAATAACAGCACTAATTCTGTCAAATTTTGCCAATTTTGAAAATTTACAAAAAAATTTTTAACACTCCAAATAATATGCATTTTAACTTTCCAAAAAGCTCTAAACAAGGCCTATATACATGCCAAATTTCAAATCAAGAAGAGTTCATTTGGACAGATTTTGCTATAACTCAGACATGGTCATTTTAGCCTTATATAAGGGTCCAATTTGGTCCAAATGGTCTCTTATTGCTTCTACCACAATTTGGGCAAGTTTAAAAGCACAAATATAACATGTATGAGCTTCTCAAATGGTCTAAACTACCATACATCATAATGTCACTATGCCACTATTAAGAATACACATTCTATACTAGGCTACCAAATGGTCAAATTGCATTTTCTCGTCAATTAGGCTATCACTTTGGTTCATGTACTATTCTTACATACTTTTATATTTGCTCAAGTATTTACATCTCAAAAATAATATATATATATATATCCAACTTGATATTTAAATACAATAAAAGCTACATCATTGTCAAAATATGGCCCATCATGCTCTTTGACTTCCACTTTTCTTTCTTTGGACACCACCTAAACATGTGGAGATGGAAGAGGGATGAGAGTGAGATTCATGAAATTTTAGTAGCTCATATACTCATTCAAATAAGCAATCAAGGCATATATCATGTTAAGGTACACAAGTTGACATTTAAGATAACTAAAAATCATTCAAAACATCATTTACATGCCATGAGATCATATCAAGGCCAAGAATAAGCTCTTGGGACTCTTGGTTTAGTCTTACATCATTTTTAGGACTTTTGGATTAACTTCACCCTTTACCTAGGGACTTTTGACATAGCGTCATCCATCCATGAGACTTTTGGCCTTGTCTTACCTATACTTAGGGACTTTTGACTTTACTTCACTTATATCAAGGGACTTTTGACACCACCTCATCCTTAAGAGCAATTTTCACAACCAAAACATCATTTAAGAAATATTGGTACTAATGTAATAAAACAACATCAAATGGCATGTCTCACAATACATTGGCATATATAAGCATACAATGACAATTACATATCTAAGAATGCAAATAAGAATAGAGTGAAGAGCTACCTTGGTACTAAAATAAGTCTTTTACTTGGTTATTTATCTTCCTCCAAAGTCACACACTTGCAAGTATATGGAGTTTATTTCCTTTGGCCTAAACATAACAAATTGTTGAAGATTGTGTCATAGGGCAATCATTATATTATGAACATTGTATTTCATTAAGAAAAAAGAGTTTTTCTTTTATTACATTTATTATATTATTTGCATATTTACTATAATAATAATATCCTTAGATAAATCACATTAATTATCCTAAATATTCTCAGTTGATCATCTTTATGGGAATGATGATGAACTAAGGCTAGTATAATTTTGATTGATGATTATGTGTTAATCATGTATGGAGATACGAATCAAAGTCATAGGCATTTGTTAGGAAATAGGGTGTTGGATTAACCCATCATGAGATAACTATATGGATTAAGTCATAAGTGTATCTCATATGTAGCTATGTCACTAAACCCTCAGATTTGATATTACCATAGATTCTTACATGAGGAACACTGTGCTTTGACATAGTCAAAAGTTATCTTTAACCAGGTGATCATAAAAGATGTAATTAGGTATAATGGAATCCATATAGAGGAAGATGAGTGGTCAAGATAGAATTTGTCCCTCTCATTAATAGAGAGATATCACTGGACCACTCGATGAGTGAGACTGAGAAATGCATGGGTATGCTTGGATGGAAGGGTTTTCCATTTAATCTGTCAATCTACTCAGAGATCGAGAAAGTGACGGCCGAGTAAAATGAGGATGACATTTCTATGCCTCATACTTAACCTAGATATCGTATGACGAAAGGGTTATGATAAGGTTGTATGATAGGTTGCATTAGATCACTGATCCTTATATGATTTGAGTGATCACAATATTTTGCTAGAGGCTACTTGTAATTTGTGGGTAGAATAGCATTATTGGTCCACTGTCAACGTCATATAGGCTTACAGAGTCACACACAAAAATGGACTAACTCAAGTTAAAATGTCAAGATTTATTGAATCTAAAAATACATCTAGATTTAATGAATATAACATTCAATTTAGAATGGAGGAATTTTATAAATATATATTTGATATATATATTTTATAAAATTAAAAAAAAATATCATCCATTTAATTTAAATAATTAGTTTAAATTTATTCTATAGAATATATTTAAATTCAAATTAATATGATAATTTAAATTTAATCTATGTATTATTTTACATAGATTAAATTTAAATTTGGTTCTAGATTTATATTAAATAATTAGTTTAAATTTATTCTATAGGATAGATTTAAATTTAAACTAATGTGATAATTTGAATTTAATTTATGTGATAAATAAAATTTAAATCTGGTTCTAAATTGAAATCAAATAAATTAGTTTAAATTTATTCTATAAGATAGATTTAAATTTGAACTAATCTATTTAATTATAATTTGAATTAATTTAAATAATGTATTTAAATTAATTAAATCTATCCTAAAATCCTAATACGCCTCTATAAATAGAGATGTTAGGATTTTTTAGGTGGATGATTTTTTTGAGAGAGCCACCTCCCACCCTAAAGAGAAAAGCGTAAGGATGCTTAGAGAGAGAAAGTGTATGGATGATTTAGAGAGAGAAAGTGTATGAACGCTTAGAGAGGGAAAGAGAAGAACATCTTCTCTGCTTGACTGTATGGACGTTCGTCTTCAGTGGCGCTAGCACACCGTTTGAGTTACAATCACTATTTGTGTAGATACCAGTAGAGGGAACTGATATGAAGCGTCAGTTCCTAAGATCTGACAGTAAAAAGAGAGTCTAAAGAATCACGTAACAAAGGTAAAAGTCTTTAACTTTACTTCATTTAAACAACATTAACGGATCCATGGAAGGGATTTGAATCCATTTTTTTAAAAAATTTCCACTATGCATATTCCAAGAATTCTAACACAAATAGCATTCAATTACTCTCTTAGAACAAGCCAAAGTATTAGACACACACTTAAGAAGCATATTTGGTCCATTAATTCTATAATAGCTCCATTAATGGCCTAATGAAGCAACTACTATGATTTAAGTTCTTGGCTTTATTTTCTTCTCATATTTAGGTCTCTTGGTTCCATTTAGACTCCTTGAAGTCATTACAAACTCATTTCCAGGAGTCTAGATACAAGTTGCTTCTTAAGGCTATATTATGGAACCTATTGCCCCATCTCTCAATCTATGACTTTTAAAATTTTTCCAAGTGTTTTTTCTACCTTCTTCCATCACATATAGTCCTAAACCAAGTTTAGAACAAATTAAAATACTCCATAGGTCTCCCAACTCCTTTAGGCCGAGACATAAAGAGCATTTGGGGTTCATGGGATTTTCAATTTTTTCTTAAAGGGAGAGGCACTTGGAAAGTTTTCTAGGGGTCTTAGGAATTCAAACAAATACTCACGTATGCTGAGAAATTCATGAATCAAAACAAAATTTACAAAGTGTTCATGAATCCTTAGTTATTCTCTCTTGAAATTCCATAGTTTTTCTTCCACTTTCTTTGCCATTTTCAAGTTCCCACACTCTAAATCAATGGTTTCTTGCTTCCTATAGGTCGGAACTTTCTCCTCCTAGGCTGTTCTATTTTTGACCGAAACACACACTCACAAAGTAAGGAAGAAAGAAGCAACAAAGGTAGATAAATTACCTTGATTCTAAGCTTACTTCAAGGGCTTCTTCCTTTGCCTTAACCCTCTCTTTGAATTTCTAAACTTTTCCTTCTGAACCAAGACTAAAACAGAACTAAATGAATGGCCAAAACTATAAGAAGAAAGCTTGAGAGGAGGAGAACAACATTAAAGAAGGAAAAGCCATGAAATTCTCTCATTTTCTTACCTTTTTCCTTGCTTCTTTCTCCTCTTTCTTGGCTTTCCTTGTGCGTGCTTCTTAATAGAGCTCTCCCTAGTCTTGAGTAGAAAAAGAGTCGATTAGCTTAAGGAGAGAGTGGGACACCTCTTAGAAAAAAAGAATGGAGAAGAAATTGTTCTAAAAAAATGACATTTATGTCCCATGTGCGTGGCATTTTCGTTTTAGATTCATTTAAGTTCCTTTTTGAAATTTTTTTTCCATAATAAAATTTAGGTCTTCAACCTTATAAAATAGTTTTCAAATCACTCAATTTGGATTAAAAACCTTCCCGAAAGAAACAGTCAAAGTTCGGGTCAACCGATATTAAAAAATGTACACTAGAAGGGTTTTAACTGTCTCAAGGCTTCTTATGATTTTCAAGGCCTCTAAGAACCTCAAAAAGCTTAATTTTTCTTTTTAAAAAGCCCTTCTATGAGTTTTTCAAAAAGTGTCCATATTTACGAAAATGCCACTAGACTTTGGGCAAATTTTTTGAACCATTATGGCCCCTGTTCTAGGCAACTCAAAACTCAAATCCTCATTTTATATTATTTAAAATTTTATCCAAATTTTATTTGGTCTTAAATCATTCATCTCAGGAGACTTGCTTTTCAAACTGACTGATTACGATATTTTCACGAAATACCGGACGTTACATAAAAACTATAAATTGGCTCATAAAATTATTTAACGAGATTATAATATTTAAGAGAATGGTGGATGAATAAAGGAAAAATACTTTAATCCCTATTTATAAAAATAAGAGATATACAAAACTGTGCAAATTATAAATAAATAAAATTCATAAACTATACTATACAGTTATGAGAGAGGATAACTGAGTAGATATTAAAGTAAGAGACCTACATTACAGGGAATCAATTTAGTTTTATGCTAAAAAAAATTGACTATAAAAGTGACATACTTACTGTAAAAATTGATTAAGAGATGTTGAAGGAATCAAAAGGGTTTATGCATAATGTTCATCGATTTAGAGAATCTATATAATAGGGTGCAAGAAGAGGTTTTATGGAAGGCTATGGAGAAAGAAGGGATTCGTATTACTTATGTTAAAACAATTCAAGATATATATGATGTGGTTACAATTAGTGTAAGAATAAAAGATGGGTTCATAGAAGATTTTTCGATAACCTTTGGCTTGCATAAAGAATTAACTTTGACCTTTTTTTTTTACTTTAGTATTAGATATGTTCACTGAATATATTTAAGTGCTATTGTCACAATGCATGCATTTTACAGATAATATAGTCTTAGTAGAAGAGTTAATAGCGGAAATAAATGAGAAGTTAAAAATGTAGATCTTAGGTTTGGAAGTGTATGGATTCCGTTTAAATAGAAGTAAAATGGAGTATATGAAATGTAAGTTTAGCAAGAGATACATTAATTCTAAGGTGAAAGTGAAAATTGGATAATATACGATGCTATAAGTCATATGTTTAAGTATATTGGGTCTATTATATAACATAATAGAGAAATAAATGAAGATATAAACCATAAGATTCAAACAAGATGAATGAAATAGAGAAATGTTTTGAGTGTTATTTGCAATATTTTTTAAATCGGATTGGTCATTGAACCAATAAAGACACTAGTTTATAGTTTATCGATCGAACTATGATTGAACCATGGTCAAATTGATAATAATTAAATATATATTTTTGAAATATTAGATATTAAAATTTTAATGTAAAAAATGAATATTAAGTAAATTTTAAATATTTGACTACTAATTCAATATTTCTTAAGATATTACAAAAATTATTTTAGAGTTTTTAAATTATATTAAGATTCTACTTATTATTAAAAAATAAAAAAACAAAAAGTAAATAATAATTTTGACTAAATACCTTTATATTTGAACAAAATGTTATTAGGAAATGGAACATAAACATAATAAAGAGCAAGTATGAAAAATAGCAAAGTTTGCACATTTTACTTCTTTTATATTTTATCTTTTTTTAATATATATATATATATTTCAACTTCCTCCTTTTTTTATTGTCTTTTATTTTTAATTTGTTAAATTTGTTTGGGATGCATTATTTTATTATATAAATTTTTTTTAAAAAATGGTACGGATTAATTCAAATTGATTTTGACCAATCTGGTTTTGGCCGATTTTGACTAATTTGACTGGTTCTTTAGCTAGTTGATTTTTGGATTAATTGAATCGAATCAGGGACCATTTCCTGGTCAAAACGGCTGATCCGGTCCAATTTTTAAAACTATAGTTATTTGTAATAAAAGAGTGTGACTTAAATTTAAAGATAAAGTTTACTACACAGTTATAAGATTTGTAATGCTATATGAGATTGAGTGTTAGGCAATAAAAAGTCAATAAGAGAATAAGTTTAATATTGCGGAGATGAGAGTGTTGCATTGGATGTTTAGACACACCAGAGATGATAGAATTAAAAATGAATGTATTAGAGAGGAGGTTGATATCGCACTTTAGATAATTTGGACATATGTGAAGAAAATTTATAAAAGTCTCAGTAAGAAAAATAAATTAATGAAGAGTAATTCAATAATTAAAAATAGAAAGAGGTCAAGAAAAATTATAAATGAAACTATTAAAAAGGATTTAAACTTAAATAAGTTGTCTAAAAATATGATTTATAAAAGAATTTTATAATATTGTTCGATTTATGTAATTAACCTTAGAAAAAAAATTATTGTTATTGTTTATTTATTTTATTTATTTTCATTCAAAAGTTGTATTATTTGAAAGACATGTATGTTTTATGAACTTAAAAGTTTGTCCATCTTTATTTAAGTTATTTTCTACAAAAATGGCCCTATATGTTATTTAATTTTTGATTTTAATAATCAATAATTATAAAATTATTTTAATTATTGAATAATATTTTAAATTCTTTTACAAAATTACAAAATATGTTTTCTCATCACATTTTAAGTTATATTTTTTATTTCAATAAAGATAAAAAAAAGAATGTTCTAAATTTTTTCTTAAATTTTTGTAAAAGAAAAATACAGTCTAAATTTTTATTTTTGTATTATACTACGACCAAATTATTTTATTTCAAAATTCACAAGGGACACTGGGTACTGTCTATCGTTTCACTAGTACAAATCTCAAACTCACAGAAACTCCTGACTCGTCCCATTCATTTTGTACTTATCTAATTATGATTTTACCCTCATTTTGGACATCCCTGGTAGGGATCACGAGTGTTTGATTGTGTTAAAAGTAAATAAATTTTTTATATAATTGTATATAATATTTATTATATTTTTATAATTATTATTTTTAATTATTTAAAAATATTTATTTTTAATTCAAATTAACATTTAAATATAAAAATTTTTTATTCACAAAAATTAATTTTTTTAACATTCTTCTTTTTATTCTCCGTACCACAGCAGTCAGTGTGCACGCTCACCCGCCGGATCCCGCGAAGACCAGGGCAAGGGCATTACGGTCAACGTGTCAATATTTTTTGTGAAAATATCTTTTTCTTACCAATCGCGTGGTTGCGAAGCGTTCGGCAGAGAAATTCCACTGGGAAGATCGGCAAAACCAGAACCATGCTAGCCGCTGGCAAGGTATTCCTTTATCTTTTTGTTTGTTTCCCAGGAAAATTTTATTTTATTTTCCTGTGAAAATATTTTCTGGCTTAGCGTACATCGGAATGTTTTCTTAAGAGTTTTTACGAGTAAATAGATATCATTTACGGCGGCAAATGGACCTTAGAGAGAGCTCTAGTCTAGATGTTGTACACTTTGATCTGTTGTGGGGGAATATGTGGTTTTTTGGTTATAAAGAAACATTTTAGTATAAATTGGGATGTTTCCTGTGTTCTGCAACTCTTGCTCCATAATTGGTTTTGGATAGAAAAGTTAGGTTTAACGTAGAACTTTATCTGGGCCTATGTACTATTGTTACATCTATTTGAAATAAATTCTTGAAGATGATTTGTGTCTATTGTTGGGTAAAAAATGTCTGTTGCATTTTTCTGTAATGCAACTTTGTTTAATATGGACTACCGAGGGGAAATTTGTCAAATACTTGGAGGACGTTTTTCTCAAGTGTTGAAAATTTGATCCTTACTCTTCTTTACTCCATATGAGCATTGAGCAAGTTGAACAATAGGCCTTTTCTCTTTTCTTTGTGTAATCTCTTGACGGATGGCTCTTTATATGTTGTGGTGGGAACGATGAGATGCATCTGATTGTATCTTTAATGCAAATTAGCAAAGAATTGTCTCTTTTATGTATCTACAAGTAAATCCATTTTTATCTTCAAGTTCTGTCTTCAAACTTGCTTGGCCTGTTTATATCAGGAATTTGTTATTTGTTTGATTTGAAATGGATTATTGACTAAGCTACTACCAATAGGTGTTGCATCTTGTTAATGTCTATCTTTTGCTCAAATTGTCTACATAAAGTATAGTATTCCCTTTTCGGATTGTATGAGTTCACCATTAAGGGTTGAAAATAAGAGGATTCATTTTTCACAGGATCCTCGAGAGGAAGTCATTCAAGCATGGTACATGGATGATAGTGATGAAGATCAAAGATTGCCCCATCACAAAGAACCCAAGGAGTTTGTATCTTTGGACCAGCTTGCTGGTAAGCATCGCTGGAGCATGTATTTATTTTATAAATCTGCTGTTTGAGAGGTTCACAATAGCCCCTTGGGCTTTATCGTGTTAATATTGCAGAACTTGGAGTTCTCAGCTGGCGATTGGATGCTGATAATCATGAAACAGATCCTGAGCTGAAAAAGATTAGGGAAGAACGTGGTTACTCCTATATGGTTTGTTATACTGAAGTTTATTCACACCTGAGTTATTATCAATAATAGAAAAAAAATAGTTAACTTACCAAAAAGGGAGGGTTCTTTTCCTGGTTATGACTAACATTGGCAATATGTTTGTGGAGTTATAACATAATATATGTTGCTTATTTTGACATTCAAAAGAAGGTGTTTCTGCTGCCAAATATCTTCATCCCAACGTTCTGTCTATCTTTACACTTCCACTATAATCTGAACTGAGGACCTTTTTTGCAGGATGTTTGTGAGGTTTGCCCAGAAAAGTTGCCAAATTATGAAGAGAAGATAAAAAACTTTTTTGAAGAACATCTTCACACTGATGAGGAGATCCGCTATTGTGTTGCTGGAAGTGGTATGTGCAGATATTTGTGCTTTACTTTGATTCTGTTGTATGAACTTCTGCCTACTGATTGACTGATTCAGTTGCTAAGCCTTCACTCTTTTCCTTAAGGTTATTTTGATGTCAGGGATCGCAATGATGCTTGGATTCGTGTGTGGGTAAAGAAGGGAGGAATGATTATCTTACCTGCTGGAATCTATCATCGATTTACTCTGGATGAGGGCAATTACATCAAGGTCTTGATTACATTTTACACATAGACATAGTTGTGCTCCTCCATTTCCTGCATGAGATCTTGTACCCCTTAATCTTTTTATCTATCCATCTATTTCATCATGTGGGTATATGAACTTGGTTCCTGGAATACCTTAATACAATACACTGTGCCAAATTTCGAAGGAACTTTATTATTATGGTCTGGGTCTTGTATTTTAATTATGGACTAGATTTAGGGAAAGTTACACAGGTGTTTGCAATCAAATTCTTCAGTAAATACATTACATGTGAAGAAATTTTTTTTGAAACATCCAATCATATGAATTGAGATGTAAAAAATATTTAGCCTAACAGCAAACACCTAAAAACTATAGTTAAGTTGATTCCTTTAATTAAAGTAAAAAACGAAGCATCTGATTGCAGAATTTTGTTGATGGTTATATATGACAGAGAGGTGTAATTTGAGATAGTATAACTTGTGAGATTATTTTGGTAGAAGGTGTCTATCTCATATATGTTAATTTGTCCTATGGTTTAAACAATCAATATGAATATCTCATATGTATAATACTTTCTTTTTGTTCTTTCTGGTGATTTTAATGTTGTGCATGGACACTGAAATTTTAGATAGTAACAGAATATATCTTTGATTTGATTTGCCTTGCTACCTCATCTAGAAAAGATTCTTGTTAACGTCATTTTGGGTGAAGAGACATTGGAAGGGCTGCTGATATCCTTAATGCATTTTTATTGCCAATAATCTTGAGTCCTTATCTGATTATAAATATGCAGGCTCTGCGATTTTTTGTTGGTGAACCAGTTTGGACTCCCTACAATCGTCCACACGATCATCTACCCGCAAGGTATGATTATATGTAAGTTGAGTTGTTCGAACTCTGAAGATTATTATTAGGGGATTCTATAGAGACTTATAATGTGAGTTTGATGTGCAGAGAGGAGTATATTAAGACTTTTGTTAACAAGGATATCGCCAACCATGCCGTTGATGCTGCTGCCTAAGATCTAGTTATGCTGCTATTAGCATGGAATGAAAATGACTCAGATTTTGCTACTAGAGTTGAAGAAAAAACAATCAGTCTCTTTAAATAAAGATACTTGTTTATACATTCTGGTCTGAATCTGAGGGACATTCTGGCATCGACGTTATGTAGAAACTTCACGCCACTGGTTTTTGCAAGTTGCAGTATAAGAATGGCAAGCACTATTAGTAGTTACAGGAAACCGAATAATAAACTTAATTGTGATATTTTGTTATTATCGTAATAGCATGATTACATTTTAATGCTTTCAGCATGATGTCCCATGGCTACGGCTTATTTAAAATGTATTTCAAAACATGGTGGTATTAGAACTGGGTTCATGTGGATGATATCTATTATTCTCGGGATATGATATGCAGGCATCAGCTATGTTTCATTGTATCTTAAGATTTTTGAGAGAGAGATAGAAAACAGCGAAGGAGGCTGAATATTTTTCTGACTCAAACAGTGAAGTGATACACTTAAAAGGGGAGAAAAAGGGAGCAAATCCCCTAATCGAAGCCCAAGGGACAGCAACAGAATAATTCCCTAATCAACACGATTCTGACTGTTGAAAGCAACAAAAGAGGAAATAAAATAAGAACTGATAAAGGAGTAAACTAGCAATAATAATTACGTGGTAAACTATTGTGATTCATCAACACTTGCCCTGAAGATGGGAAATAGATATTTAGCATATTTAGTTTGCTTGTAAGATCCTCAAACTTTGCTTAGTAGATTGTTGGTCAAGATGTCAGCTGCTTGATCTTGAAAGGTGAGATGGGTCAATTTTAGGATACTAGCATTAAGCTTCTTCTTAATAAATTGTCTATATATTTTAACATGTTTTGTTTAGTTGTGGTAAACAATATCTTTTTGGCAATGTCAATAGTTGTCAAATTATCACAAAAAACTTTCATAAAACTAGTGACTAGTATTCTTGTTTCATTCATCAACCTCTTGAGTCATATTACTTTACATATCCCTTGAGCTAAAGCTTAAAATTTTGCTTTGACATTACTCTAGTTAACAATAACTTGCTTTTTACTTTTAGGTTACCCTATAAAAGGTGCAATATCTAAAAGTTGAACAATGTCCCAAAGGTTGAATGACGGTTAGTGATTAACCTAGTCCAATTTGCATCAATATGAATTTCTAGGTTTTTATTCTCATTTTTCTTAAAGAAGATTCCTTTTCCAAGATTCATTTTCAAGTATTTTAAATTCTATATACACCTCCATGTGTTCCTTTGTAGGCTTGTTCATGTATTGACTGATCACATTGACTGAAAAATTGATATCCAATCTCATGTGGGAGTGGTAAATATGTTTTTCAACTAATTTTTGGTATCTCCCAATATCAACTGGAACCCTATCTTGTTTGAGATTTGACTTGTAGGTAGTTTCCATGGCAGTATTAGTAGGCTTGGACTCAATCATCCCAATTTCCTTTAAGGAATCAAGTGTATTTTGTTAGGAGATTGTGATACCTTTTCTAAAATTTGCCATTTCCATCACAAAAAAAATTTATTTCCCAAGATTTTTTATTTCAAATTCTTGAGCAAGAAACTTTTTCAAATTTTTTATTTATTCTTTGTAGTCTTCTGTCACAATGATGTCATCAATGTAAACTATCCAGATGGCTACTTTTCTTTTGGTCGAGAACTTCAAAAATTGTGTGTGATCAACTTCCACTTGGGTGTAGCCATAAGTCTTTTGTAACAACTTAGAAAAAAAATGTGACATAAAGGACTATATTATAGCATTTTGAAAGTTTAGGGCCCAAAGTTCAATTTTCTCCAAAATATATTAAAAAATCCCCAACACCCATTTACTTTACTTTTTCCTTTCTTCTCTATCGTATCACTATTTCAATTCTGGTTCTTTTCTTCTTTCGTTCTTCTTTTCGCTCCTGCATCTTCTCTTTTTGTTCTTTCTTCTTTCAAGCCTTCCCCTTTTCGTTCTTCCTTCCTCCCTTTCCCTTCTTGTTGTCTTCCCTTTAGTTCCTCTATCTGCCATAAAACTTGACCCGTAAGCCATTGTAGGGGGTGTTCTGCTCTTTGTTGCTGCAGCAAAGGGGAAGCAACTTTGGTAGGGTTTTAAGTTACATTTAGGTTGCTTATATTTTGCTCCATTCCTCCCTTGAGCTTTAGGTAAAGGACCATTCCTTTTCCTTATTCTTGGTTGCTAAAATTAGATTTTTCTTTCAAAGGAGTTGGTTTATGAAAAAATAAAAGAAAAAAAAAAACAGAAAAAGAACCTAATTGCATTTTTTTATATATGTAGATCTAGAAAGGGGGAAATCTAAAAGTTAAGAAATTCCATGTTTATTCTTTAAATTTTGTGGTAACTTCTATTAGGGGTCTTGTGATTAGAAGGGAGTCCATTCCATTGACTCTTAGGGTGAAGAATCACTTGTTGAAATCCCTAAATTTGGACTCACCAAAAGAGGTTTCGGAGACAATTCTTCATTAAGCTTATTATTAGTTTAGGGCCACAGGAATTACAGTGTTACTTTATGCTATGAGTAAATAATACTTACTATGGGAAATTTATACTATTTGTTTATTATAAAATAATGGAATGCTAAACTTGATTTCATTATGTGTGACTAAGAAGTTATTATTGATTGATGTTATTGAAATATATTACTTGTTGATCAACTAATTCAATATCCTTGGATAATTATTTAAGTACATATTTTAGCCATTCTTGTTTAAAAGGTGGTCTAATACAGAACCCTACAGCTAATAGTAGTAGTTGTTAGCCTTGGTGCACCTCAATCTGAATCCCAACTAGCAGGGGTGTTGCTAGCCCTGTGTGTCGACCACCACACATGGATTTGTTTGAATGGTTAAGCATAAGCTACCTTGGTATTATTATTCCCTCATAAGCAATGTGCTTGGCATTCGTTTAATTTGGTTCTATTTAGACACGTCAATTATTGCTATGCATGAATTTTTAAATGTTTAGTTTATGTATATTATTGAATTTATCTGTTATAAATGTGAAGAAATAAATTTTATTGGACACTACATTATTGCTTACATTTTTTTTATATAAATTCAAGTTTGAAGGTAAACCGTTCATTATGATTGCATCTTGGTCATAGTTAGTATTATTTGCTCACTGAGTTTCAAACTCACCCTTTTTAATTTTTTTTATTATAGATAGTGATATGGGTTTAAAACCGGCACAGGAATAATCGCTTCAAGATTTTGAACCTTGCATGGTTTTGCTAGGGTTTTTTTTTTTTTGAACTTTTGAATTTGTAATTAGGTATATTTCTTCTTCTTAGTTGTAGCTCCATTGATACACAGGCAAGGTCCCCGTTCTCATTTTTTATTGTTTAGTGCTTCAGGTCAAGAGCAGAGCTCTCTTTTTTATTTTGATTGGTTGTTTGTAGAAATTTCGAACAGTCCTATATTTAGGAAAAACTCTGCTGAAATTTTTACAAAAAGTTAAATTAACTATTTTGGTAAAAAATATTTTTTTTGTGATATCATATAAATCCTTTAGTAAAGGAAATCCTCCTTACATATCTAAATATTTGTTTTACTTTGTCATCGTACCTTCTATGTATACGGTTCTAGTTGTTAAGAGGCTTATGAGTATGAGTTTTGACTCATAAACCATACTGGTTATGCTTTTTTTCAGAGGCATAACATTTTTACTGCTTTAGTCAATTTTTCAAACCAGGTCCTTGGTGACTGTTTAAGGCTATATAATGATTTCTTCAATACGTAGACTTTATTCTTGCATTTAATGAATTGAATACAAAGAGGTAACTCCATATAAACTTCTTCTTTAAAATCCCCGTTGAGAAAGTCATTTTTTATGCCTAACTAATGGAGTTACCCATCCAAATTAGTGACTAAGGAGACTAAGAGTTTGATAATATTGAATTTGGCAACTGAAGCAAACGTCTCTTCATAGTCTATGCCCAACATCTAAGTAAACCTTTCTACCACTAGTCTTGCTTTGTGGTGACTTACATTTTCATTAGGATTATACTTGACAATAAACATCTACTTTCAACCAACCATCCTTTTTTCCTTTGGGGAGATTAGTGACTTGCCAAGTACCAATTTTTTCAAGGGTTGTCATCTTTTCTTTAACAATTTGATTCCACTTTGGAGTGTCAAGAGCTTCTTATATGCTTTGAGGAATTTTCTCAAAGGAAATACAAGTCACAAAAGCCTTGTAATTATGAGAAAGCTTGTCATAACTCATAAACTTGCAAATATGGTATTTAGTACAACTTCTTACACCTTTTCTTAGGGTAATAGGCAAGTCTAAACAATTATTAGAAGCAGACAAACCTAGTTTCAAAGAGGATTTTTAACCATGCTTTGGGCAAGTGTAGGGCTCTTTTATGTCCATATTCCTTCTTAAGTAGACTAGAGGCTCTTTTTCCTTATCCTTTGGTTCATGCTTAGCTGTACCAACATTATCAGAAGGTGAGCCTGGTTTAGGTATAGTAGTCACAAGTTGGTCACCAAGGGAAAGATAGTTTTCATTTTGGTAATTTTAGCTATTTCAAGGTAATTTTGCCTTTTTTTAAGTATAGAATATCTGTTGTTTTCACACAAAACTCCACTATTTTCACAATCTTCCTCACTGTTGTTACCCCAAAAACTCTATTCAATTTACTACCATGGATCTCCCTCTAAATGGTGTTTTTTTAAAAATAGGGTTGATGCCCAAAAAAGGTGACATAAAATTGACGGGTAATGGTAAACTAGCACTTATAACATTTTTTAGTTGAAAAATAGCCAAGGAAAATGCATTTATGTGCCTTTGTCTCAAGTTTGCTATTAGGAGTAGTATATATAAAGGTTGTATACCCAAAAACTTTAAGGGATAACAAGGAGAAAAAATGGGCATCAGGGTAGAAGGAAAGGAATTGTTTAAGAGATGTTTGGAAGTTTAAGGCCTTAGAGGGCATTCTACTGATCAAATGGATGGTAGTGAAAAGAGCTTCTCCCAAACAATGTTTGGGAACATTGATAGAAGTGAAAAAGGCTCTAGTGACCTCTAAAAGGTGACGGTTCTTTCACTCAACAATCTTATTTTGTTGAGGGATATTTGTGCAAGTGGTTTGATGGATTATTCCATGATTATTAAAAAAAAGGTTCTAAGATCAAAATTAATGTATTCTCAACCATTGTGGAATCTTAAAATTTTGATTTCCATATGAAATTATAGATTATTAGGATAAAATGTTTAATAATTTGAGGTATTTCAAATTTTTCTCTCTTAAGGCAAACTTGGATATTCTAGTGTGATCATCAATGAGTGTGATAAACCATTTAGTACCTAAAACACGATGAATTTTTTGAAGTCCCTATACATTACTATGGAAAAGGGCAAAATGGTAAGGGAGTTGATATTAATATTATGGGTAGTGACTTTTAGTATGTTAGGATGTTTGACACACTTCACAAAGTAAAGAACTAACATCTTCATTGCATAATTTGGGAAATAACAATTTTAAATGCTCAAAGTTATGGTGATCTAACCCAAAAGTGCCATAACATTGTTTCATTGTTGGTACTAATGGCTAAACAACCTTGCTTGGTGTGATTGTCATTTAATTGGATGATGTATAGCCCCATGCATTCTTTAGCATGCTCAATCATCCTCCCTAATGCCAAGTCTTAAAAGTAACAAGTGTCTTGAAAATTAGTTATGCAACCTTGATCCTTGGCTAATCTACTAATAGAAAGTAAATTGCAAGTTAATTTAAGCACATAAAGCACATTAGTAAAGTTCAAATTAGCGGATAGAGTGCAAGATCCTAGGACCTTAACCTCAAAGAAAGTACCATTCACTATCTTGACCACTAAACTAGTAGAACATGAAACAACATTCTAAAAGAAAGATTTGTTACTAGTCATATGATTAGTAATCTTTGAGTCTACAATCCAACTTGGACTAGGATGGGCTTAAGAAAGAAGTATAGCAAATGCATTATTAGTTTGGGCCATATGTCCAAAACTAATGCTCTTTTCATTACCAAACATCCTCCTCATAAACTCAATCTATTCTTTGCTAAACAAAGGGGGTTATCAAGTGGGCCTTCAAAGTTTACCATAGTCCCTCTAGCCTTATGTTTGGGTTGGTAGGTTTGCCATATATCTTGCAACATTGGTCCTTTGTGTGACCAGGTTTGTGACAGCAATCACACATGGAATGCGAGTGCTAGTTGGGAGTCTTTTGGAATTTTCTTTTTGGAAAGGAAAGGTAATATTTTGTGCAAGAAAGGTAGAAGCATTAGTGATGGCTATTGGTGGAGGATATTGAGTGATTTTTTTACAACTTTCCTCACATTTGGTTTTAAAAATAGTGTTGCGAAGGCTCAACAGCGGTGGAGTATTCATAATTTGGATTTGAGGTCCTCAAAAGTTAAATTTAGCCCCATAAAAAATTTGTAGACCTATTTTTCTTCAATAATTCTTTTGAATAGTAATGCATAAGAGGTACACAACCATGAGTGAGTTTTACATGTATCCAATTGTTACCAATGGTAATGAAGGATATTAAAATAGTAGGTCATGTTCAAATCTCCTTGTCTAAAATCATGCAAAAACATTTTTATTTCAATTAGAACAATATTTTCTTTGGGGGAATGCATCTCCCTTATAGTTTTCCATATCTTAGCTATTATTTGGCACAATAAAAAAATTTCACTTACTTCAAATGTCATGGAATTAACAAGCCATAACATGATCATGTGATTTTCAACATCCTAAGTTAGCTACTTTAGGCCATTGGGTTCAGGTATAGTGATATCACTAATAAGATATGTTGCCTTCCCCTTGCCTCTAATAAACATCATAACAGGGGAGGACCACTAGAAGTAATTGAATGCATTAAACTTATGCCTTGTTCTTAGAACATGGATTGACTTAGTACAAGTCAAGAGCCCAGAAGTAAATGATCCATAATTGTTTTGGGCTCCTGGGCCTTAAGAAGAGACATGTGCAAGGTTCTATCAAGGTTAAGGGTGGCTGGGTAATGGAGGAGGTTAAGCCATCATGCGTTTCAAAGGTGAGGGTAGTGTATTTGCCAAACAGAAAAGGTGGATCAAGCATCTTGCTTTGATACCATGAACATTTTTGGGAGAAATAAAGATAGAAAGCAATGAAAGAGGCTAAGTATTTTTCTCTGTGATTCAAATAGTGAAGCGATATATTTAAAAAGGGGGGGGGGAAGGAGCAAATCCTTTAACCAAAGTCTAAGAGACAGGAACAAAATAATTCCACAATTAATACAATTCTAATTGTTGAAAGCAACAAAAGAGGAAATAAAACAAAAACTAATGAAAGAGTAAATCAACAATAATAATAACAAAGTAAACCATGTGATTCACTTATAATATTATTTGTATGGGATTTGGAAATCTAAGAATATGCTCAAAGATTCTTAGATAAATTGGGGTTAACAAAAAAATAAATTGAACAAGTTAATTATGGAAGAGACATCAAATTTAATTTTTTAATGACTCATTTTTAATATATTTATATTTTTTATAATTGATTTTACTTTCATTTTGTAGTTGAAATTGACTTAAATAATTTTTATAAGATAAATATTAAGTGAAATTGTTGAAGTGTTTATTATTAGACTTTTTTTAATAAACAAATGGAATTAAAAGTGAGAGGGAAGAAAAAACTACAAGGCAATGAAACGATAACATCAATTGAAATCCAACAAGTGGAACTTTATAATGAATTGAATTTAGATGCAATTTTTTAAGCCTTTTTTATTAATTTTTAATAAAATTATAATATATGTAAAAAATATTTTAAAAAATTAATCACATGTGCTAAGTTGTAATTTGTATATAAGAAATCATACATTTGTTTTGTTTTAATTAAAAAATTTAATAACCAATCTATAAAAAATTCTATATAGTTTTTTTTATTTTTCACTAAATATCATATTATTAATTGCTTTAAAAGTTTTTTTTAAAATATTATAATTCTTTTTTTAAAAACTTCATAATAAACATGTAATAATTGTGCTGAACTTTTGTTATTATTTTTCAATTATGTTATGCACAAAGGCTAAGACAGCTAACCTCCCAAGGTTTTTCAACCGTTGGGAGCTTATGCAAGTTTATAGGAAAAAAGTCTTATTAGATGACAAAAAACGTAGCATCTAATCATAACTTTCTTGCTTAATGTGTAATTATTTGATTCTAAAGCTCAATTAGACAAACCAAATAAAGTGCTCCAAAAGCAAAGATTTGTGGACCCATCTCCCTCGCCCTTCACCGCCCCCCTCCTGATTGCTTTTGAATTTCCATGGTGTCGGGTTTATTCTTCTATGCTCTTCTACACTCATTGCTCCATACTCTAATATACTATTAAAATATTGTTTGTCGCACTTTTTGGACACCTTCCAGAGTGCACTGTATATTCTTACACGTGTCCGTCTCTTAGTGACAGCAAAAAGATAGGTCCTGCCTTATAACATAATGAGCTTTCTTCATTGAAGTTTCTGCTGTTCAATTCAGATTATTTCTATTTATTCTCTTAAATTTACTTTTTGTATTTTGTGAAAGCTACAGGAAAGAGAAAGCGTGTATAAACACTTTGTACACGGATCCGGATCTCCTGCACATTTTAAGAATATGTAAAGTTTACATATCTTGAAGATATGATTTGAACTGTTCAAATAAAATTTAGACAATTCAAATTTTATATTTTAAATTTTTTTATTTAAATAATTATTTTTATAAAAATATATAATTAAAAAAATATTTTTATTTTACATTTTGTATCTTTTAAAATAAAAAAATTTGGACCATCCAGATTTGATCTGGACGGTCCAGATCAGATGTGCAGACCCTACACATCTTTTAAAGATATGCAGGAGATCTACTTCCTTTGTACATTATATATAGCACTTTTTTTTTCTTTTTTTTTGATTTTTCACTAAATTTATTTTGTATATTTGAGAGATTAAATGCAGAAAACCCATGAATCTCTTTACCATAAAACCGTACTGATTGCCTTACCACCTTCTGGAGTTTGCTCCCATTAATAAATTTGAAATCCTCAAATTCTTTTATCTTATCTTTTAACTGATATATAATGGAGACAAATCTAAATCTAAATTAATTTTTATATTATTGAATTAATTCTTATGATTTGAGTTTTTTTAATAAAATTTACCGTTGAATTAAAGGTTTTAATCATGAATTCACACACATAAAATTTTATGTTTGTCTAACATTATCTTTGTTGAGGATAGAAAATAGCAACCACAAGTGTTGCATTAGAGAGAGAGAGAGAGAGAGAGAGAGAGAGAGAGAGAGAGAGAGAGAGATTAGTCAAAGAAGTAAGTATAAGAGTGTTAGAAACGGAGCCTTACATGATAGGAAAGATCATGGCTTGTGAAATGTGATGGGGCCAAGGGATGGATTTAGGATTAAAATATTGGAAGGTGAAAATTAAAAAAAGTTAAGATATTTATGTATATAAAATTTTTAAGTTAAAAAATATATAAAACATATCCTTTGTAATTTATAGAAACTATGTATGACATATTTTTATATTATAAAATTTATCAATAATCAAATGTAAGTTAAACATTTTAGTAATATCTCTTTTGATATAAGTAATTATGCAATTTGCAAAAAAAATATCTTTTATCTTATTCCTAAGCTTTTTTTTATAATATTTATTGTTGAAAATGATATCTTACTTGTTATACTTAAAATTAGAAAATCCAATAACAGGTAAAACAAACAATCAATTAAATAATAAATATAAGATTTTCTTATATTTTTAGTCATTAGCATAATTGGGAGATTGTTGATATGTTTTTAAAATCCAAATGTTGAGAAACATCAAACTCATAATATTATGCTTGTATTTTAATATAAATCTCTCTTGTTTAGTGAAACCATTTGGATAAAAATCTTATTGCTAAGTCATAAATATAATCAATATTAAATAACCAATAACTTATAACCATTGTATTTAAAATAACATGTATTTTTTATTTAATATTTATCAATAAATTAGTAAAAATTAATTACAATGAATATTTCAAAAAGTTCAACCAAATAAAATAAATATTTTAATGATTTTTTATTACATTTTTTCCTCTTGTAAAATTCTTAAATTGATGACAATTTATAATATCCCTTATAAGTGGTTGGTTTATACACACACACACATATATATATGACTTCCACATTTGTATTTTGAACTAAAATATTTATACTTTTTATTAAAAAATAAAATTCACATATTCAAATAATTTTTCTCTAAAAACAAAATTAATATAAGAATATTTTAGACATTTCATTATGTCCACTAAATACATGATTATGAGAAAATAATCTAAATATCTATGCTTTTTTCTTTCAGTAAAAAAGTAATGATTTATTGATCTAAAATACAATTATAAAAGTTAATAAATTTTGCATCATTAGTGAAAAGGTTAGTTGTACTTATATGTGTATATATGGAATTTTAAAAGAAGACTCAATTTGCTAGTTCAAATTTTAAAATGGCGGTTTGTCAAAAGCAATGCAACATGCTTTTGAAAGAGAATAAAATAAACTCTCATTTTAAAAGAAGGACTAATAAAGTATTAGCGAAACATAGTGACTGGGAAGTAAGAGTAGAGTCTTCATCATACTATTACTTGTTGCTAATCCAATAAAAATGTCACACCATTGTTTGAAAAAACTAAAAAGTTTGTGTGTCTATGTCTTCACTTTAAATAAATAAATATATATATATATATAAACGTCTATCTCAATTTATTTTCTCAATAAATTTGTTATTAAGGTCTTACAGGTATAATATTCACATAAGTTCAAACTAGATCAACCTACATCACTATGGTCTAAATTACAGGGATAACATAATCAACCTTAAAGTCTCTTATGACAATTAGTATAAATCCCTAAGTATAAAATAGAAATGAATCCCAATTAGCTATAAGAGGCAAGTAAGGAAAGAACTAATACCTTTGGTCTAAGACATAACCCTTAAAACTTTTAGCCTTATTACTATAAATTGGTGGCGATAACTTGTCTTCCTTCTTTCTTTAAACTAATAGAAGCAAGAACTTGTAATCTAATTCTCATACTAAGTAATACACCATTCTATTACTAGACTTAGCCTCTTCTTTTACTTTAAGTCATAACTTAAGTACCAACATTTGGCATGCCAAGTAACCTTCTATTTTGGAAACAACAACCCTAACTTAAATTTTCAAACTCATTAGTCCTTTGTGGTCTATGGTGCAAACAAGGAGAAGCCATTCTAGTAACCAAAACAATGAGCACAACACTAAAGTAAGGAATGAGATATGTCTAAGAGCATATTGTCGAGCCATCTCCTTTTCATGCTTAGAAAGGATAGAAACTATGATGTAAAAAGCCTTCTTAACATACAAACCACTATGAATCCCCTAGTTCCAGCTGAATTCAAACCAATACACACTTACCATCCCAGTGCTGAAGGCAACAACATTAACTTCACTAGCCCAAAAAATGTCATCCATCCCTTTACCACTTACCATGTTGATCAAGCAATAGCAGACACTTTAACATAGACATAACCTAATAATATTGGAATCTTCCACGTGTTATACCAACAGTAATTGATAACATTGCAACGAGAGTTGATAGTTGCAAAAAGAGATCCATAAGAAAGCAAGCTTGCAAGAATATAAAAAGGTAAAGCAATTCACATGGCGGATGCACCTAAAGTAACCAAAGCACACTCTAGAAGAAGTTAAGCCTAGAGTAGGAGAGAAAGAAATTAATCAACATCCCTTGACGAAGACTATATACCTTTAAAAGAGGAAAAGACAGACTATGAATCAAGTAAAATCAGAGACAACATAAAAGATGTCTTTTGCAACGAGCGAAGAGAGGAAAGAGTTACAAGAGACATAGGAAGAAACATCAACATGAGATCATAAACTTTCTACAAACCAACACCCATCTAGGAGCTAGCAAGACCTGAAACCTTAAGAAAGGAAATGCCAATCAAATGCTAAAGGAAGTAAGAGAATGCACAGAAGGAAATGACAAAGTGTTACAAACATTACAAATGGTAGTAGAAAAGTAAAATGTTGAAAAGGAGAAGTAGGATACCATAGAGATAATCTTAGGACAAAGGAGTTAAAATACCTTGCAAGTTGACTATTTCATTGATACAAGCCTTGCAGGATTCAATACTTTACCCTTCACGAATGACGTCTAGCCAGCACTCCTCCTTAAGAGGTACAAACTCATTCAGACCAAGTTATACATTGGTAAGGCTAATCTTACCCATCACTTACAAAACTTTACCTTCTAAATAGACTTGGCTAATGCCTTAGTTGAGTGCCAATGTAAGTTTTTCCTTACAACTCTCAATGAATAACTTATGATATGATTCAAAAACCTATTCAAAGACTTAATAGGCAACTTTAGCCAGCTTACCAAGCACTTCCAAGCTTAACTCTCAACAAACAAAATACAAACTTAAAATGCATATGCCTTTTTAGGCATGTACTAAAAAGAGGAAGAAACTCTAAAAGAATACGTTAAGTGCTTAAACAAAAAGATTTGCACCATTAAAAACCCAAACTTGGGGATGGTTATTATGGCCATGACTGTAGGCCTAAAATCCAATAAGCTAAAATTTTTTAGCCTAAATCACTAGAATAACCTTACTAACATTATAAGCCTTATAACAATTGGCATGGATCCCAAGGTATAAAAGGAAATGAATCCCAATCAATAGTAAGAGGAAAGCAAGCAAGGAGCTAACACCTTTGGTCTAGGACATAACCTTTAAAACTTTAAGCCTCGCTGCTATGCATTGGTGGTGATAGCCTATCTTCTTTCTTCCTCTAAACTAATAGAGGCAAGAACTTGTAATATGATTTTCATACTAAGCAATACATTATTCTATTGCTATATTAAGCCTTTTCTTTTACTTTAAGCCATAACCTAACTACCAACAAAAATCAACTTTTTACGTAATATGTGCTTTTTAAAAAAAATATTTAGTTGTTTTTACTATAATATAAAGGATGAAGTTATAGTTTTATTTTAGAACTTAACATTAATTTAGTTGTCTTTATTGTCATATTGACAATAAAAATTATAATTTCATGTTGTGCAAAATGTAAATTTTATTAATAAAAAATAAACAGTAAAAGAGATTTTTTATAATATATATCAAATATAAAAAAAAACTCAAATAATATTTTTTAAACAAAATAAGTATCATATATAATTTAATCAAATATTAGAATAAATTAATATAATTTACTCTAATTTTAATAAATCCCTTTCACTATTTCTATCCTTAGCTTCTTTTATAAGCAAGCTTAGCAAATACTGTCTAACATGAAGCAAATAAAAACATACCAACGTACCTTATTTTTGTACCTCTATGAATTTTTTGAAGAAAGTAAGAAACAATTAAAACTTGAAAAAAGGACTTCAATTTTGTACCTCTTATGAAAAAGGAAAGAGTTGGTGTTAAAGAAGAGAGATAAGGATGGGTAAACCTTGAACATCAACAGTAACTACCAACTCTATCACATGATAAGGTTAAATATTATAATATATCATATGACAAAGCTATACTTGCTTTTGTTGAATGATTATACCATATTTTATTAGTTCTTTTTTCAATGCATTCACTGCAAAAGATTGCACTCTTACAATCATTATGTGTCTTTTTCTTGTAGGGACACATGATGTGATAGGGAAATGTTAATTGAATGAGTTATAAAGTGAAGATTACCAAAAACAAAAAAAAAGCCTAATGGCATTTTCTTTATTTTCCTAATAACCCTAAAAAACCTTAGGGGTAGAGAGAATGACGAATATGGAAGAGCTTGTGACCAAACTTGCTTCTCTAAGAGCTTTGACAACTATAAAATAATGGATATTTAGATCTATGAAAGATAAGCCCCAAATGACCCATCAATATGTATTAATGAAAGAAGAGACTCTGTGGATTCCTTCTTTATGTTCCTTCTTAGACCTTAATATATAGAGACATAGGTTTCCATAATGATTGAATCTCCAAGCTTTCTTCTTTTAAGTGTAGATCGAAAATCTTGAGTTCTTGTTTTCATGAGTGAAATTAAATCCCTCATGTTGCCTAGAATGTCTAAGAATCTATTAGAAATAGTTTGGAAAAACATGCTGCTTATAAGCAATTAGTTGACGGGTTTAACACAAAGTAAAAAAGGATTGGAAACAAAGAACCAATGGTTGACTGATGGAATGAAACAATTAATTGATGAGTTTCTTAAAGGAATTAATCAATTATTTTTGGTTCATTAGTTGACTAATGAGTTATATAAAGTAATCTTGGAAAACTCCAGAAGTGAATAGTCAACTAATAGCTTAGGATAATCAATTGATTAGAAACAAAATTATTAAAAATTTGAAATTATGATCGTTAAAGTGATTGTTAGTCTTTTTTATCATATTGTTTCACTAGTAACAATAAAGTGATTGTTAGACTGATTCAAAAACTCTTTGAACATACCAAAAACATGATAGAAATTCAAAATTTAATCTTAAAAACAAGTTTATAATGAAAAGGCATGGTTATTCAAAATCACAGTCAAAATTTGTGGATTTGTACTTAATTTAGGGTTATTAGGAAATAAAGAAGTATAGGGGTAAGATTTGTGAAGAAATTTGGGGTTTATTTGGAAAAATAAAGAAAGTTGAGGGAGTCAATTAAGAATCCTACCAAACTGAGGGCAATAGGTTAGTGAACATAAAATATAAAATATTTAGGGCTAAAAGGTTAGTACAATAAAATATTTGCCCTTTCTCTTGAGTCTTTTTTTGTAAGTTTCACTTCATAACTTAATCAATCTATCTTTTTATGCTAGCACCATGTGTCCCAATCAAAAGGGGCTATATAAGTAGTTATACCAAAGAAATCACTTATTATTAGCTAGGTTACACCTAATTTTTTTTCTTTTAAATTTATGCCTAATTTTATTTTGATTTATTTTTAAAAAATAAAAATTATGTAATTATCTTTACTATTACATTAAAAATAAAGTTATAATTTTATCTTAAAATTTAAAATTAATTTAATTTTTAATATTATATTAAAAGTAAAATTAATTTGCCAATGACCATATGGTCTAGTGACGCTTCTCCTAACGTTAAATGCCAAGGGGTAGCTTTGGGTGGAGGGTTCAACTGCCCATAACTTGATTTTTCAAATTCCACAACTTATGTTGATCTTCCTTTCACTCACATAAAAAAAAAAGAAATAAAACCAATTTTTTGCATAAAAATTATATTTTGATAAAAATAAATTAAACAAGTTTTTTATAATATATCAAAATATTAAGAGAATTAAATAAATATTATTTTTTAAAAAATATTTATTTGCAATACTATACATGCTAACCTCATCATTGCCTTTTCTTCTATGTTCATTGCTTCTATTTTTAGTCAAAGTGTCATTGAGGAGTAGGTGCTCCATCAATCACCAAGTTCACCTTTACTTGATTGAAAAGACCTTCAATTGCATGTCCATTGTGAAAATCCAAATTATTCATTAAATCCCATAGCGTAGAAAGAAGCATGACTCATATAACTTCAAAACACACTATTTCACATGTTGCAAAGGACTAAATCAAATGTCGAACATAAACAAAAAATGTAGATGCAACAAGTTCTCTCAAGCTTCTTTCTTTTACATTCCTTTACTTTGAATTTGGCCATGGAAGCCATGATGGAAGGTGATTTGGCCACTTTAGAAGGTGTAATTTGTTTACTGCTACCCTTTTCACTGATGATTGCCATATGGAGCTTGTTTTTATGTTCTATTTTCCTTCAAATCATTAGCCTCATAATTAAAAGAAGATAGAGTGATATTGTTGAAGGAATGGCTTAATATGGAGGTTGCTTTGGGTGAACTAGGTGATGTTAGTTTGGTCCAATCTAAATTGCCTAAGAAGCTCAAAAAAAGAAGACCAATAACAATTTATGGCCAATAGCAACTAAAGATGGTCCTATTGGGTATGTAACAAACTCCTTGATTATTTATCAATTGGTTTCTAAGAGGTTAATTACTATAGATTCATATGGAACATGCTGGTAGATATCAAGCCATCTTTTAACAGATTCCTATATCAATTTTTACTGTTGCAAGCAGTTTGTAGGGTATTTCATTCATTAAACTCTAGCCTTGTTGGAAAAAAACTTAATGTGTGAAGATTAGAGAGCCAATCATATTGAATAGTTTTTTTATCCTCTTTTCCATCAATTAAAAGCTCTATTTGAGTTTTTAATAAATAATCTCTTTTTAAGTAGTGTACACCTATTGCCTCCTATACTACAAAATACATGGTATGAATTTTTTTCTCACGATTTCCTTGGTTTAGGCCTTGTAGTATATTATTTATTGAAAAAGGACTATAACCACAACCCTTTGATATGCTAAAAAAATGCAGATGGTGAATTTTGTATTACCTTTTTTGTTTCCTTTCTGGTCTAAGATAAAATTTTGTATTTAATTATTATAGGCTATATCTACCATCATACAAGTCATTAAATCTAATTTTGTAGGTACAACAAATAGTATCCAAATAAGCACCAATTTCATCTTTTAATATCATCAAAAGGCAAAGCAACAAGAGTAGGTGACAACATCTCATTGACAAGCATAAATCCTCAAGCTATTTTAGAGGACTACCATTTTTTAGCCATTAGCATATTCCTAAACCACTAGCAATGCTACAAGAAGTGTTAAAAAGAATGAGATCTCCAGTTGACCTTTCTAAGAAGAGAGGCAAAAACCAGGAGTAGACATTTCCTCTTATTTTAGTAATGGAATGAGATGTTGAGTGAATTTATTTGGCTATAATGAAAGTCTTCTTTGGTTTTTCAATGTAAACTATATAGCTCCTTTTGCTTTGACTACAATGGAAATTTGAAGTTACTACATATATATTGCTAAAGTTTATTAATAGAAGTTTCCTTTAAAATGAATGATTGCTAAAGTTTATTAATAGAAGTTTCCTTTAAAATTGAGATTACTCAGTTTTACTAGTTTGGTTGAAGTTACTAAATTTTGCAAATTGGATTTAGCTATTCATAAAATCCACCTATGTTGTGCTTTAATGCAAATCATTTTATAGTCAATCCTAAGCCAAAAAAAAAAAAGAGAGGAGGGTTATGTTAAACAGTTGATAGCTAATGTAAAATTTTATCAAATCTCTATGTCATAGATCAATAATGTATTAAAGTTAATGCGAAGTCATTACTCAAAAAGTAATAGATTTTATAGCTAGAGTACAGTGTCAAATGACTAAGTGTCATTGCATTGATGTTTGGGTGTAATGAAAAATAAGTAAGGGTTTTCACATTTTCATAAACAAAAATAAATATGGATAAAGAAACTAGTTCATGAGAATAGAATTCATTTTGAAATTTGAAATATAAGAACATTTACAAGTAAATCAATGAAAATAGTAGCTACTATAATTAAAATGAGGATTAATTTTATATGCTTAAAATAAACTAAATGGGTAAAAGAAAAAGCGAATGAATTAGACACATTGGGTTTTAAGTTTTAGTAAATTGATAAGACTAAATCTAAAATTACAGTGGGTATAATTGAAAAAATATTATGATAGATGTAGTTCAAAGACAGAATCATAGTATTAAAGTTTCTAACAGAAAGGGAAATTTTTAATATTATTAGTGCTTATACACTACAAGTGAAATTAAAAAAACACCATAAAGTAAAGTTTTGGAAGGACTTAATGGCCATATAGGGAGTGCATCTAAAGGTTACAAGGGTTCACATGGAGAATATGGCTTAGAAAAACCAAATGCAAAAGGTAAAACTATTTTATATTTTTCATTAGCATTTGATTTTATAATAGCTAACACTAGTGTGAAAAACATCTTATCATGTACAAAATTGGAGGGTATACTCTCAAATTGGTTTCTTTCTACTAAGGAAAGTGGACAAAAAGCTCTGCATGGATTGTAAAGTTATACCTGGAGAGAGTTTAACTATCTATTATAGGATCTTGGTTAAGGATGTTTGAGTTAAGAAGAAAGTAAAAAGTAAAGGTCAAGATAAGATATCAAAGATTAAATGATGACAATTAAAAGTTGATAAAGAAAGGAACTTGCAAAGAAAGATTTTGGAGGAAGGATTCTTAGAGGTATAAGGAAGTGTTAACGATATGTAAAACGAGATAGTTAAAGATATTAGAAAAGTTGCAAAAGAGATACTTAATGAATCAAAAGGCATTGAATCTAAGGATAAAAAATCTTGATGGTGAGATACAAGCATGCATGATAAGGTTAAAGTTAAAAGAATGTGTTATAAAGCATGGTCTTTGAGTAGATAAAAATTAAAATATATATAAATAGATAAAAAAGACACTAAGAAGACAGTAAGTAAAGCAAAAGTTAAGGCACTTAAATGGGTTATACTAATCCTTAGATATTAAAGTTGAGGAAAGAAGTATTTACAAACTTGCTAAAAATAAAGAAAAAAAGACAAGAGACGTAAACCAAGCGAAAGGCATTAAAGATGAAGAATGAGGAGTTTTGGTCACAAAAAAATATATCAAGAAAAAGTAAAAGTATTATTTTTATAAGCTATTTAATGAAAGACATCAAATTTTATTACACTCAGATAGGGTAAATATTAAAGAGGAAAACCAAAGTTATACCTTTTATCATAGGATTCTAGAATCAGAGGTAAAAAAAATATTAAAGAGGATAGAGAATGGCAGAGCGGTTGAGCCAAATAATATAGATATTGAGATATAGAAAGGTTTATGAATGAAAGGTATAAGTTGGCTCACAAAGTTATTTAATAAGATTACAAGGTCTAAAAGAACGCCGAACAAGTGGAAGAGAAGTACTTTAATCCTTATTTATAAGAACAATGGGGATATACAAAACTATGCAAATTATAGAGGAATAAGATTTATAATTCACACTATAAAGGTACGGGAGAGGGTGATTGAGTGGAGATTATGACAAGAGATTCATGTTACAAAGAATCAATTTAGTTTATACCAAGAAAGTTGGCCATAGAAGCAATATACTTATTAAGAAGATTATTAGAGAAATATCAAAAGAATAAAAAAGATTTATACATGATGTTCATTGATTTAGAGAAGGTATATGATAAAATATCAAGAAAGATTTTACAAAAGGCTCTTAAGAAAAAAAAGAGTTTGTATTACTTGTGTTCGAGCAATCCAAGATATGCATGATGAAATTACAAATAGTGTGAGAATAAAAGAAGTTTCTATAGAAGATTTTTTAATAATCATTAGTTTGCACTAGGGATCAACTTTGGTCTTTATCATTTTTCTTTAGTTTCAGATGTAATCACTGAACATGTCCAAGAGTGGGTATCACAATACATATTTTTTGCGAATGATATAATCATAGTTAGAGAGTCAAGAGAGGAAATAAATAAAAAATTAAAGATGTGAAGATTAGCTTTTGAAGCATATGAATTTCATTTAAGTAGAAATAAAATAAAGTATATGAAATGTAAGTTTAGTAAGAAGTGTACTAATTCTAACATAGAAGTGAAAATTAGAGAACATACTATTCCACATGTCACATAGTTTAAGTATTTTTGGTCTATTATACAATACAACAGAAAAATAAAGGAAGATGTAAGCCATAGGATTCAAGTAAAGTAGATGAAATAGAGAAGTGCTTTGGGTATTATTTATAATAGAAGAGTGCTACTTAAGTTTAAGGATAAATTTTATCGTATATTTATATGACCTACAATATTGTATATGACTAAGTATTGGATAATAAAAAATTAATAAAAGAATAAGCTCAATATTGTAGAGATGATAATATTGTGTTAAATAAGTGGATACACTAAATAAGATAGAATTAAAAATGAATATATTAAAGAGAAAGTTGAGATTACACATATTATGAAAAAGATTATAGAATTGCATCTTAGATAGTTTAGACATGTGTGAAAAAGATTATAAAAGTCACAGTAAAGAGAGTAGATTATATAAAGAGTAGTTCAATAATTAGAGGTAGAGAGAGACTAAGAAAAACTATAGGCAAAACTATTATAAAAGATTTATACATAAATGGTTTGTCTATAGACATGATTTATGATAAAATTATATGGCATCATTTGATTTATATAGCTAACCCCATCTATTTGGAAAATACTTATTATTGTTATTATTATTATTGTTGTTGATTTAGTTGTTTATAAACACGTCAGCTAAAGTTGACAAATTTTACTAAAAAAACTGAACATTGTTGAAGTTATTGCATTTCAATCTCGACATTAATTAAAGATTAGAATTTGATTAGGACCTTAAGTTTGCCTCAAAACATTAGTCACAATCAGTTAAAAAGATATATCATGACAAGATAATGAACTTCATTAAAACCTTAAGTGGTTATGAATTAGCTAATTGACAATCTAAAAAACTCTATATTTAAGTGAAGTAACTGTACATAATTTAGAAAGTACATTTAAGTAGTAAAGAATTAAAAATTTTTTGCATCTAAGTAAAGTAATTGTACAAAAAAATTGTAAACATTTGAATCATTACTAAGATACCTTCTCATCTTATTCTTCATTTGCATGTATAGCTTACTCACCTTATGTATAGAACTTAATCAAAACAAAATACATAAAACTTGAATCTTGAACTTTAAATCTTTGTGTCATACTTGAAAACTTGGTGACATGCTTTAAAACTTCAAAACTTCATGCCATGCTTCAAATCTTGGTGCAGTGCTAGGTGCCAATATGCCTTATTGAAAATGTCATACTTTAAAACTTCAAAAGATCTATTGTTTGCAATAGAAATCAACTTCTACCAATGTGAAATAGCATAATCTTCATATAAAAGGGGAATATAAACAATTATGGTAGATTAGGCACTTACATGTAGGTAGTTTGTCCAGAAAGATACAAAATTAAATGACAAATATAAAAGGGCACATTATCAAACTAGGGCCAAGCAACCACAAATACACATTGCTAACAAAGCATGTGTGTGCACAAATGCAAGAATAGATGAAAGAATTGAAATAAAAATAGATAACCATTTGCAAAGGTTGAAGATAACTAACTGAGCTAAGAAACCAAGACTTATAATTGCCATTGGAGAATGGCACAATGAGGCATTAAGTCCTACATTTATCTACATCGATGGTTGCAATACGTAATCTCATAAAACATTAAAACCTTTTCATTCAAAACCTTTATTATTTCTTACCTAGATCTTCCCCTAAATCCATCAACCTCTAAAATCAGCTTCACAGACATTGTTCATATCATAAAACCTACTAAAATTCTAGTGTAGGCTATTAATATATTCATTCTTTTGCTCTCCCATATCAGTTTTAGTATCAAGTACAATCACATATTCATCTTACATTACATTGATTGCAATTAATTTTACTTCATATCAAAAAAATTTCCCATATAAAGAACCAACATTACTTTCACCAACCAATTACATTAATAAAATTTAATAACAAGCCCTTTAATGATAGTACCTAGTCTATAATTACTTTCATCACAATCACTATATATTTTAAGCCAAAAAGCTCTTAGGTAATAGTCCCCAATCTAGAACAATGATAGCTCTAATTCAATAATAGGCCAAAAATTTCTCGAATTTAAGCAAAAGAAAGATAAAGATAACATATAAGCAGGAGAGGAAGTCAAAGCCATTAACTCAAGTTCAACAAGATTCAAGAGTCCAACTCAAAACACCTTAGAGAACTAACTCCATTAAGCTAGATCTAAATCAACAGTACTCAATTAGGAAGTTCAAAAATCCAAATCCAGAGAGAAGGACGCTTACACACCATTTGCTTTGCACTATAACGACCCAAATGAAAAAGATGAAAAAAAATCCCAAATCTGATGTTCCTATGGTTGAAAACTCCTAGATCTAAAGATCTCACTTTGTTCATTTAAGATGGCGTTTCCATTTTCAAATGAGTAGCTTGCATTTTGGTTCATCTACACAATCCTTCTACCGATGAATGCTCTAGATCGTGAAATGTGGTTCATCTACACATGTCAGATTTGGCATCCTAAAGGTAGAATGCGTGTCATGCTTTTAACTGTGAGATGCAAGGAATGACCAAGATCTACACAATTGACCACACATTGCACAACCATGCAATGGAGAGGACCTGTACGCATACTTGAAACACTTGTAGCAATGGGGCAAGAACTGCTTTGCCTTTTGTTATCAATATTTTTAAAGTATTCATTTATTTATTTTGTTAGGCAAAAGACATACAACATAAGAAGTTGAAAGTAAAAAAAAAAAAAAATATGTATTGAATTCAAATAAGACTAATTTTATATGTATTTCATTATATCGTTATTATTAAATTCTTTAATTAAAATATATAAATGTATAATTTTTCAATAATAATATGATAAGTATATAATTTAATTAAAAAATTATACAGTTATTTACAAAACCATACATTTATGACATTATTACTAAAAATATATATATTTGTCATATTTTAATTGAGAAACTTAACAATAAGTATACAAAGAGCTATATATAAGGCTCCATTTGATTTGTTGCATTGCAAACATATTCCCTTTATCTAACTTATGTAATGTCTATTTTATCTTTATACTTATTATTCTATCTGTCAAATCACCTTTTTAAAAGTAGGGGTAAAATAGTCATTTCCTATCCCATCTATTCACATTTTACATTTCTTTCACTATTACATCCTCCAAACAAACATACCCTAATTTTTTTTCCATTAAAAAATATCATGTCTTCCTTATACTTTAAGTTCAAGAAATATATCATTTAAGTCAAAATTCTTAAATGTTCCAAGATTTTCTAAAGTATTGTACATTGTGTAAATATTACAATAAATTTAATCTAAAATCAAGTCAATATTATTCTTTAATATTTAAAATGTTTTGAACCATATTAACTTATTAAATACAAGTGATTGACAAGAAGAATTTTTCTCCATTTTTCTTCCTTAAAGTTTTTTGTAAATTTAGAGAAAGAAAAAAAAAGAGATAATGAAGAGAGTGTATTGGCCTTGAATTCTTTATAGTATTATACTATGTGCAGTAAGAGAGAAAGAGTATTAGAGTGTGTATAGGGCTAACTTCCTTTCTTTTTACTTATTCCTTTTTTCTCTTTATCTTTTTTCAACTATATACAGTAGATTTATTCATTAAAGAGAGGATCTAAATTCCAATGTATGAAATCCATTTACTTTTTTCTCTTTTTAAATTTACAAAAAATTGAGATTAAAAGAAATGGGGAGTAGTGATTGACAAGAAAAGACAACAAATGACTTATGATGTCATTATAAATATAACTTGAAAAAGAAGAAGAAGGTAAATTTAAAAATTCATGCTATTAAACATGATTTCACTTATTATCCTTCATCTAGTGAATTAACATGCCCAAGTTATATAAACATAAGTGAATTAATTGAAAGTCTAAAATATTATATAATCACAAATTTAAAATTAATTTGTTAAAATTTAGTTACATTATTTTTGGAAGTTGAAGAATGACTCAATTAAAAATATGGGCTAAATTAAAACTTACACAATACTTAAAAAGATAACATTTAACCAAACCAAAAAATTACCATCCCTAAATTGCAATGACAAGAAAGAAAGAAATAGAAATAAGTGTCTTTTAAATTACCCTTTTCTAATTGCTATATCTAAAACTACAAACAGATTTTTATCTAAAATGGTTTTACATGTAGAGGATTCCACTCTCAATGACACTTTCACCAGTTTATCACTGAAATTTCTAATGAAAAATTATAGTTGAGGATTTTAAATTAAAGATATTTATTTTAAAGGATCTTAAATCTTAAAATTATTCTAAAAAATCCAAAGAAAATTTTAATTTGAGACTTTGAATTATAATTTTTCTACACAAATTAATCATTTAAAATACAATAAAAGTTTAAGATTCTTTAATACAAATATTTTTAAGTTAACCTTAATTATAATTTTCTTGATTTCAGAACCTTTTAACAACTCATTTTCTTCATTGTTATACGAGGAATCAAATTTCCTAAAAAGAATAACAATATAAAAAATGGCAATATTGCTCTAGAAACTTCTTAAATATTTTTAAAACATCTTATTTCTCTTCATGACATGTCTAGTCTTCCAAGTTCAAGTTCTCTCCCATTTTCTTGCAAAAAATGATAGTGTGATGTTAGGCAAATTGCAATAATTAAATAGATTTGATGGCCATAAAGAAGGCACACATCAAAGACATCAAAACTCAATTAATCCTAGTCTTTCATGTGTGCATTCATGCAATTGTTGACATATGGTAGCCCAGCTCCTTCAAATGCTGCATTTCATCAAAAGGAATGAAAACACTAGGCTCCCAATTAAACTTTGTGTTTTATGCAAAAAATTGACTTGGTTGGTGCGTTTTATCGTTATTCCATCAACCTCCATACCCACAAAAGTTTTAGTGCCATTTTTGTCTAAATTTAGTCTAGGTTTTACCATCTAATTGTTGCCTTCTTCTGCCTTCCACTATTCTCATCTAGAGGTAACTTTTTCTTCTCTAACATCATTCTCCTCTTTTTGTTTTTCCTATATGAAGCAATGGTTTTTCATTATTAGAGGTAACCCTCACGTATAATCATATATGTGTTACAAGTAACCATAACCATAAAATGAAATTCGTGAATATTGGAGCTAATGATTGCACAAAATGGAGTTGTTCTTTATAAACACTTTTTCTCATTATGTATATGCTTATATGAGGTTAATAATAATTACAAAGAGTAGTTTATTATTATTAAAATAATAAACTTGGTATGGAATTATTATTGTTAAAAATATCATATGCATATGTGTTTTAGCTTTCATGAATCTAATCACCATTACATGATTTTTTTGTTTTATTATTTTTATGTCTCAAATACCAATCCTTTCTATTTAAAGCATTTTTCAAATGATGATGGATTTTTCCATAGAGGTTGCTATTAAGTTTAAACTTGGTACGAAATTTGATAACTTAGATAAAGCATGGAAGTTTTAGGTTAATTAATGTGGAAAAAATAGATTTGGAGTGAAGAAACAATATTTCAAGAAGGGTAAGGATGACTCTACAAGTTCATGTAGATGTGTATATTGCAAAGAAAAGGTTAGAAAGAAAAATAAAAGATATTTCAAGACTGTTAATCCTCAACTAGAGACAAGAATCAATTGTAAAGTAAGAATTGGATTGATACTTGTGAATAGAAAATATGAATGGATGATTTTGTTGATGAACACAACCACTCACTTTATCTTACAGAAACTACTCACATGCTAGTATAACAATGTAAAATATCTAAAATTTAAGCTCAATAGATTGAGCTGGTAGAAGATTTCATGATTCAATAGAAAGATGGCTTGATGAGTTGGCACACATGAGGGAGAGCAAATCTTGGTTATACACGCATGGATGCCAATAATTATCTCCAGGCAAGAAGACAAAAAAGCATAATGTATGGAGAAGTCTATGCTTAATTGTAATATTTCCAAAAACAGTTGCTAGAAAATGTCTTTTACCACACTTATCAAATGGATATAGAGAAATAAATAACTAATATTTTTTTAGGCTAATGCAAAGATATCAATTAACTATGATTATTTTCAGTGATGTGGTATCCTTTGACATGACACACTGTACTAACAAAGGAAATAAATTGCTTGCTTTGTTTTATGGCATTAATCATTATAGAGGAATTGTAGTTTTTGGAGTTGCATTGTTATATGATAAAACAACAAAGTCATTTAAGTGGCTTTTGGAAACTTTTTTGGCGGCTCACTGACATAAAAAACCCCTTACCATCTTTATTGACCAAGATCAAGCCATGATAAAAGTATTATGTGAAGTGATGCCTAACATATTGCATGCATTATATATATGGCATTTAATGTAGAATTGCATCAAGCATCTAAGTTACCTAATGAAGAATAGATCCAATTTCTTAAAGGACTTCAAGCGATGCATTTATAATTATGATGACGAAACATAGTTTGAGATGGCATGAAGTAAGTTGTTGTTAGAGTATGATGTTAATGATAACTTATGGCTACAATATGTTTATAGCATAAAAGAAAAATAGGCCACATGCTACATGAAAAAAGCTTTTACCCTTGGCATGTGAAGCATGCAAGTAAGTGAAAACTTGAATTTGGATATGAAAAGTTTCATGAAAATAGACTTAGATATAATTCAATTTTTTAAGACCTTTGAAAGGGTGGTAGATAACAAATGATACAATGGATTGAAATGTGAGTTTGAGTTACAGCAAAAAACCCTAAAGTTGAAAATGAAGAATTCGCTTATGTTGTAATAACTTACTTATATATACACTTCCATTATCCTCCATTATCCTCCATTATCTTTGAGATGTTCCAAAAGGAGATTGATCATTATGCAGCTACCTGTATAAAGGACAAGAATGAAATTGGGCTCGTGTATGAATATATTATTTCTATGGTAAAAAAGAAAAAAAGGAGATTACATAGTGTTATTTGATCCTTGCAACAAGTCAGCTTCTTGTAGTTGTCAGAAGTTCGAGATTGTTGGTATATTATGTTGCCATACTTTAAAGGTTTTTATCACATGGGTGTTAAAATACTTTCAAATTTATATATTCTCATGAGATAAACAAGAAAAAAGTGAGAAGTGGTGCGTTACATTATGTCAAGGGAAAGGAAATCGTAGCAAATACAAGGCTAAACAACATGCAATGATACAAACAACTATGTCTTATGCTAACAACGACATTAACACACTTCCAAGAAGTCAATGTATTGCATAAGCAGAAGGATTCAAGAGGAGAATTAGCTTAAATAGCAAGAACCACATGAAGGGCTTTCTTGAGCATCAAAGTGGGAAAAGATGAGCTCTAATAAAGAAATATCACAAGTCCAACACTCTACGATAAATGAGGATATGCTTGTTAACTCATTCTAAAGTCTTTTTGTTGCTTTTTATGTTTATCATGTTAATATTTGTAAGGGAATGAACAATCATATGCAAGTTGGTATATCCTATTTAGCATAGCTAACATCCTATGCACAATCTCAAACTCATAGGTGAACTTACTTTCATAGAAATAATAATGGTAATTATTATTATTATTTTTTAGAGTAAGCATCTCTTGATTGTGTTATAATTATTATTCTTTTCTAATATAGGAACCATTTGATCTTCCAATGTCATTGCTTAAATCAATGGAGTTAAGTGAAAATTTCTTATATATCAACAACTAACATGTTTGATATGGCATTAATTCATCCTTTGTATTTTTAGCATTTGTACATATTAGTGCATACTTTGTATAAACTTATTCATTTTGTATAGGCACAAATGGCATATGCTATTATTCCATATTTTGTAAGCTCAAAGTGGAAATATTGACAAATGAAGGAATCATTTTAATGAAATTTCAAAATTTGATACAATCATTTCTTCTTTACATGGCTCTTTACCTCCTATACAATCACTAGTTAAAGAGGATTACATAGCAGATTTACAATTCTCATTCAAATGACGTAGTCTTCAAATTTATAATTCAAGTAATCTACCTTTGTGTATTGTATAGGCTGTTGAATCAGAGAAGATTTACAATTCAGATTTGCAATTCAAGTGATCTGCCTCTGCTTTTTGTTGCTGAACTTGTGAGTCAGTGAATCCAAATAGCTTTAACCATCTATCTTATAACTTGTCTACAAAGCTTTGGTGTCAATATGGTGTTCTCATTTGTCTTTGCATTGTGATCTTATAGTGCATTATGGTGCATTGGCTCACAGCATACTTTATGATTATGCTCATCTGCAAAATGAGTCCACAGAATATGCAGTAGTGCCAAATCACAGCAATCAAATTCCCAGAAATCAAATTCACCAAAAAAAAAAATTTCAAAACACAAAGCTCGAAATGAATCAAGAAAAACATAAAAAACAACTCAAACCCATATCAATTATAGGGTGTCAACTCCGTAGCCCAGTGAATGAAACCAAACAAGAAAAAATTAGAAAAGGAGCTGGGCATCAGAACAATACAAGCATAAGAACTACTGAACGACACCCCAGAATATATAATCCAGTGAGATAAATCAGAAGGAAAAAGAAAAAAACCTAAAATGCAGTTGACATCTTGTTTATTACATCATCTTATTCTTCCGAAACCCCAAAACTCAAATCAGATCAGAATAAAAAATAGAGACATCAAAGCTTCAGGGCGTGAAGGAATATTGTAGATTAGCTTCTTCAAGACGTGAGGAAGATCTTCGATCGAGGCTGCCATTTTGATTCAGCCAAAAAAGCCCCTGCATCGCAATTTGAATATCAAAATGGGAGGCTGGCATCTTCAGTGCTGTCTACAAAATGTGAATGAAGGAGTTCGGCTACCACGTGTCAATATCATCACGAATGCACACATGAACAGGTATGATTAACAGAGTTCTCATGTATCTGACACGTGTCCTCTTTATGGCCATCAGATATCTTTAATGGCTGCGGTTTGCCCAACATCACGCTACCATTTTCGCGAGCAGACAAAGACAATCCAAACTCCAGTCGTCCGCTGCCCTACACATAATTTGTTCTTTAAAATAACAAAAAAAATATGAGAAGAGAAAAAATAGGAGTTTATTTATTTATTATTTATTTTTGTTTTGTTCCGTGCAAGATACAATTAAGAGTAAATTATAATGATATTTATTGAAATTTAACTAAGTTCTACCTAATAACTGCTTGTTTTAATAGTTACACTTAGTTTTTTTTTTATCTTTGATATAAATTGTAAACTTTTTTATTTACTTTATATCAATGAAATTATCTATTTGTACAATATGATAATGTAATTTTATTTTTGTGTCAATGAAATTATTTTTCTATATAATATAATACAATGACTTTATTTTAATATAATAATAATAATAATAGTTAAATTAATTTTAAGCTCAAACAGAAAATTGTTATTTTTAATATGATAATAAATATAATTAACTAATTTTTATTTTTTAAAAAATATATATTTTATAAAAATTTAACTTCATTAACAAATAAAGTAAAATATTTTTTAATATAGATTAAATGTCCAAACAATGTGTAATTTAAAAAATATTAAATATATTAGAACTAATTAAAAAAAGGTTAGTCGGACAAGATACTTTTTCAAACGAGGAAAAAAAATTGGAGTGAGAAAAATATCCCATTGCCTTTTCGAGTTGGAGTGATTTCTCTTGCACTTTACCATCCCCATAAAATAAATTAGTGAAGAAAAAAAGTTCCACATCACCTGTCTATTTATAAATTGCACAAAATCCATCTCTACCTCCTGCTTTTCCCTACCAAGCACCAAACTCCGATAAAACTGTCAATTCTTCATACTCTATACATTAAGCTCTCTCTCTCTCTCTGTGTCTGCGATGAAAGTTCTGAAGAGAGAGCTATCTGATCTTTTTCTTTCATTTACCACTCCGACCTTTTATCAGTAACCTTACATGGATACTTCAAAACCATCGCAGTCATGACCTAGTTAGTAAGCCGCCATAGCTCTTGACGCCTCACAACCTCAAAATCTAAGCCGAACCCATCTTTTCTCAGCGAAAAAGAACCTGACCCAGATCCATATATCCCAATATGAATCGAGTGAAGGAAGAGTTTCCTGGATCAAGTATCATGGCTCTTCCACAACCAATGGAGGGGCTTCACGAAGCAGGTCCTCCTCCGTTTCTGACAAAAACATACGACATCGTCGACGACCCTTCCACCAATCACATAGTTTCGTGGAGCAGAGGCAACAATAGCTTCGTTGTTTGGGATCCACAGTCATTTTCCATGAGCCTTCTTCCCAGATTCTTCAAACACAACAATTTCTCTAGCTTTGTCAGGCAGCTTAACACCTATGTGAGTGTTTAAACATTATGTCTCCTCTCTTTGATAATAATTTATGGGAGATTTTGTTCTCTAGATGAGAGATTTTGCCCTTTTTCTTTATGGGTTTCTTTTTAGATGCAATGAAACTGCAACCTTATTTTTCCTTCATACATATATCTTCATTTTCTTGTACCTTCTTCTATTATTAGGGGGAGGTTTTGTTGTTTTTCTTCCTGACTGTGGTGATGCGGTAGTACTAGCTAGTTTTTGTGAAATTAATGAGATTAACGATTAGGTTTCAGTCTGTAATATTTTCCATCTGGGTTTCTTTAGATGCAACGGTAGTATATATATGAAACTACAACCTTATCTTCAGTCACGTTCATGGAGCAGCTGGAAACATTGCATTTCTACCTTTCATTTTCCACCTTTTTATAATAGATTGGTCCCATTTACTGGGCTTTTCGATAATGTTTAGATATTGTTTGTTTAATGTCTTCAAACAGGAAAAGCGCATAAGTTACATTTTAAAATGATGTAATTCACTTTCATTATAATCACTTTTGTGAACTTAATTAGATGTGTTTCTAAATTTTCCAATGGTTATCACTTGAAGGGTTTCTTTAGAGAGTTTATAATTATATGCTTTTGAAACTACTGCCACAGTGAGATTTTATGGAATATATATTTGATCATATCTGTATCTTACTATACTTTCAAATATGAACTTAATTGCACGTGTTTCCTTTCCCATAGTTACCAGTTAAGACTTCTAAATCGATGAGGTTGGAGAAGAATAGAAAAAGGGCAGAGAAATTTTAATTTAAACATTTCTTTAATTTAGATTTAAGTATTTTTTCCCCTCTCATTTTCATTCATTCTTTTAATCAAAATATATTATAAGGAAGAAAAATATCAGATTTAAATTCAAATCAAATAAAATGATTAAATTAACTCAATCTCGACATATCCTTTTAGGGTTTCATAAGAGAGTTGATTGTGCTTCTCAAAACATGCTGCTGAGAGTTTATGAATTTTATCATGATGAAGAAATATGTAGTTTTTCAGTGTAATTTGAAGTGATAGTGTTTAATATTAGTATCGACCACATTTCTAATATAATAGTATGAGTATCTCATAATTTATGTGCTTCTCAAACCATTGCTGTAGTGAGATTTTATGCACTTGATCATAAAGAAGAGATTTCATATCTTGTTGTAGGGATTCAGAAAGATTGATCCAGATAAGTGGGAATTTGCCAATGAAGGGTTTCTCAGAGGACAAAAGCATCTGTTGAAGAACATTAGGAGAAGGAAGACACCTCATCATCATCAAGCTCTTGTAAACCAAGCTATAGATCCATGCGTTGAAGTTGGACAGTTTGGATTAGACGGAGATCGAATCAATCGTCTCAGGCGTGACAAGCAGGTTCTCATGGTGGAGCTGGTGAAACTCAGACAACAACAACAGAATACCAAAAGTTGCCTTCAAGAAATGGAGGGTAGGCTCAAGAGAACCGAACAGAAGCAGCAACAAATGATGAATTTCTTAGCAAGAGCAATGCAGAATCCTAACTTTGTTCAGCAGTTAGTTCGGCAAAAAGAATGGAAGAAGGAATTGGAAGAGGTATTTTCAAAGAAGAGAAGAAGGTCTATTGATCAAGGGCCTAGTAGTAGTAATGTTGAGTTATTAGGTGAATTAGAATGCTCAGAGTTTGTTAAACTGGAACCTCAGGAACACAATACTATTACGGAGATATCTTCAGAGTTTGAGGTTTCGGTTTCGGATTTGGATTTGATTACCAAGTTAGAGGAAGAAGAACATGAGGAGAATAAAGGGGTTGAAGTTGGACTTGAAAGCAGATATAAAGAGATTGATGAAGTGTTTTGGCAAGACTTGTTGAATGAGGATATTGAGGAGGATCTACAAGGCTTCGAGGAAGATGTGGATGTGTTGGCTGAACAACTTGGTTATTTGGCCTCTAGTCCTAAGTAAAATTGCACACACTGCAAATAAGTAATATTCTGATTTCTTCCTCCATTCATGCCAACTCTTCTTAATTATCTGACTTCGACTTTGGTGTTTTGAAGATGCTATATACATGCTCTATCTTTTTATAGGGTTTCTTTGGTATGAGTTTAAACACAGTTTATCAAGAAATGGAAGCCTCTTGATCATTCTTGACACTGTAAGCAATTAATGCATGCCTTATATTAAATGGTTGTTCTCAAGGTTTCTCCATGCTTCTTTTCTTTCACTAATTAGTTAATTTGATGTTAGTAGGAAAAAATTTATAATTCTTATATTCTTATTATTAAGTTTTTTTAATTAAAATATAATATTGTATTGTTTTTACAGATATAATTATCTAATTAATCTATATATTTATTATATTTTAATTAAGAAATATAATAATAAATATATAAAAAATTACATCTGATTTCTAATCCTTTCAAAGTGTCTCCTATATCATATTGAAAAATCCTAATTTTGCTTTCCTAGTTATTGAGCAATACTTCCCATATTTGCGTCAACTGCATTGTCAGGGTGCAAAACTCCATCTTTTAGAATGTTTTCTTCGCACCTAAACTAACAATTTAGTTTCTAAATGAATATATTATTAGAATTACCAAATTTATATATGTAAAAATTAATAAATGCATGAATTAATATTTAAAAATAAACTCATTACATTTTATAATTCTTTTGAAATCTCTAAATAATTTAACAAAAAGATTAACATACAATGAGCTTATTATTATTTTTAAATTAATTCAAGCATTAACTATATTTTAGAGATTAAATTTAAATAAACCTCATTAAATGCTTAATTTACTCCTTTAAATTCGTGCATATCCCTATATATCTGGTGTTTGTGCTCAAAATTTCTCGACAAGTTTAACCCTGTATTATGATGTCCAAGTAATCTTCCTTATATAATCTACGTTTTTCTTGTTCTTGAATAGATTTAAAGGACGTTGTGGTGGGACGGTAAATTTCAGTAGCAATATAGTACTGTTTCGTGTTTCTGCTGTACTAAGGTTTGAAATATGGAACCGGAACATCCGGTTAAATCGGAGAATCGGCGCAGATTCAAACCCTGGACCCCAAATTAAATAGTGCCTCGACGTCTTATCCAAGAAGCTGCAATGGTACACTTTACCGGTAGATGCATAATTTTATATATATAGACTTCTAAAATTTTCTAACTAATTATGATCTCGCCTCTCATGGCATGGGCTGCATGGATCAATCTATCACTAAACATGTATCATAATTTTATTATACTAATTGTTTGGTAAAAAAAAATAGTAATAAATTAATATTATAAACAGCTAGTTTTTACAAAATTTTGGTCTTTTTGCTTATTTGAACCCAATAGTAATATTTAATAGTTATATTTATTAATAAATAAGTTATTTTAGACTCAAATTTTAACATTAAAAAATCAATTAAATTTAAATATTATGTTATGTTTAATTTTATTATTATGTAAAATTAATGATAAAATGCTTAAAATTTATTAATTTTGAATTGGCATTATTTATTATATTAAAATTTTAATATATAAAATAAAAAATATATATTTAATTATTATTAATTTAACTAAAATTTGACTATAGTAAAACTAATAACTTGTAAATTTATATTTTTACCAATTTAATAATTAGTTAATTTTAAAAGCATTGTGTTATAGTATTCCCACAATCTAGAATAGCACTTCTTTAAAAAAGAAACAAAATTATAAAAATTTGTAATATAATTTGCATCTATATATTGTAGAGTAACTGGCTTTTAATCAGTCATTCTCTGCCTAATTGGTGGATTCATACTCTATATAGATCTTCTAAACACATCTTCGAAGTCGCGAGTATCTCATCAGAAGGGTCACTTTTACACATTATAAAGCCAATTATTCTTGAAGACTGTGGTGTCAGATCATCTTTTGCCATGCACAATGTTTTCTTTCGCATTCTAGCACTTCTCCTCCTCTTTTGATTTTTATAATCATAATCTAGGAGTTTCCAGACAAATTAGGCGGGAAAAGAGACGTTTCGTCAGAATTCTAGGTATGTTAATTATTCCATATTAATTTAAATCAAAAAAATTATCCATGTTAATTAACATAACAATGACCATCGTCTACTGTGGATGATTGATGTACTCTCTGATGACAAGATTCTTTTTTTGTTTTTTAGCCAATGATTCAATAAAGCTCTTTTTCTATTTAAAAAAAAAAAACTTTTTACAAAATTCTGTCTACCGTGGAAAGTTTTAAGATATCATACACATAATTTACGTCCAATTCTTTAATTGTGCCTGGTCTTCGATATAGGAATTTTTTCTAATGAAATTAATTGCGTAGATCGAAATTATAAACATCAACATATCATGCTTATAAAATTAAAGAACATGATAATAGAAAACATCTAAGAATTACAATTTTTTTTATATCGCTTTGTTTATTTTAATACATTTAGAGGGATGAACTCAGTTGGTTAAAAGGAATATATAATATATATCTTTCCCAATCTAGGATTCATTCCTCTAGACTAGAGGATATTTAGAGTATTGTCTTAAATGTTTGAGGTTAATCTTTAAAATCACCTGTGAAGAGAATTTAATTTTCCATCATAACACTAATTTTACTATATGTGAATAAAAATATAGTAACAAATTAAAAATTAAAATATTTTTGTTATTTATTCTTTCTTTATTCAGATAAAAATTAAAATACAAGTTATTATATATTTTACATGCTTCTTATAATTTTTAATAAATAATGTGTTGTGAGAAACTAATTACTACAGAAAGATAAAAAATATAAGTTTGGTAACATGTAAAATAATTTAATGCATAAAATGTGATATGAGATGACAAAATATTTTGACTATCATAAGATAGTTAATACTTCTTTTTTCTTAAATGTGATTTTAGATATTATCTCAAATACCATCAATAAGTAAAAGATAATATAATATATTATATCCATTATATCTCTTTTTTATTATTTTAGATAGGAAGATATGTACAAATACATACAGTTACTATTTTGCGATATCTGTGCCGTGATCATATGCGAAGAACCTTGTACATATAGCCACCTCGCGTTGAATAAAAGCTGTGCTTTTTCCTTCATCAATCTTATCATGGTATCAGAGTGGGTTCACATTTCGGACCTGAAAGCTTAAGCGTGAGAAGGTAGAGATGGCGACTGATGCGCAGAACAATAGTTAAGATGTGAGTTCACCATTCTTTCTTCATGCCTCAGACAATCCGATGCAAGTTTATGTTGGCGAGTTGCTTAGCAAAACCAACTACTTAGAATGGATCAACGACATGACAAATGCACTTTTAGCAAAAAATAAAATTGGGTTTGTGGATGGCTCCATCAAGAAACCAGGCACTGATTCGGCCACTTCGTCACATTGGATCCGATCCGATGCGATGGTGAAAGGCTGGCTTAAGAGTGCCATAGACAAGGAGCTGCGAAAGACCGTTAGATATGCAAAAACAGCAAGGGAGATATGGACAAATTTGGAGGAGCATTTTGGAAAGGGAAGCGCCCCTAGAGCATATGAATTAAGACGAGACATAGTTTTTCTAAGATAAGAAAAGCAGTCTGTGGCAACGTACTATACTAAACTCAAGGCTCTTTGGGATGAAATACAATCAATCATGCCTCTACCAAAGTGCACTTGTGGGAAATGTGAGTGTGCAGTAGAGAAAGAGATCGTGCAGGCCAGAGAAAGGGAACAACTTTACAACTTTCTCATGGGATTGGATGAGGAATTTGTGACAGTGAAGACTCACATCCTCAGCATGAAGCCGTTGATGAGTCTGGGAGCAGCATACCATCTTGTCTCTGAAGATGAAAAGCAGCGTCAGATCTCAGCCATGCAGAGGATAAGCTCTGAGGCGATGGCATTCCAAGTTAGTAGTGCAAGGATGAACAGAGCCTTGAAAGGTCGAAGAGATGGAAGAAAGGAGAAGGTTCGGTGCTGTCACTGCCAAAAACAAGGTCATACTGAAGACAAGTGCTACAAACTCATTGGGTATCCTTCAGATTGGAGAAAGCCTAGTCGAGATAAGAGAGAGAGGTCGGGAACATGGAGTGACAAGCGAATAAGACCAAAGGCTGCATTGGTAAACACAGGTGAAAGCCTAATACCCGGACTTACACCCTCACAATATGAGCAACCTCTCCAGACGTTGAATGAAGAGGTAGAAGCACAAAAGGATTCACAAACAGTGACACAACAAAAACAGCCAAAGGCTAATATGGAGGGTAAGTACGTCACTAACTTTGACTTTGATAAGGTCTGGGTGATAGATTCGGGGACAAATGAACATATAACATGTGAAGATAAACCTTTATTGGGGGAGAAGAAGGGTTGTCATTTGCAGGTACAAATACCAAATGGTCAAGGTATACCAATAAGGTCGTCGGGGAATTTAATTTTAAGGAATGGAATGTTGCTCAAAGATGTCTTGAAAGTACCAGAATTTAAATGCAATTTGTTATCAGTGAGTAAAATGACTAATGATGATAACCTTGCATTGATTTTTGTCAAGAACCTATGTATAATTCTGGACCTCTGCTCGAACAGTGTGATTGGGACGGGGAGATACGATGATGGACTTTACATCCTAGAACCAACGCGAGGAGAGAAAATTGCATTGATGGTATAGAGGCCGAGTGATGCAAAGTTATGGCATTGGAGACTTGGACATGCATCGAGGGAGAAGATGAAACAAATGAATTTGCATTTAGATGAGAGTGAAGTTTGTGATTCTTGTAATAAGGCAAAGCATGTTAGATTGCCATTTGGAGGTAGTTCAATAAAAACTAATTCTTGCTTTGATTTGATCCACTGTGACGTATGGGGACCATATAAAGTGCCTTCATTAACCGAAGCTCAATATTTTCTTACTGATGTTGATGACTTTAGTAGAGCTACATGGGTTTACTTAATGAAGCGTAAATCTGAAGTGAGTAAACTGTTAACATCCTTCTTGAACATGGCAGAAACACAATATGATAAAAGAGTTAAGTGTTTAAAGGCAGACAATGGGACAGAATTTAAGACTTCAGAATTCTTAAAACTTCGCGATGAGAAGGGAGTGATGATACAAACATCTTGTGCATACACACCACAGCAAAATGGTGTGGTTGATTGGAAGCATAGGCATATCATTGAGATGGCTTGTGCAATGAGGATCCATGCAAACTTACCAAAGCAATTCTGGGGTGAATGTGTGCTAGTTGCTGTTCATGTCATAAATAGATTACCTACAAAGGCAATGGGTAATAAAATACCCTATGAAGTGTTGACTAGAAGGAAGGTAAACTATGGTCATTTAAGAACATTTGGTTGCCTCGCTTACATGCATGATTTAACGAACTCAGATAAGTTCGAAGTGAGGGGTAGGAAATGTGTCTTCATTGGCTATCCTCTTGGGCAAAAAGGTTATCGGGTTTTTGATATAGAAAGGAAGAAGGTCTATGTGTCACGAGATGTGACGTTCTTTGAGCAACAATACCCATTTAAGGGGATGACAAAAGCCGATCTTGTGAGTTCAAACGTCCACTATAGTTGGGCATCAGATGATAATGATTATATGATTATGGGTCCATGTAACTCGAAGGATTGTATCCTAGGAAATGGACCTCTCACAAATAACGAACATGATGGTAATGATGGGTCAAATAGTGAGGCTGAATCACCAGGTGAACAGGCAGTCCAGATTGAATTGAGAAGAAGCCAACGCACGAGGGAAATTCTGAAGCATCTTGATGGTTATGAAGTCCAACTACCACCTTCTCTATCTCAAGAAAGCATCTCACGTGCAGATGGTACTACTGCATATCCTATAACAAACTATATCTCAAATGATAAGTTTTCGATGGGACACAAGAATTACCTAGTAGTAGTGGAAAGTGTTAAAGAGCCCAAGAACTACAAAGAAGCAGTGCAATATGAGCACTGGCGTGAGGCAATGAAGAAAGAAATAGATGCATTAGAACAAAATGGAACATGGACCTTAGAGGTCCCACCAGCTAATAGAAGCATCATTGATTCTAAGTGGGTATACAAGATAAAGTATAAGCCCACTGGTGAAGTAGAAAGATACAAAGCAAGGCTTGTAGCAATGGGATTCATACAAGAAGAAGAGTGGATTTTCATGAAACTTTTGCACCAGTTGCAAAGTTAGTAACTGTGAGAACCTTATTGGCCGTTGCAGCAAAGAAGAATTGGTTTGTACATCAACTCGATGTGAATAACGCATTCCTTCATGGTGACCTAGATGAAGAGGTATACATGCATATTCCAGAAGGTTTTGGGCAGAAGAAGGATAACAGGGTATGTAGGCTAAGGAAGTCACTTTATGGACTAAAACAAGCCTCCAGAAAGTGGTATGAGAAGTTCACCATGGCATTAAAAGGTGTCGAGTTCACCCAGTCAAAGGCAGATCACTCCATGTTCCTTTTCACCGAAGGACCAGTGTTTGTTACAGCACTGATTTATGTAGATGACGTGATACTTACTGGCACTCATATTGAGAAGATCAATGAGGTAAAATAGTTTTTGAACCACAACTTTAGCATTAAAGATCTTGGTCCCTTGAAGTATTTTCTTGGGATTGAGGTAGCAAGAAGTACACAAGGAATAGTTTTAAGTCAGAAGAAGTATGCATTGGACTTACTGAAGGAAATGCGAATGGAGGGATGTCGACCATCTGACTTTCCAATGGAGCAAAATTGCAGGTTGATAGCACGCTTGGAAGAAGAGAGAGGCGATGACGAAAATGTGAATAACGAAGATATAGATGGAAGGAGTTATAGAAGGCTCATTGGCAAATTGATGTACTTGACTGTGACGAGACCCAACATGGTGTACCCTGTTAACATCTTGAGTCAGTATTCTTCAAATCCCAAGAGGATGCACATGAACGCCATTGAGCGCATTCTACGATACTTAAAATCAACTCCTGGGCAAGGAATTTTGCTGCAGAGTGATGGAGACCTAGAGCTTGAAGCATTCTGTGATGCTGATTAGGGTAGATGTCCCTTAAACAAACGTTCTTGCACTGGGTACCTTGTTAAACTTGGAGGCTCTCCCATTTCATGGCGCACGAAGAAGCAAAGTGTAGTATCACGGTCATCTGCAGAGGCTAAATACTGAGCCATGGCTGCCATAGTAAGTGAGTTAATCTGGTTAAGATGGTTGTTGATAGAGTTGGGTGCAGCCCAAAAAAGAGCAACGCTACTGTATTGTGATAACCAGGCCGCTTTACACATCACCACAAATCTAGTCTATCATGAGAGAACTAAACATGTAGAAATGGATTGTTTTTTTGTCAGAGAATGGATGGAGTCCAAAGAGATCATGCCGATGAAAATTTGAACAAAAGAACAACTTGCGGACATCTTCACCAAGGCACTTGGACGAGACAGATTCACATATTTGAAGAGCAAGTTGGGCATTGTCAACTTACATGCTCCAACTTGAGGGGGAGTAAAAGATAATATAATATATTATATTCATATAATATATTATATCCATTATATCTTTTTTATTATTTTAAATAGGAAGATATGTACAGATACGTACAGTTACTATTTTGCGATATCTGTGCCGTGATCATATGCAAAGAACCTTGTACATATAGCCACCTCGCGTTGAATAAAGCTGTGTTTTTTCCTTCATCAATCTTATCAATAAGTTATTACATAATAACATACCAAAAATTATCATCCAATTTTGTCATTCAAGTAACATGATATGTGAGATGAGAGTCAAAATTACGATATTCCAAAAGCTTCCTAGGTCATAAGGTGGAGTGAAACTTATTAACATTTTCTGTAGCAAATGATGAACAATTAATAGAAATATTAGTCGATAATTTTATTATCAATTTTCGTTGTTATAGATTGAAAGAGTAATTAATAGTTACTATGTAAGATGCATGTTTCAACTATATAAAATAGATTACTGATAATATTATATTAGATATATTTGGAGAAAAAATTAAAGAAGTTTTAATATTAAAAATTTCTTCGTTCAACTTTTAATATTGGAAACTATTTAATCTCACATGCCCCCCATCAATTTATTTATCTTGGGCGTTGAATAAATGCGAAAGATGTGAATTAGTCAGCTATGTATATGTGGACCAAATATGGAAGCCAAACCCAACTGGAAGTGGGCATAGCATGTTGAAATGGAAGGTTTGGCAATGCCTTTTTAATTTGATCTGATGAGGGGGGGTAAAAGAAGAGCAAAAAAATGTTTGTGGAAAAATTTAGTTTAATATTATACATTAAAATATTTTATATTGAAAAATTTTAAAATTTGAAATTTTAGAATTAAAAAATCTAACTTGAGATCTTATTTTATAATTTTTTATATAATTTAAATTTTTAATCATAAAATTTTTTAAAATAATTTTAAAATTTAAAATCTTTTAATATAAATATTTTTAACTTAAAATCTCAGCCATAATTTTTTGGGAAAATGATAAAGAAAGACCTAAACTTAGAAAATACAACCTCGCAAGATTTGCTATTACTGTTTTAGGATAAATTATCACTAATTTTAATTAAAACTAATAATAACTAATAGCAACAGATTTTATAAAATAATGTTGTTTAAATTTACATCTTTTTTTTTTATTCTCCCTAATTTTTTCAAATGTTTAATTAGCTTGAATATGATAACGATGGCGCCATGAATATGATCACATAATCAATAGGCTGCTGCAATGTTGTCTGACCTAAGTGATAAGGTTGCACATGCTCTGCATGATCCATCAGTGTAGCTGGCACCCTATATATCCATCATTCTATATCCTGCAAAATTTTCATTTATCTTCCTTTTCCTTTGTCGTCATTTTTTCTTCTTTTATCTTTTTAAATAAAAATATAATATAAATAAATTATTCTAATATTTCCATCAAAATATTAATGACGTGATAAAATGTCGATCTCACACTGCATGTGTGATTGCGTTGCTATGATAAACTTTTTGGGTCAAATTAAATAAAGCAGCTTATGCTGGCTGCTTCTCACTTCCTGATAAGGCTAGCTCTCACACATTTGAAATGAAAAAGGGATTAATTGATTTTATTATATCATGCTCATATGTATATATAAAATACACGTGCTAGCTACATCAATATATCGACAAAGAGACATTATCTTAAACAGTTGATTTATCATATATATATAAATATTTTAAGTATTTGAGAAATTAAAATACTTATGATTTAAACACCAAGTGTGAGGGCAAAATTTAATAAATTACATTTTTTTATAACAAAGTTACATACATAAACTTAAACCCCTAAATTACACAAAGATATATCTTATTGAAATTGAAACTGAAAGCTAAAACATAAATGATTCGAAATTAATAAAACCTGAAAAGTTGGAAATCGAAGCAATAAATGATTAATATCTTGCTGAAAAACCTACAAATGCGCTTGAAGTTGATCTTAAATTGTAAAAGGCGAGACCTTGAGAACAACAACAAACTCAGGGGATAACTTTAAGGTAATTATTGACACCAAAAAAAAAAAAGATATAAAGCATGTTTAATAGCTTCTAATAACATCTTAACTTCACTTTGATGATACTCATCAATCCAGACCCATTGCCTAAATATGGTGTGACCAAACGAATTCAATAAATTGCATCAAACATGCACGAGAATATAATTCATGGAATTTTGTCTTATGTGTGTGATATTGGACAAATTAATGAGGATTTTCTCTTCCTGTCTTCCATATTTTGTAGGTTTAATTAATATCTTCTTCTAACATTGAATGCCCACCAATCCAGAATTCCAGCAATTTCTCAATAAGCATTTGAACATTAAAATGGATAATTGACATCAACAAAAAAAAAAGTTTTGTTTGAATGACCATAGTTAAAGAGTAGAATAATAAAACACTCTTCTTACTTTAGAATTTATATACATTTTAACCTATGTATATATAGAAAATTTCATTTGAACTGTTGAATCCTATAATTTTACTTTAACGCATGTTTTTTCAAGACCTAATTAAATAACTCTATTCTTGCTTTTTTTTTTTCATCTGATTGATTTTGTGGAATTTGTTTACACCGTAATTGAACTCAAGAAGTAAATAATTAACAAATAACATATATAAATTAAATAAAATACATATGTATTAGGAGTCTTATTGTTTATGACGTCAAATTAAAGCACTCATTTCTATAATCTTTCACATATACATATAGGGGTAAAAAAATATGCCAAAAATTAAGCTTAGGATGTAGGATATATTCAATAATTCTAAATACTTGATGTCTATGTGTATACTTTAACTCTTACTTTTATTATTCTTAACAAAAAATACTATAACTGTATTGTCACGGTACACTCTAATAGGCATAGGGAGTGAGCCCACAATCTTAAGACTAATAATGAAATCTCTTAGTCATGTACTCTTTAAACTTCCATAGTAGATTATTTTGAAACTAACTCGATTTCCATAGTGAAGGTATTAAGTATTGTTTTATATTTTTTCATGAGATAACTCTCTTAACTAGCAAACAAATATATCTAGATATTGATTTCTTTGTCTCAACATATTCCACCAAATTTGAGTCTGAATTACCAACAATCTCCAAATTGTCGATCCTTCTATAAATAAATATATATTCCTTAGTACCATAAAAGTACCCATAACCTTCTTTGCAATTTTGCATTGGTCAATTTGTGTATTACTTTGATATCTTTCTAAGATACCTACAACAAAGCTATATTTGGCCTTTGATAGGCTTATGCATAGATAAGGCTTCTAATTGTTGAAGTATAAGAAATATTCTTTATCTCTTTCTTTCCGACTCATTATTAGGATAGTGAAATATATGAAATTTGTCCCTTATCACAATAAGTGCCAAATTAAGTAGACAGTTTTTCATTTAAATCGTTTAAAAACTTTATTTATATAGGTTTTTTAATTATAATTTTAAGATACCTTGAGACCTATTTCTATAGATTTTAATACCATTGACATATGATGCCTTACCTATTCATTTCAAAATTCTTGAACAAGAACTATTTTGCCTTATATTACAACTCCAAGTCACTTGACGCAAGCAATATGTCATTCATATATAAAACCAAAAATACGATCTTACTTTGACAAACCTTGTGGTATTTATATTGATCTATGACATTCTCAACAAAACGAAAAAATGTGATTACATCATGGAATTTAAGGTACCATTGTTGTAAGCTCTACTTTAGTCCATAAATTGATGCATACCAAATTCTCACTGGTATTTAAGGCAAACCCCTCAAGTTGTTTCATATATATCTCTTTCTCAAGATTATCATTAAAAAAGCCAGTCTTAACATCTATTTGGTACAATTTCAAATCAAAATGAACTATTAACACTATGATGATATGAAACGAGTCCTTTTTTGATATAGGAGAATAGGTCTCTCTATAATCCATTTATTCCTTTTGGGTAGAACCTTTAGCAACTAACCTTATCTTGTAGCATTCAATGAAGCATGGTGATTCTCTTTTAGTCTTAAAAGACTCATATATAGCTAATTGCTTTGGCTTTATTAGATAACTCTAAGAGGTTTCAAACATTATTATTTGCCATAAATTTCATTTCATTAACCATAGCAACATTGTCACTATTTAAAATTCTCACCATTTATTACTTGGGAAAATGTTGCAAGGTCGTCCTCAATGCTTATGTCATAGTCAGATTTAGTAAAGTACACTATGCATTCACACTACCACAATGTTCATAATTTTCAACTGAGGCATCCAAGTGAATTTTGATTAATATGATAATACATATATATATAACTTTTAAATTATTTCCAAATAAATTTCAATCACTAAATAGTAAAAGATAAAACTTACGTTAGAAACTAATTAAAAACTTTTTCCCTTGTCATCCTATTGGCAGAAAATCATAATTTAATTTTAAGACATTTTTTACTTAAATTTTAATTTAATACTTTTACTTTTCAATATAATTTTTTGCAAAAAAAATAAAAAAAATTTATTGCAATGCAATACTTGAAATGTTTGTTTTAATAATTAATTAAATATATATATAATTTAAATTGTCTCGTATATATAAGAGACAATTGGTTGTCTCATCCAAATATCAGTCAAAAACATATTTCTGACTAATTTTTAATTGGATATTTAAGTAATTAAAACTCAACTAGAAATGAGCTCCAATTGATTTTTAGTTAGTCAAGACTAATCAAAAGTCAATCGGAATATAACAAATTGAAATTTGCCTTGAATTTTAACACTTTCCCCCCAAAATTTTTTTATCTATATACAAAGTTTTGTTATTTTGATTTTAATATAGTTCTTCACTCATTTTTCTTCTTCTTTTCCCTCTTTGTAATTTTCTTCTTCTTCTCCTTCTTCTTATCTTATTCTACACCTATCTTCTTCTTTTCTTTTTATGCACTTCATCTTTTTCTTCTCTTCTCTTCAAACTTTCTTCTTCTTATTCTCTTTCTTCTCGATTTTTGAGTAAGATCTTCATCTTTTCTTTTCTTCTTTTAATATGTTTATCAAATTCTCTTATTTAATTTCGGAAAATTTTCTTCTTCTAATGTTTATGTGTTTTCTTTGTTCATCAACTAGATTGTTGCAATTGGATAACTGAATATCTACAATTGCAATTTTAATTGCCTCTATGTAAAGATTAAGATTTATTTAAGTTTTAATTTCATAATTTTTGTTGTAAATTTTTTATAAATTAATTTTTTTTTTTTACAAATTTACAAAAGAAAGATGACTAGACGATGAAGAAAAGAATGCAATTGATTGAACTGAAGAATGCTATTGTACAAAAAATGGTGAAAATAAAAAAAAAATTAAAATATTATTAATCAAATTACAATAAATAAAAATAGGAAAAAAGAAATGAAAAAAATAACTAAGTTGTTCTTTAAAAAAATTGTCACAATAAGAAAAAGTAGTCACGCTAAAATAAAAAGGAGCTACCATATTGCAAAGAGCACTATTTAACATTGTTTTCTAATTGATTTTCAGTCAACACCATTTATCGACAAGGATAAAACTGATAGGTGGGGGCAATTGATTTTTCAATCAGAAATATAATATTTTTTACTAATTTTTCATGTTTACCAACTAATACTTCAGTCAATAATTACTATCTTTGTTGTAGTGTCACTAGGTATTATCAACTTCCTAGTCTTAGTTAATCTTAATTCAACTTGTTGTGAAAGTTAAGATTGCTCAATAAAAATGTTTTCTCTCACTGATTGAGATGTCTTTTTTATATTATGAAATGCCTCATCATGAATCGTATGACTTTAAGATGAAGATGCTCTTAATTTTTAGCATGACCAAATGGGGTTTTGAGAACTTTATTATATTCCATATTCACTCCAAATGGATGGGTGTCATGTAAAACTAATGTTCCACCATAACTAGTAGAGATTATTTGATGTATGCGATTATATTTATTAACTAAATCATGTGGTTAATCACTCTCATTAATTATGTCATTTTTAAGAAATTTAGTATTTCAAAAATCAACAAATCTCATTGAATGTGAAAGACAAGAGAAATTATATCACTTAGATTGCTTTGTATAACCAACAAAATATGCAATGATAGTCTTTAGATTTAACTTTCTTTCATGTAAGTTATAAATTCTTACCTATACAAGATAGCCTTATATATGTGTATAATTCAAATTAAGCTTTTGACCTAGAACACAATTCCTTTGATTTTGATAGAATACTTTAGGATTAAAAGTATATCCTTTTCCGGCTTCGATTTTGTATAACCTCAAGTCCTACCTTTGAGTGCGGTTTGAACTATTGATTTACGTAATTGGATCAAAAGATTTCCTACGATTCTTTCTAGTATGGAATGAGTGAATCATCCACTTTGGTATCTTATTGAACAAAAATGGTGATATTGTTCATCCATTGATCAAGAATTTTGATTTTTGGAAAGTATCATGAGATACAGCCTTTGTTAGAACTTTATTCATATTATACACTATTACACTCTTTGCCATATCCAATAACATCATTTTCTTTCTTTTAGTCACACCATTCAATTAGGTGAGCCAGGCATGGTGTATTATGCCACTATACCATGCTCTTGAATAAACTTAGCCAATGAACTAATGCCTGTCCATCACCAATATACCTGCCATAATATTCACCTCTCATATCAAATCTCACAATCTTAATATATTTTTCAATTTGTTTCTCTACCTTTACTTTGTATTCCTTAAAGGCATCTAATACCTCACTTTTATTATAAAGTATGTAAATGTACATATATCTTCAGAAATTATCAATAAAGGAGATAAAATACTTATGACTAATAGAATATAAATTATGGCAACATATATCAGTATGTATATCTCTAATAACTTAGAACTTCTCTTAGCCCCTTCATGTGATTTGTTGATTTGCTTATCTTTGACGCAGTCCAAAAATGAGCCAAAATCCGTAAAGTCTAAGGATCGTAGAACGTTATCTTTTACTTACCTTTTGATTCTTGTTATGAAAATTTGTCCTAGTCTTTTATGCCATAGGCTAGCAAAGTTCTGATTCATGACACATCTATTTATTCCACACCTATCATGTATAGTAACAAAGGTAATAAGGATTATCATTAATTGTATAAGGCCTAAACAAACCATTAGATAAAGATATTTTGCCAATAGGGATAGAATCCTTTAATAAATTAAACACAGTTCCAAAAAAATATTTAAAGAAAATCCTAATAAGACCAATTTCAAAATTGAAATTATATTCTTAAAAAAACAAGGAACATAAAAAGTATATTTAAGATTTGATATATGTTTGGAAGACAAAATTGTTCTAAGTGTTCCTACAAGTCCCACATTTAAGCTAGTCCTTTTTTTTTGTTGAAAGAATTCATGCTCATTGGGATGTGGATTTCTAATGCTAAGAAAGCCCTGCATAGTATTCAAAATGTAGATCTTTCATTCAATATCAATCCACTATTTGTCATCACAAGTATTAACTAAATTAAATTCAAAATATACAAAGAATAAATGCATACCTTTCTTTACTAACTAAACTTTCCTTTTAGGGTAGTCCTTTCTGATGTGCCCCTTTTTTCTTACAAAAGAAACACCTAGCTGCATCCTTATTTGATATATGAATAGGAACTATGCCTTTTTCTCTTGCCATTTTCCTTCTGGTCCTTCTTTTTGGAGCCACTTACTAGATGAGCCTTATATGATGCACCACCCCCTTTAACTACCAGACTATATTCCTCCTGCAAACACATAGATAACAATTCATCCACTGTCTACTTCTCCTTATACATGTTATAGGAAATCTTAAATGTTGCATAATGAAAGAGCAGTGAATTAAGGATTAATTGCACTAAAAAAGGTCAGTTAAACTTTATCCCTAAGGACTCCAATTGTGACAATAAGCCCCTAATCTACATAATATACTAATGTACCTTTCTTATGCTAATTAATTTCATGGTGCATAGCTGAGCCATTAGTAATCCTACTAGTGACTTATCTAAGGAAGCAAATTATGCATCAATATCTTTCGGATAATCATTGACTGTTCAACATTCAGGGATGGACCCATTGATGTTACTCTTGATGCATTATTTCACAATCATCATACTAAGGCAATTAGATCACTTCTAGTATGTATACAATGCCTTTGCATATTTTTCACTTTTATCCATAGATATCAATAGCTCTTCCACATTAAGAGAAAAATCATAGTCAAATTGAAGGAGAACATTCTCTTTCCAAACCCTATAGTTGCTTCCATCAGGAATTATCTTATTGTTGTTATCTCCTAGTAAATGAGATGTAAAAGAAGTTGTAAGGTAATTGCAAATGTTAATAATACTTACTAAAATAATATGAGACAATCAATCATCAAATTTCATAAATGTATGTTTATTAACGCAAGGTATACTAAATACAAAATATTGTACCACTAAAATCTCCCTATAAGCAAAAACACTAATTTAATACTGTGTGTAAGACGTATTTAATAATTTTAATGATAAATTTTCTACAAACAATAACTACATGGTAATCTCATATAATTAGTTAGGACTATGTACAATGGAACCATACAAATTGTAATACCTCCTACCATACTACATGAATTTAAAGTAGGAACTCAAAACATAACTTCACGATCTCAAATTCTAAAATCATGTAAAGAAGATGAGAAGGATTTAATCTTGTAAGAGGAGAATAGAAAGGGATTTAATAACCAACTGCTAACCCACTAACTGTATCTAGCAATCCCTAGAAATTAAAAGATAATAAGAATTATTTAGAAGATATGTTTTAAAAATTCAAATAAATGAAATATTATAAAATATTCAAAATAATAGAATAATTAGAATATTCCTTTTCCAATTATGATTTTTAAATATATTCCAACATGAGATATTCTTAGTTGACTACATATGGAGAATGTTAACACATAAAAATGATTGAGTGCCATAAAAAACAAGACTTTTGTATTTGTAAGAATTTTTTTTTAGATGAATTGACACTCCATGGTTAATTGTAAGTTTGCAGCCAAAAAAAAATCAATGAAGCCATATAAAAGCCACAATCCGAAGTTATGATATGATCAATCTGTACATTTATAATCCCTTTGATTCTCGTTCCATGCACAGTACAACTATACCTTATCACTTTGTAACTTGTTTATTTTGGTCGATCGCAATCTCTTTCAAATTATGTAAGCAAAAACTTTTGAAAGTGATATATCGGTTATGACAAAGTCAACGATTTGAACGAATACTTATAAAATGCAAAGAAATCTTATAATAAGTTTGTGAATTTGAAAAAGCTTATTAATTTGTTTTTTAATCCATGATTTTTCACTTATACTTCACATCCTAAAATGCAAAGTAACTTACGTTTGTTTCAAGAGTTAAATTCTTTTCAAATATTATATAGGATTTAAATTCTCTCATATAACATAATAATTATGTAAGAAAAGAGGGAAAAAAAACAATTTCTTCTATACTTTTATGATTGATATTATTCTACATCTTAATATATATAGTATAATTAACTATATGTGTGTTAGTTCAAGAAAGGCAGAACTCTATGTGTTCCTTTCTTTTCCCAACACAAATATCTAATGCTGTCTGTTTATGCATGGTGCTTTCAAATTCAATATTGAAGGAGCTCATTTATGGTCTGCTTCAAATTAATTGAAAGAAGTTCCCCTTTTTATAATCTGAATTTTAGTGTAAAAAATGGTTAAAATATATATTTTTTGTCCCTATAATTTCACACATTTTTAATTTAATTCCTACACTTTATTTTTTTTAATAAGTTGACCCTTATATTTTCTAAACATTTATAAAAAAAATTCCCTACCATCAAAGACCGTTTAGATAACCATAACTAGTATATGTAAATAATGAGATGGTGAGATTACGATGATAAATGGATTTATTTTTAAAAAAACATAGGAGGTGCACTTATGCATTTTATTTTAAAATTTATACTAGTTGGATTAACAAATCTAGCTAGAACGTAATTAATTAATATGAAGGATACCTAAAAATAAATCATCCTGGTCAACTTATCAATTTCCTCTTTTTCATTCACGTGATTTTTTTTTTCAAGCTGAATATCATAGTCATATAATTTAAGAGCTGTAGATATTATAGTCTTTATTTCTAGAATTGTAAAATATATATATATACATACATATATTTATATATATATATATATATATATGTTTTTTATTCGCCAATTCATACTGGCGCTCCCAGAAAATCACCCCTAAGCCTTATTCCTTTTTTATTTAATTATTACTCTTTGGACCCAAATTAACTTATTAAAAATAAAATAAAATAGTCATGTTTTTCTGAGACCTGTTTACATAAAATATGTTTATATAAAATTATAAAAATAAGTAAAATATCTCAAACAATAATAAATATAATTCAAAACACACCGAATGCATTTTGAGTATTTTTTTTACTATTATATATATATATATATATATAGTTTACAACAAGGTCAGTACATATTATCCAAAACCTTAAAAATACTAAAAAAAAATCCCCACACTTATACCCAAATTCATTTTCCATTTTTATACCCAAACCCAAATAAATTAATCTCATGAATAAGTTTGAATTTTTTGTCCATCCATATTTACCGTAACCATCAAGAACTCTTTTTTTTTTTTTTTGTTAGAAGTCTATGCTAGTGTATGGAGGTTTGAATATAAAATTTTTACAAATTATTTGAACTTCCCTTAAGAAAATCTCATAAATTATCCAGAAGGAAATTGGTTATATTCAGCTTTGTGATAAAAAGCATTAAGAAAGAAAAAGTCAAACCTGCGCTTGTAAGGAAATTTTATGTTTTTGAACGGCAAGCCTTACCAAAACAAGTGTTCAATTTTTGTACCCAAAAAAAACCCTTCAAAAATTGTATTTTGGGCTTACTTGAACTTTTGCCCAAAAGAACACATGCAAAAGAAATAACCCAAACTCGTATTTTACTCAGAAATAAGCTTAAGCGAAATTGTATTCCAAAACATTTTTCGTTTTGGGTTCACACCTAACGTTATGTCCATTTTTTTTCAGGTAAAGTACATTTTATCTTCTTAACTATATCTTAATTACTAAATGAATCCCTAAATTTTAAAATGCAACATTTTACTCTCTTGAATTATCATAAAAAAGGAATTATTGACCATATGTTAAATTTAACATTTAATAGTCACATTATCAGGTCAACTTATACTATTTGTTTGTGGAAAAACAAGTTGTTTTATACTGGCTATCTTGAGAAAAATAAGTCATGCTATCTGCTTTAATAATAATAATAATAATAATAATAATACGTAGTTTTTTAAATAGTAGTTTTCTCAAAATGTATAGCAAAGGTCAGTTTTTTTAAGGTTCAAAACTCAAATTCTATTGATCACGTAATTATTAAAAATTAAAGTTTAGAAATAAATAATTAATTTTATTTTTAAGATAGTTTAATAGGTAAAATATTAAATATTAAATTTTAAGTATCAATATTATAATTAGGTTATAATTTATAGTATGACTTTTTTGTATTGTTCACGATTTGTCCTCGATGGAAAAGAAAGGAAAGAAAGAATTTGCATTATGTAGAAAGTAAGACAACATTTGTTTACGGCTTCTTCTATTTTTTTTTAAAAAATATTCTAAGAAAACCTTGTACCAAAAGAGTTTTGAACTTCTCATCCAAGAAAAAAATGCCCTCAAAAATTATATTTCGGGCTTACTTGAGCTTTTGCTAAGAACACATGAAAAAGATATTTTACCCAGAAATAAGCTCAAGGAAAGTTGTCTCAAAAAAATTTGTTTTTAATGCTTGGGTTCACACCTCAAGTTTTGCCCATTTTTGTTTAGGAAAATTATATTTTATCTTTAAATTATAGTCTATTTATAATATTAATATTTAAATTTTAAAACGTGACACTTTATCTCTTTAAAGTACTATAAAAAGTAAAACTATTAATCATATACTATTTATTTTGGGGAAAAAATCACCTTATAATATTGGTCTTGAGAAAAATAAGTATTTTTTTAAGTACTAGTAATTTTTCTCAAAATGAATAGCAAAAGTTAACTTTTTAAGATTCAAAAATCTATTTTTGTTAATTACATGGCTATTGAATGTTAAAGATAATAATTGTTTTACTTTTTATAAGGATTAGAATTAAATACAATTTTTCATATATTTATTATCAACTTCTTTAATTAAAATATAATAAATATATAATTTTTTAATTAAAACATAATAAGTCATAGTTTAATTAGAAAATATATATTTATTATTTTATTATTACAAATTTTATATTTAAAACATTTTAATTAATAAATTTGATAACAAAAATTTAAAAAAAATTATATAATTTTTTTTGTATTGTAATCAGGCTATAGTTGAGTGAAATAAAATATAATTTTTTTAATTTTTGGTGGATAAATTTTGTTCATAAGATGTTGTAAGGTGTCTATTTTTTTTGGGTACGCTGTCTACTTTAACCCAAACAGTTCACTTGTCGGCCCACGTTATGGCCCACAACATCATCCATTTTGACCCAAAAACGATATATCAAACAAAAAAAGACCTTGAGTATGTTTCGTGACGTGATCATCCGGTCTTGAAGTGATATAGTAGTATTGACAAGATATTTATATGTTAAAATTTAGATGCTCTTCCTGACAAACCCAAACTCTTACACACCTCAGTCATATAAGTAGAGTAAACAAATTTTTAAGGAAATAAAAAAGAAATAAAAATGAGAATAAAATAAAATTTTTATAATTTAAAAATATATTTAATATGATATAATATATTCATTTATTTAAACATTTAGTAAAATAGAAATAATATATGAATAGAAATAAAATATGAACAAATGATCAAAATATTTTTGGAATAAAAAATATTTAAATTAATTTTTTGTAAATTAACATAAAATAAATAAATTATAGATAATAATTTTAAATTAAAGATATTTATATTAAAATATTTTAAAAATTAAAATAATTCTAAAGAATCCAATTATCAAAAGTTTAAATTGTACAGTAAAACTACAATTTAATATCTCAAGTTAAAGTTTTTTGTTCTTTAATTTTTTTAAAATTTAAAGTTATTCAATATAGATGTTTATAATTATAATTTTTTCAAACAAAAACAAAATATTAATATCATTTGAGGCAAAATAATATTTTTTTCTACTTTTCCCATCTTCAACAATAACTTTCCTTTGATATTAAAAATGAAATGCACAGTACAATGTATCACATGAGAAAGAATTTATGAATGAAGCCTACTCAAATGTTCCACCTACCAACCATGGTTTTTGGCTATTTCCACCTTCTTTTACCTTTCTTTGCAGTTTACTAAATAGGTTTTTCCTAAAATTAATTATTCTTATTAATTTTTTTAATTTATAATTCATTTTTAAAAAATTATACAAATTTTTTATATCTTTATGATTAAAATTTTCAATTAAAATATGACAAATATTTAGTTTTTACAAACAAGTGTATAATCTCTAAGTAAACTATATTTGTCATATTCTAATTTAAAAACTATATATTTAAGATATTTTAATCAGAAAATATAATAGTAAAAATATAAAAATCTGTATCTAAATTTTATGTTTAAGTTCGTTAAGGATTAGCATTTATTTTTGGGATCTTATATAAGGATAATAGCATTATTGGATTTTTTTGTTGTCTTTAAAACCTGTTTTGTACAATATTTGATGGGAATGGCTTTGTTTCAATTAATGGCTACTATATTAAATTAATGTCACATTAATTAGGTGTGGCTAAAGCATGATGTTACATGTTGATGTTAATTGGCATCGATGTGTTCTCTAGACAAGTCTCAAATTTACCTTAATTTCTTCGCCATCTCGTTTGCTCAAATTTTATTAAGTTGGGACTTTGAATTGAAAGTATTCAAAATCGTTTAAAATCGATGTCTCATAATTAAACTAAATTGATAACAAATATCAACACTAATTAATTTTCAGTTTTAATTTATTTAGTTCGATTTTTAATTTAATGTCATAATAAACAGAATCAAATATAAAACAGATAATACTGTTTAAAGTTTTATTGGCTCACTTTGACCTGATAAAAAAATTGTTACAATGTACCTATTGTTAATTAGCTTTGTGTATCATTATATTACTTATTTAAGTTTAAATTATAAAAAGAAAATTAAAAATAAGTAAATTGAAAGTCCAAATCGAAACACCCAAATTTGGTTTAGCTGATATTAAAAATTAAAAAAATTAAATTTAGATTTAATTTTTTATATTTTTACTATTAAGTTTTCAAATTAAAATATAAAAAAATATAAACTTTTAATTAGAATATAACAAATGTATAATTTAATTAAAAATTACACATATGTCTGTAAAAATTTATGTAATTATTGAAAAATTGTATACTTATTATATTTTAATTAAAAAATTTTGTTAATAAAAATATTTTAAAAACTACATATAATTTTTTTTTTCAAAACCAAATCAATTTCTTTGTTTTTTAAACACTAAATTGATATTAATGATTTAGTTGGTGAATGGGATACAAATGGACTTGATCAAATCAACACCTTTTCAACCCAGGAATTGGGATCTATTATGTCTAAGAAAAGATCCCGTGAAAATATATATATATAAATATATATAATGGGAGGTGAGTATCAGAAAATTTTATTAAATATTTAATTTTCTTACTAATAAATCTTCTCTTAATTTAAAAAAAGAAAAAAAAAGGAAAAATCCGTGGGCTCAACCCGGAGCCTCCCAGCAAAAGTGTCCGTTATGAAATGAAAAGAGCTTAAAATTAGAAAATGGAACAGAAAAGGACATGGAATTTTACTACAAACGAAAATGGAGGGCCCAGCATTGCATCATCTTCTTAAACCTTATCCATAGCCACCGACAGCCCAACTTCTAGTTATCCATGTCAATTTCAAATTTTCAATATTCACTCCTTCAAATGATCCCCCCAAGAAAAAGAAAAAACTCACTCCTTTTCTTTCTTATTCAAATAAATAAATAAATAAATAAAATTGATTGCCTCCCCCAAAATTCTTTTCAACTTCGAAATCCCTTGTCTGAAGGCATTGTATCCAAATGGAGGCTGTTCAATCAGAAGCAGTCATACAGATATATTAATTATCAAACAATCTTTTCAATAAAATCTAGTATATAGTCTTATTTTAATTCTCTAAAAATAATTTCAGTATTAATTAACTCTTTCTAAAATTTTATTATATTCTTTAATATATATATATATATATATATATATATGAGACACCGATAGAACAATCACCTCTGTGCGTGGCACTTAAACTGGGCGAATGTCTATTTAATATTTAACTGTATTAATGTGGTTCTTCAAAGTCTTACTTTGTTCTTAGACTAAATTTTGGTGCCTTGAGGTTGTGATTCTCTTCAGTGATATATTATATATTTAGAAAAAAAATAATATTAAAATATATATATATATATATATATATAGGATATATTTCTTATCTTTTATCAATTTTTTTTTATTTTCTTTTTATCTCTTTTTAAATATATACCATATATTTGTTAACTAAATGCAGATAATCTAAATTTATAGAATTGTTCTTTTAATTTAATAAATTATTAATAATAATATCATTATTTCAATTTACTGTAATTGAAACTAACAAATGAAGTATAATATATTTTTGACAAGTTATCATTTTGTCATCATTATGTAATATATAAATTGACATTGGCTTTATTAACAAAATGATATTATTAATAACTATTTTATTTGTATAAAATTAAATTAACAAAATAATTTTATGAGGGGTCAAATTAAGAAATACCCCATATATGAAAGACTAAATTAAAAAGATAATTTTATGATAAATTAAGTTGAAAAATATCACATTTGTAATAGACCAAAATAAGATTATAGCCTTTTGTTCTAATTCCATCCGTCTAAAAATGTTTAAATAGTACCATACAAATTTTTAAGAAGAAATAAACTTTGTTAGGTTGGAATAAAATTAAACTTTTGAGAAAGTGATATGAAAGTTCTTTAAAAAAAATTAATTGGTGCTGAAGTTATTTCTGAAAGTTTAAAATGAAATTTTATCTAAAATTTATTGTTAGTATGTTGTTATTATTAGTTTTCATTAATTTAATATATTTATTTACAGTACATTAAAACATTAAACATATTAATCTTTCTTCAAAGAAAAGATCATCAATTACAAAACGTGATTGGTATACAAATATTTTAAATTTTCAAATATAAATTATTTCACAAATTTAATATATATTTTATATATTCATTAATAATATAAAAACATCACTTTCTTGAATATATTTTATAGATAAGTGGCCCAATATATATATATATATATATATATATATATATATATATATAAAGAACACCCACTTTTGCCACTTTCTCATTAGCTTTTGCCCTCCAAGATTCTTTGATTTCATCAAATTTCAACTTTTGAATTTCAAGTTTTAAATTGCCTACAAATTTTATATATATAATGATTTTTAAATTTAATTTATTTTTTGCTTTTCTTCAATTATTAAATATAAAAACTTATATATAATTCCTTATATCTTTATTATCAAATTATTTAATCAAAATATAATAAATGTATGATTTTTACAAATAACTATATAATTGTTTAATTAGGTAATATATTTATCATATTTTTATTAAAAAATTATACATTTATCATATTTTTATTAAAAAATTATACATTTATCATATTTAGATTGAAATACTTAATAATAAGGATATGAAAAATTACATATAAATTTAGTCCTTGTTAGATTGTTAGATTTGGCTAAATTTGAACTTTTAAATTTTTGCATTTATTTTTATTTTTATTTTTAAATTTTATACTTTTTATTTTATATTTTAATCAATAGATTTTTATATTAAATATATTCACAACATTTCAAATTTCCAACATTTCAATTTTAAATATATTTTACATTACAATTTTTAAATATTATACTTTAAATTTTAAAAAGATGATTTAATAATTAAAATAATAATTTAATAGGTAGAATAATAATTATAAAGGTATAATAAATATTGTATAAGTTATATAAAAAATATACATTTGCGTTAAGCAAACCAAACGGGCTGCACACGCTCCTGTATTTCATAAAAAATCAAATTATTTCCATTTCATCATGTTAAAATTTCCTTGCCTCAATTACTTTGTTTCTTTAATTTCCATCTTTATTTGTTGCATTTTTTTTCCTGGACAATCTTCCTTTGCATATTCAACTTAAGTGTGCTCATTAACCTTCATGTTTCTTTACTTTAATGATTTATATGCTTTTTTTGTTATAAATACACATTATGTGGATTTTCATCTCCTCATGTTCCTTCAAAGATTGTAAATCTAAACCTTTAGACATTTATCTCCCACTTTTATGCCATGGAATTTGTACTTTCTTTATAATTCATTATTTCACATTTAAGATGTAACATTTGTAATACTTGTAATTATAAACTTATACTTATAAATCGATACTTCATTTATATTGGAATGTATAAATAAAAATTGAATAACGCTTCCCTTTCTTAAGCCTTATTTATTCATAAGAATTGTTGGATTTATGATTCCTTTACTTTTTTCTATTTGAATAATTTAAGATTCTTATATTTTGGAAAAGAAAAAATTGAATTAGTTCATCTCTCTTATTTTCTTGATTATGTGAGTTTTATTCTTATAATTATGCCTTGACATCAATTATTACTTTTTGTGCATCCATCTCATCTTTGTAATATTGGATTCAAAAATTGTGATTATTTACCTTATCATGTTCCTTTCATTAAAATTTGATTGATGGTTTAGTTTTTTTGCCCCTTCTTATGACATCTATTCTTCATGAACTGGATATAAACCATTACTTCTGATTTGCTAATAATTTATTCATATCCTATGTATATAAACTTTATTTTATAAATTGAGTATATAAATTATAAATGTAACTATCTTCATACTAATATTATTACTTGATTTATACAATATTGGATGCTACCTAACTTATTTTATATTTATATAATAGTACTAAAATGTTGAATCTGGCAAAACTTGAATTTGAGACTCTTGACATTATGGGGAAGAATTTCTTATCTTGCATGTTAGATATTGGGATTCATTTAGATGCAGAATAGTCTTGGAGACACTATCAAAGAAAGAAATCAAACATCTAATCAAAATAAGGCCAAAGCTATGATCTTTCTTCGTCACCATTCCCATGAAGGATTAAAACTTACTACCTAGTAGTAAAAAACTCACTTATTCTCTATAATAATGTAAAAGAAAGATATGATCATTGAAAAACTATCCTTCTTCCAAAAGGGGGCTATGACTGGATGCATTTATGATTATAAGATTTAAAAAATGTAAGTGAGTATAACTCCATATTAGAATCAGTTCTTAACTAAAATTACGTGGAGAAAAACTCACCAATGAACATATGTTAAAAAAAAATTATTAATTTTCCATACATCTAATTTGCTCCTGTAACAACAATATTGAGAAAAAGGTTTTAAAAAATATTCTGAATTGATTTCTTGTTTCTGTTTAGCTGAACAAAATAATAAACTTTTGATGAAAAGTTATGAGACCCATTTAATTGGCTCTGCTCCATTCCCTAAAGTGAATATAGCAATATACAACCATTTTACTTATAGACAAACTTATAGGTGAGGATGTAATGGTGGTTGTGGCCGAGGTCAGGGACATGGTCATGGTCATGGTTCTTATACCAAAAACTAAACTTTCCACCAAAAGTGGAAAAATGAAGAAAAGAATGAAAGGAAAAAGGTGGGTAAAATAACAAACATATTGAGAACATATGCTAGTAAAGGTCATTGGTCTTACACCTGTCAAATGCCAAAGCATATTGTTGACCTTTACCAAGAATCGCTGAAAGGAAAAAATATAGAGACAATCTTTCCATATGAAAAAGGTGACTCTAATCATAGCTATATTGATGTCACTCGCTTGGATGTTGCTAATTTTTTTGTTGATACTAATGGAAAAACTAATCACCTGATTAGTAATAGAAACGTCCAGAAATAAATTTCTTACATTTTTATTTTTAGTGTTTTTTCTAAAGAAATAAATAATTTACTTATAAAATTATTATTTTTTCAAATATATTCTTATATTTTCAAGTAGTATTTTCTCATATTGATTGTTGATATTTTTGTTTTGAAGTATGAGTGACCCTTTGATTAGTAATAATGTCAATAATAAAGATATATGTCTCATTAATAGTGCAACAACTCATACAATTCTTAAGGATAAAAAATATTTTTATTGTTTAGTAATGCAAGAAGCCTATATTAGTACTATATCTAGTATTACAAATTTAAGTAGAGGCTCTGGAAAAGCTAATGTTTTGTTATCTGGAGAAATAAAATTGCACATTAACAATGCATTATATTATATTAAGTCTCATAAAAACTCATTGAGTTCTAAAGATATCTGTCGAAATGGATATCATATTGAGACAACAAATAAAGGAAATATTGAATATTTTTATATCACTGGTATAGTCTTAGACAACAAATGCATATTTGAAAAATTACTTGCACTTTCCTCTAGTTTATATCACAAGTATATTAGTACAATTAAAACATATATTGTCATAGATTAAAAGTTTATAGATTATAATAAGTTTGTTGTTTGGCATGATCAATTGGGTCATCTCAAATCAATTATGATACAAAAGATGATTGAAAATTCATGTAGATATCCACTGAAGAGCAAGCAAATTCTTTAATCTAAAAATTTTTTATATGCTACTTATTCTTAAGAAAAGTTGATTATTTAACTACCACCACCACCAAAAATTGAGAATGAATCCATAACATTTTTTAAACGTATACAAGGTGATATTTGTGAACTAATTTTTTGTATTTTTACAACGTACTAGGCGTTACATAATTCACTCACCATGTGAATAGTTTATATATTTTATGATTTTAATTGATGCATCAACCAAATGGTCACATATGTCTTTGTTATCATCTCGTAATCTAGCATTTGCAAGATTACTTGCTCAATTTACTCAACGAGGAGCATATTTTTTTGATTATCCAATTAAGAAAATATGACTTGATAATGCTAGTAAATTTGCTTCTCAAATCTCTCAGTGAGTATTGTATGTCTGTTGAAGTTATTATTGAATATCCTATAACACATGTTCATACACAAAATAGTCTTGTAAAATTATTCATTACATGTCTAAAATTAATTGCAAGACCATTATTTATGAAATCAAAACTTTCAATTTCTACTTAGGGATATGTAATTTTACATGCTACAGCACTAATTTGCATCAGACCAATAAGTTATTATAAGTCCTCTCCTTTATAATTGGTTTTTGGTCAAGAACTTAGTATTTCTCATCTAAGGATTTTTTTATGTGTAATATATGTTCCAGTTGTTCTACCACAACATACTAAGATGGGTCTTCAATGAAGGTTAAGAATATATGTTGGATATGAATCCCTATTTATAATAAAATATTTTAAACAATTAGTAGGGGATTTATTCATGACTAGATTTGCCGATTGTCATTTTGATGAATCAGTTTTCCTAATATTAGGGGAAGAAAATAAGTAGTTGAAAAAAAAAGTTAGTTGGAATGAATTATTATTATTATCTCATCTTGATTTCATACAAAACAATGTAAATTGGAAGTTCAAAAGATAATTCATTTGCAAGATTTAGCCAATAAATTGTCAAACGCATTCATTGACAAAAAGAGAGTGACCAAATCATATGTACCAACTGCTAATGCTCCAAATAAAGTTGATGTCTCTATCAGACAATTTACTGTTGCAAATGAGTCTAATGCATGCATGAAATTTGGTAGACCTATCGATTCCAAAGATAAAAATCCTCCGAAAAGAAAAGGAGTTAAGAACTAAAATGTCCAAATTAAGGATGTGGACATGTTGACTCTAAAAGAGTCCCTAGACAAAATTACTATTTCAATTTCAGAAGAAACTCAGGTACTTGAAATTAGTGAAAATAAATATATCTTAATAAATTATGTCATCAATGGAATACAATAGAACCAAAATGAAGTCAATGTTGGTGATGTTTTTGCATATAATATAACACACGATATATTAAATGATAATGAGGATCATAAACCAAAGTCTATTAGGAAATGTAGACAAAGAAATTATTGGTTAAAATGGAAAAACACAATTGAGTCAGAATTACACTCACTTGCAAAAAGAAAGTTTTCAAACTTGTAGTTCATACACTATAAAGGTGTAAAACTAGTTGGATATAGATGTTTTGTGTGAAAACAAAAAGAGAATGGTAAAATTGTAAAATATAAGACACGATTTATTATTCAAGGGTTTTTGCAAAGACCTGCATTGATTATAAAGAGACATACTCACTTGTGGTGGATGCAACTATTTTTCAGTATTTAATTAGTCTAGCAATACATGAAGGACTCGATTTGTGTCTAATGGATATTGTTATAGTTTATTTGCATGGTTCACTTGATAATGATATTTATATGAAACTCCCTGAAGGCTTTAATTTTTCGAAAGTATACAAATCATATTCTCAAAAAAATTACTCAATCAAAATTGAACAAATCTTTTTATAGATTGAAACAATTTGGACACATGCGGGTAATTGCCTCAGTGAATATTTGTTGAACGAAAGATATAAAAATGACCCCATTTATCCTTTTATCTTTATAAAAAGATCTGGAAATGAGTTTGTCATCATTGCTCTTTATGTTGATGACTTAAATATTATTAGAACTCCTAAAAAGTTTTCAAAAGTTGTAAATTGCTTAAAGAAAGAATTTGAAATGAAAGATTTAAGAAGAACAAAGCTTTGTCTTGGATTATAAATTAAACATTTAAAAAATGAAGATTTTGTACATCTAAGAAGCTTATATAGCAAATGTACTAAAATGGTTTTATATGGACAAATCACATCCATTGTGCACCCCAATGGTTGTAATGTCACTAGATGTGAGCAAAGATTTCTTTAGATCTCGAGAAAAGGATGAAAAACTATTTGGTCTTGAAATACCATATCTTAATGTAATTAAAGCACTAATGTATTTTGTTAGTCATATATGATCTGATATATTATTTGTCATTGATTTATTAGCAAGATATTATTCTTTACCTATACAAAGGTATTGGAATGGAGTTAAGCATGTACTTCATTATTTTAAAGGTATGACAAATATGGGTTTGTTTTATATGAATGTACCAAAGTCATATCTAATTAGTTATGTAGATGCAGGATATCTGTTTGATCCTTATAATGGTCAATCACAAATAGGCTATTTGTTTACATGTGGAGATACAATCATTTTATAGCGATTTATGAAACAAACTATAACAATCACATTGTCTAATCATGCAAAAATTTTAGCAATACATGAGGCAAGTAGAGAATATGTCTGGTTGAGATTTGTGATCTAATACATATGAGAGACTCGTGGTTTATCTTCTAGAAAAGTAATCTCGAGTATTTTACATGAAGATAATGTTGCATGTATCGCTCAATTGACATAATGGTACATTAAAAGAGATAGAATGAAATATTTTTCATCAAAATTTTTTTTCATTCATGATCTATAAAATAATGATAATATAAATATTAAACAAATTCGTTCAAGTGATAATCTAGCATATTTGTTTATTAAGGTACTTTCTAATGCTATATTTGAAAAGCTAGTCCATAATATTGAAGTTTTTCGACTTAAAGATTTTAATGTTATGAGGAGGAGTTAATATGCATTGTACTCTTTTTTCCTTCACTATGGTTTTTGTACCATTGAATTTTTCTTGGCAAGGTTTTTAATGAGGTAGTTTTGACAGGTATGAAATACAATAATAGTATACTCTTTTTCCTATACAAAGTTTTTTTTCATAGGGTTTTTATTTGGTAATATTTTAATGAGACATATTTTTGAAATAAAGGGACATTCAAGAGAGAGTATTATAAATATACATTATGTGAATGTCTATCTCCCCATATTCATTCAAGAGTTGTAACTTTAAGTCTTTAGACATTCATCTCTTGCCTTTATGCAATAAAATTTGTATCTTCTTTATGATTCATTATTTTACATTTAAAATATAACGTTTGGATTATTTAAAGTTACAAACTTGTGCATATAAATAAGCACTTCATTCATATTAAGATTTATGAATAAAAATTAAATAGCACTTTCCTTATTCATTTTTTTTATTCTCTATCTTCTCTCATTTTTTTTCTATCTTTTTTGAGTTATTTCATAATATTTTTTTTCATATTGTTCAATTTAAAAAAAAAAAAACATCATATGCATAGGCAATTCGATAGGATTGGAAAATGCTGAAAGAAGCCTAAGAACTTTACCCTACATTCATAAACAAACTTACTTTCTTTAATGTTTAATGTTAAATAATTTTAAATTTTTTTAGAAATAGTTAAAAGAAAAGAAAAGAAAAGGGTAGTTTAGTGTTTTAGAAATATAGATAAGATAAATTAATTGTTATTACATTTTATTAAAATAATACTAGTTTATATGTCCAAGACTAATAAATATCTTCCTAGTCATTGTTCTTAGAATAATAATATTAATTTCTCCTGTATTACACACTCCAACAATCATTTGCTTCAGAGTTTGTCATCAAAATATCCGAACTTAGGCGTGTTCATGAACCTTTATGTTTTTCACTTTAAAGATTTCTGTGTTAATAATATTTATACTCCATGCTTTCTTAGGTTATCCAAGTGGTTTTTTTTTTCCTTTTTGTTATACTTACTTTACATGCAGCCAATTATAATTTTGTTCTATGTCGAGATATCATTGGAGTGCAAAAATCCTCCAGCTCAGTCAAAGAATATGACATCAATGGAAGAAAAAAACGTACCACTCTCAATCCGATTGGAAATAATATGTATAAAGAATAATAATGAAATCTTCTCTCTCCTCTCTCTAATGACATGTCAGAGGATTTAGACAATTCAAATTTATTTATTACATATTTTTTCAAAAAATGTTTTAAAAAATAAAAATAAAAAATAAAAAAAATATTTTAATTAAAAACTTTTGAAAAAAAAAATAAATTTAATTAATCTAGACAGCCAAGAATCTTAATTCATGGAGAACACAAACCTGTATCTTATATAACATGTATATAATCATTTATTTTTTATAACAAATAACTACTTGATACCCCATTGCAGGAATAATGGATTAAAATGCATATGTTGGATACTTATCTGATCTACACAAAGTTAGATATCAAATAGACTATATATTTACAAATTGAAATATAGCTATATCATGGTATTCCATCAAACAAACACTTGTAACCACTTTCTCGAATCATGCAGAAAGTAAGCAAATGACATGTTCGGGAAATTGATTCGTAGTTTAGTCATAAGAAATTTCATACGCAATAATAAATGTTACTTTTCTTTGTCTCATCTTTCTTCCAATTTCTTTTATCTTTTTAAAATCTATTTTTTTATCATATTTTATTTGATGTCTATCTCATACCACATGGGACATTGCTTTTGTATACTTTTTTAGTTTTCAGACATTTTATTGTTCATTATTTTTTTAAATAATTACTATATTTATCCCAAGCACTTTAATTTAATTTGCAATTTTTTATGCATTTCAACAAGACATATGGTTAGTCAAAATTTAAGTTACATGTCAACACAAACATCTCCAGCAAGGAAGAAGACCTTCCCTCAAACAATCCTAAAATAACTCCTACTAAAATAAAGAAATTAAGCAAATATTTGGACGAAGGAGGAGAAAAGTAAAAGAAAAGAAAAATGAAGAGAAGAGAAAAGTAAAAAGAAAATGTGTTCTCCCCATGTATTTCAATGGATAGAAAGAATAGACAAAAAAAAACTTATTAATTTATAAGGATAATAATGCCCCTTAGTAACTTTTATCAATAGATAAAATATTTCAAAGAAAAGAAGTTATGTTTTAAATATAAATTAACTATTTTGATTTTATACATATAAATATATATTTTTTTCAAAAAGAAATAAAAATAATGAATTTTTAAAAAGAAAATAAATTTATAATAACCACACTTAAATTTTTTTAAAAAAATTAGGCAAATAATAAAATAAAAATAAAAAAAATTATTTTTGAATAAGGTCAACAAAATTTTTAATAGAAAAAAACACACACTTAGAAGTAAAATAATGAATTCAAATAATTAAAAAAAATTAATTTAAATAATTTGAATAATAAAAAAAATTAATTCAAACAATTCCGACTGCGTTATAGTCAAAAAATTCTAAACAAAATGCAGTCTAATTTTTTTTTTTTGAATTATTTGAATTTTATTTTTTAATTTGAAGTGTATATTTTCTTCTAATAGAAAATTTTTTTATAACTTTATTCAAAAATAATTTTTTTCTATTATTTGAACTTTTTTCAAAATTGGTTTCCACTATTTTTTATTTCATTATTTGGCTAATTTTTTTTTTTTAAGATTGAAATGTGGCTTTTATAAATTTGTTTTCTTTTTGAAAATTCATTATTCTTATTTCTTTTTGAAAATTTGTATGTAATCAAAATATGGAAGAGTGAAAATAGAAGAATGGAAACCAGTGACCTATGATTCATTTATCGAGAACGAAGAAGTGAAAATGGAGAGATGAGAGGGGTAATTTGAGAATATAAAAAGTGGATCATGTTGGCAGAGTTTTTTATTCCAAATCTCTTTATATTTGGAGAGAACATTTTTTGATAAAACTCATCATTGTTTTTTTTCAACTTTTTTCTCCCTTCTAATTTTCTCTCCAATTCAAACGAGAGAAAATTCATTTTCTCTTTCTTTTTCTCCGATACTTTTCTCTTTCTTCTAATTTTCTCCCCATCCAAATAAAGTGTAAAGGATGTTTCTTCATGAGAAAAATGCATTTTTCAATTTTTACCATTGCAATTATAATATTACTTACCCACTTTTCTATTTACTATTACTTGCAACTTTCCTTCTTTATAATTGTTTTAACATTTGCTCACTTTTAACTCTATGTAGCTTGGGGTACGTGTGACATTTGCCACAATGGAAAAAATAGAAACATCAAATAATTGGTATTATGATTGATGGAACCATTACGCTAAGAAAGTCCAATTCCTTGATTATGATGTTCAATGCTTGATTGCAAGTGCACACCTAACCTCATCATTCCAAGATAAATTGAATTCTTTTTGTAAACTAATTTTTTTGTGGGTCATTGTATCTGTCAATTGATATCATAAATTGTTATTATAGACACCCTCTCTTTGCAATTTAGTGCCTATTTTCTATTAATAAAGTTTAAAATTAAATCTTACTCCAAGATATCCATTAACTTATATAGAGAAATATTAAAAAATTGTTACAGCAAGTTAAATAGATTTACATACAAAATTCTTACTCGAATAGCCATGAGAATTCCACCATTGGGTTTCCTTTTATAAAAAAGATATGGTTATGGTTACAATAGTACAAGTTATACTATAGCCATTGCTCTAAAAACTTAAAAAAAAGAAGAAGAAGCGAAGTACTCCAAAAGTTATTTATTTTGATATTTTAGTTATACTATTCCGCTTCATTATGTGTGATGCAAGTACAAAATTCAAATAATTGTCTCCAACCATTCAGGTAATACTTCTTTCATAATTTTTTATCGATGAAAAAACAGCAAGTTAAGAGCAATTAATTCAAGTATAAAATTCAATGCTTAATGCCTATCATAAAGTTCCTTTAATTCACATTCTAAACTAACTAATTTCTTATACATTGAATGATCATTTATGCAAGAAGGAAATTATCACTTATTTCTCGGTGAGTTGGATATAGCAAAACATATTCAGTTCACAAAATGAATAATAATTTTTAAAGTTTCTGAAACATTTTTTAGGATCTTTTTAAACAAGCATTAATTGTTGTATAATATGAAATGAAATCTCTTATTATTAGACTCTTTCATATATGTAATTACAAACTAATTACATATATGTCATGAAAAAAAAGCAGTATTTAAATATTTGGTTTGAATGTAGGATTGTTCATGCCAAGAGACTTTTACTTCATTGAGAAAGCAATTCCCACTTGATAGTGTATGCTATTTTTTCACTTATTACATTATTCACTTGAGTCTTTTGTAAGAAATAACCATTACTTCATGTTGCTGAAAATTCTTTAATTATAATACTTTGGTTCTTTCATTTATGACAATTAAAAGAATATTTTGTCTTCAACTATCAATATTACAACTTTAGTCAAAAGAATGAACTATACAATGAATTTTCATGATCTTACTTTAATATCTTGATACCTCAAATATCATGTATTAAGGGCAAGAAGTATATCAAAATTAAGAAATTTGACTACTAGATTATATGAGGTTGATTAATCATTCCATATATCAAAGGCATTTATGGTAATGACTTAACTATTTTAGTGTATCAAATTCTAATATTTTGGATTGTATAAAGTAACAAAATAACTTAAATAGTTTAGTGCAGTACATACTTATAAATGAATGCAAAAGAAATTTAAAACTTTTTTAATATGTAAAATGTTAAAGAATATAACTGTGAAAGGAATAAAAAAAATAATTTTGATGATAAAAATAATATTTGTGCTCTTACTTGAAAAAAAGTGGTGCATTATTGGTAAACAGTGATTATAAAGATATAATAAATATTGTACAGAAATTATATAAAGATATTACTTTTACATTGAAATTACTAAACTGGCCTTTATATTTTGGTTTATAAATTGACAAGATGCAAACTGGTATACATTTTTCTTTGTTACTAGAAATATCAATAAATGACATTTTAATTTATTATCATATTTCATTAAAATCTATTAATTTTAAAAATTATGCATCTTATCTATTTCCATTTATATGGTTACCAGTCTTATGTAATACCGTTTATTAAATGTAGTTAACAATTGCCAAAATTCAAAACATTTCAATAACATACATTACAATAAATTTAGAAATTAAAAAAAATTCCGTGCAACGCACGGGCCACAAACTATTTATTATAAATAAATTTGTAAAGAATTGAGATATTCACTTGATTATGTTTAAACTTATTTGAGCGTGAAATATAAGATTTCTTAGCTTATTAGATTCATACATATGCGAGCAATTACTAAAATTGTTGTTGTTATTTCTTAGGGTAAAATTATGGTGAAAGTGAAGCCGTAATATGTTTCCCTCTTAAAAAATCAAATAAAGTAAAAGAGTTAGGAGAGAATCCAAACAACTCATTATACGATGTTCCCAACGAAAAAGAAAAAAGCTCATTTTATAATGAATATATTAATAATTTAGTCCTCAAAAAGATTATTCTTATTTAAATGTGGTCTTTTAAAATTAATTTTTTTTAATTTAGTCTGTAAAAAATTATTCTCTCCTCAATTTGATTTTTTAAAAATAAAACTTTTTAATTTAATCATTTAAATATTTTTTTAATCAAAATGGTTATTCATCAGGCAAAAAGAGAATCTCATGTGACAATTAACTAGTAATACGTACTCATGTGTATTCAATCCCCAAAGAGTTATATTTTAATGCTTCATAAAGTTATAGAAACTTTCTAAAAAGGTCATTTTGATTAAAGGAAAATACATAGGGACTAAATTAAAAGGTTTTATTTTTAGAAGATCAAATTAAAAAAAAAAGTAACTTGTAAATATCTAAATTAAAAAAAATCTATCTTAAAATACTAAGTTGAAAAAATAAATCTTTTAAGAACTAAATAATTAATTTATTCTTTTATAATTTTATGTAATTTTTCGTGGGGATTTTAGCCATTTCAAAGCGTTCTAGTGGAGTCAAGATTTTGAAACCCAAATAGGCCTAACTAGTTTGACCGATAGAAGGAACTTAACAAGCTAATAATTTGAGCCACTATATAAATCCACTATGGAGGTTAGACAAATTTGGTCCCAACCAAAATCCATAAAAATCCAGTTTGACTCTAGTACTTTAAAATATGTTGGGCAAATTATATTATATTATATTTTTTTGTAAAATAAACAATCATTTAATTTCATTATGCTTGTTTTATTTTGGTAAAACTTTGGGTTAGATTTTGCAATTTTTGTATCTCCTTATCTTTTTATAAACTTAATCCATCGTAAAATATCAAACATCGTACTCTTTTATATTGCTCCCTTTATTTATCCTCTTTCTTCTATTTCCTTTCATGTGTGTTTCTATCAAGTAGGATTTTTTTTTTCAAAACATATATACTATGAATTAATCGGAAGTTTCATAAAAAGTATAAACAAAATTAGTAAACATTTTTTTCATTACGAGTGATCAAGAATATTGTAGTTCAGATGAGCCAAGGTTATAAGCTTTCATAGAATATAGTAGTTCTGAAAGTTCAACGAAGTATTTTTGTGAACGTTATAGAGGGCGTGACAATCAATATTATCATTGTTTTTCTTCTTTAATTATAATGATTTATTGTTAGCTTCAACTTGCTATAAACCTAGTAAGTAGTTAGGTATTTATAATTTTTTTTAAAGGTTTTCCTACCACTTTTGTTTTACTCTAAAGAAATTTATTATCTTTGGTAATTGTTATCAAATAGTTCTATAAGCAGAGAGAAAAACATATTGATTTTACTATTATCAATTTTTCTACGGTGGCTTTAGGTAATGAAAAGCATATTAAGTTTGTGTTGCTCCTTAATAAAAATATTATTGTCTTATAAGGATGGTGATTTATGTAGTTTACTATATTTTTCTTTAATTCATAGATGTTGATTACATGAATTATTTTATGTGCCACAAGGAGCATTAATAATGTCACTATCAAGTGGGATTATTTTCGCCATTGAAAACAAATTAATTTATAGTCAAAAGATGTTAAGTTTAGTTAACAAAAACAAATTTTCTGTTATAAGAAGAAAATAAGATACTGGATGAGTCTAGACCCTTTTAATTTAAAGGTAAATTAAGACTATCAATTTAAAAGAAAGAAGAGAGAAAGAATGGAAGAAATCTGAATCTTTTATATTCAATAAAATATTTAATAAATAAATGTATAACGTACAATTTAAAAAGAAATAGAAAAAAAAAAGAGAAAGTAAGTAAAAAGACAAAAAGTACACTTTATATACATTTTATTCTTTTGTGTTATTATCTCATCTATTACACACTATATGGTACTACAAATGAGTCACGAAAAGAAAGATAGAATGAGTTTTATACATATTTTTATTTTTTTATGTCATTTTTTCTTTTTTATTGCCCACAATATAGTATTGGAAAGGATCCAATTTCAAAATTGGAGCTTTTTATTTGAAGTGAGAGCAAAAATAAAAATTATTTTTTTTGAGATAGGTGTACCCTTACTTCTTAATAATAATAATAACAATAATAATAATAATAATTATTTTCCCTACAATTTTTCCTATATTTTCCTCTTTATTCATTCTTATGTCTTCTTTTTATATATTTATTTTAATTTTATATATTATGTATATTTATTTTGATTAAAATGTACTATATATTTATTGTAATTTTGCTTTTTATTTTAATTAAGTAAAAATTCAAAATCTAACTAAATAAATCAAAATAAATAAATTTAAAATCATTTATTTATTCAAATAATAGTAATTTTAAATTCAAATAAATATATACCTTTTTTAATAATTTGAAAATAAAAATTTTATCAAACAAAAAACTATTAAAAAAATACTTATCAAATAATTTTACTAGATATAGATCCATTTTATACTCCTCAATTAAGTTATAAGCTGTTTGGTACATAGAATAAAAGGGAATAAAATAACAAAAATTTTAATGATGAAAAATAACTTTTATGTTTATTTTAAAAAATAATAAAAATAAAATTTATTAAATAATAATAATAATAATAATAATAATAATATAATAAACATCCCCTCCCTTCTCCATAGCATAACAAGCAGTTGGCCCAGGCGGCTTTAGGCATTGGTTATACTTTTTTCTCCCCAAATTCAATTCAAATATTAGTTATATTTGCAATTCCCCAACTAGATGAGTGTTATATTATTCAATTTGTTCGGAAGTTTACCACTAGAATGGTTAGGTCATGGTTTGGCTATAAAATGGAAAGTCAAAGGGTACCTGCTTTTGATTCTAATTTTCGTGCCACGTCATCGAGCATCCGATCCAACAGCCGCTGATCAATGAGTGCGCGTGAAACGTCTGTCGGAAACAGATGGCTCTCACTTGTATGATCCCCTGCTTCCTTAATTAGTTCGAAAATGGCTTGCCCTTTTGCCACGTACTTTTCTTGTCTATTATGCTTTTCTCTAAGCAATGCCTAAATTATATAATTATTTTTTATTGTAAAAAAAAATATAAAAACTTGCCTTAAGTTAAAATAAAGCCAAATTACATTAAAAAACAATATTCAATTTTTAATGAAAAATATACATTTTGAAATCTTATTTTAATATTTTTTATTTTATGTTAAAACTATAAATGTAATATATGTATATGTATATAATCTTTAAATTTTATTATATGATATAAGTAATGGATATACAAATATTTTAATATAATTTATTTTTTACCATAAAAAAGGTCGGTATAGCATATATTTTAATTCTAATAAATATTTTTTTATTTAATTTATGGTCATTTTTCTTTTTATTTATTTATTTTTTAAGGTCGGCCATCCAAAATCACAATTCAAAATGTCTTTATAGGAAAATTGCAAATTTCCACGTTGTTTGCCACTTGTTTCAGAGGAGAAGACTAAATCAGCGAATGGAAACAAACCTTGCCGACCCTTGGAGGCAAAGACTTGTCACTTCTCCCCCAATGCCGTGATAGGAATTACCATTGTACTTTGGAATGTTAGGATAGGAAAAAAATAGAAAATTATGAATGGTTTGCTACGCTAATATTTTGTATTTTATAATATATTAAATATCATGGTATATTAATCAATTACAAAATAATATTCAATTTTGTTAAAAATAATGTTAAATACTTATGATTTAATGTTCAATAGTCACCTTTTATATTTATTATATATATGTATATATATATTTCTATTATGGTTGGGATATATGTTTAGATTTTGTTTATTACCTCCTTAAGTCATCATAAGATTGCATTTTTTTTAGAGTGATATAGTGCATTTAAAATTTTAATCATAATAATCTCTATAAGAATTGAATCCAAGTTGTTAAAAAAAAAACTATTCCTTATCAATTAAACTAATTCATTTAATGCCTATTTAAATGACATGTGCGCATAGACACATATATATTTATATTTATATGTCATTTTTTATATATTTATTATATTTTAATTAAAAAATATACACTTATTATATTTTAATTAGAGATTTTGATAATAAAAATTAAAAAAATATACCTAAGTATAATCCATGTGCATGTGTGTATACAAATACACACTAGAAAATACTAATTAATAAGCAATCATGTATAATTTTTTATGAGTGTTTTTTAAGTTTAATTGCCAAAAACTTGCCTTGACTTTAACTCTGTTGATAAATGTCATATTTGGTTTCAAATTATTAATTTGTTTATTGATCATGCAGATTAGCCAAGTATGGAATGAGGTAGGTAATAACTCTTTTCTTCAAAGATATTACGTTTTCAACAGTTTTATATTGAATATGTTTGAAAAGTTTTGGGTATGTGGTCATTTAACCATTGATATCTTTGAGATCAGGCAGTATCTATGATGTATATTTGATATTTTGATATTTAAAATGTTAAATTTTATTAAAGATAAAAATATATATGTATGTATGTATGTATATATAACGACATTTTATACTACTTAAAATTACTTAGATTTCATACCACATCATATTTTTATAAAATATAAAATAACATTTATCTTATAACAATTTTTATTATTATAATATTTTATACTATCATATATAATGCTATGTATGTTTAATAGAGTAGAAAGATTTTGAAGGGAGCAGAAGGGAGAATAGAAATGAAAGTAAAATAGAATACTGTAATTTAAAATTATGTTTTGCTATAATAAGAAAAGAAATAAAAGTATATTTTTATTTTATTATTTGATAGAGTATAAATAATATAAAATGAAATGTGAATAAATGACCAAAATAGTCTTAGTACCAACAAATATTCAAAAATTGATTTTTGTTAATTAAATTAAAATAAAAATTATAATTAATTATTTTAGGTTAAAAATATTTATATTGAAAAACTTTAAATTTTAAAAGTATTTTGAAGGACCCAATAACAAAAAATTTTAACTACACAAAAAAATTATAGTTCAGATTTTAAATTAAATTTTTTATCTTTAAATTCTTTAAAATAATTTTAAAATTTAAGATCTTTTATAAAACTCTACTATTATTTGGGACAAATTTTCTTCTTTTCTCATCTTCAACGCTACCATTCCTTTCCAAAAGAGATGGAATGAATAGTTTTACTATGAAAAATATAAAAAATCAACCCATGATTCTTTTTCAAATGTACCAAACATATTTTTTTCTCCTCTCTTTTCAAATGTTCCAAATATGCTCTAAGATTTAAAAAAGAAAAAAAAAACTGTGCTCCTAAGCTTAACCTAATGGTGCAAGGGTGAATAATCAGAGGTTTTAGATTTATCCAAATAAATTTACGATTTGCATTTTTTATATATGTATCAAAAGATCAATTTTGATCATATCCATTAATCATATTTAATTTGTTCAATTCTGTCATAATTCGTATACCTTTGGAAGCAAGGACAAGGGTTTCAATTTTCAAACGGGCAAGGCTTTTTCAGCCATAGGATAGGTGAGCATTTTTGAGACGCGTACCTTCATTTTTAAAACTATTTTATGTATAATATAATTTTATATATTAGGTAATAAATATTAAGAAATAAATAACTAAAAAGGTTATTTTGTTGGATGTTTACAAAGTATTTAATTAGAAATAGGAAAAATATTCAAGTTTTATAAGTATTTGTAAAATTTACTCATTTTAGTTTAGATATCGAGACGTCTAGGGATTTTTTACATTTTACAGAGTTTGAATCCAGATGTAAGTACCAACGTATTCAAACTCAAGATATGTTTATATTTATCTTATTATGCAACTCTAAATCCCAACTCTTTAAAATGCTAAAAAAAAAATTCTAGACACCAAGCATAATTTTCATTCTCATATCCAAACTGAAATGAGTAAGTTTTAGACATAATTATATATCGAGGGAGATCCAACAAAATATTCATTTTAATTATTTATTTCTTAACATTTATTATTTAATTATTTATATTTATATTATACATAAAATATTAATTTCAAATAATAAAAAAAAGTGAAGGTACTTTTCTAAAAGATACTTGCCCTTGCTCTGGCTGAAGCTCAACACTCGATGATACTCGGTAGCCTTATCCATTTCAAACCCAGTTAATTATGAAATTGAAATCAGAATTTCATAGAAGAAAATAATAATAATAAAAATAATAAAATAATAATAATAAAGGGCTTGCTTGGATTTCAGTTTATTGGAGGGGCAATATGGTCAAATAGCTCAAGCGAATGACGCATCCCGTCCCAAACAGAAAACGCTCAAAACAAACAAGCCTTCAATCTCTCTCTCTCAAAGTCCTCCAAAAACCTTCGTTTTGAAGCTCCTTCTCCTTCTCCCTCTCCCTCTCTCATCTGTTCCTTTCTTGTGCTTCACGAACTCCCCAGATTTTCAGTTCCCATCTCTATTTTCTTCTTCGGATCGGTCCCTTTTGATCTCTGTGTGAGTTTGAACAATGCCGTTTACGTAAATCTGCCAGCAATAAAAAGAGGATCGCTTACTTTAGCATAGATCAGAGTCGACGACCCAACAAACCACTGAGGCACCGAGTCAAGGACGTCAAACCTGTTCAATATATGGGGTCGGTGCCGTCAACTCCGCGCAAGAGCGGTGCATTCTCACAGGACACGGTGGAGTATCTTATCGGAACCTTCGTCGGTGGCGAGTCCTTCCCGCTTTCCTCCGACTTCTGGCAGAAATTGCTCGAGCTTCCTTTCAATTTTCAATGGCCCACCCACCGTGTTCACCAAGCTTGCGAGCTGTTGGGTTAGTGATATTACAGTTACTACTCATCATCATTAACGAGAATAATGATGGTTTTAAAGGGAAGCGTCAATTGGTAGCTATGGCTCTCAATTCGTGGCTAATTCCATCATTTAAGAATTAAGTTTCATAAAATTCATGGTCTAATATAATTAGCAGGTGTGTGTATACATTGGAGTATAATTTTTTACCTGAAAATGATAATACCAAGGAGTTTAGCATGCTTTTATGTCTTCTCTGTTGAACTTTTTTAGTTCCAAAAATTGAAAACTCTTATGAATTAATGATTTCTATATCGGATAAGCATGTTCTGTTTTTCTGCCCCTAAAGTGCTGAATCGAAGTGCCCATTTCCTCTTAATTTTTGACAGCATGAGAGCCCTAAAATTTGAGGTGAAATGCTAATTATGGTATTCAGGAGAGCACATTTTTTTTCTCATATCATAATCATTATTTTAAACCACTTGTAGCCAAATGGATTTGTTTCTGCTCACTTCATCATTATAATATTTGACTCTTCTAATTGTTTCCTTGCATCTTTTTTCCAGCGAAGAACAACTATCGTACCAAGCATCTTGTAAAAATTTTGTTCCATCTAGCATGTTACTTGCAAGAGTCCATGTCAACATCTGGCGTACCACCTGTGGTTTATGAAAAGGCTGTTAATGCGGTGTACATCACTTCAATGTTTTTAAAGCACTTGATTGAAAGTGTCCAAGGTGATGATCTCGAGTTACATCTGTTGCTAGATGAAAATGAATCAATACCAAAGGAAATTTTGGGAGGTATGTAACATTCATTGTTGCAGCTATACAGCTTTATAAGATTGTATTTGCCTAGTACTTTAGAATGCCTGTTTATCTGTTTTCTTTATGTTTGAGTTAAATAGGATATTGGAACACAGAAAATTTAGTGATCTGGCTGTGGGACTCCACTTTCAGTTTTCTTCATTTAGCATATTAAGATCTGCAAACAGAAAATCAGTTTTAATATGAAACTTGTTGAGTATGTCATTTGCTGTGCTTGTATAAATGTTAGATTTGTGTCAAGGCTGAGGCTATTTTCTGACACCTATTTTGCATAAGAAATGTTGGTTTAGATGATAGATTCCTTTCCTCAGGTTTGTTGCGATATGTTCAGGGTTTTTGACAGTCAATTTAAAGTGGAGCTTCTTCTTCTTCTTTTCTTTTTGTTTTGTTTGGTTTTTTGGTTTTTAATGGGATTCCTTATGAATCTTTTCAGTCTCTCTATTCAAGTCTTTTTTGGTCTATGTGTGTTTCCAGCATTCTTCATATTTTTTTAACTTTAATCTTAATGCAGATCAAACCATTGAAAATCTTGTCATGCGGAATGTGCTTAGCTTTATAACATCAGTAAATGTGAGGTATTTATTGGATAGCTGGAGCTGCTAGTTGTTTTTGAGTTTTGCATGTATTACTTTTCCTAATGCTATCTTTTTCTATTCTAGTGCCAACACATATCTCCTACATCTGGAGCTGCTTAATTTCATGCTTATTGCAATGTCAACTCAGCTTCTCTGTGGGCCATCTCCTGGACCAAATGATGTGAACCCATTTCTTGATGCAGCAATGGCTCAGGTGAGCAGATGAAATTGTAACATGGAACTTGGGTTGATGAATTACTCCATATTTGCGGATAGCAAATTTGCTGTTGGTGTACTGTTATTTTTGCAGGATAGCTTTCTAGTTAGTTCATTCGTGCGCAGACTGCTTCTAAATTACATAACCCGGCCGAATATCCCTTTTAATAGAGCATCTTATTCCATCTTTAATGAAGAAAGTCAGAGGAGTGTTCTACAGAGAGTTGGTTCTGCGGCTGGTATGTTGACTAAATAACATTATTATATGGTTTTCTGTTTCTGGGCTCTTTGAAGGCCATGTACTATGCATTTTGGATAATATTATCATAATTCTCTCATTGCTGCAAGATTCTAATTTCAAAGTTGGAGAATTATTGAGAGATGCTTCTTTTGTCCTTTCATTTTTTCCCTGCAGCAAATTTCGTTTTATTGCCATTCAGTTATTTGATCAGTTCAAGCAGTGGGGGATCGAGAAGTCCTTTAGCGGAAAGCAGTCTCCATGTGCTTCTTGTTCTCATTCATTATCATAAATGTGTTGTGAGCAAGGACTATACTGCCAATGAGAATAGCAAAACTGCTGCATCGGATACGTTACATAAAGAAATTACTTATTTTTCTGACAACCCTTACTGCAAGGCCTTAGAACATGCAACTGATTTTGAATGTAATATGTCTTTTATTTCAATTTATGTTCTTTTGGTTGATTGAGAAGACCGGTAATTTTGATCAGTGCTGTGTTTGCAGTGGATCGTGTAGATGTTGAGGGTAATGCTAACAGTGGTCCACATGTAAAGTTGCCTTTTGCTTCGTTATTTGATACCCTTGGCACGTGAGTATCTGACTACCTGTATGCATCTTAAACCAATTAACTTACTAGATCTGGATCTTGCTTTCCTATTGTTTTTATTGAATTATACTCCAAAATATGTATTAGAAAAGATGGTAACTTTTATGTTACCCCCCCCCCCCCCCCCCCCCCCGGGCCAAAAAAAAAAAAGAGGAAAGACATGATCAGAACATGTACCATTTGTGTGTCAGTCTTGTGATGACATAAAGAACCTGTTTCTTATGCATTTCTGTTTCTGTATATCCATTTGATAATTATATCCAAGGTACAGAGAGATGAAAAATAAAAAAGGTAATCTGCATTTTGTATTTTTGGCTGTTTCTTGTCTGGTATCAGGTGTTCAGTCAGTCATTTTGGATTTCCTCCCTCATCAGATTATTGTTATTTGCAAATGTGTGTCCCTGTTCCCTTAGTTTCTTGGTTTGAGCTCTAGTGTCAAGTGTTTCTTACCTTTTAGTGTTATAATAAGCATCCTTTATATTTTTGCTCTGATGGAGACCAAGATATTATGGGAGGCTAAAGTCTTACATTGAGTAGTATGGGATGCTTATTGGGGTACTTAAGTAAAGTGCTTCTCCCACCTCAATAGCTAGCTTTTGAGGGAAGGTCCCTTACCTTGTTTGGGTGTTTATCAATTAGTATCAAAGTTGGTGGTCGGCGTCTTCAAAAAAGGCTACCTGTGGAGGGTTTTGATTGGCAAAAAGTCGAGTGAATTGTTGCAAAGTGTAGCCGTCAAGACATCAACTTTTATGGGCGGCCAATTGATGGAGACTAAAATAGTATGGGAGGCCAAAGTCCTATATGAGTAGTATGGGATGCTCAATAGGATATTTAAGTAGTGTGATTCTTCCTTCTCAATAGCTAGTTTTTGGGAGAAGATTCTCCACCTTGCTTGGGTGCTCACCATTCTTATTGGTAGAACAGCAAGGATTCTTGCATTTCATGCCACTTTCAATACTTTTATACATCCAGTGTATGTATGTGTATTTGTAGTGTCTTATTATTTGTTGCATCATGTTACATTGGATTTACACATTTGTAGTGTTTCATACATTTTTTAACTGGTTATTCACTTATTCCTGTGCAGGTGCTTAGCTGATGAGACTGCCGTACTACTACTGTACTCATTGTTGCAGGGAAATTCTGCCTTTCTGGAGTACGTCCTTGTGCGGACTGATCTGGATACATTGGTATGAGGCAGTAAACTTTCTTCTAAGAAGAAATTTGGAGTGAATATAATTTGCATAGAAGTCAGTGGAATAATTTTCAGAGGAAGTTTGGTTAATGCTCATTAACTTCTGGAACATGAATTTCTTGACTCTCATATCAATAACTGCCTGTTTTTGAACTCACTTTAGCCTTCTTAATCATATGGGCCCTACTGGTACATTTACAGTAACCGAGGAATAAGCCTCATTCTAATCCATGTATATCTTTTGAAACCAACAGTTGATGCCCATTTTGGAAGCGTTGTACAATGCTTCAAGTAAGACAGCTAATCAAATTTACATGTTGCTGATCATACTTCTCATACTCAGTCAGGATTCTTCTTTCAATGCAAGCATTCATAAACTGGTAAGAAAATTCTGTCTTATGGCATTGTGCTTTGTCCTAAAACTTCAAGGATTATGCTAATGTGTTATATACATGAACAGATATTGCCTGGTGTTCCATGGTATAAAGAACGTCTCCTCCATCAGACTTCTCTTGGTTCTCTCATGGTTATAATTCTTATCAGAACTGTACAATATAATTTGTCTAAACTACGGGTATGAGTCATAAACCTAGTCAAGCTATTAATTTAATTACTCCTATTTATTCAAACTGTCCTCCTTTTCTGCTGACTGATTGTTTAAGTTAAAACATACATATAATTAAGATGGGTGTTACTAAGAGATGTGTTTACTGATCTTATGATTATTTAAGTATTTGTGGAATATATAAATTTGAAATTTAATGCTATTGATTGTGATGGATTTTTGTGATGTGAATTTTTTTTCTTTTTTTTTTTTCAAATCTATATTCCGTCTCAAAAAGATCATAATTTGATTGGCTTCTGATGCTAAACTGCACCTAACATGGTTTTTTTGACCTCCACTTGTGTTTATAAACTTAATTTTGCATTTGTTCACTTTACCCATGTGCTGCTATATTTAATAGGTGTCCTAAAATAATAGGATGTCATGCATTAGCAATATTGATAAAGAACAACAACATTTCTCCAGGTCAGAAAGAAAGTTTTTAATGGTTAGGTAGCCAAGGAGAAAGAAGGCATTTGAATCTGATTTCCAATGCCTATTATGTTTCATTTGTAAAAGATAGGGAAAAGGTAGCTGTATTATATTTAAATCAGATCTTGGGTTGGGAAAGATAAAAAAACTGCTGTCTCAAACAAGGAGAAGGGGGAGGGGAGGAGTGAGAGGGGAAGAATTGTAATGGAAATTTCTACATAACATTTCAAATGTAGTTCTTTCCCTAGCCTAAATCATGTCTCTGTATTCTGTATATTTGGATGAACTTCATTACATTCATACTCAAGTAAAACTAGTCTCTTATTCAGAATGTATTTGATTGTCCATTTTTTTTTAATGGGTCCTGCTTTCTCCCCTTCCCCCACTGGTACAGAAAAAGAAGAAAATGTGGACAAAATAGATGGTTTAGTTTTGAATATGCATCCCTCTGCCAACTAATTTCATTAGTGGATAGCAATTAGATGGTCATGTTATTGAAATAGTAATTTTTTAAATAATGTGCCTATTTGTATGTGTATGAATTGACGTCTTTCAGTCTTAAAAAGATGTTGATCCTTTGTTTATGTCATTAGTTCTATTTTCATTTTCTATTTGTTATATTGGAGAAAGAAAAGAGAAAATATCATCCTGTTGTATCTTGAATTATGATAGGATGTGTATCTCCATACAACATGTTTAGCAACTTTGGCAAACATGGCACCCCATGTCCACCGTCTAAGTGCATACGCATCGCAGAGACTAGTTGGACTTTTTGATATGCTTTCACGCAAGTATGTCACTACCCCTTCTTGTCCTTTTTATTGTACTATTTCCATGTTTATATTTATATGTTCTAGAATAGCTTGTATTTTTTCTGCCATAACTATGTGACCATATGATTGCTGCTCATTAGGTATAGCAAATTAGCAGATCTTAGAGATAATAAACTTCATATTGGAAATGGCAACTCTGTTGATGGAAATGGCCTTGTAGAAGATGTGGTATACACTGTGGTCTCTGTGCATTTTTGGTTCCAATTATTACAAACTTCAGAATAGTCCTTTTTGCTAAATCATATCTTCTTTTAATGCAGTCAACTGAGTTGCAAATTTATACTGACTTCTTGAGGCTTGTGCTTGAAATTTTAAATGCTATCCTGACTTATGCACTGCCTCGGAATCCTGAGGTACGATTTATTTTATATTCGACTGATGGTAGATTTTATACCATCTATTTTTATTTGGTTCCATTAGTTAAAGAAAACAAATTACATATACAGTACTTGTTTCATATGTGAATGGGGCAGGTAGTATATGCCATAATGCACAGGCAGGAAGTCTTTCAGCCATTTAAGAATCATCCACGCTTCAACGAGCTGCTTGAAAACATTTATACTGTATGTTTCACATTTTTTAATTGAATCTTTTTCATAAATGCCTCCTTTTCAAAATCTTGAAACTTTTAATGGAGCCAAATTCATTTGTGTCTTTGGTTGCCTTCGTGAAACTTGTCTTTGTATAATACATCATGTTATCAGAGTGTTTGAAAAATGTGACCAATATGATATTTGCAGGTCTTAGATTTTTTCAATAGTCGTATGGATGCTCAAAGAGGGGAAGCTGACTGGTCAGTCAATGAAGTTCTTCAGGTGATAATTGTCAATTGTCGATCTTGGCGCGGTGAAGGGATGAAGGTAAAATGAAAAAGAAAAGTTGTCTAATTTGTGGTTTACATGCAATCAGGATTATCATGAGGAGGATTGCTTCCCTTGTTTAAATGAAGTGATATCTTGTTTAACAGATGTTTACTCAACTGCGCTTCACATACGAACAAGAGAGTCATCCAGAGGAATTTTTTATTCCATATGTCTGGCAGCTAGTCTTATCCCGATGGTATGGTTTCTGCCACTTCTTATCCACATATTCTTAAGACCAGTTGAAATTAATTTACTCATCTTGTAGTTTGAAACTTGTTGGTCTAATTGAATTTATACTCTTTATGATTAGGAATCTAACTTCTTTCTATTCTGCTTCTAAGCTCAGTGTGTTGGCTATTATAGTACCTGACTTGGATAGTCTTCATGAGGGGTTCACATACTCTCAAAAGGATTAAGTCTGTTAGTGAGGGGTTTAGATACTCTCAAAGAGATTATGTTACTGAACTATAAGTTTTTTCATTTCCCTCCTACCTGTGTTTTTCTCGTTTTCTGCGTGTATACTGATGTGAACAATTAATTGTCTTCTTCAGTGGATTCACATTCAACTCAGGAGCCATAAATTTGTTTCCAGGTGATCTTCCTGCAGAAGTACGTATCCAAATTTCTATTAGATACTTATATGTCACATGCAGTTCCTATGTTAACTGATCTTCTGACGAATGAATGGCTTCTATCTCTAGAATGTTCACATGATTTTAGCTCTTGATTTGGTTGTTCATTTATCATCTCTTAAGTCAGCATTCTTTTTGGGACTCTTTCTGAGTGGCGATATGCTGTCCCTTAGAAGTATAAGTGGGAACATAGCAGAAGTTCCATATGATCCATTCTTCTTCTTTCTCTCTCTCTCTCTCTCTCCATCATCCTATTCCATATGAAAATTCCTACATGTTGCACAAGAATTTGTTTTCACCTTGCCATTTGTTGCTTTACCTGGTGTAATGTTAGAGGTAGAGGTTAATCCTGTGCTTAGTTTAATGTGCTCGGAAATAGATCCCCTCTGGTATTGGACGTGGTCCAGAAGGTGAGATATAGAGGGGGGTGGGGATTAAATGAGACCCACTTGAGTGGGTTTCACCCCTCGCTCTTTTTTCCGTCTACTAGACTACGTTCAATGCTGCAGAGGGTCATGGTCGAGTGTGCTCTTGGTTTATCTTGTATTAGATGTGACTAATTGAGTTCTTCACAAGTTATGATCATTAAGTTGTGATGACAAAATTTACCTTGTAGGAACCTGACGGTGGAGTGGTGGGAAGTACACTGCAAAATGGAGATTTTGACAAGCCAGCGTATCAACTTGATCCATAGCCAGCTTGCCATATAATGTGTCTACCAAATATGTTCGTTTTTTTGGCGAGTATCTGTACATAAGTAGTTGGGAAAACGTGATGTTCTCATTCTTTTCTGTTCATAAATTCGTGAGTGTAGAGGTTCATTTCATTAGAAAAAACGAGATACACATGTAACTAATAAGTGGTGGGGATGCATATCTTGCGGTCGTAATCTGATTTTCTTCACTCTCTCTCTTTTCACTTTGAATGGAACCCGGGTTAGATACTACAATGACTGAGTTAAAATGGCACATTTTTATTTATTTATTACCGTTAGGGTATTTTTGAATTTTGTTTTGTTTATTTTATCTTTGAGTCGTCTAGAGGATCAACTCTCCTCTTGTACATTTAGAAATTTAATTTTGAAATTTTTTTAGGAGAAATAAATTTAAGTTGTTAAAAGTAAATACTATCTCTTGTCAAAGGAGTTAACTCTTGTGTAGTGCCACATTTTCTTTTGATTAATGGCACTAGTGAGAGATCTTTTAATAGATTTGATTTGTTTAAGTATGTAGGCTAATTTAATAATGGAGAACATGGCATTACTTGAATTTCACTAAAAAAGAAAACTTGATATATTTATATGTCTTATAACAATTAATCTAATTTGCACATCTTTCATATGCAAATTTTGATTTGTTTTTTTTTTTAATTTAAGCTTAGACGATGTTATTGATTTATTCCTTTAAATGATTTATTTTTGCCCATTTGTTTCATAATTCATCTAAATTTAATGTCAAATTTAACAATATATTAACTTGTACATCATATTTGAGAGTTAATGGTATCAAGTAATCATGTAATGCTTAAGTAAAAATTTGTTAAATTTGACATTAAGCTATGCATTAATTGAGATGGAAGAGTAAAATTAAATTATCTAAAAAGAAAAAGTTAATGTTGGTTGTTTTTAAATAAGAGGAAACAAATTGTATTTTTTATAAAATTAGAAGAACTAACAGTGTACTAAAAACTGCACATAAGAGTAATATGAAGTTCCAGGTGCAGGAATTTTGTCTTGTTGGTAGACATTGTCGTTTTATTTCATACATTATGTCTTTTGTTAACTTTTTTTATTGAAGATATTTTAAGAAAGAGCCTTTTAATTCGGTAATTACTGATTAATTATAAATAATATATTTCATAATTGTCCACTTCTGATTTATCATGTACTAGTGACCAAAGGTGCATTTTAATCTATATGGCCAAAAAAATAAGGTGCATTTTAATTTAAGTTGCAAGTTAAAATATAAGGTAAATCCTTGTGAAGAAATTGACAAATTTTTGGGGTAGTTATAAGAAAATGCAAGTACAGAAAATTTAAACTTAAAAGGTGATATCTGCATATAAATGAGAAATGAAGTTGTAACGATAAGAGATACTCCAAGAATTTTATGACTGAAGTGGTTACCTGCTAAAAACAAAATTTTAGGGATACCAAAATACCAAATTATAGCAAAAATATAGATTAGAACCCTGCTATGCAATTATAGAAAGAAAAAAAATTATATGTAGTAGTTGCTTATATTTTTACTATTATTTTTAATTAAAATATAATAAATATATAAAATTTTCAATAATAATATGATAAATATATGATTTACTTTATTAATTTTTTTATATAAATATATTATAATTTATTAAAAAATTAAAATAATAAAATATAAAAAGGGCACAAAAATCTACTCCTTATAGAAAGGCTATTTTTGATATCACTTCTCATGAAAGCTGTGACTTCCCGTATTTGCCTTGCCTCCATCACAAGGCATAGTTCTTGTGTTCCTTATTAAAACTATTCGGACTTTTATGGGCCCAAAAAAGAAAAAAAAATTCAGACTTGTTAATAAAATAATACAAGTAAAAAAAATTTAATGTAATCATAAGTTTGTTTAGATATTATAAATATTTTTAGTATAAATATTCAGTGTAATCAACAACTAATTTTGTTTTATATCTATATTGACATGCGTGAATGCACTAATTTTTTAATAGTTATATAATACAACCATTGGTGTCTAATAATATTTTTTATTTATAGAAAAATTTCAATTTAACTAGTTACAACTTTATTATTATTTTAAAATATAATAAAATATTTCTTTCAACTAAAATTTAATTATAATTATATTACATAAATTTTATAAAATGATAAATTATAAGTTTGGTTATAATTTTATATATCAACTTTAACATTGTAACACATCCCTTGTTCTTCGAAAATGAAAAAACGAATGTTATGCCTTTTAAAACATTCTCATTGTGTGAGATTAAATAGTTATTATATTTTATGTATAAGAAATAAATTTATTAATAATTTTAATATAAAATAAATTACACAAATTTATTTTTATTTTTACCGCATTTACAGCAGCTTTTCTTTTATTATTAAAATATATACAAATTTCAATTAAAATAACATTATTTTACATTTTCTTTTAATTTTAATTTCTTGATTAAATTTCTTTTCATATAATTTTTTAGTTAAATGATATATAAGAGTTAATAGAAAATATTTTAATCAAAAAATTTAAAATTAAATTAAAATATAAAACACATTTTTTACTTTAAAAGCAGTTTATAAATATTTTAAAAATAAATAAAATTCTGTCAAAATTTTAACAAAATTAAAAAAAATCTATATAGTTTACTATGTACTTTGTTGTACAGAAATATCTCTATATTTTCAAATTTTATAAGATAAAAAATTTGTTGCTAGTTGCTATTATTATTTCACAACATTAATAAGTACTTCTGTAATTAATTTTTTTCTTCATTTTGGTAGAGCAAATAGGCAAGCGCTGTGGTGTTAAAATAATTTGACATTATTTAAAATATAACAATTACAAAGCACGTGTGAAATCACTGATCACACGAGGGTTCCTCCCTTGACATACTCGGTGAAAGCCAGTGCAACCAACCCCAGCATCGCGAATCTTCCATTCCAGAGCTCTGCATCAGAAGACATGAAAGCTTGAGATTTCGACTCCACGCTCACTCCTTTGAACAGAGGAATCAGTGAAGCAAGGGATAGGACGATGCTCGTTCCCAAGAACCACGGGATGCCTCCGTCCGCGATCTGTGCGAACACGTCTTGCCCCTTCGCTACCTCCACCGCTATTGCTGCCACAAACCCTATCATCGCCAATCTCCCGTTGATCCTCTCCGGTGCTGGTCCACTGAAAGCTAATACGTCCGAGAATTTCGTGCTCACCTGTTGATTTTAACGGTAACAAGTTATCGATCTGATTTTATCGCAGTTAAATTTTGCAAAGTGACAATAATAGTATTTTAGGAGGTGAAAATTTTAGTCACAATTTGAGGTCTCGTTTAGATGCACGGGACTATTTGAAAAATCTTTCGATATAAACGGTTAAATTATTAAATAGAAATTTATGAATGATTTTAGTAAGTTTCTGGCGGGTATAGATAATTTGAAGCTGCGTGAGCTTCATTGTCTATTGTTAAATGTGGCACTACTCGTCTATGGAAAATTGAGAAATCAAGCAGAGAGAAAATTTTGAGTATATTTTCGTTTCGAATTTTCAAAGATGATTTAGCATTACATAGCTCTTTCAAAGATTTTCTCTCCTTTCAATACCCGAAAGTTTCATTCTCTTTCAGGTTCCTAGAACATATGTTCCTTCATAGATAATATATTGTTGTACTAATACCGTGAAATTGAATTTTGAGTCCTAGAATAACAGAATAGGTTTCCGAAGGAGTTCATTAATGCTGAATTTGAAAATGGAACTTTACTTGTTCACAAAAGCAACTAAAGAGTAAATTTATTCACTCAGGGCTCACCTTCTTGGGTGAGCGCGTGGAGGTTGGCTGTGGCTGCGGTCGTGGTGGTCGTGGTGTAACTGGGTTTGTTGCCTGCTCTTCTGTCTCCTCCTGCAATTAAGGAGCATTGATTCAAATAGTTACTATGATAGTTCCCACAACTACAAGACATATTTAAATCAACACTTGAATGTTATCGTATTTTATCCATTATCGTATCAGTGTTCATGCGTATTGGCATATGAAAATTAATGCAAAGCATTACCTCAGCCATGGATCGAACTCTAAAGCTAACGTTCCTTCGCTGGCATGGCATGTATGTAGCTGGAAAGCCAAGCTGGTTCACCCTGGACCTGCCAGATATGCGAGTCACAGGGCTCGCCAGGATTGATTGCATAGCACAGGAGGCAGCCATAGCCAACTGGTAAGTGAAAATATTTAGCTGGGATGCTGCAATGCTAGAACTGGGATTGATCTGCAGGACTAAAGGGAAAGAGGGTTTGTTTATATAGAAATGAGGTTGTAAGTATTGTGGTGGATATTTTGGTTCCACGTCGTGGGGTATCGGGGTCCTAAAGGTCATTGGCTCACGTGGGTCTGCTTGTCCACACATCGCAAAAGCAAGAGACGTGGCTCCCTTATGGGCCAGAAAGTGCCACTCGGTGAATCTGAGGTTTAGATTGGTTGGAGACTTCGAGCGTGCAGGACTTCAATGGCTTCAGCTTGGTGAAGACTAGAACAATTCACTAGCTTCTAGATAATTGGAGATATGATCCAAAATTAACCAACAAATTGAAGCTTTTTCAACCCGCTTATGAGGTGTTTTGAGCCAAATCTTCCTTTTTATCCATAAAAATTCTTCAAATTTGTTGCAAGCTAAAGTATTACACTCATATCTCATTTCTTATAATTTAAGTAAAAACCAGAGCTTATGCCATTGATTTTCATTATTTTATTTTATTTCATTTTATAGAAAATTTTCATGTAAATCGAACCTTATAATATTAATTTGCAAGAAAATTAGACTTAGTGAGGCTGATTTTAGCCTGTCACGCTTGTCCTGTTTATCACCACGAAAAGCCATTTGCAACCTTGTTGGGGTCCGAAAAGGGACAAAAGAGGCTAGCGGTAGAAATAAATAGAAGAAATAGCAATAACGAGATAATAATTTAATGCAAGAGGCTTGTTTACTTATAACTTTAAGAGTAGAGGTATTGTAGCTTGGAAAAGGAAGAACGGTGGTTTTGTGTGTGAAAATGAAGAAGGGATTTAGGTTTTCTACTATTGGAGTTAGAATCAAGTGCCAATTAAATTATTCTTGGATCCAAAAATTGAACTAAAAGTCTCATAAATATTTGGGTTTAATAATGGGAGTCTATTAGACGTTTTCAGTTATAAAAGAATTCCATTGTGTATAAGACATGTATCTAAATAAATTTATAAGATAATTTTTAAATTTGATTAAAATTTATTTCTTATTGTTTTTTATCCTAATATAATTTATTTAACATTAATAATATATTTATTTTTTTACTTATTTTAATAATAATAAGTAAATACATAAAATATTAATTCTAATTCTAATTATAAGTAAATAAAAATAAATAATAAGTAAAAAATAGATAATAATAATAATATTATTATTATTAGTATAATAATATTAAGTAGATAAATAAATAAATATATTATTAATGCTAAGTAAATTATCTTAGGTAAAAAATAATAATAAATAAAATTTAATCAAATTTTAAAGTTTAGAAATTAGGAATAATTTGAATATCTAGCTTATGCTTAATAGAATATTTTTATATCTCAAAGCCTTTAAATAGATTATATTGGACTCAAATATTTATGAGATTTTCATTTCACTTTTTAGATTTAAAAATAATTTAATTAATACTTTATTCTAGTTTTAATAGTATACAATTTTAGATCCTTTTTTCCCTTCTTCTCTCACCCTTTTTTTCCTTTGCTCTCTTCGCCCTTTCTCACACACAAAGCTATTGTACCTCTTTTTTCAGGTTACAATACCTCTTACACAAGCATTCATCCATTCTTAATTAAGTTGCAAGTGCTAGCTTTTTGTATTAAACTTTTATTCCTACTACTATTTTTTTCATCCGTCCTCACTGCCGGCCTGTTCTCCCCTTCTCGGATTCTGATAAGATTGCAAACGACATGTCATGGTAATAGCCAGAAATGGGTTTCTATGAGTTCGATTTTCTTGCAAGTTGGTCTCATAGGGTCCAATTTGCAAAAAACATTATTAAAAAATAAAAAATAAAAATCGGTGCCATAGAGTTCGATTTTCATTAAAACTATAAGGGTGTAATACTTTGGCTTAGCATGGATTTGGAGAGTTTTTGTTAGGGTAAAAAGTAGGATTTGGCTCAAAAAATACACTTAGGATGTATTAATATTCTTTCCAATTAATCTTTAGAGGAAATTGTGCTAATTTTTTTTAAAGGTTTGTCTTACATTTGATTTTTTTAAATTTAAATATATCATTTAACTTGTTTGAAATTCAATAATATATTGCAAAAAGCTTCCTCCAATTTACTTTTTATCATTGAAGTTAGCTTCTAACACATTATGCATTCCTTTTAAAAATAAAATCATTTGACTATCTTTACTATCACATTAAAAATAAAATTAGTCTTATGTTGGAGTTTAACATCAACTTTGTCACTTTTATCATGCCATACTAAGAAAAAAAAATATGCTTTCATATTATACTTCATTGATGGAAAATAAATTAAAGGAAGTTTTGTAATATATATTAAATATTAGAGAGGTTAAATGATTTTTTTGAAATAAGATGGTATCAGGTCTAATTTAACTATAATTCACAAGAAGTTAAATTAATTTTCTTAAATATTTATTGGTCACTAGATAAAAATATCAAAATTCATTTAATATTTGATTAAGATTAAAATACATACAAGTCTCATGAATTTTAGATTATGTATAGAGATTCCTTTGATTGTCAAAATTTGACAATAAATTCTTTTAAATATATATATTTTGCATAAATAAGTCTCACTATTAATAAATATGTTAAAGGGAGAATTATGACATCAAACTTAATGAGTTCCTGTGACAGCTTACCTTATTGGTGACCTAAAATGTAAAAAGAAAAGAAGATATAATTGTAATTTTCCCCATCTCTTCTTCTCTCCTTTACAATTCTTTCACTGGTCTTTTGCAACTCTCTCTCTCTCTCTCTCTCTCTCTCTCTAATGTAGCTCGACTTTTGAATAAGTTTTCTCTGCTATGCAATAAGAGAATCATTGATTTTAATTTTAAAAAAATCAAAAGAGAGAGAGATATTTGGGGGCTGCTCAAGCAACAGATACTCCTTAATCCTCTACTTCAAAGTTTTAATCCTCCTAATATCAAATAAATTTTGATTTGATCCTTTTATATTTTTGTTTTTTCTCTCATCTTCTTTATCTCTCTTTCGATAGTTAAATTCACCAGCCAATTAAAATTTAAATCACTATCTCTATTTTTCCAGTAAAACTCGAATGCTAAAAATACAAAAACTTCCTTCATCCTAATTCCTTAACATTGTCTTTATTTGAATATCAAAGGTTTGATTATTTTATCGACAAAATAAACTAAAGCAAAACCAATGAATGAGGGTTCCCAATGGCTAAAATTTGCATCATTTACTCAAATTTCTTTGAATCAGCAAAACCATATTCCTTGACTTGCATGAAATTCGCCATTGAAGAGCAAGCATGAGCTAGAAATCAATGAAACCACCTAAGGTGGGATAAGAAGATATACCTCTTGGGTTTTTTGTATAAGGATCTTCTAATGTTCTTTTTTATAAGTAGTTTGTAAATTTTGGAGAGAGAATAACAGAAAAGAATAGGAGTGTATGAGGTTGATTTTCTCTCATTTTACCAATTCTTTTTTCTCCCCTCTTTCCAAAGTTTAAAGAAAATTTACAGGAAAGAAATTTAGATAATCCAAACTTTGGATTTCCTTTAGAAGAAGTTATTTTTAGATTTTGCATATATTTTGGGATAAATTATCTTCACGTTTTCTTGAATGATCTGTTTTCATTTTTTTTACATGCTTTTGGAGCTATTTTAACTGTTTGCTAAAGATAAATTTCTTCCAAATGTAAAAACGTTAATATTTCAGTCCTCTTAAACCTCACCATAAATATTTTCCAAATGCTTAGAAAAAAAAAGTTTCCCCTCTTGGGGGTTCTGGGTCGTAGGAAATTTCTTCATTTTTTAAAAAGATTTATAGTTCACCACATTTAGAGATTGTGGTGGGCAAGGATAATGGCAAGAAAATCTATCAACTTTTGAAGAAGAAGATCAAGGTATTATGGAAGAGCTTCAAATATTAGTACTTGGTTTCCTTGCACCCTTTGGAGCGGTGCTGCTTTTCTGCTTAGATCTTGATTGTCTAGAATTGCTTTGGATGATCTAAATCTTAATTTTTTGTTTTTTAATATTAATTATTTTTTTTTGAAGTTGATAGTTAAAAAATCATTTTTATTTTGTATTTTATTACCTTCAAAATAAAAAAATTAAAATAAAAAAAATGAAATTTGGACTACTTAAACCATAATATCAGAAGGAAAAAAAAGAAAGTGGTGTCTCTTGCTTCAAAACAAAAGTGATGTAACTGTTCTAGGCAAAAATGCGTTCTGCCTAAACCACCTTTGGTGGAGAGGAATGTACAAGAAGTGGATACATTGAACCACTAAAACAGATATTAAGTGCACGTAAGCTGAAGAAATTGGATCCTCTAGTCAATTTAGTGGAAGAGAGAGAGAAAAAAAGATAAGAAAAGAAAGGTGAAATAAAAAAAATATAAATTTTATTCTATGGATTTCATCCATCCATCCATTCATTCATTCTTTTTAAATAAATTGACTCTATTAATTTATCAATACATTGAAGAAATCTGAATTATAAATTAAAGTATATATGAATGATTATTTATAATATATATATATATATATATAATTTTTACACATTTATAAATTATTATTAAATTATTTTATATTTTATAGAATGCTGAATCGTTAATTTTTTTTTCAATTATCTGTTATATTGGGCACGTTATATCACTTCAGAAGTTTCCTTTGCCCATCCAACATGCTCTTTATCTCTCGTTAATTCGACCTAATACTTTAAACGATCATATGAAAATACGATTAGAATAATTATCATTATATTTTTAAGACACCATTGCTAATTGTTCATACGAAAATACAATTAGAATAAGTATCATTATATTTTTAAGACACTATTGCAAATGTATTTAAAATCTAAAGGGTAGGCAAGACAAAAAAAACTCATTGAGCCTATTGCGCTGAGATTCTTGACATAATAACAGAATTAAGAGGATTGAACCGATCTACTTAATCATCGAATCAGCATTTCCAGTTGATTCCTCAAGCTTAGGGGAGTGATTATTAGCAAACCGTGGAGAAAAGAAAAGAAAAGAAAGACAGTGCATCCACTTGTAGAAAATTTCTTATGCCTGAAGTTGCAGTCGAACGTTATATAGTCAGCAATCAGATGAAAAATGATATAAAAAGATAAAAAGTGTATAGAGTTTAATTTTTAAATCTATTTTTTTTTATTCATCTCCAATTATATTATATATAATTCACTTATAACTGCAGCCAATTCTGGTTTTGCAATCTAGCCGTTCTATGCGGATGCCTACCTAGGGCAGTTGCCCACGATTGTAAGGTTTACATCACATGCAATGCCTAACGGCACAAGGCGAAGTACGAAGGGCTACCTGTGACTCTGAGCATTGAATTAGGAGAAAGCCAAATTGCGAAGTACATACAGTTGTCATGTGTGGTTGATTATCATCTATCGAGGTTACGGGGAGACAATCGTTATGCTAAGAATGGACGGATGAGGAGAAAAGTGATTCAAAAGAAAAGTGGAAAGAAAAAACAAAGAGGAAAAAGTTGAAAAAAATATATTTTATCTTCGTACATTTGGATGAATAGGGAGAAAATATAAAATAAAAAATTTATCAATTTATAAAAACAATAAGATCTTTATTATTTAATATTAGGTATTTGTACTTGGAAGATAATTTGAGAAAATAAAAAATAGAAGAGTTTTTTTTTTTTTATAATCTCTTTATATTTGGAGATTTTTTTTTGGTAGAACCCACTATTATTTTTTTTAAAACTTTTCTCTTCATTTTAATTTTCTCTCTCATTCAAACAAAAAAATATTTTTTTTCTTGGTTTCTCATCTAATTTTCTCCTCATCCAAACAAAGGTTAGAGTTTTTCTATCTACGCATTTTCTTTTTATTTTTTAAAATAAATTATTTCTTTTGTATTTTTTAACAAAGTAACATTTTAAAATTTCAATTTTGACAATTAATACAATCAAACCCTTGACATTTGACAAATAATTACTTCCTCATGGAAGTTTTATTTATAAATACCTAAAATGTAATTGGCTTAAATCATATAATTGAGAACAATTTTCTAGTTATATTTTGTTGAATCAAAATTTGTAAATTCTTAATTCAATTGATCGTCTTTTCTTACTTAAAAAAAAACATTTATATGAGTTTATAGTTTAAATTGAAATATGAGAAGTTGCAGAGAACAAAGTTTTTCTGCTCCAGGACAGTTGTTTCTTCTAATTGTGTATCTGGCCCCATTCTTATGTATTAAAAGAAGTTAGGTATAGCTTTAATGAGATACTAAACGAGGGTTGAATATTTGGTTAGTTGCGGTTAGTTTGAGACAAGAAAAAAAAACAGGTGGGTAAATTAGAACATCAATAAATTATTATTTCTGAAAAAAGACCGTGTCTTGTATGAGTTTTGAAATCCAAGTAGCTACATTCTGGACAACATCAAATGACTGGAATGGAAAGAAAATAAAGCAATAATAAAATCCATGAAAATAATATACGTGTCTTTATTTTAAAAAATAATGATAATAAAGACATAATAAATATTTTATTTTTCTCTCCCTCGTCTACTCCCATGTGGAAAGTATACCAAACATGCATTAGAATTGGCAACTATTTATGGTACATGAGATCACATTCACATGATAAGCCACTCTGACTGACTCAGTGAAAGTGCTAAGCGGAGGAGGTAAAAAGTAAGAAAACTGCAAAATGAATTTAAAGTTGCTGGTTAATGTATGCTTATGTCCACTTCCCAAGCCCAGCTGAGCTTGCTTTACAACCATGTATAAGTGTCTTCAGCTTGAGAATTAACCCAAAATGAAGTTTCTGACACAGAATTCTCTCATGCAATCTTCATTCTTTTGCTAGATGTGCACACTCAAAAAAATGAGAAATCAATGCTCAAGATGAGCTTCAAAGGCATGTAAACTCCCTTGTGTACATGTGCAGGTTGTAAATGAATTCGAACCCTCAAAACAAGTTTTTCTGAGCTTGGCCTACCATACTTTACAGTTAAAATTTAAATTTAGAGTAAATTACACATACCTCCTCTAATGAATTGTGTTGAAATTATAGACTTTCTTTCCATTTTTAAAAAATATATTTTATTTCAATTTTAATATTTTTTGGTCTAAAATATTTTCATAAAAAAAATATAAGAGTGATTAATGAAGAATATTTTAGTTAAAATATATAAAATTGAACTAAAGTATAGCATAATTTTTTATTTTGAAAAAGTTTGTATATATTTTGAAAATAAAAAAAAATTGTATAATTTTAACAAAACTCAAGAGAAGTATGTGTAATTTACTTTTAAATTTAACTAAAAGAATAAGATGTGACAATAATTAAATCCTAGACCATTAAATTATACAGACTTTGATATCATGTCAAAGATAATTTTAAGTCAAAGTCTCAAATACCTAATCTTTCAATTGTAGATTCATAAATAATTTTCTTATAATATCTAACTCAAAGCAACAACTTAGTTACTTCACGTGAAAATTTTAGAGTTTGGTTGCTAATACTTCTACAATCTTTAATTAACATCTCAAGGTGTTGATTTTATATTTGGTAGGCCTTGATCTAGAATGAATTCTAGTCAATGGAGATTTCAGGCCTTCAAATTTGACTGTTACAAGTAAAGATAATTATGTTTTAAACTGCTTCATCTTTTTCTTGCTTCTTCCTCATGCAGTGCCAAGATGTTTGTTGGTGTGCCTTCAAGCAGGATATACCTTCAAAAGAGTCTTTAAAGTAGACACTCCAAACCTGCTCTTTCTTCTTGAAGGCACATGAGAAACTGTCCTAGTTCTTAGTGTTGTCAAGTAACGACTCTAATATATTGTTCTTGACCTCCAAACAACTTTGAACGCCATCATTCATCAAGTACATCACTCCCAAATCTGATCCAAAAATCTTTTGACTAACATTATCAAAACAAGCCCAAACCTATAAGTATATTTGAGGGCCAATTAAAAAACAACCTGTCCCGATTAAGTGAGAGAGACTGTCATGTGTTCGGCTTACCCATTTGACAGTGTTACTTTTAGCCAACTTCAAACCAGATGCATTAGTATATCTAGATGAGCTTAAAGAATATAACATATAATTAAAGCTACCAAAAAAATTTGCGTAAGAGTCATTTTAATATTTGGTACAACAAAGTTGCATTACTTAAATAATAGAATATATCCCAGTAGTTCATAACAAAGTAACGATGCTTTACAAATGTAATTGACTTTTGACCCTAAACTACTTATATAGCTTAAAGCATCAAGGTATAAGGATGATAGACACAACCATGGTTGGATACACACATGTGTGAGGGAATTTAAGATGCTAATACTCATGTTTTAAACATAAAGCCTCATTTTCATCATCAAATTCAAGGATTGGAATCCTCCAAACTCAACAATTACTGCCAAGCAACTGTTCAACCACCCTTTTTCCCAGGTATGTTTACTTACTATACTGCTACTTCGCCATAAAAGGTGCTATTGGAGCTTCGCTCCATGGTGTGTTGATTGCAGGTTCAACATTCCATTGTCCTACCAGCCAAGAAACTGTCCATCTTATACTTTTATCTAGAAGTGATTGACTTATGATGCTGCATAACTTCTTTATTTCATTCTTTTTATGTGTTGAACCTAAGCCCTACCGGAACATTCCTTAACTAATTGATTGAGGCATTGAGCATATGACAGACTAATTATTTTCCATCTTGAAAAATTCAATTTCTAATTGTACCGAAATAATGGCTCTTTCAAAATCCCCAGTAAAGTCTATTACTGATGGATATATTGTCATACAAATTTATGTAGTAAAATTTGTGAACTATTATCCAATGGGCATTACTTATTCCACTTTGCATTCATTTTTCTTGAGGAAATCCCAGAGGATATTTTCTCAAGATAAGCATATATCAAGAGTCCAATACAAGTACAATGTTCACAGACACACATAGCTCTTCTCTATATATAGAAGTATCCTCTTTCACCAACTATCGATAGAACACCCACAATACTATTCTCTCAGTTCATCCTCAATAACTTGCAATCACTTTGGTGGGGTAGTTGCAAACTTCCAATTATATTTGGAGAAAATATCAAAATCTCGTTCTCCAGCAACTTCATAAGCAGGAACAGCATCAGAAATTTCTCTCACATCTTCATCTGTAAGCTTCACGGCCAGAGATGCAATGTTGTAATCAAGGTTCTTGACTTTTGTTTTCCCTGTGGGATCAAAGCAATACAGAAAAACGACCCAATCAGTAGAACTGATACATTCTCATGGTTATAATGAGTCGATAATTGCGTATGGTAATGGACAAGATTGAAGGTACTATTAATCATTAAATGCTCATTAGGCCATAGATAGATAAATGGAACGATCGATGAAAAACAGTTATAGAGAAATAGGCACTTCATCATTGGTAGGGAATGTAGAAAAGAAATAGGTGAAATCCAGAAGAATCAATTGGTAGAATTGTGTTAAGCAAGTGTTAGAGAAAACTCATCAATCAATAGCAGAAGATGGTAAATAACTCATCACATTGGTTTAATATTGTTAGGGTATATTTAACAGTAATACTTAATTTGTTTAGTGAAGGCCTATGATTGATTTTATTAATATCTTTAACATGCCTCTAAAGCCTTTTGAGATTGAAGCTGGATAAAAAATTGGCTCAATTTACCTTATATGAAAAAGGGGGTTGGTGAGGATTAAAAATTTTGATTGCTTGGTCATTGAAATTTTTATACTATGTCAAATACTACTTCAGTGTTAAGTGAAGGCTTAGATTGGCCACTTGGTCATAAAAATTCTAATATCATATCAAGTAGGCTCATGATTGCTTTACTAATATCTCTAACAAACAATAAAATGTAAATGCCTTGAGTGTAGAGGTGACACTACCAGGGATGAGAACTATATCATTGCGCTGATGGAGAAGCCATGCTAAGGCTAATTAAGGAGTGCAAGCATGCTTAGAAGCCAAGTCAGAAAGTCACTTGTAAAAGCCGTGGATACATAGCCTGTTACAGAAATAATATATCAAAGTTCAAAAGCCAATCTTTTGCAGGAATACAAGTATACAATTAATCTAGCCATTCTTATCAGCTGTAGTTGGATCCTTCAATTGCACCACACGGTTTTTTTATCTATATTCAGGGTTCCATTCATCATCACTTTTTCTCTCTCCTTTTTCTTTAGTTCCAAACTATATACTAATTGCACAGTACAGTTGGATCTTCTAACTGCAGACGATTCTACATGTGAAAATTTATGCAAACTTAAAATTGGCTATGTACCATTAAGCTTTGACTAGGCAAACTCTCCTCCACTGCTGCAAAAATGCCATGATGAAGAGTGCCATATGCCACTATTCCAATCCCTATAGTTCTCTGCAAGTGAAAATGAAAAAACATTTAAGTATGATAACTAACAATTTGACTAGTTTTAGAAATATTACACTAACCTCCTTATTTTAAGTTTTCATAAGTATTAAATTAGCCTTTTGGTAATTTATGCTGGAATAAACTAATAATTTGGTCCCTCAATTGTTAGACCTATTTAACTATAATTAATTCAGGAGAATTAGTGGATTCAAAAAATTTGTTTTCAAAAATAACTAACTTATTGCAAGTGAGTCCTTTCAAAATCCTTAGGCAACTTGACAAGAGGACTCATGAGCGAATTTGTTAGTTTAGTCATTTGTGTTGCGTTGAATTAGGCTATTGGGAGTTTTCTAAAGAAAAAAAGTGCACAGGGTATAAGTTGAGGTTTCCATGAAAAATGAAACTAGAGGAGATGTAAGTGTAAATTCTAAAAACTTGAGGGCAGGTGAATGTCAAACAGTTTCATTGAAATGTTTTGCAAATAATCTGACTTAACACCATATATACACAGTTAGAAAACAACAAGATCATAATCAGTATGTGAAAAACCTGCATAGTAGAATAATGTCTTCTTCAATTTCACGGGTCCACAAAGAATACTCCATTTGCAGAACAGTGATAGGATGAACAGCAATGTGCTCTCCTTATACTATCAGCATTAGCCTCTGAACCCAATATTTCCTTCATTTGCCAGCTTTTTATTTATTTTTTGCTGTTAAGTTCGCTTAAGATTATATATAAATAAGCTATATGAGCTTAATGAGTTAAATGAGTTGTTATAATACTTAAAAAAAAAATTTATAATTTATAATATATATCATATATGCAATTATATTAATATCTGAATGTTTATATTATTTTATTTTTAAATCAGACTGTTCATGAATTAAACAAGCAGAGTAACAAATTTTTACGCTTGACTTGTTTAACTATATGAGCTGTTTTGACAACTCTCATTTACAACCCTAGTCAAGATTGTCCTCAAGCTTTGTTTGATATTAAATATTTACCCCAAGTGAAATGTCACAGCGATCTGCCTTTTAGTTGTTAACCTCTGATTACCTATTTGTAAGCCGGCCTTGGCCAAACCTAATTTGGTCTTCAAGTAGTATAGGCTTAGTAGGTGGGCTTAAATTTAAGCCCAGTGGCCCAAACTTTGGTCTAAGACTAAACTCACTTAATTAGGTCTAACATACTTATGTGCTCTTGCAAAAAGAAAAGGTATACTCATGGGCCAGCATAGCCCACGAACAGCTATAATTGACCAAACAGTTTAAATTCGGAATTCATGCTATAATAATCTATTTTCACCAATTAGAGTTCAAATGAAAAAAAGAGCTATGGGTAGCAATATGAAGCACCTTAGCAACCATGATTTCTGGTGTGTTTGAAAATCCAGTGGTAAATTACGTTTGTGTAGAAACAACATTTTGTTGCTTCAGAGAAAACGTAATTTTGAAGGTAGCCATCGAATTTCCAAACATGCACTTCGTTATCATGTTCATCTCCATAAGCATCAGATGTATAAAAAAAGGTTATACCTTTGCTGGATGACTGAGCATCCAGCTTCATGGGAGAGAGGGGGCCATTATAACTTCCAAATATGGTATAAACAGGAAGCCCTTAATTTATCATTGACTTACAACAACCAAAGACTCAGACATTAAAACAAAAGCAATAGTATCAAGTTAAGAAGTACCCATGTGGGTATACATATAAGATGATATGATATGATATGATATGTAAAATATAATAATTTTAAAATTTTAAGATATGAGTACAAGATGTGTATATGTGTGTGTGTGTATATACATATTTAACAAATTAATACATGCAAAAAAGTAAACAACATAAAAAAAATTAAATCTTAAACAAGTATTTCAAACATAAAATAAAATGTCAATATCAAGTTACAAGTAAAAGTATAGAACAAGTTAGATTAGAAATTTTCAATTCAAATTAAATACTAATTTTCATCTCTTATAAACTTTTGAACTATTTCGAAAGGTACTAGTGCATTTTGAAATATTTCAAAACATAGCAAATTAAAAAAAAAACACAGGCCATATAAATGCTAAAGTACAATACGTATATCATTATCAGAAATATATCCGATACAAGTATGCTTGCTTTTTTGCTGTATTCATGCTTCCTAGGTACCAAACCATTCAAGATTGATAATAAGAGTGTTCACTGCTTAAAAACAAAATGCCAATTGTAATTGAAAAAGCACCGCCATTAGTCAATGCTTCTAACAAGGGATCATTAGAGAAAAATGAACCCAAGCCCCTATGTATGGATGTTACTGTTACAAAATTATTCAAAAATGTTCCAAACTTGGTGCATGAACCATAAACCAGAAATTAAGGCTGTTATTCACGAAACAAGGCACTAAATCCATAAAATAAGGCACTTGTAAGATTGAAAAGCAGCTGAAATTGCCATAAATGCTAAGACCGTAAGCCTCCGAAAGAATTGACTTTGAGCATTCTCAAGCAAATCTCAGAGCTTTTGTTGAAGAAGATGTTACAGCCAAGAATTGAAAATAAAAGTTGCAACTATATGTGATGACAAATGGCAGAGAGCGCCCATCAGTCTTGTGCCTTCATTTTCTCCCACCAACTGCCCAATAGCATACACCACAACGGGAGGTTCATAAGTAGAACATCTTAAACTTGGTGCATGATTGGATAAACGTTTTCATCTCTCCAAATCATGTTTTAGACAAAGTAACAATTTGTTACTTCTACATACCATGATTGACAAATAGGATTTTTAGATTATCCAAACACATTCTTGGATTTTTCGCCTAGTCCAAAAGTCAAACAATTATGGCACATATTGACTTGAAAGTGTGTGTCTAAATGAAGTTTTGGGATATTTACTTGTGGAATGATTTTGAAAATTTTTTGGTCCGACACATATGGAAACAAAATTGTTAGAGAATTTTTTTTTGGTAGATAATTATTAGAGAAATTTTGATCACTTGTTTATAGCAGATACACTTCAGTTTAGGAGGAAGAAGATTATGTGACAATTCTAAGAAGTCACTTCTCTTTCTTTCTGTGTATTACATGTTTTTGTTCTTGTGTTTTCTAAAGAGGGTCTGAGAAATAGAACATTCTCATCTTATAACATTAAGCTGATTTATTATTTTAAATAAAGTGAGATATATTTTTATATAAAATTTTTAATGAGAGCAAACGAATATTTTTATGCAAATAAACTAAAAAATTAAATTGTAATTAAAAATATGACTTTATGAAACTATAATTTATAAATTAACAAATTATATATTTTTAAAATAAAAAAGTTATACAATCCTATTTTTTAAATATTTGACATCAAGTTCTTTAATAAAAATGTAAATATGAAAGAAACCTTTTGAAAGGCTTAATCATATAGTTGTGAACTATACAAAATAATTGCGTTACAAATATTATAAAAACTGATTTATAAGAAAACCATATTAATTACAGTATAATGATTGTTTTAAATAATTAATATCAAAATTTATTCAATGGAATTTTGATATCAATTTAAGAAATAATATATTAAAAATATAATAGACTGGCTTAATTTAGTAATAAATTTTTTATTCTATTGGTTAAATAATACAACATATTATAGAAAAAAGAATTTATAGTCTCATTCATTATTAAAAAAATCATATTAAAAATGATATATTAAAAAAACCATATTAATTATAGTATGAGGATTGTTCTACATTTTTAAATTTAACATAAAAATAAAAATTTAAGAAATACAAATTAAAAGTGCCTTCCCATTATTTCTTTGTGTAATTTTAAAAATATTAAAATATTTTTTAATTTAATAATGGTGTGAAATGACTGGATCTAGAATATATTTCTGGCAAATATATTCAGTCGGGAATCGGTCCCTGGTCTGGTCCAGTCCAGTCAATCTTAAAAATTAGTAATCATGCGAACTGGTCAAAAATTGATAAAATTGATCAACAACTGGTGAAAACTGAAAAAATCAGTCAGTTTAGTGGTTGAACAGGTTTAAAAAATTATTTTGCAAAAATTTCATCCAAGACTTGAACCCGTGATCCTTCATTAAATGTCAAGTTTTTTTGTCTTCTAAGCCACAAGTCTTCCTCAATAATATTGCATATATTTTAATATATATAAACATTTCATTGAAATAATATAATAAATAATTATATATATCATATATGTATAATATATAAAAACATTTAAACTAATATATATACTATTTATAACTATATTTTTAATTTGGTTAAATTTTTTCATTTGATAATTTTTTTTTTAATTTATAATTTTTAAACCATTTACTTTTTAATGATAGTGGAATCTTAAAATACGTTGGGAATTTAAAAATTCAAAATTAAATATTTTTAAATTTTAATCATAAATAATTTTTATTTTTTAAATAAAAATAACTTTTCAAATATTTTTAAATAATAAATGTTCGACTTTCAAGCAAATCGAATAATATTGCTATGGTAAACAACAAATTAAAAATAAAAATAAAAAATAATTTTATAAATAAAAATATTTATAATTTTTTATTTTTAATGATTGAATAATAATTAATAAAATTAAAAATTAAAAATTTATTAAATTTTTTTATTTTTTATTATCCTATCAAACATGGCGATATACACCTGACTTTCAAGCAATTTGTATAGAAAAATTAAAAAAAAAGAAATCAGTGTTACAAGGTTCGGCTTTTATGAGAAGTATAGGATGTAATTATACTACTTTGATTTGGTATAAATTTGAAATATTTTTTTATGAACAATAAAATTTGCCTCAAAAAACTGAAAAAAGGTGGCTAAATTAGATTTATTTCTTGAAACAAGAAAATGTCTTGTATCAGATATGAAATCCTTTTCATTAGAGTTGGCAACTATTTATGATGCATAAGATCAGATGAAAGGCCACTCAAACTAACTCAAAGAGGGTGCTACGAGGTAAAAATTAGAGTAGATTATATAGATTTTTTTAATACATTTTGTTTATATTATATACATTTTTTTCAAAGAAAAAAACTACTTTATACTTTAATTTAATTTACAATTTCTTAACTAAAATATCTTTTACTTAAAAAATTTTTATGTTTAGTTTAAGTTAGTTAAAAGTATTTTGGTAAAAAAATTCTACCTTTAGACTTAAATTTTTTAGAAATGTTAGAATTCCTATAATTAAATAGTCAATTTTGAGATTTCATGTCTCTCTTATTACTTGTCTAAATTGAGCAAAATTGGTATTATTAAAAAATTTGTACAACAAACTTTTCAAAGAGACAAGTCTCTTACATAGTGGTGGCTTAAGAAGAAAGCATTTTGCCTAAAAAATTAAGTCATTGATCACATTATCTATAAATTTTAGACTTAAATTCTTTAGTTTGAATGACTATATCTTACTTATTTTTCATCCAAATCAAACAAAATTAGTGGTGTTGGAAAGGTTGTTGACAACCTTTGTGTATATTTGCATTAATTGTAGCTTATGGAAAGAATACTAGCCTTAGAAATGACGTTTAGTCATGTTTTATCCGAACATAAATTTTGTAGTTTCTCTTTAATGAGTTGTTCAATTTCTCCTAAATTTCAACCACATACTCCCCGCCATATAGGTTTCATACAATATAAAAATTGTGACATAAGATGGTCTTTATCAAATTTCATCATTAAAGGATGTCAAAGGTTCGTACTCCTACTTTAAGCATTCTAAAATATTTTAAAGTAATTACACAAAACTAGCTCAATTATGCATGTTCAAACACAAGAGGATAGAAAATTTGAGCCAATTGAGTTTTGATACCAATGAAGGAATTTTAGGATATTTACCCTTACAGCAAAACGATCTTGCAAATTTCCCTATCTCATGCGGTTTAAAACAAAATTACTAAAGGATTTTTTATCATTTGTGTCCATGCACCATAATCCAAAAAGAAAGAGATTGTATGGCAATTCTATAGATTCATTTCTCTTTCTTTGTATTTTTTTGTTTTTGTTCTTGTATTTTCCAAAGGGAGTCTAATAGGAAGAACATTTTCATCTTACAATTAATTTCTCTTGACCTCTCTATTAACTCCCACAATTAAAAAAAAAAGTAAACTAACTGCTTAATTTGAAATTTTAATTTTAATTTTAATTGATTAATTAATAAAATTAATCACCAATTAATTAATTAATTAATTGGGTCTGGGTTATAGATCACGGGTCAACACATCATAGGTAGTCCAAATACTAACACTATATATGCTATAATAAAATAAAAATATAATATCTTCTTATTTTCAAAGCAATTTAATTTTTTTATATCACCCATTTAAAATTTAATATGAAACTTAATAACATGTTGACTTATACAATATTTAACTATTTAGTATAATCAACTCACTTAAATTTAATGTCTAGATGAACATATTGTTAAATTGACATTAACTTTACTAGAAAAATTTTGGGTAAGAGTCATTCTATCATTGCCTCAATGGGGATTAAATTTAGCTATAATTTTTTATATCTTTATTATTAGATTTTTTTAATAAAATTATAATATGGGTAAAAAAAATCTTTAAAATAACAATAATGTAATGCTTTGTTGTAAAAATTATATACTTATCTCTAAAAGTAATACATTTTTCATATTATTATTAAAAAAGTATACATTTATCATGTTTTAATTAAAAATCTATAATAACAAAGGTATAACAAATAGTAAGTTTATCCATATGATAGAATATATCCCAAGAGTTCATGACAAAGTCAAGATGCTTTATAATTATAGATGACATTTGATCCTAAATTACTTATATGGAAAGCATCAAGAGGTACAGTCCGAATCGCCTATTAGGAGATAAATGCACGGCCTGACTTCCAACATACACCCTGTGCAGTGGCGCAATTAATCTATTTACCAAGAGTTAAGCATGATAAATACAGACATAACACTTCTTTACTATAATGACTTTTTTAGATTTTTCAGGAAATCTTATTTGGGAAGCTAATTTTACTATGTTTGGTACGGGTTTTTAAAATGAGTCCTGAATATAAGCGTGAGATTTCAGTTCAATGCGACTCAGCTCGAGCACAATTTCTGATTTCCAACGCTTCCTCCTTGCTTCAACAAAGCTCGAACACCATTCATGCAGTCTCATTCTCAAACTCAACATCCTAATTCTAATAATGAAAGCTCCATAAATACGATTGATGAAGAATGACAAATTATTGGTGGAGAACTTCGGCAACGTTGTTCATTATTGTAACCAAATGCTTCTTCTCAAGCAGATCATAGGTTCAAGGAGCAGTTCAAATAATTTTTTTTTTATTTTTAATTTAAACATGATTTCAAAATTCCTTCATATTTGATCATTGGTTCTAGTAGCAGCAGGCCATTTGTTTTCAAGGCTTCAAGAAACCCCACTATGCTCCCATTGGTTTAGTCCCTAGTCTCTTTCACTTACTGAATTCCATTTTGGCTGATGAGTTATTAGTTCTAAACTGAAAGAAAATCCTCTGCATTCATCTTCGAGTAAATTATACAATTTTTTTTAACTTTTGTTAAAATTATATAAATTTTCTCTCTATTTTTAAAAAATATATAGATTTTTTTAAAATAAAATATTACTTTACACTTTAATTTAATTTAAAATTTTCTAATAAAAATATCCTCTATTAAATTTAAATGCATATTTTATTAACTAAAAAAAATTAAACTGAAAAGTATTTTGGTAAAAAAATTAAAATTATGTTAAAATATAAGATAAATTTTTATTTTAAGAGATATTTGTGCATATTTTAAAAATAAAAAATCTATGTAATTTTAGTAAAATTAAAAAAATTATATAATTTATTCTTTATTTTAACTAAACCAATAATGCATTTGAAAAAGAGATCAAGGGAACTAGAGAAAAGAAGAATAAAAAAGAGGTCAAGAAAGAGTAGAGATCCTTTCTTCTTTTTACTTCCTTTCTTACTGCATCACATGGAGCCTTGACTTTTGAGAGAGAGTGAATAAAAGAGGAGAAAGTGGGTTTTTTGAGCCAATATCGTATTAGGGAAAAAAATAGCTAAATCTGTGTCAAATCAAAAAATTACCCTTAGATGCTATAGAATCTAGCAAAATCGGATCCATATAATCTGATTTTAGGTAATCATATTTGTTTGTACATAATATATATATGTATATAAAGTCTAAAGTCAGAACCAATAATTTCAACTTTAAGCACTTTTTTTTTTTAAATAAAGATCCGTGAAGTTGGACCCATTAGATCCAACTTCATGGATATTTAATTTTTTTTGAAAAATATAACTGAAGTTAGAACATTTGGTTCCAACTTCAATTATATATATTTTTGAAAAAATATTAGATTGCAACGCTATATTGTTTTGCATTGTAGGCTTAGTTTACAACACTAAGCTTGCATGCATGCACGCTATTAAAGCAAGATGTAGCTTATTAAGACTTACAACTCATTGCATGAGTTCACGGGATTTAATCTCGTAAGCACAACTCCCCCTTCCATTAATAAGCTCCCCTCTCCTCTATTAAATAGTTCTACACCTTCTCTTCTCCTCCATTAATTAGCCTTCCCCCCCTCTCTTCCTTTAATCTCTCTTTTCCAAAAATAATCTTCAAAGTGGTTGCATTTGCGTCTACAAGTTATTTGTTTTTGTTGTCTATTTGGTGTATTTGAAAATTTCCTATTCTATCGTGCAACTAAGGTGCTCTCTAGAATTTTAGATATTTTCTTATCATTTCTTTTAAAAAAGTGTTAGAAAAAATTATAATTTACATTTATATTATTTGAAGATTATTTTTAATTATACAAAGGTTAGTTAAAATAATTTATAAATTTGCAATTTTTGTGTGATTATATCTATATTTAAATTTTTTAAATATGGTTTGCAATCATTTGTTTGCTTTTTATATTGTCATATTTATTTATTTTCTTTATATTAATACTAATTTTATTCTTGCTAATACTTTCACCAATTTTTTTTATATTTAAATAACTAATATATATAATGAAATATAATGTTAAGAATCAGGTCAATTATTAATTAAATATAAATAATGTGCTTAAAATTTTTTTTGCTTGTCACATGTAAAATAATAATATTATAATCAATACACGTGTAAATTAGAATTTAAAGTTAACATTAATAAATTAAGTTTCCTTTTAATGATAAAGAAATAATATAGCATTTAAATATGAAGTTAGCACATTTTATTCAATAGACTCATTTTTTAAGAGAAATAATGAATTCAATTTTTTATGGTATTTTTATCATTGTATATGTAGCTAAATTTTTTATAATGACCTTAATATGATGCATTCTAAAAATGTTGAAACTTTATTATGTTGATGGTGCAAGCCTATCTAAAAAATAGCACACTCATCACAGGTTATTCAATTAGAACCAGAAGATGACTCACTTTTGTATTTTCAGATGAGGCATGTTTCACAAGTTGTTTGGGCATGAAATGATAGATTGTTTTATCCACCATGAGTCATGCATAGTGATTATCTACCTGCGCTTCTATAAGCTATTATTAACTATCTACAATAAGCCAATTTCTATGGGACAGCTTGATTAGGGCAAGTTTAGTATAATCCTACATTTGTATCAATACTGATAGAGAGATAGCATCCTAAAACCCATACTTTTTACACCACTCAAGGAAAGTGTATGATAACTCTAGAAGATATTGCTATCTAGTTAGGATTACCTTGTACTAAAATTCTCATCATTACTCAAACAAATTATTTTTAAAAAGATATATATGAGTGGTTGTTTGGGATTAAACCACCAAATAATCAAATGTATAAATAAAAGCTGGCCATTACTTGATTGGAAGATAACTTTAATTAGCTACATGATGATGCAAATGAGAATACAGTGCAACAATTTGCACGTGTATATATACTAAGATTGATCGAGGGTCTTTTGATGTTGGATAGATCAAGCCATAAAGTGTACTTAATGTATTTATCATTATTGTAGATTTTGAGAATGTTGGCTAGTATACTTAGGGATCTGCATTACTAGCTCACTTATATAGAGAGTTTTGAAATGCAACTAACCCTACTGAGCAAGACATTGGTGGATGTATGACCCTACAAAGGGATTTTGAGCAAGCCTGCCAATAAAGTAGAGCTTGTTTGATGAAGTATCTATTTACCTTATATAGAATTACCTTTATAAGGCCAATAATTGGTAAGCTCCTAACACCTACGTTGTTCATTGCCTCAACCAAGTTTGTTGTCATGTAGCCATATCGACAACCTTTAATGTTGTATGTATGTGACTATTGCTTAGGAATACCAACTCTCTAATCAAAGGCTCTACTGTGCAAAAATGCTAACTCAACCAATTTTTTATCAACTATGTGACGCTCATATTCATACCCAATATTGATCTTTTTTAGCCAATTAGTCTAATGTGCTTTATGGAAGTTACAAGCCACATGTCGAATACATAATACATGATGTCCATATGACAGTTGCCATTCAACTCGTAAATCAGAAACAGCAGCCAAAATTAAAGGATGTATATCTAACAACAAGTATATCTCCCTTTTATCCTTTACTACATATATTCAAAGCCTGAAAAGAAACTATGACCAAGCCGATTATGTCTCTCCCTCAACTATGACCAATGCAAGGGGTACGACTTTCTTTTCAGCATCCTGTGATATAGCCATAAGAAGAGTGCTTTTGTACTTCCCATATAAGAATATTCTGTTGACTTGGATAATCAGCTTGAGGTTGGCAAATGCATCAATACATAGTTTGAATGCCCAAAAAATATAATAAAACATTTCCTTAGGTTGTTCATTGGAACTACTTTGTGAGTATTACTTATTACAAAAATGTACAACTGAGCTAGGCATAAAATGTTGAATAGCAGCTAATCACCTTGGCAGTAAAGCATATGAGCTTTTCCAATTTTCAGAAGCAAGAGCAAGGGCATAATGCTTTGCTTTGCAGGCCTTCCCATAAGATACATTGTAGCTAAACATACTGTACATTCTTTCTATGATTAAGGAAACTTTAACCTCAGGCTTATCAATGGCCATTGCCATAATGTAGGATTAAATAACATCTGAATCTAACTTTGGATGATCTTAAGATAACGATATAGAAAGACATGTATGCAGGTCTTCATAATTGGTAATTTGCCAATGTGTTTTGTTTGCCTCTTTGCAAGCCTTAACCCTCAATCTGCAATTGTATCCATAGTTAATACATCGATATTCTTCGTTCTTTTTAGATAAATAGTACACATGAAATGTGTGATGTATTCGAACGGAGTACAACTTCACTACACGATGCAATGCCTTTACATTTGCGTACTACATACCAACATTCAACTCTAGATTGTCACTCAATTCTATAACTTCACCTTGCTAAGAAACTCAGGACCACTGTCTGCTTCCATATTGACTCATGAAAAAAGATAGCTGTTGGTTCATCATAATTTTTGCCAATATGCCAATGAAAGCCAAGATTTGTCAAACTATCATTGCCAACATTACTCTCCTCATTTGATTCATTGTCATTATCATCAGTATCACCATCATCACAATCAACATTCATAGCAACATCATATTTTTCCTCATGCTCAAAGTCATCCAATATGTCTTCTATCATCATCAGCAGAGATTGAGGTTGAGTATTGCCAACTATTTGATAAGATGAGTTCAACTGGGACATATAGTCCACGTGAGGGATGTTATATTGTTGAGTATAACTAGGTGGTGGATCAAATAGCTTAATGTCTTCAGGATAAAAACTAACCAAGGAAGCTTTTTCAATTGCCTCATGAATATTACTGGCAGGTGGGAGCGTCTGAGGAACTTATTTATCCATAGGTTGCTTCGAGGTTCAAATCTGCTTCATTAGTTGAAACATAAGCATATAATTTGATACTAGTCAATTGGGATGGATATTGCACATTGACTTGCCACATCTCCTAAGCATTAACATTGTCTTCCAAGTTATACACTCAGTATTGTGTTGAATTTAAAGAGACCAAGTACTTATATATAAGATTATACACATATTGGTTTGATACAAGCCATAGTTTATGTCCAACCACCTATTTCAATCTCTCCAAAATGATATCTGAATTAACCCCCATTACTTTCACTCTAGGGCAGATAAATATCACACTATCTGGCCCATTATACATTCGTTCATTCGCATATATGCATACAATCTCACTCGTATTGTTTATCATTTTTCTTGCAATTTGTTTTGTCAATAAGATTTTATAATAATACTAAATAACAATATTTTCAACTATTTGTATATTTATTTAGTTATTTATACTTGGTTTAATTTATAGAATATTTGTGGATAAATTATTTTTTCTTTTATTTAAATAACATATGTATGCAACTTTTTTGATTAGTTAAAGAATATAATTTTTTTAATTCCAAAAAAGTATAGTTCAAGCCTTCATTTGTTAATGTGAAATTTATATTTTCATTAATGCTTTTTTTATTACAATATCATTTTTTTACTTGTTACAAATAAAAAAATCTTTTATTACTTCTTTATTTGTATTTAATTATTATTATTATTATTAAATACTTTAAAAACATGTTGAATTAATATTGTTTCTTATTTTATAATTTTTTCAAATCATTATTTTAACATTATTTGATTATTAATTTTCTTCATAAAAAGATACATGTTTTTTAAAATTGAATTTACCTTACTCTTAAAAATATATTTGATTATACATATTAGTTATTTACCTCTATAAATAAACTCATAAAACATATTACCCATAGTAACAATATAAACCAAAATATATAAATTTGACAAAAAAAAAAAAACTAAACAAAATATTTATAATTATCATTAAAAAAAATAAATATAGCCATACTTACCCCCAAAAAAATGCAGATTAGATGATATCAACTCTGTTAAACTTCTTTTAAGATGGTTAAGTGATGAAATGAACAATGAAGAAAATGAAAGTTGTGTAAAGCTTCTTTTAAGATGGCTAAGTGATGAAATAAACAATGAAAGGAACAAAAGTTGTGAAGGCTATAAACAAATTTATAGAATACTCAAATTTATAAAAAAAAATACAAAAAAATTTGCAAGCCTACATGCGCACATGCTGGCTATTAAAGCTTGCAATTCATGTAGGCTAATAAGCCTACAACATAGCTATATTTAAAAAAAAAAAATTGTTGGTTCCGACTTCTGTTATTTAAAAAATAATAATAATTATTGTGCCCGTGTTAGTGATTGGGGCACAGCAGGTTCGACTTCATGGACCTCATCATCAAAAACAAAATTTATTTATTTTATTAAATTGCTTAAAGTCCGAACCATTGGTTATGACTTCAAGCATTCCTTTTAAAAAAATATATTTTATATAGAAAAAGTAAAATGCCTAAAGTTGGATCCATACAATCCAATTTTGCTGTTTGGTATAGTATTTGAAGGTAATTCTTTTGTTTGAGACGGATTTAACTAATTTCTTTTTCCCTAACACAATTTTGGCTCAAAAAATCAGAGAACGTGAGTATTCTAGTAATTAAAAAAATTTTATTTAAAATGTCAAAATTAAATTAATTTCAATCTCTTCCGTACATTAAACGTTTTCATAAGTTACTTGAGTAATGAATGGCTCGATTTATATTATAAATTTATACTTTTAGTGTAAATTTGATACTCCTTACTCCTTATATTTAGAAATTTTAAAGTTCAAACGGTCAATTGATTTTGAATTCAATTTGTTCTTTTGTTATACTTTTATCTAAGGTAAGTGACGTGTGAAGCTACATGATTTCTTTCTTCTATTTATGTATTTAACCTAAGCCTAACTTGAACATTCCTTAACTTATTGAGTGTATGATCAATTGAGTTAATATTTTCCATTTTGAAAAATTCAATTTCAATTTGTATGAAAATAATAGCTCTTCCAAAGTCCCTTTGAAGTGAATTGCTAAAGGAAGGTAGTAAAATTGCTTATTGCCCAACCTGTTAATTTTCTTACTGAAAAAATTTAGATGTAGTTTATAGGTATTTATTATTAAAATTTTTTAAAAAAGATAGATAGATATATTCTATAACTCAACATCACATGATTGATTTTTTTTTTAATTTCACATATTGTATTTTTATTAGAAAACCTAATAGTAAAGGCCTAAAAAATTTTATCCAAATCTTATTATTTCTCTACTTAGGCTAGAGGAATTGCACAGTAGCATAATAGATCATCTAAATTTTGAACTTGAACCCTATAAAATTTGCAAAAATAAAACCTACGAAACAACTCATGATCCGCTCTTCAACATAATTGGTTTGTCATTTGCCAATCATATGGTGACTCTAGAAAGATAGACATTAGTTTCTCTCCCAATTGGATCCCTAGAACTGCGAACAAAGCAGCTAATTAGCTCGCCAAGCACGTTGAGAAGAGGATGAGCCTCGTTAGTTGAGATTTTCATCCCCCATCCCCTTGTTTCTCTATTTGACGTAATGATGCGTTGGGTGTAAATCAGGGGTTGGTAACTTTATGTGGTTTTCCCCTGCTGCTTTGTATTCTGCTTTGTTGCAATGAAGTATTTTTTTGGGCCAAAAAATAAAATAAGCATGAGGGCAATACTTACTGAAATTAAGAATATTATGAAATGCTTATACATGCAATATATATATCTGACTTAGGCGTAAGTTATTATCCAATGGACATTAACAATTCATCTAACAAATCCCGGAGGATTATATATATATATTAAGATGAGCGCAATAGTCCAATACAAGCACAATGACTGATTCATCTAACAACAGACACGCACAATTCTTCTCTATAGAAGTATCCTCTTTCACCAATTATCAACAAAACAGCCATAATTCTACTCTCATTTTCTTAGGCGTATACAACAAGGAAAAGAAGGTTCAGTTCATCTTCTTTAATTTGCAATTACTTTGGAGGGGTAGTTGCAAACTTCCAGGTATATTTCGAGAGCATCCCATAATCTCGTTCCCCAGCAACTTCATAAGCAGGAACTGCATCAGAAATTTCCCTCACATCTTCATCTGTAAGCTTCACAGTCAGAGATGCAATGTTCTTTTCAAGGTTCTTGACTTTAGTTGTCCCTATTGTATCAAAGCAACATTTGATATAGCACTCAATCAGTAGAAATGATACATCTCGGGTTTACAAAAACTCTATCGTAATTAACAAGAATCTAGGTACTGTTAGTCCAGAAATGCTCATTAGGCCAACGATTGATAAACGGATGAATTGATTAAAAGAGTTATACAGAAATAGGCACTAAATATCTTACCTTTTTCCTCTTTCATTGATTGGAAATCTATAAGAGAAATAAGTGAAATCCAGAATAATCAATTGGTAGAATTGTGTTATGCATGTGATAAAGAAATTCATCAATCAACAGAAGAAGCAGATAGTAAACAACTCGTCATATATGCTGAATGTTGTTTGGGTACATGAGAAAAATGGAGAAGAAGAGAAGGAAAGTGAAGTAAGTTTGATATAGACCTAAGTCAAGGAATATGTCTAAATCAAACTTTCCCTTCTCCTCGATCAAAACATACACTTAAAAACCACCTTACCCAAAAGCTTAAGCTTTTAATTGAAGAGCATTATTTATTTACTAATGCGTTTAACACACTCCATCACATGAATGCCTTTTGAGCTTGAAGCATGGGCATAGCACAAGCTCACTATATCTTATACGAAGAATGGCGGTGACAAGGAATGAAACTCTGACTGCTTGGTCGCAGGGACTTTAATATCATATTAAATTCAAGTACTACTTTACTCTTAAGTGAAGGCTCAGATGGGCCACTTAATCATAAAAATTCTGATACAAAGTACTACTTCACTGTTAAGTAGGATTCATGATTGGTTTTTTTTAATATTTCTATCTCGAGCCAACAATAAACCCTTTTTCTTTTATAGGAAACGGTAAAGTCTTTAGATAAGTGTACAAGTGACACTACCTGGGATAGGAATTATATCATTGCCCTGATGCAGAAGCCATGCTAGAGCTAATTGAGCAGGAGTGCATGCATGCTTAGAAGCCATGTCAGAAAGTCGTTTGTATAAAAGCTTGTTCTTTTCCAGATTTTCTCCATTGAACCTTGGATGCATAGCCTGTTATAGAAAAAATATATAAAATTTCAAAAGCCAATCCTCAACAAGAGTAGAAGTATATAACTAATATAGTTATTCTTATAGGCATTTCTCCATTGTGGCATGATCCTACAGGTGCAATTCATGCAAACGTAAAACTGGCTGTTTACCAATATGCTTTGACTAGGTAAACTTTCCTCCACTGCCTTCCCTGCAAAAAAGCCATGACCAAGAGGGCTATATGCCACTATTCCAATCCCCAGTTCTCTGCAAGTGAAAAAAAAAATTGAGTAAGATAACTAACAATTTGACTATATGAAAAAATATTACAGTAACCTCTCTTATTTTTGCATAAGTATTAACTTGGCTTTTTGATGATCTGTGCTGGACTATCCTAGTAATTTGGTTCCTCAATTTTTACATCTATTTAGCTTTAGCCCAAGAAAATAAGTGCATGAGTTAATCTCCAAAAATGACAAATTCATTGTTAGTCCTTCCGGGATCCCCAGGAAATTAAAGACTCTTGTTAGTCATTCTATGTTGACAAAAAGACTCAGTGCAATGAATTTGTCATCTTTGATGACTAACTCAGGTAATCACTAATTTTAAGGAACTAAAGCTAAATAGCTATAACAATCAATGGAACAAATTCTTAGTTTAGCCATTTATGCCACGTTGAATAAGGCTATTGAGAGTTTTCCAGGAAGAAAAGTGCATAGAGTATGAGCTCTGCTAATTGTTATCTTAATAGCAGGGAGGTTTCAGTATAAGTGAGAATAGAGGGGATGTGAGTGGAGATTTTAAAACTTCAAGGGAGGTGAATGCAATTCACTCTAACAACCTTTCATTCAGATATTTTGCAAATAATCACTAACTTCAAACCATATCTAAGAAAGTTAGATAATAAATCAAATTACGAGACAAAAGAAGTCTATTTAAAAACCTGCATAGTGGAATTATCTCTTCTTCAATTTCACGGGTCCATAAAGAATATTCCATTTGCAAAGCAGTGATAGGATGAACAGCATGTGCTCTCCTTATGGTATCAGCATTAGCCTCTGACAACCCAATATATCTTATTTTCCCTTCATTTACCAGCTTTTTGAGCTCCCCTATCTTCCTTGTTGAGGTGAGTTTATAAACCACACGAGCATCCACAATTTAGAAGTAGTGAAAAGGTATGCATTACTCATAAAAGAAGAAATGCAACTAAAAACTTACAGTATCCTCAATCGGCACTGAAGTGTCAATTCGATGCTGATAATATAAATCAATATAACTAACATCAAGTCGCTTAAGACTAGCTTCACAGCATTCCCTTGCATATTCAGGGCTACCTTTCACACTGAATTGCATCCCATCAGATTGAATAATACCAAATTTAGTAGCCAATTGGACTTTTTCTCGAGGGAGTTCTTTTAAAGCCTAGTATTTGATGAAAAAACATCTATAAGCACATGAAATGTAGAGAAAGTTGCATTGACCTCAGTGTAAATCATTCTCAAATATAAATTAAAATATATTTAAGACTATTTTTTTTTCCCAGTACGTGATGGCTACAAACTAGCACTTATAATCAATTTGATGGGACACAGGTCATAGCCACTTCTAAAATTATATGAAGCACTATGATCTCCCTTTCTATTTTGTTCTTATGGTCTGGAGTGTTATCGGGCTTTACACAAAATTAAATATCTTCCTTGGACAATTACAAGGGCGTATTCCCTCATATCGATTTGGTGTATATAGGAATTATTTTCAGAGTGCTCTACAGTGATCTCCCTTTTAGTTGTTGACCCATGATTATACCTCTATTGGGGCTTGGTTGGTTTGAGCCAAACCTAACTTAGTCAAGTTGTATAAGCCAAACAGTTGGAGTTAATTTTAAGCCTACTGACTCAAATGTAGGGCCCAAGCCTGAAGTGCGACTTAGGCCAAATATATACATGGACTAGTCTAACCCATGAATATCCCTACCCATGATTTAACATACTGTTTAATGATAACTATTTTCAGCAATTAGAGTTAAGATGAAAATAGATTTACAGGTAGAAGGAATATGCAATACCTTGCCAACCATGATTTCATTATCATGTTTATCTCCATAAAGATCAGATGTATCAAAAAAGGTTATACCCTTACTGAATGCTTCTTTAATAACTGAGCATCCAGCTTCATGTGAGAGAGGGGCATTATAAATTCCAGATAGTCCTCCACATCCAAAACCCAGTCCAGAAACCTGCATTCCACGATATGATATAAACAGGAAGCACTTAATTTATCATTAGCTTTCAACAAGAGGCCATATAACCAAAGACTGAGTTAACGGAGAAAGGCAATAGTACCAAGCCATTCAAGATTAACAGTGTCTGCTGCGTGCTTAAGAACAAAACCCCACATGAAATTGGGGAAAAAAAACTTTTTTTTTTGGTTTACAAATAATTTATGAGATAAAATGGTTGTTCTAGTTCTTAAAGGAGAGGCCTTACAGTTAGTGGATACCTATTAACAAAGAACGAGAATCAAACCCAAAATTCTCTGTACTGGCTCGAACTGGTCAATTGAGTCAATGCTTGACGTTGAGAACAAGAAGTCCTACTATAAATGATGAAAAGTATATCTGGATGGCCCTTTGCCACAAGCCCTCATTAAATTGTTGACCAATGGTGAGACAATCTAAAGTCAGAAAAAAAACCCATAATTTCTGGAGATTGGATTCTCTCCATTCAGTGCGGGAACTGGACCTCATTTCCAACAAATCTGAGCCATCCAATTCATTAAGTAAATTTTGGGCTGTTTAATTGCATTTTCGTAATATTTGGTTTAAAAAACTTGTAGACATCAAAAACTTTAATTGTAAAAAAAAAAAAAAAAATTTTGAGGACAAAATATTTTAATTTTAAAAAAATTACATTCTGAAAATTTTTTAATTGTAATGACAAATTTTTTAATTATAAAAAAATATTTATTATAAAAGATTTTAAATTTTAAAATTATCTTAAAAATTTAACAGATTAAGAATTTACCCGTTGAATTAAAACTTTTCATCCTCACAATTAAAATTTGTCCGGTTAAAATATTTTAACTTTTTAAAAATTTTTCTTACAGATAAGATTTTTATTTTTGATTAAAATGTCTTATTTCTACGAAAATAAATTGTTTTTAATCAAACGCCATCCATATGCAATCAAACAGTCCAAAATTTATGGATGGCTCAGTTTTGTTGGAAATGAGGTAGTTTCCGCGTTGAAGGGAGAGACTCCGTTCTCTAATCTCTGGTGATGCAAACGAAAGTTATATTGAGAAGCAAGAGAAATCGCCATAAATGCTAAGATCGTAGCTATCCGAGGAAAAGCCTTGGAGATTCTGCAGCAAATCTCAGAGCTATTGAGGATGCGTGAGCTCTGGTGATGACTCTAGCACTACTGAGCCAGAGCTTGTTCCTCTCATTGTTAAATTGTAGCAAATAGCAATCAATGTGCAAAACGATAAACTGGTTCGACAAAACACTCATACAGTTTGGACAACTTTGGATTAAGATCAAAGCAGGAAATTTACCTCTAAGCCTTGACTACCCAGTTTCACTCTTGGGACTTGCACTTGATTCTTGTCCATCTCCGATGCTGCAGAGCTTTGCGGAAGAAGAAGATGCTACAATGAAGCATTAAAAAGAAAAGTGTCTTTTTCTCCCACCAACTACCAATAGCGTATCGCAATATCGATTCAATCATTGAGCTGGCAGATGGTTGGCGTGGGATAGGAATGTTGATGGTACGTTTCCGAAGTGGAAAAGCGAGGGAAAAAAGTGCGGATGGGAAGAGAAAAAAATGTGTTTTATATATTTTTTATTCTGTGTACCATTTTTTTTATTTGAAAGATATTTTGGTTTAGTACCACATTATTTATGGATACCAGGGAATCCAAATTAGTGGGGCTTCTTAGATATTTAGTTAAAATAATATTTATTCTTTAAATTTTATTTATTATTTTAAATTAAGTTGATATGACAGCAGTTGGTACGGGATGTGAAGTTGATGGTACGTGTCTAAAGTGGAGAAGGAAAAGAAAAAAATAAGGGTAAAAACATGTTTTATATATATTTTTATTGTTGCATCATTTTTTTCCAAAAACATTTTAGTTTAATACTTCATTTATAAGAAAATCCAAATTAGCGGGATTTCTTAGATATTTAGTTAAAAATAATATTTTGTTCTTTAAAATTTATTTATCATTTTAAATTAGTCCTTAAAATTATTTGAAAATGACCAAATTGATTTTAAATGTATTGTTTAAGCATTGTGATAGTAAAAAAGATAAAATTTGAGAAAAATTTAAAATTTAAAAATAATACATAAAATTAAGGGATGAAAATATTATTTTAACTAAATTTTTTCTTTTGGTTTTGTGAATATATTTGGAAGATGAGAAATTAAAAGAGCTAAGGAAAAATGATAAAATGGAAAACAATTTCCTTTATTCAACAGTTTAAAATTTGAGAACAAAAGAAATGACGGGAAACAATATCGCCTCCTTTCCTCAGAAGTTACATTCTTGCCTATTGTTGCGTCGAAAAGAAAAAAAATAATTTCCTTTAGTTCAAATTCTTTGGTAAAGGAGGAGAACAATTTGATTTTGTTTTTTAATTTTTTAAATTTTATTTTTTATCATCTAAATGAAATTCACAAGAAAATTTTAAAAAATGATATAACAAATTTAAATTTATAATTTTTTTCCTTTTCTTTTTCTAATTAATTATTTAAACAATATCAAGATAAAGTTATACATATGTGTGCGTCCTTTTCCTTCCTGTGTTATTCATTCCATCTCTTTCTCTAGAACTTTCAAACATAAAAAGCCACGAGAAAATGTGATAAAATATAAAATTTTTATTTGTATAATTTAATTTTCATAAAATGTACGTATTAAGGATTTATTTCTTCCACAAAGCAAACATTTATAAGTTTTGATAGCTTTTATCGTTGATTGAATAAATTATTTCATAATGTCGCAAGCACGTCCTGGTTTTCTAATCTCAAACTTCATCATGTAATTAAAAATAATTACACTAATACTTTATACAATCTTTCGCATGTTTTAAATCGGAACGGCATTGGATCACCTATACGAGTTTTTTTTATTTGTGATCCAATGACACTAAGTATAATGATAAAGGATGAGTTTATTTTTTACTATAAAAATTCTTAATTTCATTACACACATACGTCAGTATGCCGTCTAATTTAATCATGTTATCAGTAGATGAAAATAGTAATGCTAATTTTAAATATCACAGAGTTCCTTGTATATATATTCTTAATCTTGAGCGGCATGCCTTCCTTTTATTTTGCCCGCAATGACACTTATTGACATATAAAGTAAAGTGACTATGGATGCTTCATCCGTCATAATCTTGTTTTTGTCATATATCCCCCATCCTTCGGTGTCTTAGAGAAAATTTTAGGTGCACCTCCTTGTCTTTGCGCTCAAGATAGGTTGAATGAGCTAATATAATTATAACAAGGTGAACCAAAAGCTAAAATTTAGAATAAATTACTGAAATCTTCTTTAAATTTTACTTAAATTACATAAATATTTTTTATTTTAAAAAATATTTATGTAATTTTTATTTTTTATGAAAATTTTTTTCTATAAAAAATATGTAAAATAATATTTTAATTAAAACAGATATGTATTTAAATTAACAAAAGATATTTTAGTAAAAAATGAAAATTGAGTTAACATATAACCCAATTTTTTTTATTTTAAGAGAAGTATTTATATATTTTAAAAACAAAAAAATGTAATTTTATCAAAGTTCAAAAAATTCTGCATAATTTATTCTAAGATTCAATGAAACATCAATTTTAAAGAATTTTTATCATGGAAGCACGGATACGGTGATTTTGTAGGGTACAAACATACTCCGTACGTTTCTTTTTTTTCCATACATTTTGAAACGTTTCTTCCTGTACCGAAACAGCTCCGAAATTGCTTCGAAAAGGCTGTGAAAAGTTGCGACATTAAACGATGCCGTTTGGTGTCTCATTTAAGCGTGGTGTGCTAATCCGTCGAACACATCACTTCTCCTTCGCCTTTGTTTTTCTAGATTGTTGCTGCGTCTCGCCGTGCATCGCCCACCGTCACTCATCTCCTCCCTCCGTGTTGTGTCATATTCTCTGGCAAACTGTTCGTTCCTCCGTTGTCTTCTCTTACCAGTGGCAAGTACGTCTTCTTCTCCGGTGGCAAAGCCTTTGTTTTCATTTTTTTTTAAACTTGAATGTCTTCTTCTTCATTGTGTCCGTTCCTCCATTGGGATTCATTGATTCTTGTTGGTGTTTGTTGATTGCAAATCTGATTGTTTAGATGTTATTATGCTTCTGATTGGTTGATTTTTTTTTTTTTAATTAGGATACATTCTAAAACCAGAAACGGAAACCTAAGAAGCACGGTTTGAATGCAGACTAAAAATCATATATTGTCTTTTTGTTATGTCTGAAGTTGCTAATTATATATATAATTATATAGATATATATTTTTTCTTATACCTGTATTTTATACTTGATACATATACCCATATCAGTGCTTTTTAGATTTTTATTAACGCGTCCCATTGCAATTCTCTTGAGTGTAAAGAATCTCGCCTAACAGCAGATTTCAATGCACATTCGCATCAACTAAAAAAATCCGTAAACGTCTCAAAAAAGAAGACATCAATTTGCAATTACAACAAGAAAGAAGGTTCAGTTCATCTTCTTTAATTTGCAATTACTTTGGAGGGGTAGTTGCAAACTTCCAGATATATTTTGAGAACATATCATATTCTCGTTCCCCAGCAACTTCATGAGCAGGAACTACATCAGAAATTTCCCTCATATCTTCATCTGTAAGCTTCACAGTCAGCGATGCAATGTTGTTTTGAAGGTTCTTGACTTTAGTTGTCCCTATTGTATCAAAGCAATATTTGATATAGCACTCAATCAGTAGAAATGACACATCTCGGATTTACAAAAACTCTATCGTAATTGACAAGATCGTAGGTACTGTTAGGCCAGAAATGCTCATTAGGCCACCGATAGATAAACGGATAAATGGATGAAAAGTGTTATGCAGAAATTAAGTACGAAATAAGTACTAAATATCTTACCTTTTTCCATTTTCATTGATTGGAAATCAATAAGAGAAATAAGTGAAATCCAGAAGAATAAATTCGTAGAATTGTGTTATGCATGTGATAAAGAAACTCATCAATCAACAGAAGAAGCCGACAGTAAACAACTCATCACATATGCTGAATGTTGTTTTGGTACAAGTGGAGAATGGAGAAGGAGAGAAGGAAAGTGAAGAAGTTTGATTTAGATCTAAGTGAAGGAATATGTCTAAATCAAACCTTCCCTTCTCCTCAAACAAAACATACCTTAAAGACCACTTTATCCAAAAGCTTAAGCCTTTAATTGAAGAGCATTATTGGTTTTACTAATACATTTAATACACTCATCACATGAATGCCTTTTGAGCTTGAAGCATGGGCATAGTGCAAGCTCACTATATCTTATATGAAGAATGGGGTTGACAAGGAATGAAACTCTTGAATGTTTGATTATAGAGACTCTGATACCATATAAAATTCAAGTTCTACTTTACTTGTAAGTGAAGGCTCAGATTGGCCACTTAATCATAGAAATTCTGATACAAAGTACTACTTGAATGTTAAGTGTGACTCATGATTGGTTTTTTTAATATTTCTATCTCTAACTAACAATAAACTCTTTTTCTTTTATAGGAAACAGTGAAGTATTTTAAGTGTACAAGTGACACTACCTGGGATAGGAATTATATCATTGCCCTGATGCAGAAGCCATGCCAGAGTTAATTGAGCAGGAGTGCATGCATGCTTAGAAGCCATGTCAGAAAGTCTTTTGTATAAGAGCTTGTTCTTTTCCAGGTTTTCTCCATTGAACCTTGGGTGCATAGCCTGTTAACAGAAAAAATATATTAAATTTCAAAAGCCAATCCTCCGCAGGAGTAGAGGTAATATAACTGATCCAGTTATTCTTATAGCAATTTCTCCCTGGTGGTACGATCCTACAAGTGCAAATTCATGCAAACTTAAAACCGGCTGTGTACCAATATGCTTTGACTAGGTAAACTCTCCTCCACTGCCTTCCCTGCAAAAAAGCCACGACCAAGAGGGCTATATGCCACTATTCCAATCCCCAGTTCTCTGCAAGTAAAATTAAAAAAGAAAAAAAAGAAAATTGAGTAAGATAACTAACAATTTGACTATATGAAAAAATATTACAGTAACCTCTCTTATTTTAGTATAAGTATTAACTTGGCCTTTCCGCGGTCTGTGCTGGACTAGTCTAATAATTTGGTTCCTCAATTGTTTCATCTATTTAGCTTTAGCCCAAGAAAATAAGAGCATGGGTTAGTCCCCAAAAATAACAAACTCATTCATTGTTAGTACTTGTTAGTCCTTCCGGCATCGCTAGGAAGTTAAAGACTCATGTTAGTCATTCTATGTTGACAAAAAGACTCAGCTGCAATGAATTTGTCATCTTTGATGACTAACTCAAGCAATCACTGATTTTAAGGAACTAAAACTAAATAGCTATAACAATCAATGGACCAATTTTTTCGTTTAGCCATTTATGCCACACTGAATAAGGCTATTGGGAGTTTTCCAGTAGGAAAAGTGCATAGAGTATGATCTTTGCTAATGAGTATCTTAATAGAAGGGAGGTTTCAGTATAAGTGAGAATAGAGGGGATGTGAGTGTAGATTTTAAAACTTCAAGGGAGGTGAATGCAATTTACTCTAACAACTTTTCATTCAGATATTTTGCAAACAATGACTAACTTTAAACCATATCTAAGAAAGTTAGATAACAAATCAAATTACAAGACAAAAGAGGTCTATTTAAAAACCTGCACAGTGGAATTATCTCTTCTTCAATTTCACGGGTCCATAAAGAATATTCCATTTGCAAAGCAGTGATAGGATGAACGGCATGTGCTCTCCTTATAGTATCAGCATTAGCCTCTGACAACCCAATATATCTTATTTTCCCTTCATTTACCAGCTTTTTGAGCTCCCCTATCTTTCTTGTTGAGGTGAGTTTATAAACCACACGAGCATCCACAATTTAGAAGTAGTGAAAAGGTATGCATTACTCATAAAAGAAGAAATGCAACTAAAAACTTACAGTATCCTCAATTGGCACTGAAGTGTCAATTCGATGCTGATAATATAAATCAATATAACTAACATCAAGTCGCTTAAGACTAGCTTCACAGCATTCCCTTGCATATTCAGGGCTACCTTTCACACTGAATTGCATCCCATCAGATTGAATAATACCAAATTTAGTAGCCAATTGGACTTTTTCTCGAGGGAGTTCTTTTAAAGCCTAGTATTTGATGAAAAAACATCTATAAGCACATGAAATGTAGAGAAAGTTGCATTGACCTCAGTGTAAATCATTTTCAAATATAAATTAAATTATATTTAAAACTAGTTTTTTCCCCATTAGGTGATGGCTACAAACTAGTACTTATGTTATAATCAATTTCTTGAGACACAAGTACAAGTCATAGCCACTTCTAAAATTATATAAAGCATTATGATCTCCTTTTCTATTTTGTTCTTGTGGTCAGAAGTGCCCTCCAGCTTTACAGATAATTAAATATCTTCTTTGGACAATTATAATGACAATAAGACTTTATGACATAATCGACCCCACTTAGACTTAATATTATTATTGTTGTGGACAATCACAAGAGCATATTCCCTCGTATGAATTTGGTATATATAGGAATTATTTCCAGAATGCCCTACAGTGATCGGCCTTTTAGTTATTCACCCATGATTATACCTATTTGGGAGCTTGGTAGCCAAACCTAACTTGGTCAAGTTGTATAAGCCCAATAGTTGGAGTTAATTTTAAGCTCATTGACCCCAGTGTTGGGCTCGAGCTTGAACCCGCTTAGTTAGGTCAAATATACGCCTGGACCAGTCTTACCCACGAATATCTCTTTCCATAATTTCCATACTATTTAATGATAACTATTTTCAGCAACTAGAGTTAAGATGAAAATAGATTAACAGGTAGGAGGAATATGCAATACCTTGCCAACCATGACTTCGTTATCATGTTTATCTCCATAAAGATCAGATGTATCAAAAAAGGTTATACCCTGACTGAATGCTTCCTTAATAACTAAGCATCCAGCTTCATGTGAGAGAGGGACATTATAAATTCCAGATAGTCCTCCACATCCAAAACCCAGTCTCAAAACCTGCATTCCACGAAATATATAAACAGGAAGCACTTAATTTATCATTAGCTTTCAACAAGAGGTCATATAACCAGACTAAGATAATGGAAAAAGGCAACAGTGCCAAGCTATTCAAGATTAACCGTGCCTGCTGCATGCTTAAGATCATAAACCCACATGTAACTGGGGGGAAAAGGGACCCCCCCCTTTTTTTTTTTTTTTTGGTTTACAAGTAATTTATGAGGTAGAATGGTTGTTCTAGTTCTTAAAGAAGAGGCCTTACAATTAGTGGACACTTGCGAACAAAGTATCAGAATCAAACCCAAAATTCTCTGTATTGACTTGACCTTGTCAATTGAGTCAATACTTGATATTGAGAGAAAGAAGTCCTACTGTAAATGATGAAAAGTGTATCTAAATTGTTGACCAATGGTGAGACAATCTAAAGTCAGTACTTGGGGGGAAAAAATCATAATTTTTGGAGAACGGATTCTCTCCATTTAATGTGGGAACTGAACCTCATTTCCAACAAATCTGAGCCATCCAATTCATCAGGTAAATTTTGGACTGTTTAATACCATTTTGGTAACATTTGATAAAAATATTTTGTAGAGAGATGAAAAAAACTTTAGTTGTGAGGTTAAGAATTTTAGTTGGGAGAAAAAATTTTAATTTTGAGGACAAAATATTTTAATTTAAAAAAAATTACATTTTAAAATTTTTAATTATAAATAAAAAATTTAATTTTAAATAAAAATATTTATTATAAAAATTTTTAAATTTTAAAAATATTTTAAAAGTCTAATGAAACAAAAATTTATTTTTCTAATTAAAATTTTCATCCTCACAACTAAAACTCTCTTATAATTAATAGTTTTTAATCTATTAAATTTTTTTTTGCCATAACTAAAACTTTTATCTTTTAATTAAAATTTTTTATCTTTGCAAAAAAAAAAAATATATTCTCTTGTCGTCCAAATGCGATGAAACGGCCCAAAATGTATGGATGGCTCAGATTTGTTGGAAATAAGGTGCAGTTTCCAAGTTGAAGAGAGAGACTCCGTTCTCTAATTTCTGGGGACGCAATGCAACGAAAGTTATATTGAGAAGCAAGAGAAATCGCCATAAATACTAAGATCGGAAGTATCCGAAGAAAAAGCTTGAGGATTTTGAGGCAAATCTCGGAGCTATTGAGGATCCTTACTGATGAACAAAGAAGCAGGGAAAAGGGTAGAAGAAGAAGAAGAAAGAAGAGAGGAAGAGAGAGGAAGAGATTTAGGAGAATATCTTCATAATACCATAGCCATCTAACGACTCTAATACATCCCTTTTATAACGACACGGAAGCAACGGAAGCAACGAACTTACAGTTATAATGAAATGAATAACAGAACTTCACTAAGACAGAGAAAGACTTAAAGACCTTCGAAAATGAAACTCATCGTATCAACATTCCCCGCCTTAACATCACCCTTGACCCCAAGGGTGCACATGTGAAGCAAACTCAGGAAACTTGCGTTGAATATCAAACCATAGTTCCCATGTGGCATCCTCTGGAAACTCGTCCTTCCATTGAATCAGAACCTGAGTGACAGCATGACGATTCTTTTGAATCATACGATGGTCCACAATTGCTAGAGGATATTTGGCACTCTTGGAGGAAACATACTCATCAGGCAATGGTTGAGCTGGCACATTTGGGTTAGGACACCGCTTGAGTAGAGAGACGTGGAAGGTAGGATGAATTTTGGAAGTGGGAGGTAGCTGCAATGTATAAGCAACAGTTCCAACCTTAGCCACAATCTGAAAGGGACTAAAATAACGAGGAGATAGCTTCTGAGAGGCTCGTCTCTGCACGGTTAGCTGACGATAAGGTTGCAACTTTAAGAAAACCCAATCTCCTAACTGAAAATCTCTTTCAGAACGATGTTTATCAGCTTGCTGTTTCATCCTATTAGCAGCTACAGCCAGATTATTCTTCAAGACTCTCATCATATTTTCTCTGGCTACAAAGCTGCGATCAATAGCGTCTAATGCAGACTCTTGCGGCATATATGGTAAGTGAATGGGAGGAGGCTGTCCGTATAAGACTTCATATGGAGTACACCCAGAAGCTGAATGATGCGTGGTATTATACCACCACTCTACCAATGGTAGCCACCTTGCCCAATCCTTTGGTGTTTGCTAAGTAAAACTGCGCAAGTATTGTTCTAAGCATCTGTTAAGCACCTCACTCTAACCATCAGTTTGAGGATGATATGATGAAGATAAATTCTGAGTCACCCCCAACTTGTTCAAAAACTCTCGCCAAAATCTGCTGGTGAACAATGGGTCACGATCATTGATGATGTTGGACGGAGCACCGTGCAGTTTATATACATTATCCAAAAACAATTAAGCCAACTGAGCTACAGAGAAAGGATGAGACAAAGCAAGGAAATGGGCATATTTGCTAAACCTGTCTACAATTACCCAAATGGTGTCTTTACCATATGATTTTGGCAACTTCTTTATAAAATCCATAGCAATGCTCTGCCATACACCATTAGGTATTGGCAATGGTTGTAAGGTTCCTGGAGAAGCGACATTTTCATACTTACAGTGTAAACAAGTATCACATTTCTCGAGAAAAGCTCGAATATCTCGGGTCATTCCTTTCCAATAAAAGAGAGACTTAATCCTCTTAGTAGTTGCTTTAACCCCTGAATGGCCTCCTTGAGGCGATGAATGCAGCCATTCCAAGATCTTCTGTTTCAACTGAGATTGAGAAGGACCAATCACAAGGCGATTTTTTCTGGTTAATAAACCTGACTGCCATTTATATTTGGGATGCCTATTATCGTCTAATTCTTTATCTAATATGATGTCTTTCAAAGTGTCATCAACATTCCATTGCTATTTGATGGCTTCCCATAGTTCAGTTGAGACAGTGGAAATGCTCAATTGCAATAGCTCCCCATGACAAGCTCTAGAAAGAGCATCTGCTACAGCATTATCCTTACCCTTCTTATAAGTGATAGTATACTGCAAACCCATTAACTTTGTAATCCAGCTATATTGTGCAGGAGTAGACAAACATTGCTCAAGTAAAAACTTGAGACTTTTCTGGTCAATGAGAATAGTAAACGGCTGAATACTCAAATATTGGTGCCATTTGCCTACAGCGAACACAATTGCCAGTAGCTCTCTATCATAAACAGACAGAAGCCTATGTCTTGGAGAGAGAACCTTACTTACATATGCAATTGGATGGCCAATTTGCAATAATACAGCTCCTATCCCAATGCTAGATGCATCAGTTTCAACAGTAAATGGTTGCTGCAAATTTGGTATGGCTAACACTGGTGCATTAGTCAATGCCGATTTAAGTTGTTTGAATGCGGATTTAGCCTCAGAGTTCCAAACAAAACTATCCTTTTTAAGAAGATTAGTAAGAGGTCTTGCTATGACACCATAGTTTCTAATAAAGCGTCTGTAATACCCAGATAATCCAAGGAAACCTCTTAATTCTCTAATCGATTTAGGAACTAGCCATTAAGCTACTGCATCTATCTTATCAGGATTTGCTGACACTCCTTAAGGAGTTATTATGTGCCCCAAATAATCAATTCTGCTAGTTGCAAAAGCACATTTGCTTTGCTTCACAAAAAATTGATGATGCCGCAAAACAGTGAAGACTTCTCTCAAATGCATCACATGATCATTCAAATCACAGCTATAAACCAATATATCATCAAAAAACACAAGCATATACTTTCTCAACATTTTCTCAAAAATTGCATTCATAATGCCTTGAAAGGTAGATGGAGCATTAGTTAAGCCAAATGGCATAACTAAGTACTCGTAATGACCTGCATGAGTTTAAAAAGCCGTTTTGAAAACATCCTCTTCCTTCATTCTGATCTGATGATAGCTGGCTCTTAAATCCAATTTTGTAAAAATAATTGCTTTGCCCAATTCATCAAGTAGATCTTCAATGATAGGAATAGGAAACTTGTTAGGCACGGTAGTCTTATTTAATGCCCTATAGTCAACACACATTCGCCAACTCCCGTCTTTCTTCTTTACCAGCACCACTGGGGAAGCAAAAGGCGAATTACTATGCTGTATGATCCCTAACCCAAGCATTTCCTTGACCAAATTATCAATAACATCCTTTTGCATAGCAGGATATCTGTATGGTCTCATGCTTACAGGGTTAGTCCCTTCTTTCAGCATTATTTGATGATCATGTCCTTCTCTTTTTGGAGGTAGCCCTTTCGGTTCTGCAAATACATCAGCAAACTCTTCCAACATATGGATAATTTTTGCAGGAACAGTCTTGGGTTGAGACGCATCCAAACTGCAACAATGATTGCCCTGACAGTAAGGTATTAATTGTAGCATGTAAGCAACGGGCTGTGAATTCATAAGCTTCAAAATTTTATCCTCATTCACCACACGACTCTTATTTTCACCATTGGCAATGAGTTTAACTGACTTTCCCTTCCACATGAATTCCATTGTTAGATTTTTACAATCCAACTAAATAATTCCTAACTCCCGCATCCACTGCATGCCCAAGACCATATCACAACCTACCAATGGCAATAAAATGACATATGCCTCGAACTCTACTCCTTGGGTCATCCACTTTAACCCTTCACAGCTTCTTCTACCCCGTAACTTTTCTCCATTAGCTACCGTCACAGTTACTGTTTCAATAAGCTGACAATTCCATACCATAATGTCACCAATTGCAGCATCAAGAAAATTGTGAGTACTCCCTGTGTCTATGAGGATATGCAAAAGTAGCTTGCCACATTTACCAAGGACTCTCATAGTACGATAAGTTGGACCACCAGTCAAAGCATTCAAAGATATCACAGGCTCATCATTTTGGGTTGAAGCACTTTGACTATTTTCTTCTGGATCATAAGTGATTAACTGTAATTCACTGCCTTCATCACAATTATCCTCTACCTCCATCAAATACACTTGCGTCTTCTTCCTCTGTGTACACTGGTAGCCAGGCACAAACTTCTCATGACAAAAGTAACACAAATTTTTACTTTTATGCTTATCCATCTCTTCTGGAGTTAACCTCTGTTTAAATCTCACAGCTGGTCTTCCCAAAATTCCCTTCTGTACCTCAGGAACCCGAGCAACATGCCACTTTCTTTCCACAGGAGCCATAGCCTTGCTCCTATCATAGGTATAGCCTTGACTCTTGTTTACAGGAACTAATGCCTTCTTTTCTTCTAACAATAAGAGGCTTAGTTCTTTCTTTAGTAATTGTAAATTAGAGTCTTGCAATTTGGCTAACCGTGAAGCTTCTAATTGTGTTTGAGGTTGTAAAATTTTAACTCCAGAAGCCAACTCAGGTTTTAAACCAGCAAGAAAGCAACTAAGTTTTTGTGGCTCACTTAAATCCAACTTACATACCAGGTTGTCATATTGAGTTTGATAATCAGCTAACGATCCTTCTTGTCTGAGTTGCATAAGCTCCTCCATAGGATCATCATACATAGGCCCGAACCTAACTTTTAATGCCTCTACAAGTTGATTCCAGTTCAACCTTCCTCTACTTTGCTCAAAATGACGAAACCATTTATGTGAGTCTTCGTCCATCGATAAACTAGCCAACACTACTTTATTAACTTCTGGTGTACCATCTAATAAAAAAAAATCTTTCGCATTTCACCGCCCAGCCAGTCACATCATTAGAAGTAAATTTTGGAAAATCAACTTTGGTAAACCGCGTAGGAAGTTGATATTCATTATCTCCTTCGTGATAATTTGCACGGACATTATCTGTGCGCAAATCTGCACGATTGTTCTCTCCACGAATGCCATAGTTCGTCCGAGCTGCATTTAGTGCCATCAATTCGGTAATCTGGAGTGATACGCCACGTAGCACTCCCTGCATATCCATTATCTGTTGTTCCACACCGGCAACACGTGTGTTCAGTTCTGAACTAATCCTATCTTCAATCTCATGCATGCTAGTTTGTGATCTTGTCGCATTTGCCATTTGGATCGTTTGCTCTGATACCATTGATGAACAAAGAAGCAGGGAAAAGGGTAGAAGAAGAAGAAGAAGAAAGAAGAGAGGAAGAGATTTAGGAGAATATCTTCATAATACCATAGCCATCTAACGACTCTAATACATCCCTTTTATAACGACACGGAAGCAACGGAAGCAACAGACGCAACGAACTTACAGTTATAATGAAATGAATAACAGAACTTCACTAAGACAGAAAAAGACTTAAAGACCCTCGAAAATGAAACTCATCGTATCACTTGCGCTCTGGTGATGACTCTAGCACTATTGAGCCATGCTTGTTCCTTTTATTGTTAAATTGTAGCAAATAACCATCGATGGGCAAAACAATAAACTGGTTCGACAAAACAGCCATACAATTTGAACCACTTTGGATTAAGATCAAAGCAGGAAACTTACCTCTAAGCCTTGACTACCCAGTCTCACTCTTGGGACTTGCACTTGAGTGTTGTCCATTTCCGATGCTGCAGAGCTTTGCGGAAGGAGAAGATGCTACAACGAAGCATTTAGAAGAAAAGTGTCATTTTCTCCCACCAACAGCCAATAGCATATCGCATTCAAGCATTGACCTGAGAGAAAGTTGGTGGTTGGTACGTCCTGGTGTGCGTACCATCTGGGTCCCCATTATATATATATATATATATATATTAAAATTTAAATTTTTTTTTATTTTATAAAATATAAAATATAAAATATAAAATAATTTTATAACTGATAATTATTAAAAATATATATTTTTTATAAAAAAAATAAAATAAATTTATAAAATCTAAATGGTTCAAATTGGAATGTGTATCCCCTAATTCACACAGCACGTTCGGTAAGGAAGGAGGGGAAAGTGAAATAAAAAAAGAAAAATTTGTGAAAATGTCAATTTTATTTTTTTAATTGTTATTCAACTATTATTTAATGTTACTTATTATTTCTTTCGTCTTATACATAAAAAAATAAATAAATAATTTATAAAAATTAAAAAAATTAAAAAAATAATTAATCTTTTTAATTTTGTCATAAATAAAAATTATTTTTTTAAAAACATTCCTATTTAATGTATACACTGTCTTCTTAAAATTAATGACAGTTACTATTTATAATTTAAAAAATTTATTTAATAAAAGATATAATTAAAATACTATAACTAATATATTAAATAATAGTGGTTTGTTTCTTATATTTTAAATTAAATCAAATTTTAAAAAAGTCTCTTACATATATGAGATTAGAGGAAGTAGTTATTATTACTCAATCATTAAAAGTTAAGATATTATAGGTATTTTTTATTTATAAAATTATTTTTTTTATTTTTATTTTCATACCTAATTTTTTTTGTTCCAAATGGACTGACAAAAAATTCAAGTTTAAAGTAGTATCGGATATGGATGTCGATGGTATGTGTCTAATGTGGAGAAGGAGAAGAAAAGAAAAAAAAATTACATGAACTTAAATTTTATAAAATTCATAATAAAATTTTAAAAAATTAATATTATTTTTAAAGATCAAAATTACTACTAAATTTTAAAAAAATTACTATTAGATTTAAAAAAATTATTATTAAGTTTTAGAAAAGTTATAATTTAAGTAACTTTAGTATTTAAAACTTAATAGTAATTTTCTTAAATTCTTGTTACAAGTGGTAGTAATTTTAGTCTTTGAAGATAATTTTAATTTTTATAGTCTTTTATTGTAAATTTTATAAAATTTGAATCTTTAAATGTAATTTAAAAAAAAAAAGAACAAATGAAAAGGGTAAAAACATGCTTTTATATGTATGTGTGTGTATATATATTTGTGTCATTTTTTCCAATAACATTTTAGTTTAATACTTTATTATTTAGTAATATAAGAAAATCCAAATTAGTGGGGTTTCTTAGATATTTTAGTTAAAATAATATTTTATTTATCATTTTAAATTAGTCCTTAAAATTATTTTAAAATGACCAAATTGATCTTAAATTTATTCTTTAAGCATTGTATATGATTGTAAAAAAATTAAAGTTCGAGACAAATTTAAAATTTAAGAAATTATTTAAAGATAATAAATAAAGTTAAGGGATGAAAATATTATTTTAAGCTAAATTTTTTTCTTTTGATTTTGTGAATATATTTGGAAGATGAGAAATTAGAAGAGCTAAAGAAAAATGATAAAAAGGAAAACAATTTCCTTTATTTAACAGTTTAAAATTTGAGAAGAAGAGAAATGTCGAGGAACAATATCTCCTCCTTTCCTCAAAAGCTACATTATTGCCTTTTGTTGCTTCAAAAAGAAAAAAAAATTCCTTTCGTTCAAATTCTTTGGTAAAGGAGGAGAACAATTTGATTTTGTTTTTAAATTTCGCATATTTTGTTTTATTTTATCATTCAAATGAAATTCACAAGAAAATTTATAAAAATACTATTATAATTTTAAATTTATTATTTTTCCTTTTAATTTTTTAATTAACTATTTAAATGATATCAAAATAAAATTTTTTTTTTATTTTTTCCTTTCGTTCAAATTCTTTGGTAAAGGAGGAGAATAATTTGATTTTGTTTTCAAATTTTGTATATTTTGTTTTTTTATCATCCAAATGAAATTCACAAGAAAATTTATGAAGATAATATTATAATTTTAAATTTATTAATTTTATTTTTCTTTTTTAATTAATTACTAAAAAATATCAAAATAAAAGTTATACATATTTGTGTGTCCTCTTCCTTCCTATATTATTCATTCCATCTCTTTCTCTAGAACTTTCAAACATAAAAAGCCACGAGAAAATGTCATCAAATGTAAATTTTTTATTTGTATAATTTATTTTTCATAAAATGTACATATTTAGGATTTATTTCTTCTACAAAGCATACATTTTTAGGTTTTGATAGCTTTTATCGTTGTTTGAATAATTTATTTCATAATGTCGCAAGCACGCCCTGGTTTTCTAATCTCAAACTTTATCATGAAATTAAAAATAATTACAATAATACTTTATACAATAGTTCGCAAGTTTTAAATACTAACGCCATTGGATCTCCTATGCAAATTTCTTTTATTGGTGATCCAATGACACTAAATATAATTATAAAGGATGAGTTTATCTTTTAGTATTAAAAACTCTTAATATCTTTACACACACACATGAGTATCCCCTCTAATTAATCATATGTTATTCGGCAGATGAAAAATAGTATTGGTAATTACTAAATACGTAAAATAGCACTACATTTTAAATATCAAAGAGTTCCTTGTATATATTCTTAATCTTGAGTGGCATGCCTTCCTTTTATTTTGCCCACAATGACACTTATTGACGTATAAAGTAAAGTGACTATGAATGCCCAGGATGTTCATCGTCATAATCTTGTTTGCCATATATCCTCATCCTTCTGCCTAATGTTAGGTGCACCAAGATAGGTTGAATGAGCTAATATAATTATAACAAGGTGAACCAAGAGCTAAAATTTAGAATAAATTACTGAGACTTTCTTTAAATTTTACTTAAATTACATAAATATTTTTTATTCTAAAAATATACATTTTAATTTAATTTTAAATTTTTTTATAAAAAAATGTAAAATAATATTTTAATTAAAAGGGATAAGTATTTAAATAAATAAAAGATATTTATTAAAAAATAAAAATTTAATTAAAATATAACCCACTTTTTTATTTTACAAGAAGTATTTATATATTTTAAAAATAAAAAATTATGTAATTTTATCAAAATTCAAAAAATTTTGCATAATTTATTCTAAGATTTAACAAAAAACCTATTTTAATACGTTTTTATTAACGCCTCCCATCGCAATTCTCGAGTGTAAAGAATCTCGCCTAACAGCAGATTTCAATGCGCATTCGCATCAACTCTAATCATCTGTAAACATCTCAAAAACGAAGACATCAATTTTCAATTTGTAGGGTCATGAGTTCGATACTCTCGTATATCCAACAAATAAAATAAAATAAAAAGGCATCTGCTATCTCTTCTGTTTCTATAATCATTAGTTGAGGAGACCTGTGGTCGGCCCCGTCAAGTGAAACTAGAGGTCGCCAACCAAGGCATATATGCCTTGCCCTGACATTTTTTGAATCTAATTGCAAGCAGAATGAGTTATGGTTCTTGAACGACCTAAAATGTCTTATTCTACTCCGAACATTTGAGAAAAAATAAACTCCTATCTTATAAAGATCGTAGTATTGTACCACAAGGTTAAATGAACTCTGTAGATAGAAAATTCAGGAAAGGAAATATAAAAACCCTTTTCGAGTTTTAAATATAAATCACATCTCTGTTGGAAAGAAAGAAAATAATATTCACCAGCGTCATATTGTTACACAGAGAACACATCTCTAAACCTAACCCTTCCGCTAAAACAGGCAACCATAATGTTAACCAGGAGACTCAAACACGGTTATAGGCCACTGACTTGCTGAAAAGCCGCCGGATGTATACGACTTGCAGAGTACTAACAAGAGCCAGTAGAAGGTACTCTCCTACCGTGTAGAATATAACACGCTTTCGGGTGCTCTCGTTTGCTGCATCATAAACAAATAGGAAGTTGAGTCATATGATGGAAGCAGCTGTGTACTTAAGTACTATCTTGAGTTTTGGTAATGGTATCAAAACTGACAAAGCAGGACTGCTAAAGCAGCAATATCAGAAAACTGATCAGTAAAATAAACATTGATGCAGTAATTGGAACATATGCTGTACACGATAGATGTCAACTTAGAGCAATCTTACAGATTTAAAAAAAACAGGATGTCTAACTATACTCTCTAAAAAGACACCATGAATTAGAGGCTTGGTGGGCTGTACATTCGTAGAGATTTTGAAGATTACTTCCAAAATTTAACAAGAAATACTAAATATAATGCTTCTATTGGTTTTGCCTACAAGCACAGTGACGAGAACACCCCACCCCTGGGTAAGTGATGTTTGACATCACCAAAGCCACCTTTGGTAGCATGTTACTACTTTCTTAGGTTTGTCATGTTTTTCAGAATATATATATATATATATATATATAAACCCCATGGGTCTTCCTAATGGCCACAGAATTTCGTCATCTCCAATGCATATCTGCAGGATTTAGAAGTCCATGTGCATCTAGCTTTAGCTATTGCACTATACAACTTAAAAGGACCACCTCGATACATAAACTTCTTTTGCTATAGTCACAACTAATATCAAAATAGGTTAAACATTAAAACTCTGATGTCTGGGAATCATCCCTATCATGAAATTAAAGAATTGTATCCATGCATTTAAGATTGCAAGAAAAGTGCCACAACCACTGGGCACTAGCCAAACTTCTCTGCTCAGGCTAGCGCAGTTCTTGAAAATGAAAACCACTTACTATGACGATGCCGTGCATCACGTGCTCTAAGGTACTTTTGCTCAGCTGTAACAGACTCTAGTGCCTCTCTGAGCTCAGCAATTTTAACATTTATTGGGTCCAAATGCTCTGCAAATTCACCAATCAAAGTCAACAAGAGGCCCCAAAAAAAAGGGGGAAGACACTTAACTAACATTAATCTTCACAAACTACAAGCAGTACTTCGTATTAATAGTAAATTTTCATTATACACAGCATGAAGTATACACCTAAAGATGGCAATATGATAACGGAATTTAGTAATAAAACCTGCTTATGCAGACAACATACCATTTTTAGCAAGATCATGCTCAGTGGGAATATGACCAACATGGATGTAGAAAGAAACAGTCTCAGGTGTGGAGTAAGGGTTTTGAAAGCAGAATTTATACATTCCACTTCGTGGGGCTTTAAATTCAAACTTGTCCCCAGAGGTTCCTTTGACGGTGTGGACTGTATTACCTCCAGGAGATGTCACCTGCAGATAACTACAGAATTAGGATAACTGAAAAGCAAACTTCACAAAACAATATGCACCTATAGGTGGGTCATTCAGAAAGCTAATAATGAACACCAAGCCACAATTGTTCATGCAAATCAGGAACCAACAAGGGCTCCGGATCTACATCCTAGCATGGTTGTCAGCACCCATCATTTTCCAAAAACCCTTGGTGGAGAGGTTACCAAAAGGCATCTAGCAAGTTATAAAGACGTATTCATGCCTCAAGGTCTCAAAACCACACTCTTCAGTGGATTAAAATGTACAATACAGGAAAAGAAATCTTTTTATGTGAAGAAAACCAAGGCCTTCCATTCAAATATCAGCAATCAGCATGAGACCTTTATCGCTTATCCCTTTCCTCACCTCCCATCTGCCATCACTTTCTACATTTCATTTTGCAGCCTGACTTTGCTCAAAATTCTTTAGCATTTCTCTTTTTAAACGAACTTTGGAGAATAAATTGTCCCAATTTAGAGTCAATAAAACAATGGGAGGAAAAAAAAAACTTCACCAAATTCTTGCTCTTTTCCCAAGAATTGTTGAATAAAATATATAACTCCAGCTAACATATTTACGGAATTCCAATTTATGACTCCTATAATGCATCACCAAACATCAGCGCTTCAAAACAGGAGAACATAACATCAAGGCAAAATTTATCTAAACAAGTACTTATAATTGGATATTGTTCATGCAACAAATGAGTTAACAATAATTTCATAACTCTCAAAAACACGCTCATCTGTGTTCAATTTATTACTCCTGTAATGCATCATCAAACATCAGTGCTTCAAACGTGGAGACCATGATACCAAGATGAAATCTATTTAACACAACTACTGATGACTTTGTCTTGGGAGTTGTTCTTGCACCAGATGAGCTCACAAATAATTTTATAACTCTTAAAAACATGCCGGTCTAAATTCAATTTATTAATCCTTTAATGCATCACCAAGCATCAGTGATTTAACCCAGGAAAACATGAAAACCTACCTAGTTTTTGTCTTAATTATTTTTCATGCATCAAATGAATTTACAATTATATTTTCTGCTTACAACCTCATTCTTAAAGTAGGAGGAACTGCCATGGATTCATTGATCATTCACTTAAGTGAGACTGAAATATTGGATGTTTGGAACTTAGTTTCATTAGAGATTTCCATTATCATCTTAAGGTTGCTATTCATAACTTAAGATGCAACCCAAACCATATTACAAAAGCATAAATGGGTTTCTGCGGCTTAACAAAACCCCTTCTGTTATTATTGGCTGTTCTTTACTCTTCAAATGACTAGTGGGCAAAACGAAATTCTTTGCCTATTATGACTGCAACTTTGTTTCACACTTTTTCCTTATATGCCATATGTGCAAGAACTCAAATCTAATAAAATAGCAAATGCCCAGACAACCGTTAAGCATTCATTAAACCCCCCCCCCTCCAAAAAAAATGCGACGATCTTCTCTCATCGTCTTATCCTTCTTGTTCTTCTCTTCTTCCTTCATTTCTAGGTCTGTGATAGGAATGATGGTAGAATCAACCAGGATGAAATTGGTTGAAAAGAAAGTCAGGGTACTAGATCCACAATTCCAATCCTTTAAGGCTGAAACAAAGCAGCAAATTGAGAAAAATTCTAGGAGGATGGAGGAATTATACCACAACATATTACTTTCAGCTTTCAGGAGGGAAGCACAGAAGACAATTGAAAAATTGAAACAAGAATGCTGAAGAAATTACAGAGAAATCAGGAAAAGTTTGGAGCAAATATTGGATTTAATGAGGAATTGAGGAATCTATCAGGCCATTCTTGTTTTCTGTAGCCTTCTCTTCCCTTCTCATTCTTCTCTTCTTCCTTCTCTGTTAAGTCGTTACACTCATCCGCTTGAGTCTCACTAGCAACTGAAAAGCCGTCTACGCAGCTAACGCAGAATTAAGAAGTTTAAATAGAGTTTCAATATGGTAATTAGGATTTTTAAATTGGGAGCTTTTGATTTAATCAGTCAGTATTCCGTTTGGATTTTGTTTCAATCTGGATTTAAGTCCTATCCAAACAAATAAGAAAAACCCTACCTGAACAAATTAAAAACCTTAATTCCCAAACAGAAACCATGATTCAATATGTCCTCATTCTGCATCAGCGGCATACCAGAATAATCAGAACCTTTGAACTGTTACCCGGAACAGCAATGTCAATTATTCTAGGTGAGGTATCGAAGAAAAAGCATGCGACTTGTGTCTTAGTTTATAAATCATCTTCACGGTTTTCTATCAAGCACAAATGAGGCTAAAAAGGCCTCTTTCTTTTTTTCTTTCTACCAATTAAAACACCACAACTCAACAAATTATTCATAGATCAACAAATAAGTTGATTAAAAAGAACTTGAAAAAAAAATACTTGCTGAGCAAAAAGGGAAACGACAAAAAAAAAATCCTGGACATTGCACTCACCGTCAAGTCGATGCCGGGGTGATCGGAGCTCCAGAAAATGTCATGATCGACAACGACAAAGTTCCCAGTAACCGTATCACCCTCGTAGAGCACATACTCATAGACGCACTCAACGTCGTTTACGGTCACAGATAACGATTCAATTCGACAAAAAAAGCTCAGCAACAAACAGATCAACAGCATCCACACCTTCGCGCTTCTCCTCTTCGTTTCTTCCATCATTTTCCTTCTCTCTCTTTTTCCTTTCGAAGATTTTAATTACACGAATTCTGGGCGACTAGTTTAGTAGTTCTTCTGGTTCTCTGATCTTAAAAACTGCAACTGAGAGCGTTGCTTCCTTGTCTCCGCAGCACTGCTAAACGACACCTCTGTGGACGATTACTTGCTTTAGCGATGTCGTTTACCTGACTTACGTGTGAAACGCAGACAGCTCCACCGTGCACCAGCCAATCAGACAAGGAGCTGTGCTGACCTGGACTTAAAATTGGATGATCTATTTTTCAAAGAGTCTCAATTCTCAAATATTACAATATCTAGAGTCGTGCAAAGTTGTGGAGACAATTTAACTGTATTATTTAAAAATAAAAAAGTGAGTAAAGAACAAAAATTAAAAAAAAATAGATTTAAGTGTAATTTTTTATATATTTTGTGATCAAGTTGTTTAATTAAAATATAATAAATTTATAATTTTTTAATAATAACATAACTAATGTATGATTTAATTAAAAAATTATATATTTATATATAAAAAATATACATTTATCATGTTATTATTAAAAAATATTATATTTATTATATTTTAATCAAAAAATCTAATAACATATATAAGAAATTATATTTTTTTTCAAATCATAAAAAAAGTAAAGAGTGCAAGGACGTTGACTTTGCAAAATTTACAGTGAAAGATTGTATTATAACTAATTTTTTTTAAAATTATAATTAGGTCCTTCCAAAATTATAACTAAGATTTTTAGAGAAAAAAATTTGCAAAATTAAGATCCCTGCATGTAATTTTCTCTTAATAATTTGATCTTAGAAAGATAAAATTTCTCTTACATCTTGAAAGATTGATATTATAATTAGTTGATATTAATTTTAAACTCTATACTTGTAAGTCCTTTTGACATGCTCATGTTAAGTTTTAATGAAAATATCAACTTGTCGTATACATGTGAGAAGAGTAGAGTGAAGGAGGTGAAGAGGAGAGAAAAATAAATAATTATTAGGAAATTATAATTTTTTTCTTAATTGTGCTTCGAGTTTTCATAATGTCACATTAAAATTGATAAAAATTACACATGTAGGAGGTTAACATGTCAAATCAACATCTTCATTAAGTTTTAACAGGGTATATTATCAGAGAGTAAGGGAATAATTTTTTTTTTGGGGGAAGGAAGAGTCATATGTAATTTTATGATTATTTATATATATTTTTTATTTTTTTTAAGAGCTATACTTAATTTTTACCAAAAATTTTATATACATTTTTTTTTCCTAATGGCAGAGGGCCATGGTCCCTATAAGATTCCCAGCAGATGATGAAAGGAACTAATTACAAGTTTTAAACTTGGAGACTTACTAGTGTGGGAATTAATAATCTTTCAAAGAATATATGGGAGAAAGAGATGGATTTTTTAAGGACCAAATTGTTCATAGAGTAATATTTTTATTTCATCATTCATGTGATTTGACCCAAAAAAAAAATTCTATTCATGTGAACTATGCTCTTATTTATTCGTTCATAATCACATACAGATCAGTGTAAAATACTCACCTAAAGAAATAAATAAATAAAGTGAGATAATATAATTTAATTTAGAAAAGTTACATTCATTCATCATAATTTTTGCTTACAATTGCAATGTCCCTCTAATCTATGTAGAAGTAGTAATTTTTTCTCTAATTTATTAATCTAATAGCAATAAATTCCTACCGTTTAAATTGCACGTTAAATCTAACTTTCACCGCATCAAATTGTTACTCTTATTATTTAATACTTATTTTTTCCTTTTATGCTGAGTTTTTGTATCACATCAACAACTATTTCTCTCAAATTCAGGTTTAGGGTCTGCTTGGAAATAGATTCTCTGAAGTAATTTAGTTTTTGAAGTAATGAAATACTTCACATATCTCTTTTTTGTAACATATATATATATATATATTAAATTTATAAAACATTGCTTTGTGTTGTCTCTTACTTCAGAGACACTTATTAGAATCCTCACTTCAGTGGATCCTAATCCAGGTTTGCTTTACTGCTTTATTTAGTAAAGAAAATGACAATGTGCATTTCTCTTGATCTCAACTGTTCAAGCTCGTCATTTAATCCCAACTATCAAATCTTGTTGCCACATCATCATTTTTTCCTTCTTTCTTTAGTCTACTCCTCTCTCGCTCTTCTTCACTTCCTTCAAGCTGGCTCTATGGCAAATTGGCTGGTGCCAATTTCAACTCCGACAACACTAGTTTCTCCAGGGTAAATTTTTTAGGCCTTATTTGGTATACTAACAAAAATTGAAAGAGAAACGAAATTTATTATCAAAATTTGTTTGAGATGCGTCTATCATAAAAAATGAAAACCTATATAAAAAGAAGCATACTTTGCATTTTTTTAAGTGCACCTTTTTCGCACATCATTTTTTAAATGAAAATATATTAATATTTTTACTTTTGATTTGTATTTGTCTGTTAATCTTTACCATTTAGTCTTATTCAACTTGTTAGCCTTTAACACTATCCTAAAAATCATTTGATTTGTTATATCTCTCCCTTCATTGGTCTCTTGTTATCCATACAAATAGTCATGTTTTTTGTCATATATTTCACGGAAGGGTTAACCAATTCTCACTGAATGTATAGTATTGCAAGGAAAGTATTTAGCCATTTAATTATTTTTATTTATGTAAATAAAAATTTGTTTTATAAGTTATGCTGTTTAACAATTTAGTTTTATTACTAGTTTTTTTTTATGTAGATTATAAAATTTTCATAAGGATTATAAAATGTTATAATAAAAATATAATCCAAACATTGAAAAAATAAAATTTGTGTCACTTAAATAATATTTAAATTATAATGTCAAGTTAAACGAGAAAGAATGACATTCGGAAATTGCATATAAGTAAAACAATCAGATTTGTGATTGAATTGTAGTCAGAAAAGTTTTACTATGCATGACTGCAATGCAATAGAAAACCTGTCAACTAAACAATAGTCGTACAAGTTCCAACTACAGTCGAAACCAGCCGACTACCATACAATCAAAGTAGCAATTAGACTTGTTCGACCAAAGATTGTATCGTAGTTAGACAAATTTTCAATTATAGTGTAGTTGGATTTGTCAGACCAAGATGCAATTGAACGACTTCCAATTGCAGTTGAACAATTTTTCAACTACATGACAATTGAAGATAGTCTGACTATGTTGTAGTTGGATGGCACTCTGCCTACAGTGCAGTCAAAAGCTATCTAAGTGTACGCTTTGCCTACTTTGCCATCGTCCTGTAACTTTTTCCTTTTTTAACTTTTTTCTTTCTATGTTTTTTTTTTCTCTTTTTCTCATTAGTTATAAGTTTTTCCTTTTTTAGCCTATATAAAAGTTTTTGTATTTACATTTTGGTTGTGTTTTAAAGGGAAATGGTAGGTAATGTAAATTTATAAGAAAAATAAAAGTGTAATTATACTGTATCATTATATATTTATATATTTAAAAGTTTCTTTACATGAGTTAGGTTAATAATATGAAAGTTTTAGTAAATACATACATTTTTATATAAATAATATTAAACTTATGTAATTCTTTATGCTACAAATTATATATATATCTACATATGTAAAATTATGACAAAGAGTAATAATATATATTTCTTTGAAATTAAAAAAAGAAGTAAAATATTATGTTAACATATTAACATATGTCTCTTACCAAAAATTTTAAATAAGTCCCAAACCTTACTCCCCTTTGCCCTCATCACCATCATCTTCTTTTTCATTATCTCCAATTTCATGTGGGGTACAAGAATTGCAGTTGATTTTTGTTGGGATGACCTTGACTGTGAATAAGAGCCATAAGTTAATTCATTTATTTGTGATCGAAACTCTTCAATTTGTCTGTTGCCCTTGAAATAGAGAATGATAAGATTATGTTAAAATGTTGATAAATTCATTTCTTATTATCTCTTGTATATAGGCAAAATGAGGATATGATGACACTTGACCGAATGATACTTCTTCTCTATATGTATATCTGATATTAGAATTTCCTAATATTTTGCATGACATATTACCCAGTCCATAAATTCTGTCTCTCTTCTTTCCATTGACAGCTTTTACAAATAAATTCAACTTTGATGAATTGTCACTTAAACTTTTTGTATTATTTTTCCTTCATAAAAAGTCACCCCACCAATGCAAAATGTAAATGAATAGAAAAGTAAAAATAATGTGTGTGTGTGTGTGTGTATACATACACATATAAAAATACATATTTGTTACACACATACCCAAATAGTTTTTTTTTTCTTTTTCTTTTTGAGTGTTAGTAGATTTATGTTGATGTATTTTTAAATAAATTTTGGAACAAAAGATCTCTCCCCAATTCTTGAGCCTACAAAATAGGAAAAAGCAACATTTAATTGGTTCTACATAGATAAAACATAAAATAGATGTGTTAAATAGATATTAATCTTTTAGTGTGTTCTTCCGTAGAGATGGTAATAATACATATACATATAACTTTACTATTTGGGTTAAATATAGTTAAACAAATAAATAGATTTAAATAAATAATTAAGTTCATAAGTAACAATAAAAATCAACCTCATGACAATCATATATAACAATATGTCACTGAAATATAAAAATAAACCATATGCCATCAAGTATAATCAATTCTTTGATTGATTCATCTTGAACATTAGACTATACACTATATGCTTCCTCTTATATGTTAGGTTGAATTGGCTATGACTCTTCTTGAATATTATATTATTCTTCTTAGAGGATATTTCTACGTGTTCTTTACCCTTTTCTAGATCACATCTTTTAAGAAAAGAGATTAATGTAAGTAAATTATGATAAAATTGAATGTAGGTAGTTATAAGGAAGAAAATAATTGTAATCCATCAATTTGCATTAATAAGCTCTACTACATACCTTACAACACTCGTGAAAGTAGAAAGTAAAGATGAATAGTCAAAGAAAGAAGAAGGTTATGCTCTAGATAAAGGAAAAGAAAACAAGATAGGAGAAGAACCTTTTAAGGGAGAAAGTGATATAGGAGTGAAGTTGAACGACTGATAAATATGAAGACATATATATATATATATATCAAGACAAGAGATAAGGTTGAAAAAGGTTAGATGATTTGACAATGATGTTACTATACGTTGTGTCATAGTTATATTAAAATGCATCTTGCTTAGAGAATGTGACATAAAAGGTTATTCAAGGCTTTACAATTTTTAATTTAAATAACCTTGTGCAAAAATAAGAATATACTTTATAGTACATCAAACAGAATACAACACTTCAAAGATAATTACATCTTTTTTCTTTGGTTTTCTTGATTGGTTTCACTAATTTTTTTTTCCAAAGCTTGAACTATGCTTCTTATGATATTTATAAATTTAACATTGTATGTCAAATATTAAATTTTCATTCACTTGTAGTTGTTTTTGATAAGGCTTTAAACACAAATCAACATCTTCATGCAATTAACCTTGTGGATATATAGCATCAATGGCACTTGGATATGAGTACCAATCAATTTTATGGCCATATTTATATCCAAAGACTAAATCTTCTTTTATTTCATGTGAGATACTACCCATACCATATATTAAGCTCTCACTTTTTTTTTCCATCAACAGCCAATGTTTATAAAGTAACTTCATTTGTTGGCAAAAAACTTTGTTCCCCAAGAGCATTTGTAATTGCAATTTTAAATATTGCATACTCATTCTTAAAAAGTAAAAAAAGAAAAGACATAAATGTTTTAAAAGTTATATGTATCTAGAAACACATATAAAACATTGAATAAGAAAAGATGACACTTACAAAAGTGACTTCAGATTTTTTGTCCACCCATTCACTTAATGTTGTTTTGTGATGGGTTTAAATGTGAAGCTCTACTAGAGCTATAGGCTTGCTTAGTTCTTAAGTTAAAGTTGCAGCATATTCTATGAATGGAATGGAGTTCCATGTGTGAAGAAATAGATCATAAATAGAGGTAGAAACTCTATTTTTCTTTGCCCGTTCATTTTTTTGTAGAATTTTTATACTATTCTAACCAACAATTAAGTCATTCTACATATGCTCTTTAATCAACAGAGGCCTCTTCCATTTATCTCTAGCATAGCAAATCAAATCTTTTAACTAGTTTCTTACCTGATCTTTGAAATTTTTATAAATTTAAAGATGATCTTCTAATGTTCAAACATAATATTTCTATCCACAAATGTATCTATGAATAATAATATTTTATATTAGCAACAAATAATTTCGTGCAAATTGAATGTAAGATTTACCTAAAATTCTTGAAACTATAATTGTTTGACTATTTTAAAAACTTCTTTCCAACAATTATAAAAGCCCAAATAATTATGTTTGATCACAACAACAATATATTCAACAACTTTATTACCATTAGGCATAAACCTATTCAATAAAAAGAATAATAAACCTATATTCAAAAGTAATTATTTTCAAATATCTAACTAAGAACACATACCTTATTTCACCAACTGGATGAATAATTTGTTTGCCCATATCAACTCCTACTCAAATTTGGAAAGACAAATTTGCTTTATAATTTTTGTTATTCATCTAAAAGGAACATAAAATGAGAAAAAAAATGGAACAAACATCAACTACATATTTATGCTATGAGATAATTATAGAGAATAAAAATTATACAATCTTACAATGTTCTCAATAAAACTAAGCTTCTTCAACTGCAAAAGCTTGAAAAGCAAAAGAAGATGATAAATCTATACATATATGAGTTCAATCATAATTGTTTTCTTCAGTTTCATGTGATCTTCCCTATATATTCACATGAACAAAGTTACAAAAGGACTATACCTAAACATGCCAAACTACTACCAAGTTTAGCATGGAGATCCCCTCTTCTAACCTTCACTCTTGCATGGCATGGAAGCACTCACATGAAGGCTACCTTTTGGATGCACGTGAAGGCTTCATTAGTGATATATGTAGTTATATGTCACATGGCACTTGGGAGCACAAGTAAATGGAGACTCTTATTTATTTGTCTTTCTTCTACAAGTATTTAAATACATAGATATTTAATATATCAACTTCTTTTATCCTTTTCTAAATTTAAATACTTATAAATATATAAAATTACATCTAAATATGAAAGTTATAAATTATTATATAAAATATTTATCTATAATAACTTATTATATATAAAATAATGTTATTATATATAATTATATGATAAGGTTAAGTTTCACAAATATATATATACACGTAAGTAAATTTCTCTAATTATGTACATAACTATATATTGCAATCACAATATAATATACATAAATATATATAAAATTATGTGCATAAATTATATTACATAGAATATTATACATATATATATATATACACATATACATATATATATGTATATATATTTATCATAAATTATTTTTTTAATTAACTAATTCTATAGAAATGAAGAGATTGGGGCTAATTATATTTCGTAAATGATGAAGGAAAAGATGCATATAATTAGATAAGATAATGACAAATAGAGAATTAAGATTTGGACTTCAATTTCAGAAGGATGGTTTTACAAAATAAATTTCATGTAATAGATAGTAGAAGAAAAACTTACAATACATTAAGCAATATGATAATAAATTTCTCATAATTCATTAACTTAATAAAGATTAAATTAACATATACTTAGTTATCTACTAACTCGTTGGCCTTTTTAAGTGCTTCTTTAGCACATTTTTGTAAGACAAGTTTTCCATCTCTCAACTAAATTGTATTAGCTGCAACTACAAATGTATTTATAAAACTTTCTTCAGCTTCCACATAATTCATAGATAGTATGGTAAAATGATTCGTTAATTTATTGCAATCTTGCATAGAAGAGATTAATTTTGCTTATGTTTCATCCTTCAAAGCCTTTGCATAAGAATATGCATGTTGGAGCTTTTACCTATGATCCTTATAGCCTTGAAGCATAGCCTTGGTGTGTTGGAAATTAGTTTCAAGTTTTGCAAGATTGACTAGCTCTTTCTCATGGCCACTTTGTTCATTCTTGGCTTTTGTATGTCCATGTTACTAGATCACATTGAAATAAAACCCAATTAACTCTATATGGCATACTTCACATTAAAACCCAATTATATATAGCCTTTTTTTAATTAACAGTAATAAATATTGTAAGTGTTCTAAATATTTAGTCAATTGCTCTGAAAACAATTTTTTTTCTAATAATCATAACAAATGACATATTCTTGTGATATATATTATAGAGGAGTTCAAAAATTCGGTTTGGTTCGGTTTTGGACCAAAATCAAACCGAACCAACTTAATCGGTTTAGCATTTTGTTAGACTTTGTCGATTTTAAATTCTACTCGATTTGGTTCAATTTTTGTTTGGTTTGGTCCGATTTGGTTCACGTTTTTTTTTGCCCAAAAGTAATTTAAAAAAAAATTATTCTTTATAATATGTAAAATTTAACTTCTAATATCCTGTATCTCTTAAAATTTTGACTAATAATAACTTTAAAATAATTTATTATTTTTATATCTTTTTTTTGCCTAAAAAAATTTATTACATTTACAAAAAAGTTTTAAAAAGTGAGAAAAAAATAAGAGCAATATCTTATAATAAAATAGTATAAATAATTCATATATTTCTTGAACCATATAAATATTGTAGCTTTGATACAAGTTTAATTGACAAAAGATCTTATTAATCTAAAAAGAAACAAAATATTAAAATTTAATTAATTACAAGTTTAATGGTTTGGTTAACTGAATCAAATATTGAGAAAACCGACAACCGAATCGATTTAATGGGTTCTACAATCACAAAAATCACACCAAACCAATTTTTAATCAGTTTCATTCGGATTTTGGCAGTTTGGTTCAGTTTAGTTCGATTTTGTTCACCCTTAATATATTATAATAAAATACCAACTAGCAAATTAATAATATATTATTACCATTATTATTATCAAATAATAATTAAGGCTATTTATAACAACATCTTTCCTTCAAGGTCTTGTAGAATTTTCTTTGATGTGACGTGAGAGGGATATGAGATAAGGGTAGTTTTAACATTTTTAATTATTTTTTTGCTTTTCTTTCCATTCTAATTTCATTCAACCAAACAATCAAATATAAACATGTTTTCTTTTCTTTTCCATTCATACCAAATATAATTTTTTCTATTACATTTCTTTAATTTTTCTATTTCTATTTCCATTATTGAAAAATCTGTGTACCAAATGAAGCCTTACTTCTTGCGTACTTACCTACCTACTAACGTTAACAACAATGTTCACCAACCATAATCCAATAATGATTATGCCCCTACTTTGTTTTGTTCCTTTTTACTCAAATGGCCATTCGTTTTCAACTTCCACTTTGTTCTAAGTCCTTAACCATTTTGCATTCCCAATTTTAAACATCTTTAAAACTTACAAATTTATTTAAAAAAATTCAAAATTAATATCAAATATTAAATATATTTTTTAGATCAAAATAAAGTTTTGACTAAAAGAAAGACTAGTTGTTCCATAAACTTTGTTTAAAACTTGTTGGTTTATGGCCTTGTTTATAAAGCCATTGTCCTCCAACTAGTAATGAGTAAGCAAACACAAAATATATGAGAAATTTGCAAAATGATAACAAAATACTTTGTTAATGAAAATAAAGCTATGCATATCCATTTTATAGTAAGTTCTAAAATGACATACCTCATAACAACAAAATAATGAAAGTTTATTAGATAAACTCCCTTAATAAAGTATATTTACAATTGAAATTGCTCTAGAAGGGAGAAGGAAAAAAAAGAGCTCAAGAATGATCTAACAAGGTTGAGAGCAAGTTCTCTAAAGTATTATGAGTTTAAGTAGCCTTGTATTTATAAGACATCTCAAAATAGCCATCAGAAACAAGTGAGAAGTCAATTAGCATAAAAATAAACATTTAAAAGTTGTTCAAAAACATTTTCATATTGCAACAATTAATTAATATACTATAACAATTGATTGGTACACTAGTTTCTTTTGAAAAATTTTAATTTCAGAAAACGAGGCAACTTTCTATGCACTCTTAGTCAACTATTAAAGGCTTAGAATTTGATTAGTATTTTTTTTAAAAGGCTACTAGTTGATTGGAAGTAGAACTGGCAATTGACTAATGGCTTTTAGTAGCATGCTAGTCAACTGTTAGCTCTATGGAAGCTGCCAATTGACTTGCAAAGGGCTCTCAGTCAAGTGGTAGCCTTTTAGAAGAATCCTTTTGATTTTTCAAGTCAACTAGTTAATTGGTGGCTTGAAAACTTAAAGAAAGAAAAGAAAAGTAAGATAAGCTACTTGAAAATGTTAGAAAACCATACTTTTGAAAGTGTATCTTTCAACCAATTAATTTGAAAAAGTTTTAAGAGCTCAAAAGTTTTTCAAATCTCTTTATAAAATTTTCTAAGTTCTCTACTTAACTAATTGAATAAGCTTAAAGTTCTTGGTGAGTTTGGACTTTGTTTAAAATACCAAAAAAGTCATCTAAGTTGTTTATTATCATTAAACTTGTTTTTGAAAGATAATGGGGTCAACAACTTGCATGAAAATTACCTTGAGCTCCAAAACTTCATAAAAGCCAAAATGTCAATCGACTAGAAAAGAGGAAAGAAGCTACATAAGGTTATGATGGCTTTTTCAAACAACTAGCAACATTGCTAGCTCCTTAATATAAAGCACAAAAAAACATAAGCAAAGTGCTGATGAACTGAGAAAATTTAAAATTCTTCTGTGTGCTTCTGTTTCTACATCTTTGAATTGTAACTAAGCTTAGTGTTTGAAAAATCAATTATGAAGAATATTTAAGTGAGCTTACTCAAAGTTCCTTTGTTAAGGGTTTCCAAATTTACCCATAATCTTTGTTTATCTCTCTTAGAGGGTTATTTCTAATAAGAATTATTTTATAATGAGCTAGTGAAAACCCTAATTGTTGTAAAGGTGAGTTGAAACCTAAACGTTGGTAGTGAGCATAATAAAACCAACCTTTGTACTATTGCTTTAATTGAAGTTGAAGAAAATCCTTATGGTACAAAGGGATTGGATGTAGGCAATTTAGTCTAGCCATGATAATTCTTTGGTGTTTTTTTTCGATTCCCTCTCTTTAGTTTGCTGCCTTTATCTTTACTACTTAACTTTTCCACATAACCATCATAGTTTATTGTCTTGATGTTTTTTTATCCTCATTATTAAATCAACTTGCTTAACTATTTCTTAGAATATCTTTGTCATTATGCTTTTCTTTACTACTTAGTACTTTAAGTTGTTGCATATGTTTTACAGAAACTCAGTCTTGTTGAAAAGCTTCTCAAAATAGTTTTTGAACTTACATTTCTATTTAAATACTTATTTACACCCCTCTAGGTGTATTCTTTTAGATTCCATGGTCTCCATGGTTTAAAAGTTTGTAATTGAGTTATTTGTGTTTAAACAATTAGCATATTGGTACTTTGTTATACTATTTTGTGAACTATTTAACAAAAAATAGCATGTGCACAACATGTGACTAAAAGTTCCCTAAATTTACTATTTTTATCCCAGAATGCTCCAATTTGGCCAATTTGATTTTAAGAAAACCTAATTCCTAAACTCTTTGAACTCAATTAGAGATTTCATAGGGAAATTAGGCATTCAGACAAAATTAGGCGAAAAATTATAAATTTTGTTTAAGGGCAAAATTTAGGAAAGATATTGGGTTATGTGTGTTAAATTTGGAACTTTGATTAGCCAAATGATGAATTTCAATCTTCATTAGATTAAAAATTAGGAATTTCATAAGAAAATTAGGAATCTGAAGCAAAATTGGCTATTCAATTAAGGATTTCATTTTAAGGGCAAATTATGGGAGATATTATATTGTGTGTATTAAATTTAGAATTTCAATTAATTGGAGGAAAGAATTTCAAATTTCAATGCATGGGAATTTAGGGATTTCATTAAAAAGAAAACTAAGAATTTGGGGCAAAATTAGGGACAAGATTAAGGAATTTATTTAGGAGCAAAATTTAGGAAAAAAATTTGTGTTCTAAGTCAAATTTGGAATTTCAATTAGTTAACAGAAAAATGTTCTATTTTTCAATAAATAGAAAATTAGGAATTTAAGGTAAATTTTAACATACTTTGTCAATATGTTAATATAATAATACCATATAATAACATGTGCTAGCAGTGTAAATTTCAGTTATCTAATTGATTACAAAATTTTTAATCACAAAATATTATAATGAGATCGAGTGCAACCACAAGGTACTAATATGTATTTTATCCTAAAACTTCTTAATAACCTAATTTAGTATCACTACTTCATTCGAATTGACAATATTGTCCTCTCAATAATATAAATATGGCCAGAATACAAAGAATCTTCCTTAATTTAGAGTATTATGCAATTTACTTCTCTTAACTTTCAATGTTGATTCCAAGACTCCCAGACTTTTTAATAATTTGGTGCAAGGCATCCTCTAATTAGCTTTTTTTGTCCGAAATCTAATACCAATTATCTACGTAGGTCAAATTAACAAAAAAAAAGTACATCCAACTTGTAGTCTAGAGTGTTGAAACAAGAGCCTTTTATCATGTCCATGCAGGGGAAACGTGTAAGAAAATGACAACAAGTATTTGCAACTTGGAATAACATATTGGATGTATTTTTTGTTAAACTGCTCTTCAAGAATAAGTAATATTAGAATTTTGGACGAAAAAAAGTTAACGGAAGGGTGTATCACATCAATTAAAAATTTAGGCATCTCTGATCAACTCTTAAAGGCGATAGGAGTAAATTGCATAATCCCTTAAAATGAGGAAGTTCTTTGTATTTTGACTTATAAATATTAGCTAAAGAAAATTGTAAATTCTATTTTTCAAAGATGGAATTTCATTATTCTCCTCTCAATAATTACCTTCTATACTTGTAACCTAATTAATTAGTAGATAATATATAGCTTTAATTAACTTAGTTGGACTAATTAGTCTAATGAGTAAATTAAAACGACAACCTTCCTCAAATTAGATATTTTGTATTAGCTAATAAAATAAAATTTAAAATTATTATCATTTTTTGTGAAGATTTTAACTTACTTAATATGGTTTATAATAGTGTTAATAAGAAGAGCTACTATATATCTAGTGCTCATCGAAATGAATCTTCTATCATATTATAGAGAATCCAGATATGCTTCCTTTGTGAAAAGAAGTTAAAAATATTTAAGTTAAAAAAAAAAAGGAAACACCCCCTTTCTTTTTTGTATTTTGAGGAAGAAGAGAGAGAGAGAGAGGAGAAAAGGGGGGGGGGGGGTGCAGAGGATCTGTACAAACAAATTAGACTGACAAGAGTACTTCAATTTTTGTGTTTAGTGCCCACTAGTTAATGCCATGATAATTATGTAATGTTTGAACTCAACAAGCAACCGTATAAAGGAAACATATCGAGTATCCAACTTGAAATCACAAACTTATAGTTGACAAAATCAAGGGCTTCTGGGAAGTTTAGAGGAAAAAGAGTAGAAGTTGTCATTAATATACTACATGGTGAGTGGAATAAAAAGAATAAGAATTTTTTTAAAAGTTCAATTAATAATAATAATAATAAGTTATTTTTTATTGTTTAAAAGTTACAATATCAAAACTAGAGTAAATAGACTTGTAGGGAAAATTTTAATATTATCTTTATGTGATTGAAAAAGAAAAGTTGAAAAAAAGAGGTAAAAGGGTAATCAAAAAATAAAGAGTATTTTGAATTAAGGACATTTTAATAAAAAAATTTAAAATTAAATTAAAGAGTAATGTAAGCCATTTTAAAAACATCCGTATATATTTGAAAATAGAGATAAAATTCACACGATTTCAATAAAATAGGGTTTGATATAATTTACTAAAAGAAAAAATAAAAGTAACGTAAACCATCCCAATCCCAAGCGTTTGAGGGGTTTAAAGTGTAGAGTTAAAACTAACATCACATTTCACTTCATTGTCAAATTTAAGGATTTAACCATTCAAATAATAGTTTAGATAATTTTTTTTTTTCATTCCAATCTCCCAGGCAAGCCCTGAGGAGTAAGGAGAGTTACCGATCCATACTGGTAAAAGCAAACTAGAAATCAGGATGCAATGTGTTTTATTTAGGACAAGAGGCGAAATAATTACCAAGTTGCTCAGCCATCACACCTACATCTTCCTCCTCTCCTTCAATACCCTCCTCCTCATTCAACAAATCTTCCCAAAACACTTCATCAAAATCTCCATCTCTTCCTTCAAGCACTTCACCTCCTACCATCTCCATATATTGGTCCTCTTTCTTCGTCTCCTGGCTTCCACTTTGTCCCTCCAAGTTCACAGCAAACTGGTCAAGATCTGAAACCTCAAAATCTGATATGTCAGCATTGATATGGCCTAACTCACAAGTTCATTTTCACTTCTCTTATAGTACTAAGCAATCGATACTACTGTGATTTATACTACCTAATCATTTTTTTTTGTGGGTTAAAGTCATTTAACCTAATTTTAAAATACTTAGATCTTAGATTTTAACCTCATTGATTAATCTTTCAATACTATAGGATACAGTATACTTTTCCCAAACTCACCTACTTCAACATTACTAGGCCTTGATCAATAGGTTGTCTTCTCTTGTTGAAAAACGCTTCGTGCAGCTCCTTTCTGGTCCACTCTTTTTGCTGAACAAACTGCTGAACGAAGTTAGGATTCTGCATTGCTCTTGCTAAGAAATTCATCATTTGTTGCTGCTTTTGTTGAGTTCGCATGAGCCTACCTTCCATTTGTGAAGGTAGCTTTTGGTTTTCTGTTGCTGTTGCCTCAGTTTGAGCAGCTCCATCGCAAGAACCTGCTTGTCACGCCTTAAACGATCAGCTTCTCCAGCTAATCCGAATCGTCCCACTTCAACTAGAGCTTGGTGTGCTAGAGCCTGATGATGATGAGATGTCTTCCTTCTCCTAATGTTCTTCAAAAGATGCCTTTGCCCTCTAAGAAACCCTTCATTTGCAAATTCCCACCTATCTGGATCAACCTTTTTGAACCCCTACAACAACAAATAAAATCTCTCACATTCATAAAATATTGGAGAAATTGCAATTACCCACCCAAATCTTTGCCTCAAATAAACGTTTATCCCAATATATAACAAGTTGCAATTAACCCTTCATCTATAGCCCCCACTGCAAAAACCTCTAAATAAAACATTAAATTATCTGAGTCGAACACATGTACGTTGCCCATGCCTTTTCCTTTACTAGAACGTTAATTTCACTCATTTTGTTTCTATTCTCTCTTCAATTTTGACTAACTAGCCAGCACGATGGACACCTAATCAGATATGGGAGGGCCAAAAGAAACTTTCTGCATGGTTTGTTTAGGAAAGAAAAAAAAAGGTGCAAGTGCAATGCATATGGGTTCAATTCATTTGGATGACGATAGAGAAATTGCACTAGGACTAATAAGTAAGAGGATCAATTGCGAATTTTTTTTAATTGAGAAATATTACAATCAAAGGTAAAGATCAAGGTAAATAATTAGTGTACAGTTCTCTAAAAATCTCATTATTGCGATGTTTGGGAAGCATATAATCAACTCTCTAAAGGAACCCTTTAAATAAGTAATGATAACTATGGGAACATCGAGAAACACATGCAAGTAATTAAGTTTACCAAAGTCTTAAGATAATTTATGGCATCACCAGTGCAGATGACAGAGACAATGAATTATTATTTAAAAATGTCGTACTGTATGCACTTTTCCTGTTTTAAGACATTAAACAAACAATATATGGACATTGTGGAGAACCCAATAAACAAAGGTTAAAATATAATGGGACCCAATCAAATCTTTCATGAAGAAGCTGAAAATGAAAGGTAGAAGAATAATGCAATGTATCCAGCGACTTCGTCAATGAAGATAAGGCTGTTAGTTTCATAGCATCTAAAGAACCCAGATGGAAAATATCACAGACTGCAACTTTGCTAATCGTTAGTCTCGTTTTCTTGTCCCCTTTTACGATTACTACTGCAGGGAGGAAGAAAAAGAACAAAACTCCCATTGTCATCGATCGGAGACATGCAAGAAAATGAAGATATATAGAGAAAAAATAAGATTGCAGTTTGATTATATCTAAAGAGACCCGTAAAGTAAAAGGTGCGGAATTCTGAGAGGAGAGAAGGAAAAAAAAATTGATTAAACTAACAATATGGTTCCTCCATTATTAGGTGAATCGCAGAGTGCAAATTTATATTCTATATTGTTAATAATGTCTTTTCTCAAGGTTGATAGTATAGATAATGTCTCTTTAATGTATTAGTAACCGTTTATTAAGTTATGATTAATCATCCATCTCATTACCAGTGCATTGTGAGAAACTACAAGCCACTCAATGTACTGAAAACATGAAATCCACGACATTATCAGCATGTTTAGAAGGGTTATTAACAATTATTTGACACACACAAAGCATAAATTTATACAATAAAATTCACTCACTTACTAAATTTATTTAGTTTTAATAGCCAAAAATTAATAAAGGCACAAATCCCTATAGGATGTTAATTCTTTCAACATCTCTAGGTCATACAAATAATTAATATGATGTAATTTTTTATTTTACAAACTAACTTGTGCCTTTATTAATTTTTTAAAATTAAAAGTAAATAAGCATAATAATTTAGCGACAAAATTGTTAATTTAGTGGAAAGAAAAAATACTGACATAGGTGTTAAGCTGCCTGACAAAGCTGGAGAAATTATTGTGCTTGAAGAATCTGGGAAGAAGGCTTGTAGCAAGGGACTGCGGATCCCAAACAACGAAGCTATTGTTGCCTCTACTCCATGAAACTATGTGATTGGTGGAAGGGTCGTCGACGATGTCGTATGTTTTCGTCAGAAACGGAGGAGGACCAGCTTCATAGAGTCCCTCCATTGGTTGTGGCGGAGCCATAGTACTTTCTCCTGAAAACTCTTCCTTCACTCGATTCATGCTAGAATATATGGATCTGGGTCGGTTTCTTTTTCGCTGAGAAAAAATGGGTTCGGGTTTGATTTTATTTTGAGGTTGTGAGGTCTCGAGAACTATGGCGGCTTAACGAGGTCGTGAATGTCATGGTTTTCAAGCATTCATTTAAGGTTACTGATAAGAGGTCCGAGCGGAGAAAAAAGGATCAGATAACTTTCTTCAGAACTTTCATATTTCAGAGAACAGAAAGAGAGAACGATAGAGCAGAGATCTCATGGTTTTATCAGAGTTTGAAGCGATTGTGAAACCGGAAGATTGTCTGAGACACAGTCACAGAGATAGGTTTCTTCAAGTTTGTAAATGAGGTGTGATACTTTTCTTCTTCTCTTGAGGGGATTTGAGTCATATGACTATTTGGGGAAGGTCGTGGCTGAGATATTTTTCTCACTCCTTTGTTTGTTTCTCTTTCGGGAAAGTCCTAGGGTCTCCCTTCTGAATTTTATATGTAAATTATTCATCTTTTTTTGGAATTTTATTAAAAGAATCATATACATCTTTAGTATATTGTCAGAATATATATGAATATTTCCTGAAATAAAAAGTTGTGAGTTTAATTTTTTTGATTAAAATATCTTTCATTATTATAAATATATATTTTAAAAGTTAAAATATCTTTTTATATTTTTTTATAAAGAGGATTTTAATTTAAAAATTTTAAATCAGATTAAAGCATATATTTTAAAAATAAAAAAAAGTTTGTATAATTTTAACAAAATTAAAAAAAATTATATAATTTATTCATTTTTCACTTGTTCCAAAAGAAGAAAACAAAAAACAAGTGTATGTGAAAAAATTATTTTCTTGTTATTGTCAGCAACAACTTAAGTTTAAACAAAAATAAGTTGTATTCCTCTAAAGTAAAATAATTTTAATACTTCAATTCTTTAAATAGAATAAACTATTATTTTGATTTAAAAAAATACTGCTGTCATTAATTTAATTTTTAAAAATTCATTAACATTAATTTAGTTTTGATATTTAAAAAAAATATTTTAATCCTAATTTAGAATTAAATTGATATTGTTGAAATCTTTTTAAAACTAAATTGAAGGCTATTATACTGGTCAAAATTAAGTTAATAATAATAAATTTTTAAAAATTAAATTAATGTCATTAAAATTTTTTGAAAACTAATATGATAGTTTCTCCTTTAAGCAATAACAAAATATCATCATATTTTGGCAAAGAGATACGAGTTTGAAAAATGATATTTTCATATGGACAGTATTGTTTGGAAACCCACGCTACATCGAAGACAAAAAATGTATAAGCATTATTATAGTGTTGTGGCCCATTAAAAAAATAAAAAAGGAAAAAAGAGTATTATTAATATTATAGTGTTGAGCGATGAGGGTAGAAAAGCACCGACAACTTGAAAGCTTTGAGAGCAATCAAGAGATGGAGGAAAAATGAGTGACATGGGTCCATGTCTTTGCTTTTGTAGCAATCTATTCAACTTTGGAATCAAATAATTGTACATTATGCGGCAAATTAAGATTAATTGTTGTCTTTTTGTAATCTAACAAGACGGTCACTTGCACATAACCACCATCAGCTTCAAGAGCAGGAATGAACACGAATTATCTGAAATGAAAATTTGTAAAGTGCACCTAAGATATTTAATGTTTTAATTTTTTTAAAATAGGAGAAATAGTGCACCTAAAATGCAAAATGCACATTGTCACAGATGCTTCAGAAAATTCGATCAAGAACCCCTCTCCAGTTTCCAGCTGCTTTTGTCTTTTGCCGCAAACAACCATTTAATCGAGCCATAAACAAGCTAGTCCGTTTTTGGCCCATTTTCTATATTTCTATAACTTTCTTCATAAGTAGATAGTCAAACACAGATAAATTTTTCATAAAACAAAGTATAAACATATGATGAACGTGTATTTAAAAATATCGCGAGATATAAAAATAAAACTTTAGTTTTAAGTTAAACCAGCCATCATTTTGCCCAATTTTATTTTGTTTTTCAAATTTTCGCTAGCCATCCTACGTCCATCTACATCGATCTGTCTAGACCAGCATTTAAACAGAACCAAGTTCAAAAGTCTAAACCCATCTAAAAATTGAGTGAAACGGACCAACTCAAGGGCCAAACCCATTTTGAGAGTACCACCTATTGGGCTTCGGACTATGATAGAATAGTACCTTTCCTCGTCCATAGAAATGTAAAGAGGCAGCATTGACTACCAATGGAATGTTAAAAAAAAAAAAAAAAGACCATGCAACGGAAAGGGGACGTGAAGATTGGACCAAGAATTTGGAAGATGGAAATGAAGCTGATAAACAACTACCAGGACCTCCCTTATTTATATTTTATACAGCAACTGGCAAAATAACACTGGCATTGAGTTTGTGCATAACATCAAATCCAAAGTGTCCCTCAGACACAGACAACAACATAAAAACAAGCATCTTTATTTAAAGAGACCATATTGTTTTCAACCACTGCTTTTCGTAGCAAAACCTTAGTCCTTTTCACACCCATTATACTAGCAGCAGAAGTAGATCTCAAGCAGTTGCATCAAAAGACAACAACATAAAACAACACTGGTATGAAGTTTGTACATAAGATCAACTCCAAATTGTCCCTCAGACACAAACAACAACCTAAAAATAGGCATCTTTATTTACAGAGACCATATTTTTGTCAACCTCACTTCTAGCAGCAAAACCTTAGTCCTTTTGATACCCCATTATACTAGCAGCATAAGTGGATCTTAGGCAGTAGCATCAACAGCATGGCTGGCGCCATCCTTTTCCAAGAAATACTTGATATATTCCTTCCTGCACATAGAACTCACATATAAGTCCCCATAAAATCCCCTATGGATTATCTTTCGGACCACTCAACTTATATATATAATCATACCTTGCAGGAAGATGATCATGTGGTCGATTGTATGGAGTCCAAACTGGTTCGCCAACAAAGAATCGCAGAGCCTGCAAATTTATAATCATGTAAGACGTGGCATTGACAAGATTGCTGCCCCAGACAAGATAAGACATGTAAAATAAAAGATGTATATGTTTGCCATCTAAAATTTCAGTGTGATGTCAAACAAAAATGACCAGAAAGAACAAAAAAAATTTTACACAAAATAATATTCGTATCTTCATAGCATAGGACAAGTTTTACCATGTATAAGGTAGATAAGTTCAACCACAATGATCTTGCAACATACACCATCTCAAGTAAAACTTTCTCTCCAAAAACATGAACCCAACTCACAAAAACTTCTGCAATCGGATGTTTCTTTCTTGAAATTTATTAATATATAAGATCCCAGACCACAACAATAAAAATGCTCTCCAAAAGGCCCAGGGTATTGAAGTAAGGTACTCTGAAAATTAAGCTTGAACCCATACGATGGGCTGGATAAACTAAAAGGTTAAGGGGTACACATTCTCATATTGGCAACAAGCAAATGTAGTACAACTATGTCCATATGTAATCAATACCTTGATATAGTTGCTCTCATCCAGAGTAAAGCGATGGTAAATCCCAGCAGGAAAGATGATCATTCCTCCTTTCTTTACCCATACACGAATCCAAGCATCATTGTGATCCCTCACATCAAAATAACCTTAAGGAATAGAGTAAATAGTTAGCAACTGAATAAGGGAACTGAAAAGTCAAAATAAAGCATGAATCTGTACATACCACTTCCAGCAACACAATAGCGAATCTCCTCATCAGTATGAAGATGCTCTTCAAAAAAGCTTTTGATCTTCTCTTCATAATTTGGCAACTTCTCAGGGCAGACCTCACAAACATCCTGCAGAAAATGTACCTCAGTTTTAGTGACAGTGCAAATGCCGAGACGGACAGATTATCAAAATGAATATATTTCACATCAGCAACACAATATTTTAAATGTCAAAATAAACAAAAGAAATGAATGTTATGGCTTCCCAAATATAGTGCTCAATGTTAGTCATAAATAGAAAAAGAACCCTTTGTTCTAGGTACTTTAACCACAGCAATTTCTTTTTTCTTTTTTTTCGTGGCATTGTTATTATACTTCAAGTGTAAATGAAATTTAGTATAGCAAACCATGTAGTTGTAACCACGATCTTCCCGAATCTTTTTCAGCTCTGGATCTGTCTCATAATTATCAGCATCTAATCGCCAGCTGAGAACTCCAAGTTCTGAAATATTAACATGATAAAGCCCAAGGGGGAGTGCAAACCTCTCAATCAGCAGATAAATTAAACAAACACACACTCCAAAGATGCTTACCGGCAAGCTGATCGAAAGATAAAAACTCCTTGGGTTCTTTGTGATGTGGCAGTCTCTGATCGGCATCACTATCATCCATATACCATGCTTGAAGGACTTCCTCTCGAGGATCCTATGAAAAATAACATTTGAAAAATGATTCCTCTTATTTTTAGCAACCATGAATGATGAAAACCCATACCACCCAAAAAGGGAGTAGTTTACACTGTGAATGAATATACAATTTGAACCCAAGCTGGACATAAACAAGTTGCAAAGTGAAATGTAGTAGCATAGTCAAGAATCCATTTTTAAAAAGTAAGAAATTTCTGATAACCATTGCATGAAATCTTGTAGACAGCACTTCAAGATAAAAATAGAGTTACTCATTGATAAATTAATGGAAATTCTATGTTAACTGGCTTTAGTGGTAACACCATATTCAACATAATGACGTATAAAGAACATATCATTAAGAGCCACCAATGATAGGAGATTACACAAATAAGAGAAATGATATATAGTTCAACCTACTCACTGCTTACACAGCGCAAAATTTCAATAGTTGAGACGAAACATCCCCCAAGCATGACAAGAGATGAACAGTATTACAATTAGGTTGAATCAGGGATGGAAATTATTTAGAGAAATAATGGACTAAGAATCTAGAAGACAATTTCTTCAACAATGTAGTCAATATGGAGAGGACCAATCTCCCTATTACAAAGATAACTTCATTCATAAAGGTTAGACAAAGTTAAATCCTAATGATCTATTTATAACTAAGAGGCAGTTTGCAATAAAGTGGAAACAACCGTTAAGGCTAAAATATAGGCATTAGTGCAGTAGTGGGGAAGGGGGGATCATGACTAGACTAGTGAAAGTAGTTATTGTAGCATTATGGTCCTTAACTACTTGTGACTTCCAGAAGTCTCTCAAAACCGAAGCTTTGAAGTATGAAGGTTGTAAAATGCCTCTGAAATAAAAGAGATGGAGAGAAAAGAAAGAGTTGGTGAAAATAAAGAAAATGAGTTTCAAACATATTTTCAATCCCTGTGTGACTCTCTTTCTACTTCAAAGACACTTCACTAGAGGATCAAAATTAAGTCTCTCTTTCCCTCTTCTAAGCATAGCAATCCCACGTGACTTTCTGAAGTAGGTAAGCAGAGGTGGTCTTGTATCGGTATTTGACAGATGGCCCTTTAATATTCCATATTATCCAACAAGGGCTACAAATAAATGCAAAAGCTGCTGGAATTTGGATTTCTCAATTGAATAAATAGTAAAATATCTCTTATACAAAAAGAAAATAACACGAGAAATAAGAGTATGCATGGGATATATTTTCTCTCTTTTGACCAATTCCCTCTTTTTATTCTTCCTCTTTCCCTTTAAAAAACACTTTACTATTTAGTCACAAGCTGTTGTCTGTCCTTACATAGAGATTTTAATAGTATCAAAGGTGAGATGGAAAAAATCATCTTGAAGAATTTATTTCAAATAGAGATATTAAGAGTACCCAGGCCCAGATAAAGTCCTCCCATGTTTTTAAAATTTTTCTTCCCAAAACCAAATATGCAGTATGAGTCCCAGATAACACAGGAAACATAACAATTAATCGCCAGAGGCCAGTGACACATGGTAAGGATTTTAATATGTCTCTCGGTAATCAAACCACATATTCCCCACAAACTGATCGAAGTTTAAAACAGTTAGAATAGAGCTCTAAGGTTCATTTACTATCATCGAGGATATCTATCAAAAACTGAAAAGAAACATTCCGCTGCACGCTTAGCCAGAAAAGATATTTCGCAAGATAAAAACATTAACTTTCCCGATAAACAAACAAACAGGTAGAGGAATACCTTATCAGTGGCAACCATTGTTATTGTTTAGCTGATTCCGTTGAGTCTCCCTCCAATCTCAAGCAATCGGATCGAATTTCGACATAGCGCTTCGAGGCCACGCCATTTATAAGAAGGAAATCCCGATTTGACCGAAGTACCCTTGTCTCTGGAAAAGTCACGAGGTTTGGTTGGTGTCTTGGTGAGTGTCCAGGTTAGCTGAATCAGGACGATAATGGGATGTCTAAGGGAGGGTAAAATCGTAATTCGAAGAGCACAAAAACAATGGGCACTTGTGAGAACCACCTTTGGTTGGAGACTCGTATCAGACACGACTAGTGTGGCACCGTGCCGGTGTGCCGAGAGGAAAAAGAAACTAGTCAAACCTGATCATCCAATGAAAATTTCACACGTGTCATTTTAAGAATGTTGAAATTTATAATTCAATGTCCGGCACTTTTTTTCTAAAAGGAAAAAAAAACGTATAATGTTTTGTCACGAAGTCAAAGTTTGTATTTTAATTAACCTTTCTAAGCCTTGTTTGGAATGAGTTGATAAGGGAAAAAAAAAAAGCAGAGAGAGAGAAGGATATCGATGGAAAACACTTTTGGTTGTTTGAATGCTTCACTTGAGTCAAAAAAGTATTCATTTTTATTTTTTCAACTGGTCCAATATGTAAAAAATTAAGTAAAAAGATAAAAATAAAAAAAAAGATTATTGAGTAAACATTGTTCAAGTAGAGACAATGTACAAGGGATAAATTAATTATACGAATACATATAATTGAGTTACCAAAAAAAAGGACATGTAATGGAAAATATAACGCATATTTTTAGTTCAATGATACTAAACTACGACATTATATATATTTATAAAAGATTTAGTCTTTTATTACTATTATTTTTACGTAGTAGGTCTATTAAGAGAGACATTTAGTACAACAATATCTTGGTCAGGTATACTAAATGGTGCCTTACATACTTAAATTTGATGCTTAGCTTTGATAAATTCTTGTATGAGTATATGGTAGTGTATCATAAGATAAAAAATGGTGGTACATGATGACCTTCAAAGTCTTTTGACACCTCTATTCCAAGATAGGCGATATAAATTGTATTGTATTCATAGATTACCAATTTTGTTATTGTCTAAAAATGAATATGTTGGTATAATTTCTTTAAAAGAGATCAGCTAAGTAGTTGAGGAGACTTATACAAAATATTGATTTTGAAAACTAATCTTTGATCTCTATTTTATGAACAAAATAATAAAATGAGATACAACTTTCTTAAAAGAAAGATCCTTTTAAGTCTTAAAATGTAGATACGTTTAAAATAGACGTTTCACATATACATAATTGGTGAGAGTTTCGAGTTTATAAATGAAAAATGTTCGTTGAATTCAATAATTGACAATTGTACATACTTTAAATTAAAATCAAGGTGACAACATACAAGCTTCAAAACAAACTAGTAATAACTTCATTGAATGATAATTGGAAAGCAGTGAATTGCAATAAAGTAATAAATAAAGTTGCAAAAAATGCAATTATATGACTAACAATAGAAGAATTATAATGCAAGTTTCTAGTAAAGTTTATGCATGTGTTGTTTAATACTTCTTACTCCTAATTTATATCTTCCTTGGCAACTATGTGTTCTCACCTTGGCCTAATTTTTAATTATTACTAATAACTTGCAATTTTTGGTGTTAACAATACATTTGAAAATTTAAAAATGATTGATATATGTTAGCAAATATAAATATCTTTCATCTTTTTAAATATTAGATATTACTATTTGTCATACCAAATACAAGTATCTTATATACCTTAATTTTTGTATAAGATAAAAATTTTGAAATTAGATAGCTTGTTTCAATTACAAAATAGATACATTGTAATTAGTGAATAACTACAAACAAGGAATCATCAATTAAATTTAAAAAAAAATGAAAACTCTAAGCTTAATATAGTTTTCTTTTCAACATATTAGATTAAAAAAATGAAGTAAAACCTGATTACTGATATGGAAGAAACAAGAAATCTTAGTTTAAATTGAACTTTGAACTTACATATCCCAATTATCAATTATATCATTTTTTTTATTTATCTTATTATTTTTGTGAACTTTCATTCTTACAGGCATGCTTTTTATATATCGAATGCATCTTATTTTAGTATGTAAATGGATGAAAATAATGGCATATTTCACAATGAAAATTAAATTTATCTTTCAGATATACATTAGAAGTGGATGAAAAAGAAAAATTATTGAGTAAAAATGTTTAAGTAGAGACAATGTATAAAAGATAAATTAATTAAATTAATTATAAGGATACATGTAATTGATTACCAAAAAACGTTACATGTAATGGAAAATATGTTATACATATTTTTTAGTTGAACAATATTAAACTTTGACATATATATATATATATATATATATATATATTTATAATAGATTTGATTTACTATTTTGTGTCATGTAGTAGGTCTATTAAAAGAGACATTTAGTACAACAATATCTTGGTTATATTATACTAATGGAGTCTTAGATGCTTAAATTTGATGCTTAGGTTTGATAAATTCTTTTATAATTATATGGTAGTATGACCTTCAAAATTTTTGGACACTCATATTCCATAATAGGTGATATAAATTCTATTGAATTTATAGATTACTACTTTTGTTATTGTCTAAAAATGTATATGTTGGTGTAATTTTTCAAAAAGAGATCAGCTAAATAGTTGAGGAGACTTAGCTGAGATATTAATCTTGGAAACCAACCTTTGATCCCAATTTTACAAGCAAAATAAGGAGATAGGATATAACCCTTTTAAAAGAATGGTCCTTTTAAATCCTAAATGTAGTTAAGTATAAAATAAAATTTTCAAATGTACGTAATTGGTAAGGACTAAGAGTTTGTAAATGAATAATATTTGTTTAATTTAATAATTGAGAACTGTACAGATTTTGAATTAAAATTGGAATGACAAATGAAAATTTTTAAAAGAAACTAATTACAACTGTCTTGAATAGTAATTGAAAAGTGATGGGTTACAATAAAGTAATAAACAAAATTGTGAACAATGCAAATAAATGACTAAAAATAAAAGAGTTGCAATGTAAGTTTTGATAAAATTTTAGTATGTGTTGTTTGATGTATCTTACTTTTAATTTTTATCACCTTTGGAGGTATATACATTTTCGACTTGGTCATTTCTTTTCTTTTCATGTTCTTGCTCATGCCGTCATATAATGTTGAATATGATGTTGCCTAACTTGATAAATCTACACTTTACTATTTTATCAACATTTTGTTACATTGAATATGGGTCTTCAATTAGTGCTTGGGGTTGAATATTCTCTTGCAACTAGTTTTTCTCTACTAGCCTAGTTTCTAACTATTACTAACAGCTTACAATTTTTTGTGCTAATAGTATATTTGAAAATTTAAAAATTATTGATATACATTAGCAAAAACAAATATCTTACATCCTTTAAAATATTAGATATTACTATTTGTCATATCAAATATGATTATCCTATATATTCTAAGATTTTTATAAGATAAAAATTTTAAAATTAAATAGGTTGTTTCAATGAAAAAATATATACATCATAATTAATGTATAGCTACCAACAAAGAATCATCAATAATAATTTAACCGATGACACTTTGGTCAATATACCTTAATATTTTATGATATCTCATATCACGACATTGAAAATATCAAAAGACTTAGGATTTCATTTACCAAACAGCTCTTAAAAATCTCCTTAGCTAAGCCTCAAAGAAGTGGCTTAAAAGATTCAGTCCTACTTTTGTTCATCACAAGTGCTATTTATTCTGTTCTTTTGCCATTCTTCCATTCAAATAACAAACTTTAACTAATCTACAAGAATAATTGTAAAAGAACAGCTATTTTTTATTTAATTATTATTTCTTAAAAAGCAAAAATGATTAATCAATGTCACTTATATCCGATGGTGGCCTTCATTTTGTGGATATAATCATTCATAAAAAAAATTCCAAAATTTACTTCCCAGAGTCGAAACACGATCTTGACTTTAAATAAAACCACTTGCTTGGCCGGTGGGATGTACGTGTATGGTTTTGGAGCTAATCGTTGAAATTTCACAATTCAAGTAAGAAATTAGAATGCTCACAAATCCATCAGGTTATTAAGTCAATTGGGTTTCTTCCCTCTTCTTTTACTCGTCGAACTATTGTTACTGAATAGCAAGATTACCCATCAAGTCCTTTTAAGCAAGATTGAGCTTTTAGTCTACACAAAAATTCAAAGAAAATGAAACCTTCCAAGACTCCGATGTGTAAAAGACCTTTAGCATTTGGGATACCTACATTTAACATGATAATATCATAGGAATATAACTTACAAGTTTCAAGTACATTAGTACCCGATGTATAATGCAAATGAGATTTGTTGTCTCAGCAAACGTGCAGTCTTCATTTTAAGTGTGTAATCCTGTGTAAAGCGAATACAACCACCAAAAATTGACAATCTAATTTTAATGGAATGCATTATAGAAAAGAAAAAAAAATTAAGAAAAGATCGTTAGATCGTCTCTATCAATTTCTCTGTTCTCCAATTTAAAAAAAAAAAAAAAATACCACGTGAACAGTTTTGCAACACCACATTATTGACTCCCTAAAAAAAAAAACTCCACGTCACAATTCTATTGAAGAATATGATAGCAAATACATAAAAATTACACCTAAACTTTTTTCTAATGAAAACTCATTAGCATGAAATTTAAGTTAGAGCCTTTGAGGAAGGCACAAATAAACCTTTAAAAAGTGGCCAGCAAATTTTCACATTATTATTACTCTTCTGCAAATTTCTATTACGTGGGTGCAAATTTTATGCACACAATGTAATCAAGTATAAACAAGAAGTTAAGAAGTGACGTAAACATGATATGGATGGATAAAGTGAATGGGCCTTATATACATTTTGTGAGACAAGTAAAATTTAGGGTAAGATACATTTGCCTGACAAATTTGTCACATTTGTAGATGAACTTTACCTATTGTTGAACCAAGAGTAGTGTTCACTGTAAACAAGATATGGATCTGAATGGATTGCCACCAATGCTATACATCTTCCAAACATTTTGTTTCTAATGCTATTGATATTTCCTGCAGACGAGAAAAAAAGATCAGAAAGAGAATGGTTAGAAGAAGCACTCAAGTTCAAGCCCTCATCAAAAATGTAATTCCAGGGAGGTATGTGGGTGTGGGTGTAGGTGTGTGTGTGTATTAAAATAAATATATTGACATGTAAAGTAATATACAAAAATAAACAACTTATATAGACTATCTCTATCTTAACTGGACCCAGGGGATATAAATGTTCCATCTCTAAGCTTATGCTTATATTATTAAAAACCTACATATTGTAACTTGCCTTGGGCTTTGCAGTGCCCGAGAATAGGCAGCTTGATGTGATTGCCTGTCCATGATCTAGAAGCCATCCCACTTCACTAAGAGTTTCACCATCCTTGCGTTGCTTAAATGAACACCACAATTGTTTAGGAAATAATATCTCGTTGCATCCATCTCTGACACAGTTCTGAATGTTGTTATCCAAACACTCTTGAAAGATCCCCTAAAATTACAAGAAAAGTGATAGAGATTATAATAAAGCTAATCAAGGGCCTTAACAACTTAAGTTTTTAGGTCAAGTAGTCTTTGATATGGCATTAGATCCTCTATGACCAAATGGTCTAGAGTTTTATTCTTGCTACACCAATTTCTTAATTAAAATTAAGTTTTAACACAAAGTAAGAAAAACATGCTAGATATTATAATAAAACTATTCATTAGCTTTTTCACTTAACAGCTTGATCTTTTCAATGAAATGATTCCTTTTTTTCTTTTTTTGTTGGATGAAGTGGTCTTAAAAAAAAAAAAAAAGGTTTATAGGTACTTGTCTAAAATTGTTGACTTATCATGCAGATGGAGATGTGCCAGAAATGAAACCAGAAAATCCAGGCATGGAAAATAAAAGCAGAAGGGAAGAACCTTGCACTCACAGTATTTGAAGTGCCAATAGTGGCAACAGCTTTGGATCCATGCCAGATACCAGCAACTTGTGAAGCAGTGATGGGAGCAGTAGAAGCAAAGGCAGAATCACGGATAGCGCATCCTCCTAGTTGTTCACCATTCCTAAATGGTCCATACCATTGCTCACGAAATATTTTGATGCTCTGTAGCGCCATGTTTGTATTATCCAACACACGGAGAAGCTGAATAATTCTCACTCGCGACTCAGAGTCTTGAGGACTGATCAAGCAGTATTCCAACTCCAATAGTTCATCCTCCTTCTGCCAGACAGCAACATAAGATCCACTGGATTGATAAGCAAATGCAGCAACCCCACTGTTTGCCCCTCCCACTTGCCTTTCATCCACACTATATCTTGTGGCAGCATCGGCCTCACAACCAACAGTGGGAAGTAAATGAATGTTCTTGTATACAAGAATGTTCTCCTCTGATTCAGCAAGAGTGGGGCATTGAGTCTGCCAATCAAATAACTTAACCTCCCACTCTCGGTATGCTTCGGGAACCACTGACTCTGGCAATTCAATAGCCTTCCCTTCATTAGAGAAGTCTGCTCCAAATCCGTCCCATTCACCAGAGACTCTCTTGGCAAATTGAGACCATGCTGCTGTTTTTCAACCATGTAACAATTTTAAGATAATGACATAAATTGTAACCAAGAGAAATTCAAGGGAGGGGACAAGAATGCCCCTCAATCTCCAATATCCAATTTGTATCAATTCACTTGTTAGATTGTCTCAGCGTAAGCACAAACTCTTGGGTATTCATTAATCTAAACAAGCTCAGAGGGAGGCTAAGTTCCACCAAACAAGTCTACAGTTGAAACACCAGTCTTTTAGTAGTGATCGCTTCTTCAAACGACAAATAAACAATCTTCTTAGCCTAAAAAAGAAAACCTACATTGTGGATTGACCACATATTTGGAATGACATCATTGCTTTGATCGGTTTTTCTTTCATCTATCAGTACTCAAAAGAATTGCAAGAGAACACAGACAAATAGGAAATTTGCTTCAATAGTAGCAACTTTCTTTTTGGTACATGAGGAAGTCATTACAAACTGATAATATTTATCCAAAACTCCACTCACCCCAATCATCTGAGATGGGCCCAAGTGGCTGTGAAAGGAAAATTATATGTATTCATCTATTAAGCCATAAATTTTACATAACATGCAGAATACATAAACTAATTAAACTAATAAAAAATTCACCTTCTTTTGCACAACTACGTTTTTGCAGCAGAGCCTCAAGCTCAGCCTTACCTCCATCTTCCTTAGCCTGCACATACAAGCAAGATATATTAATATTGTTAAGTATTAAATACATACTATGTAATGTAAATGAGGCACTAAAGGAGAAAAATTTGTATTTCATGTATAAAATAATCAGGAAACCATACATAGCAGCATTTAAAAAGCATTGTAATAGATATTCTACTTGAACTGGAAATTTGTTAGTATAAGCCATACTTAGAAAAACAATAATTATAGAAGAAAAGTAAAAAATGCCTAAGAAGCTCCCTCTTCCCCCCTTCTCTCTCTCTCTCTCTCTCTCTCTCTCTCTCTCTCCTTTTATGAAATCTAAGCTATTGAATGCTGAAATTAAGCCAGTTTTGGAATTTGAAAATTGCTAATATTTCATGCGCTTCTGTCTTTTTGACATACAGTAATTATTGCCATAACATTGTTTCCAACAGTGCATTGAAATAAACTGCAGATTGCATGAAAATCAGCATAACAGACTCAGTTGTTGCAGTTGCGTATTAACTTCTTCAAGCAAACCTTCACATACAGTTGCCCTATCTTTGACGTATTTCCTAATAATGAGAACTAAAAAGTTTAGTAACTTGATAAGACTTGGTGACAGCATATATGTTAAAGTATAATTAAATCAACCCACTGAAAAGTGATAGCTACAGTAATTTAAATAAATGCTCCAAGTTCATTTATAAGAAAGAAAAAAAAAAAACTTCAAAACTACAAATGAAGTTGCAGACAATTATATGTAGGAGATTCAATTGTGTGTATGTATTTAGGAGAAATAACCCACTAGTGCACTTTTTCCTTCACAAGTGATTATATGGCACTAAATACAACGATGTTTACAGATCAGAAAAATGCATAGGCAAGTTATATTTACATTACTGAACAGTTTTTCATATTGCTTTTAATCAAGCAATCTTTTTTCTAATTCCTTTTCCACATAACCTGAAGGTGAATCATAGACCCTGTAGAGCATGTCATGCAAATTGCACTTTCACAGTGAATGAGGAATAGAACATGTCAAACGTAAAGGTTTTGCACAAAACATACCAAAAGGAAACTGTTTCTTGTGTTGTACATGAAAATTATAAATTTGAAGACTATCCACAAGAACTTCAAATGAGATAACTTTTGTCACCTGCATTGAGAAAATCCTATATGGAATTGGTAAACAAATTATCTAGTCTACCATCAATGCTAATTAAGATAAAGGAATAATAAAATTTGAGACCTAGAAGACAGTCATAACCAGCATTCACAGAAATTTATATATATAAAGCAGCGAGACTGATAAACTTGCAGAATCGCACAATTTACGATTAAATGTGGTTAAAAGCAAATCAACAAAAGAATAGACAGCGTGAAAGTAAGGTGCAAAAAATTGAAATCACTGCTATTCTTACTTCGTAAGGATCTGCATTTCTCATAATATCTGTCAGGCCATCTTGATTGACTGCACACATCAAAGTTCTCCTGTTTTTTTGGTCCAATCACATCAATTCAATATGACACGAGAATCATATTTGAGAACGCACTAAAAGTCAAATTAAACCCCAAAAACAAATATGCACAATTAAATGTTGGCATCAGTTAGCTAATTGAGCCTGGAATATTACCTCTTACTGCAATTGAAAGAAAATACTCCAATTTTCCAATTTTGCATCACTGAAGCCTAAATTACAGAAAGGATACATTATTAAGCAGAATGAGGAAAAGCTACCAGTAAATGTTGTTAAGCATAAAACAAAAATACAAGATTAACCCACCGGGGCGTTATATGAACTCTGCTTATATGTGGCCTCAACTCAACACTTGACACCATATGAGGGATGAAATCAGGGTTTTGTACACAGAAATATAAAAATTGATGAGAATTAATAGGATGCAAAAGAAGTACCTGTAAATGGGTGGGAGAAAAAGGAGCAGAGGAACGATGATGTTGAAGAAGACATGGAGGTGGTGAAGTGATGGCAGTGAGCGAGATGGCAGTCATTGAGGTAGTTATAAAGAATAAAGAAGGAAGAAGCAGTGAGAGAAGCACGGACTTCGATGGCGGGACGCACACTCTTTATAAGGACCATTCAACCTTTGTGGAACCAAATCCCAACCATATCAGATTCACTGATTCAGATGCGTATTTAGGTCCGAAAACTGAAATTGATTATTAGTTAATACTCACAGATATAAAACGAATGTGGCCCTTTGGTTAATTCTGGTGGCTGGGGTAAATGTAGGGAAATGATTGTTGTTTTTTTCTTCTTTTGTCCTATGGTTAGCGTTTGACTCTCTTTTTATACTACAAAAATAGAAAGAAAATTTTTCATTCTAATTCTTAGATAGATTTTTAATTTAGTCTTTTATAAATTATTTTTTAATATAATCATTTAATAATTAAAATGTTTGTAATGTTAATGGTCTATTTTATCTTTGTTTAAAATTTAGTGTCATTCTTTAATAATATCTTGATTCAGACATTATTTATCTGACATTAAACTCAATTTTAATTAAATTCCTTTTACAATAAGTTAGATATTAACTAGATTCATTTTATATGGGCCTATTTAATAAATTTGCTAAGAAGAGACAATAAAAAGCACATCATATAAGTCAATCATGTAAAATTACTGAGAATTAGTTATCACAATAGTCAACTTCCTAAAAGTAAGAAAACACAAATTTGTCTACAGATAACTACTAGTTAGAATAGTCAACCTAAAGTAACTAACTAATTGAAATAGAACTAAATTTGTTAGAATTTTACTAAAAACTAATCATGAATCAAGGATTAAAATACCATATGACTAAATTAACTAATGATTAAGCTAACACATATTCCAAAGATTAGACAAATATGTAAACAAGAATGACCCATTTATGTACACTTGATTCATTCTAAGGTAAAATCAAGAAGAAGATGGCATAAATTATCTCACCCAAACTCTTCATAAAAGCAACCCTACCATTTAGTAACTTTCTAACTGAAAATGTCCATTACACGTCTCACCAAAAATCCTTAGAAAGAGACTTGAGTTTCACCCAAGAGGAAAGGGAAGGAAAGATGAGAAAAGCCATCATATTCTTTTAAAATTTTGCTGTTAGAAATCTCTTTTAACAACTTTTTCTTTTATCAATTCATGGTTATAGTGAAAATTCAAGTAGATTAATTATATAATTATATTCATTAATATATATATATATATATATAAACTAGTTAAAAAATTATTAAATTTGGTTTCTTGAAATTTTTGAATTATTGAACTTTTCATACCTTTTATATTGCTTAATATATTATTAGATTCTTGATCATATGACCTAGTATATGGTAGTTTCTCATGGAACCATGGCTTAAGGAAAAAACAACAACTTTAAATTAAACCCATATCATTTAAGGAAATTTTTGAAACTTGAAGCATGAAATACAAATTCTATGTGCACTTTATAGTAAAAAAAAAAAAAAAAGGGAAATAGAGCTACCTTATGTTTGGAGGAGGAATTTTGATGTAGCTTAATAGAAAATTGTTGCCTATGCATAGACTATTGACCTTGCTTATGGACTATGGATTTGGACCATGGACTCAAACATTCAAAATCATCTTTAAATAACTCTAAATAAAACATACTAAGTTTGGTTCACTAAGAAATTATCATTCTAGGATTTAGTGAATTACTTATGTCATATAATAAGTCAATTAAGATTCTTTTGTTTATTAATATCTTATATTTAATAATTGATAGTTAGCTTTTTTTTCTTTTTTAAGTCCTTGCATAAGTGTAAATTTCCTATGAACGGTTGTTAATAAAATTTTGAAAAATGATCCTAAAAGAAGGAAGTGATCTAAAGGAAGAAAAGATTAAAAAAAATGATCATCAATAAAGAAGGCAATCTTGAGAGAAATAACCTTCAATAGGTGAGACAATCTCAATGAAACAAGATTATGATCCATGGTAAGAAAGTCTATTTCAAAAAGTCTATATTTGCCACTACCACCCCTATTAGTGAGTATTTAGTAAAATGGGCTCAAGGATATGTTCTCTTGTGTTCTTAAAAGTAGAGGCTAAGTAGGATGTAACCAATATCACTATAGTTAATGAATATTTTGAAGTCTTCCCTTTTGAAAGAGAAGCAAAATTCTATATTGATTTAATTCTTGGAGTAGGTCTCATATCCATAAGATCATATAGGATGTCCACCATTGGAATTGAATGAATTGAGGAAGCAAATAAAAGATTCATTAGCAAAACAATTTATCCAAGTTAGTTTATCATCCTAGGGAGCTCTTGTGCTTTTTGTGAAGAAAAAAGATGGAAGTATGAAATTATGTATAGATTATATATAGTTAAATAAAGTAGCTATTAAGAATATGTATCTCCTTCCTAGAATAGATGACCTATTGGATTAGTTAAGTGGGGCTTCCATTTTCTCTAAAATAGACATAAGATTAAGATATCACTAAATTAGGGTTAAGTTAAAAGATGTTCTAAAAATTGCCTTTAAAATGGGGTACAGACACTATGAATATTTAGTCATGTTTTTTGGATTCACTAATACCCTTATAGTATTCATGGACCATATGAACTAAATCTTTAAGTCTTACTTGGACAAACATATGGTTGTTGATGCGGTCGGTCGCGCGACCCTCAAAATAAAACTAGGTTGATAAAATATGCAGCTAGTGGCACAACCTAGGTCATCTCCCTCGGAATTGGAATGCAATGTTTGATTGAATTTTCTAAGTGTATGAAGATCCTAAAACTTACTAATTTAGGGGGGTTTCAATCTAATTGAACTAAGTAAAATGAATCTAAAATAAAATTTCTAAATTCTACCTAGTTAGATGAATTATGGGTGGAGAATGGTCTTGTGACTAGCTTTGGAATCGTCCCTTGGTATCTACTATCCTTATCCTAATCCAATTGTGATTAATTCTGGCCTAAGAATTCCTAATTGTGTTCATAACAGTTGTATCTTGAATTAACACTCAAGAATCAAGAAATTAACAATCTAATGTTGAATTGAGAACTCAACCTCGCATTAAATTGCTAACTCTTGTTTTAGGATCAATGAACACCCAATTCGATTGATTAACTAAGTAATTAACCTCTAAACCATCATCCAAAAATGTCTAATTAAACAACTAAACACCAAGGAGTCCTCTAATTAAACAATTAAAGGTTCAATCTCTCACATGCATTTCATCAAACACCTTGATTGCATACATGGGTAATTGCAAGAAATTGACAAATTCAGAATTTAATTCAACCAATTAATCAATAGAAAGGCTTCCTAATCAGTGTCTAAACAGCCACTAATTATAATTACACAATTTCTCAATCAAATACAACTTAAACAAGACAATATATGAAGGAGAAAAAGTGTAAGAAAAATAGAAATCCTTAGCCATATTTCTGAGTTTATCCATGGATTCAAACTTCAACTCAAGTGCCTTCTTCCTAGCTAATCACAAGGGATGGATTAGCTTCATTTTGGTGGTGAGATGGAGATGGAAAATGGAGGATGGAATGGAATGGAGAGGGCGTGAGATGGTCTGGACGAAGGGGGCGTGAGATGGTATGTATGAATCATGGCCTCCTCGTGTGAGTGAATAAATCTTATTTTTAACGTGAATCCTCCCTGCCTCCAGCCTTCAGACCTATTCACGTGCTTCATTTATCAATTCACGTGCTAAGCCCCTCATTCCAATTGCCTGGAGCTACTTCATGTATATAAGAGGTGGACCCCACGTCATGTTGTTTTATTATATTCCACATGAATTCCTTTTCAAGCTCTCTCACGTAGCTTTCTTCATGTCATGCAGCTCTTCATGTTTCTCAAACAGGGGCTGCCTCTTCTTCGTACCAGAACCATAGCTTCTTCTTCGTTTATTCTGTAACTTCCCCACGTAAAGATTCTGCATGTTACAGCTGCTTCTCTAAGGGCTTGTGTGTGTTTTTCTGCTCACTAACTTGTAGCTCTTCGTGAAGACCAGAACAAGAAAACGAAGCAACAGTTCTACCCAATCCAGACTGAAGAGAAAAACAAAATGAATGCAACAGTTTTCCAGTGTTTCTCTCGGTGCCTACAGCTCTCCAGCCTCCTTCGAAATGAAGAAGACTCTCTCCACTCCCTTTTTTCGGCATTCCAGCCCTCCAGCATCCTGTAGGTTTTTGCCCGAGAGAATCAGTGAATCAATCTTCCAGCTCTCCCAGCGTTTTCAACGTCTTTCCTCCATCAGCTTCCTACCTCTGCACAGTCCCTGTGTGTATGAAAGGCTAAGGAGAGTCCGAAGAAACTGAAGAAGAATCAATGAGGCAGCTCTCCCTCTGGCCTTCTCCAGCTTTCCAGCCATGAATATGAACAAATGAACACAGCAGCTCCGTCTCTCTCTCAGCGCCTCCAGGTCTGGTTTCTTCTCGGCGCCTCTCCCCTGCAGCTGCAGCGTTTTGCCCGAGAGAGATCATGAAGAAGCAACCTCCAGGACTTCTCTTCTCCATGCACGTTCTGCATGTATTTTTCTTATTATACCACGTAGCTTCTTCATCCTTTTCAAAACAGAACCATCCTGCTTCTCATCTCATGTAGCTATTCCTTACTTGTGTTTGTACTCCACGAGTTGCTTCCTCTGTTTTTGCTCGTGTAGCTTACATGAGAGCTGCCCAAGCTCTTTTCAACTTGATGCTCTTTCCCATTCTAACCAGAACTCACTCAAAGCCAGATTCGTGCTTCTTCTCCATGCAAACTCATGGTTCCACTCTCTTCTACTTCCACATTTGGCTATGCTCGTGTGTTTATTCTGTTCAAGAGCTTCTTCATGGTTTCCTACTCATTCCAACGTCCTCATGCTTCTTGTGCTACGTGAATGAGGGAGTGGTGCTTGTGTCTTGCTTTGCCTTTGTTGCTTTAAGTATGGGAATGTGTTGTAGACTTGGGTCTTTTTTTCTCTATTTCAATACCATAGCATGAGATACAATTTCTGCACAAGAGGAATGAATTATTTAAGATAAAATTATGCATTAAAATTCATTAATTTTGCAATTAAATTCCTAGAGTGCAAAAGTGGCCATAAAAATCAATTATCCATCTAAGAAAACTCATTAAGCCTTATTTAACATTTAAAATGCTTAAGTTAAGGGAAATAAAATACATAAAAATCATGCTTATCAGTTGTCTTTATAGATGACATTCTAGTATATTCCAAACCAAAGGAACAACATAAACTACATCTTAGAACGGTGTTACAAGTTCTAAAAGAAAAATAGTTATTGGCTAAATTGAAAAATTGTGGATTTTGGCTAAAAAAAAGTAATGTTTTAGATCATGTAATATCACAATGGGGAGTAGTAGTGGATGATGCTAGTAAGATTGAAGTATAGTTCATTAGGAGAGACTTACAATTATTACTGAAATTAGAAGTACTCTAAGATTAACAAGATACTATAAGAGATTCATTCAAAACTTTTTTCAATGAGTTTTGCTTTTGACAAGGCTAAATAAAAAAGGAAACCCGCTTATTTGGACTTAGGAATGTGAAAATAGTTTTCAAGAAACAAAGTTTAATTTGACTATTACTCTTGTCTCAATAATTTTAGATGCTTTAAGAAAATTTGAAATATACAATGATACATTAAAGAAAGGTTTATGGTGTGTTCTAAAGCAAGATAGGAAGGAAGTTTCCTAAGCTTTTAGAAAACTTATATCACATGAAGAGAATTATCGCACCTATAATTTGGAATTAGTAGTAATAGTTTTTGCCTTAAAAATTTAGAAACATTGTATGGGGTGGAATTTGAGGTATTTAGTGATCATCAAAGTTTTAAGTACCTCTTTAACCAAAGAGAGCTAAACATGAGACAAAAAAGATAGATAGAATGTTTAAAAGATTATGATTTTGAATTAAAATATCATCCAAGCAAATCCAATATAGTAGCTGATGCCTTCAATAGGAAATCCTTACATATATCCCAAATGATGATCCATAAGATGAAACTGATAAAGTATTTTAAAAATATAAACCCTTCAATGGCCTTGTTACCTTATGATGAATGTGACATTAAATTTCAAATTCAAGAAGCTCAAGGTATAGATCAATATGTGCAATCCCAAAAAAACTAGAAGTATTTTTTCAGGGCAAAAGGAACCATTCTTTACCAACAAAGATCATAAATTACTGAGAAGAGGGAACTGAAAGATAGAACTTTGGAAGAAATCCATAAAAGTACATTATTGTATGAGTATTTAAATATATGAAAAAAATTTTAGTCCACTAAAAGGCTAAGATAGGACATCAAATCCCCTGAGGATTATTACAATATCTTGAAATTCTTGAATGGAAATGGATTAGTATTTCAATGAATTTTGTTATGAGATTACCTAAAACTCAATCTACATACAATATTGTATGAGTAATAGTAGATAAATTAACAAAGTTTACCTGCTTTCTACCAATTAAAGCCAATTATCCATTAGATAAACTAACTCAAATGTACATTTAAGAGATAGTTAAAAAACATGATGTACCTTCTAGCATCATTTTTTATAAAGATCTTGATTCACTTTTAGATTTTGGGAGTCTTTACAAAAAAATTTTGGGACTTAATTATGTTTCAATATAGCTTATCATCTTTAAACAAATGGTCAAATTAAGAGAACAATTCAAATTGTGGAAGATATGCTTAAAGCCTTTTATGTTAGAACAAGGTAAAAGTTAAGATAAGCACCTTCCTTTAATAGAGTTTGCATATAACAATAATTAATAGCATTTTATGAAGCTCTTTATGGCAAGAAATGTAGATTATTTCTATATTGGTTTGAGTTAGGAAAAAGAAATCTATTAGAATTAGATTTTACTAAAGACTTTAGAATAAATTAAGTTGATTAATAATAAGTTGCTTTCTGGTTAGAGTAGGCAAAAAAGCTACTTTGATAAAACAAGAAAACCTTTGGAATTTGAAGAAGGAAAACATGTTTTCTTAAATATCACTCCTACAATTAGGATTGGTAAATCTTTAAAATCTAAAAAGTTAAGCCTTAGATATTTAGGTCCATTTTAAATGCCAATTGCTTACCAAACAACACTTCCACTTGATTTGCCCAATCTCCATGATGTCTTTCATGTTTCTTAACTTCAAAAGTATATCCCTAATTCTTTACATGTCATAGATAATGACTTAATGCAAGTAAGAGATAATTTGACTTATCAACGCAAACATGTACAAATTATTGATATTGATCTAAAGTAATCAAAAAGTAAAACTATCCCTTTAGTGAAAGTAGTCTATGAAAGATTATATTCAAAGGAAACTATATGGGAAAGGGAAGATGAAATATCACAAGAGTTCCTAAAATTATTTTAATAGATAAGGCAAATTTTAAGGACAAAATTTTTAAAAAGGAAGGGAAAATGGTAACATCCTCTAATTAGAATAAATTATCGCTATATATGCTTATTTGATGATGATAATGTAAAAATATGATTATATATGTGTTAGAAAAATAGTTTTAGCATTTTCCTATACATTCCCATCAGTTTTTAGAATAGAAAGAAAAATTTTAGGAACTTTTTTAAATATAATTAGTTAGAATTAAACTAGATTCTAATTAGATTCCTTTAATATTAGACTAAATTTCAATTAAATTCTTTTTATATAAAACTAGATTCTTGTTAGAGAAGAATCCTTCCACATTAAATTGGTTAGAAACTAATCCTTCCACATTAAATTAAATATGAAATGGGTTTATTTCACATTGATCTATTTAGTTCACCTGCCAAGAAAAAACAATAGAAAACATGTCACACGAGTAATCTAGTAAGAAAGCAATAGAAAACATTTTACATTAGTCAACTTGTTAAAAGCAAGAAATGACAATTTGTCGACAAATTATTATTAGTTAGACTTATCAACCTAACTAGTAACTATATAATTGAAATAGAACTAAATTAGTTAGAATCCAACTAAAGATTAATCAATGAGTCAAGAATTAAAACACCATATCACTAAATAGACTAGTGACTAAGCTAATACATGTCTTAATGACTAGACAAATATGTAAATAGAGATGACCAAAGCATGCACACTTGGCTCATTCTAAGATAAAATCAAGACAAAGATGGTAGAAATTCCCTCACCCAAACTCTCTACAAAACCAACCTACCTTTTAGTAACTTTCTAACTCAAAAAACCCATCACACATCACACCATAAAACCCTTAAAAAGAGATTTAAGTTTCAAACAAGAGAAAAAGGAAGGAAAGAGGAGAAAAAGCCATAATATTCTCCTATGTGCTATATATGCTTATTTGATGATGATAATGTAAAAATATGATAACATGTGTATTGAAAAAAATTTAGTATTTTTCTATGTATTCTTATAAATATTAAATTCCTTTCATATGAGACTAGATTCCAATTAGATTCTCTTCACACTAAATTAGATGTTAACTAACTTCATTTCACATTGGTCCCTTTAGTAGACTTGCTAAGAAGAAAAATAGAAATGATGTCATATAAGTAAATTAGGTAAAATTACTAAGAGTGAGTAAAAAATGCAATGGGAAATATTTCACATTAGTTAACTTGCTAAAAACAAGAAAACGCGAATTTGTCTACAAGTAACCACTAGAATAGTCAACCTAACTAGTAAATACCTAATTAAAATAGAACTAAATTAATTAGAATCTTAACTAGAGATTATCATGGGATCAAGGATTAAAACACCATATGACTAAATAGACTAATGATTAAGCTAACACATGTTTCAAAGACTAGATAAATATGTAAACAAGGATGACCAAAGTATGCACACTTGGCTCATTTTAAAAGAAAGTTAAGATGATGATGGCACAAACTCTTTCACCCAAACTCTCTATAAAACCAACCCTACCCTTTAATAACTTTCTAATTCCAAAAGCCCGTCATGCATTACATCATAAACTTTTAAAAAGAAACTTAACTTTTGGCCAAGAGAAAAAGGAAGAAAAGGGAAGAAAAAGCCTTCATATTCTCTTTGGAGTTTGACTTAGATGTAGAAGTAACAACCTTTTTTTTATAATTTCACTATTAGAAATTTCTTTTAACACAATTTTCTTTTATCAATTCATGGTTATGGTGAAAATTCAAGTGGATTAATTATATGATTAGATTCATTAATATATAGAAAATAGTTAAAATAATTAAATTTTGTTTTTTTGAATTATTTGAATTATTGAATTTTTCATACCTTTTATATTGCCTAATATATTATTAGATTGTTGATCATATGGCCCAGTATATGATAGTTTCTCATGGAACCATTTTTTTTTAAAGGCTTCAAATTAAACCTATATCATCTATGGAAACTTTGGAAACTTGAAGCATGAAGTGCAAATTTTATGTGCACTTCATATTTAAAAAAAGGGAAAATAATCTTATGAAAAATAATCCTCAATTAAGTAGGTGATCTTAAGAAAAATGACCCTCAATGAGGAAGGCAATCTTAAAGAAACAAGATATGATCCTTCATAAAGAAGGTGATCTCATCATTGCATGGTTATTTGATATTTGGATCCAATTTAAGAGACACCTTATCTAAGGAGAGAGCTCTCACCATTAGCAATCCTATTTCATAAGATGAAAGTGCAATATTAACTATTGAATGAAAATGATAACAAATGTGAAATGAATATTGAAAATGTACACTTTAAATTTGAATATCTTATTTTATTACTATCTGTTCTTTATTAAAATAGTTATAGGCATTATGGTATTTTAGCTACAATTACTCATTGTTACTATCTACTGGAAGTTTCAATTTTCACTATCTTCATGATGTATCCAATTCCTTATCAACAAGATGTCTATGGTTTCAATCATGATTAAGGTTAATGTAACCTAGATTGAAATTCTACCACTAAGACCAATACAAGTCATCCAGTACATTAGAATAATTGCGTGGGATGAAGGCTAGGCATGCCTTGTGGACTAGGATTCTTATATACCTATCAGTAAAGTAAATGTTTGCATTTATATGTGAAGTACACTCTTGGAAACTTTTGAAAAAGCCTACCCACAAGTCCTGTATGTAAGAGAAAAAAAATGATACTAATACCTTGTGGGTAATGTATAACCATACCACTAGTTGTCATACTATAAAATATAGAAGTTTAAATGGCCATCTCTAATTTGTGTCTAAATTTTGATTTTTTTAAATATTTTAATTTTACCATTTGTATTAATCAATTATTATAAATTAAAAGAACACTATATTAATAGGACTGCTTTAAGATTTTATTCAAAAAAAAAAGTAATGAAGTTAAGTATATCATATTTTGGTATCAGTTCCTGGCCAATAGTTGAAAAAAGAAAGCAGATGTTTGAATTACCTATGCTGTATAATAGATTAATTATGATTCTTTTGTTTATTAATATCTTATATTCAGTAATTGATAGTTAGCTTTTTTTTTGGGGTACTTTTATAAGTATATATTTCATTTGAATGATTGTCAATAAAATCTTGAGAAATAATCCTCAAAGAGGGAAGTGATCTAAATAATAAATAAAAAAAAGATAAAGAGATATGATTCTTGGTAAGGAAAGTAATTTCAGGAGAAATGACACGCGGTAATAAAGGCAATTTCAATGAAACGAGATATTATCCTTGGTAAGGAAGGTGATATCATAATTGCATAGTTCTTCAATTTTTGGACCCAATTAGGGAGACGCCTGAGCTCAAGAGAGAACTCTTGCAATGAGCAATCCTATTTCATGAATAATGGTGAAAGTGAAGCCTTAACTATAGAATAAAAATGATAGCAAAGATAAAATAAATATTGAAAATTTACACTTTAAATGTATATATCTTATTTTAGTATTGTTTGTTTATTATGACCATGAAAAAGTGCATTATGTAAGTTGATATAGTTGGAGGCATCATTTGGTATTTTAGCCATAATTATTCATTGTTCCTATTTACTGGGAATTTAAAAATCTTACTCTCTTTATAATGTGTCAGCTACTGATAAGCAAGATGCACATGGTTCTCATCATGATTGAGTTAATGTAACCTGGATTGACGTTCCACTACTACAACCCATACAAGTTATTCAAGACATCATAATAATGGCATGGCATGGGATGAAAGCTGAATAGGACATGGGTACAAGAACATATATGATCTATATATGTACTAGCTGTAAAAGAATCTCTGAAATATTTTTAAGGAAGTTACCCAGTAATTTTGCTCGTATAATAAAAAGAGATGTCATATGGATGATGTATGACCAATTACGCCATTAATCTATACCTTAAAATTAATATCTAAAGTAATAAATTTTTATATTTAGTGGTTAAATTTTGAAGAAATTGAATGGAATGACAAGATTACGACTATTGATTATTAAGTAGCATTTTAAAACAAGCTTTCTAGCCTGCATCAATTGTTCACTAAATTATGTAATACTTTGCAGTGCAGAATGGCTTAGGTTGGCTCATAAGTCAAAGGATTTGGATTCATTTATTTTTTTATGCCAAAATGATTGATTATGTTAGAGAGAGATAAACACAAATATGTAGGTCTTGTATATTTTCTCTCCCTCACTCTCCTCTCAAGGGATGTGAGCCCCATATACCTTCACTATATGTTTATCTCTCTCCGTCATAACCACTTATTTTGACACCAGAGAAAAAGTGGATCCAAATTAGCATGCAGGCCACTTTTTTTCTTCAAGAAAAATGTTTAATTAATTAAGTGATCAAATGGTAATCGAATTGTTTGATAATAAACTTTCTGTAGTTATTGTGAAAAGGCAACTCAATGACCAATGATTGTGGAACTTTGAAAATAAAATCCTTTTTTATATAAACTCATGAAAGTTGGAAGTATAATCTCGCTTTTTTATTGCTTTTCTTATATCTTTTTCATGGTTCATAACTTTAATTTTCTATAATGGCTTTTAAAATAAACTATTTCATTAAAAATTTGCCAAATTTATTAAATATGTAAATTAAATTTGATTCAGTTTTTTTTAAAAATTTTAAATAAGCTAACTCTTGGGTGAAATGAGTTAAATTTTTTAATATCCAAACCTACCCAATTTATGGGTATTAAGAGATTAAGTTGAAAGAAATTATTCGCAAAAGGATCAAATTAAAAATTTATATATCTGTTAGGGACCAAAATGATATTTTTTTTCTAAAAATCATAAAATAAATATATGAGTATTATATTCATTATAAAATAGATTTGATTTTTTAATTCAATTTTACATTATGTCATATTTTAATATATAAAAAGATACCAACAAAAGTCGTAACAGTTCATCTGAAGTGGGCTTCTATCAAAAATATGTTTGGCTATTTTCGGCCGGTAAGATTTTTTTTTTTGCCACTATTTTTTTCACCCATAACTGACTTTAATAAATGAAATAATACTCTACCCATGTTATATCTCCCACGATAATACATGGAAAGAATTATTTTCAACTTAATTTTTTAAAAAGTTTTATGACATAAATTTTAATTTTGACGACTAACTTGCTTAGATTTTTCGATACATAACAAATATTCTACTGTATTTATTAAAAAGTTAAAGAATACAATAAAACAATATTAGATAAGTTTTGATGAAATTTAATTCCATGAGTATGCTTTAAATAAAATTATCCTCAATTTAATTATTATGGACATTTATATTTTGCTTAAATTTTGAAACGTGATATTTTGAACATATAAAAAATTTCAGAAAAATATTTTTGAAGTTGAAATTATATTAAGTTATATGTCAAGTAATTAAAATTAAAGTGAGCTATTTGTATTAAACATATCAAAACTTGAATTTTCACCCCAAATAAATAAACTCCGATGATTCTGCGTTTCATTCGGATTCAGCTGCAAATTCGCCAATTTCAGCTTTCGTCACAAAAGAACTATACATTCACTAACACATAATTTGATGGAAACTAGGAAAAATAATATTGTCCCTCGTTTTTACGTAAGACAAATAAACTGTTTATCTACTATTCAGCAAAATTTATTATCGGATATCTTTTAAAAACTCAGTTCCTTAAAGGGGTTAACACAACTCATGATAAGATCTACTTTATATTAGTGACAAATACTTCATAATTTTTATTAATCAAGACAGAGGAGCGACAATAATCAATTAATTATATATTAACTCCAAGGTCGAGTGATTCTACAATAAGTATATTCAATTAATTGTTAAAAGTCATAAACATACCAAGGATCAATCTCATTAGAAATTGTATATAACATCTATATGTATGTATATATATATATATATATATATTCATGATTGACTTGGTCTGCTCTTTTTTTTTTTTAAATTGAATGTACCCAAGAATTTTCCCCATTTTCCAGTCACGAACGAAACAATTACATCAAAGTTCCCACAATATTCCTACAGAACGTGTAACACTAATTTCTGGAATTAGAGTTTCTGATTTCCCGACAAGCATGTGCATGCACACTACCTACATTTTAATAAAAATAAACATAAGAAAAAGAAAAGAAAGTTACCAGATGTACTTGTACAGAAGCTGTTACCACAAGAAGGAAGAATCACAACGCCTTTACATATCATATTAGGAAGGATGAAATTAGATGCCTCATGTTACAAAATTGATTAGGTGAGAGGGGCACTCGACCGTCCTAAAACAACACAGATTCACCCTGCAGTTAAAGATCCTAACATCGACTGCTCTACTGAGCAAGCAGATCACAATTCTTGCATTAGGCCTCTAAGAGGCTATGGTGAGTTAAAATGCTCTTCAGTCATTCCAACTCCCAATACTTCATAATCTGTAGTCTCTAGGTTTTAGCATTCTCGAAAATCTGCAAAACCACTGAGCAATCATGTATTCATGCATAGAAAGTATATTATATTTTGGCAACCTAGCTTGAAGGACGTGTACTTAATCAAATCTTGGCAAACCATTTAGAAGGCATTTGGTACACTGTCATCTCTGACCCTGATATCTTCAATGTCAGATGGCATTACCTATATTTGGTACACTAGTATCTAAGATTGTTTGGCCTTATCAAAAATACCAGGGAGCATAAAATGAAACCATTTTGGGTGATATCTCATTCCACCCATAATCATAGGTATCTCACATCCCTGCAATATAAGTTTTGTAAACTTCCATGAAAATACCAATTTTGTCCAATTTATGACAACTTTCAACTGTCATAACAAACATAGAAGTCTTAAATACCATGTATCTTATTCCTTGGCATCCTATACCGTGGTTTCCAAGATGCCAAGAAATGTGAGATAATAGTGTACCAAACTGCTCCTTAGATTCCGGTTGAGTTATCAAGAAAATCACTGTAACATATTAGCCACAATAAAGGTTATCATTAACCATTACTTTCAAATAGTTAATATTTACTCATGAGTCAATTATCTCATAAGCACAACAGAAAAAGATACCCTACCTCACTGCTTGTAAGTTGGTTTACATTTCAAGTATATACCTACTCCCACATCCATTATATTGAGAGCAACAAGCAGCACGGCCTCATTTATTTCATTTAGGATAGTCATAGTACTCTAACCGATATGCTTCAAAGGTTTATAATTGCATTCTTGTTGAGAAGAAATAAAAAGAATATTTTTTGTCACTTAATATTTAAAGAAAAGATTTGTAGCTTACCTTTGTGATTGAGATCAACAGGAAGAGCAATCTTTGGCTGGTTGTCAGCTGAGCCACTGGAAGCTTGAGGCAGTCTAGGCTGTGGTGGAGAGCTTGTGCTACTGCGGCTTGAATTCCCATTTGAGGCATGAGCCTTCACTTGATGATTGAAATACATTTCCATGTTAGAAGAAGTTACTCCCGTAAATTTCTTGCTCTTTAATCTTCCCCTAGAGAAAAATGAGCAGAAGGAGAGAATAGTCAGCTGGGGTATCACTAATAATAAAATCAGGTAACACAGGATAAAATTAGAGTCAATTAACAAATAATAGCTTAGTTGTGGCAAATACCTGTCCTTTCGCTTTTCTAGATATCGCTGCAATGACACTTTTCTGCTTGCCTGACCATCTACATCTTTGAAAGACCAACAAACATCAACAGTGATCAGATTCTAGAATTTGAGATAAACCCACTAAGATTGTTTGAACTACCAGTGTCCTCTCTCTCTCTCTCTCTCTCACTCACACACACACACACACACAGAATGGTTTAACAACAACTATTCACCCTCTTGCCCCGTGTCACTCTCCTTCATTTGAATGGTTAAAAGATTCTTGCAATCTCAGTAGAGAGAAAAGTTTCTAAACTCAGGAAAATATAAATATATATATAGTCAAAATAAATCAATAGAAATCTGCCTCTTATTCATGTATCAGCAGTACACATCAAACAAAAAATTCTACCGTGCTTTGATGCTTTTAGAAGTAAAAAGTAGAATCACACTTTAAGCATGGCTTAAGATATAGAACAGGATATTGTCCTGATATTTAAAAGGCTAAAAATATAGAAATACACCTTCATTTCAACAATAGTAATTTTATTAGTAGATATGGTAGTGCTTAAAGGTACAAGAGGTTGCTGCACTCCAAATTGGAGTTGACATCTAGAACCTACTGAGGTAGCAGAATAGCAATCAACTCTAGAGCTTTTAGATACACCAGATCAAAAGATAACTCAAAAGCTACTGCTGACTCCTTATGTTAATTCACTGACATTCACCACTCTTTGATGCTTTAAGGGCAGATGCATTTGTTTATTCATCAAATCTTAATAGCACTTATCCTTCAACCCCCCAACTAGCCAAATTAGAAGGAAGGAAAAGGGACGACAAATCAAAAGGAAACAGCCTATGCTCCAATTCCAAACAAATCCCTTGGACTTTTTTTTTGGGATATTAAAAGAAAAAAAAAAACTTGAAATGCAGTGTATGTCTGCCAAAATGAGAACCAGGAAAGGCTCAGGCAGGCTGCATCCAAGGACTTAGTTGTCCTTACCAGCATCACGAGCTGTGCTCCCCTTCTCCCTGTAATGCAAAGGATATTCCACCATCTTATCTGTAAATTCAAATTTTGAAACAGTAACTATGAAGAAACCAATATCACAAAAATTGTAACATGCAGACCACAACATTTTTAGTTGCAAAATAGTGCAAGTTATCATGATTTTAAATTTCAAGAAGTAAAAGATGTTGATTTTGACCAGCATCTAGCCACAAGGACTCATTAACTACAGCTGTAAACTTGGCATTCAGAGTGAATTTGGTCATCTGAAAAGTGTATGCAATTCACACCAAAAAAATAAAGTGCATCCAGGACAATGATGTCCAGTGGTCCAATAATGTGTTCACAAGAACTGTAACAACGCATTAGTATGAAAGAATTCTAATTCTTTCAACATGACAAGCAAGAGTATGGTGGGAAACAATTGTTGGATTTAACCTCTTTTAATTAATGATTTTCTATTATTAACGTAAAGCAAAGTAGTGTGGTGTATCAGGGTCTTTAAGTGTTAAACAGAGTATGATGTCTAAAACAGTAAAAACATTTACCGCATCTCCTTATCTGATCACTAATGCATTCCTTGAAGAAACACTAGAAGAACATGCAACACTCAATGGAGAAAATTTATGCCCTCATGCTTTAGAGTACTTTAAAGTAACATTGGACAGTTCTACTACGATGGCTACCTGCTTGAGTAAACTGAGTGATTGTGCTATCAATTGGGATGAGGGCATCTTTATCCATCTGTAAATGGCAAGAAGGCCAGACTGATGTACTTCTATTGAATGGTTCGTCTTGAGGCAAATGGATTGGACTCGCTGCAATCTGCATGATTGCCCGTGCCTGCAAATCCACATATGACTGCATTGGAAGGTGAAATTGTATTGGATTTATCACCATGCATCCATGCAAGAGGAAGCTTCATTACCTACCTTATCAGGTGGCACTCCATCATATACATTCACCTTACCACAGTAGAAAATTGTCATCTGCCCAAATGGCCCACTAGTTGCACACTCCCTGTAACCACAATAACAAGTAATTCTTTTAAGAACTAGCATAAACAATATATAGAAGGAAAATTAGTCTGCCTTTAGTCATCCATATCATATGTAAATTTTGATGATTAAGTTATTGACATTTTTAAGGTGCCAATTCCCTTCTATTATGTGGAAAGCAGCTATGTAATACAAGCCACTAGGTATAACAGCATATTTACATCAACAAGATATGATCTCAAGAGTGAAACTTTGAACACTGTGCCAGCATCCTGGACTACAAAATATATAGAATGGCTCAAGTTTTAAATTTAAACATCGATAAGCAAATACATCATAGTAAATCCAGAACACCTAAAAACAACACTTATGCACGCTTTCTTTTCTGCTAGTATAAATTGCTACCTGCAGGCTGTTCCAATCTTTCAACGCAATTCTTTTTAGGGTTTGACTGATTTACAGAAATACACTGATTCTAATAAGGAATGGAAACAGAAGAAGCATGCCACTGCATTATGATGAGAAACTTGCTCTCCTTTTGCAGGGAATATTCATTGAGATTCCTGATGGACAATGCATAATATTTCCTACCAGGTCTCTGATAAGTCATCGCTTACTGTTACATCCACTGTTTCAAATAAACAGGTTCACTTGTTTACATGCTAGGAATCGACCAAACATGCCTTTCTGTGGAGACCAACACACATATATATCTCTCTTGATTGTCCTTAAAATCTTAAAAATGCAAATTTTTACTTAAAGAATATCTTCATTACTCCAATAGACTTCCTTCTTCCATAGAATTTACCTCATAGTTAATCTCCCTGAATCCTCAAACATGATATCAAAGCAAAATCTAAATAGAAGATTTTTTTAAAGCAAGTAGTAATGAGATTGTCAGAATTTTCATGGCAATAATAGCTGACTACAGATAAATTCACCATAAATATAGAAGGCTGATCAAGCATAAGATAATTAATAAGTATGCAAAAACATAGTATATTAATTTTGATGGAGCTATCCTGATATCATGATTCGGCTATAGCATATATTATATATTTGCTTTGGACATCATCACTCACCAATGTTTCAGCCTTCTCCCGTCTTTGCTGAAAACATAATGCCACATATCTAACATAGCTCAGAAATATCTGACAATTTAAATGACCAAGAGCCTGTCCTGACCTAGCTGACAGCAGGATCATTCATATTTAATAGCTCTGAGAAATATCTAATAAGCCAAATGACCATAAACAAGGGCTCATTTTCAGATCTGCATCACTGAATCCTTTGCCTCCACTTTTCCCCACACACATACAACATAGGATACCAAAATCTACTTTCTGTATCATCCCCCATCTGCCAATGAATAATGGATCAATATTTTGACTTAATGACTTTAAAAAAATCCACTCAAAAGCACACTTTAACCTTTTTCCACGCTCCTCATATCGTTCACCTCTTCGTTGAACATATACACCCCAAGAATAGTTTAATTTTAATCAAGCAAAATATTTAAAAGCAACCGTTACGATAATTCAAAGATGGATTAACTTGGACGAGAGCACACTTATACATGGGTAACTTCCTTACATATCCTAAAAGCCAAATGATGCCCCATTAAGCAAAATGGTGTCGAACACAATGAATAAAAGCGAGAACAGACCTGGGACTGACGACCTTCTCATTCGTTTCACCGCTACTAGGTTTTTCTCCAGATGACCCAGATTTGGGAAGCTCTTCCGCAGCATGAAAAGCAGGCTCCTCAACCAGCGCCGACGCCGTCGCATCAACTTCGGCCACATTAGCACAGCTGCCGCCACTACCGGTCACATCTAGATTCCCCTACACAAACAATCATTCAAGAAGCAGTGAGACTGCAAAGAAAGTATAGCTCAACCCCATTGGATGATTTCTGCTATTCTCAGCATTTTCTTGCGCTTTCTCAGCAACCAAACAAAGGGTCAGTGCGAGAAAAAAGGGGGAAAAATACACTCACATGTGCGGTATTTTCTTGAGCGGAAACAAAGGCGATTCTCCGTATGTTTCCGGCGCCGGAATCGTCGTCAGTTGGGTCGAGCAAAGCTTTTAGGGAAATAACTTGCTGGATCGCCTGCGATTTGTTCCAGGAAGGCCGACGCATTCCTGTACGGACACGTGTCTTCCCGCATCAATTTTTCGCATACTTTATTCCACAACCCGTTACTATAATATTTGCTCACCCCAATTGTTTAAACAACCCATTAATCTTTATATTTTTTTTCGAAGAAAAGACCAATGGAGGAGGTCCTCCGTTTTCAGGTGCCGGAAATTTTGGAAGGGAAGAAGGACAAAAGCGGAAATAAAAAAATGTAAGAGAGAGAGAAAGAGAAAAAGGGAAAGAAAAAAGAGAAAGAACCTTTTTCTTTGAGGAACCTGCGACAATCTTCGCGGGTGAGCTGGGAAATGTCATCCTCGGTGAGCTGGTTGAGGGGTTTGTCGAGAATGGAGCGGAAGGTGGCGGTGCCCGCGTTCATGGCTTCCGATTCCGGTGAGTGGTATGACCATGTAATTTCGGGGGGGTTGAGGGATGATATTTACACTCGGGGACAAAGGAAAAGTAGAGGAGGGACGGAGAGAGAAAAAAGAGAAAGCCAAGGAAGAAGCGAGTGTGTGAGTGAGTGAGTGGGTGTGAGAGGAGACGAGGAAGTGGGTAGTGAGAGAGAGAGAAAGGGCTGTGTCCCCGACATCGGTGCACCCTAAGCTGCCACGTAGTGCCTGTCTGAATTACTGCGGGCTAATCCATGAAGATTATCACAATTCCCATTCTAGCCTTAGCTTACATCTCCCTAATCATTTTCTTAATCTTTTTTGTTATTATATTACATCTGAAATTGAGTTCCAGCTCAATTGCCTCTCATAACAATTTAATAACATTCTATCTCACGTGGATATGATTAGTATAATAATATCAAAAAATATATTTTATATTACAATTTTATGGTTTGAAAAACAATACAATTAAAATGTTCGAAAAATAATAAAATTACAATTAAAGAAACATAATTTTTTTAATAATATAAAATTAGTAATGTTATATAATTGTATATGTTAATATAATAATACATTAAATGTTATAATAAAAAGAATATTCTACCAAATTATTTTTATATATTTCTTTGTTTTTTTTTTTTGGGAGGGGGGGGGGGGCGAATAAAGCGGTTTCCAAAATTTACCTAAGGTTCTCCACTACTGACATCTTTGTGTTTGAATAAAAAAGTGTAACAGCTTGGAGTGACCCAAAAATGGACCTTCAATCCACATGTGTGATATTAGTTCAATTTCTTGGCTTCACAACAAATGAAATTAATTCAAAAGCATTTTAACATTATATTAAATTATTTTAAAGATATATAGTTTAAGTAATGCCAAACTTCAAGGGATTGATATTGTGGTTAATGAATAGAAAATTGAAGAATATATAAATATCCCCTTCAATTATGAATTATTTATAAACACTTCTTCAATTTTGAAAATTAGAAAAATGTTCTCAACTATTATCTTTTGAAATTTAAACTCTTCTACCTATTTTTTTGCTAAACATGCCTTATCAAACTTTTTTATTTGTTGTCTCTATATAAATAATATAAATGAGAGAGTGTCCCATAACAAATTGGTTTGAAGTGGCAAAAGGTTTGATGAGGATTTTGTCAATTTCTAAAGTTGAGAAAATCTATACAAATAGTTTCAACAAAAATAAGTATTTGCATATCATGTGTATCTCACGACATCAACCAGAAAGTTCATATGCGTTTCATGTCCCAAGCCTATGAGTACATATGCAATTAAAGCAACACAAACACACACATAAAAGATTAATTGAATTGATTTTTATTCGGAAAAGATATATTTATTTTTAAGAATTTTGAAGTCTTTTTTAACTACATTGTTCATATTTTTACTGCCACAATAAAATTTAGATTTCTTTCCCTAAGTATTTTAAAGTCCTATTTGATTAGGCAAAATAATTTTTAAAAAAATAGGAATAGAAACGAGTCTTGATGAAATAAAATCTTGCCACTCATTGTTACGATTGACATGACATTAAAAGGAATGTGCATTCCTTTCCATTATAATATTTGGTTTGATGAAAAAAAAAACAATAATGAAAAGGAAAGTTAATCAAATGACATAATACTTAATGGTAAAAATTATTAAAATATTTAATATAATTTTTTAAATATGTAAAAAAAGATTTTTTTAATTACTCCCAATAAAAATATGGTTAAAATAGTAATAAATTCTCTTAAATCCATTTATCATTTTAAAATAATCTCATCAGTTTGAAATATTTTAAAATAATTCCTTAAGTTTTTATGTAATGGGTGGATACTAGATGAATAATGACATGTATTATTAAAGCATTATGTAGTAATAAATCAACAATAAAAAGAAAATAATAATAATCATTTCCTTAATCATTGCAACACATAGGAGAAATTGGACAATGGCTCCTTTGTTGGTGATATAGGCATTGACAACAATGTGTGTAACATCCTTAGTATTATAGGCATTGACTAGTCTTCTTCTTCTTCTTCTTCTTCTTCTTCTTCTTCTTCTAATTGTAATAAATAGTTAATAGTTAATGTGAATAATAAAAAGTCTACTTAAAAGTTGAATCCCAACAAGAGATTGTAACTTATAATAAATAGTTAATAGTTAATGTGAATCTTCTTCTTCTTCTTCTTCTTCTTCTTCTAATTGTAATAAATAGTTAATAGTTAATGTGAATAATAAAAAGTCTACTTAAAAGTTGAATCCCAACAAGAGATTGTAACTTATAATAAATAGTTAATAGTTAATGTGAATAATAAAAAGTCTACTTAAAAGTTGAATCCCAACAAGAGATTGTAACTTAAACTTTTGACATTTTAGAATATGACAAACTAGTCGTGGGATTCATATATCACATAGATCATTTTTGGTATACAAACTTGTGAGCAACTTTTCAAAAATTAACAGAAGTCTTATACTTTTACTATTTATACATATACATACAAACCTTTTTTTTTAAATAATTGAATACATGTAGTGCCTAGTCTAGGAGTTCTCTTTAGTCTTCATCCTCAACAATGATTCTACAATTGCATATATCCTATTTTTGGGACATCCACTCAGGCTAGTTCCACTTTTATCATAATTCAAACCAAAGATAACAAGTTAGTTAGCATTCAAGTACATTATAAAAATAGTGAGAATTTGGAATTCCTAATAGATAGTATCAATAGTAAAAATACCATATGATGCTTTTAGCTATATAAAGCTATATACTTTACAATTTTATGATTGTACTGAATAATAATAGAAATGTAAGACATAAAAACTTCAAGAATACTCATTGCCTTTATTGTTACTCTTAACTTGTTTAAGTTTTCATCATATGTGAAACAAGATTGCTCATGGCAAGCACTCTCTCTAGCTAAAACTTCTTTTAGAATGGATCTATAACAGGAGAATTAAGCCATTAGAGGTCACCTCCCTTGCAAAGGATATTACCTCATTTCACTAAGATCACCTTCATTTAGAGGTCACCTCCCTTACCAAGAATCATTTCTTTACATTTGACAGACAATTATTCATAAAGATTTGAAAGTAATCCAACTATCAACTGAAATACAAGATATTAAATAACAAAGTAAAGGGTGTTGAATTTACCAAAAATAATTTTCTACTTTCAAAATAATTTTTATCATAGATAATGTGAGTAAAATTGTATTTCACAAGAACTAGCCAAATTATTTAACCTAAAATTAAAATATAAGAGAAAAAAATAAGGAGAATTTTAAAAAAAATAAATTCAAAAAACATTTTTAAAAGAAAGAATTCAACACAAACAACTCCTAATCAAGATTTATTTTAGATTTAGCTCAACCAGTTCAATCATCAAATACTCTAAAAGAAATATAAATAATTTAAAAAAAATAAATAAATTGGTTATGAACATCAATTAACTTTAATGTTTTACTCTTCTTTAAGTATGTTTAAAGGGGACAAGTTTTTCAATTACACCTTATTCATTAATTAATTCCAAATAAACTCTCAAAATTTACATTATAAACAGTGTTAAGAACAAAAAAAGTCACCAATCACTATTCAATAATACATATGTTAATATCAATTAAAAAATTGTTCTTATCAATTTAAAATATTTTCTTTTTATTTATTTTCTTTTTCTCAATTTTAATTCTATGTTTTATTTTTCATTTTTCATTTCTCTTTTTCAAGTAATTTAAACTCATGAGTCATTCATCAGGTGGTCCCTTTCTAAAGCTTGACCTAAACCTAAAGTGCACACTTCACATTAAACAAAGGCAAGGAGATGTTCCATAAGAGACCCAAATGGTAAAACTACTAGAGATTCAAGATGATAACATATAATAGGATATTATACAATAGGATACTATGGCTGCTCCTCATTGCTATAGACCTGTAAAAGACTTTGTTGTGCCAAATACACATAGGTTGAATAGTAGTATAACCTGCCCAGATGTAGCAGTCAACAATTTTGAAATCAAGTCTAGAATGATTTACATGGTGCAATAAAATGAGTTTAAGGGAGGAATATATGAACACCTTAATGCATACCTGACCCATTTCTTAAGGATTTATGATATGATTAAGATGCATGGTGTATCAACTTATGTAATCTGGCTTCCCTTTTTCCCTTTCTCACTTAGAGGCAAAGTTGTGATATGGTTGGACTTTATGCCATCTTAGTCCTTCACCACATAAAAGGGGCTATCACATGCTTTCTTAGCCAAGTACTTCCCACTTGGCAAGACCATTAAATTAAGAAGTGAAATCAAGAACTTTATGTAAGGGGACAATGAATTATTATATAAGGCATGAGAGGGATTTAGAGACCTTCAAAGGCATTCCCCACATTACAGTATTCAAGATTAGATGTTAGTTCAAATATTTTATGACAATTAGAACCATAACTCAGAGTTAACTTGAATGCTACCGTTGGTAGATCTTCGCCTGCAAAATTAGTTGATAAAGTGGTTGATCAGCTTAGTATGAATGCAGTCTTTAACCCTATAACTTTCCTTAGTTGTGAACTCCATAGTAATGGTTATGCATATAACCATTGTCATATGAATAATTTAGAGGGACCTTACACTTTTAAGCAAGTCTTGTATATCCCAAACAACCACAAAAGCAAAATAGTCCCTACTCCTTAACATACAACTTTAAACGGCAGAATCACCTTAATTTAGCTTGAAGTAACCAATATATCTAGGCAATCATAGTGGGCTACCTAGATAGAACTTTTAGCCTAAAAATCAAGGTAGTGACCACTAGAATGAAACCAAGTTGTCTAACAAAAGCTGCATTTGATAAAATTCTATAATGATACTACTAATATGTTTAAGAAGTTAAAGTCTAAATTGGACCAGCTAGCTAGCCATAATCAAAGCTTAGAAATCTAGTTTGTAACACCTTATCTAATTACCTATTTTTAGTAAATTTTTTATTACTCTCACAGAGAATTCTAATTAATTTAAGTTTAATTATCATTTTTTCCTTTTAAATGTTCCTTTACAATAAAAAATTCTCTATTTCATTAATTAAATCATTATAGCATAACAAAATACAAAAAATGACATAAATAAACTACTGATATTATATATTGGTAATAAAAGTTTCATCATAGAGGAGCGGGATCAACATAAGTACAGACCAGGGTATATCATTAAGGAATTCAATCTAAGCTACTAAAAAAGAAATCCCCATATAACAAAAAGAACTATGAAAGTCAATTTCCTATTTATACCACAAAGTAGCTAACAGTGGCTACATGATTTTATGAGAGGAGTACATCACTTGATAATCAAGATCATGTTAATTATGTAAAACCTATGAACTATCTAGTCTAGAGTGAGAAGGATGAGCCAAAGGTGGTTCAGCCATCATCACTAGTAAAGTCATATGTCATATGAGTATCCTTCCCTTAGTGATTGAGGCGATAGAAACTAGATAAGTAATTCTACAAGTTTCTCAATATTTTCAAATAACTTCATATATACATTCCTTTTGCAGATATTTTAGCATAAAAGTTATCTTATGTGAAGTTTTTGAAAGAAATCTTATATAATAGGCAAAAGATCGAAGGGCATACCACCATCGCACTTACTAAAGAGTGCAATGCAATCATTTAAAACAAGCTTCCACCAAGGCAAAAAGATTTAAGGAGTTTTTCTATTCCTTACACTATTGGCAATGTAACATTTGATCATGCTTTATGTGACTTAGGCATTAGTGTTAGTTTGATGCCTTTGTTTATTTGCAGGAGACTTAAATTAGGAAAGCTAAAGCCAACTACTATTACATTGCAACTGGCAATTCAATTAGTGAAATACCCAATCAGAATCTTAGAGAATTTGCCGATGAAGGTTGGGAGATTTTTCTTTCCAATAAACTTCCTCGTGCTTGAAATGGAAAAAGACATGATGATACCTTTGATACTAAGAAGACTGTTTTTAACCACAGCTAGCACAATTATTGATGTGAAGAATGACAAATTAACCTTAAAGGTGGGGGAGGAAGAAATCAAATTTAAGATGTTCAAAGCATCAACAACACCCCCTTCTTGAAAAACATTATTATAGATTAGATGTAAGTGATAAGTTAACAAAGAAGGCGTACAGCAAATAGCCTTTTAGGAACCCCTTAAAGTGTGTTCACCATGAGTTGCAACCATCAAAGACAAAAATAAAGGATTTATAGTGATTATCTCTCTAGTAAAAGCTACATTTTATGTACCTTTCCTACAAGGATACAAATCTGAAGAGCTTTATCCACATAATACTAGTACAATAGGGAATAAACCTATTAGCGTATTTATAGATGGCAAACATTGCTTCACACTTTACCTAGTTAGAGCGATGATGGAGAAAGTAGACACTTATGTCTTTTCCAACATGTAAAACCAAGGCACTTGGAAGTCAAGTTAATGACCATTATTTAAACCTACTTCTCTACTCCTTTACTTTAGATTTTAGTTTGTTTTGTTTACTTTTGTTAGTTTAGTTCCTATTTTAAGTTTTTCTTTTTTTTTTCTTTTCTTTGGTTTAAGTTCTAATGTTGAATGGTAGACTTGTATATGAAGCTTTGGGATAATTAATTCACTTTTTCTACCCTCTTCCCCATTCAACTATTAGAATTGCAATGCTTGTAGGAGAATACTTTGACCTCTTCCTTCTTTACTATTTTTGGTTTTTCTTATTTCACTTTTTTTGGATTGAGGACACCATATTGACTAAGTTTGGGGGAGGCTTTTCAAAAAGTATAATGGATCTGTTAGGCTTGAAGACCTTAATGTGTAGCCAAAACCAATAGCATAAGGTTAACTAAATTTTAAGATTTATCTAATTTTAATCGCTTGACTCTAGATTCAGCTATTAAATTTGTTGGTAAAAATATGATATGAGCTATATAATTTGCATATAGGTAATGTGTGACTTGCATTTAATGAATTTAACAATGAAAAAAAAATTAAATAAGTAAACAAATATGAAAAAAGTAAAATTTGACTAACTAAATGACCATTCTTACATTGTCCAAAGGTAAGTTTTAAGTAGTTAGAGTATCGATAAAGGTTTTATTCCACTATTTTGGGCTATGTTATTTCTAAAAAATTTTTAAAAAAGAAAAAAAAAAGAGAAATAGCTTGAATTATAAATATGCATAGCACCTCGAATTTGTCACTTAGTTTGAGAAAAGAAAAATCAAAGAATGAGAGCACCAAGTGATAAGACTCAAGGAAAACCCTCTATACTACTACCTTGCTTATTGAATCAGGGGGTTAGAGAAATTGGAAAGTAAATTTGAAAGAAATTGCATAACGTAAGTTTTTTAATCTGTTTTAACTTGAGATCATATTTGTTTTACCATAAGTTTTGATAGCTAGATTGAGAATCCTTAGGTTAGTCAAGCCAAATTAAGAAATCTTTTAATCCGTTGTTGTTAGGTTACAATTCTCATTAGAGTATGAAAGACCTTAGTTGGTCTTTACTATCTTTCCATTACTTGAGGATAAGTAAATGTTCAAGTTTAGGAGAATTTAATGTGTTACATATCTTACATGTTAATTGAACTTTAATTCTGATTGCTAATCAAGTTAATGAGAGTTTTATGCTCATTTTATGCAATTTTAGCAAGAATACGATGAACGCTAATGAGAGAAGGGTAATGCAAGAGAGTCTAAGCCTATATGCCAAATTGGAGGCCCAATTTATCTTGTATAATAGATAAATCTAGCTTGGAAAGGAAGAAATCAAATTAGGAAATCATTTGCAAATAAAGAAAAGACACTTACTAAAGTTAAAAGAAAAACAAAATAAAAAGGTTTTTGCATGTCAAAGACTATAACAAAAATATAAAATCCTAATAAGACAGTATAAACCAAGGAAACTAAAGGAAGCATACTATAGTTAAAAAAAAAGAGCTTTAGAAAACAACTCTGACATTGAGATCTAGAATTCCCACTAAACTTTGCAACTATTATTGATTTATTTTCTTTTCTTCTACTTTTTTCTTCTCACTAAACTTTTTTCTTCTCTATTTGTTATGAATTTATTTAGTTTTTGTTTTAAGATTTTATTCTTCATTATGAGTAACTAAACCCTTTCAATTTGGGATTTACATGAATATGTCTTCTAATTATGTTTAAATTCTAATAATACTCATGTAGTAAATGTTTACATAATTAATTTATTATTCAACTTTTCATATTTTTTTTGGTAATTTGCTAGCCATGTATTTTAAAAATTAAATTTGTAAATGAAAGGACTAAGAGATGACTCACTACAAAGAGTCATTTGAATTGTAAACCTAGACTTAGATTTTCTAAAGATAGTAATTTAGCTTAGATGAAAAGTAAAATGCACGCATACCAAAAAGTTAAATGCAAGGATACAATGAAGCCTATAGAGTTTCATGGGTTTATATTAGAGCACATGATCACAAAAGTAAATGTAGGCCTAACATAAATATATGTGATTTATCTCAAAAAGAAATTTTACATAATTTAAGGAATCAAATGTTAATTTGGATAAAAATGAATTATATGAGTTACTTAGATTCATTCATAAGAAAATATATTGAAATCCAAATCTCAAAGTCTTTTTCCTTTAGGCAATCAATTTTTTTTATCTGTGCAATTTACTATCCTTTATATTTTAGTTTATTTAATTTATTTCTAGCTATATTCTAGATAATAGGAATTAATGTTTGAAAATTAGTAATTAAACCTTCCTTCTATGATGACTTAAGACTCATTTCTATTACTAGTGCGATTTGCACACTTGTAAACTTTTCACAATAGTTAGTTACTAACTAATAGCTTATTTTCAACTACTTTGGTTTAATTAATTTAGTATTGGTAAAATAAGATAGTTCCTTATTGATCTATCTTCTTGAACTAGCCATTTTATTTTCATGTTAATCAAATCTTGTGAGTAATTTTTTTGTTTGTAATAAATTCAATATTTTACCAAATTTCCCCTTTCATATTTTTTTCTTTATTTAATTTATTAGTTGGACATATTTTCTAGGTTTCCTCCTATCTACCTTTTAGATATTGTCCTAGTTAGTTAATGTTTCACTTTTAGAATGAAATAATTATCTCAGGCTTTCTTCTTTTCAACTTCAAAGGATTGTTATGTGAAATGAATGATCATGACCAAAGGGCTAAACTACTTTCTAGTGACTAGTAAAATCATGACTTTTGTGTGACTAAGTTTTTAAAATTATCAAGTTTGATGGGAAATGACCTTTTGTCATCTTTTCATATGTGATTTTTGAAATTTTGGTCATGTAGCCTCCATTTGTTGTCTTAAGAATTAGTTTTAGTTAAATGCTAATTATTAGTTTTATTCTAACTAGTTAGGTTTGTTAGTGTAGTCATCAACTAGTTTTGCTTCCTTTCTTTTCATGCATGTTTTTTATTGTGTCTTTTAAGCAATTCTCAAGAATATGAAGGAATTGCTTTAGTTCAAGGTGTGTGAAAAGGGCTTATACTTTCTTCTACCTTTTATCTTATCTTTCTTTCCATTTTTGCGGAGTGTAAAGCTAAGTCAAGTAAAGGTAAATTTTTCTTTATGTTAGGAGTTTTTTCTTCCTTGTCTCATCTTCTTCTTTGCATAGTGCTCTTAAAGGTCTTCTAGTCGGTATTCTCTTTTAGCTTACTTGTTCTTATAACCTTTTTATTTCGCCTTAAAATCTTTAATCTTATTGAAAATTGCCAAGTGTGGTTTCTTGTAGTTTATTTCTTATGTGATGGAGTTGAATTTTAAGCATGTTTTATTAATTAGTTGACTTAGGAAAAGGTTTTAATTGGATGCTAACGGTTTTTATTTTTATTTTAACAAATTCAATTCCATTTAGTTACATTAGTTAGTTTAGTTTGTTACTTTAATTTGTGTATTTCAATTGTCAACATGATGGACAACTTCCTTGATTTAAACATGCTTCCTTGGGATGTTTTTGTACCAAATTCCAAGGTAACATTTCTTGGAAGAACCAAGACTAAAGAAACCAAGTTCAATGGTTCTAAAGGTCATGCCATCTATAATGGATTAAGACTAAGCAACACCGAAAATTACTAAGGATACTTCAAGAGAAAGAAAAGCACATAAGCAAAAACATCCATTATGAAAAAAAGGCATTAAATTGTTAATTTTCTAGCACTATATAGCTACACTTATTAACATTTCTTGGAAGAACCAAGACTAAAGAAACCAAGTTCAATGGTTCTAAAGGTCATGCCATCTGTAATGGATTAAGATTAAGCAATACTAAAAATTGCTAAGGATACTTCAAGAGAAAGAAAAGCACATAAGCAAAAATATCCATTAAGAAAAAAAAAGGCATTAAATTGTTACTTTTCTAGCACTATATAACTACACTTATTAACATATAGACCCTAGTGTTTACTCCATATGAGGGTATATGTTGCTTGCATAAATATTAAAATAAGAGAATAGTTAGATATATTTTTTGTAATACTTTAAGACCTTGTAGTTGATAGAGCTATAAGGGAAAAACATATTATCTACTAATTATAAACTTAAAAGAGTGGCTTGTTTGGATTGGTTGTGACAATATTCAAGTTCAAATAATAGGTTTGATCAAGTTGTTGCACTTTCATTCACAAACAACATTGAAATTCGTGGACGCATCATTAGAGATAAAAAATGCAGAAAGACCATAAACACTTTTAAAGTTGGAGTGAAAATGAAAGGTAAAATTCCATTGAAATAATAATAATAATGTTGTGGTTGGTATATAAGGATTGGCAACTCAAAACCTACCATAAATATCTAATTTCCCAAAATAGACCTTCGCATTATGAAAGATCAGCATAAAGTTATTGCCATGTTATGTGTTACTATTTTTTTTCCTGGGTTTATCTTGTTTTATCTTCTCAATAGCTAAAAGTAAATTAACTAATGATATAAGTAATACTATAAAAACATTAGGACAATTCGATGATGACTTAACCATAGTTAAAAAAATCATGGCTAAACCAAGTCTTAACTTTGATTTTCCCAACTGCGATTAAGCCAAAATCTTAACCATGGTTTTATAAAAATCGTGGTTAAGCCATGCAAGCTTAGCCATAATTATTGAACTATGGTTAAGATTTAAGGTTTAACCACAGTTCTTATAAAATTGTAGTTACTTAACCATGATTATTTTAAGTTACTATTTATTTAAAACAAGGTTAGATTTTAAGCTTAACCACAGTTATTTTAAACTATGGTTACACCTTTAAAGCCTAAACATAATTTTCTTGAAACCATAGTTAAGCCTTAAGGATTAACCACAATTTTTAAAAACCATGGTTAGGCCTTCTACCATTTTACAGCCCTACGAATGTAGCAGATCTTACATTCTTTATTAAAAACATTTTTCTTCTCCATCTCAAAACCATTGTTCTCTATCAAAGGCTTCAAACCTACCAAAGTGGCCATTAATGATGATCCAAGCTTGAATATTGCGAAGGTGGCAAGCTTGACTGATTATTGTTCCTAAGCTTTTTTTTTTTTTGTTCCATGCATCTTTCGTTTAGCTTATTCCATTCATTCCCCAATCTCTCATTTAAGCATCTCTTGTTTCTTTGCTTAAGTCAAGGCGTCTTTCAATTTTATCTTCATTCTAAACTTATCACCCATTTTTTAGATTTTGTTGAATCCATAATGCTTCTAAAATATAAAAATGTGATTTTATTTTACTTTGTTCATCCCATTGTTCAAATTTGAAACTCATTATTCTGAGACTCATTGTATTTAATTTTGTATTAGATTTATGTCTAAAGGATGCCAATTGGATTAAAAGAATTCATTCATTAAGTAGCCATATGGGATTTGTTTATTAATTTGTGTTATTGACTACCACTCTTTAATTTGTTAATAGCAACTTATATTAGATAATCAACTTGCAAGCTTGGTCATTTATAGAACTAGGAATTGTATTATAGTTCTTCTGATGATTAGTCATATGAGTTATACAATGTTTATGAAATGCATAATGAATATGAGAAGCATGTACATGGATAAATGCTAAATTAAGACATTTTTAGTGAGGCTAAATATATGTTTTGCTACAAATAAAGATACCTTGGCTCTATAGACATTTTGAATGATATATGTAGTTATATATATATTATGGAGAGGTTAATCTTGCTAATTAATTGCATAAGGTGGCATAATGTAAATTCATAGTCTTTATGATTTAGAAAAGGATTTAAGTGGTCAATTTTGTTATCCATCCTTCTTTTAGAGCTTTGGTAGTTTGAATAAGTTAAACGTGCTAGTTATATTATGTTTGAACAAATTTGGCAAGGAGTAGAACTATTTTCTCCAATTTAAGGTACTTATGTCCCAAAAAAAAGATTAAAAGGGAATTTGGGTGGTTAACTTAGCAAATTGCCTATAACCATTCCTTATAATTTGTAGCAAGTAAGCCAATTTGTTTGGAATTTTTATGGTTGTTCCTATTCTTTAAGTACTAAATACTATCATCATTTCCTCCCCAAACCAATCCTTAGCCATTTATAAATAGTTATTATGCTTATTCTTTTAGAGTTATTTTATAAAGTATTCATTAACAAATTAAGTTGATTAAATTGAGTTAATTAAGGACCTCAATAGTAAAAAACAATTATATTTAAGAGCATAGGTTGAAGACCTACTTTGATGATAAACAAAAGCCACAGGAATTATAATGAGTCTTTAAGGGAAAGTGGTTATATTCAAATTATGGTTAAGCTATGCTTGATTCATTAAGAAAGAATTTATGGAATTAGTTATTATGGCATAGGCTAGCATTTTTAATTATGTGATTAATTATATAGATGTGAATATTAATTATATATATTAATAATGTTATTATTAAATCTTATTTATAAATAAAAAAACTCTTAACAACTATATAAAATCAATATCACATAATACATTGCATAGATGTGCTTTTTGTAACCTTTTTACCTATCCTTCTCCTTGAACATGTCAAGTAAATGAATTTAGAAGAAATTTCCTTTCTACATACTCTTATCATTATATATAATTACTTGATGGTTGTTTTCTTTTTCCTTTATTTTTAAGTAAAAATTAGGTTTTGGTAATTCCTTTCTAAATATTACTTAATTTCAGAACATTTTTTACTTTCAAAAATAGATATGTCTTAAATTATTAAGCTTCAGAATACCCATGAATAGTTAGATAGGCTGAATGGATTCTTAGACTTTGTATTTGCCAATAAGAATGTTGAGGATAGAATAATATACTCATGTTTTAAATGTTAATTTAAGAAGTGGTGGATTAGAGAAAATGTGCGCTACTACTTGATTCTTAAACCATTCCTAGAAGGGTATACCTTTTAAGACATGCATAGGCAGAGACTTAGACATGAATCTCTTGTAAAGCCTTAGTCAAGGCCACAGACAAGAGAAGAACATATTTGTAGGGATGATCTTGTAAAGGACATGGTGCATTTGGGATTTATGAAAATGAAACTTGTACAAAGGTTGCGAGAAGTACTAAAAATTGTCTTTTTCGATTAATTTGTATCATATCAAGTGTTTATGTTGAATGACTAACAAGACTATGTCATTGATATTAGAGATGTTGGTTGATACTTTTGAACATGCAAATATTCTACTTTTTTTATGAGGCAAAGAAAACCATCAATAAATTGGGTCTTAATTACATCAAAATTCATACATGTCTTAATAATTTCATGCTATATAGTAGAAAGGATGAAAATAAATGTGTGTTAAAAATGCAACACATTTAGATAGAAACCAAAAATTAAAAGTGAAAAATGAACAAAAAAACCTGTAAAATTACTTAAATACTTTTTTCTAAAGCTACAGTTGCAAAAATTATTTATGTCCTCTAAGACGATTGAGCACAGGAGATGGCATGCCATTAATGAGAACAATGATAGAATGAGAAGGCACTAAAGGCATTTGAGGCTTGGAAGATATTTGACATAATGAATCCTTAATTCGTTTCAAATTCTTATAATTTATGTCTTAGATTAGCCATTGATGGTTTCAATCCATTTGCCACTTTGAGTGCAAGTTACAATATATGGCTAGTGGCTCTTATGCCTTACAATCTTCTTGTTATAAAATAGAGTTCATCTCTTCTTTCAATGATAATTATAGGAAGGTGAGTACCAGGTAATGATATAAATTTCTATTTGTAATTGCTAATAGAAGAGATAATAGATTTATAGAATATGGGAGTTGAAACCTTTGATTCTTACACTAGTGAAGTCTTCAATATGCGTGTAGCTATGAGATGGACTATTAGTGATTTTCCAAGGCTTATAACATTATCTGGTGGAACGTGAATACGAGGTTAGCTTATCCATTTTACAACTTTGATTCAACTCCTTTATGACTTTGTCATTTTTAAAGTGGTGTTTTATTAGGCATTAATATTTTTTAACTCAAGATCAATTTGATGGAAGGGAAGAGAAGAGAAATCCTCTAACAACATTAACTAGCTAAAAAATCTTAAAACAACTTAAGAATATTGATGTTGTATTTGAAAAAGAGGTGAAAGTTAAAGGTCGAATAAGAAGATCTTGAGGAGTCACTGGTGTAGATGGTGACATGTTATAGTGGCATAAGAAGAGTATATTTTTTAAATTTCCTTATTGGGTGAACTATTTGACATATCACAACCTTGGCATGATGCATATTAAGAAAAACATTTGTAACAATGTGTTATTTACTTTGCTAAATGAATTTGGATGATTGAAGGACCATTTAAATGCACTAAAAGATTTACAAGAAATGGGCATTAGGTCAGATATCTGGCTAAATGACAATGATAAATATCCCTTAGCCTTATTTACATTGACAAATGCAAATAAGGATATCTTTTTTTGGACTTTGAATATTACTATGCCAAATAGTTATTTATGTAACATTTCCAAATGTATTGATTTGAAACAAAATAAGATCGAAGCACTGAAAAGCCATAACCCACATGTTTTAATGGAGCAACACTTACCTTTAATCATGAGAAAGACACTCCTTAGGCAAGTGTCAACAATTTTGGTTAACTTGTGCTCATTCTTCAAACAATTATGTAATAAAGTGTTAAGCATAAATGAACTTAATTAGCTTCATAATAAAGTTGTTCTTATACTATGTCATCTGGAGATGTTATTCTCGTTTTCATTCTTTAGAGTTATGGTTCATTTGATTATATACTTATATAAAGAAGCCAAACTTGAAGGTCCTAGTCCATTACCAATGGATGTAACCTATAAAGAGGTAGTTAATACTTCTTGAATTATTTGTTATTGTATTGAATCATTTTAATTTCAAATATGGCATCTATTGCAATGTGTTTAACAGATACTTAAGGAAGTTGAAATCATACACTTGAAATAGGGCATAACCAAAGGGCTCAATAGTTAAAGGTTACCTAACTGAATAATTTCTAACATTTTGTTCCAAGTATTTGAATGAAGTAGAGATAATCTTTAATCAGCTTGGACATGCATACAATCAACCTAATATTAGACCATTCAATTTCGACACTTTGTTTCCACCTGTTAGAAAACTAGTAAGTGGATTTGAATACATTACACTTTTTTTGACAGAGAAATTACAAACACACCATCACATCTTGACTAACTATAAAGAAGTTGACCCATTTTTTCAATGAGTAAATTATATTTATTAGACTTTGTATTTACTATACAATTGCATTATTCTAATTTCATTATGTATGTCATATAGGGAATTTAGAGACCATGTTAAGAGATAATTAAAATGCCATACATAGTCTTCAACAGAGATAAATAAAAGGGTCCATAGAGAGTTTGTCGATTAGTTTTTTTGGCTGTGTAAGCATATATATATATATTTATTGTGTTTTCCTTGATAAGCACTTTAGTACTTAAATATCATCCTCTTTTTCTTGATTCTATATAAAACATGATGTCAAAAACCCCATTCAATTGATATGAAATTTCTTGCCTTGAGCCCACTTGATAAAGCAAAGCAGTATAATGCGTACAATGTCAATGGGTTCAAATTTCGAACATTAAAGTGAAACTAAGGGTTGAAGACTCAAAGTAATAGGGTCTTTGAAACTTTTGAAATAAGAAGTTATGCAAGTAATGATGATAGCAACATGCACTTTGGTGATGTGTCGTATTAAATATCATTGAAATAAATTATTATGGTTGATTTATAGCAACCTTATTTAAATTTATATGGGACAAGATAACCAATTAAAGAGGCATTAAAATTGATGAATTGGGATTCAAATCTATTAATTTTTCATGGTTGATATACACAAGTGCTAATGAAGATGATGAGTCATATATTTAAGCCTCAAAAGCTCAACAAGTTTATTATATAGAAGATGAGATGGATAAATATTGGAGTATGATCATGCACTTAAAGACACATGATTTGTATGATGTGGGTGAAGGTGACAATGATATTATTCATGAGAGTGAGCCATACCCAACTCAATAATTGGAAACGTTATTCCTAAATATAAAGTACATTTATGTTTGTCAAGGTCATATATATATATATATATATATGCTTGTATGCCTTTTCTTCTATATAACTGTACATTATTAAGTTTCTTTAGTTGTATTTCATGTTATTTATCTTTGGCAGTAGGAATATTGAAGATGAAGAGGTTCTTAAAGAAGGCTAAATTAGTCAATATTGGTAGAGATGGTGAACCTAGCACCATAAGTTCTATACTGAGTCCTCCAGTTAGTGATGGTAGAGATCCGAGTTACCTAGCGCCAAATGATCCACCATGTCCATCTATGTTGCCTGACCCAGTTGTCTAAGGAACCCAACCAAAGTTTGATATTGATGACTTATTTATAGAGGATGACCAAGAATAGGCCAAACAATATACATAGTTTGAACGATGGCAATAGAAACAAAATTGGTTGAAGTTATTAATAAGTAAAATAATAAGTAAACTACTACTAATTTGTTTATTTTTAATTTGGGTACTAAACAAAAATATCCATAAATGAGGAAGGTAACTTGAGGCCTATGCAGATGACTGTGTATGATACTTGGTCACTTCTTAAAGGGCATAGGGTCAAAGTAGACTTCAATGAGAAGATCTAACCGATTGGAGAAGGAGGTGGCTTGCTTAGATTTTTTTTTAGGTATGGTTGGGACTAACTTCACATCATTTCTGCTTATTTACCAATATTGGAGGATTGTTCCACAAAAGTACAAGGATGAGCTGTTTAAAACTCATATATAAGTAAAAACATATTGATGATTTATTTCTTTTAGCACCTCAAGTTCATATATTTAGAGACAATATAAATTATATAAAAATGATGGGACTCACACTAAGGAGTAGATGATTCAAGATGTCCTAAAAGATATCGATAGGGATCACTAAGCAAGTTTTGTTACCAATTATTTTTAGGAGAAGACTCAGATAATTACACTTATTTTCCTAGATATCAATTCTTGGATGATCTTATTAATGTATTTGTTAATAGCTAGGAAATTGTAGAGAAGAATAAACAAAATAGAAAGAACTTAATTATGCCTCATACGAGTAACTTTAAAAGTTTTACATGAAAAAAGGCTGAGATGGTAAGTTCACTTTGGCAAACACTATTATTTAAGTTTTAAATGCAATTTGATATACACCATATGTATCTTTAAGCTTGCAAGAAGTTAAATGTGTGGTCCAGTCACTTAGGGAGATAAGTGGATTGCAATCTATAAACAACTTGAGGGATCTTACGTCAATGATGAAGTTAAAAGTGTCTATGTAAGTATTTGAATTATGTGGGTGTTGATTCCTATTTTTGTTGAAAAACTTTATTCTTCAAATGATTTATTGTTTTTTATTTGAATTTGTAAGAAAATATTACTCAGTTTCAAGTTGAAGACATCTTATCCCAAGAAATTTCGAGTGATGATTTATTGGCTAGGACTTTGGAAACCTAAGAACACTGTGGTTGAGTCTAAGAAATGGGTTTAGGTGCTTACCTGTCCCTAGTGTTTGAATGTTGAGCTTGTGAAAGTTTGTCATTTAAACCTTTTTATACAGCATTGCAAAATGAAGTTGCTCAACTTAAAAGCATAAGTAGCGGGAAAAGAAATGTGACAACCCTAAATAAAAGTAGCTATGGATTTCCTTATTCAAAATTTTTCAGGTTCATTGCCACTAAAACTTGCAACCATACAAAGTTAAGGTTTTTTAACTTCTTAATTGAATTACATGAATGAATAGTTTTATTTTTAGTTTTAAATTTATTACTAATAACATTTTGTTTTGATTTTTAGGCATCTAATAATTAAGATAATGAATACTAGCTCGTTGATCATAGTCATTCCCTATGAAAATGAATTTTATTATTTCAATGGGTCGTTTTGTTACTATTAGTTATAATTATGCTACAATTAGTATAATTTGAAATTGTGAATTTTGTTATTCTATTTTGCACCTAGGCTTATTTGATTAGTACAAATGCAAATTGTTGGTGTTTTGGTAAGAAATTCCTTTGCATTTAAATTTGTCATTTATTTTAAGTGAGCTAAGGTCTATAGAGACATGAAATTTGATCTCATGAACTATAAGATATCTCAAGGTAAATTCACTTGTGTTAGTCTCAAGATAAATTTACTTATGTTTCTTTTCTATGGTTTATAAAATTTTTTGATAGTTTTTTTTAGAGGGTCCTATCGTCTAAGAAAATCAATAAGAATTGTTACAACAAGAATTAAAAGATTAAAGGTAATCATAGTAAACCACGGAATTTGTTTTTCAATTATAGGGACTATTTTCACTATAATATATAGTGGATTTTTGCTTTGGCTATGTTGATTAATGTTTTGAGCTAAATGTTTAGCCTTTTATTTAAAGTATGTGCCTTAAGATGGTAGTACCACCTATTTAAGTTTGCTTCCTATGTTTGATCCAATTTTTGAGTGAGAATTATGCAACTAGAATTAATCATCAGTTTTCTAATTATAAAGCATTTGTGGATGATATTTAATGGTTTAATGAACACTAGAAGTTGTTTGGTCATTTATTCCCAATGTGAAAATTTCTTTAAACACTAAAAGTTGCTAAGTCATTTAGTGGTTTAATGAATACTAAAAATTGCTACAATTTTCTACTATGAAGTGCTAAATTGGTGTATGATTTTCGGGTATAAAGTTTTGTATTGCAGGTTAAACTGTTATTACTGTATTGTTGGTTCTTACTATTGGAATATTCAAAGAATCCTTTCTTCAAATTAAAATATTTATGCTTCATAATTTTTTAGAATTGGTTATAGGACACCCACCTTTGGTATTTGCAATATAACACCAAAAGAAGTTAGTTCAATAACAAAAAGTTAGTTCAAGAAGAAAAAAATTGGTTGGGAATTAGTTGTTAGAAAATTAGTATATTGGTTGTTTACTTGTTAGTCTTTTTTAAAAATTATTTGTTTGAAAATTAGCTTTAGATTTCTTGTAATTGTTATTACAAATATATGGAAAAAAGAAAAACAAAAGACAAACAATAATTTTAATATCTAAAAAAAATTATTTTGTAGTAGTAATTCAAACTACCACCTTTAATATTAAAGGTCTAAATACAATCATGTAAATTGTAACTAGGTGTGGATTAGCCACGGTTGATAGTAATCATGCCTAAACCATAGTTTAGTAATGATTTTTCCAATACTTAACTAAAACTATGGTTAAAGATTCCATGACGAATGGTTCAATGATGAATATTGAAACCATCGCTAAAAGATTTAGTGACGACTATAACTGTTGCTAAATCCATTAAAAAATTATCACCAAAACTATGATTTTTTGTAGTGCAACCAATAACTTTAATAATCTCTTGTACAACCACTAGTAATGCAAAAAGTAATTCATCCACCTCCAAACTTGAAGAGGAGCTTAAAGTTGCATCTAGGTTGTAGAAGTTTCAATTCAATATTTAAATTGGTAACAAGAAACTTTTGGCATGAGAATCTTCTTCGTGAAGGTGGGTTTGGTTGCATGTTCAAGTATGAATCAAAGTGATAGAATGCTTCTGTTAAAGACTCGCGTCGTCGACATTGCCCACGCCACCGATGAAGGACCACTAGTGTGCCCATTATCCAATCTATCATCTTCTATGTTTCTTTTTTTTTGAACCAACTCTGATGAGTGAAAAATTGAATTTTCTTAATGTTGATTAATTGTCACCTAATACTTTAGTAGTAAATCTATGTGGTATTTGCGTGCAGTTTCTCTGCTCTTTTAAAACATGAGCATTTGGACTATTCATATTAAATTTGGATGGTTTAGATTTAATTATTTTAAATTTTTAAATTTTTTAATTTTAAATAAAGTAATATTAAAATAAAAATAATTTTATAATTATAATTTTTTAAAAAAATAATGTTTGATATTAAAAAAATTAAAAAAAAACATAATAAATTTTGGACTGTCCAAATTTAAATCTGAATGATCAAAATGCTCCTCCAGAAAAACCGAACACATGGTATCCATCTCATCACAACATTTAAACAACATTTATGGAGTTAACATATATAATAAAAAAGGATTTTTATGAGAAAATATGAAAATTTAAGAAATTATTTTAAAATACTTCAAATTTTAAGGACTATTTTAAAATAGTAAATAAAATTAAAGGATTATATTGCTATTTTAATATAAGATTATTAAAATATCCTTTTTATTTTTTTAATTTATACATAATATATTTAAACTTTCTGTGCAGCTGTATAGAACCCGTGAAAAACTGTTAAAATAAAAAAAATAATTGCATACAACCTAAGATACAAAATCACATTAGTCATGATTTTGGAATAGTGCAACTTCCTGAAGGATTATATAATATATAAATACTCTTACTAAAAAGATATACCAACAAAAATTTTTAAGTCAACCAAATTTCGTTCACATTTCTACTATTTTCTTGACAACCAAACAGTATATACGGCTTCAAAAGAGAAACTGTAAGATGGATAAGATCAAAACTAGGAAATTAAACTCAATTCATATCCAAAACACACGTAAACATGCACACATTTCCACCAACACCACCCAAATAAAATCCCCCCGCCCCCCCTCCCTTTTTATTATATAGTAAGAACTTAGAAAACAAAACTATCGGAGGAGGGAGCTTGAACTCAAAATCCAAGAGGCTCTTCGAGCTACTCGCCTCAATTGGAGTGAAGCAAGCAACAAAAATCACAGCCACTGACCTGGCAGCAGCTGCAATGAGGTTCTGGCCGGAGCGTGGCTTCTCGACATCGGTGATAACCTCGGAGGAGGCATAACTGGAGGAGTAGCCAAGGCGGTGGTCCGGTGTGCTCTAAGGCGCAAAGTGTTCTTGCTGACGCTGGACACGTCAACATTGTTGCTGGATTATCATCAGCAACAGAGGTGATGGGGTCCGCCTCGGTGACTGAGACTGGGTTTTCTGGGTCTCGCTGTTTGGTTAAGAGCATTTTTGTCTTTTTGAATGTAAGTCCCTAGAACAGATTTTGATTCCTTCACATGTATGATGGAATCTCCATTCTTACTTATGTGTGGAATGAGCTTTGTCAAGGAATGGAAATGGGTTTTGCAATTTGGATACCAAACAATATTTTCTTATATTCCTATTCCGATTCCCATTTTATAAGACCCTATTCCTGCTAATCAAACATGACCTAAGCTCTTCTTTTCGTTGTTCGATAACGAAAACTTGAATTATTGCTACCTTAGGTCAAATCAATATGATGCTTTGATTGTTAGCTTGTTCATTGCGAGGTGGTATGCTCATCTTTTTGGTCATTGTTTAGCAAGATTTATTATGGAGTTTTTTTATTATATTGATCATATTTTAGTTGTAACAAGGAAAAAGAAACAAAGACCGCCACAGGCCACTAGCAGAGAAGATGGCATCACGTTCTAATCAGCACGTAAAGCTGCACATCGACGACGACTTTAACCCTAACGAGGGAGGATCATCGAAGCATAGAATTAGGCTTTATCAAAGCTGATTGCTAAACAAGAAACAAGTGGTGAGATTAAGTAATATTCTGTAAAGGCAATAGAATAAATGCATAATAATGTCTTTCGATGTCTTTTTAAATCTTAAGGAAAAAAATTGTAATGGGAATGACGAATTTTTCTTACAAATTTTTGCTCTAAAACATTTGTATGCTTGTGTAAATGATTTTATACAAATTACGTGACTTTATACTTAGAAGAATTAGCTCATTTTACAAGAAAAGATAATATCTTTTTTAACTAAATTTGGTCCTCTAGAAAGTAAGTTAAAATTAAAATTTTAAATGCATCAAATAGTTGTAAGAAAGTATGTCTTTAATATCATTCAGAAAGAGATGAACTTAACAAAATCTAAAAATAGCCTGGCCGTAATAATAAAAAAATTAAGTGGTTTTATAACTTTCAAAAAAAGTTAGGTTAAATCACGGACGCGTGTTTTTATTTAAGAAATTCCTGACATTGTAAAAATAGTTTCATGGTTTGATAAAAAATAAAATGAGTTAACTGTGTTAACTTTTCTTGAAGTTTTGTTAAATCATAGGTGATGCTCTTTAGTTTCAAAATTTACATTTGGTTCTTCTAAGATTTGATATATATTACAAAAACGTATCTTGCTATTTATTTTTTAGTAATAAAATTAATTTTTTTTCCATATATAGTATAATATTTATAATTTTATTTTTAATATGACAATATAAATAATTAAGTTGATGTTAAGCTCTAATATAAAATTATAATTTTTTTATTAATATAATAGTAAAGGTAGATTATTTAAATAATGTATATTGTGTAAAAAGTTAATTTTATTGATATAAAATAAATTAAAAGAGCAATTTTTGTGATGTATATCAAGTGTTAGAGGAGTCGAATGATATATATATATATATATATATATCTATTTATTTAAAAAGAGAGATATCAAAATATAATTTATCCAAATCTTATAAAAAGCTAATTTAATTCACTCAAAAGAATTTATTACATGGTTAAAGTAAGTCATCTTAAAATAATTATGAAATAAAAAATTAATATTCTAGAATCATTAAAATGAATTGAGTTCATTGGGTTAGCCTCTTTAACCTACCAAAATAGTGAATTGGTTTTAAATTTTGTTAACTTGTATAATTTTGAGATCATATTGATCTAACCTACTTAACCTATAAGTTAAGTGGACCAACTCATATAATTTATGAGTTGGCCTTTTTTAATTAATCTTAATAATTTGAAGAATTGGGATTATATTTTTATCCTTGTTACAAGAATTAGCCCTTTAAAATGAGATTTAAATCTCTTAATAGGGAAATTTGAAGAATTATTTTATTTTATTTTATTTTAGTTGTTCAATAAAAATTGAGCTAACTACATAGTTATTTTTGTTTGAGTGTTTAAAATTTAAATTTAATTGTTTAAAATAGTTATTTAGATTTTGAAGAATACTTATTATACCAATGAATGCTATTTTCATTTTTTTTATTTTTCTTAATTTTTTAAAATTTCTTTGATAGATTAAATAGGCTCGGTGGGCCAAGTTGGAGTTTTTAATCCATTTGAATAAGTGGGTCAATAAAATTCAACCTGCTTAATACATAATCAAGTTGATCCACTTTGACAGAGGTATCAAATTCATTCTTCTTCCCATTTATTTCTTTGTTACTCTATTACTTCAAGCTTCTTTCATCTTTTTCCTTTTTCTTTTTTCAGATGCAACAATCTTCTTCATCTTAAATTTGATTGTATATCCAGTTTTACTGAATTTTGAGTTGATATTCTTAAAAATTGAAGAAAATAATAAGCCTTAAACCCATCTTCTAATGAACGTTAATTATCTTGTATAAATTTGAATATGCATTTGAAAATTAATTAGGAGAAACATTTATATAAGGCCAAACGTATTATAAACATTGAATTAATTGCATCTAGATTCTCTATTGTGCTACGGTGCCCTCCAAATAAGAGGCTGTCTTTTTTTTTTTTAACTTTATTATTATTATTTTTAAACCTATTGTACTGTGCATAACGTGGATTACATTTCAAATTAATACAAGTTGCAGATTTTTATATAATACTTTTTTATATATATTTAGATAATACTTTAATATTATTCTTTAGAAAATGCTTGATATATTAATATCATATATTTTCATATACTTTAAAGGGTAAAATACAGTTAACTGTCATGTAATTTTGGTCTCTTTTTACCATTTACATTTTAGTTTATCCTTTTTTATTATATAATCTTATAATTTAAAAGTTACATTTTGTCACTTTGAGATTTGCTCCTTTAACACAAACGTATCTTATTGTTTAATTTCGTTAAATAATCCCAAACCCTATTTAATTTGCTAAAAGATTTCTCTCAATTATATTTCAAAATCTTTAACCTTTTTTTTCTTTAAGAAAAATACGTCATACATTTATGTTGGCTTAAAAGAAAACAAAAAACCACACATTTCCCCATCCTTATTCTTAGATTCCATCTGATTCCACCCCCCTTTCTTTATATCTTAATTTCATCCCAGAATCTCCTACATTTTGCAACCGAATCCAACACTTTCAAAATTTTGCCAAATTGTCACGTCACGCTTCCGAATTTTTCAAAATTTTTCCTAATTCTGTCTTAAAATTCCTGACCCCTCTTATCAATCAAGTTTTACACTTTCCAGGCTTTCGGCTGATATGTACAATCTAATATTCCTGGTTTCTTGGTTTCTCCTTTTTTTTTTTTTTTTTCCAATTATCAAAGTTGCTGATTCTTCTCTTCCTCAAATTCTTGCCAGATCTCTAAGCTCTTAGTTCATCAAACGTTTTTTTTTAAGATAAAATTTTGAGAAAATTGTGGAAATTAGTTGGAGTTTGAGAATTTTTATTTGATACTTTATGAAATTAAAGTACAATGTAGTGTAGTGGTGATGTAACAAATCTCGTAGCAACAAAATGTCATTATGTTTAAACTACATAATAGCAAAGTAAACACGTCTCAAACTACAAAGTAAATTGTAATCTATTATTATAAATACTTCAATAAAAATATAACTATATTCAATATTTTTATATTTAATATAACAAATGCAAATTAACAAGGAATTACTGTAATAAGTGTTTTATGAAAATTAACAAATAAATAAAAGATTAGACTTGCTTGTAGTCTTTTATATCTTTATTATTATATTACATTCTAAATATATAATTTTTTTATAATAACGTAACAAAAATATAATTTAATTAAAAAATAATATATTTATTATATTTTTATTAAAAAACTTAATATAAAAAATATAAAGGATGACATATAAATTTTTTTCATCAAAGAATTTATTTGTGCTCTACTTTCTTAAGTATTATGAAATAGTTGCAAAACAAAAGCATTTTACTTTTTATAATTTTTAGATATCTTAAATATTAATATACTAACTAAAACATAGTACATTATGTACCAATCAGCTTCGTCTAGCATGACATCATCCAGGCGCCAATTTGAGGTGTCCTTTCCTTATATTTATATGTATAGCAATTATTAATGGTTGCTTTCTGCCATGGTTGTCCTTTTATGGTAGGTACAGTGGTTAAACCAGTACTCAGATATCATAATCCTATGAGCTTTTAAGGGCCCATTATGCAGGGCCTAGCTAGGTTTATGGGCCTGACATTGCTGTTTTCCACCTAAGGCACGGGCTTTTTCGGAACATTAACAAAGGAGATGATCAAGGCAATCCAGCCTCTTAATTAATTTGCATAAATAGGTTCTTCAGATGCCAGAATTCGACAATTCCTTCTTCAAATTCAGGTTCTTACTTCAGATTTTCCAGCACTTTCTCAGTGGTCAAACAGAATATTATTGGATTTGAAATCCCACAAACCTTCTTCTTGCACAAGACAGCGAAAGATTCATAAATTGAAACAGCCAAACCAACCACTGTTACTGACTCACGATTTATATAGTATGGATAATGAAGATGTTAGACGAGTCTTGAGTAATGATCTGTAGGTGTTTGCTTTTAATTCTTCAATAAAAATATTATCACATTTTTTATATCAGTACCATACAGTCAACCTTTTTTAGTAAAAATTACTATTTTTTATTTTTTCAAATTAAAATCTTTGATAAGAAACACTTAAGAATTACACCCTATTTTTTTAAAAAAAATCTAACACATTTTTTTAAAATTCAGGACCATCCTGTAGACATTTTAAAAAATATTCTATTATATATTATTAATTTTATTAAAAAATTTTATAACAAACACTGAAAAATTATATTTAATTAAGTCTTTTTTTAAATCTTTGTTAAATTAGACGAACTATTTGAAGAGATATAAAAACATACCATAGACATTTTTTTTTATCAAGACTCACTTTTAAAATATTTATCCTTTCATAATTTGCAAATTTTCGTATAGAATCTCTCTTATATAGATAATTAAAGAAAACCAAGTCGTATGTCAAGCAATTATATCAAATGTGTGTGTCTGTGTGCGTACTAAACTCTTCAAATTTGAATGGATTGAGATGTTTCTGTCTATATCCTATACTGTGTTGCATAAGTTACGAAATACCCCAGACAAGAAAACCCAGCACGTGATAGGCTAGCTAGGCCCTTACTTGCAGAAAGATTATATCCTTTTGGCGCATTAAATACTGCAGAGCCTTGCTTTCTTTTTCTCTTGAGGTTTTCATTTTTCACCCCACTCAACAATGTTGTAGCTATTATAAAAGAATGAGTGAGAACAAATGTGTTGGTTCTGGGTGGGTCCTAAAGGAATTTATGAGGGGCTTCGTAGTTGTTCTCGCTGCTCTTTTCTCTCAGCCACGTTAATAAGATAAGAAAGAAGCAATAATAGAGGGTTTCCGGCCTTCAAGATGACCATGGCACGTTGTGCCAGAACACTCTCTGATGCTTTTCTCGTACGGGACAGATCCCTTTCTACACTCCCATACGTACACATACATACATGCGGGTGCCATACATACGGGTGCTGTTGCCAATAACTTCGAGTGTATACCACCTACCTTTTTAACTTTTCAAGTTGAGAAATCATACTTGCTCATCACCTCAAACTTTCACGAACTGATATCTTGATAATATTTTTCTAAAATTTAGATTAAAATAAAAAATATATTAAACCCTTGTTAAAAAAAGGAATCATTCTCTATTAATTGTGGAATGGAGTAGGAAGCTTTGGAACTTATTGTACTAGTACCTGTGTGCTCAATTCAAATCCCCCTTTTTAGTTAAGGGGGAGTTCTTATTTATCCAATTGTAAAAAGTACGCTAATAACGAGTTTAAATCAAATAGTTTAGTAGGGTCATATAAGTCAAATTAGAATGTTTTTGTTGTGTTTGAACTTTTCTGATGCCACGCTGTTTAGAGTTTTATATCAATTCATTGTATGTAATTTGATAGATTGTAATTGTTGAGTTTTTTAGTTTTTGATGGAGTAAATTGAATCGTTATGAGCTTATGAAACTCTCATGTTATAGGGCCCCAAACAAAGTGCATTTAAGAAAAAAAACCACTTGAATATTATGTAGCATCTTGCAAATTAAATTTGATTGAGGTTTAAAATTTTTTGTTTTAGTTCAAATTTTTGTAAAATATTTTGTTATATTTTAAAGTTCATATATCAATTTTATAATTAAGTCTTGGTCGATAGAGTAATTAAAATGTAATTCTTTATACTAGATATAATAGTGCTCCAAATTTTTTAAAATTTATCTAATATACAAATTTATTATTTTCATGAGTTTGATGTTTTCAAAATTGAAAGAAGAAATTATGATTGGATCTAAGATTTTTCTACTTGGTTGTAGATCTACGATTAGCTTACACATACTTTCTTATTATTATTGATATAATATAAAATTACAAATGATGTAATAGCTTTTTATCATAAGTGCTGGGATGTTTTAATGTACGGGGTTCAGTTACTTGTTCTATCTCTTTTTTTTTTTGGTTGGCTCTTTACTTTTTAAGATTTTGTACCCTTTTACTTATATATATATACACACACACATATAGATACATTAATTATTTGTATATATATACACATAACTTTTTACTTGTGTGTGTGTAAAATTAATTATTTGCATTTGATCACAAAGTAGAAAAATAATTTAATTTTTTTAAGTTGTCTCTATATTAGTCCAAAGTATTTATTGTATCTTTTGTTAATATCAATATTATCAGAACTGGACTAGTTTGAATCAGTCAATTTTGGATGAAAACTGAATCTTGTCCCTCTAAGAAGATCAACGCAACACCTTCACCATTGAACGAACAAACACTTTCATTTATTAGGTGCAATATTTAATATAAAAATTTATTATATTTTTATTTTAACAAACCAGCAAAATTATCTTCTTGGCATCTTAAACCCCATCCCTCCAAGTTGATCAACACTACACCTTCACCATTAAACTAACCAACACTTTCATTTATTAGGTACAATATTTAATATAAAGACTAATATTTCTATTTTAGCATATCTGGACAATCACTTTATGCTTTGCCTCTAAATTGATGAACTACACATTTACTATTGAGTCACCAATATTGTTTTATTTATAATTGTAAAGTTTTAATATAATAGATTAGAAATAAAAATAAAATTCATATAATTTTTATTAAAATTATATAAATATATTTTTGATATATAAACAAATTAAAATTCAAATATTATATCATATTTGATTTATTTTTATGTATAATTAGTTATAATATATTTCAAAATTTATTAATATTTGCTTGTTATCATTTATTATATTGAATTTTAATATATAAAATAAAAAATATATATTTAATTATCACTAATTCGACTACAACTCAATCACAAATGAACCTATGAACCATAAACTAATATTTTTACTAATTTAATGACTGGTCCAATTTTAAAAATATTGATTTATATATCTATTTATAATAATTGTAGCTATTAGATTAGCTACAATGAATGCCAACTAACATCTTATTTGTAAATTTCTCATATGCTCAACCAAAAGAGTCTCTTGTTATATTATTCATTTGTAGTGCCTTTTCAAAACTTTTACCTTTTTTTTTCTTTTGGAAATAAAAGAAGGCTAAAATTGCTTAAACAACCACCACATGAAGGAAAGAGACCTCAGTTGCATCATCAATAAAAATATTGTAGCATCCACTAGGTGGAAAACTTTGGAAATGAATATCCATAGCCATTTCATGAGATTGATTTGTTAACTAATCTACCAATCTGTTGCATTCGTGATATGTGTGGTTAATTTTCATGAGCTACTCCTTTCTCCACCCACCTCTAATGCATTTCACCAGTTGACTCAAAGGGTGTGAGGGAGTGCAATGATTCATCACTAAATTCTTAGTAGTCATAAAGTCTACCTCAATCCATACTTTCTTAAAAGTCTTAAGCTAACTCAATCACTGAGAGTATGCCACAAAGTTTAGAACAAAGAACACCCTTGAACTAATATTATCGATGAATCCATGCACTCAGTCTCTAGTAAAGTCCCTTATCACACCTTCACACCCATCGTTGGTACCACTACTTTTAACTAATCCATCAATGTTACACTTCACTTAATCTCCATTTAAGCAGTTCCAACCAATCAGCACTTCTCTTTACCAAGCTCTTAAAAAGGGATGATGCACCTAAACCTCTTCCATTTCTTTAGTATACATTAAAACTCAAATAAGGAGTTGGCCCATATCTCTTACCTCTTGTTCAAACACAAGGCCATTCCTTAGAAGCCATATTTTCCAAACACCATCCCCAAAGAAATTCTTCCACTTTTTGAGCTTAGGTTGAACATAACCCAATCTTCTAAGTAGAAATTGAAGAACTTGAACTAATGACAAGCCTCGATGCACGACATCTATAAGCTGTTGATAATATGGCAATCTCTCAACATGTGCAAGGTAAAGTTAGTATGAAGATTGCATATGGCAAGGAGCAGATATGTTCGGTGCATAACAGCTTCCATATCAACACCCATTTAAGGCTAATGTGGGGATCGTGTCAAAGCTACAAAAGCTCATAAGCAAACTTTATAAAGAAATTTTTGTTCTTTGATGGGAGCCAAGTCAAGAAGTCATTGCCACTGTAACTTAAGGGTGTGAGAATGGTTATTTTCTTCTTGGAAGTATTCATCAACAAAAGGCATCAGATCCATTTCTAATCTCAATCATTGTTTTATACAAACTCCTTCACTTTCACTTACAAGAGTTCATCATTTAAAGGGTGTAGAAGATGACGTATTAGTTCCTTTTCCTTTGACACCCATTTATCATACCAAAATTTAATCTTATTCCCCATACCAATGTTCCATCCCAATCCTTTCTTGATATGGCCTTAAGTCTTGCAACTACCTCACCAAGTATTCAAAATAAATTGATGATTCTTTATTAAAGGAATAATACCATTGCCACATTTGTATTTTAAGCACAAGACTTTAACCCATAGGTTATCTCGTTTCTTCATCAAACCTTATCCAATCTTCATACGCATAGCTACATTCATGGCTTTAAAGTTTCAAGCCAATGGCCCTAACTACCTTAGGTGTGCAAATGCAATCCCAAGCCATAAGATGTGTCTTCTTTTGTTCACTAGTTGTTCCCCACAAAAAATTTTAGCTAACCTTTTCCATCTCCTTTCATATATTTAAAGGGAGGATTAGAGTTTACATGTAGTAAAAAGGGATGGAATTCAACATAGTTTGTGTTAACATAATATCACTAGAAAAGGATTTACATGTAGTAAAAAGGGATGGAATTCAACATAGTTTGAGTTAACATAATATCACTAGAAAAAGATAATCTTTTGGCTTTCCACAAATTTAGTTTCGAGTGTATCATATCAATAAGAAAGCTGTAGGTGTGTCTAGAGACTCTTTCATGGTGTAAGGGAGCCTTAAGATGCTTCCTCAAATTTTAAGCTAAACAGAAACATAAGATCTCACTTAATTGCTTCATCACATTGTGATTCACATTTTTAAAGTAGAACAATTTGATCTTCTCTTTTTTAACCTTTTCCCCTAAACTATGAGAGAAAATCTTTAAGCAATCATGTATAACTTTGATTTACCAAGTTGATGCTTCCCTAAAATAGTCAAGTCGTTTGTAAAAAATAAGTAGGATATGGGAGGACTACCACGAGATAACAAGATACACTTCTAAGCATTAATTTTAACATCTTCAATCAAATGCCGCACCTTTCTATGCAAAAAAACAAAAAAGTAGGGAGATAGTGGGTCACCTTAACGAATGCATATAGACATTAAAAACTTTCATTAATGCTACCATTCCAAACTAATTTCATAGTGCTAATAGAAATACAAGTTATAATAAGGTTAATAAAGGAAGTGGAAAGCCTAATATCTCTAAGTGTATCATTCAAGAAACTCCAATTTAATATATCATAGGTTGTTTCTAAGTCCACTTTAATTGCAATCATCCCTTTCTTACCTCTCTTTTTTTGCATAGAATGGATGAGTTTTTCAGTAATAACAACATTATTAAAGCTATGTTTGCCAAGCATGAAGTTGCATTGAGCAATGAGAAAATCCATATAACCTTTCAATCTATTAGCAATAATCCTAATAATGATCTTTTAAAGGAAATTATAAAGAGCATTAGGTCACAACTACTCCAGATGATCTAGATTATCAATCTTAGGAATAAGCACCAAAAGTGTTTTATTTACTTGTTTGATCAAGGTGGGGTTATCATAACATAGTTTAATGTAATCACTAATTGATTTGCCCACCACTTCTTATTGGCTCTAAAAGAAAATGTCATGAAGGCCATTTAGTTTCGATGTTTTATATGATTCCATATAAAAAAAATAGCATATTTTATTTCATCATCAATGAACTTGGCTTCAATTTTAGAAATAGCTTTCTCACTATATTTAGGGAAAAAGCCTTTCAAAGCAAACCCTGAATGTTAAAATTTGTCCTCCACACAATATAACTTCCTGAAAAAACTTATAGCCATCCCTTTCATAGCTTTATTGTCCAGTTGTCCATAATATAGCTACCCTCATTATCACACATGGATTAATTTTGTTTTTTCTACATCTCACCATGGTAGATGCATGGAAAAATTTAGTGTTATGGTCTCCAAATTATAACTAATTACACTAAGACTTTTGGCACCATGTGTTCTCCTCTTGTAACAAAATTTCTTCATACTCCTTAAAGAGGTCTCTCTCTAAGCTATGAAGATACCAATCATCCTTTTGCATTCGCTTTCTATTAATATCCTCAACGTGATTAAGAAGCCTCTTCTTCTAATTATAAATATTACTTATTACATTTTTGTCCCACTCCATCACCTCTTTTTGTGAATTTCTTCTTTGCATGGACCTAATTACCATGTTCCTGCCAAACAATTTTTACTACCTTAAAGAACCTATCATATGTAAGCCACACAGCAATTGTGCTAATTTCGTAAATACATAGGTTGCACAGCAATAATAAAGTGAGTATAATATCATTCTGCAAGGAAGAAAAATCAACTACTAATTGCTAAATTTTAAATCATATTATCTAGACTACTTGATGAATTTAAAATAAACAGATTAAAAAAAGTAAAACAATAAGATTCATTAAGCAAAGACTGAACTGAGAATAAAAAAGGTTTTGGAATCTAGAATCCTCTATTTACTTCAAAAACTTTCTTCAAAGTAATCTCTTATAATTAACTTCGATTGAATTAGCAATAATTCCATCAATGTAAATGAATTTTCCTCTCAAAACAAATCACATTATTCAAATTAAGTAGATGTCTACTATTATGATTATAAACTTAAAGTGAACCCATTACATTAAAGGAAGTAATTAATGCAAGTTTATAACTTGCAAATTACTTAAGTGTAACTTATATTTCTATAAAATCACTAACTAAGTGTACTACTGTAGTGATTTATATTATAATTAATCTTTCAATTCTCTCAAAGTACATCAAATTAAATGGTGGCTAGCCATTCATGAAGAAGAGAAATAAAGCTGTGGATTAATCTAATCAAAATCAATATAAGAAGGTTCTCAACTCAATTTAATTCATAAATAGATTCATCTAAATTCCAAACTAAAAGATCGAGCTACTCATAATCGAAATCAACAACATAAAATCAAAGAAAATCAAATCCATAATTAACAGCAAAGGAAAAGGTATAAAAAAAACTTATGGTGAAATTCAACAATTGGTCGATGGAAACTATGATTCTCTTCCATGTCCAATAGATCTTTATAGCTCTTCTTCTATTCACCTCCTTCCTCTCTGAAGCTAAAACTATTATACATCTCAAATCCTTTTAAACTTCTTTATTTCTTCGTACATAAGCAGCCCATATCAATATCACCAAATTAGATGGCCTGCCTGTGTTGGCATCTGATTGACCATTCCATTTTGGGCTTTTAAACACAAGCATGTAAAGTTACATAGCTTACTTGTGTTGCTCTTTTGATGCACATTTTGGTTCAAGACATTTAAACATGGCCATATAGCCTACACATGTCGCTCTTTAGTTTACTCAAAATATTTTAATTTCTTATATCCTGTGTCAAATGCCTTGGGGAGTGTGTAAAATACCAAATTAGCTTTCTTTTCAATCAAAAAGCTAATGTACTACTATTAGCAACTCTTGATTTAAACACATTAAAATTGCATTAGATGAAACTAAATTACTCACTAACAATTTGCATTTTTATGTAATTAAATAGGTGTGATTTACACTCAACAACAACCATATACTTGAAGTGTTGTTCACAATTTGTTATATTACATTGATCTTTACTCATCTAAGCCTTCACTAGTAAATGATTGGATTTGAAAAAAAATTAAGTATAACCAAAGTTTTAATATTCTCTTCTAACCAACTCAGATTTTCAAGACAACAGTCAAGCTTCTCTTACACTCTTCCATTATCGCAGGTATATTTAGGTTGTTGAATCCCATATTTATAAGGTTGATGCTTGAATGCACTCTTAAAGTCCTCCATGCTTTTGAACATAGGTGGTGTGCCCCTTAATTTGTCTTCCACTAAAGTCATTGCATTAAAGTCACAAATACAAACCTAGGGGCTATTGTTCACAACATTAGAGAAGGTTGAAAGTTAGTCCTAAAGTTCTTTCCTATTGCTGAAGTTTAAGCTCCCATACACTACCAATAGGAAGAAGTAATAACCATCATGTGTCTTTGCTTTGGTGTTAATAACTTGCAGATGAGACATATATATATATTGGGTAGCCAAAAAGGCATGTCCTAAATAATCCAAATACTACCAAAAAACCTAGAAGCCTCTACATGATAGCAGCCATATAAACCAATCTTCTTGATAACCTAATCCACTTTCTTGCTATTGATTTGGGGTTCCATAATGATAACTAAACTCACTTAATGCCAAATAAATATATCTTTAAGTAAGAGTGGGAAGGTTTTGATACCAACCTTTCTAGTATTCCAAGGTAGAAATTTATTGGAGACTATAAGGAAAAGAGATAACAGCAAGTCTTAAGATAGGCCATTATAAACCTTGGTTATACCCAAGTTCTTACGGGGATCAACCCCTCCTACAAACATAATGCATTCTAGAATTCTTATTTGTTTTAAAGTCTCATTAAAATCAAGTAGTTTTGATGTATTAAACCCTCTTTCTATATTTGAAGTTCCTTAAAGGTTGTGCAGAGACGTCGTGTTCTTCTTATTCACAATCAATTGTATGCATTTCATAAGAAGATGCTTCTACTTATGAGAAATATTAGTAATGGGCTTTAAAAGACCAACTTTAATTCTTAACCCTTTGGATTTAGAAGGTTTGGTAATGGACTTGCTATGCAAGGAATGGATGGCTAACAAATTCTTTCTGACTTCAGGATGGCTTCCTTTCTTCTATATGGTAGGCCTAAAAGGGAGAAAATTATCATCAATGTATTGACCCATTTCAGGTTCTACTCCTTTGTGATTGTTAACATTGGCTTTCATAATTGCTAGGTTTTTCTTAGCTTCATATGACCTTTTTTATTATGCATGTGAAGCACACCCTTTGCTATCTTGGCCCTTCCTTGATCATTGATAGATTTGAAACCTTAATTTATCTTTGAAGAGAACACCCTATCCTTTGTTTTAGCTATAGCCATAAATCTAATACCTATTACATAATCCTTACATCCACCCTCTACCTGTGATTTACTCGCTAAGTTATTCCCCTTATCTTCAATTGAGTTAACCAATTTTAACTAGTATATTTTTTTGGATTATGCTAAATAATCATCCAAGGGTCAAAGATATCGAAAATAGCTATAGTCATTGGCTTCATGCTTCCCTTCTCGTCATTTATTACTAGAAAATCTTCCTTTTAAGACTCAAAAGGAACATCTTGAGTTGCACCATTCAAATTTGTCAAGCACTAATCTTTATGATGCCCATAATGTCCACACTTAACACAGATCTAGTTTAGGCCTTCATTTTATATGTTATAGGTTCTCTTCCTTATTCAAGCCTTTGAGATTAATGTCTTCCTCAAGCCAATTTCAATACATATTTAAGCATATTGGCCTCCTTCAATGACATACATCTCTCCACCATTCCCATATTGCTCTAAAAGAGTGTGAATATCTACTTTCAAGGATTTTTGAATGACATTTCCAATTCTCCAAAGGAAATGTTTATTATGATACTCTATTGGGAGCTTTAGGACCTTATCCACACTGATACAAAACAAATCTTTAAAAGGGTGACAATCATTGCATGAATAAGTAGTGGCTTACTATCATCCATAGACCTTGATGTAGACTAAAGACATAATCTTTAGTTGAAGAAAACCTACCTAAGAAGTAGTCACTTTGGAGATCAATTAATTTAAGAGCTCCTCATAGATTCTAAGGTTTTTGTAGGTGATTAATAAGAAACCTATAACCTATGTTTCTTCCAACACCTTAATGAGTAATGCCTTCTTCCATGGCTTGTAAAGATTCATTCGCTCTTCCCTCGAAACTAGAAAACTAGTGCAATAGGAATAGGTATCTTTTTGCATAGTAATTCACCCTCCATCACAATATCCATGTTAGCTTTTAAACCTTTGCTAGCCTTAGCTTTCTTCATGCTTTTCAGAAGTTGATCTCCCTTATCAATGTGAAGGCTTAAGTCATTGCTTTCTCCTTCAGCTATCCCTATTATAAAATTTCACTTAAATTTCCACACTTTCTTAATGATTTCTTAATTAACTAGTTCTTTACATAAAGGAGCACACTCATACACACACACACACATAATTAATTGTACTTTGAGAGTTTAGAAGAAATTTTAAATCTTTAAGTAAAGTATTTAATTTAAGTTATTAATTTTTAGGCTAACATTCCAAAGAAACAAAATGTCTCAAATCACATATTTTAGTACAAAATTTAGTTATTGTATATCTGAATACTAAATAATACCATTTTAGGCAACTAGGAATAAAATTTTGTATTTTATGTATATTGGCATTGAAAAGTCATAATTAATAATTCAAAAGGTTAACTTAATTTTGTTGGAGTTAAAGCTATGGCAAAAGTGATATAAGGAAACTTAGTCCAATTACAATGTATATTATGTGGCCTAAAAAAAAGTTAAGGATACAAGTTCTTTCCTCTCTTGGCTAAAAGGAAAGAAAGGTGATTTGGTATTGCCAATATATAGTATTAAGCAATTCTAGGAAAAATGAATGCTACCAAAGTTTTCTTTTATTGAAATTAGGTTTCTTTTATAGCTAAGAATTTGTGTTAGATGTTTTTAGGCTCTTTAGGGTTAGTAAGGTTACCTTAATAATGTAGGCCTTGACAATATGAATAGGATCGCATTAGGCCTACAATGATATTAGGTGTAACACTCTTATTTCTAAATGTTATATGTTATATTTACTTTATCTAAGTGATTGGAATATGACAGAGTTATGGTTGTTATTTAATTAAAATTTCTTGATTGCATTTAGTCATTTCTTTCTTAAAAAAGGTAATTAAAATAAAGCGTGTCATGTTTAGTTATCAACATTTAATATGTAGTCGACCCCTATCCAACATTTGTACAATTATATCATCATAACGAAAATGACTAATACAACAAAAAAAAAACTTCTAGTAAGAATACATAAACATATTAATCATCTAGCTAATATCAAAGGATGTACTAGTCTTCCATATTGAGTAGCCAAACATAGTCCAACGTTTAAAAATACTACTATAATAATACAAAGAGGAAATAAGGCTTGTTTGTGTTAATGAGGTAACATTCCCAAGTACTTGGTTTGAACCTACTACGAACATGTGAATCCACTAGATGTCCCTTTCTAAAAAGTAGGTGTGATGTTAGTTAAACTTAGATCCTTATATGAAAACATTATAACAAATAGTGAAAATTTATATTTTTGGTAAAAACATTATTATTTGAAAACCCTCTAATGGTCCGGTTACATAGAATGCAAAAAATATATTCTCTTTTTGTTCCCATTGTCTATGGCATATAACAATAGCAAGCATACAACATCAGATAACATACATAGGTGCATTCAAATACAATAATATACATATGGAATTAAATTACACAATATCATGTTCAAACTATACTAACTCAACTTGATCATTACTTAGTATGAAATAGCATGTTTAATTTCTCATATTTGTATAGCACATAAACTTGGTGCTGACTAGCATGCTCAATTATTATATATAGAACCTTAGTGTGTTCCATTCTTATACTTCATATAGGATAGTACATCAACGTGTACCTTCTTATGCTAAGGCAATTATATCATATCCCTTGTATATATAATTATAAAGGAGATGTAGATGATACACCCTTAAAAATACTATTCATAGGGAAAAAAATTTTCATAAGTATTGCATTAAATATCCCATACTACTTAATGCAATTTTAGATTTTCAAATTAATAGCTAACTCACCAAGTGTCAATACTACATAGTGAGACCTAGGTTTTTAGCATAGTCAAAGAGAAAGAACTATTCTCCTTAAGTATTATAAGATCATTAAAGCATTGTAACACATTCATAACATGGCATCAAGAAATATTATTACCTAAACCTATGGCCTAATGTTCTCTTCTGGATACATATCCAAAAATTTTAGAGAATCAATAAGCAATATGTCCATTATCAACCCACTATATACAACCTACAAGGATACTATCCAATTAGTTACTACAAGAATTGTATCATACAATGCAAGTATACACAACCAATGGCTAATTGTTAAATCTTAAATTATTTCTCGTCATGTCATCTCGTGCTTGAACTATTTTTATGGCAATAGCCATCACTGGCATAATGACCTAAACCTAACCATTTGCAAATGAGGTTTACTTAAAATGATAAGTCTAGATATCTATCTAAAATGGTATATTAGTACACCTTATAATAAATTTGTAAGATTGTTAAACGTTTCTATCGAAAGCGTTTCCTATAGTGGATCTACAGAAATATGTAATTAAAGGTCATCTTCCTTCGTAAGGTCTCTGCTAATAATTGCCTTACCTTGACTGCTAATTGCCTTATCTCGGATGCTAATTACCTTATCTTGGCTGGTAGTTGTCTTATCTCAACTACTAGTTGTCTTACCTCAACTGCTAACTACCTTGACTTGGTTGCTTTCTCAACTCATATGGTTTTATCCAAAATACATCATTTTCTCTTATTTCTTTATTATACATATTCATATTAAAGTAAGCATTAAAAAAATAAATTAAACGGGCATAATTACCTAAATATTTAGCATTTATCATTTCTTTTCTTTGCCTTATATACAAATCATGTCAAAGATATGAGATAGGCAATTAGGAATAAATATGCACAAGGAAATCACAATGATATTAAGATAACTCAATCATATAGAATACATATACAACTAAAGCATGAGTCATAATCATAGGTTGTCTATACAAATTTTGATGGAACCTTTTTTTCTTATTACCATGCATTTTATTATTTCTTATATCTTTTAAAGTTCATAGCCTATATCAAATTTCAGTCTATGTCAAGGTACTTTATAGCCAAGGTCATCTATGCATAAGAAAGTCATCCATGCACATGGTCTAGATAATCTCCTTGCATAAGGAATTAAGCGTAGAATTATTGAATTTGAATTCTTCAAGTTCTAGGAATCAATCATTCAATCATGTGAGAATTCAACTCATACATCATAGAAATTCCATTCTTTCTACTTATCTAAGAATCACATAGCTCGTGTGCATTCACAAGCTATGTGGTTTAGGAGCACAATCTGCATGAAAATGGGTGAGGAAATACAAGGTCAAGTTATGTAACTCTCGAGAGCTAAGTCATGTGCATTGGATGACCATTGCATGACCCATAAAAAAAATGCACGGTCGAGTGATGTAACAATGCTCTATTTTGCAAATCTTGTTGCAACAATCATGGTTCTAATCTTCCACTCATTTTTCTTTCATGTAAACCAAGTAAGCTTCATTACATATCAAACAAACATCAAAAGCAAGCCAAAAATCGAGCAAATCATAGTAGTTTATAACCAAGGGCTAAGAATGAAATTTTTAAGTTTCTTAAATTTCTTTAGCTTTCTATACCACCATATCACCTCATAGAGGTTTCAAGGGAAAACAAGGTATACAGATTGCAAACAAAGCAAGCTACCCTTATATGCTAGACAAAAGAGGCATGCTTTTACCTCAAAATCCTTTTAAGTCCTCTTCTCCTTCAGCTTCTCCTTCCTTTCTCTTTTTGCAGTTCCCTTGCTCTCTCTCATATAGTTCTTTATGCTTGCATTCTCTCTCACTTTTCTCGCAACAACTCCTTATTTGCTCTAAAGTTCCCTAACTCTCTTACTCTCGCTTTGTTTGAGGGTGTGTGTGCATATGTTCAGAAAAAGCAAAGAAAGTTAAAGGAGTTTAATCTTTATATAGGAAGTAAAACTTGGTTTGGCTACCTTAGTTAGAGCCCCTCTCTCTCTCTCTCTCTCTCTGTCTCTCTCTCTCTCATGATTTCCTTATATTGGGAGGAGTGAAAGGAAGCTTCAAAAGGTCTCTAACCTTCAAACTTCCTTTCTACCCAATTTCTATTGGCTTATCGTCAAAGAATTCAACAAATTCTCTTTGCAGAAAATTGAATTTTAGCCCCAAGAAAAATTTTAATTTGATTCTGGTGAAAATTATACTTTATTCTTGGCTAAAATCACACTTTAAACCTTAAACTTTTAATAATTACATTTTAACTCCAAAATTTTACTTGAATGTTTTTATTCCCTTAATAATTTCTTTATATTTTAAGGCTCAAAAAACCTATGAAATTTTACTAAAATTCTTTGTTAAGAGTTTATTATTTAATAATTTATAAATATTTCCTAATAATTCTTATTAAATTTATAATTAATCCCTCTATTTTTCCTTATGTCCAAAACTCAAGAAATTCTTATATTATTTTATGAGATTAATAATCAAGAATTTCCTATTATTATTGAATTCATTATATATATAACTAAATAGCTAATCTTGAATATGTTACATTGGGCCTGTAAGGGCCCTATAATGAATTCTATACTGAAATCTTCATCATTATATAATATACATGGTAAAATACATCACATTTCTCCAATATTCAATTATTCATAAGAGCTCTAACTTCAAAAACTTTGTAATCAATTCCCCAACTTTAAGGTTTTATGTCCTTTATTTCTTGTCTAAATTGGATAAAATAAAAACTATATGAAAAGCTAATAGAATAAACTTTCCAATCATCTAAGGATTGCATATAGTGGTGGCTTAAGGAAAAAATGCCAACCTTAAAAGTTCATTGATCACATTTTCCAAAAATTTTAGACTCAAACCCCATCCTTTGAATGGTCATATCTCACTTGTGTTTCATTTAAAGTGGACAACATTAGTGGCATTTGAAAACTTATTCAATAAAATTTCTAACTATGTATAATTTGTATCATTTGATGGCCTATGAAGAGCACACGAGCCCTCAAAAGTAGGCTATTCAATCATGTTTTTCATTACCTAGCTAAAAATTTCTCTCTAATGGATAATCAATGTTCTCCTAAATTTTAACCACATACTCCTTGTCATGTAGGTTTCATATTCTATGAAAATCCCAGCTTAATATGGTCTCTATCATAATTTTTCATTAAAGGGATTCTTAAGTTTATACTTTTACATTCATGCATTTCTAACATTTTTGGAGTAATTTCACAAAAGCAACTCGAATATAACATGTTAAAACACACACGGATAGAAAATCAAGTCAATTAGGCTCTAATATCAATGAAAGGCTCTCGGTACTTACTTGTATAACCAAAGGAGATTTGCAAACTTTCTATTCCATAAAATATGGATCATGCTCACCAAAGGAATCACGGTCTCTTTTGCACAATAGATGCACCATTATCGAAGAAGAAGGAGACAAAGATAGAATTGTAGAGGGGCTTCTGTTTTCTGTGTTCTTTATTTCTAAAAAAAAAAATGTATGCTGAGTTTTTTTCCCTTACAATATATTTTTACTGATCAATAATCCCCTTAAAAAAATAACAATTCTTTTTTAAATTCAAAACTTGATAAAATTAATTATTAAGTAATTAACAAAAATAAATTATTCATTCATTCAGTCATTTTAATAAAGTGAATTATTGGTCAAGTCATAGGTTGACGACTTATTTCCTAACATAAATTTGGTAGTTCACTATCCAATGAAAAAGGCACTCAAATATAAAATTCTTTTGTAATGCTAATTCTTTTTCTTTTATTGATTTTTAAATTTTAAAAAATTTGCATATATATATATATATATATATATTCAAGCATCAACATAACATATGAAACTTTTTTATTTTATTATAAATTATTACTCAATTCACTTATGATTAGAATATTACGCCTTGTGGCTTAATTTAATTATATTATGCATATTACGCGATGGAAATGAATGCTTAAGAGCACAGTATGATACACATATTGATAATCTCCACTCATAATTAGCATGCGCTGCGGATCTTAATTATTTACTTTAATGTTAACTGGTTTATTTGGTTTTTGAAAATATTTTTAATTTTCATTCTACATGTTCATCTTTCAAAACTTTTCATTGGCAAGTTTTAATAATTAGAAAATAAGTTTGTTTCGAAAAGCTAAAAATTTGTTCATCGTTGTTTTAAAATCATATTGACTTAACTACCTATAAATTTTACTTAATTTGTTAATTTATTTCTTTGGACCAATTACTTGATTTGTTAGTTCAACCAAACGGGGGAAATTCATATCGTTGATATAGAAGTGAATACTTCCTTACAAAATTACAAAGATGCCACGAGTCACTCAGGGGAAACGATGCAAACCTCTGGACTTTTCTAGTTTTCAACCTAGCTTAAAATATATTTCCAGAAAATATTCCTTAAAAAAGAGAAATTCTGGACGTTCAACGTCAAAGTGATCATAATTAGGAGCAGTTGTTGCGTCCCCCTGGGATACGTACCATTAATGGTCAGGATATTGGCTTTATACGTGAATGTCGCACATATGGATTTAATTCTGATCGTTAATTGAGCATATCCATGGGCAGGAAATTTTCCCATAATTGGTCCCATGATGTTTGACTCTAATTAATGCTGATGGAGAAAAAATTCCTGCGTGAGTTTGAATCTTCTCTCACCTGTAGTAACATATCCTTTCTTCTTTAAAAAAAAAAAAAAGATAAAAGTTCCCTTGCTCTCTAAAATATATATATATATATATACATATATTAGAGAGAGAGAGAGAGAGAGAGAGAGAGAGGGCTAGAGTATATATCCATTTTAAATAGATATTAATAGAATGTGGTTTTGTCCATAAATGATACTTTATTTGTTTGGTTCAAACATTCAAAATTTTGACCAGTTATCCATATTGTTAATAATTCATTAAACCTATCGATTTTAAATGTTATTATTATCACATGAATAATTTAATTAGTTTTACGAAAATTTTTATTGCACGTTGCGAAGTCACTACATTTAAGTAAAATAAGCATCATATAATTTTTATGTCAAAAAGCCAATTCAACTCAAATGCAGTAAGACTGAAAAGAAAAAAGTTTATACAACTAATATTTTGCTCAAAGCAATTAATTACATACAAAATCCAAGCTAGCACAATTTATTAACATCACTTGATGGTAAGGTAGTAAATTTATGAAGTGCATATTTTTTAACTATTATAATCTATCTTTTAAATAAAAATTAGAATAAAATACTCCCCTTTCATAAGTAGCCGTGGTCACTGAGCCCAAAGGCTCAGTGTGCCAGATCTACTCAACCAGATCAAGTTGAATTGGGTTAAGCACAAAAAAGATAAAATAGAAATTTAGGATCGGACCTACCACCAAAATTGGGCTAAGCCAAGTATCAAACCAACTTTAAGGGCCATGTTAAGTTGGCTCATCTAAAAAAAATAAAAAATATTTAAAAATATTTTTTATAAAGATTTATATCAAAATTTTAATTTTTTTTAAAATAAAATATAATTTTATAAAAACTTATATAAATTTTTTCTTTTTTAAGGGTTATATTGTAATTTTAATAATAAATTTAAGCTGGTCTTAAGGGACACATTAGTCCAGTCAAGTCCAAAAGAATAAAAATATTAAAATATATATATCTTTTATAAAGATTTATATCAAAATTTTAATTTTTTATAAGGATTTATATAAAATTTTTCTTTTTTTGGTTATTTTGTAATTTTAATGATAAATTTTAAAAAAAATTAGGCCACCCAACAAAGCTCAAGCAACAGGTTTTAATTTTGAAATCCATTTAAAATTAGGTCGGGCGTCAACCTATGAACACCCCTAATTTTTAGAGCTAAACATTGAATCAATGAGAGGATTAGATCATTGGTGTAACTATTTTGTTACTGTTATAGGAGCCTCCTAGCCAAAAGTATCCAAATTGATTCAACCTTGTCCAACTTGTTTCTAAAAGGTTCACAAGACTCAACAATTACCATTCATGGGGCCTTATATAAAGAACTAACATAACAAGTTACTTAAGTTACTTTGAATAAAATAGTTCCAATACACCAAGCCATCCTGATTAGACAACTTTTATAGGTCTACTATGCAACTTGACTTGAATGCCATCACCATTGCACCACTCATAAGGCTTATAACTAGAAATCCCCATAATAATGAGGAGGATTGAAGAATCGCATCTTCATAGGGGCATAAGCTCCTCATGTTACTAAATTCATTCTTCGTAGTTCTATTCTACTAAGCCTAAGAGACATAGTTTTTATTCTATTTTCCCATTGTATCCCTTTTGGAAGACCTCTCAATAATACAATCATCGTCTCCTTCATCTCTCACTCCCTTTGATTTCCCTCCTTGTTCAAACTACGATCTTCCTTGAATCGAAACAGTTACTAATTAAAATAGTTGAACATGTTATTTTAATAAGATTTAAATTAAAGCATAATTTATTTTCAAAAATTAATATCAATGGCTCACATATGTAGACACTCATTATATGATAGTAAGAGCAAATATCTTGATATAATCAACTTAAAATACTTTTTTTCTATATAGGTATGAAAAAATAAATATAATATGATTTATTTTGATAAATTAATACAAAAGATTAAAATTATATAAAATGATAACTAATGTGAAATAATAATATAAAATTATTTATTACAATTTTTTTTATGTGGTTTAAGTATTCTAGTTCATTGATTTGACCACTAAGTCAAAGTAAGTTGATTTGATTCAAGTGCGTAAATGGTATTATTGGTCAACCTAGACTATTTCAATAGCTAATTTCGCCAAGTCACCGGTTTGACTAATTGGATCAGTCTAGCTTATAAAGCCTATTAGCCTTAATGTTTTATGTTATAAGTTTTGATGAGGACATATGTAGATAAATATAGTATTAATATGTGTTTACTTTTTTAATATGACCTGTGCATGATTATAATGGTTAACTTGTGATACATTATACTTAAATCATGCTTTATACCTTAACAATAAGTTTTTCTTACTTGTAATATATCTTCTAGGTTTGTGAAATTCTATAATGATATATAATTGAATATATAATTATGAGAATCTGATATGCAAGATAAGATACTTCATTTTACATTTAATATTATTAAATCAAACATATTGTTAAACTTTATACTATTATTAACTATAAATTAAACTAACTATTTGAATTACTGGTTAAATATATTTTTATGTAAGATGATCTAAAGTTACAAGAGTGAACAATGAGTGAAGATAAAGGAATATTAATATCATGCTTAACTCAAAGAAATAGCAAGCTAAAAAAGATGCTTGATCCAAGAATTGAATAATTTAAAATTTTGAAAATTTGGTTGCATCAACATAGCCAATAAACTCAAATAAATATATTTATTATAGGTTAAGAGTTTTTATGTGAAATTTAATGATTTAGATTAACATTTATTGGCTTAAGATATTTTGATTCTTAAAATATTTATTTGGTTTTAAAAATGAGTGAGATATAGATTTTACCTAAAATATTATTTTTAACTTTCAGTCACTATTTTAATTAATCTTACAAACTATATGGATTTTATATGGAACTTGTTGCACTTAGAAATATGCTTAAAGAGCTTTTTAAAATTCGATCATTCACTTAAAATAAAGTTTAATGAAAATTCAAAGTTAAGTCTATGTAATAGTTGACTTTTTTAAACTTAAGACCTTCAAGTTGACTAATAGTTCTTGTAAGTTGATTGGTGACTTAAGAATTTTAGAAAATGTTAATCCTAAAGTAACTAGTTGACTATTAGATTAAAAATTCAAAATAATAGTCATATCTAAATTATAGATCATGACTAGTGCCCTTTAACAGTTAACTAACATTATCAGAAAAATTGTTTTGTAAAATGTATAATGACTCTTTTAAGTGTCCAAACAAAGAAAAAAAAAATAAAGTTACAATCTATGTTTTCTTCTAACATAAGAAGTAGCATAGAATGAGATAGTTCCCACACTAAAAAAGATCACTAAGTTTGTACAAGCCTTGGCACAAAAGGTAGCTCTATCACTATATGCTTTACATCTCTTTGCTACACATATAGCCTTTAGCTTGACCTCCACTTTGGTCCTCATCTCAACCTTAATCTTCACCTTTATCTTCGCCAAGTTGATCACCTCAAATGTGCTCAAGTCTACACTAAAACCTTTTGAACCTATTTTTCCCATAACTTTCACTTGCTGCTTCAAATTTTGTAATTCCTCACCTAGTGAATTCCTCTATTTGTGAGCTTTATCATATCCTTGAAAGCACCCAAGAATCCTTTCAAGATATGTATTTAATTCATCCTTCAACTTTAGGATTTTGTTTTGAACTGTTGCCTCTCTTGTTTCATGCTTTACATGCGAACCAACATATCTTTAGTAGTATCACTAAGTAATACTAACTTTGGATCATTGCCCATAGATGCTTTGTATGCACAATTTCACCAAGCATACAAACACCCAAAAGATGACTCCTTAACATCATCTTCCATAACAAACCCATTAGTCATAGCTCGCATCAACCTCAGACCAGCTATAGAATCTAATGAGTTAACCACCTTAACCACAGCATGAGGATTCATGCTCTTGCTTAAGGAAAATAACTACGACCATTCATTTTGGTCTCTCTAGGTAGCTATAAAGAAAATGACAAAATTATCACAATTTAGCACAACAAAATAATCAAACAAAAAAAGAACTCCCCAAAAATGCCTATTAATAATTGCCCAATTGTAATCACCTTGATGTTTAACAATACCAAGTCCAAACTTATCATGCTAAAAGGTATGCCATTAAGATCATAGCTTCACTAAGTCCTAAAATTTAATTGGGCAATTCCCCTGAACATGCTTTCTCCAATTCTAATTCCAATTCAAACACTTCTTCAACACACCCTTGAGGAAAAGGGAAAAGATTGTCACAACTTGCATCCTTGACAAAAAGAAAATGTGATGACCATAAACCCATCACCTGGCTGTCCCTCAAGGATAATGATCAATGAGGATGGCCCACTATTGAAAGCAAATCCCCAATTGAATAACCCCTTACAACCAAAAAAAATTGAACATTACAAAAGACAACTTTACCTTTACTAGGTTACACAAAGCAACAAAAGATAGAATCACCATCACCTCACACAAAGGCAATTTACCTAACACAATGCCTAAAGAAGCTACAATATGGCAAAAATAAGGATTTTAAGGAAACCTAAGACCACTCACAAAAAACTCTTTGAAAACCTCCATGGTTGTACCATCTTCTCAAATATTAAAAAACAAATATGATTATTTAAAGGAACCTCCAAAATAATACTTTTAAGAAGATGATATTTGTTCAACAACTATACTCAATCTTCCTTCATGAGAATACTCTTAACAAATCTCATTTGGCAAGCAGAGGTAACAGTCCTCTTTTGATTCTTCCCTTTTGACTTAGCCATAATAGTAGAGCTACTAAAAGTTATAAGACAAATGGAACAATGAGTATCAGGCAAAACAAAATGGCAAAAAATGAAAAGTAAAAAGAACAACTACCAAAAATAGAAATAAACTGCTAAAAAAGGAAGAACATGGAAAAGCATAAAATTATCAACTTAAAGCTATTAGCACCATTAAACTAGTAGAAAATCTCAAATATAGTTCAACGAAGCAAACTTAAACAAAATATTAGGAAACAACAAATTCCCTAGCCAACTCCTTAACAATTCACCACCTAAAGATCCAAGCTTCAACTAAATCCCAAAGATAACACTAAGAGAAATATTTCTTTTATAAGCCTACCTAGCTTGTCATCTCATTAGCAGACTTGGAGGCAAATGTTATATGAGTCTTATAGGTTTAAGAGTTTCTTAGGCCTAAAATAGCCTAATCCACCCCACCAAAGCCTAAAAAATTTAACATCTAAGAATTTGGTTGAAACTATATATATAATGAGACTTAAAAAAAATAAAAGAAAGAAAAGAAATTTAAACGATTTTTGTTGGGTTTAGAGAAACTTTAAAAAAAATCATAATGACAACAATTTGAAAAAGGAACGAAATTTTGAAAAAAACAATTACTTAAAAATACTTCATTGTTTTTTTCTCCTTATTAATAACTCCCAAAAAAATATTTTAACAAAACCTTTTTTCTTTCCCTCTTAGATATCTTCCATCCAAAAAGTGAATTGAGATGCACTTATAATTATTGTGATTTTTTTTGCCATTAAATAATTTTTTTAACAAATGGAATTTTTTCATGCATACAACTCCGTATATCCACTTCATTGCAACCCTGCCTCTCAATCTATCACAATCATTCAGGGCCCTTAGGAGGGGCCAGTCTCCCCCTTTAAGCCTTCAACCCAAATGCTCAAACAAAATTTCTTTCCCTCTTCTCTTTCTTCTGCCTCAAGTGTCTTTTGACTTGGACTTTTTCTCCCACACGCAAAAATCTGCCCTCTGCACCACCAACCATAATATTACCGTCCCCTTCCTTCACCCACACACACATTCTCTCTCCCCTCTCATTCTTCATCATCCCAAAACATCGCTGGTCGCTAGCGTCCTCCGCCATGGGCGTACTGGCCCACCGTCGTCTCCGCCGCAAAACCTACCACCACCACCACCACTGCCACCGGTTACCAACCTTCACGGCCTTCACTACTTTTCTCTTATTCTCTTCTGCTTCAGCCATTACTCTCCCTCCAGTACCAAGTAAGTATTGAGCTGTATCTTAAATTTTAGAGTAAGTGTTTGGTGAATTAGTTGATGAATTTAGCTCTAGTCTGTGACATCAGTGAACACGTAAACTGGTCATTTAATATAATAAACTGATTACAAATTAATTATTTTAACATCTTTGAATTACCTGACCAAAAAATTTACATGTAATGAATCTTCTTGCAAATATTAACTCTTGCAAAAGTTTCGGAACTAAAGTTAAATGGGTATAATTATTTAACAATTAATAAATTTATCAGTTCACTCTAAATTTTATTAATTGTCAAATGAACTAGAAAATAAAATTTTGATTTATTTTATTATTTAATATTAATGTAGCTATATCAAAATTTCGCTGTGACCGAAAAAAAATTTTGCTGTCACTATTCCTTTCATGTTTTTTTTTTTTTTTCTCAAAAGTAAGATGAAGAGGAACCAACCCATTTTGTTTCAATACCCAACATTTCAGTATTTCTTAAATCCGATTCTTATTGTTAATTTTTTTATAAAAAAATCAGGTAGGGGAGCTTTCAAGCAGGACTACTACCAGAGGGAAGAGAAGGAGAATGGATCGTCGACGCCGGCAACAGCGGTGGCTGATCAGAAACGAAACGGCGGACCAGGGTCGTTGCCGCCGTCGTGTAGATCCAAGTGTGGTTGGTGTGCGCCTTGTGAACCGGTTCACGTGCCGATTCAACCCGGTTTGAGCATGCCTCTTGAGTACTATCCAGAAGCTTGGCGTTGCAAATGCGGGAATAAGTTTTTCATGCCTTAACAGGGCAAACACACACCACACTGCATGCGAAGAACGCAACAAAAATATTGCAGCAAATTCAAAATTCTCCATTTTGGTCTCGAAAACAAAATCTTATCGTATCTGATGTTTGATCTTGACAGCCACAACGAGACACTACAAATTATTCCTAAACATTATATATCTTATTCTGTCAGTGTCTCGTGTGTGGAAGTTGCTTGCTTGTGTATTACTAGGTTTAGAGTATTGTTTTTTTTTTTGTTGGTTAACTGTGATGGGGCACGATAGGAGAAAACGTTGGGAATGTAAGTTTCTTAGGTGAGATTATCGAGAGGGATAATATATCTTAAACCCTTCTCTCTCTATCTTATGTATAAAATTTCCATTTTTGCCTTCTGAAGAGCCTTTTTTTTTTTGTGGCACCAGCTTGCAATTATGTTACAAAATTTAAAGTGATATTATAACTTGTCATCCTCCTTCTTCATCATCATCAAAATTAAATATTATTAATTTTTCTTCTTCTGTTTCCATATCTGTGAACTGTGAAGAAGCTCATGTCAAACTTTCAGCTTCTTAGTTGATTGTTCATTGTACTGATTGAAGTTGTGTATACTATGCCGCCTCCCTGTTTATGCATCAAGTAAAATCTGAACTGTATTCTAAATATTTCTTTGTTTGGTTCTGCTGGGAATTATTATTGCAAGCATATGATCTGTCTCCTCTCTCTCACTACTGTCTCCTTCAGAAGGACCTTTGATGCAGTAAACAGGGTATACATGAATTTACAGTAATTATAAAACTGGGTCTCGTCCTGGAAAGCAAAAATACAGTCGTGCGGATATTGACAAGTAACAAAATTTAAAATATCTAACAAGATTTTTGTCCACAATCAATGCTCCCTTGCTTCCTAAATAAGATATTTTAAGGAATTACTTAACATGATCTAGGAAAAGAAGAGATCACGTGATTTACACTTGGTGTTAGGATGGCAATGGGTGTGTATATTTTGGGAATCCAGTAATACTTGTTTAAAGAAAAAAAAATCATTTGATATTCATCCAATATTGGAAAGAGTGCGGATATTGATATTTGTTTAACTAATGGTGATTCAATCTTTGGATACTCGATATTTGTTTGATATTAAGGGACAACTAAGATAGCTCGATACCTAATATTCAAGATCCGTGTACTACGTACATGTAAGAATTAGCCTAATTAAATATAGTTATACATAACAAAGTTCTATTGTATACTACAAACTTCATTAACTGCCTATTTATTTGTTAGGTTAATGTTTTTTATTCATTGTTTAAAGTAATTAATCATTACAAACTTCACAAATATATTTTATATTATATTTTGAAAAATAAATATGAGTAATTTGATATTTTGGATATCTTTTATCCAATATTCTAATCTTTGTAGGATTTTTCAGATATTTTGGATACTCGATAAATTTTAGATATTGGATATCTCAGGTGCAACTATTAAGAATGTAAAATTGTATTGGACTCTAATAGAATTTAGATATTGGATATATATATTTCAAATTCGAATATTTAAAATTTGAGCAGTTACCTGCCTATTGCCATCCTTACATGATGTTAAGTTAGTAAGAGATAATGTCTAATCTAGACAATTTGCAGTGATGCAAATATATTAAAGGCTAATAAATTCTTGAAAATTCCCCAAATCAGTTAATTTTTACAATTAATCCCATGATATGTTTGCCTCCTCACAGAGCTCTTATATCGTCTAAATTGTATGATATCTCCAACAAATTTGACATACTATGGAAAAAGAGTAGTTCGCATGATACGCACGTAGTGTTAAGTCAGTTAGACATAACGTCTGATTTAGACTATTGAGACTTTTCACAATGTAGCAAATGAATAAAGTTTCAATTGCTAAAGTTAATTAGTCAGGATAAAATTGTAAGTAGGTGCAAAGATCGTGGTAGGTAAATATAATTTCCTCAAACATTCATGTGCGATTTAAATTTTTGTGTACATGTTAAATAGAGATGTTCCACACACAAAACATGATTATCTCTTTTGAGGTGTCCATACTAAGTAACTCTTCTCCCATTACAACATGATTAAAAAAATAACATCAGATTTTGTCGACGATAAAAAGGTAAAAGCAGTCGAAAATAATTTTTTTTTACTGCCCCCGACTACTCTTGGCAAATGGAATTCTGCTAGTCCCTATCCAGTTTATCGACTCCATTTTGATTGATAAAAACAATTCGACTGCCCTTCAGACGTTTCAAAAAATATATCGAAAAAAATATAACCTAAAGCTACAAGTCTGCAGATTGCGCAATAGCTTTCAAATAAAAGAAACTAAAATTCATATTAAATAAAAAAATTAATAAAAATCTAATCAAATAAAATTTTGCAACTTTTTCATGTAATTTAAAATTTTTTGAGCAAGTTAGATAGACCTCCCCTAAATTTTGTTGAAATTATACAAACCTCCTTTCCTTTTTTAAAATATATACTTTAGTCTAATTATAAATTTTTTTACTAAAATACTTTCCATTAGCCTAAATATACAAACTTGTAGTAAATCTAAATATGCACAAATAAAAAATAACGAAGAATAGATTTTGTTTTCAAATATGCACAAATGAAAATAATTAAAAAGAGTATATTTGTTTTATTTAACAATATATATATATATATATATATATAGTAGAAGGCATTTTATTTTTAAAAAACTTAAAATTAGATTAAAATGCAACACAACTTTTTATTTTAGGGAAGAGTTATGAATATTTTAAAAATAGAAGAAAAATTTATGCAATTTTAACAGAACTCAATGGAAGTTTATATAATTTATTAAAATTTTTTTATTTACCACTGGTAGAAAAGAATAAAGAATTATCTAAATAAAAATTTTAAAATAAAATACAATCACTCTATATAATAAATGAATAAAAAATGATTTTTTTTGTTTGTCTAATTAGCAAATAAAAAAATTATTATATTAAATTATAATAATTATTGTATTATTTTAGTTGATTTTATTCTTTCTCTTCATTTACATTGCCAATGGAGAAAAAATTAAGGAAAAAAACTACTCGTGTGTGTTAGTACTAAAAATAATAATAATTTAACCGAAATTGTAATTAACTAATTATTTGAGAGTTTAACCAAGAAATTGACTCTTTAGCCAAGATTACAATTATCTAATTGAGAGACCAGCTAAAATTATAACTACCTAATTAAAGTCTCAATTAACTAGTTGAGAAATTGACCTTAAAACATTGAATATCTAGGGAAAGAATCAACTGCCTATCCAAAAAGGTTTCACTAAACTAGCTAAGGTCTCAATTGAATTAGCAGAGAGCTAGACAACTAAGTGGCCAAAAAGAGCAAGAGAGGATGTGAGCTTAACCAATTTTAATGTGATTTTAGTATATTTTCTACTCAAAGTATTGATCTATTTAACCATGAAATAGGCCATGAAATTAGTGAAAATATAAAATATAGATGATAATCTATTATTGGGAGTGGTTATTAGTTGACCACACAATTAAACCACAAAAAAAATTACTTAATAATTTACTTTTATCTTTACTTTATGCATCTTAACTTATTTCCTACCTTTATTTATTTGTTTTATCTATTTGTTTCATGCCTTTTATTTTTGGTATATTTCCAGCGTTTTAGTATTGTTTCCAACCCATTATTAAAGTTATTATTCAATTTCTTTTAAGTTTTTTTGCTGTTGTTCATTATTATTTGAGTTTTTATAAACATTTAATCAATTTTGAAACAATATATTGATGGCCCCTAATTTCATTAATTTATTTTCATCTTTTTGAATTTATTCTTGTTCACAACTTCTTTTTACTGAGATTTAATTATGTTTAAGACTTCGAATGACTTGTCTTTAAAAAGTCATATTTCATCTCCACGATCTTTTTATTAAAAAAAGACTGAATAATTATTTGAAATTCTTTTGTATGATTACTCACTCTCAGATGGACCGCCGATTGAATTTCATCCCCAAAGAAAAAAAAAAACCAACAATATGAAAAAGGGGTAGCTTTGATTATTCAAGTCGCACTTTGTGTTGACAATAATAATTTTTCTTTTTCTTTCCTTAGCAGTTATAGATATATCTAATTAGTCTTCTTTTCTGGCCTTTGGCTTGAGTCCCATCGTCCTCTTCATTTCTGGTTTCTTCAGCCTTTGTCTTTGGACTTAGGACTACCTCAATCTTTCTTTAATAAAGAGATATTCAGCGAGTAACTCTTTTCATTCAACATATAAAAATAAAATATAATATAATAATATAAAAGACAAAAAAATACAAAAATAAAAATAAATGTTTTTAACCAATGTCCTTAAACTACTCATTAAGGAGTATTAAATGCTATTTCAAAAATTTTTAAATAGTACATTATTTAATAATTAATCAGTGTTTTGAAATTGATTATCATTAATGCTGCAATCATTTTTTCAATATAATAAAATTACCCTTGAAACAATGATTTACAAAATCCGAAAATTCTCAGCCCTAAATTTTTTGCGTTAAGCCCGAAGAGTTTTAGTTTTTAGGGTTCACCGTATTGGTTTCCATGATTTTGACTTTAATAGTTTAGGGTTATGATTCTAAGTTTTCAGAATTTTAAATTTAAAAATTATCTTTTTAAGAATAACTTTTTCATATTAAAAAAATAATTACAGCACTAATAGTCATTAATTTAAAAATTAACTATTTAAATAATATATTATTCAAACATTTTTCAAGAACATTTAATAAATGCATTTTATGGCATTATCATTTTTTTAACAAAAAATCATTAAATGTGCTTGTAAATGAAACGAAGGTGTGATTTCATCCACTGTAAATAGCGACTATATTATTGGGCACAGGTACGCTCCAGAGTAATATGTAGGATAGGAAAAGAAAAATGCAGACAGTACATTTGTTTGTTTCTTTGTTTTTCCTTTACAGCTTGCCACTTCCTCTGCGATCTCTTTTGCTGGTTTGATTACCATTCATTCATTTTTTTATACGGAAATCTGATACCTTTTTTACTCTCCATATATAATGCTTTTGTACCTCAGGTGCCTTAAATATTATGAACCCTAATCTTTTCCTAAAGCCTCATCCTTTTGGTGAAAAAGTGAGCATTCATGGCAGATCACAATTGTATTATGAAAACATTTTTAATTGAACCATTAACTCGCCTATTCTTTAGCTCTCGAGGCCCCTATCAGCAACGGAACCAGAAAAAATAATATGGCATGAAAGGTGTTGCTCGCCACAAAAGACTTTTTTTTTTTTTTTGCAGTGGCACCATCTTTTAAGGGAAAGAAAGGCCTTATACCATCTATATAATTTTAGTTTTCAACATTTTTTTTTAGTGTTAATTCAATCAGACTTATAACAAAAAATTTTAGAAGGTGCACTGGCCCCTGAAATAACGTACATGAGTCTGTCCATTTTATAAAGCTGTTCACACATTTTATGATTTAATATCAATTATTTATGAGAAATTTTTAAATAAATTCGAAGTGCATTAAGTTAGTTAAAAAATGAATACTATTATACTTATTACTCAACTTGTCCTGTTTAGCGTTCTAAGCTGAATATTAAATCATTAAATATTGACTAACTCTTTTAAACTCTCATTATTTTATTTTAGTCGTCTCTTGACATTCATAACTAGAGAGTATTTATAACTGTCTCCGGTTAAATGGAGCTCACTTCACTCTTATTATGTAATTTAATTTTAAATTATAGTTGAGATGAATGTGTATTTAAGATTGTTTAGAAAAAGGGTTGATCTTAGTTAACATGCAAACTAATCCAAATATATTTTTACCGTAACAAAAATTGAACTACACATATGTTAAATTTTTTTAAATAATTTTATATTTTTAAAATAAAAAATATACTTTTTGTCTCTATAGTTTTGCTCCATTTTTTTAATTTAGTCTATAATTTAAAAATATTTAATTAAGTTCTTACAATTTGCAAATTTTTTTAATTTAGTATCTATTATTAAAAATCTATCAATATTTTATTAATTTTTATTGTGTTAATATTCTAAATATATATGATTTGTACTAATATAAAAAGTGAAAATATAAATAACAAAGTAAAATTAACTTATAGATATGGCAAAATATTGATGAAAATATAATAACAATAACTGAATTAAAAATTATTTAAATTATAGTGATATATTTATAAATTTTTAAATTATAAAGATTAAACTAAAAATTGAGTAAAATTATAATAACTAAAAGAATAACTTTTTAAATATAAATGACATTAATACTCATTTCTTTAACGATCAATAATATTCCCTATTACCCAAAACTCTCTAACATTTGTGTTCATATACTCCTCAGAAGTCATTAATGAATATCTGATTATTAATGGGCTTAGGAGCTCTAGCATTTTTTTTGTTGAGCTTGTAACCTTTTGTTTTCGCTCAAACTTTATTTGCAGAGACTCATTATTTATGTCTTGCTTTATTACTTACTTATTTAAAGGAATTAAAAAAATTCTTGTAAAAATTATTTCTTTTCACCATTGTTTGTTTTCAAGACTAAGATCCTTGTATTATTCTCTTTTTCCTTGATGCAAAAAATAGTAATAAAAATAGTTTACTCCAACGTTACCAATTTGACACTTCGGTGTAGGAGCTGGATCAGTATAAAAGCGAAGCAATTTGAAAGGTGAATAAAAATTTATCCAAAAAATTAACCTCTAGAGAATCTTTTTGAGAAAAATTCTCGAACCTAAAAGAACTCAAATACGTACAATATTAATAATTGCAAAATTTTTATCAATTTTTTTGTAAGTAAGCCAACTCATCATATCAATATATACTTGAATTATTCTGTTACATATCTTGCTAACAAGAACCACTCGCTCCTGGGATCTCTCTCCTTTCATTTTCATAGAAAATGAATGCTCGGAATGTCTCCCTAACGAAACTAAAGCCAGGACTGAGATGCGTAAGCTGGTTTTCATTTTGCCTGAAGAAGAAAACACTGGACCAACAAATAAAAAATTAAGCATTATTATTTTAATATAAAATGATTGCAGTAACTTGTGACCAGTCTCTCTCAACCACGATAATGTTGCTCCATTTCCAAAGCAACAAAAAAGGACCTTAGAGGCCTACACGCACGAGGGGGTGTGAAGATGATGAAAGACCATTCCTCTGCAATTGCGTTTGAAAGGGACATGAATTGAGATTCTTTCAATTAAACTGATCATAAAATATTTTTTTAAAAATAAAAAAAGATATAAAAGTTGAAAATGTATATAAATTTTTTTTGTCTACTCTATTTTTTTAAAATCTATCTCTTTACATTTAAGATAGTATTTTACCATTTACCCATTTAAGCATACAAATCCAAAAAACATACAAAGTGGCTTTTGCTTTCTAGCTAACTCGCTTGCTTGCTGTCAGTGTTGCTTCTATCAAAAGGGCTAGATGTTAAACTGGGAACGCAAAAGCACCCATTCACAATATCTGAACTTGGATACTATCTATTTTTTTAAGATTTTAGAAAAAAAATAAATATAAAATGTGCTAAATTTATACACATTATGTTTTTTAACATTTAATTAAAACTTACTGTTTAAATAATTTTCACATATTTTTGTTTATCATTTGAAATTTATTCCTTAAATTTAAAAGAAAAACTATTAAAAATCCAACTACCCTCGAACTCACACCAGTCCTCCCCAGTGCGCTGGCCAACATGAGAAATTCTTGTGTCTATGTAATACGCATAATACAAAGGTCTAAATTGAATCCGTACATGAGCTTCGTACACATAGATTAAATTTAGATACATAATGAATTTTTATTTTCTTTAGTAATTTCGATGCGTAATTAGATGAGAGAATCAGAAGTGTGAGTCTCTTTAAGTGGAGCTCGCTCTTTATTCTTCTTTCTTTTTCACTGCCTAGCACGCAGGACAAGAGAAGATTCAATTTGATTACATATTATATGCACACAGAAAAAAGGTAAACCAATAGTCCTTCTCCACGAACTTTAACCCTGGGAATAACAATGGGTTTAGATATTTTAGGTATTCATTGATATTCATTTAAGAAAACTAATATAATGCAATGTTGACTACAGTGTCCTACCGAGTGATTGTTAATGGACACCTAATTGAGAGATTTATTCCTCAACAAGGATTTCAATAACTCTCTTTTTTTTATATTTGTTTTGGCCTTGTGCTAATATTCTATTCAATATGATCCATAAGGTGGAACAACGAAAACATTAGAGAGGAATTAAAATAAGCGGAACCAATATCTCATTTAATAAATGTTGATGACACATTACATTTCTTAATGCCACAAACTTGATGAGTTATCAAGTACAAAAAATACTTGATTGGTATAATAGAATACGAGTCAATGCATCAATTTAGGGAAATCAATAATTATATTTAGTCCTTGTGTACCCCATAGGATAAAAAAGAGCCATGCCTGGAATCTTTGAAGTTAAATTTAAAATAAGACTTGGAAAGTATCTAGGTACTCAGATTGACCTAGATCATAGTAAAACATGTTTATATAAAGAAGTTGTGGATAAAATTAATAGAAAATTACAAGTTTGGAAATTGATGTTATTATCTCAAATGAGTAGACTGACAATAATAAAGCCTATATTAATCCCGATGCTAACTTATCAGTTATCATGTTTAGCACTTCCTAAAAAACATTGTCATGAAATTACTATGAAATTGCCAACTTCTTTTGGGATTACCATGACTACAAACCAAAAATGCATCTTCTAAGATGGGATGAAATGTGTAGTCCTATTCAAAAAGGAAGGTTGGGAATTACTCAAACTTTCAATTAGGCTTTATTAGCCAAACAATCCTAGAGATGGATCTCGGATAATCAAGGAGGAAGTCTTCAGAGGCATTTAGCCTGTGTTTGGATTTAGAAAGGTATTTAGAAATTTGGTACAATTATATATAGGTGACAACCTATAATGGCAAATAGGTCATGGCTCCTCAATTTCTTTAGATAACCATCTTTGGTGGCCCATGTGACTAAATGATATAGTTTTTTTATAGAAATATAAGTGATCTTATTTAGCATGAACATGAATGATGGAATATGTGTATTCTAACCCAAATTTATGGTTTGAGTCAAATTCGACAAATTCTCATAACCTTTTTCTCTATGATGGAGCAAACAAATAAATTGGTTTAGATAGGTAATTTAACAAGTGAGGATACAACAACAGATGGGTATAAATTAATAATGCAACGATCAAAGTACAAAACACACTTGCAAATGATTTGCTATATGAAGATATGGAATTTATAACTATTACCACAAATTGTGCTATTTCTTTGAAAATGAGTGTGGAACAATCTTTCAACTTGTTCACTTTATATGATCATCATTTACCTGTAACCAATGTTAACCAAAGTTGTGCATTCTATACTTCCAATAATGAAACAATTGATCATCTCTTTCTTTTTTGCCTTTTTGCAAGAGCAGTCTAGGTTAGATCTCAGTTAAACCTAAGATCAAATCAATTACAGCCAAGGAATTTACTATTTTGGTTTCTTCAATGGCAAGAGAATGGTCTAGATCAAATGTTAGGAAGGTAGGAAACACAAATGGACTTTGCAATTACAAAGTATATAATTTGGTTCTTCTGTAACCAAAAGATTTTTCAGGGCAAGAAATGCAGGCCAAGTCAAGCCTTAGAAATGATTAATCACATCAAAGGTCAATATTTGGAAACCCTAAATGGAGAGCATCGAGTTCATAGGAATCAAAGGGAGGGTAGAGGATTTACATATGGATAGGCAACTTTCACCCAAATCAGTGTTATGTAATGACTTATTATTACAAATATCGCAAAAGGAGAAACAAGCATAAGGTGTATATTGTGGTCTGGTTTGGATCTACAATGATAAGGAAGTGGATTTGGAGTGATGATATTCTACAAGACAAAATTACATGGATATGCTGCAATGACTGAGATACTAAAATTAGCATCATTCTCTTTGCGGATGGAACCTCAGAGCTCTAATGAACTTCACGGCAACTCTACCACAGCAAAAGAAAAGGATCTTTTGGAAAGAAGCAAGAAGAAACTCAATGGGGAAAGTGTAAAGGATGAGGCTATGATATTTGATGAAGGTGCGAGTAAGTCTTAGTGCCTGAACCAGGATGGCAATGAAGAATACAGTCCAAGGAAAACTATGGAATCCCTGAGATCGTATATGGAAAATAAAGGAGCAATATTGTATAAGGACTCACTATTGGGGTATAACGAAGTAGATAAAAACCAAGAATTGGACTGGGAAGATGACTAGAAGCTAGATTCAGAAGAGGAAGTAGAGTTTATAGCCTCATATGAGATTAAGAAACTCATGAAAGTATACTCAGTGATACCTGTTTCTAATGATGAATGGCGGGACTACTGTAGACTGTGGAAGAAGGCAATCATATTGACATTGCTAAGAAAGAGATTGAGCTATAGATTCCTGAAAGCTAGACTACTGAAATCATGGAGCTTATTTGATTTTGAATTGATAGATATTGACAATAATTTCTTCGTGGTGAGATTCAATAGTGACAGGGACTATCAATATATCTTGAATGAAGGGCTATGGGTAATTATGGAGTATTACCTCATTATAAAGCGATGGTCTCTAGATTTCCACCTAAATAAGAGCTAGTTGGGTAAAATCTCAATTTGAGTGAGAGTACCTAACCTTCCTACTCAATACTACAACAAGCACTTTCTATGGAGGCTTGGAAATTGTATAGAGAGAATGCTAAAGGTAGACACAAACACACTTTCTGCAAGTCTTGGGGAGGAAGACAAAATAGAATGGGGTCGCTTTGCCAGAACCAATGTAGAGATAGATTTGAATAAGAAACTGGTTTCAAAGGTGATTGTGAGGAATGCTGTGTACGTTGTGGAGTATGAAGGCTTAAATTTGATTTGTTTCGCCCGTGGGAGGTATGGACACAAGAAGGATGACTATAGTAAAGAGTCAGCCACAACAACCAGAATAAAACCCAATAGAAATGAGATAAGCAAGAAAGAGAACATACCATTGTACCAAAACATACCATTAGGGGAGGAATATGGGCCATGGATGATTGCCAGGAAATCGGACAGGCAATGTGTTGGAGTCGGCAAGGTACCGAATCACCAGAGATCTATTACAAGCCAAGGTAAACAACTGCATGAATCCCGTAAAGAAAAACTGAAAAATGGGTCAAGATTTATAGCTACAGCAGGACTAGAGGAAGATCTGATGGAGATGAACATACTGAAGTGCAACAAGGAGAAGGAGATTTGACCACATCGTGGGAGGAAACTTCAGAAATGAGATTACTGGCATTGGGAAAGGATCTTATGAAGTCGAATTTTACACAGAAGTAGGTATCACATGTCAGTGAAGATCATTCAGCCACCCTATATGCTAAAATGTCTGGCAAAACTGCCAGGGTAGAGGCAGATACTCAGAGCAAAGATATGATAAGCCCAACAAAGTTACAGCCCAGGCACTGAACATGCACGCACATTGTAGTGTAGGGAAGCATCTCTAAAAGCAATAATAAAGACAAACTTAAAGCCCAAAGCAACTTCAACTCTTTGTTTAAGAGGTCAGGTGGGCAGGGCCTAAGCAAGGGAGTCCATGAGGTAGTAAAACAAATCAGTGGGCCTTCTAACCCTTTTAACCTAGGTGATATTAGCATAAACTCGGGGCACAAGAGTGAAGGGGGTCAAGTTTCAAAAAGGAATATGGAAGCAGAGGAACAAGACATGCTTTGGCTCATGAGATACACGTAACAGAATCTTCACAAAAGTGGCATGCAGGATATGCTAGAATCATGTGGGGCCTCGAAGGCCTACACAAATCTTTCGTAATGGTTGTGTGGCCTTTTCCAACACTCACCTCCCTTTTGCTTATCATGAATATTGGTAGTTAGAATTGTAGAGGGGCGGGTTCAAGAACATTTGCTCTTCGAGTTAAAGACCTAAGCCAGATGAATAAGATTTCGATGATCTGTATTTCTTGAGCCTCATATCAGTGGGTTTAAAGTAGATAAGGTGGTGAGAAGATTGGGGTTCACAAATTGGATTAGAGTGAAAGCTATAGGGTATGCGAGTGCTATATGGTTGCTATAGAAAGATGATATTTTTTATGTAGAGTATGTGATGTCAAATGAACAAATTCTCCACTGCCATGTAGTTTGTCATGTTTCTAAAAAGTCTTTTTTCTTCTTTGAGGTCTATGGAGATACCAATCCATATAAGATACTTGGTCTTTGGAAAAGCTTAGAAGAAATTGTAATAGACATGATCGAACCGTGGCTTGTCATAGGAGACTTCAATGCTTATTTGGAAATTAACGACAAGTGTGGAGGGAAGTATCATAATTGGACGACTATACACCAATTCTCCCAGTGCATCCAAAATATTCATCTAATGGAATTGAGTGTAAATGGGCCAAGATATACATAGGTAAAAGGGGACTTAATGGAACGTATAGATTGGGCCTTTACTAACCTTGCCTGAGTTCAACAATTTGAAAACTCTAAGGTGCACCATTTGCTCAATTATAAGTCTAGTCACAATTTAATCAAAGTCTCAATAGAGGGAGATCCAGTGAGAAGGAAAAAGAATGAAATGTTCAAATTCCATGCTGTGTGGTTGTTAGAGAACTCCTTTACTACATGGTGAAGGAGGCTTAGCAAGGAAAGGATTAGATTGATGGGGTCTCTGTGTTTATGACTAAAGCTAAGGAGTGGTGCAATAATACCATAGGCAGCACTTCTACTATAAAAAGGAGGGTCTTAAGTCAGCTTAAGGGCATCGAGTCTGTGCTGAGCAAAACAACCAATCCACATCTGATTAAACTTTGAAAAGCAATTTAAGAGGAGTATGAAAAAATCTTAACCCAAGAAGAAATTATCTGGTTCCAAAAATCTAGATGTAACTAGCTACTATGGGGGGATAGAAATGCAAAACCTTTTCATACTGCTAGTATGATTAGGAGGTGCAGAAACAATATTAAAACCATAAAAGATGACAACGAGAACTGGATTGATAACCCTACAGTCTTAGGAAGTCTGGCAACTAGTTTCTTTAAACAGTTGTACTTAAAGGAACCAAAGGTCAAACCTAAACTACCCATCTCTAATTGTTTCCCTATCTTAAGTAGAGATGAGCTTGACTTCATTCAGAGACCAATTTCAGATATAGAAATTATGAATTTTACTTTCATATTGGTGTGTACAAAGCTCCTGGTCCTGATGGTTTACAAGCTATTTTTTTCCATAGCTAATGGAATATTATTGGAGAAGCTGTGTGTAATATGGTTAAGGAGGCTTTCAGGGAGCCAAGCTCTATTGGGAAGATCAATCAAACACATATAGCTCTAATTCCTAAAATGAAAAGACTAGAGATGATGAAGGATCTTAGATCCATTTCTTTGTGTAATGTTTTGTTCAAGATCATTACTAAAATTATTGCAAATCGGTTGAAGAATCATTTAGATAAACTCATAGCCCTAAATCAGAGTAGCTTCATCCCAAGGCGACATAGCAGTGATAATATTATCATTGCACAAGAGGTCATTCACTCCATGAAAACTAAGAAAGAGGAAAAAGGATTTGTTGTTGTTAAAGTTGATCTCCAAAAAGCCTATGATAGAGTAGATTGGGAGTTTCTAGAGGACACTCTATCGATGATAGGTCTAAGTGATTGTTTCATTGATGTTATAATGACCTGTGTTTCAAGTTGTCAAATACAGGTTTTATGAAATGGGAAAGCATTGGAGAAGTTCAGGCCTTCTAAAGGTGTTAGACAAGGAGACCCTCTCTACGCCTACCTATTTGTATTGTATATGGAACGCTTCAGTCACTGCATTGAATGGGCAATGGAGTATAATTATTGGAGACCCATTTGGCTGTCATGAAATGAACCTTCTATATCTCATTTGTTCTTTGCAGATGACCTTATCCTTTTTACTGAAGCTAGTATAGATCAAATCAAAGTGATGAGAAAGTGTATTGATATCTTCTGCAGTTCAACAAACTAAAAAATTAATCTCACAAAAACTAATATGTGTTGCTCTCGCAATGTCCACTTTCATAGGGCCATGTCTTTAAGCCAAACTTTGGGAGTTTCTCTAACGACAGGCCCGGTAAATATCTTGGCATTCCTCTTTTGCACTCTCGAGTCTCAAAAGCCACATTCAAACACATATATGAAAATTTGAACATGAAGCTTTCTTCGTGGAAGGGAAAACTCCTTAATCTTGCTAGGAGAAATACTCTTAATCAGGCGATGGTGGCTGTTTTACCCTACTACACTATGCAAACTATGCGTCTTCTTAATTTTGTTTACAAGGATATTGAGAAAGCTAGTAGAAATTTTCTTTGGGGCTCATTAGTTGAGGAAAGGAAGCTACATCTAATTACGTGGGAAACTGTTTACAGTTTGAAGTGTAAATGCGATTTGGGAATACAAAATTTAAAAATGCAGAACAAAGCCTTCATTATGAAGTTATGCTAGTCTTTGGTGCAGAAACCTGAAACACTATGGGTTCATCTTGTTAAATCTAAGTATAAGTATGGAGATCAAATGATGCCACTAGTTCAAAAACACAAAAATGTGTCAAATGTTTAGGCAGACATCTTAAAAACTTGGCCTGAGTTCTATAAACGTTTAGGGTGGAACATTAGTGATGGAACTACTGCAAATTTTTGGTATGATCGATGGAGTTCACTTGCTGAGCCAATAATTAATTATGTCACAATAGTGGTGCCAAAACACATACTTTATGCTAAAGTCATGGATATGGTCTCTCCTTCTAAGGGGTGGAATTTGGATGCACTTAGATATCTTGTCTTGACAAACATCATCAAGGTCATCACTAGCTTAACCTTCCTAGGCCCATTGGGAGAAAAGACTTTATTAGTTGGAGGCCCTCAAAGGATAGGATATTCTCAATCCGCTCAGCTTACTCTAGCTTAAGGGAAAAGAATAGTAGACCACCGCAGGCTATATGGAAACACATTTGGAAATGGCCGTACTCTAAAAAGATACAGAGCTTTTTGTGGCTAATGGCATATGATCGCATACACACAAAGCTCCTTCGCATGAACCAAGGAATCTTGAACTCTGCTAAGTGCCTCTTTGAAGATGGGGAGATTGAATTTATGATTCATTACTTGAGAGACTGTACTAAAGCAACTCAATTGTTGAAGAGAGTGGTTAACAGAAAGTGGTGGAATCTCTTCTTTAATCTTTCATTTCAGGCTTGGTTAAAATGGAACTTGTAGAAAGACTTGAGTAACATGGGAGGTAAACACCTACCTTGGCAGAAAGTCTTTGGGTATATGGCTTGGCTCTTATGGACATCACAATGTGATCTTATGTTTAAGGGAAAGGCCGATTCCATTGATAAGATATATTTTAGAAGCCTACAACAAGTGGATATAGACTTAAGCATTGAAGATAAGCAAAAAAATAATTGGGGAGAAACGCAAGAATCAATTTGTGGGATGGCAGAAACCAAAGAAAGGATGGTTTAAGATAAACACTGATGACTCGTTAGAGAAGAATGGTTCTACTTCATGTGGTGGTCTTATGCGAAATGAATTAGGTGGCTGGTATGTAGGGTTTGGTTGTAACCTTGAAGTGTATTCCATCGCATGTGTAGAGTTATGGGGAATTCTAAGGGGTTTGAAGCTCGCTTGGAATAACAATCTAAAAAAGGTGATTATGCACACTGATTCGAAAGATGCTCTTTTATTGATTCAAAACAGTTGTGATGATATTATCATTATCATAATTTGATGATGGAAATATGAAGTCTACTCTACTGCAATGAGTGGTCGATTCATATAAAACACTCCTACTGCGAGACAAATCAGTGTGTTGATTGGTTGGCTAGATATAGCCATAGTATCCCTTTTGGAGTCTAAGAAATGACGCAACCTCTCCCTAAGTTTGGGGCAACTTCTCTTTGAAGATGTCCAAAGTGTTTTCTTTTGATGTTTTATAATAGCTTAATTGGTTTTTTTTTTCTCTTTAGGGCTTGGCCCTCCTAACTACTCTAAAAAAAAAATTACATGGATATTTAAAGCCCTCTTACATGCATCACAATTCATAACAGAGCAATCCATAATTACATCTTATCACAATTTTTCTCTCAATCTCCTCTTCTTTACAAAATCTTGTGGTCTTTTATTAATATCTAATTATAATGTCTCGGTTCAAGTGGAAGTTATCAGTCATGATGTTATAAGGCAAATGGCTTAATTTATAGAGAGTAAATGTATGTAAAGAATTTCAAAATCTATTTCAAAATGATGTAAGTTTCCTTTATTGATATAATGTTTCTAGTTTAATAATAAAAAAAAGATATCCTTTGAATTTCAATGTTGGATAGGGTGCGAATAACAAAAATTGATATCTGATCAACCAATGTACATATTCGGATTTAGTCTTCCAATAACTAGCACTTGTTTGATACCAATGGACAATAGGATATTTAATACCCAATATTCCATACTTGTATATTACATGTAATAATTATATCACTTATACGAAATTATACATAAAATTATGTTATATACTGTAAACTTTATTTAGTACCTTTTATTGTTAAAGTAATGTTTTATATTTATTGTTTAAAGAAATTAATAATTACAAATTTTAAAAATATATTTTAAATTATATTTTGAAAGATAAATATGAATATTAGATATTTTGGATATCATTTATTCAATGCCTCAAACTTTATAAGCATAAAAAAAATGTCTAATAAATCTTGAATATTAAATATTTTGAGTGCGGGTAATAAGAATACAAAAATTTATTGGATTCATATATATATATATATATATATAGAATTCAAATATCTAAAATTTGAATGATTAGCCACCCATGACCATCCCTTCTTGGAAAAAGATCCTCTCTCATGCCTCTCTCTCTCTCTCTCTTTTACCTCTCCCATAAGATTTGGATCATTCAGATTTTAATTTGAACGATTCAATTTTTTTTAATTTTTTTAGCTTAAATAATATTTTTTAAAAAATTCACAGTTAAAAAACTAATTTTATTCTCTTTTAAAAAATTAATTTTTTGAAAATAAAAACAAATTAAATTTGAACTATTCAAATTAATTTAAACTATCCAGATCTAACACTCAAAAGGACAATGTAGAAAGCATGGGAGAGGATCCAAATCCTCCCCCCTTGGCCCCTCCTCCAAAAGCAAGCAGAGGTAAAATCATAGGCGTAGGCAGCTATGATAGTTTTGAGGGTGAGCATATCCTCCTTCTTAATTTTTTTAAATTTATTTAATTTTATATTTTTAAAATTTTACATATATTGAACTTATTAAATATATATATATATTATTTGATATTTTACCTTAGATCTATTTAATCTATTTTTTCTTTTTGTTCTTCAATTCTTTTTTATTTTTTTTCAAATTTCTATTTTTTCTTTATCTTTTTGTTTTTTATTTCTTTTCTCATTTTTTTCTTACTTTTCCCTCTTTTTATCCAAATGTCCCTTAACTTTAGTCACTTTGAAAAGTTGATGGTTAAGAGAATGAGGGCTTATTCAATAAACTCTTAATCAATATATATTTAATTTATGTATTATTTATATATTTTTGTAAATAATAGTTTTATAATAACTAAGTTTATATGCCAATATATTATTTTTAATTAGATCTAAAATCATCATTTTAAAAAAATATTACAAAACTTTTTAAAATGTTACTGCATAAAATGATATTTGCAGTGCTATGTAAATATTGACATTCATTAATTTTTATACTTCATTAGATAAACTCATTCCTTTAAAAAGTTCTTTTGAGCTGTTTATTGAAATATTATGATATTATTGAGTGCTAGAATATTTTTTGGTATATCCATATTATGCATTATATAAATATTTAATAGATACATAACTATATCCTTCCAGGTAGTTACGTGGTGAAATTGTTGATATTAATATGAAGAGTAATTTTGTATATAATACTTATTTAAATTCAAATTTGTTTTTAGAGTTAGGAGATGAAAAGTTAAGATATTATTATTGAGTTAATCTCATTAATTTAATCTAAAAATTTAAAAGGAAGCATGTTATTTAAACAATATAATATAAAATATAAATTTTTCAAATAAAATATAAAAAAAATTGATGAAAAAATATTTTTACCACTACTAAACCAAAATCATAACTTTACTCCCAGGTAAAAATAAATAAAAAATATGATATCTATATTAAAGTGTTTTATTATTGATACATAAATGATATATATATAATACAATATAAATATTGTAATAGATGAAATATTTAATATTTTAATATAAATTAAAATGTTACATTATAGGCTATTTGTATTGCGAATAGTTTTTATATAATTTAATATAATATCTATTATATTTTTATAATTATTATTTTATTTATTAAACTATTATTTTAATTATCAAATAATTTTTTATAAGTAAATATTAAAAAATTATTTTTTATTTTATTTATTTATTACTTTTACAATCAAATAAGTCGTATATCATTAGATGTTGAACCCATACTGAGCATAGTATAATATATTTCTAAATATTTGTTTTACATATGATAATAAGCACTACTCCCAAAATGTACAGCACACGAAGTCTGCTTTTTCACGAGGCTTGCAGCAGCAGCAGCAGCACTGCTGCTATAGTGCTATTTTCCACGATCTTCCATGAATTACGGACAAAAAATTTGATTCTTTTGGTCCAAAATTAATTTTTAATTTTCTAGCTTTTTTCAGTATATTTAAAAAAAATAAAATGAGATTGGTGAGAAAGATTATTTATTGAATTTATTTGATAGTATTATTTGATTTGAAAAACTGTGAACAATGTAGTGGGGCGAGAAAGAAGCACAGTGTTGTTGCTGGAAATGATAAGACAGAAAGAGAAGGAGATAGGAATGGGGGTGGAGTGGAGTGGACGTCGCATTCAAAATCCAAAAGGGGTGGTCAGTCAGTGTCTGACAGCACCCCCCACCACGTTCAGCAAAGTTTTTGGTGACGGTTCTGAAAAAGAGGGCATATAATGTTAACAAGTGACGCTTGATTTGACACTATTCTTGGAATTGCTGGTATCACTATATCACCATGCATGCTTCAACATTACCCCAAAATAATGCATAGATGACTCCAAAAAGTTAATGATAGTTATGTCCAAGAATTTTAAAATTTTTTCTATATAAATATCTTTAAGTTAAAATCATTAATTGTAATTTTTCCTGTATACAAATATTAAAATGTGTGTTCCTTTTTTATTTCCAATTCTCTCACTCGCTTTTTAAAATTGACATGATTAATTTTAAATAGAAATAGACATAAAATGTATTGAATCTACTCAAATAATAAGTTTCATTTGAATATATCTTGAACTCACTTGAATAATAAACTTCATACATTCTATCTCTATTTTTCATTAAAATTGATAATATCAATTTTAAAAATAAATTAAAAGGATCCATGTCTATCTTCTTTTTATCAATAAGGTTAAAAGTGTGCTTAGATGAAGAGCTTTAAGGGGAAAAAATGTTACATAAGATACTTTGTTTAAAAGCCTAATAAGGAAAATTTTAAAAGTCTAGTCATGGAATTGTTTTTAGACAAAATTAGATCAGAATAGAGACCGAACTCTCAGTTCCAAATTATATTTAGCAATCAAACCTTGAACTCTGGACCTTGGACCTATACCAGGCCCTTGACCACTAAACTAAAATTGGACCTTAGACTCCAGCCCAACCCTCAACTTAGACTTTGGACTTGTATTCTAGAATCGAATGCAGCCTACCTTGTCATTGAACAACTATAAGAAAATAATATTTTTTAAAAAGTACAAAACACAAATTTCTTTCCAAGGGTAATTTGTTCAAAAAATGAAGAATATTAAATTGCAACAATTCATTTGCATTTTGAATTTTAGGAATTTTTAAACAACTTGAATTTCATGAAAATTTAAAATGATTCATCTAAACATTGCCAAGGAGAGTAAGATTTTCATTCCCACTATCCAGCAAACATTTTTTTTTAAATCATTCTTCTTATTCAATTTCCATTTAAATTGAGCTAGTAACGTTTGGTGGAAAATCTTATTTAGGAGAACCATCTCCATCCATAAGGTAAGAATTTTGATCCTCTTCAAGAGATTGACTTCAATAAGAGTTAAAAATTGAAGGATTAGGTCATTGAGACATTCATTTTCAAGGACCAAAAGGCACATTTACTGAAAAATTAAATAAAAAGTTTGATAATTAATTTTTCAAAGAAATAATGATGAGGATGTGGATTTTATTTGTAGAAAAGATACAACATAGGTTTTAGAACATTTGCTAACCTAACCCATTTTTCATAGACTTGTTTTGGTGGCCCTAGCCAGACTGTGATTGGTATGCCCAAATGGCCCGGGCTTAGCCCAAACGAAAATGTTCGGGTTCAGACTTGAAGTTCAATTCACCCTCATTTTCAATATTCTATTTGCACTCAAACTTGACATAAATAAGTTAAACTTTAAATTTTATATCTCAACCATCATGAATCAAATTTAAAAGAATAAATTACAATAATTTTATTCAAGTTCGGTTAAACTATATTTAATACCACTCGTACTTCAAAAATATTGTTTTACTCTCTAATATTTGACATATATTGCAAAAACTTTTCATCTAATTTACTTTCTATCAATGAAATTGATTTTTTAACTAATCCAAGATTGTAATATCATTCTTAACATGAAAGTAAAAATAGTTAAATAATTTAAATTTTGAAAAAAATATATTGTACAAGAAGTTAATTTTATTAATGAAAAGTATATTGAAACAGATGTTTTTGCAATATACATATTAATTGCCAAGGGGGCTAAATAATGTTTTTAAGACAAGAGAGATATAAGTGTAATTTAGTCAAACTTAAAGATAGTTAACTTAGTAACTCATTTTTAAAGTTTTGTTTGGACTGGAGCTAAAATATTTAGGTTTAAGTATTGACTCAATTCCAACTTTTTTTTTTTTTAATTCTTGTGTGTCCGGCCTTGATTTCAAAGAAAATGCTTAGTTTTCAGCCCAATTTTGTTCTTTATATATATATATATATATATATATATATTGAAAATGATCTTACTAATTTGTGAACGCGCGATTTTAAGCATACATACGATATTTCCATTTATGTTTTAAAGGTTTCGTTTGAAATTGAGCCCAATTAGGACAATTTTTTAGTTAGGACTCAGTTAAAACAAAAGTCTTGGAGGGACTAAATGTACTTGAAATTAGGTGTCAAATTTCTAATAAATTACCAACGCTGTATACTTAATTATTTAATTTGATTGTGTAGAACCTTTTGTAATTAAGCCCCTTTTGTTTTGGGTCAAGAGCCTATATGTTTTGAATTTCATATGAGCATTTTAATATTGGGTAGAGTTAGTAATGGGCTTATTAAGAGGCTAAATTTAAAAAAAAAAACAAATTTTATATGTAATTTTTTATATTTTTATTATCAAGTTCTTTAGTTAAAATATGATAAATATTTAATTTTTAATAATAATATGATTAGTGTATGATTTTTGTTGATAATTATATAGTTTTCTAATTAATCTATACACTTATTATATTTTAATTAATAAATTTGATAATAAAGACATAAGAAATTGCATCTAAATTTAATCCTTCTAAAAATATATATAAAAGATGTGATGGGCTACCTTACCATCTTTAATAACTTGTATGTAATGCGCATGGAAAAATCTTAAGTAGACTCAAATCAATTGGCAAATAATTAATAGGGAATCAATTCAATTATGAATAGATATATAAATATCTTTTAAGTGAGTCTCACCAAAAAAAATTTGGTTAAAATATTTAAATTTTATTTTATAATGAGTTTGGCTTACAGTTTTTTCTAGGTCAGGTCAAATGTATTTTTGGTATGCGTGAAAGAATATTTGTTTAGTGTAAAACTTCACATTTTTTATATATATTAAAGGAATGATAGTGAGATAGGTCCCACTCAAACTAATGTGTAGCAAAAATTAAAAAATATGGCCATTTTGCATTTGTAGTTTGCCTTCTTACAACTGCTAACTCCAACCTAAATTTGTCATCACAACTATGTATTATTCACCATGTTCATCATTCTTTAAGAAATAAAATAAGTATGGCAAAAGCATTTTTATGTCTTTTAATTTTAAAGTCAATTTTAATTTCACCTAACATTTCTTTTTGTCGATTTCACTTTATATATTTATAAAAGGTTTTAATGTCTTTCTAGTTTGTTATCATCAATAAAATTGTTAACAAAATTAGTTGACCAATCAAATATGTGGCCATTAAAAGATGCAAAAGTGGATATTACACTATCAACACGGATTTCTGCAAAATATTTAACAAAATAAACCCAAAATGTTATTGTTTTGTAGTTTCTAATGTTAACTTTTCTCTTCCTCTCCAAGAGTTATTACGTGAGATATTAGGTCAAATATTCATTCAGGCAATGTAATTTCTACTTTTGCACTCTTTAATGGCCACTAGCTCAACAGGTTAGTTCATTTCATCGACGATTTAAATGACATTAGCAAATTAAGAAGATGTTAAGAATTTTTATAAACATGTAATATGAAATTGCATCAAAAAAAATCTTGGGGCAAAATTAAACCTTCTCCTAAACTCAAAGGACCAAAAAAGCACTTTTGCCAATAACTTTCTATATTTTGTGCAATGAGAAAAAGAAAAACCCCACAGTGCACACATTGTGCAATGATTTTATAATAAAAACCATATTTTAATTTGGTCTCAAAATTCTTGCAATTGGAAGGTTTTTACAACAGGAAAATAATATTGTGCCAGGTAATCACCATCTCGGTATCAATTTGAAGAAAATTTTTGTTTTTTTTGTTTTTTGTTTTTCTTATTATGGTCATGAGTTCTAGTACATCAAAAAGTTTATTCTTAAAGTGCTCTCTAAAAGAATCAAACTCATATTGTTAAGGAAATTTAATATTTCATTTTAGACTCAAATACAAAAAACCTCTCTAACTTAGGGTCACATGCAATTTACTCCCTCAAGTTTAAAACCTTATAACTGTCCCCCCAAACTGTTGATTTCGTGCCTCCGACACACTGTGTTAGTAAATATGTGAAGTCCACTAATAAAGCTCCTCCATGCTAGTGGGCCTATGTCCATGCAGCATCAAAGTTAGCAAAGAGAAGCACATCAACCTAATTTCGTCCTTCATACTTGCCTTAATATAACCCTGTCTCCATCAGGTAATGACATCACTTTCCCATTTAGGGATTCAAATTAGTTTCAAATGTTGGTTGTTTCTTTTACTTTGGCTTAATTCCATCTTTATCTGTTCATATCCTGTTGTTGTCGCTTCATCTTTCGATTTCGAGCAAAATTAATGATGACAGAAGGTGTGTATAGTGACCTAACTCAAGAGGGGTCGGACAAGCATCAGAAATGATCAAAGATTTACACTTACAAAGCTTCCTGACACATCTACGCCATGTTTGGATTGAAGAAAAAGGAAGAATAATTTTGACATTTTCTTTTGTTTAGATTTAAATTTATCATATTTTTCTTAGAAATGTGTTTAAATTGAGGAGAATGGATAAGCAAAAAAAAAGAAGAAAAAGGTTTATTTATATCTAAATAAAAGAAATATCAAAATTAAAATTTTTCTTCCATTCCCTTCCTCTCTATTCTCATCAATCCAAAGATATCCAGGGTTTCGCTTTAGACATGCGCGGGATCTTAAGTTCTTATGGTGCCTTAATTATAGTAGGACAGGTTGTAGATTGCATTAGAAATAAGATGACAGCAAAAGCAATTATAAGAAACAACAATTTTTGCTACGACAATCAAATATGTTGCATTGCATTAAGATTTTCCTGTCATTGTAGAAGTGCTTGATTGTAATGTTCCTTTCTAAATACCGATTTCATTAGAACAAATCATGAATAAGCCGAAAATTTTTGAGTTCCACTATGTACTTAAATTACATTGTACCATCTAATCACATCTACAAGATAAACTTCTTCTTTTTTTTCCCGTTTGTGGATTTTATACTTCACTATCTAAGAAAGACGAATAGTGATACAAATATGGGACACAACGGGTTCATACATTGTAGCATGATGAAATTCATATTACATTATTAAGATTATGGTTATCTTGTAACATTACAACAAATAGAAGTATTTATTTTTAAACAATCACAGACTCAATCGGTTTTATTTTTGAAATGGTATTGGGCATATTATGAAGTTATTATGTTGATGAATGGTCTCTCAATTGCACGACAATGCAAGGTAAAGTGGTTAAACAGTCATAGGGAGTGCTGCTTTAGCACAAACCCAATAATTAAATCAGTAACCTCAAGAGAAAGGGTAAATCAAGAAACAGATTCTACAAGTAAGAGAGTGTTCTGTTGTGATGCAGTGGGTGAGTTTATCAATGCCGATGAGCCTTTAAGGCATAAGGTTCTTTTGGTTTGCTATCTGAAGATAGAAAAACAGACCAAAAATTTAGAGCATGCCTTGATGCTATCTGTATTTGAGTTCCTTTGGAAATTTGCTAAGACATTGCACAAGAACGAAAAAGAATATATAAACTTTTAAAATTATGTTTATCTTGTAATAATAGAAAATCTAGACTCTATTATCATTTATCAAATTTATATCTTTACAAACAAATTCAGATAATATCCAAATTTCAAACTGTTTAATCTTTTAACTATAAGAATTTCTTTAATGGCCTACTATGGTCTTTTAATAGCCATTTTCACATGATTGTCCCCCATGGAAATGTGAGAATTTATTTGGTGATTAAGAATTATGAATTGGTTTTATGATGAAATAAGAGAGTTACTAAGTTATATGCTTCTAAGCCTAGCATATATATAGAAAATAACTTATATACAGTTTTTTATATCTTTATTATTAGATTCCCCAATTAAGTATAACAAATTTATGGTGTTTTACAAATAAATGTATGATTCTTCAATTAAACTATATGCTTATAATGTTTTAATTAAAAATTCATCTACATATTATATTTTAATTAGAGAACCTAATAGCAAAGATATAAGTAATTGCACCCATATATATATATATATATATATATCAACCAAAAGGCCTTTCCTTGAATCAATCTCATTATATTAAAAAAATCTTAGATAAGTATAAACATTTGAATATCATAGAGAAAAACACCCCTTATTATGTATCATAAAAACTAAAAGAAAATTCTAAAAGATCAATTACACAACTTGAATATCTTAGTGTCATAGGTAGTCTTATGTATGCAATAAATTGTACAAGACCAGATATATTATTTGCAGTTTGTAAACTTACAAAGTACACAAGTAATCCTATAACTAATCAATGGAAAACTATTAAAAGGATCATAGAGTACTTAAAAAATATATGAGATCTATTATTGTTTAACAATTGTTTCCATGTAGTATTAGAAAGATATATTAATGCTAACTGGATAACTAATGCATAGGATAATAAATCAACGTCTGGCTAGACATTTGCCATAGGTAGAGATGCCATATCATGGGCATCAAAGAAACAAACAATGTATAAATCATTCCACTTTGGAATTTGAATTTATAACATTAGCTTAAGTAGGTAAAGAGGCTTAAAACTAATGTTAACTATCTCTTTACATTGTGATACTGAAACCATTATGTTTGGAGTGTATAGAAAAATATACAATAGAAAGTATGGATATATTAGCTTGAAACATGAATAAGTTAAATAATTAATTTGTAATGGCATAATAATAATTTAATTTGTGAGAACATAAAACAACTTGGCGTATCCTTTTACAAAAGGGACTTTTAAGAGAAATGGTCAGAAAAACATCATTTGAAATGGCACTAAAACCTATAACGTAGAATCACCAGTAGTGGAAGCCCAATCTTTTCTTAAGATGAAATCTAATCAAGAAGTTCAATGGGTTATAACAAGTGATTGATAAGTGATTGTAGGGCACTAAGCATATAGTGCACAATAAAGTTTGGAGGGTGGATATTATACTCTTAATGAAGTTAACATAAACTTATAAGATTTTAAGGAATTTCACCTATATGTATATCAAAAGTGAAGCCGCTTTTGTTAGAAATTTGGGAATTAAACTATGGACATGCTCATGAAATCTAAGGGGTTGCACATGGACAAATACATGCTAATTTTCTATAAACATTGTTAAAGATATTCATATTCATGTATGTGATAATTCCAATTTTAACTATAGAATTATGATTCATGGAAATATCCTACCAATATTTTGTTGAAATTTTGAATTATTTACATTAATTGAAGGTCCAAATCAAAAAATGCCTTTCTTGTAGATGAGTTTATAAAAAGAGAAGTCACTTAGTTTTTTTCAAGCTAAGTAACGAATTGTTAGAGGTAGTTTGAAAAACATAAGTATTTGTGTTATATGTGATTAGAAATAGTGTGGGTGGTATATAAGTCAACTAAAATAAGTCTATAAGTTGGCAGGCATGCAACCAAAAGTAACTAGTCAATTGCTCAAAATTTTTTAATTGATTAAAAAGTTTTAAGACACTAAATCGAGAGCAACTAGCCAAATGATAAAAGGTACCAATCCACTAGTACACTTTTGGAAGTAACCAATCAACTGGTCAAAATGTTCCAATCAATTAGCAAGTTTTAAGACACCAACTAGAGAGCTTTGTCAAAAACTAGAAATCAAAAACTTGAAAAATATGATAGTTGATATGTTTGTTAGATTTAAGAACCATATGGCTTCATTGAATAATAGTCAAATAACTGTTGGACCATTCAAGAATAGTTTGAATGTTCAAAAACAACCTAATGAAAAATTAAAATTTGAATTTAAATCAATTTCTAAGGAAAAGGCATGATTATTCATAATTAATGCTATAAATAATTATTTTTTAACACAAGAAATATTGACTACAATCTATCTCTCTAAACTTTGATCTCACATTCTTTAAACCCTTTACAAGTATTCTTAAAGAGAGGATTTCAAAATTCATAGTATATTTCTTGCACATGAATATATAGGGAACATTGTTCATCAAAGTGTGTAACTTAAGATTATTGGGAGCAACTAAATCTTGATGGTTCTATATATGGATGTTATCTTACTTGTATGCAATAATATGGATTTTCCTATATGAGACTAAAAGCAAAATTTATAGTATGCCATGAAGTTAGATCACAACCAATCATTAAGGAATTTATCACAGGTATAAAGATGTTGATCCTATTTCAAAGCCCTAAAGATTTTATTGATAATTCAACTACGATTTTTTTTTCTCAAGAAAAACAAAAACACTAGCAATAACAAGCATATCAATATATATGATACCCCAACAAAGTTTACAATAAAGCACATAAAGTTAGTATTGGGCATGTTGGTGTTAAGTTCTTGATTGTATATCCTATGACTAAAGGATTACCAACTAAGTCATGTGAAAATTATGGAATCAATTAGCTCTTGAAATATTCATTTCAATCTCTAACATGTATTTGTTATTTGAAAATTTTAAATGTAATACAATATATTTTGTACACATAAGGATTGTATTTAGTTCATAAGGACACTAAAGTTTGAACCCTAATTTATATGTTGGTTTATAAAAGGTCTCATCTAAAAGAGCTTGTTTGATATTATATAATCTTTTGACATATAGAAGAAAGTGTTCAAATTTCAAATATGATCATCATATAATCCATAGTTAAAGATTTTAATAATACTAGGCCAAATGTAGTGTATAACTTATTTGAATTGATATTATAGTTTGGTCATATAGAATCATGTAATAAAGTGCTACATCAACCATGTGAGAAAATATAAGAATTTGTTAGCTTACTATGGTCTTTCAATAGCCATTTCCTCTTAATGGTTTACTATGGGAATGTGGGAGTTTATTTGGTGATTAAGAATTATTAATTGGTTTTGTGATTGGATAAAATCATAGAATTATAAAGCAAAGAATCTCTAATTTGGGAGGTGTGCGTGTATGTGTGCGCGCACGCGCGTGCGTGCACACGTTTATGTATCCATTAACTAAAGCATTAAATGGTCTATAGTTATAAACTAAAAACATTTTAAAACATTTCTTTCTAATTAAAGAATATACCTAGAGGTGGTAAATAGATGTATTTGTGTAGAATTGTTGCCTATATAAGAGAGATTTTATTAAAAACAATTGAGGTTTTCTTGTGATCACCTTTGACATAAATTTTTTTAGTTTACCTCAAACTAATTACACAGGTTTTTCTTTCAGCTTACTCTTAATTTAATCTCCACTCCTTTAAAAGAAATTTTACAAGGAAATGAACAATTTAAGAACCCTTATAAATGAAGAAAATACAATGAATGCTTAATAAATGCTCTTAACTAGCAAGATAAATCTAAAACCAAGCTTAGAAGGAATGTAAAAAAAAGTTGAAATGCAATAAATGCTTGCTCTGTTTTTTGCTTCTTTACATCTTTACTTCAACTTCAATGCATTTATAAATCTTCAACAACCAATCAATCGTCGTGAGAAGAGTCTTCAATTTTCTCTTTGATTAGCTTTTTGGAGCATCTAAAATGATAGCTAAATTTCAATTTTCTTTTAAAATGGAATAAGCCTCAACATCAAAATAATTTCCATCTTCTTTATTCTTCTCTACAGTGCTAGCTATGGTGTTGAGAAAGAGTGCCAAGCTTTCTTATCTTCAATAAATGCTAATTTAATGCATGTTAAACACTTGAAAGAGGAACTTAACCACCAAGAATATAATATACTTTTCCTTTACTTGATGAGAGATAAAGTACTACACATATTTAGGACTTTTGACTTGAAAAAGAATAAAGGTCTAACATTCTCTTTCTTGTCTTATTTTGTTTTCAGCTAGTCTCATTTGTTACCAACTAATAAATTCTTTTTGTCTTATAAGTTTATTTTTAAAACATATTGGGCTTAAAAAAAATTTAGATTCATTTGAATTTGGACTTTTCTTTAAGAATTAGGTCTCTATGAACTTTTTGTTTAATACTTTCAATTTTAATTTTTATCATCATCAAATAATGGAGCTTTTGCGAAATCATTGAACTTTTATAAAACATTTGGGCCAACACTAGTATTATGTCAAAGTTGGGGCTAGAAATATGTTATTGATCCTAATATAATTTATTAAAAATTTCTTACATTATCTGTTGCTTGTTAAATTTTGACATGACGGCATCAAAAGGCTACTTCAGAAAATGAAACAGGGAATGATACTTTTACTCAATCCATTTCATAGTACTACATAGGTTAAAGGATTCAATTTGAGCATAATAATAAACATCTTATAATCTTACTATTGTTACTTTGAAATAACTTTCTTAACCAAGTGCTGACACTCAAGTAGCTGATGGATGCAAAGGAGGATTGCTTGAAACTCACCATTCTTGCTTTAAGATTAAGAAAGTTTTCCTCTGGTTGTATCTTTACAGGTTGCAACCAAATGATTCAGACCTGTGATAGGCATAATTTTTAATAGAGAAAATTATGTTTAATGACCAAAAGATGAAGAAAATTATTCTTAAGGACCTTTACTACTAGGTTCAACTATTTGTTGCTAAATTCAGTGGTAATTATCCTAAAACAAGTGATAACTAGTCCTTAAGAATATTTTTTTCATCTTTGGATCCTTTATTATAATTTTTCCTTTTTAATAAGGAACAAGGTGGCGCATAATAGAAATTGAAAAATTTCAAGACGTAGGTCATAATGCTTAACTCATATAGTCAATAGCTTCTGGTTTAAAAGTCACACCTAGTTAAGTCTCTAGTTTGAAAGTTGAAATCTGAAATCCAAAGCAATGTTTTTTAAAAAAAAAATTACATGTAGTTTCTTAGAATTTTTATTATTATTTTTTAATGAAAATAACGTGTTTTTTTAAGAGTGTGGTTTGGCCAATTTTCAATTCTCTAGAGATTTGCTCCTTTAGCATTTTGCCAACACTTTTTTCTTAAAATTTGAGTAAAACACACGTGATTCGATTTTTTTCTCAAATTGAACTCAAATCCCTAATTTTCTATGGATTGTGAAAAATATAGGGTTAGGTGTCTTCAATTAGGAGTTTCAATGGATAAAAGAGAGGGATTTTGCAAAAGATATTGTATTGTATATGTGCAAAGAAACTTTGGTCTCATTAATTACTACACAGGAAAATAAGAATTTTGTGGAAAAATTGAGATTAAAGACAAAATTAGGGATTTGGTCCAATTTTTAACCAAAAAAAAAAACACAGGAAAGTCAATTGCAGATAGTCTAATCCACATGGTACTAGAACATGATAGTAAACTGTAAGGAACTGTTTTGTCCTTGTTTAAATTCTACTTAAAATTAATGCCTTTTATATATTGATAAGAGAGCTAAGAGGATATTTACGAACAGCTATTGTATTGTTAAACCATAAAGCATCGATCCGACTTAGATTTAAAGAAAAGCAATTACTTCTTTCTATGATTATCCAATGTGCAGGCATTATATTCCAATAGCAAACTGTGTTTCGTAAATATTAACACTGCTCACCAATTCAACAAAGGGCTTCAACCTCAACAGTTCAAAAGCTTAATCCATGATTTCAGTCTGGAAATTAAACACTTTGTGCCTCTAAAGTGTCCTTAATAATCATTTTATACTGTGTTTTAAAAGTTGTATCAGAAGGATAAAGCTAGAAATCTCCTATTTGATTGCTTCTTTGAAGGCATTGTTTGCTTGATGTTTTCCCTCGTAATTCACCATGACCATTCTCTGTAGATTACAATTTTGCATCCTCCTTAATCCTTCATCTCCTCTCAGATTACAGAGACAATTGCTGATTGCATCCTTAAAAGGATTTCCTGTTTGATGTAGTTCATCGTCTCATCCATTCAAGCTCCTATAAAAAAGTAACAGGGACAAAATTTTTGGTATGCAGATTTGATCTTCAAAAGATAGGAAGATCAAAAACAATTTTAGAGAAATTCTCAAGCATTGAAGTTGGCAAAAATTTTGAATGACCAAACCAATTATTGAATTGATAAATATGTTAAAGGTGAATTTTATCAAGAAGTATGTCTGATATGCTTACAAGTTTATTCAAAATTAACATTATTTAAAAATTTTTATAGACTTGGTTTATTTTTAAAAAAATTTGGATAAATTGCATACGACGCCTTAAACGTTAGGTCATATGTAGACAACTCATTAATTTTTAAAATTTAATAATGAACTCTTAAAATTATTAAATTTATAGAAATAATTCTTATTTCATTAGGTAATTTATTATCTCACTAACAAAACATAATACAACAAAAGTTATCTACACATGACCTAACATTTAGAATGTTACTTGAACATAATTCAAAATTTAAAAAAGTTATCTATGCAAAAAATAAAATTTAAGGAGACTCATTATTATTATTGAAATGTCACATTCTATTTGTAAAATAATATACTAATATAAATAAATTTAAAACTGTAGAGAAGTTTATTATCAAATTTTAAAGGTTAAAAAATAATTTATACATTATTCAAAATTTAAGAACATTTGGGCAATTTAACCTATTATAGTATACTTGCAATTTTGTTCATGAAAAATAAAATATAAATCTTTATTCAAGGGTTGAGAAGTTTCCAAAGGTTGTATTTAATCATTTAATCATTAATTTTTTCCCATTCCTGAGTGTTATAGTTTATAATTATTAATTACATCCAATGCTTTAACAGTAATATTGTCTTTCAGGGCTTGGCGGGTAAGTAATTGTATAATATAGAAAGTGCCTTTAAATAAATTACCATACCATGTCTCGTAACATTGCTCCCGTTGCTATCATCAAATAGTTGTCCGAGTAGAATATTTAGAGAACATTCTCTGGGCTTATGATCTGAGTTTCTTAACGCTCTTCAAAGATTAAAAAATTCCGTCTAATCTGTGAAGCACTTAATCCAGACAAAGTTAAATACACAAAAGGGGGAGATCATAGTCCAAAACAATGATGGCTCTTCTCCTACATCATAAATAAAACCTTAAAACAACAACCAAAACCCACATGGTATTACATAAAATGCTCATAGGATCAGGGTAATGTCTGTCTTTATCTTCAAAATATTATACTTTAAAGCCCAAATGGGGATTCTTCCCTTTCTCTTTTTGACTACCCCAGTACAAGATACCCCTTTTCTTTCCAGAACAGTGAAGGAACAAAGACCCAAGTTCACATGGTAGTGTTCTTCACTTTGGTTCAAATACGCTTTACTTTTATCCCGCTCCACAATAAAAAAACACTAGCATCAAAAACCCCATCATCATCATCATATGTATGTTCCACAAAATATTGAAGGAAGACCCCATTTGGCATATCACTTCGCCTTTAGTTTTTTTTTTTTTCTTTTTTTTTCCTTTTTCTCTAATCCTTTTTACAATGATCAAACCCCACCATGGAGGATCCTATATCTCCACTTTCTGCCAAAATTTCCATCTCCCCTCCCTCACAAGAAAAGTTCATATTCTGTTCTTATTGTTCCTTTCAGCAGCAAGAGAGAGAAGCCTTGAGACTCCCTGGGTCCACATATCATACTCCCTTTGATTTCTGCACTCAAATTCAACAATGCCGCGCATCATTGTTTTCAGCCCAAAGTAGCGCCGGTTCTCGCCGCCTTCGAGCAAGTGGCGACCAGGCCAGGCCGGCATATCCTTTAATACTTCCAGCACCACATCTGCAAAATTCAAAAGAAGAAAAGGTGAGGAATTCTTGGTCACTTCTAGCACTGTACATTGAAAATTAAAAAAAGGGGGTGAGGAATTAAAGAAGAACACTTTCGATCTTTTGCAACTTTAGTGACCAAAGCTTTCACAAATCCCTAAATGGAAGAAGACCCACCTCCAAATCTGTTACCAAATAATTATTAGAGAAAGACAAAAGTAATCAAGAGACTAAAGAGACTCACTCTTTTTCTTTTTGGTGATGGTCCCAGCAACATGTCTGCTCTTCATCTTCAGCATAACCTGCACAAAAAGAGCTTCAAAAGAGTTAAAGATTGAAGATTTCTAGGAAACTAAAGTAGATCCCCTACAACATCACATCATTCTTCTAGTAGAGAGCCCACACTTCTTAGCTTTTTCCATGATCAGGTTCACTCTTACTCCTAATTGATGATGCCCAAATAATTATCCAGTGATTGGTTATTTATTATTCTTTAGTATCAAACAAAGGACATTATCTGGATCAAAGGGAATAGAAGTCACACCTGGTTCATCCTGTTTATATAAACTGATACAATTTTCCAATGAAGATCACCTGCAATTGTCAAATCAAAAAACTCCCTAATCATCACGTACATTCATATTTGAACACACACAACAACAGAAACAACACTGGATTACATCACACGGTAAACATTATTTATGATGTTCGTATGGTGTTGTCTTGTATCCGTAATTCTTAAATACAACGTAAATGCGAGAAAAAAAATTATACCTTTGCGAGTACGTTTGAGGAGCTCACAGCCTCTGAAGAGTAATTCTCTGCTGCAGATACCCAAGAAATTTTCTTCTGGGGCTAGCTCTCCGCTATAGCTACTGTTTGAATTGCCATTGCTGCCATTACCACTAGCTCCCATGCCTTTCTCCACAGAAATTGCTGCTGCAATATTCAAAACTTCCTTATGGGTCCTTGCTTTCAATGTGGCAGCCCCGCGTAAGGCTGCAAATCGAAACCACAAGCACAAGACTGAACTCATTAGCAAAATGTCAATATCGGAAGATTAAATCATATTTTGGTCCTCAAAATATACTGTCATTATCAATTTAATGCTTTGTAACTATTTTGTTTCATTTCAATACCTGGGAGTATAAAATATCACAATGTTGTATAGTGTTATTTTAAGAGGAAATTATTATCAAAGACCTTAAGAAAGGCCTTGATACAACTATTCCTTCTAGAAATTACAATCAAATCTTTTTAAAATTACAATCATATATTCAAAAAATCATTTTTGCAAATGTAAGATCCATGGATATAATTTTCTCTTATTTTAACATCTTTAAAAAAGTGAAATTAAATTAAAATCATACTTTCAAGTATTTTTGTCTAATCAATAAACTAGGAACAAAATAGGACTTTTGTTTAATCAAAATTTCCAAGAATTTTAATGTTTCTTCAATTATTTCATACCTGTAGCCGCTGCCGCAGTTAACGTCATGATGTCCCCAGCTGATCTTACATTCACGGCGGAGCCGACCACCGATGCCAGGTGCTCGCGCTCGGCACCCATGGCCTCTGCCGCCTCGACGCACTGAGCAGCGACCAAGGTTGCCGCCGAGGCCAGGGCCATGTCTGTTCTAGCTATCTGCTCGTCTTTACCTGATCCGGACGATGCGGCTGTGGCAGCGACGATGGCCGCGACGGCAGCCGCAACCCCAGCAACGGAGACCGCAGCGTGAAGCTGAGCATTTTGGGCCCTGGTTTCCTCTTTTTTCTTCTCCTTCCTGTCCTTGAGCCACCTCCCCACCGTCTTTCCGCCGCCACCGGCTGCAGCTACAGTGCCTCCGGGCACCGTGGCGCCCCTGAATTGGGTATTCAAGCTGTTGTTTGTGGCGCGGCTATACTGCAGCAGAAAGGAATTCGCGGGGTCCATTAACAAACAGGCTTCGGCAATGGAACAACAAACCATGTGCGAAATTTGTTCTTTTCTTTTCTTTCTATTTTTTTTTTCAGAGACACATCAAATGAACAAAAGAGGAAATGACCAATGAAACCAGAAGCTCAGAAACCCAATACAAGCAACCACCGTGTGCTGATTGGGTCCATCGGCCATTAATGCAAACGCAAGAGATACAAATTTTGAAGCCGTGTTCTGCTAAATTAGGACTCGCAGGACAGGATTTATGTAATATTCTAACGAAACTTACAGGGTCGAACCAGGAGTAACAAACATGGCTAAAAATAAATGGTCAAAATAAAAATAAATAAATAAAATAAAAATAGTAAAATACTTCTCCTTTTATGTTTTCATTTAACCCCCTTATTGCCAAAGATTAATCATACATAAGTAAAAGGATTAGTCAGTAAATGTTACGTGGGTAAAGGATAAATTAGAACAATTAATTAAGCATTGAAGATAGCAAAGAGAAGAAGAATCCCCAGGCACCACTCCAGGCTATTTCTCTCTCTGGGTATCATTAAAGAGCGTTGGTTATAGGGAAAGCTGAACTATTATGCTCGGTTCTTAAGTTGGCAGTGAGACCAGTAATCGTGCTTCGTACCAGAAAAGTTAAAACAACAACAAACATGGCTGTCGGATTAGGTAAATGTCAGATTCCGGCAACCTATGCAAGGTGGCCACCGGCAAAGCTTAAAAGCACTAATTAAGAGTATGAGATAAGACAAGATATTTAAATACAAATTAAAGCATCATCATATATCTCATAAGACTCCATTTTTGAAATATGTTGCGAGAAAGAGGGACACATACCTTGATATCGTCGATTTCAGAGGGGGAAACAGGGGGGCTATCGGTTAAGGAGCCACAACTCTGGGTTCCGTTGAGAGGGCCACTGCTGTGAGAGAGCCTGCCTGAGGTGCGTGGAGATACTTCCTGCTGCGCGAGTGAAAACAATAATTGCGTTAGTTAGTGTTTGGGAAGAAAAAGGGTCATTGATTGTTGTGACCGAACTCCTTAGGACAATGAAAAAGGGTTGTGAGGAGAGAGAGAGAGAGAGAGAGAGAGAGGAGAGGGAATGATTGTGCTTCTGCTAGTGGGTGTTTGATAAAATCATAAAATACTCGTGCGAAGAAGATGAGCCAGAAACGGAAAAATTGGAATCTGAAAGGATTGGTGCACAAGAAATGTGAAAAAACAAAAAGGTCAGTAACAGAAAAAAAAAATTGATTATACTAAGAGAACGAGAGGGAGTAATTGTGAATTAGCTAGTGGGTGCGGATAAAAATACGACAGCGAAGAAGATGATCACCCAGCAATGGAAAAAATTGGAATCTGAAAGGATTGATGCACAAGAAATGTGAAAAACAGGAAGTAACAAACAAGAATTTGATTAAACCTGAGAATAAGACAAACATAGCTAGAAACCAAAATCAGCTTCTGAAGAGTGAAAGACAGAGGGGGCTAACAAGACCCAGAAGTAACAAACAAAAAACAGATAGGCAGGGGGGAAAAAAGCCACATAAATCCATTAGAAACGTTCCTATCTGCAGGAAGAGGAAGTCGAAATCCTTAAAATCATGCTCTGAGAAAAACAAAGACTCCCTTGATTTGACCGTACATACGTGCTCTGTTCCACTGAGCTTACTTACCGACTGTGACATAATACGCTCCATGACCATCTGAGAGGTCTCCGATGAAGCAAAAGAGAATGGGTTCCCCGAAACGGTGGCATTCTCTTCGATTTCGCCGGCGATGTCTTCCAGTATGGCGCCGCCGGGAGCACCACCGCCACCAAATCCTCCATTTGGGGGCTTGGAAAGCGGGAGCTGAGCTGGAGAGAGAGCTTTGGAGACTTCGAGAGCAGAGACGCTCCATGAACGAGAGAGAAACTCCATGGGCTCCCGCGGGGTCTCCGGTGGCCTGAACATAATGGTGTGAAATGGGTCGGGTCTCCATGGCTCGGTTTCAGGCTTGTCCATTCCGGATTCAAAAGTAGTAGCAAGACGAGATGCAGAGAACTTGTTTCAGCGAAACGCTTGGTTTTGATTCTGTTTTGGTTCGGCGACTTTATAGAGGACAGGAGGAAGAAGGGAGGTAGAAATGATCAAATTTTCGGATATATAGAAAAACTAAAGAAATAAAAAAAACTTAAAAATAAAACTCTGTCTTCATTTATAATTTTAGTTTGTTTCTTTTAAATTTTCAATGGTTAAAAGATTTATAATTTTGTCCGTGCATTTTTTTCGCAGAGGCGTAATTTAATTTCATACTAAATTTAAGTATAATATTTTTTATTTTTATTATCAAATTTTTAATTAAAATATAATTAAAATATAATTTTTTATAAAAATATTACAAATACATAATTTAATTAAAAAATCATAAAAATATCTATAAAAGTTATATATATCGTTTTCTAATTAAAAAATTATATATTTATTATATTTTAATAAAAAATCTTAACAATAAGAATATAAAAAATTAAATATAAATTATTTTCTTTAAGTACAACAGATTTTTTTAACATACATATTTTAAAAAATTAAAAAAATTGGAAGTCAAATTAAATGTCAGTTACTTATTTACATTATTATCTTTTTTACTAAAAAATCGGTTAATAGCATTAGATAAATAAATAACATTTAATTCATAAATTGTTAAATTTAAAATTAAATTTTTAAATAAAATGACAGTATAAATATTTTATTTATTAAAAGTTAAATTCAAAAACAATATCGAAAAATAAAATTAAAAGGCGGGAGGAGGAGTGATGATAGGATGTGATGGGATCGCATGAGACAGAACGAAGAAGTGAGTAAAGGTAGCGCATGGTTATACGCGCTGAAGATCTGGCGGTGACGGATGGGTCGACGGAATATATCGTACGGCCGGATTCGGTTGAGGGATAGGGTTTCACTGACACATGTTGTACTCTGTTTGGTTTTTTTTTTCTTTTTTTTTAATTTGATCTCTCATTCTTCTTGTGTGGCCAAACAAATAACCTACTTCAAAATTGAAATTTCATACAGTTCTTTTTGGCCACACACACATGTATTCAGTTCTTTTTGGTTATTGGGAGGCATTATTTAAGAATTTTTTAATTCAACTATACTTTAAAAAATAATATTGAATTTTAAAAAAATAAAATAAAAATTATCCATAAACTCCTATAAGTATAAAAATTTTATGTTGACTCAATTCACTTTACTAGAGTGTAAGAAATTAATAATTATAATTCATCAAATTACAAACTTGTTTAAAATAATGCATCTTCTAATTAATTTTAATACAACAAAGATACTCAAGTCAAGCGATTTATACAACTTTATTAGTCCACTTCATCTAAGTATCAAAATTAGCTTACTTTTCATATTATCTAAATAGAACCATTATATGATGAAGGGAAAGCGATTTGAATTCAGCTTCTGAGAGCTCGAACCAATAAGTTCCAAAGCTTCCTATACTATACTTCAATCAAAAAATGGTTTTCTTTTCTATCTATATAGTAATATAGACTGAAACATCTGGCGCACCAAGTAAAAAGTATTTAATGTCATCTTAGACTTATTTTTGAAACAAAGAAAGCCAACAATATGTAAACAAAGAAACTCATGTTGAGATCTCAGCGAAGCTAAGGCCCTAGTTATGCGCCATAAGAAGTGATCATCACACTACAACTCTAAGAAGGCCAAGTCCTCAGGTACATGCCTAAAAAATGATCATTGTGCTATAGCCCTAACAAAGCTCAAGCCACAGAAACACAATGAAAGAGAGTAAACTAACAAGTTAATGATGTAAAGATCCCTAAGTGTGCACTAATTGACATCATCCAAGTAAAGCTAAGACCTAGAAGGAAACCATGGAACGATCAACACACGAACAATAAAAATAAAATTTTGTCAAGATATGAGTTTAAGCAACCTCACTAAAAAAGACTTTAGACATTTAATGAAAGAGAGGAGATAGACTCAAAGTAAAGCTATCAAAGTGAGCTAACTTGTGTAGGTTATGGGTCAAAAGAGCTAAGTTATTTAACCCACTCCATTTAAACAAGTAGAAAAACACAACCCAACCCACTGTATGGGTTAAGGTTAAATAGGTGAGCCCATATAACTCATTAGAAAATTTAATTAAAGGAAGAAAAAAAAAAGTATCTCAAGTATAAGGCAATTTATGATCCAATAGAAAAGCAAACTTATAAGCTAGAGCAAAGGCACTAGGTTTCATGACCTACATGATTTAACAAATATAAAATAATATCAAAGAAAATGAAGTTAAAAATTAAAAGTCCTTTAAACTTGTAAAGATATCACTTTGCAGGAAAAGGATCTATGAGAAAGAACTTGCAAACCTTATATACACATATTCAAGAGGTTAAAAAGATGAATTTGTGGAGTGTGAACTTTGGCTAGCCATTAGTTAGAGGAAGGTAGAGCCATTCGAATTTCAAACAAAAGAGACATTGCAAAAGAGAATACATTGCATATTGCACATGCACAAAGATTCAAGGGTAAATGTAAAAGCATGGATGAAGATGAGTGTTGAGTGGGTGAGTGAGATTTAAGAGACTAAGTAGTATATGATACATGTGCACCCTGCCTTTTCGCTTTTGCCACTGGTCCAAAACACTGTGTTTAAGCTTTAAGAGGAAAAAAAACAACCCACAAGTTAAAAAAGTTAACCTATTTAACAAAATATCCTAAATTGAGAGTATACACTACAACCCAAGTGTAGTTACTCTACTTAGTATGCGTACTAAAACTAGGAATAACCTAGGTCTCTAAAGACCTAGAAGATTATAGAACAACAAGCTAAAAGCAACCTTACAAACTTAATATAGCATAATCAATTATAAGGTTCAATGATGTCATTATCTAAACAAGACAAATGAGGAAAAAAAAGTCAAAACTATAATATATTATTCATTAGATCTTCTCTTTACATTAGCAACTACATCCTATAGCATATCTTTATAGTTTTAAAGCAAATCTAGCTCTAAGCATGCTTCAATAACTCTCATAACTCTTTTCAGAAACCTTTTAACATAAACCACCCACTCATTTGGAGCCTCACCATTTTTTATTTTGAGTGAGCTCCTTAGCTTGACTTTCTCATCCTTAAAATCTTACATGGCTCTTACAACTTCAAGTTTATTTAAAGATACCTCTTCCTCAATAGAAACAATGCCTTTTAGTATATAAGATAGATTGCCCACTTCCAAATGATGACTATAGATAAAAGGCTCTCCAATGATAGAAGATGGACTACCCAACTTTAAGTGTTGCTTGTAAACTAAACATGAAGAAAAGCCATTAAACAAAGTTGCAAGTTCTTTGTTGAAAGACAAATCTATAAAGGAAGATGGTGGAGTAGCCAAAATGACTTTGGATGAAGATAAAAAGTTAAGGTGAGCTTTAGTGACAAACCTTATCAAAAGTGTAAGAACTTCATTATCACATGGTAAAGCTAGCAATTAGAAAACAATACATAACTAGCAATAAGAAAATGCTACAAGGGATTGCTAAGTGCCAGCACCAAAGGATTAAATACTATAAGTATTTGAAAAATAAGATAGTATACCAATATATCTCAACACCATTTTTGAGCTTATGGACAATAATAGGATACCATTAGAACAGAACTCCTTGGCAAAACTCATCAAATACGAGACATCATTTATAACGACATCCTCGCTTTGCCTCTTCACTTTCGTAGGATCATAACCAACGTCGATTACTTATTGACAAATAAAAGGGAATGAAGCAATAGTGCTCTAAACAAAGAAAAAGTGATAGGCCCAACTTTGCAGACTCATAATTCACTCTAAAAAGCTATGATTAGGCTTCTATATAACTATGAACACATCTCAAATATAGACATATTCTACTACCTCAAAAAAGTGACAAAATAGTAAAAATGATGGCTTAACCTTTGTAAAACAACAAAAGGACATGAGGCTAAGAATATAAAAAAAAATCACCAATGGAGCTAATTGACTAGCCTTTATGAATGTAACTATATAACTAAAATGGTCATTCAAAGAAAAACATATACCCTTATAAAGTACTTTCTTAAAAGGCATTAAAAGGGAGTCATCATCTCCCTCATCAAAAATAGTTTGTTGAGTAGAAGGAATAAACAAAGCAATATTGGAAGGAATATGAATCTTCTCTGTTCTAGCAAAAATTGTCCTTAATAATAGTACTTCAAAAATCATAAAAAAGGCACTACCATAATACCTTAAGTAAACAAAAAACTTGGTAACAAAGAATCAATAGAAAAGCACAATGGTAGCAATGGAGTTTTGGAAGACCTAGAAATAATCGTTCATATCTCATGATTACCAATCAAAAAGGCATGAGATACAAACAAGAAAGATTGTAGGAAGCATAAAAATGTTTTAACTAGCTAGTAACGACAAACAACTTATATTATCTTCCTTATAAATAACATATTAATTATACGCAACCCAAGAATTAAAGAACAAAGATACCTCCCGAAAACAACATAGAAGAACACCCACAAACGCATCACTCCTATCAAATAGAAATTCTAACTAATTTAGGAAACTTAAAAGATAATTTTCTTTAAGTCCATTTAGCTTGTTGTTTCACTAATGAATTTGAGAACAAGTGTTATGGGAGCCTTACAAACATAAGAATTTTATAAACTCATAACTACCCAATTCAATCTAGCAAGGCCTACGAAATTTAATAGTCATCATTAGTTTTCCTTTTAAAGTTGTATAAATAGGAACCCCTCATAATAAGTGGAAGGGGATTTGAATTCAATTCTAAGAGCCCACATTAATAAACCCCAAAACTTCCTACACTATATCAAATTTAATAAAGAATAGTTTCTTTTTCATCTATAGCTCAATCCATACTAAAACAAATATAAATTTTACAAAACTAGCTAATGACATCATAAGGATTCCAAAAAATGATTATTAAAAAAATATACAATTAATGTTCCTCAACAATTCTTTTGCTATATTTAATACTTTTAAATATACAAGAATAACATGCATATTACAATTCAAGGGCCAAGAACAATATTTTGGTAAGTTTGATTTTAAAAAAATCATGCCAATATCAATATTTTAGTATGCTTATTAGAAAAAAATTGTAGACACTATCTTTGCACAACGACTTTCTTAAGTTATGATTGGTATATTATATTGATCACATCTTATAACACAAATAGTTTTACACGTAAAAATATTTTTGATTTCTTTTAAAAAAATGTATTCATGTTGCTTGGACATTTAGATTGATTAGTTAAATTAATAAGCTAACCAAGTGATATGCTAAGAAATGGATTATGTTCTTTAGTATTGGATTCCTAGGCTATTAATGGAAATGCCTCATTTGAAAAATGACTAAAAGTAACTAACATTTATAGTTGAAAATTGCATTAAACGAAACTAAAGGCATGAAATAAGATAAAGAAAATTTTAAATAAATCAATTAATACTAAAATTTAAAGGCATGAAAGTATAAATAAAATTGAAAGCTTTTATTTAATTAATTGAATGTAAGTTTTCAAATAAATGTACAATAAGTATTTATGATCTTAAAATTAACTGTTAACCCTACTAGACCTGTTTGCAGCTCCTTCTTAATTTTCGACCTATGTTTACAATAATGTGAGATAATGATTAATAGTTTAAATGTCGATTTATGCAATGTCAACTTTTTTTATAGTTTAAGAATAATAATTAATTTGCTGACTAATTATCCTGTCAACTGACCATAATACTTATATCCTTAAAGTTCAAGAAAGGGGTGTTTTTAAGCATATTCTGCATTTCTCTTAATTTGGTTAAGTCATTTATCCTCCCTTATCTCCAACTAATTGTGACTAACTACTCTCAGCATATTTTGTGTGTTGTATCCTTAAATTGTACGAAGATGCATACATGGTTGGAATTTTTGTTAAACCAAAAGAAAATCCCTTGCTTTTAGCTAGTTTGATTGATTACATTTAAAACATTCTACATATTCAATCTCTAAATTATAAGAAAATAGTTAAATGAGTGAAAATACATAAAATCAATAAAATATTCTCCTCTTTTCAGTCACACATTATTAAGCTATTTTCTTTAAATATTTTTAAAAAATCTAATAAATTTAATACATGATCTAAAGACATTATAGCATATTTTTTGTCTTAAAGCCCAATTTAACCCCCAAGTCCAATTCTACTAACTTATTAGCAAATAGAGCCTAATAGAGCTAATATCTTCTAATGGTTTAATCTAAAGTGGCCCACATTATAAGGCTAAAGTTTGGTTCAATATAATTATTTTTTTGGTGCTAACAATTTCTCAATTCATTTTTCTCTTTAAAACTTGAAGAAAGATACTGAAAAAATTATTAAAATATAAATATAATGTTTATTACTAGACAAACATCTTTCCAAAACATTTTTCATGCAGTAGGTAATATATAAGTATTTTTCTTTTTATTTTTGAATAAATTATCATATAAGTTTCTGGAAGATATCATTTTAATTGGTTAATTTAGTTTTTGCAAATTTTTTAATCTTTGATTTAGCCTATATTTTTTAAAAATATATCAATTTAATCATCACTTAATAGTTTATTATAATTAATTTAATCATCATCGGGGTAGAACCATGACTAAAATTCTATAGTTTTAAAAATATTATGACCAAATTGATGATAGCAATATCTTTTATGGGTAAATACAATAATTTATTCTTTTATTTTATATGGAATTATAAAATGAGGAATTATTTTTTTAATTTCTTATTATATAATTCACTATATATATATATATATATATATATCTCTCTCTCTCTCTCTCTCTCACTTGTTTCCTCCCCCCCGCCTTTTTTGTTGTTCTTACTTCAAAGACACCTTTATTTAATTTTAATGTGAATCCCTCTTGAATTTAAAATAAAATTGAAATTGAAATATTATATTTGTACAAATAATACAAATGTACAAGAGCTTATTACATTGGAGAAGAGCTTTATATATACATACATATATATATATATATATATATATATATCAATCATATTGGTCATTGAAAGTGTTAAATAACATAATTTAGTTCTTAAAAAATTATTATTAATTTATCCTTGATTAAAAAATTTTATTATTATCAATTTAATTCTTGAAAGATTTAAATAATATCAACTTAGTTTTAATTTAGGACTGAAATAATAATTTTTTCAAAACATTAGAATTAAATTGATGAGATCAATATCTTTTAAGAACTAACATAGTAATTTATTTTAAAAGGAAAAATAATATTATATACATGGACTATTTTTTTTAGAATTAAAAAAGAGTAAAACAAGGATACGTTCTTATAAATTTATAAAAGTGGAGCATACAGTAATATGGCAAAACACAATTAAATTTAGAACCACACACAAACACCATGCTTAATTAATTTAATTGCAATTCATTGGAGTACTATAATTAAGGGTATATACAGGTCAAGTTAGGTTTCATTTCATCCTAAAACTCAACCTAATTTAAATCAAGCTCACTTCTTTAACTTAAGACTTAGCTCGACATATGGCTTGGTCACAAAATGAGCTTGATTAACTAGTCAAGTTACACTAAGTTGAACTTTTTTTGTGGGAGAAAAACTTTAAAATTTTAAATACTCTTATATTTGTAACAATTTAACTATTTTAGATATATGATCACTAGTTTAATATATCTTTGTAAGATTATATTATAAAAAAAATGAGTCTAAAAGAAAAAATTAAAAAAAAAACATAAGCACAAAAAATAAAATTTTAAAATGTGATAACTCAAAATTTAGTAATCCAATTGAAATAATTTTTTTTTATTTTAGATTTTTTTAGAGACAAACGTGATGCAAATTGCCATTGGTGGTTTGCCAAGCAATTTTTTTAAAAAAAAGTATTTTACTATATCAAATTTAAAAATTTTGCTTTTAAATATAACAAATGTACTTTTTTAGCTCCTTTTTTTTCCATTTGAATATGGTGATCATATTTAAAAGTGATTTGGCAAGAGACTTTGACCCTTTGGTTTTTTATAATTTTTAAAAAATAACTAAAATTTTTAACTAAAATTATAAAATAACCCTTAAAAAAATCTTTTTATTTTGATCCCTTATATATATATATATATATATATATATATATATATATATATATATATCTTTCGGCCTAGCCAAAGCAGCTAGCACAATGCCTAATCCGACCTTACCTCTTTTTTTTTTTTTTTGAGTTGACCCAACTTTACCAGACGGTAGTGAGCCACCAAGGCGAACACTCTTAACTGTAACTAGAAAATTAATTAACAAGCCAATAAGATAGATAGATATTTTAACATCGAAAAATTGTACTCATACTCCAAAGAAAATTACCTTTGGCAATCATCGTCTATAAGTGACCATATTTTCGTTAATTTAATTAACTCTACTTATAAACTTTTTAAGTAGATTCATTTGAATTTAATACAATCGCGTCACAGATGGTGATAATGATTATCTATGCACTTATACACTTCTTAAAAAGAGAAACCATGCATGCATGGCCTTAAAAAGTAATGCTGGTTGAATACATATCATCCAACGAATCCCCGTAGTCCAATTCATATTTGCCTAACTGAATTTATTGAAATATATTATTTTTTGCACTGAATAAATTAAAATAAAAGAACCTAGTTGCCTTATTTTTAAATATTAAAATACGAAATTGTTTCAATCAAAACCAAAAGACTAAAATTAAAACTTTTCCAATATTAAAGAATAATAATGTATTTGAACCTTGTTTTTATTGCATGATCACAAAATTAAGAGTAATGTTGGATGAGCATTTAATATGTTACAGTACAGATTTTTTTGGGTTAAAATCCAGACACTATGTGGTATGACTACTACTTACCACAATGCACCTAATCAGATTGTGACATAACCAAATCAAACATAAATAGTGGTGACCAATAATAAATAGGACTTGTTGCCATCAACTTTGCTGGAAAACGATGCTATGTATTTGATTCTTTGATCTTCATATGATTTGGGTTAAAAACTATTGATATGAGATTGTGATTTTGTTTTTGCAGTAATGCATTACACAATTAGAATAAAGGGGAATATAAAAAGAACAAAAATATATAGAGAGCTCATTTCTTCTCATTTTACTCACTTTTTATTTTCTCTCTATTTCTTTTTTAATACATACTGTGCAAATATAGAAAATCCAGATTCTTTGATATGCAGGATATTGATAAGAGTCACATTGCGGAGTGGCACATCATGATAGATTCATTGCATATCGATCTCATCACATGCACTTGTTGGAATTTTCTAACTTAGTTGATTGCCTGAGCCCTAATTTTACAATTTCACCGTTGAATATATATATATATATATATATATATATATATGAACATAAATTCATTCCGTGAAATAAAACCTAGTGGCACTGACAATTGTAAAATTCTCATGTATATATAATATTAAAGTAAAAGATTTATAATTTTCTAGTTGAATCATGGGATGAAAGAAGTTTTGCCGATTCATTATCTGAGATTTAAATTTGTTATTATATTCGATGTTGTAAGTAGGCAATTACTTATGTTTCTCTTACATATGAGATTTGTCGAATTTTTTAATTGATAGCATAAGGGTTTCAAGCTTTAAAACTAATAACAAACCTAAAAACTCCATTTAAAATTGAAACATAAACATCAAGGTAAAGATATACAATGTCTCAAATCTACCATTAGAATATAATGAAAGTCCAACAAAAAAAAATCACATCTATCATAAACTCAAGTTTGAAAAATCAGATAAAACAAAAGACAAAATAATTCACAAAAAATAATAGATAAACAAACATTCCTAAGATCTACCATAAAAGATAAATTTGAAAATATTTATATATAAAATACTACCCAAAAAAATGTAAAGGGAGAAGAGAAGAGGAAAAAAATATAACATAAATAAAGAGAAACACAACAGCACTAGACTTCAGGAGGCTTCAAGAGTACCATTGACTATTTACATTTAAAAGATTCATGGTGAAAGTTTAAAAAAATAATAATAATTAATAATCAAATATATGTACGTTAAAACTTAATTGAATCATTGAATACTTTGATTGTTACAATAGATTATATAAAATATCTAATTATATTTGATATAATAATTATTAATTAGTTTGTTTTAACAAATAAGTTTGGTAACACTTGATGTTTCAATTTGAGCTCAATAAAAAATAATGTAATGCGTCCAACAACTTATTACCTATGAAAGATCATATCTATGATGTGGCCCAGAAAAAAATTTAAAAAAAAATTATCATCAATTATGAATGAATGTGACAATTAAATTTATTATAGCTATAATAAAATTAAAAATAATCATTCTCCTTTACTAGTCACTGTCCTAAAAGAGAAATTTTATTTTTAAGTGTGAAAATTTACATGCACACTAATATCAATTTTGTCATAGAAATTCATTTACAATCTATATGTGGGGCAACATGGAACTATAACCAGAAAATAAACGAAAAATATTGATGTTGAGTGTTTATTTATTTTTTATAGTACAACTGGGCTAAACGCTCAAAAAGAAAATAAAACCTTATAATTTTTGAAGCAGTTTTGGTTATTTATAATTAACGTGAAAGATATTGACTTTTTTATGTTAAATACAACAATATTTTTGCATTGTTCAGGCAAGGTTTGAATTTTTTCATTAATTAATATTTTTATGGTTAAATCTTTTTGAAAAAAATCTCGTAACGTTTAAAATGATGAATAACTCATTTAGAGAGTTAAAATGTGTTTGATTTGGTTTGAAAAGCCTATTTGCATACGAAAACGTGAGTTTGCTTTACAAATTAACTCATTTGGCTTGGCATTGAATTTTTCTCTAAAATTATGTTTGTTCTTCAAACATAATTTTAAAGATGACAAAATAATTTTTATACCCTATTATTTTTATTAAATAATAATTATAAAAATATAATAAATATTACATAAAAAATTTTAAAAACAAATTCTCTTTTTTTTTGGTGACATAGCACAATGATTCTACCAATCAATTAGACATAATATTGAAAAAAACGCATGAAATTAGAAATCTAAATCCCTACTCATCCTCAAGATGAGTACATACTTGTCCAAATCTAAATTTTTTAAATTTAATTTAGACAATTCAAATTTGATATTTAATTTTTTAATTTAAATTATTATTATTTTCAAAGTTGATAATTAAAATATTTTTTTATCATACATCTTGTATCTTTTTAGATAAAAAATATTAAAATATAAAAATAAAAAATATCAAATTTCACCTTGATTTAAATGATTTAAATCAAGATAAGTAAAAAAAAAAAAGAGTAGGAGAACTAGGTATATGAAATGAGAGAGAGAGAGAGAGAGAGAGAGAGAGAGAGAGAGAGAGAAATTGTGTGTGATTTGTGAAGAAAGTGGATGAGAAAATGAGGGAAAGAGAAGAGGTGGGTTAATGGTACCCTGTAGGAAAGTGAAGTGATCTGTATCCATCTGGAGAATTTAATGAAATGGGCCATTCAGGTTTGTGGGGTTAAGCCATCAATCATTGGGCGTCACTCTCTCTCTCTCTCCTCATGTAATAATTCCTTTTTTCTTTGTTCTTTTTCTCATGATATACAGTGCAACATGTCCTAAATTTTAATAATTCATCACAATTGTTTTTTTTTAATTCAAGCACTCAAATAATGTTTGTGTTTTGTATATATTTTGGGCCCAGTTTTTATTGTTCATATTGAAATTAGAAGATTAGAAACAAACATTTTATTGTATGCAATCATTTCATAAAATTAAAGTTTAGATTATCAACCATTTTATTTTTAAAAAATACCTCAAATTAGAAAAATTACATTAATTTTTTGTGTGCAATAATTATTTTTAGTGTCTAAAATGTTAATTAAATCAATTTAATTATATGGCTGATTCATGGCAAGTTAATACCAGCGTTCGTTGGCTAAATAGATGTTGACTCCCGGTAAGAAGATATAATTACATTAATTTGTGAATTTATCTTTTGACATTGAAAAGAATTATCTTTTTTTTTTTATCAAAATGACTATCCATGCATAAGTAACAAAAGATGTTTAAAATATATATATATATATATATATATATATATATGGCTCAAAATCTGTATTTAATATTGAAAGATTTTTATTCAATTAAAATGTAATACGCAATTAATAAAATTAAAAAAGTGTATGGATAAAAAATTCTGCACTTAATATCTTGTACCTCGTGAAAAAAAAAGAAGAATAAATTAAAAAAATGGATTTCTTCCATGAAGTTCATCACCGACATCCATTCCATTGGCCACTGACAGCACCGACCTAAAGCCTTAACAGGAACGATAGGGACATTTCAAAATTCGTATATCATAATTAAAAAATATTATATATTTATACATATATATATCAAGATATATTTAACTATTGAGAGTGTGAGCTCGAAAATTTGTTTCCAAAGTTAAATCCTTTATTTATTGAGTAGTTTTATTATTTTTAAAAAATTATGAATTGGATGTATTATAGAAATTTATTTTAATTTTATTAATAAAGTATAAATTTTAAATTACAAGTATTAAAATGAGGGTTTGAGATGTTTGGAGAGGACTATTGTAAAATGGGGATGTCATCAAGCAACAATGAGGATGGGCAATTAGGGTTAAATTAGTTAGGTTTAATCGTCCTTAAGCCTCTAAAAATAGTCATTATTTATTGTAGTTTTAATAACGATTTGGTCTAATTACCATTAGGCCACTTAATATCTTAATCGTCATTAGGATATTAAATTTGTGACGTTTGGCTTAATTGCCGTTAAACCGCCATCATCAAGCCTTGTATTATTTGTTGTGATATATGTGTATCCATCTATGATTCTTTACACACAATAATCTAAAAGAAAAGAGTAATTACAAGTGAATTATGTAAAATAAAACCTTGAATTTAATATATAAAAGTAACAAAATTAAGGACTACTTTGATGTAGAAATGATTTGAATATTTAGATGAGGTAAAAAAACAATTGAAAAGTCAAGTTTGTGTATGAACCATCTTTCACATCTCAAGGTATTTATACTTTATATTGAAAATTTTCCAATCTAAAATCTTATGACAAAGTCAGATTCAAATTAATAATGTATCTAACCATATATAAAGGTGGGATGTCTTATTCAATAAAACGAAGACAATGAGTCCATTTCTTTGTAATTGGGTGGTCAATTTTGCATCAAATGTCAAATGTACCAATTTTTGCTGAAGTGGAAATTTTCAGATGTAGAAAAATAACCTTAAGCCTAGCTATCCCTTTGACCTATGAAGAAAATATGAGCTGTTGCTGCCTACTGCTAGCAATAACTTTTTGAAGAAAATACATTTAAGAATTAATTTTTGGGGAATTTGTTTTTTAAAGAATGACTCCTATATTTAGGAATGTTTCCCAAAAGTATTTTTTTTTGAGTTTGTAAAATTACTTTCAATGTGAATTCTTGTAATGTTTTTCCATGTAACTGGATACTATTTTAATGACAACGGATTGATAAATCTTATCAATATGCTTTTTGCCCATATGCATTATGGGCAAAAGTAACAAAATGTTACTTCTAGCTACCCACAGGCCACAATGGATTCTGGGCACCATAATGCAATTTAATAATGCAGCTTAACGTGAATCGCTCGTCACCTTTTTTAGTTTTAAGTAGATTTAAATTCATTTTTAATTTCTCTAGTTTAAAAGTAAATGATGTTGTTTTTCTTTAACTTTCTAAAATAATTATGTTTTATCCATGCCTTTTTTTTTATGAATTGTTTTATCCGTGCCTTTACCCGAAATTTCTTGTCATATTTAGCAGTATGTTAATAATGTTGATTTGTACGTCAAATTTGAGCATGAGGTAATAGTATTAAATAAATAAATAATATTTAAGTTAATAAATTTTTAATTTTAATATTCAGGTCCGTTTAATATAATGTATAGGATGGGGTTTGATAAAATTTTGATATTATATAATGTTTGGTGTGATTTTATATAAAATAATATATCGTATAAGATAATATTATCATTTATTTAGTAATACACGATTTTAACTCTAGATAGGATAAAAATTAACTTTTTTGACAAAAATACTCTTTACTTAAAAAATATATTATATTTATTTAAATTTATTGTGTTATGCTAATTTTTAAAGAGAGAGTAAAGTTGAATAAAGTTGTACATAATGCATAATGACCAATACAACTTGATCTTATCTGATTACATTGAGCTAAATAGCTAAAAAATAATTTGGATAAACTAAATTGAGTTGGTTATGTTAGCTAGTTTCAGCCAATTTGACCCAATCTTATGATTTTTTTGAATATATATTTTATAATGAGTTATATGAAAATTTTATTTTTTTTAAGGGAAAAATATAGTTTTATAAGGATTTATATGAAGTTTTTACTTTTAAGAATCAATTTATAATTTTTATTGCACATTAGGGAAAAAAAGTAGTTCAATTAATTTGAGAAACTAATCTAACCCAACCTCATATTAAATTAATTAGGTTAAGTTCGATACTAAATTAGTTTTTGCATGACCCATCCCAATTTTATTAAATTTTTAAAATTATTTTATATAAACTTATATAAAAAAATTTTAGTGATAAAATATAATTTTATTAAAAAATCTAAAAATTTTATTTTTTTAGAATCATTTTATAATTTTTATCAAAAATTTTAACAATGACCAAATTAGATCAATCCTAACTAGTGTTAATAAAACCCTATCAAACTTAGGCATTAGGCCTAAAAAAAAAAAGTACTTGGTACAAAACCAAGCTAAACATTAGACTATTTTAATACTTGGCTTATAACTACTCCCATCGAGCTAGCCTAAAACTTAACCTATTCTAATCATTGAATATTCCTATAGGTAAGGGTTAAAATTGAAAAGTATACATAAAATTTTATATATCAAAATCTAATAAGGAATAATCTCACTCTTCAAGATGTGATTAGGCTATACATCATTTTAATGTATAAAAAAATTTGATGTATAAGTTTATATAATATATTATTTGCATCAAACAAATGATAAGTTTATAATATATTGTATTAACTTATATTATCAAATCTTATACGATATATTAAATGAGTTCTTAAATTTTGAATAAATAATATATGATAGAAAAAATAGATGGATAACACTGCCTATTTCTAAATTTAATAAACCAAATTAAAAATTTTAAAAAAATTAAAAATTTATTTAAACTTTTTAGCATTACTAGTTTAGATCTTTTAAATATGAAGGCAATAAAATGCTTTTAAAGTAAGAAATAGTGAGACAAAGTAGTAGAAATATGTATGAGACGAATTTTTTTTATTTTCACTCACTTCATCTTTTTTTTTTTCTTTTATTTCGTTTACTTTGAAGACTCATTAGAGGCTTTACAATTTAAAAGATTTAAATCTATTGTGGTCAGATGATATTCAAATTAATTCATGTCCATCTCAACTAATTTATTTCACAAGTTTGTTGAAAGAAAAAAAAAACTACCTTAGGACTAAGTAGCACAAAGAATATGATCATTGTCTTCATAGTTTTTGTGGAAAAAATACACTTACACTCCTAATTTTACAAAAGGAAAAAAATCTTTCATTAGCACTCATAAGGAAAATAATCATTCTTAATAAAAATCACCTTATACAAATTACATTGGAGCTGAGAATATATCAAAGTTCAAATGATATCTAAAAAATTGTTTGGGATCAAGGGCATTGTTGTCATGGGATTCATTACTTTTGTTTGATCCTTTTATGTTCCATATAGGGGTATATTTATTAGATATTGCAATGTTCATAACGTCTTATCTAATTTTTATTTTTAATTTTTTGTTGGACCCATGTTTTTTAAATTTTTTTCATTGTTTTTTAAAAGCTCCTAGATCTGCAAGGGTTAATACTAGTGTGTGTATATATATATATATATAGATCATGTTTTTGTCTAGTTTGGTGTCTGCCCTAGATTAGTGTCAAGCCCTTTTTTTTTTAGCTTAATACCTAATTTAGCCTAAGTTGGTACTCTATGTCTTTAAGTCAAGCCAAATTGGTTAAATATTTTTTTATAAAAATTTAAAAATGACTATAAAAAAATTTATATAAATTCTTGTAAAATAACTTTTAAATATATATATATATATATATATATAGAGAGAGAGAGAGAGAGAGAGAGACTGATTTAGATAAAATTGACCAATATAATTATTTTAGTGTTTGACTCAGTCTAACCAATTGACTTGGTTGGATATAGACTATGTTCGTTGGACCATCAAACTAGCTTTGCACCTCTAATTTCACATTTCAATATAATCGACTTAATTCATATTATATTTGTATTTAAATATAAAAAAATAAAGTATTGAAAATTATAAACGAAATTATCGTTAATAATACTTTGGAATGCACTGTGCAATTTTTCTTTTTCGTTTTTCCAGAAGAGGCGCGTGGGTTCTCACTTCTGAGTCTCATCGAAACTAAACAAGGAAGTCAGGTGATCAGGTGTGCTTTGCCCACGTCCGATGCCGACAATTACTGTAGAGAGACCCTGACACAATACGCTGCGTTTTGATGCAACACTACCACTGTCACTCTTTTGTCTCTATATGTATGACCTGTTATTACTTGCCTGCGCTTACGTCATCTTGTTCCTCTTTTCATCTCTCTCTGTGCACAAAGCTTTTCCTTTCTGTGTCTACTTCTTTTCCTTCCCTCTTTCTTTATTAATCCTTTCCTTCTTTCTTCTCCATCAATTTTAAGGCTTTTCCAAGTTCCCATACTACTCCGCATGTTAAGGATAACAATGGCTAGAACATGAATAACATGTTTTAGTTTTTATTTGTTCTTGTACTTTAATGGGTATCAAAATTAATCTATATTTATTTTTTTATGGAATTCTCAAATCCCTAGATGTAGACTCATTTAGCCAAAAAATTTTGAAAGTAATAACTTCTTTTTAAATTGATACTCATTTACATAAAATTATAAAAAATATGTACAGAAACTATCTTAAACAATCAAATCAAGAATAGGCAAATGTATCATATAGAATACAATTGTCCATCAAAAATAAAATAAAATTATCAAATTTTACTAATACACACACGCATTCATTATAGTTTCGGGATAAGATATGAGTATCACCATCTCCGTCCCTGGTTTCAAACTTTCGAAAATTCTCATATCTCAACTCATTTTTTTAATCTCTGTTTAGATCAAAGTAAATAAATTTTACGAATACCGATCATGCATAGATATTTTGATCATTCTTATGTACTTGGCCTCATTCTTTTTTAAGTTAAATGTGAAAATGAAATAATGGAGAAAAGAGAAAAAGAAGAAGAGGAAGAAGAGATGATTTCTATGGTCAAATATGTGGTGGGGCTGTGTTACGTTAGTGGGAATATTATGGTGAAAATGTGCAGAATGTTTGTACTTTGTTTCTCCCAATCCCAACAATTTTGGGACTTTCACTTACTCCCACTTATTGTATGCTTTCTTTCAATTTCTTTTCCATTTTTCTAATAAATAAAAGTGCTAACCTTGTCCATCTAGTCAACTATCTCATTCAACTTTGGGTTCAGACTTAGAGGGAATATTTTTTCCTTTTAAGCATCTTGTCTAACATTTTATCTTATTTATTTATTTGTTTGTTTGTTTTTTATAAATGAAAGTGAGAGAAGTTTAAACACAAAGTTTTCCACAAATTATTTGATATTAATTTGAGAAAATAAAAATATTTATATGCATTTTATTATATTCTTATTATCAGATTTTTCAATTCAAACAAGATAAATGTATACTTTTTCAATAAAAATGTGACAATTATATAATTTGGCAAACAAATGTATGATTCTACAATTATATCATATACGTATCATATTTTTATTAAAAAATTATACACTTGTTATATTTTAATTAAGAACTTGATAATAAAATATAAGTAACTATACTAAGTTTAGTCCTTTGAGAAATTACACATACTACTTATCATGATTGTTATTTCAATATTAAAAAATTGCAATTAATTTTTTGATTTATTAATTTAATTGTAATAATTTGTATTGCCACAATTGAACATTAAGTATAACTTTCATTATGGAACATTTGTTATGAGTATAAGTTATTGGGAGAATCACACCCCAAAAGTTAACTATTAGAGTGGGAGAGCCCAAGTTCTTATAAGGTATCACTTTTAAGGAAACCTCCTTGATGTGGGACTCATAACAATCCCACCCCTTTCGGAAGTCAGCGTCCTGAGGACTGCACTCTGCAACACTTCACTCAGCGGCGCTTCACTCTGCGACATGTCAGCCCCTCCGCTGGTCAAAACCCTCCATAGGTAGCTCTTTTCGATTCGCTGACTCTCAACGAAAGTACCATTTGTTATGAGCATAAGTTTTTGGGAGAATTATACCTCAAAAGCTGTCTATTAGAGTGGGAGAACCCAAATCCTTATAAGGCTTCTCTTTCAAGGAAATATTCTCGATGTAGGACTCATAACATTAACCAAGATGTGTGAGTGTAATTTCTTCGATATTAAAATGAGTGTGTTCTCACTTACTTTCCATGCAAGATAACTTTTTCTTAATTCAAATCTTATAAGAATTAGAAAAAAAGGATTAAAGACAAGATAATGTATTGGGTATACTTTTAAATAATTAGTGGTTAATATTGTAAAGTATATATTTGTATTAGTTCAAATTTCATTATATTTTATAGATTATAATAAAAACTTTGATGAAAGAAAATTAGACAATGTTGATATCAATTAAAATTTTTTTAAGAGTTTTATTAGAAATATATTCAAAGATTTTTTTTCTTTTTTGAAGTAGGCGTAGAGACTGAATCTTTGACATGTAATATAGACTAATTTTTAATTGGTTTCATGTAAGTTATCAATTAAATGAAAATCTCCAATAAGATACTAACTTACATTACCTTGAATTTAACAATTAAGATCAATATAAATTTAATGCGCTTTGGTTTATCTTCATCCCAGCTTATTTTACATTATAAGTCATGGACATTTTATACAAAAATTAAAAAAAAAACAAAAGGATAGTGTAATAAAAAAGAAAATAACATTAGAATATTGTAAAGACATAGTATTGAAGCTAATTTTAAAAAATTAAAAATAAAAAAGCTAGCAAAGAATTATTCTTTTGTTTAATACTTATAAATATTTAAACCCTTGACACAACTCATATTTCAATTCACTCTTACTATCCCGCCACAGGAATGTGTTAATCATATGCCATTATGATTTACTTAGTTTTTAAACCTAACACACTTCTATTTTCTAATTAAACCATGAAAACTAGATTGGGTTGTTGCTCTGTCATAATCTTTTTGTCCCCAACAATTAATGTCTTTTGTTCCCAAAATTTTAAATTTGAGTGACAGATCACTACAGGAAAATAGTGACAAGGAAGCAATATCCTAACCACAATTTATTAAATAGTGGGTATAATATAACCTAATCACGATTTAATAAAACTGTGGTAAGGTTGGAGGAAACAACCACAATTTTCCAAAATCGTGATAACGTTGTTTAGCCACGGTTCAACTAAACCATGGCTAAGCTTTGTGTAATTAGCCATGGTTTAGGTGGAATCGTGGAAAGCATTACCACGGTTGTACAAAATCGTGGGGATTTAACCACGGTTTTGTCCAAACCATGGTTGAACCTATTTGATCTAACTATAATTTATTAATAAAATCGTAATTAGGTCTTTGGCTTAATCACGATTTGCTTAGAACCTTGGTTAAGCCAGCACTTTGTAACTGTGGCTATGCTGTGGCGTAGGCATAGTCTTACCATCAATTCCTAAGAATCATGGTTATGCCTTTTTTCATGAACGATTTAACCATGGACTGTATAACCATGGCTATGGAGTTTTATCATGGTTAAAACTGTGGTGAAACCCATATTTTTGTGTAGTGAATTAATACATTCAAATTTTAATTTGAATTTTGCCATCATATATTTATAAGGCCTAATAATAAAAATATTTACTATATTCCTATAATATTAAAAAAAATTAAAATTACCATTATTCATATTTTGACAAATAAATTATTATCACCTAAAATTTAGAATCTAATTCTATCATAATTTAAAATTAAATTACATGATAAAATATAAATAAAAATAATACTCAATCTTATATGAGGATCGAAAATATACTCCTAATGATAAAGAGAGAAAATAAATGACAATGGTGTTTATCCTACGTGCACATATGTTCATGCATGTATACATGGGAATCTTTTCTCTATCAATTTACATTTTCTGAAAAATGCCATGCATGAATTCATAGGAGATTGAAGACGCATGTGAGTGATGGAGTATGATCGATGTTTCAAAGTAACTCTGTATTTAGTGCAATATTATCCACATCTTGTTGATGAAAGATATGTTTTGAATTGATTTTGATAGATTGAGAATTAATTTTGGTCCACGGATTCGTCTCTATCTTTGGGTGTGACAGCTAAAATTTGGACAGTGATTATCATTAATATGAATATTGAAGTTGAGATTTCAATATCAAAAAGAGACGGTCAGAAACACAACACCTCTTAATTTACACTGTCTGCTATCAATGCCCATGGACCCAGAGCTTTTCAATTTCCATGGTTCTCAATTTTGTGGGGTTTCCAGTCTCATTAATTAGTTTCTTTCCTTCTTTTCTGTTTTCTTTTTTCAAATAATGGCAACATGCTGGAAAATTTAGATAGCAAGTAATATATATATATATATATATATATATATAAAGTATATGGTACAACTAGAATATCGCAATACAATAAAACATGAACTATTTAAATATAGTTTGAAATAGAGATAATTTTTTCAATGCATGGGGTCCGATCGAGGATTGTTAGATATGAGAATCCCTCATATAAAGAGGAGTGGGGTATATTTTTTCTAACAAGAATATGGAGACATGGCACATCTCAGAGGGACGCTGTTATATTAAATTACTAGAGATTATATTTTATTTATGCAATTAGTCTAGTGTGTGTGTGTTTTTCTTCAAGTATATTAATAAATTTAAAATACTATTGTTTTATTTTTGTTAATTTTATTTCAATTCTATAAGATTTTACAAATATTGAAATCTCCATGGGGTATGGGAAAGTTCGGCCTACAAAATGGATTATGAGAGAAGTTAGAGATAACCAGTTTAGAAAAAACTAGTTAAATATGTGTGTGTGAGTGCTTGTTTTTAAATCTCGTATTAGACAATCTTAAAGGCTTTTAAGTTTATATAAATTAAAAATCACATCACATGTTAAATAGCAAATCGGAGGAAGAATTTAAAATGCTTAATGCAATTTAAAATAAATAAATAATAAATGATCCAACAAATTATTTTCTAATATATTTTTATTTTTAAATTTAAGTTTAACTTTCAAATTTAAATTATAAGATACAACTTTTTAAAGGATTTTGTCCGTACATATTTATTTTATTAAAAAAAGAGTTTGACGAATTAGAAAATATAAAAAATAACATATTCCTTTTTTCTCTCTCTACTATTTCTCCTTTAAAACTTCGAACAATTTTTTGAGAAATATTCTAAAAAAAAGTTGCTGTCTATTAATTTAAAGTTGTTTAGAGTAAATTTTATAAGTGATTTGCTATAACAAATATAATAAAAATAAATATCACTTTAAAAGTTGTGTGATTTACACCTTGGGCACAAAATTTATTTTCCCCATATTTTTTCAATAAGAAGAGAGAGGAGAATTGCAGATAGAAATAGCAAACAAAAATAACCCCAACTTCTTGTTCTGCTTAATTTAAAATGCAACATCCCATTAAATACATATTAAACATAATATGACTCAATTTTTTTTAATATCAAATGTTTTTGTAAAAATAATAGATCACCATGGATAAGGTACACATATGATATTATAGTCTCTATCTCCAAACTTATGTATAACGGGTGAAAACAGTACTTGTCCCTATTAAATTTTTAGGTTCGAATCTATTTATTTGAAAAAATTATGAAATGAGCAAATTTCTTTAAATTGAGATTCATTTGCATAAAGTTCGTTCATATAAAATCAAATCAAATGATCAAATATTTCGAACACCTACTAACATAAATAATTAAAAACCAATAAAATAGTATTTGGATGATAAATTTTTAACTTTTTTAATATATTAAATTGAATATAATATACAAAAATATATATAAATATACATAAATAAAAATATATTATAAATTTAAGATGAAATGAATATCATATTACTTAAATTTAAACCTGAATTCTTAAACATATTTATAAAAATTTTTGTACTCACATCCAGACAAATAAGTTCTATAGGTAGCATGAATATTTTACCCAGGGTACGAAGAAATGCAATGATGGCAAAAGATCAGCGAAAGTAATAATAATTCACGATTAAAGTTGTGACCCACTCCCAGCATTCTGAATGCATAAACTGACACAAAAAAAAAAAAGCACAGGAATTGAATTCAACCCTTGTCTATAGGCTTTCAACTTTGAACACAAAACTTCCACCCATGTTGCACCAAAATGGATTCCTAGTAAATTATTAACACCTACTACATGCAGAGACACACGGAATCATTGAGTCAGAGACAAAAAACCAAGAAAGAGAGATTTTAAATTTTTTTTAGTGAATAAAAATAAATTAACTATATATATATATATATATATTAAATACTTTTTTTTTTACAAAGAAAACATCAGACACGTCCCATAAGGCATTGGGAGGAAGGAAAGAGGCAGGGTAAGAATTGAATCTAGATACGTAAGCTTCTGGACTATTAAACACATATTTTTAGTACAGTTCAATAAATTTTTAAATAAATTTGATTTAAAAGTATAAATAAAATTAATTACAAATAAATATGTAAGTATGTTAAGTATGCTTTTTATTTGAACTTACCTTTAATGTATTTATAAATTTGTTAATTAGTAATTTGGTTTACAAAATTTTATAAAATAATTTATCTTAGTCCATGATATATTTGTGAATTCTCAATTTAACCATCTATAAATCATATTTTTCAATTTAGTTCACAAATTGTTAAGCTATTTACAATGTTGACCTCTTATATTATTTTTATCCAAAATTTAATACTAAATAATCCGTTAACTTGAATATTGATTGTTCATTTGATACCGTCAATTCACACATCAATTTTGGTGATTTAATCCACATACTATTAGACTTGACATTTAATTATTTCATAGAAATGAGATGAAAAAATAACATTATTTAACATTTTAAAAAATTAAAATAAATTATTTGTGTGGACTAAACTAAAAGTTTACTTGGCTGTTACGACTAAAATAGAGTTTTTTTTTTAATTCTTTTATGTACGTAGTAGACATGAGATTCCATAGGTGGGGTGCATTTAAAGGTTGGTCCCAAGGACAGTAGGGCCTCGTTTTCATCTATTTAACACTGAGATGCTACTACGTTTGGCCGAAAAGAAAAGTTAAATGCGTCTGTATAACGACCTGTTTGACAAACCCTAATCACATTCTCTCTCTCTCTCTCTCTCTATATATATATATATATGGTCCAAAACCTGGCATATTGGACCCTCAAGTAAACCGCATATGGCTTCAATCAATGCATGCATGCGTGTATGCTTCTCATTATCCTCTCTTGCAGCTTTATTTATTCATCACATCAACTATTGCCAGAATTCACAGTAACTCATTCTTTTTCTCGGTTTAATTGTAGCTAGTTTCCAGTGGGTGAGTGCTTTAAAGTGTGTTGCAAGGTTTACGTGAATTAATATTATCCACTTGAGCTAGCTAATTAAGAGGAATGTAAGTTTTTTTTAGAATAAAAAATTACATAGATAATAATTTCTTGAATTTTTGATTTTGTCACTTTTTATACAATATTTTAATATTAATTTTTGTTAAATAGCTTTTAATTATTATAAATATTATAACATTTTGTATCTTAAAATTTAAAAAATAAAAAATAAAATATCAATATACTAGACTACTCCATCCTCACAATCTTTGATTCCCTCTCTAATTAACATGTGCAAATAAAAGAATCATTCCTACGGTTTATATCAGCCACATTTTATTTTATTAATCATTGCAACATACATACATACATACATATATATATATATATATATATGCAATTTGAGTCTTATATTAAAAGTAAAAGATTTTGACGTGAGACTTACATGAATTATGAGCCTCTAGCTTCATGAGCTAGCATTTAGATTATGGTTTTTCTAAGGATTCATATCAATGGTTTAAGAACTTTTCCATAGGGAGTGATACTGATATTATAATGTTTGTCAGTTTGTACATGTGGATGCTGGGTTAGTTTGAGATATGGCACTCCTGAATTAATAATCATGTTATAGTATAATTGTAAACTATCAAATTAAATTTGAGAAATATCAGAAAGGGAATGATGAGATGGTGACACAACAATGAAACTAAAGGCATATCCCCAGAACAAGAATGGCCCTAGTGATCCATGGAAGGGGTGACAAAGGCCACTGAATCTGCCTCAAAGATGACTCCATTTGTGGGAAACTTTGGTTGTGTGGATGACAGGGAGGCTTACTATTCTATATATATATATATATATATATATATATTTGGTCCTAATTAATTTGGAGATGGTGAGTGAGCCTATACGAAAGAATCCGACTTGATCACAAAATATCAGATATATTGGCATCTGTTTCATGTTAATTTCAACAAAGGATTTCAGTGGAATATTTGATTAAGGCCACCATGTCAAGAATTCCACCCATTTTGCACATTGTGCGGGGGACGTAATTTGACCTGAACATGACACATCAATCGCCAAATGTTTCACACGCCTAATCAATTTTGGCTTCATTTATTTTCCTAAATTTACATCTCAAACTCAAAATATATTCAATTTTAAATACCAGTAAATTACTTCTTTTTTTAAAAAAAATTAGATTTAGATATGCTTGGATCTAGAACGACAGAAGAGAAGAACAGAAAATATTTAATTTAAATTATAGAAAGAAAAATAATTAAATTTTTTTTCTTTCATTCTTTTCAATTCTAAATATACCTTTAATATTAATATTTGTATCAGCTCATTAAAGGTTTTTCATTTATAAGTAAGTTGACAATATTATTATTAACTTAATTCGTTTGTTTTAAAAAATTAATTTAATTGGTAAAAAATATGACATTTTTTTGTTAATCAATTTGAGTCGATTATTTTATAGAACATTTCAAAAATTAAAAAAAGAATTAATATAGAGTACATTTTAAAACTTGTTCCAAAAGAAATAATTTTGTGCACACTTGACTGAAGAAAAAAATTCTTTGACGTACATTAATTAATGTGATTTTCTCTTGAATAGTTAGACTCTCTCTCTCTAATGATGAGGAAGATAATAAAAAATTCATATTCCTTTTATTTTCTCGCTGGTGGATTCGCTATTTGATGACATCCCCACACCCACGTACGACTGCATGCTAGAAGATTCGAGAGAAGCAATGGCAAAAGTTGAAGTCTTGATGTGGAGTGAATATAATAATTATATTAAGGATAGAACAAGCTAATTAACATAGGATTAGTCTTAATCAATTTGTCATTGATATATGCCGCAATTTCATTCATAGTGGGGTGGCCTTCCTAACAGACAAGGCACAATCTTAATTATAATCTTATAATTAAACAAATAAGGATAGCCCCATCATTTTCAGATTATCGATAAACACGGACTATAACCTCTTATTCCCTCACCATAAACTCAAAAATTACAATTATTTTTTACATTATTAATCCTCTAACATCAATTACAATTTCATATTAATCCATAACAAAAAAGAAATTAATAATATATACATTCATAATTATATATATACACAACCAATCCAATAGTGATTCAACAATTATTTTAAATTCACTTTTTCTACTTGATTTTCGTATTTATGATCTAGGGTATGTTTAATTATGAAACAATACTTTTTTTTATTAGTACTTCGCTTTTTATTTTAATAATAAAGACGTCTTCATTTATAAAAAAAAGGCCTTTAGTCCCTTCGTCCCCAAAAAAAAAGGCTTTCTTATATTCCATTTTATGAATTTTACTTTAAAATACACAATCATTAAAAACAATAATCATAATTAATATTCAATCTATGTTAAAGGAGCTAGGACATGCATCTAAAAATTATAACTAGGATATGATTATGATATTAGTATTGTTTTTCTTTGAAACCCAAGTTTAATACATAAAAAAAGAGCAATAATTGTTTTAAAGTAATTTCCACTGGAATTACCTAGGGCCAAATTTCACTCCTATAGAAGAAAAATTATAAATAAATTTCTCCCTACTTAGAGTTTTAAAAATAAAATTTTTTAAAAATATTTTATTTAATATATTATGCATTTATATCTATTTATTTTTTATTAATATATTTTATTGTATATCCAATTTAAAAAAATTAGGCAATTCTTGTATATTTGTGGAAATGGGATAAGTATAAATCTTCTTTATAAATTTTTAGATACACTTTCACATTTATTTTAAAAGAAATTGCTACTTGAGTCAACATTATTTACACTATTTAATTATACATAAAAATATACTTAAAAACTCTTTCTTCTGTCCGCTCTTACTTTGCTTTTCACCAATAAATTAATAATTTATTTGCGGTACTAGGTAGTACTAATAATTAGTATTACTGTTACTTATATTTTGTCATGTAATTTAACCATTTTTTTTGAAAAGTTATTAGTCTGTTTGATTTCTTATTTATAAAATAATTTTTTTTTTTATTTTTAAAAATAAAAAAATAAAAAAAAATTTGTTGGATAATATATTTTTAATGAAGTATTTTGTAAAATAAAAAAATAAAATTATGTTTTCAGAAACAGAAAAATCAAAATATTTTTTAAATATTTTGTAACTTTTGTTTTGTAAAATAAAATAAAAAAATAGTTTTTGTTCTTATTTTTAAAACAGTTTTTTATTTTTAAAAATAAAAAAATAAAAAAAAAACTTATTTGATAATGTATTTTTAATGAAGTATTTTATAAAATAAAAAAATAGAATTATGTTTTCAAAAACAAAAAAATCAAAATATTTTTTAAATGTTTTGTAACTTTTGTTCTGTAAAATAAAATAAAAATAAAAAATAACAATTTTTTAGAATAATAATGTAAACAGATTTTTTAATTTTTTTTGTTTTCAAAATGTATTCTAAAAAATATTTGTTTTGAAAATATTAAAACTAGAACAGAATCAAACAGGCCTTATATTTTTTATTTTTTTAGTTTCACTCAAGTTTTATTTGATTTTTATAATTTATAAATTTATAATTATATTTTTATAATTTAAATAATATTTAATTTAATCCTTATTACTATATTTTTGTTAATATTTTGTCATATATATGAGTTAAATTGGTTTTATTATTTATTTTTAATTTTTTATTAACACAAATTATACATGTTCAAAGTATCAAAATAATATATAACTACTTACATCAATCAAATTTGACAAAATATTGATAAAATTTTTGTAGGACTAAATTGAAAATTGTGTAAATTGTAAAGACCTAATTATAAGTTATTAAATTATAAGAATTAAATTAAAAATAAAATGAAAAAAAAATTTGGGGTTAGAAGTATATTTGTCTTTTTTTAATAAGAATAACGTAATTTAGTTTTACATTATCATTGTGTTAAATTTTATTTTTAAAAATTATTTATTTAGAAAGAGCAGCTAAAAAATAAAAGTTTGAACGATTCAAATTTTAAGGTTTTTTTAATTTTTTAAAATTTAATCATTATTTTTTTATTTTGAAAAAAATAAAATATAAAATAAAAACGAATGATTGATATTGAAAAAATAAAATAAAAATAAAAAACTTAAAATAAAAAGAATGATTAAATATTACAAAAATTTTAAAAATAAATAAATAATTTAAAATTCAATCTGTGTAAATTTATATAAACAATCCAAATCAGTTACTCCAAAGGGAAAGAACGGAACTGTTGAGAATCTATATTCAAAAGAAAGAAAGGTCGGGGTGGGTGAAGGGAGAAAGGGCCCTCCAAATAGGTTATAGTGCAAAAATAAAGGAGTGTGAGGTTAGAATTAGATGTTTGAAAGATGGAAAAGGAAGGACAAGCAGAGTGAGTGGTAGTGGAGGAAGCTTGAGGCGAAGAAGGGAAAGTGTAGTTGAGAGCAACGAAGCCCGAGAAAAGGCCAAGCCCTGATCTGCCTCTGCTGCAATAATTCTCGCACAAAGTCCAAAGCAAATGCAAATTTATTTATTTCAAAAGCAAAGCATAGCAAAGCAGAGAGATTCAAATACCATTATAGTTATAGATAGCTTCTTATAATTTTGGCATTTGAGGGGACCCACGCCGCATTCATACAAGGTCTTTCCTTCAATTCAATGCTTTTCCACTGCTATTGGGGCTCACTTGATCCAAATTGCTATCCGTTTTTGCCACTTTGGACCATTTGACTTGACCACCATTATTCTTTTATCTATTATTATTCTATTGAAAAATCTTTTTTTTTTCTCCCCTCATACCTCCCATACTTCCAAGTTGTTTGTATTTAATATGTAAATAATTATGCATAAAAAATACATCCATAATATTTAAAATATATTTTTCTCGTTTTTATCAGAACAGATTATTCAATCCTAGCAAAAAATTCACACAAGATAAACATTCTTAATGTCATATATAATTTTTTTTAATAAATTAATGATTTAGCTTTTAAAAAAGTACCATTCTATTAATTTAGTCATCCTAAAATAAAGTTCTTTAATTTAGGTCTTTAATAAATTTTTTCGGATCAAAATAATTCTTTAAGTTAGATAAAGTTACTGTTGCTTAATAAATTAATTGACATAACATAAATAAAAATTCATGTGGCCATTAATTAGTGATCTTAACTTGTCCAAATGTTATTTTCCCTAAATTATGTTATTTTATCAAATTTTTGTCACTTTACTGGACCACGTGGGTTTTGAGAAATTGACAAAATGAGGTTGTTTAAAGAAAAATAATACTTGGGTAAGTCCAAATAATCAATTAATAGTTGCATGGGCTCTTGTTTATGTCACATCAATTAATATATTAATTCACTATGACTTAACATAAAACATGAAATCAATTTGATTGATGACTAAATTATGATGCTTTATTAAGGCTATTCGTGGGTAGGCCGGGTTGGATTGGGCCAATTTGGACATTTAGTAAATTTGATGCTTGAATCAATTAAAATATTAGGCTTATTTTATGCCCGTGGCCTAATCCGATTTTATGTTAGATTAGAACGGTTTAGAGTTGTTTGGATTTTTTTTTATATAAATTAAAACTTATAATATAAAAATATTTTTTTGCAGACTCATAGATATATATTTCAAAATAATGATTTTTTAGAACTCTCATGTTATCAATAGTAAAAAAATATTTTGGTATTATCAAGCAAAATATAAGATATATTAGCATAATTAGCCTTAGGTAAATACGTTTATTTTCATTATTCAACAAAAAAAAATGTTTATAAGCATGCATTGATGAAAACAATTAAGAAGTAAGAAGGGTTTTGGTAAGTAATGAAAGTTGCAGCATACAGAGAGAATCATATGAAATAAGAATAAAAAAAATACAAGATGACAAAATGTTGATAACTAAAAAATAAAATAACTCCATGGCAGATTGGGTAGAACATATTTTCGCTCATAAGCCAGCCCGACCTAATATAATTTTATTTAAAATTCTGCTCATTTATATTTTTAACTCGATCTAACCAGATTAGGCCAGGTTAAGGCAAACCTCTAAGGTTTAACGGGCCAATAAACACCCGTATATTTTATTTTTAGAAAACTGAATAAAAATGGGAATGATTTTTTAAGGATTAAATTATTAATTTGCTCTCAATATATTAAGGTAAATAAATTAAGATGCTCTTGAATACATCTATAAACATATGACATTATTATTTTTAAAATAAGACTCATTTTCATATTTATTTATAATTGAAATAATCTATTTATCTATAACTAAGATAAATAGACCTAACTAATCATAAAAAAAATACATAAATAATCAAAGCATACCATTTTATAAAACTAATTTTTAACTTATTTATATGTCTTTCTATAAATATTTATAGATTATTTGATCTATTAATTTATTATAAAATAAATTTATTGAAATATTTCCTTGTAAATTGGATTCATATAAAATTAGAGTAAACTACAATATGGACAGTTAAATAATATCATTATCATCAATTTATTTTTTTAAAATTTATTTTATCAATTTAGTCTTAACCTAAAATTTTATTATCATTGATTTAATTTCAATAAAGTTAAGATTAGGCCTAAAATAATATATTCTTTTAAACATTATAACTAAACTGATAGTAATACATTTTTAATAATTAAATTGTGATAAGAAGTATCCGTTAATGATTAATATAATAATTCATTCTATAAAGTTATCCAATATTTTTGGATCAATTATAAATATTTCATTTTATACTATGTTTAAATGCAAAATAATTGAGGAGAAGAGAAATGAAGTGAAATTTTTATTTATTTAAATTCAAATCTAATGTTTTTTTAACAAATATATTTAAATCAAATAGTATAAATAGATAATAAAAAGTATTTATTTAATTTTTTCAAAAAATATACAACAAAAAGTTTATTTTTCTTACATTTTCTTCTTTTCTATCAAAACACATCCTAAAGAATAAAATAAAGAAAAATTATACTTTAGAACTTTAAGTTAAATATATTTATACAGAAGGAATTTAAATTTTAAAATTATTCTAAAAGATCCAAAATCAAAACTTTTAACTGTAAATATAAAAATTTTAACTCTAAAAATAAAAAATTTGAAGTACAAGGAAAAAAATACATATTATAAAATTTATAATTTTTTTGGATTATTCACCCATTTTTTCTCTCATTTCTATTTATTATTTTAGAATCTTCTAAAGTTTTTATTTTAGAATCTTTTAAAATAATTTTGAAATTTAATTTTTTAAAGTATAAATATCATTAATTTAAAATTTTAAAACATAATTTTTTAATAAAAGATGTGAATAATATGTAAATGGCAGGAAGGGCGGGGAGTGAGTGTAGCTCCGCTGGCGCAGTGTGGTGGTGGGACGTAGGCCGCCGACAGAGAAGCGGCGTAAATGCGGAGGTGGGGAAGGCATAGGTTGTTAGCACTTTAGACAAAAAGATATTAAATATTAATGAGATTGAGACACATAAGGCTTAGTTAGCTTTAGCTTAAGGCTTAGTTAGCTTTTAATAGCCCTCTATCTACCTCTCTACCTCTGCCTCTACCTCTACCTGGGGCTTCATTTTCGCTAGTTTTCCCACTCACTTTTCAGTACCTGTTATCATGGATTGATTGATTGCCATCAATTCTCCATAAACAACCGCACACTATTTAATGTTATTCACTTTCAACTGCCTCCTTTTTACCGCCGACGAAGGGTTTTCATTTTTTTCTCTTTTTTATTTTTTATTTTTTTTTATGATTTTGCATTTTTTATAATTTTAAAATTTTGTGCTACTTCTAATCTTATAAGAGATTTTTTTAAAATTAAATTTAATTTAAAATATAAAAAATAAATTAATAATATCTGATATATTAATTATAATATTTTAATTATATTTTTTATTAAATAAATCTTTTAAATTATGAATAATAATTATTATTAATTTTAAAGAGAATATATATATTAAATATAAATATTTTTTAAAAATAATTTTTATTTAAAATAAAATTAAAAATATTAATTACTTTTAATCAAGTCTGTTAATCTTTATAAGTTGACTAGCCCGGCACCGTGCTATGCACAAAAATATACGAAAAAATAAGAATATTAAAAATTGACATGAGAAGGTACTAAAAAAAAAACATAACACAAAACCCAATAAAAAACGACTTAGTTACAGTAACAAAAAATTGAAAGTTTATATGTATAAAAGATTATTTATTTTTTATATATAAAATTAAAAATAATATTATATATAACTATTTTAATAGCACGTAAAAAATAAAATAATAGATGATAAAAAAATTTATGTGATATTATCTATAGTAAATTAAAGATTTAGTTTTTGAAAAGATTATTTTTTTGATTTAAACTTTTAAAGGGAAATTACTTTAATTTCATTTATTTTTTTTATCAAAATGATATTTTTGTTGGGTGAAACTTGCACTCACTCAATAAATTTATTGATGTGACGTAAACAAAAATCATGTGGCTATTAAAAATTAATTTGAGCATGCTTAGATGACATTTTCTCCCAATAGCAAATTTGAACATTTTGGGAGAAAATTTGCTAAACAATGCTGTTGTAGGAAAAAATGTTATTTGAACAAGTCCAAAGTTATGTGTTAACATCATATACACTCTTATTTATGTCATGAATAAATTTGTTAATTGAACATGAGTTTGATCCGTTTTGATTGGAAATTTTTTTTTAAGGGGCTATATTTAAAGGTTTCACTTTTGGAAGGCTAAATTACAAAAGAATAATCTCTTAAAAATTAAATTATTAATTTACTCTATCATTTATATAATTACATAGGTATACATGATTAGATTGACAAATTATCTAAATTTTAGAGTTTTGTAGATAATTTTAGATTAAATCATGTGAATTTCAATTTAAGTTAATAACCAAAACTTTTTTAAAAAAAATATAATATTATAATAATAAAGATATTTTATTCCAAAGCTATCAATTAAGATGCCAGTGACATGTTTAGGATTTAAAGAGATGTGTAGAGGGTTAACCCAAAAAATCCCCTCCAATAACCTCTAATTCACAAAGGAAATTACTCAATTAACTCTTAAGCATAAAAAAATCACTCAAAAAAAAAAATCGATCCCTAACTAGGACCGCCTATCAAAATAAAAATTTGAAAAACTATACATAAAATTACAAAGCCTTTGTCTGAATTCTCAACTAATTAAACCGTTAGTACCAAAATTCAATTTTGTTGGTTCATATATCGACTAAGTCAAGCTAGTTTCTAAGAAATTTTCTTTGTTATTTAGTTTACATGTCTTAAAATTTTCTAACCTACTCCTTCCGTTAATAAACAGCTAACTTCTATGACAAAATTAGTCAACATTTAATGGTATTATGTCACAAAAAAATACATATAATGAAATTTGTTGATAAAATTTGCAGTTTAACAACAGAAGAATTTAGACTGAATGAATTTGAAACAAGAATTAAAATGAGAATGAATGCTGGTTAGGGACAAATTTGAAAATTGGTTTATCTGATCAATTTTCTTTGAATACAAAATTGTTTATTAAAAAAAATTGGATACAAAATTATACAGGTTCTAGAAGTGTTTAGATCTATTTGGTATTAAAAAATGTCTATTATATTTTTATAATAATTATTTTATTTATTATATCATTTTTTAATTATTAAATTATTTTTTTAGTAAAAACATAAAAATATTTTTTTATTTCATTTATCTTTATTTATTCAATTTTTATATTCTTTTTTCTTTTGCATCACCAAACCAAATATACTCAACAAAAAAGACTTCAATACATGAACGCCAATAAACTTAGTGTTACAGTATTAACTCATTAATAATAAGATATAATTTTTTGATAAATGTTTTAAAATGTAAATAAATTAAATTAAATGTAAAATTTTATGTTTATTTATTATAATTTAATTAATTTTAATTAATATATTTTAAAATAAAAGAAAATTTTCAAATAAGTGGGGAGACCATAGAATCCAAGGGGTGGGAGATGTGACAGATATGATGTGATATAAGTCACCAGGATTTTGGAATCTAATTTGAAGAAACATAATAGAGAAGTCTTATTCTCTATGCAGTTTTGAGGCCACCAAACTCATTCATAGCTCTAATAATTCCAAGCAACCAGCCTGCCATTGCCTCATCAAAGTTTAATTTGCGGATGGGACGTATTTTCGACTCAACTTTTGGTGCAAGAATATCGGTTTGTTTTTATATATAATCAATGATATTAAAACAGAATTTAATTTTTTTAAAAATTATTAAAATTTTCATCTTACACATTTTTTTAAATAATATAAAAAAAACATAACTCAATATAAAAGATACAAAAAAATTTTAAAAATCAAAATTCTTTTACATTGCGTTTGGATGGGGGAGGGAAGAAGTGAAGGAAGAGAAAAATAAAAAAAAAGAGAGAAGAAAAAAATAAAAAAAAAATATTTTCTTTCCATGTATTCAGATAGATAAAAAAAATAGAGAGAAAAGAAAACTTATTAATTTATAATAACAATAATACATTTATCGTATAATATTAATAACTTATATATTTTTTAAAAAATTATATTTTAAATATAAATTAATTATTTTAAATTCATACATATATTTTTTTAAAAAATAAGAATAATAAATTTTAAAAATTTTATAAAAATGAAATTTTAATTTTTTTAAAAAATTTACAAAACCAATTTTAAAAAAAATATTCAAATAATAAAAGAATAATTTTTAAATAACATTAAAAAAATTTTTATCAAATGAAACACACTCAAAATAAAAAATATTTAAAATATATATTCTTTTAAATTAATTAAATTTTATTTTTAAAAAAATTATTTATACATTATTTTATTTTAATATAATAAATATAATTACTTATTTTAAAATTTTATAAATATTATTTTAATATATATTAATTGATTTAAATATAATATATATAAATATAATAAATAATTTTAATTATATTTACATATTATATATAATATTTTATTATATATTATAATTATATATATTAATATATAAATATAATATATATACATATATGCATTGCTTCACAATGCATAAATGATTTTTTGATTTTTTTTTAAATTAATTTTTTTAAAAAAATATTAATTATTGTAATATTATATATATTAATTTATTTGACGCCATTTGACTAAATGACAGTTAGATTATATATCTGATTGATAATCCGACTGTCATTTGGTTGCAGTCATCCAACTACAATACAATCGGTCATTTTTTTTTTATATCTAATTTTTTAGTTTTAAAATTTTAAAATATATTTTTAAATTAATTAAATTTTACTTTTTAAAAAATATTTATAAATTATTATTTTAATGCAGTAAAAATGATTATTTATTTTAAAATTTTATAAATATTATTTTAATATACCTTAATTAATTTAAAGTTAATATATATAAATATTATTTAATTAAATTTATATATCATATATTATAATAGTTTATATATTAATATATAAATATTATATATTTAAAAAACAATATATATATATATATATATATATTTCTACTTTGCTGGGACAAAGCTTTGTATAAGGGGTAATTTATGAAAATAAACAATAAATTACGTTAGTTAGTCATTTTTTCTCTATAATCCCTCTATACTGGGAGAGGAAATTTTCAAGTGGGACCCACCATACTTGCTTTCCTATTTTTCTTTTCTTCTTCGTTTTCATCTCAAACTAGATGAGGGAAAACACTGTTTTTCTCCTCCCCTTTCCCTGTCTTCTATTTTTATCTCCATCCAAATACACTGTTAAGGATTAAAGAATCAAAATTAACATTGATACTTTTCAAAATTATTATTTATATTTTTTAAAGTTACAACTTAATTTTTCTAATATTATAATATCATGTTGAATTTATTACTAACTCCTTAACAAAAACACATTTATAATATTAAAAATATTAGACTATAACTTTAAGAAATATGTGCGGTAAATTTAAAAAAGCATCAATAATAATTTTTATCATTTGATACTTCAAATGAATTTTAATTTTTAAGGTTGTTTAGTATTATTTTTATCAAGCTATGATCCTTATGTATTATTTTTCATATTTTTTTGACAAAGATACATCTTTTAATTCTTTGATTTTAATTGAGGTTTGATCTTTATTTCTTAATTTTATTAAGTTATAATTTGGTCTCTTAATTTAATATTAATTTTTAATTTTATTCTTTAATTTTATTTAATTCTAATTAATCCCTTAAATTTATTTTATATTTCACTTTTGATTTTTAATTTCATTTTGATTTAGTTTGGCCCTTAACTTTCAATAACTATTCAAATATCTTTTTTCCCCCTCTAACATAATCATATTGAAATGTTCAATCGAAAAATCTTGTGTAGCTCATTAATAAGGACTAAACTTAAGAATAGTTGTTTATATTTTTCCGATTAGGTTTTTTTAATTAAAATATGATAAGTATATAATTTTCTAATAATAATATGATAAGTGTATGGTTTTTAATTAAAATATCATATAATAATATGCTTATCATATTATTTAATTGAGAAATATAATAATAATAACAATAATAATATAAAGAATTGTATATACTTTTTTTTTCCAAATCAATAATTAAACTTTTAATAACTTCTTGCTAATTTAGATTTACCTCTTATAATATTCTTTTTATCACCATCCATTGCTTTTTGTAAATCTAAAATTATACGGGTATATTATTTACAAATATAGGTGACAATACCCATACAAATTGGCAAAAAAAAAAAAGAGAAGAAAAAAAGTATTAATTATATTAGAGTAAATTGAAACAAAATGAATTTAAGAGATAAAAGTGAAACTTAAGGTAAAGTGATATAATCAAATTCGAATAAAATAAAATTAAGGAAAAAAAGTGAAATATAATGTGAAGGAACCATATTGGAACAAAATGAAATTAAGAAATAAAAGCAAAATTTAAACAAGTAAAGTTAATGGACCATATTTGAATAAAATAAATTGAAAGGCGAAAGTGAAATTTGAAATAAAATTAAAAGACCAAATTTAAGCAAAAATAATCGTACGTGATAAGAGTGACATTTGAGAGAAAGTCAAGGGATTCAAAGTATATTTTAGTTTCTTTTTTAAAATTTTAATGAAATAAGGCTTATTGTTTTATTATTTGAGTTAATTTTTTACGTTTTATTTTTTTTTTATAATTCAAAAGCTGACATTATGTTATTTGAGGTTGCCAACTAAAAGGAAAATGTAAATTACATAAGTCTCCATTAAATTTTACTAAATTACATACATCTTTTCTTTATTTTTAAAACATACATAAATTTCTCTTGAAATAAAAGTTATTCTACTATTTAACCTAATTTTAAAATTTTTTGAGTAAAGCATAGGATAATTTTTGTTTCAAATGAAGTTTGTGTATATTTTAAAAATATGTGGGACATCTATGTAATTTTAATAAGACTTAGAGAAATTTGTATAATTTATTTTTAAAAAAAATAAAGGTTTGTTCTACAACACTATTATGTATTTTAATTTTGTTAAATTTCAAATAAAAATTCAAAAATTTCATCTTATTTCTCAACATTTTGTAATTCTGTAACAAGATTCCTAACTTTTTCTCTTTTTAATCAAGCTCCACACTCCTCAAACGCTAGCTCTATTCTCAATTTTTTTTTTTAGTTTAAAGTACTTTTAAAGATGAAATGATATTGAGAAAAATTAAAGAAATGAGATTAAGTTTGAGAATTTTTCTTTGAGATGTAACAAAATCAAAGGGCTAAGCACAAGGTAATGTTGCGCCGATGAAACATATCACATAATAGTACGATGTCGACTCTTGAGCCATCTAATAAGAAAATAAAATCACCCAAAATCATAGACGATATTATGTTGATAAAGCAAACTTCATGATAATATAATGTCAACTTAAAACGGCCAAAATCGCAGTACAGTACCAGTTTACCCTTCAAATTTTCTATATCTCAGATGCATGGCCCAAGATTTGGTTCTGGTGTGAACCCAATCTGAAAAAAAAGATCTATTAGTGTGGGCTTGCTATTTCATTCACTCCAAAACATGAGGCCCACTAAGAAGTTTAGCACTTCAGTTCATATTTTTTGCCTTTGAAAACTACCAAGTTTTAAGTAACCTCTTCAGCAATTAGTCCTTTAACGTAAGTTTGAGGACTCAATTTGGTTGCTGGAATGATTGGGTATGAGAATGGAAATATGAATGGAAATGAGAATGGGTCTTAATGCAATAGAATCTTGTGGTTTATAATTATATTTAGTGTAACATATGCATTTTTATATTTGGTTGGATAAAAATAATATAAAAATAAAAAAATTGAGCAAGCGATTATAATATTCCTGATGTAAAATAATAATAAAATAATTTTATTTTGATAATAATGGTGGTGACAATAACAGTGAAGAGTGATGACAACAATAATGATAATAGTGATAGTGGTAGTGACAATAGTGATGATGACAAGTGATGGTGATAACAATAATAATAATGATAGTGATAGTAGTATCGATAAAAATGACAACAATGATGACGAAAGTAATCCATGTTTATCTTATTTTGATTTCATAGTTGGTCTATCTTCACTTTTGGATAGAATCTCCATTCTTCCAAATCATGGAATAAGGTTTTCTTGAGACAAAAGAAACCATCCCACCTCATCAACCAAACTACTAAATTAAAAGAGTTTTATTTCCTCTTCTTTTTTTGTAAGCCCGTTTCTAGTAACTAAATGGATTCTAAGGATTTTACTTAGTGGATAAGATGTACTTCTTATCTTAAGTACTTAGATTTAAAGTCATATTAGTACTATACAAATTAGTCCTTATAATTTTTAAACCTATACCCCTCGTCCATCATTTGCCAAGGTTAAAATTCAGCAGAGACACTAACTTGGCACATTAAAAGCCTACTTGCGGGATATCTTTGATAAAAATTTTCAGTAAAGGTGGTAGGGATCATGAAAATATACCTTCTTATTACATTTGAATCCTCTAATGGGAGGGAACATAATGACCATATCATGAAAAAAAATCCTAACTTTTATTTTCATTAAAAATAAATAATAGTAGAGAAAGTGCTACAATGACAAAATTAATAAGATTAAAACTCAGAGTTTCACTCAACTCTATATTTTCCATTCTGCTTTTTTGCTAGAGTATTTTTTTTTCATGTCTTAACACACGCAGTCAAACACTTATAGCCAAATAACTTTGGTCCCAAGCCCCACTTTGCCTCCTGTTTCCGTTCAACTTCCATACTTGATGATCTCATTCCCAATCTTATCCTTTTTTGCTGCTATGTTCTTCGCCAGCATTGGGATGCCCATACATGTCTATTTCCTTTGGCGATCATTACAGAAACTATAATAGTTGCTTCTCTTGTTAAGGCAGTTGGATCCAATAAGACTTCACTTCTTGTAAGATTTAACAACCCGTATAGGGAATGCTTGGATCTAAAGTTCCAAACACCAAAGCCACTTGCCATACACCCAGATAATAATAAATTATATATCACATTATTTAACTTTGACTTGCTTAAAACAAAGGAGGCATAATTTTATTAGAAAGAACTTATTCATTCCTTGTCCGACTTCAACTTGTTCTGCTGGATTCCGCATAAGCATCTAAATATTCGAGTACTTTTCAACCATCGAAGGGATTTTGGTATTCAAATCAATCGTTATAGATCAATAGACATTAAATGATAGAAGCTAATATGGAGATAAGATTAGATTATAGTTGACACGGATGCTTGGATCCTTGATGTATGCGAATCCTTAGAGTGAAAATGAAAAATAAAAGAAGGAAAAAGGTTGCAACATACTATATACCCTAAGTCACAAAGAGGGTATGCTAAAAGTATAAAATAAGATAAATTCTAACTAAGGGCAAATAGTTTGTAATGAATTGTGAGTTAGGGTCTAATATTATTTATAACATGTGACTCAAACTATTTAAGAAGTGACAAACTCAAAACTAAGTATCTAATATTATTAAAACACAATACGTTAATTAGCATAATAATCAATTAACGCTAATTCACAATTAAATAAATATTCTAGCAATCTTTCACTTAAATAATAATAAATTATCAAACAAAACAAGAACATATCAATATACATCTACCCCAAAACATCAAATAATTAATAAACAATTTAATTAGAAAATTTAGAAATAAAATGATAAATCAAGAATATCAAATCTAATCAAAAAACAATGTTATAAATGTTGACAAAATTTTAAAACTGAGTTAAAATGGAATTACAAATAAAATGTATTTAAAACACTTGGTTTAATCAAAATGTTTAGTACAATTGAAATTTTTGTGATTTTGGAAGAAATACATAACGAAATCATTGTCATTAGAAATGGTGAAAGGCTGAGAAACAATACACATAACATAAGAGTCAATTTCCTCAACTATAACCTAATAAGTGGCCCACAATAAATGGCATATTCTATTTCTATAGGTTAGACAAGTATGAGTATTTGTTTGGCACTCATTAAATATTTCTTTTAAATATTATAAGATGTATATAAAAATTAAGATATAGTTAAATGTCTGTTTGACACTTTTTTTTTAATAAAATAGGTCTTCTAAATATAAAAAAGATGTATAAATGAATAAATTTCAAAACATTTACATAATTTGTATAATCTAAATCAGAATATACAATAATTTCAAGATGATTAGACCATTTTGTATTAACATATGATTTTAATACTACCTCACAATTTTCTTTGTAATTTTTTAATGATCTAATCTAATATTATTCAAGTATGTGCCAAGCACACTATAACAAAAATTATATTATAATGAGTACATATTTGAACATACATCAGTGTTGCTGATAGTTAATAATCAAAATTATTTTTTTAAATGCATAATATAATAATAAAAATATGTTATTCCAAAATTATTGATTAGGACGGCAGTAATATGTTTAAAATTTAGAGGGATAGGTAGAGGGGTAATTTGAAAAATTACCTCTAATAATCTCTAATCTCCAAAGAAAATTACTCAATTAACTCCTAGGTATAAGGGAATTTCTCTTAAAAGAAAAATCGATCGCTAAGTAGGACTCCCTATCAAAATGAAAATTTGAATCATTATGCATAAAAATACAAAACCTTTGTCTGAATTCTTTCAGCTAATTAAACCGTTAGTACCAAAACTCAGTTTTATTGGTTCATATATCGACTAATTCAAGCTAGTTTCTAAGAAATTTTCATTGTTATTTAATTTACATATCTTAAAATTTATCTAACCTACTCCTTCGGTTAATAAACTGCTAACTTCTATGACAAAATTAGTAAACATTTAATGATATTATGTCACAAAAAAATACATATAATGAAATTTGTTATAAGATTAGCAATTTGACAACAGAAGAATGAATTTGAAACAAAAAATTGAAATGAGAATGAAAACTGGTTAGGGACAAATTTGAAAATTAGTTCATCTGATAAAATTTTCTTTTAATATAAAATTGTTTATAAAGTAAAATTTGGATAGAAAATTATGTAAGTTCTAGAATTGTTATCAGCAGTAACTCATTAATAATAAGGTGTAATTTTTCCATAAATGTTTCAAAATATAAATAAATTAAATAAAAATGCAAAATTTTATGTTCATTTATTATAATTTAATTAATTTTAATTAATACATTACTAAATAAAGAAAATTTGAAATGTTGCGGAGGCAATAGAATCCAAGGAGTGGGAGATGTGACATATGATGTGAAATAAGTCACCAGGACTTTGCAATCTAATTTGAAGCAACAAAATGGAGGAGTCTTAATCTATTTGCAGTTTTGAGGTCACCAAACTCATTCATAGCTCTAATAATTCCAAGCAACCAGCCTGCCATTGCCTCATCAAAGTTTAATTTGCGGATGGGACGTATTTTCAACTCAACTTTTAGTGCAAGCATATGGATTTGTTTTTATATATTATCAATGATATTAAAACTAAATTTAATTTTTTTAAAAATTATTTAAACTCTTCATCTTAATATAAAAGAGACAAAAAAAATTAAAAAATCAAAATTCTTCTAATGATTAAAAGACAAAAATTAATACTAATACTTCTTTAAGTTATCACTTATATTTTTAAAATTATAATATAATCTTTCTTAGTATTTTGGACTTACTAATAATTTCTTAATGAAAACATTTTTGCAATATCCACAAAAATAAGATTGTAATTTTATGAAGTATGAGTGATAATTTTAGAAAGTTCCTATGATAATTTTTATCCTTTGGCCTTTCAAATAAATTTTGATTTTTAAGGTCATTTGGTGTTATTTTTATTAAGTTATGGTTAATATTTGTATTTTTCCTTTTTTAAAGCAAAAATAAAATTTTTAATTCTTTGATTTTAATTGAGATTTGACTTTTATTTTTTAATTTTATTTGTTCTAATTTGGTCCTTTAATTTAATATTACGTTTTATTTTTATCATTTAATTTAATTTGATTTTAATTGGTCCTTCAATGTCATTTTATGTTTCAATTTTGTCTTTGAATTTAATTTTATTTTAGTCTTTGAATTTAATTTTATTTTAGTTTAGCCTTTAGCTTTCAGTAACTACTCAAATATTTTTCTCCCTCTAATATAATCAAATTAAAATGCTTAATAGAAAAATCTTGTATAGCTCATCGACGAGGACTAAACTTAGATGTAGTTATTTATATTTTTATATCAAGGTTTTTTATTAAAATATAATAAGCATATAATTTTTTAATAATAACATGACAAATGTATATTTTAGTTAGAGAATCATATATTTGTCCACAAAAGTTATACATCTCTCATGTTACTATTAGAGAACTATATATATTTTATATTTTAATTAAAAAATTTGATAATAAAAATATACAAAATTATATATAATTTTTTCCATCAATAATTAAATTTTTAATAACTTCTTACTAATTTAGATTTATCTTTTATAATATTCTTCTTGTCACCATCCTTGCTTTTTGTAAATCTAAAATATTATGAGTATATTATCTATAAATATAGGTGGCAATACCCATATAAATTGAAAAAAAGAAAAAGAAGAAGATAGTATTAATTAGATTAGAGTAAACTGAAACAAATAAATTTAAGAGAGAAAAGTGAATCTTAAGGTTAAGTTATATGATCAAGTTAGAACAAAATGAAATTGAGAGAAGAAAGTGAAATTAATGTGAAGTTAAGGGACCGTATTGAAACAAAATAAAATTATGGAATAAAAGTAAAATTTAAATAAGTAAAGTTAATGGACCATATTTGAATAAAATAAAATTAAAAGATGAAAGTGAAAATTGAGATAAAATTAAAGGACTAAATTTAAACAAAAATGAACTTAAGGGATAAAAGTAACACTTGAGATAAAATTAAGGGATTAAAAGTATATTTTAGTTTAATTTTTAAAATTTTAAAGAAATAAGGTTTATTGTTTTATTATTTGAATTAATTTTTTTACTTTTTTTATCATTCAAAAATTGACATTATGTTATATTGAGGTTGCTAATATTAAAAAAAAAGGTAAATTACATAAGTTTCCTTTAAATTTTGTTAAAATTACACAAATCTCTTTTTTATTTTTAAAACACATAGAGACTTCCCTTAAAATAAATGTTACCCTACATTTTAATCTAATTTAAATTTTGTTTAACTAAACTATAAGATAACTTTTGTTTCAAACAAGATTTGTGTATATTTCAAAAAATAGGTGGAAAGTTTATGTAATATCAATAAGACTTAGAGAAGTTTGTATAATTTATTCTAAAAAAAATAATTTGTATAATTTATTCTAAAAAAATAAAAATTTGTTCTACAACACTATTATGTATTTTAATTTTGTTAAAATTCAAATAAAAATTCAAAAAATTCATCTTATTTCTCATATTTTGTAATTCTATAACAAGATTCCTAACTTCTCTCTTTTTAATCAAGCTCTGCACTCCTTAAACTCTTGCTATATTCTCAACTTTCTTTTTTTTTAGTTTAAAGTACTTTTAAAGATGAAATGATATTGAGAAAAATTTAAAGAAATGAGATTAAATTTGCGAATGTTTCTTTAACAAAATTAAAGCGCCAAGCACAAGGTAATGTTGCGCCGGTGAAACATATCGCATAATAGTACGATGCCAACTTTTGAGCCATCTAATAAGAAAATAAAATTGCCCAAAATCATAAGAGTATTATGCCGATAAAGCAAACCTCATGATAATATAATGTCAACTTAAAATGGCCAAAATTGCAGTACAGTACCAGTTTACCCTTCAAGTTTTCTGTATCTAAGATGCATGGCCCAAGATTAGCCCATTGGTTCTTTTGTGAACCAAATCCAATTTGAAAAAAGATCTACTAGCATGGGCTTGCTCTATAATTCACTCCAACACAAGGCCCACTAAGAAGTTTGGCAGTTCAGTTCATATTTTTTGCCTTTCAAGATTACGGAAGTTTTAACCTCTTCAGCAATTAATTCCTTAACGAAAGCTTGAGGACTCAGTTTGGTTGTTGGAATAATTGGATATGAGAATGGAAATATGAATGGAAATGAGAATGGGTCTTAATGCAATGGAATCATGTGGTTTATAATTATATTTAGTGTAACATATACATTTTTATTTTTTATTGGATAAAAAGAATGTAGTAATAGAAAAAAAATTAAGCAAGTGATTATGATACTCCTAATGTAAACAAATAATAAAATAAATATTTTTTTGGTGATGATGATGGTAGCAATAATAGTGAGTAGTGATGACAATAATAATGATAATAGTGATAGTAGTAGTGACAATAGTAGTGATGACAGGTGGGTGATGACAGGTGGGTGATGACAATAATAATAATAATGACAATGACAATAATAATGATAACAATATAGTGGTGATAAAAGTGATCCATGTTTATCTTATTTCCTTGCATAGTTTGGCCTTTCCTTCAATTTTGCTATGGAATCTTTGTTCCTCCAAATCATAAAATAGGATCTCCTTAAGATAAAAGATATCATCCCATCTCATCAATCAAACTACTAAATTAATGGACTTTGATTTCTTTTTCTTTTTCTATATGAGCCCATTTCTAGTAGATCCTAAGGGTTTCACTTAGTGGATAAGGAGATGTACTACTTATCTTGAGTGCTTCTGGTTTAAGTGTTGGAGTTAGATTAGTACTATGCAAATTAGTCCTTATAATTTTTAAACCTAGCCCTTTCGTCCCTCATTTGCCAACGTTAAAATTCAGTAGAGACACTAACTTGGCACATTAAAAGCCTACTTCCAGGAGATCTTTGATAAAAATTTTCAGTACAGGTGGTAGGGATTATGAAAATATACCTTCTTATTACATTTGAATCCTCTAATGAGAGGGAATATAATGACCATATCATGTAAGAAAATTCTAACTTTTATTTTCATTAAAAATAAATAATACTCCCAGTTTCACTCAACTCTATATTTTCCATTCTGCTTTTTTGCTAGAGTATTTTTTTATTTTTCATGTCTTACACACGTAGACAAACACTTACGGCCAAATAACTTTTGTGCCAAAACCCACTCTGCCTCCTGTTTTCGTTCAAATTCCATACTTGATGATCTCATTCCCAATCTTATCCTTTTTTGCAACTTCTTTACTTGAAATTCGAGACTTTTTTGCTGCTATGTTCTTGGCCAGCATTGGGATGCCCATACATGTCTATTTCCATTGGTGATCATTACAGAAACTATAATAGTTTCTTCTCTTGTTAAGGGAGTTGGATCCAATAAAACTTCACTTTTTGTGAGTTTTGACAACCCGTATAGGGAATGCTTGGATCCAAAGTTCCAAACACCAAAACCACTTGCCATACACCCAGAAAATAATAAATTATATGTCACATTATTTAACATTGACTTGCTTAAAACAAAGGAGGCATAATTTTATTAGAAAGAACTTATTCATTCCTTGTCCGACTTCAACTTGTTTTGCTGGATTCCACATAAGCATCTAAATATTCAAGTACTTTTTAACCATCAAAGGGATTTTGGTATTCAAAGTAATCGTTATAAATCAATATTCATTGAATGATAAAAGATAGTATGGAGATAAGATTATATTATAGTTGATTCAATCAAAAGCAAGTCATCTAATCCAAAACCACAACGGTGATTCACAAAAAAATTCTCTATGGCTTGACCTTAACTAGAATAGTGCATCTTGTTTTTTGTATGAGGTCTATATGAGCATATCACTACTCAATTTTATAAAATTTACTCAATCGCAAAAGTATAAATTTTTTTTTGGAGTTTTTTGTTTTGTATGAAGTTTCTTTGCTCAGAATATTTAATAATCCAGCCACTAGGGTATAGTTCAACTAGGAAGGCCTTGTGAAAATAGAACTTAGAATAGGAGATTGACTCAAGCCCTGGTAAAATATGTGTTAATTATTTATCGCTTTATATCAAACGCAAACTTAAAGAAGAAACTTTTTAACAATAAATAGAAGGAAAGCTTCCAAAAGCCAACATATCCATCGGACTTGAAAGTACATATAAATGTCACAGCTCTGTATAAGGCCAATAAATTAAATCAAGAGGCAAATGATGAGCAAGAAAGTTAGGGGAGGAAGAAGATAGGAACCTCAATCATCTATATTGCTATGTGTGACCGTAGAGAGTAATAATATCACTATATGCTTAATCTGAACTAATTTGAACCAAAAAAAAAGAAAAAACAAAGAAAAAAAGAAAAAGCAACGCCAAAAACATAGAGTTGCAGCAGCATATCATCTCTCTGCTGCGTTATTTACTTGATAAAGGACATCCGCTGCTCGCCAAAACAAATGACATAATCAGATACTGCTAAAATTATCAAGCAATTGTCCTATTGCAGCTGAATCTTAGCCATGAACAAAGTCAGCGTGAGCAGCCAAAAGGAGTTTCCTCGTAGAATTGAGCTAGCTGATAAACCAAAAAGGAAGAAAAGAACATGAATTACCTTCTGCATGAGGTTCAAAAGAATATTCCAGCATGTAATAATAGTTTCCAGAACACTTCACAATAATAGCTTTGCAATCTTTACTCTTTTTAGAGTAATATTAGAAGGAAAAATAGCCTCTAGTGGATTAAAATCTGCAAGAAGGACACAACAGCCAACTGATTTCGCAAGTGAAAAATGGACCATACGTCTGTCAAGAGAATCAAGAAACATCAAAGTACTGAATACTGATTTACCTAGTTAAGTTTTGCTCACATAATCATAGTTCAGCTTAAATGCAGCAAAAACAGCTTACCCTTTTTATATAATAGTAGAGCATACTTTATATATAGAAAAACTTATATGTAGAAAAACTTAAATGCAGAGCCAACCGTTCAGATGTGATCCTTGCTTACCGTCGTTACTATTGCTATCCAATGCTGGCGGTGGAGCACTGGATGAGTTTGTCAATGATATTCCAAGGTTTTTGCAATCCAAGCCAAGAGAACCTTCAATCCAAATTTGAAAGCACAAAGTAAGCTATCTATCTTATTTAGGGCAAAATGTGAGCAAAGGTCAGAAGTTTTCCCCTTGGAATCGATCATAAACATTTGGTTCCCCTACAACAAACTGATTTACTAAAAAATGAGTATTGCATATTTGTACTCTTACATTCTCTGAAGCAAGGGAAGATAGAGGTATTGAGAAGATTGTAAAAGCCAGCATTGCAGACACAATTGTAAGAGAACATAGAAGTCTTGTTGCATGAGCCGCCTCCACAATCAACCCAGTGGCAAACTACAGAATTATATGACAAGATTTTATACCAGAAAAAAGAAAAAGCCTGAAAAATGAGATGCCAATAGATGTATCTCAATTACCATCAAGTAATGATTGACTGGCATTTTTTGCTTTCTCTTGAACAGGGGAAGTGGCTTTGGAGCAAGAGTGGTCAAGAGTACCTACAAAGGATATCATAAAAACTGTCAGCAGCCCAGAATAAAAATAAAACTCCTTTGAATAATTATCAAGCACACTCAAGAACTATCATAATCAATCAAAATTTAAATGTTAATTCTTCTGTGCAAGTTAATATAAACTTACACCTAAATATTTTCTGAACCGCAACATCAACATCACTCTGTTAGTCTATTAGTAGGTTTGTACAGATTCCACTTGTCAAAAGTAAATCAAATAATCAAATACACAGTTTGAATCATTTCGCCACAAGCATTAGATGTAAGCCTACACCTAAATAATTTCTGAAGCTGCAAACATTAACATCACTCTTTTCGCTTATTAGTAGGTTTGTTCAGATTCCACTAGTCAAAAGTAAATGAAATACACAGTTTGAATCATTTTGCCACAAACATTAGATCACAGCTTTACAAGATTCATGAGCAACTTGTACTCATCACCAACATGAAATCATTATCTTAATTGTTGAAAGTCTGATTAAGTAGTTTACTGCAATTAATTGCTTCAACTCGGTGCTCTCAGTTTACTACCTCTGAATGCAAAGGAAAATGTTGGACGGAGTATCACATCGTAGCGGAACTCCTCTTGTTTTTAACTTTACATGGGATTAGACTGTCTTGTATTAATTAAATTCAAAATTATGCAACATTCAGACATAATCTTATGCTTAGATCCCACTTCAACATCTTAATCAAAAGATCACACGTTCAAAGTCTAACAGGCTCTTAGCATGTGAAGACAATCTCTACCTTTCAAGCAAGAAATGAATTTATCTTTGTAAAATTTCAACCAAATTATCTTGCTACCCTCATTTGTCGAAAGTCAATTACTTCAAGGTTTGTGTGATTTAGACAGTTCCACACAGTTTCACCTAATACCCTGACCTTTTCGAACACATCCAGACAAAATAAACACAAGAAAGAAATTGTACAACATAGTTATTAATGCTTCCAGAAATTACCATGTGTTAATTAGTCTATTGCTGAAAGCAGAAATTTTATTAACAAATGCCTTTCTAGTAGAGGCTGACTACAAAATAATAGTAGGTATATACATCTATTTAAGCGAGACAGAGTTCTTACAATTGGGAACTATACAAGGAAGAAACTTGAAGCTGTCGTCTTTGGAAGAACCAGTTTGCTTCCAACCTGGATCACACTCGCATTCGAAGAAAAGAGTGCTATTTTCAGATGGCTTGCAAGTACCTTTTCCACATTTAACTTCTTTGCAAACATCCTCTGATAATCATCAAGTCACATTTAAAATAGAACAGTATGACAAGAATATTCAGATTTTTAAGCTATAAATCATACAAAAACAATAAAATAGAAAGCAACCCAATAGGTAAACAGTCTAGAGATATCAAACCCAGAAATTAAAATCGACAAACAGAGAATACCAATAAGAAAATCCATAAAACAGATCATATAACCAAGATTCAAAAGAAAGACAATGAAGCAGCAAGAGAGACAACTGTGAAAGAAAGAGTCAGAAACCGGCTATGGGAGAGAGCAAAGGAGACAAGAAATCTATTCTGGCCATCAGAGGTTGCAGAAGAAGAAGAAATGCAACAGAAGCCACGACACTTGGAATTGCAAAGGCCATCTCAAGCTCACACAAGGACAGGGAGGAAAAAACGTTAAGAATCAGGTATTTACTGGTATTTAAATTGACTTGCGGGGAAGTCTTAAAAAAAGGGGACTCTTCGAATCGAAGAATTTATGGCGAAACGTGGCTCAGCAAGAAAAAAGGGTAATGGGCACAGTACGGTCGTTGGAAGTTGGAGTCTTTACCGTAATCTGCACTAATTTGTTCTGACCAGTCGTGCTATTGCGAATCCACGTAATAACAGAATTAAACCAAGTTTGATCTTAGAAAGTTAAAATATTACACCTCCCCTTGCTAATTTAGGCTTGGTTCTTTTTTTTTTTTTTTAAATAAATGCACCAAAACCAATATAATTTGATTGTAAACAACATTTAAGGTAAAAAAAAAGTATAATTATTTATATTTTTATTACTAAATTTTAAATTAAATTATAACAAATATATTATTTTTATAGATAATTATATAATTTTAACTAAATTATATATTTATTATGTTATTATTTAAAAAATTATATATTTATTATATTTTTATTAAAAATTTAATAATAAAAATGCAAACAACAGTATATAAATTTAATCTTTTAAATTTTCCCATGATTAAAGATTGAGTTTGATCATGACCTTAAGTGCCACGGGCCAGTGCATATTAGCCGTCAGGTCCTAAGCATAGAGTTCCCATCATCCCATGTGTGAGTGTTGACAATATCGTATGATTGCGTTCTTTTGTCGAACACGTCGAGTCCCATACACCAAGTAGATTTTTCGATCTAGAACGCCGTCTTCTTTCTACCAGAAAATTCCCAGGCAAGAGGTAAGGATCAAACCCGCCGACCCTACCTCAGTTAATGACCTTGACGAACGGGGATTAGGGTTGTCTGGATGTGGATTTCCCCGTTACCATCTCCATCTTTATCCCTATCTCACCACAATTACTTTTTAAGACCAGAGAAGCATTACCATCCATTCCTTCGTCGCCAGCGCCATAATAACGACACTTCAGATGATTTCATGAATCATGAGCTTTAAAATTCAACCTCCTTGAAAAGTCTGTTGTAAGTAATTCTGTTTCTATACTCTTGAACTATCACCCAATTGTGGACATGAGATTCACGGCCACTTGGTACTCAGATATAGAAAATAAATAAATAACACTCATTTTACTTTAAAAAAATAATAAAAAACAGTTATTATTAAATAATTATAATAAATATTACACACAAATTTTCAATTCTTTTTTTTTTTTAACTCTTTCTGCTTTCTTTCTGGATGCCACTTGGCATTTTTGTGATCTTTCTAATTTTTTTTTTGCTTATTCCACAACCACTCAAATAAGATAATATTTTGAATAAAGTCTATTTTGTTTTTGTCATAATTTTTTTTATTCCAATACAGTGCTGTTCCACTTTTCCTATAAAAACTATTTACAACGAAAATTTTTCAACAATCTGTTGCCCCAAAAAAGAATATTTTTGTTAATGGTCTGACTCTACAAAAATTAACTTGACATTGGATCAGTGCCCCTGACTAAACATAACATACCAAATCCCTAGAGTTATTTTTTGCCTTAATCTATGAATAAGTTTTAGAATTCTTTTTTCCCATTCATGAGATGAGTTTCTTGTAAATAAAGGATACATATAACATATAAATCATATCCAATATAATTAAAAGTAAAAAGTAATATACCTCTAGCCGTTGCTTAAAAAAAAAACCTTGATAAGGTAAGCTTTTGAGTTTTTAGTTTTAGCCTTTAATAGTATATATGATTTTTTAAATTTTAATGTGTACTTCAACTGAGTTCAAAAATCCCATATTTATAACCATTCTGAACTGCACCTTCTCATCAAAGGTGTTGCAAAAAAAAGAAGTGATGGAACGTGAGAATGTGGAGGAAAATAATCAATAATCATGAATCTAAAATCCCATGTAATTTAGACCACTCTAAAAATGTTTGTTCAACGTGAAACATAAGAGCATGCAACTATTACATTTCTATCATGTTTATAATACATGAATATTTTTCTCTTATTATCTCTTTAAGACCATCTCACAAAATGTAATTCACAGTCTATTTGGTTCAAACTCCGTGATATAATTCATGATATAATTTTTTCTTACATTATCTATTATATCATCATAATTATTATTTATTAGTACATATTCTTTTTTATCATTTTTTAAAGTACAGATATGAGATTTATTTTCTATTACATATATCTATTTATATATTTTTCTTTTATATTTAACATTCTGTCAATCAAGTGGGTTTTAAAACATTTTTAACCAATGGAACTACGATTTGACCAAAAAACAAACGCTACGATTATGATTACCGCTTTTTCATAAGAACAATCTATCAAAACTTCAAATTTTATTTGATTCCATGAAAAGAAAAAGAAGAAAGAAAAAGAAAAAGAAAAAAGAATGAGCCTATATTATGTCATAACCCTTGTGATGTATCTCATTCAAGCATTAAAATAGAACTTTTAGAGACAATAAAAGTGTCTGTGGAAATTCTTTTTAGCGTGAGAATCAATTAGAGTGTCTTTAAGAAAAGAAAAAGAACAATGTGTTTACATTAGCTATGAGGTTTTGTCTGGCGTTGAATGCCGAATTGGTTTAGATGGTCCAATAGGCCTAAGGCAGCCTCATTCGGTACCGATCAACTCGTTGGACGTTGGGCTAACCCCAATTCCTTCCACGCACTCTTATAGCCTATCATGTTTTCACTTGTACTCCCCTCGCATGAGGACCATGTACGGTCAGCAATCAATGCACGCAGGATCATGCGTTTGGATTGTCTCTAATTTGGACAATTTAAATTTAAATTTTTTAATTTTAGTATTTTTATTTAAAAAATAAATATATAAAATAAAAATAAATTTTCAACTCTTAATAAATAAAATTATTTAATAAAAATTAAAATATTGGCTTTATCTTATATGTTACTTTCTTTAAAATTTTAAAAATTATCAAAATAAAAAATGGTTAAAATTTAAAAAAAATTAAAATTTAGATCATTTAAATTTGTAAGAATGATCTAGATTGCTTTAGCTTGAACAACACACTGCAGGCACTCCAAAAGCAAGGATCGCTCTGCGCCGGATCCAGATGGGCTTGGACTCTTGGTATCATTTTGAATCACTAAAATGAGTTAAAGGGCCATTTTAAAATATTCTAAAAAATGTTGAGGGTCCATTCTAAGGACAAATGAATACTAATGATAACATTTGTCCACTTGGGATGCCATATAGGCATAGTTAAAGAAGTTCATCGAGTGTCATATTAAAAAAAGATAAATATGACACAAATTAAGAATTAAATTGAATAAAAAAATTAAAAAAATAAACTAAAACAAATAAATTAATTAAGGTACCAAATACTATTAAGCCTATTTTTTCTAATAACATTTATTTCTTTTGATATATTTATAGTTAATCATAATTAACTTGAATTACTTATTTTTATCAAATCAAACCATGTGAATATGCCTTAATATTAATGTTAGGCAAGCATCGTTTTAATATGGTAGTTTACTCCCCAAACCTACACTTGACATCATCAACAAGAGTTATCGTCCCTGTTTCCTAATATATCAGTTTGGTTTGTTTCAAATTTTTCCTTTTTTGAAATCGACTTAACTTCTAGTAGGTTAAAGCCTGTAATTGTAATCAATTCAAACCAAACTTTACTCACCCCTAAGCCAAACTTTGCTCATCCCTACTTCAGCACTTACCAATAATGGTGCATACAACTGGCCTATCATTAATGGCGCAAGTTAGGATCATTTTTAGGCTCTAATGAGCAGTTGCTAGTTGCTACTTTCAAGTCTTTCTCCATTCCGAAATTCAGCATTGAGAAATGACGAATTACTAATTTGTGAGAGATCAAAGAAAGCTTCTAATGTATATTAGGTTTGCAACAAAATAAATAAGATAATTCAGTCATGATATGTAAATATGTTGAGATAGGTTCTATAAGCGGATACGATATGTTTATGCGTCCTATCATTATTAGTTTAATTAGTTTATTTTTTTATAAATATAGAGCAGTGCTATAAAGAGTTTTATATTTTTAAACTTTAAAATTATTTCATTATTATATAAATACTAAAACACTCACTTTAATATATTGGACTAAAACTTTATTTTAATCCTTAAAAATATTCTCATATCAATTAACCCCTCAAAAAAATTCTTTTTGTATCATTTTAATAGAAAAAATTGATTTTGTTTTAACTCAAAATATTTGATCTTTGAAAGATAATTTTACTACCTTAAAGAATGAATTGGAACAAAAATTAGAATTAATTTCGAGTAATAAATGTAAAATGCCTACGGGGATATGTAAACACAATATGATATGCAAAAACCAAAAGAAAAGCGGAAGCTACAAACCTCCAACCATTACACTTGATTTTCGAATTGTTTGCTTATGGTTGCTTCCAAGCCCTTAGTTTCATGTTATTAAGGGTGTATATGACTTTAGACTTTTTTAATAGTGTCTATCTCATGGTAAAATTGAGCTTAGGGACCATATAAATAGTAATATACCAGAGTTCTTTCCATACATCAAGGAACCAAGAAACAGGGAAAGGTGGATAGAATATTCCATTATTCCATTTTGAATGATCCCTAAAGCCCTTTGAATATCGAACCACATCTTAGTAGCATTAGGTGAACATTGATTTGTTACCCATGTTCACAAAAGTAGTTATATTATCCTACTGGATTTGAATGCCTTTATTTATAATAGCACTCAAGGTTAATAGATATTTATATTCTAATAGAAGAAACCAATTGCGTAAATCATAGCAATAAGTCCTTTGTAAGCAAGTATTACCTTCCATGTATCATGGTATATTTTATTTTTTCAATTCACTATAACTTAATGAATAATTTCTATGGTTATTTGAGGTTCTATTAATGTTATTATTCTCAAAAATAAATGTGCACATGAATGAGAAAAATAACTCAAACATAAACAAGAGCTTTATTACATATGATGAAAATATATCAAGATCTCAATATAAAAGTCCCGTTCTAGTTACATGATCTTTAAACCTTGTTGGTAGCATTTCTTTTGTTAAAAATTCAATTATCATTAACTTAATGTTAATGTATTTCATAGTGACTTTATTTTTCTTGATATATTTTTAATGGCTAAATATTTAATGTCGATATGCTTGATTCAACTTCCATTCTTGTGGTTTTTAATAAAAAAATTATAATTGAGATGCCACAATACATCCTTAACAATGCATCTTTAATGGCTCGCTGATATAGTCTACAATTCTAAGCCTAGAGATAAAGTTCTTTAGCCATACATCTATGAAGCCACCTTAAAACAAGACACAAAAACAATCTCCATGGTGGAAATAGTAGTCAATGACTACTTTACGCTCCTTTAAGATATAGCTTTGACAACAAACGTAAAGATGTAACCTTATGTTGATTTTCATGAATAAACACATTTAATGAAATTTGAATCTAAGTAGTCAATTACTTTAAGGTTCTCACTTTGTTAGTACATACCTTTGAGATACTTTATCACATTCTCTAAGGTTCTTTAGTAATTCATATCTAGATTACTCTAATATCTACCTAGCATTCTAATCATAAATGTAATGTCAAGTCTTGTACAAATTTGAGTATAAATAAAACTTTCGATGGCAAAAGCACATAAAATGTTACACATTTATTTATTTTTAATCATTCTTTGAGCACTGATTCAAATTGAATTTGTTATTCTTCACAATAGGTGCTATATTTGGTGAATACTTTATCATCTAAAACTTTTCTAAGAACTTATTGATATAGGTTTCTTGCGATATATACAAAATACATTGAGTTATATCTTTATCAATCTTAATGCTAATGACACAAGATGCCTTACTCATATCTTTCATGTCAAAATTCTTAAAGAGAAACTATTTCACGTCATATAACACCTTTGTATCATTGGTTGCTAGTAATATATCATCCATATATAAAACAAGGAAGCACATTTGCTCCCATTAATCTTATGATATATAAATTGATTTATGATGTTTTCCATAAATCCAAATGGGAAGATGACATCATGAAACTTTTGAGACCATTGGTGAGAGGCCTATTTTGGTCTATCTATAGATTTCTTAAGCTTGCATACCAAGTGCTTACTAGCACTGGAGGAGAATCCTTCAAATTATTTCATATATATCTCTTATTCCAAGTCCCATTAAGGAATGCCATTTTCACACCAATATGATGTAGCTCTAAGGAAAAGTGGGCAACTAATGCCATTACCACAAGGAGGGAATCTTTTTTAAATAAAGGAGAGAAAATTTCTATATAATCGATCCCTTCCTTATCAATGTTGCCTAACAAGTAATAGACCCATTTGCATTCAAAAGCCATAAAGTCATTAAGTAACTCAAGGAGATCTTAAACTCTTTTAACTATCATTGAATCTGTACCTATTTTATGACATTGTGCCATAGTTTAGATTCTTTAAAATTGACGGCTTATGAAAGGTCTCGGGGTCATTTTCAACTCCTACATTGTAGTTGGCCTCTTATTGGTACACAACATGTCACTAGTAATTGCTAATCTCATTATCTTAGTCAATCTTTTTAAAGCATGTTGCTCAATTGGTTGTTTAATAGCTTTTGGTAGCTATTCAACAACCAGATCAATTTCATCATGGTTAATAGCATGTGGAACCTTGAGAATTTGTTTTACAATACCTATTTGCACTTCTGAATAATGGATCATAACCAATCTATTACTTGATATGGACGTTTAAGTATCAAAATGATCATTTCAAAATCTAAGTTTTGAGTTTGATAACTCCTACTAAGTAATTTTCAAGAAATTTTGCATTTCTTGATTTCATAATCCTAGTGCCATAAGATAGATAGTAAAACCTATATTCCTTGAACCTTTTAACATATTCAATAAAGTAGCTACTAATAGTCCTTAGACTTAACTTCTTTCTTAGTGGATTGTAAACCCTTACCTTAAATAGGTATCCTTAAATGTGTATATATCTTAGACTCAGTTTTCAATCTTTCCATAACTCAAATTACATATTTTTAATAGCATTGATTGGAACTCGATTGAGAATATGCATTGCCATTTTAAGGACTTTAGTTTATAAGGAATTAAGAATCTTAGAGTTAATAATATGCTTTACATCATGTCTAATAATGTCCAACTTCTTCTTTTAGATACACTATTTAGGTTCGAAGACCCATATATGGTATATTGGGCAATAATCCTTTACCCGTGAAGAAATCTTACAAATAGACCAAATGCTTATCTATTTTCAGTGTATCTACTATCGTATTCACCACCTTTATCTAATCTCACTATTTAAATTTATTTACCATATTGTTTCTCTAATTTTGCAACCTTAAAAGTATCAAGTGCTTTATTCTTATTGTTAAATAAATAAATATACATATATCGTGATTAATTATTAATAAATATGATAGAGTATTTTTTCCTATTAGAGTCCAAATCCAAACTACAGATATTTGTATATATAATTTGTAATATGGTTGAACTTGGTACCTTTCTTTGGGCTATTAATTTGTTTTCCCTTAACGTAATTTATACATGTGTGAAAGTTAAAGTCAAAAGTATTACATACTCTATTATTTATCAAATTTTTGACCCTTTCTATTGAGATATGATCTAATTTACAGTTTTGCAATATAAAAAAATTTTCATTGTAACACACCTCTTAATTCCTAAGTGAAAGAAAAAGAAAAAAGAAATAGAACAATTCTAGAGAAAAGAGGGGAAGGTAGAATTTTAGAGTCTTAATTTTTTTTTTAAAAAAACCTAGGACCTCATTCTAAATCATATTAGAATCATAAGAGAAGGTTAAAGTAATTTATTTTGGTGGCCAATCATGTTCACAAGGTCAAATCTTAAGGCACTAAGGTCATAAACCCAAGTAACACAAACTCCAAGCCTGATTTGCAACAATAATACAAGTGTCTTGTCTCTAAGTGTATGTACACTAAGGCAAAAATAAGAGAGATACTAAAGATCTAATTTTTGGTTTAAGAGAATCCCTTTTAGGTTTCTCTAGCAAGAGAGTGCTAGCTTGCTATACATATTTTTTTTTTTCTTTTTTGAATAGAGTGCAAATCTCTTTGTCGTCCTTTTTATTAAAGTGTTTCTCTTGTTTTGCCTTGTATTGTCTGTGACCCCTCAAGGTTTATATTTTATTAGTAGTAAGAGTGTAACCTCTTACATTTATAATTAAATCATTAAATTAATCTAATTAATTAGAAACATTTTCAATTCATAAATCACAATCAAATGAATTGAATTAATAAATTAATCTAATTAATTTAATTAAAACTTTTTCTAATTTGTATATCACAATTAAATGACTCTTTGATTCTCATGGATCATGAATAACATCTAGTAATATATCATTACCCCTAATATAATATGAATTTGTTTGCAAATTAATGAACATTTCTTGTTAATATTTAATGTACAATCACATCCTTTTATTACATCATGTTTTTCCATGAATTTGTTTATATATGGATAACATGTAAAACCTTATATTTATGACATGCATATTTTTTTATGATAAATACAATGAGGAAATTAGAAAATCAATTTTTTTTTTTATTTTTCTCTTTCATGTTATGGCCATAAACTTTGTCTAATCTTATTCTTATCAAATGAAACATATCTTTTTTTTTTTTCACTAAGAGTAATAGATTCCAGGCAAGTACACTCACATATCTTTTTGCATGTGATATTATATCCAACAATTATTTTTAGTTTGACTCATTACTAGAATTAAAACCTAATAGCATCAAAATATAATATACAACATACATAAGATATCAATGATCACTCAGGTTAAAGGTAAATTTATTAACTAAAAATAGCAATTGACATGTTAGTAGAAAATATTATTTTAGCTATTCTTGGTAGGTTAGTTTAGTTTACTAATATTTGTTATGAGCACCGACAGACTAACTTTAGTGTCAATTACATAAATGATCTAAGGATAGGTTATCCTCATATGAATGAGCACATCAAGTTATGTGCTAATCTTACTAGATTATAAATGCGTTAAATTATAATCCTCAATTTGAAACTATTTAAGATTTAAGTTTTAATAGGATTATAAGTTTTGTTGAGATTATCAAATTATCACTTATGTTCCTTAGCTCTTAAACTAAGGATAATATCACATTGCTAATAATGTTAATATGATACCACATCTTTATTGATAATAAAACAATAACCGTCAATTATTGCCTTTAGGGCACTTACACTGATGCTATGCTACTAGAAACTCACATTATATTATAAGATGTTTTGTTTTGTAATTGAATTTGGAACAAAAAATTAAAAAAATTGTACCACTTTCAACAAGATCATATTTATAAACTAACTTAAATATATTATTTAAATATTCAAATGAGTATCCAAATGTACAAGTTTTGAAACAAAATCAAATTTTTAAGGAAACTTAGTACATAAAAGGTCCTATCCTAATTCAAGACAAATCTAGTATCTAACTAGTCTACATGTTCTTATGGCTTTTATAGATGAGCTCATCTTGTTTTCATAATAAATGTGTATTGCTCATTGGCCACCAACTTCATTTGTTGTTACTAATATCAACTATGTTAGATTTTGTTACAAAATAATGAAATTGAGTTACTATTTCGTTGGGCCATCATATGTGCACTCTTTCCCACCTTTGATATAAGCTTTCCCTCCTCTTGAATACAGATGGTTAGAAGCTCATTGATTGATCATTTCTCATTTTGTGTGTTGTATGAGATAGTGAAAGATCCATATTATGGTGAAAAGAATTTTAAAATGAAGTGCACAAGGATAGACTTGGATATCTAAACCTCAAGCTTCTTTATTTAAATCGGTATATCCCTCGTATGCATGATGTGATCTTACACACCCTTTATGCTTGTGAGCTTAATTGACAATAACTTGTTTATAACAATGTTTGCTAATGCCCTTCTAAAGAGTCAAACTATTCATCAGTGATCGTTAGTAAATCTTGGACATTGTTATGCTTACCTATAGATCTGTGAAATTAGCAGAATTTTTTTGGCTTTAATATACATCATGCTAAGACAATAAGATCACTTTTAGTACTCATAAAGATTAATTTTAGATCGACTACCAATATCAGTGTACATTGGTGTTTATCTTTCCTAATGGCATAATCTACATCCGTTCATTCTAATTGAAGAAGAATTATCTCCTTATAAACCTTATAGTTATCTCCATTAGCTCTGGGAACATTAAAATCAGAGATATTAATAGGTTGCATTACTCCATGTCAATAATTGAAGCAACTAAGTTTTATATAATATTTTCTACCAATGCAAAATATGTAAATGAAATATGAGCCTAATAACAAATAAAATTATCTATAAGCTGCATTTATTTAATTAGGCCCATGTGTAATTTGATGAAACCAAACAAGAGCCTAGTAATAAATAAACCTAATTGTAGGCTAAGTTTTATTTAATTAGCTTTATTTGCAACGTATGATGAAACTAACAAATTATATTCCTTTCCCTAGTTTTTGTAGGCAAATTAAGATTAACAAAAATTTACTATCCCATCCTTATTGATCATATAAATATGATAAAATTCTTGTGAGATAATAATAATTATATTAAATATGATTAATTACAATTTGATGCCATTTTTTATGTGATCTTAATTTAATACCTAATATATAATTATAGAATAATTAAACGTATTATGGCTAAATATTAATTAAACTAAAATCATATTAATCACATGACATCCTAATCATTATTAAGTGCTTGCATATGACTAATTATATATGCATAAATAAGCATAGCATAATGAGAATTAAACAATTAATCAATTAATTAACTTGACAAAAAGTGAAATTGAATCTTAATCACCAAAAAGAAAAAAAGGAAAAACCAAGGCAAAAACACTAAATTCTAAAGCCAATAATAATTGGAAAGCTCTAACAAATAAAAGTTAAGATCACAAGTGAACTGGGGTTCGGCAATAGGGACAATGGGGATGGGCTTGAAGCCAGGGGAGAAGGCATGTTGAATGGTATTTGTGGGAGCAAGAAAGGCTCATAACCTTCTGCTCTTGTTGGAAATCTTCGAGGCAAACAGCACACACTTCTCTTTCTTTCTTGTATCTGCTCAAACGCAGTAGCCATGACCTGCACCACTTATTGTGCTTCACTTTCCCTTCATTTCCTATAGTATGATTTGTCCTGCATAATTCACAAATCCCACATACATCTTTGGTCATGAAAATCCCAACTCTATCATGTAAAACACTTAACAAGTTGATTTTGTTATGCATGCCTTTGATAAGCTATTATCTAATATTTAGACCTATGAATTAGGCTTGGCTATATTTGGACTAAACTTTGAAGAAAATAAAAAAAATTTGAACTCTAACCAAGCTCAACAAAAAAAAAAAAATCTATTTTAAGGTTAATTATACTCCTCTTTCTTGATAAATTACACTCCCTTCTTCTTCTGAAATTAAAATATACATTATATTAGTATCTCCTACAACAAAAAGATATGTTACAATTACACCAAATTTGACTGAAATGCCCTTCTATTTATTATTTATATAATATAACAAGTATTAGATATGCATTTGATTAATATAAAATAATCACTTTTTAAATTTAGAATAAATTAAATTCATGATTTAAATACAAAATAAATAACATTGAAAGAAATATATTTCCTAATAAATTATATTTTGAATAAAAGAAATCAACATTATCATTGATGGAAGCTAGTTTAATTATTTTTTGACTTCAAGAAAGATCTGTATATATTTTTATAGTAGAGGAGATGAATGTATAATTTGAGTATTTCAAAAAGGGAAGAAAATTTATTTATCTTTAATTTTAAATATAATTCTAAATTTTTTAAAAAGAAAGTCAATAGTTTATAAAATACTATGCACTTTTAAATATTATGCATATAATTTAAAAATATTTATATATTTGGACTGACCAAACTTAGGTCCATTTTTACATCAGAGCCCCAAGTTTGAACTCAGCTAAATTTCAAATTTTTTAAAACTAAATACTAAAGAATAAAATATTTAATATGAATGTTACTCAAATAACATGCATTTTATTTAAATTTAAGTTTGAATTTAGCTCAAATTCAATCTGATTTCAAATAAAAAGATCAAATTTAATTTGGATCTCAAATTCGAAGCTTTTCCAAGCTGGGTTTCATCAAAACGGGCGGCCTCCTGGTCCCCAGATCAAATGCATCGACAGATGAGATATCACCCCATCATCACTTTCAAACAAAAATGGGGTTTTGTCATGACATTTGTGCATTCATGACTAATACAAAAAATGAATTGAAGCTGCAGCTATTGATGCTCTACATGACTTTCTTTACCTCTGCTTCCAAATTGAAGTGGTGAAAAAGGAACCAATATCTTCTATTAAACCTAAATATTTATATATTTTAATTAAAAAAATTTAAATGGAGAATATTTTAATAAAAAATGTAAAATTAAATTAAAAATATAAGATAATTTTTTGTTTTAGAAGAGATTTATATATTTTTTTTAAAAGTAAAAAATTTATATAATTTCAATTCGAGAGAAGTTTGGGTAATTTACTAAAAAAAAAAGTGTGAATCTACTATGAATATTTTCTACGTTTTAACAAAATTTGTAGAATTTCCGGGCATACAATTTTTTTTTTTCCTTTGATGTTTCCACCATAACAAGGGACAGACATCTCAACGCTGGACAAAAATACCCACTTTTCCATGTTGTTCTTTTTCTTTTGTAGTTATATCCTTCATACAAGATTACCAGTCAAAAGAAAATTCAAAACTTGGGCATAAAGAACTTAAAAGTTCTACATCACAGGTCTTTGATATTGAAAGTTCAGTCCTTGAACCAATTACTTAAGGAGTTATACATACCTGAAAGTGGAAGCGAAGTGGCCAAGCTTCTTTTGGAGACGTTGCCTAGCCCTAAGAACAGTTTCGTCCATGGCAGGAGCTCCAAGTGAAAGCCATGGCGGCTCCTCAAGGCTCAGAGAATGACCCCTTGAATAGGTATTCTGATGCGTGTGGTAATTATGGTGTTGCTCCCTCTTCCTTGAAGGCACCCCCACCCCAGGCAACCTACCAGCCATTAACAAGATAGACGCTCTTTTCCTACTATTTCATCCTCATCACAAACTTAATAATAGACCTGACCCACCAAACTAAGCCCCCCGCTTAGGTACGTATGGTTGTGTGGTGGATTGGCGTGTCTCTTGTTTGGCTCACAAGCTAGTTAGTTTAATTTTATCTTTTATTTTAGAATAAATTATATAGATTTTCTTTGAATTTTTTTAAAATTACATAGATTTCTCTTAAAACAAAAATTATCTTATATTTTATTCCAATTTCAATTTTTTTTACTGAAATATTCTTTAATAATTTTTTTAAGTTTTTAAATTTTAAATGAGGGTATTTTGGTTAAAAGAAATTTAAAATTTTGGTTACCAAATTTTAAAATGAACTAAAGTGTAGAATAATTTTTATTTCAAAAGAAATCTATGTATATTTTGAAAATAAAAAAATTTGTGTAATTTTAACAAAATTGAAGAAAGATTTATGTAATTTGCTTTTTTTTTTCCTAATAATGAGAGTATTTTTTTAATTTTATTTACATTAAATTTTTATCTTAAACAGTTTCAAGAGTGCATTTTTTCACATATATTTAAAATTCATGAATGGCAAAACCCACATAAAAATCTCAAAGCACAGTAAAGCCAATTCTTTGCCAAAATACTAGGAGACAATATGGTTGTAAGCACATAAACTATGACTTACGATTGAATCTTAAAGCTGAGTAATACCAAACGCTGGTTGACAATATATTCGTAAACAATATAAAAATTGTCTGTGCCTAATACTTTTTCTAATGAAGTTGCTTGATTATTTGGCCGTATATCTAATGAAAATGAAAATTGCAAAGCTGAAATCTGTAGAGCAATATTGAATTGAATGTTAAAAATTCCACGCTCAGATCAGTCTGATAATGAACAAGAATCAACAAGAAGTGAATTGTGATGCATTGGTAATGTAAGAGAGAACAGCAATCTAGCCAATCAACTAACAGCAAAAAGTTTATTGACTCTCAAAAATGTGAAAAATAAGTAAAACCAAAGCAAGCAAAACAGAGGACGAACGAACCTACAGAAAACTACTTGAATAGACTAACTATCTTACCCATACCATATTTTGATTTTCAAGATGCATGATAAATCCTAAAATAACAAATTGTGCTCCAACTCTAGAGAAAGTTAATTGATTGCAGAGAACGCATATATTATACAATAGAATTCTAGAGAGAAAATGATTCAGACATGAAAATAATCGAACTAGAATTAGGGTAGAATTAAGCAATTAATCAGAACTAACATAAATTCAAATATTAATTGGAGTAGATTGCAAAATAATGTTGTTCCACCAAAATTACATATGAAGATATAGAACTAACCAAAAAAAGAAGAAGAAGAAGAAGAAGAAGAGGCTAGCTGATGTTCTAGTAATTTTCTTACTTCCCAACCTCTTCCTTTGTCTAACTTTTCATTATTATCTTTAACTTTCATATGTGAAGCTGAAATTGATTAATGAACCACAATAGTGACCGCCAACTATTATACCTTAATTTGAATGATAGAATCTTTCAATTATAAAAAGAATAAGACAGGACTATTAACATATTGTAACAGAAGGGGAAATATCATATCTACCAAAAACAATTATGGATTGCCATGGATGTTGTCCCGCATCAAGCTTACATTATAGTCCTTTAATTTACTTCAAGATAATAATACATTATGACCATACGATTGGGAGGAAGATAAGTGATAAGGAAGATAAATTTATGCTTAGAAAACATTGTAAGGATGTTAAGTGATAAAATCGGCAAGAATGCTATGTTTTGAAATAAGAAATAAATCACGTTGTTCAAAATTTAAATTCATAATCAAAATATGCAAGGTAGCATTGTATCAAAACCATTACAAATGGTCATGGAGTATTATGAATATATGTAGTGATATTAGTTGCAAGTGTAAAAGGAGAAACACTCAATTACACATGAAATCATTTGGTATTTTACATGGATTTGTAATTAAAAAAAATGCCAATACAAAAAGGTGTTACAAAATAAAAACTACTCAAAGGAACACATTTTCCCAAAAAATAGAACTCCTATGGATATTAAATTGCAATACAGGAAAAAAAACTAATATGCACTTCTTTATATTTTTATTGTTAAGTTTCTCAATTAAAATATGATAAATGTATAATTTTTTAATAATAACATGATAATAGTGTATGACTTTTGCAAATAAATGTAAAATGTTTCAATTAAATTATATATTTATCATGTTTTAATTAAAAAAAACATATGCTTTTTATATTTTAATTGAAAAATTCAATAATGAAGAGATAAAGAATTATATCTAAATTTAATCTTTTAAAAGTTTAATAGTGTTACCCATACATAAAGAATGCAAGAAACTAAAAATTCTTCTAGTCTTATGAGTTAGTCATTTCCTAATAGGTCTAAAGGGAGTGTTTTCTTAGAGGATGAAAATGTTATTATTGGTATTGCAAACATTACATATAGTTGGAATTGATTATCATGCTAGACAATAAAGAGGATAGATGCATAGTTAAGTATGTTGAAGAATAATAATAAATATTAATATTGCATGCAATGAAGTAAAAGAAAAATGAGAAGAAAGAAAGCAAGGTAAATCTTACTAGCCTTAGCCTTGCCGAAAAGCTTCTTTTCTTATTATAAGCACTTTAATGAGTTAATATAATTTCATCTTCAAGATCCTACACAATTAAGTTTGGTCGATCTTCGGGTCTAAGGGATAACTGATTAACCAAGCGTTGTACTTCAAACCAACCAGGATTGCACATAAAAGCTATGAACAAATTTGGGTATTCAACCTACTTACAAATGGCCATAGCATCTTGATACTTCTTGATCATGTATCTAACACTTCCGTTAAAGCTAGATGGCAATATGACTTGTTTTCCAATAGATTCTTTGTCCCCTCGAAAGATAGCATCAATTAACGCGTTATACATCTCCACTCTTAACTTGATTTTGATGTCACTACGATCTTGGAGTCCAAAAGATAAAAATTCTCTAATGGTGACCTTTTTTTTTTTCTTTTTAAAGAATTTGTAATAGACATATCACTAGGAGGAACAGCATTCCTATACCCATCCCCTCCACAGGGAAACAATACAGGATACCGTGAGGGTATATAAGATGGATGCAATTCACTAATGCGTTGAAACTATCCACATTGTGTTTACACAATAATATCTCTCCAAAGGTATAATGAATCAAAGTCACCAACAATGAGAGCAGCAACCTCAGAAGCAGCGGGCAAGACGTATGCTCTAACATCTTTATATCTATTATGAACAAGGCGCAATTTTACATCTCCCCAATCTTCTGCAGGAAATTTATCACCAGCCATTTTAAAACTTTTCACAAAGGGATTATAATTACCTAAAACGCCTTTTATTTGTTCCATAATAGTAGGATCCAATTCACCAAGGTGGTTGCGAGACCTGTAAAATTAATAATAATTAATAGGTTATAATTTTTAATGAGTCAATAAATAAAATGGAAAGTGGAACAGATTTCTATTGAAATCATATTACCTAACACCATACATTCTATTTCGGACTTCATTGAATGTGTCATATATGTAAAGTTGTGCGAACTTTGGGGGGTGAACCTTCAATCGGTAGCCAACTATCAATACAATGATAATTTTGACCATTTGTATTGACGGTTATTACCTAACGCCATACATATTATCTAACACCATACATTCTATAAGTTCAATTTTCTGCCATATTTTATTGACGGTTATTCTTTTTCTTGTATTAGTTCAGTGTTTGATACTTTGGTTGTTGTTTTTACGTGTATAGTATACAAGAATATAACAGAATGGAAACATATTGCGTATAAGTTGAATTAGGTTGTACTGACACGTTATAGAGTGTCCAAAACATGATCAGACTCGAAAGTTTAAACCCTTATTTTACCAATATAAAACATCTACTTTAGGCTCCACATTTACTTGAAAGTTCACTGTAGAAGAGTTTGAGGATGTTATAGTGTTGCAGGTTTGGAAACAGGGACATATTTCAAATATCTTCATGTATTTCTAGTGGATTTTAAATTTCAAGTTTTTCATGCCTTTGTCTATAGTCTCATATCATGCGTTCATGCTGTTTGATGTTCATCTTCAGTTGGCTTCCGTCTTGGTTACTTGTGGGACAAATATTAATGTGATCAAGTGAAGTATATTAGGAAGCCTTTCACATGCAGATGATATATCACTTGTCCAGGCGTTATACATCTGTATAACACATACCCAGATGTCTTTTGTCCAGGAATAATATGTTTAGAAATGCTATTATATTTGTTATGATATCCAAAAGAATTAAGACAGAAGTATAATATTGGAAATCATACAAAATTTTCAGTATTGTAATTTATTCATGTTGAATTTCCAACCTCTCAAACATTTTGGAAACCAATATTTTTGGACAGTATGAGATACTTAAAAATGGTGGTTCTAGAAATGATACAGTTAAAGGAAAAGGCAACCTTTTAGGTTACGGACACAGTTGGGTACTATTAGTGAAATATTAAAAATTATATTTGTATGTGTGTGAAAAATAATATAGTATTAGATTAAATAAAATAATAATTATGTAACATATATTCATTCATTATACAAGTATAAAAATTTTAAAAATTAAATGTTCAAGCATGTTGTAGAGCCAATTTGATGTGTTTTGATACATTTAAGGGATTTTTTTTAACATATTATCACAGTTAAAAATTTTTTTGGCATTTGAGACATTTATATATGTTTGAAATGGCTCAAAAAACATTTGGACTCATGCCTAAACATTTCAGCTAGGAAAGTTGAGAAAAAAGGAAAAGAGAGAGAGAGAGAGAGAGAGAGAGAGAGAGAGAGAGAGAGAGAGAGAGAAAAGATATAGGTCCGTGTACAAGATGTGGGAGAGTTTCCAAACATGTCAGATATGGGTATTGCTAAAAGAATTGCTGTATCAGTTCTTAATAACTAACAAGTATATGGTATTTCCATCCTCACCTATATTCATACAACAAACACATGAATTTGACATATATTTGCAGGGTTGGTGTCTTAAGTTTGATCAATTCCCATCCCTACTTATGTTTTTTGTATAACAAATATGTACCAAATTAATGCTTTATAGAGTTATATAAGATATTGATGGAAACTAAGATAGAATGGGATGTAGTCTCACACTGAGTAATATAAGTTGCTTAATGAGGCATTTAAGTAGGGTAGTTCTTTTATTTCAATAGTTAACTTTTAGGGGTGAGTTTCTCACCCACCCATCAATTGGTATTAGATTTGGTACTTGACAATTCCGGAAAGAGCTACTTGCAGAGGCTTTTGAGTGGTGAAAGGCAGAGAGGAGTGTCGTAGAATGTAGTGGCTAGGATGTCAACTTTTCAATAGTAGCTAATTGATAAAGACTAAGGTAACATGTGATGTCAAAATCCTATATTGAGTAATATGAGTTGCTCAATAAGATACTAAAGTAGGGTGATTCTCTTACTTCAGTAGCTAACTTTTAGGGGAGAATTTCCCACCTCAATTGGGTGCCCATCAATTGATGGAGATTAAGATAGTATAAGATGTTAAAGTCTCATATCAAGTACTATAAGTTGCTCAATGAGGTATTTAAGTAGAGTAGCTCTCCTACTCCAATAGCTAATTTTTAAGAGAAGGTTCCCCACTTTAATTAGGTTCCCATTAATTTAAATTTAAAATCCTAATAAGGAAAGGTTTTGCTTAGATTACAGTATAAGTTGATGAAGGAAATTTGTAGAAAACAAAGAAGAAAACACTCCCATTGGCATTAAAGAGGCTAGTGACTTTCCTAGCCATTTTCACCAAAATCTTTGTTACCCTCTCCCTTTTTTCAGATCCCGCTAAATCCTTTCTAACCGTTTTCCACTCTTTCTCTCAAACACCACCTGACCCATGTGTGTTAGTTATTGTTACCAATTTCCTTATTTGCCTTTTTGTCCAGCTCACCCTTATCTATTGCCTTTCCTCTCTTTCTTCTCTCTTACATCCTTAATTAACACCCCAGAATTTATTAAGGTATTAATTATGGATTTGGGTTAATTAAGAATAATTAATATGGGATAATTGGGCAAGTTAAGTGAATGAAAATTTTAAAGAGATAAATTATTAATATGAGTTTGAAATTTAATTGAGTTATAAACTCTATCTAGACCTAAATTAAATTAAGTAGACCAAGATTAAGAACTAATAGGGGGCCCAATCTGATTTAAGGAATTAGAGACCCAAGACCCAACTTGCACAAGCTTTTATAAATGGCCCAATAATCCTTGTACAAACCCAAATTAATTGAATCTTTCAAACTTGGTTTGGCCCAATTAAATTTTTACAGCCCAACACATGAAAGCTGGCCCAACAAGGTTTAAATCTGAAACCCATTTAGTATTGGATCTTTAGATCAGCCCATGACCCACATTAGATCCAACTTAAACCCATCTAAAACCCTAAACACTCCAGCCCCTCCACATTTTTCTGAAACACAAACACACTATTCATTTTTGGAGGTTTGAAGGGAGGCTAAGGTTTGGGGTAAGAAATCCATCATTTTTCACTTTTAAGTTCAAAATCAGTTAAGGTACTTGTTATATAATTTAATCCCCTTCTCTTTCTCTTCATTTTGGCTCAATTAGTTTTTTATTTGGAGCATTTTCACCATACCCAAATTCTAAAATGTGGTTGTTTGGTATTTTCTTAGAGGATTTTTGGAGGTAGAAGCTAGGAAGGATATTGGGTAAGTGTATATTTTCCATTTTAATGTATTATCTGTTGGTTTAGGATCCTCATGGTTGATTTGTAGTATGGGTATTAATTATGTATGAATTTGCTTAGGAATTAGGGTGATATATTGAAGTTTCTGGTAGAGGACATATTCAATCTGAATTTGGGGATTTGTAGTGGCTGGGTAAGCGTCTTCTGGGTAGCCATTAGTATTTTAATTCCTTGGGTATTTGTTGTTATTGTACATTATGATTTAAAGTAGTAATATTCTTATGTTATGATTATAGGGATATTTTGACACTGCTGGTGGCTTTTCAATTGTCTACAAAGTGATATAACTGGGGTTTATGTTAATTCCATGCATATGTTCTGTTTTAATTTTGTATTTGCTGCATGATTATGATTTTGATACTAAATGAATTGGTTAGCTATCTGTTATGTGTGATTGGATCTTGTGAGTCTATGGTGGAGTTTTGGTGTGATTGCCACCCGTGCATGCGCTTTGATCAGGCACCGGGTTATGATCAGACCCCAGATGTATTGAGCTCTGGTTGTGCTCAATGGGGAGTAGGTATCGTGGATGGGCCTCTCCCGGTGTTAATAGCCTTTAACATGTGGAATTGTGATTGTTAGTATGGGATAGTAATCATAGATTGCCTAATTGTTCATTTACTAATATGACTAGTATGTGTGACGACCTCATCTTCTAATCATTGTAATTATGGTTAAATACACGATTAATGCTTAATGATCAAGATTTAAAGTTAAATACATTGCGAAAATTATAGGAAATTTGGACCTCGATAATATTAGCTTCATTAACTACACAACCACAAATATGAGAATGCATAAGAGAAATTGTACTATCATGAGGGGTTTGTGATTCATCCATCCATCAATTTCAACACACAAAAATCTCCTACAAGTGTTCCTATATTATTTCTTAGCATTACCATTGAAGAAACTGGGGTTTTTAAGCTAAAGGTAAGAGTTTGGAAATCTCTGTCACGACTTGAAACTCTCCCGTCGTAGCTAAGTTAGGTACTGGAGCTCGAAAACTAAGTTTTTCACTTTGCGCTGTGACTAAGTTACTCTCAGGAATCCTACTGGGCAACTTATGTGAAATTTTGCTGCGGCAACCATTGCCGCTGCAAACCTATGTGGCGTCGCGGCAGAAATGCCTCCTGGAGTTACTGTTCGAAGTCCTACGATTCTTGCCTCGGCGAAATACACTTGCGCCGCGGCGAGGCTTGCTACTGGACACTCCTTACCTAGTTTCCTCGATTTATGTTGCGGTGGTACATGTTGCACCGCAGTGAGGTTTCTCTTTACCACCTTCCTGGGTGATTTTTTTCACTTTGAGCCGAGACACTCCTCGCCACTGTCACTCTCCAGGTTATGGCGAGGCCTTCCTAGCTGCAGCGTGACTCCCTTCTATAATTATATCTCCCAAATTACATCCCATGCATTCCAATTCTCTTCCTAGGAACACCTTAGGACTATTTCCTCTCATTTTATACGACTCTAATGATATTTATCCACCTTATTCACTCAACTATTTTACCATTACTAATTTAAAACTTAAGTACTAATTCCCACTCGTCCATCTACCATATGTCAATAAATTCATGGATTAATGACAGTAAGAATTTCATAAGCTACTAACAATTATTATTCAAATACATATATATATATATATATATTCTATGAGAGATTTCCTATATCACTAGCTCAAGTCTACATCCAATGTGTCATATAATTATAGTGCCCAAGTGGTAAATCATGTCATAAGCTCAACGGGGTTTACAGCAGATATCATAAATTCATACATCCAATACCAAACTAAAGTAAGGCCTACTACTTAATAAATACATACTATATTATCAAAATACAGACTCCTACACTTGGCAACATAATTACATGATGATGCTATACAAAAAGAATACAAAATTTAGCATCTATTCTAGTTAAACCAATCTAAGTGTAGCTTTCTCCTCACATGGTTGGAGCTCATGGATTTTCATCCACTTGCTTCCCCTTATCTTTACCCGAGAGCTTTCACCTGAAAGTATGATCCCATGAAATGGGGTGAGTGCGAATCTCAATAACCAAGAAAATTTCCATTCATATAATCTAATTTAATAAACATACATGCATGAATTAAAATTAGCATCAGAATCATATCAGTCATATCAGCAAAGGAAATGGTTAGGCTACTATGATTACTATCCCATACTAGCAATTATATTTTCACATGTTAAAGGCCAATAACACCGAGAGAGGCCTGTCCACAGCACCCACTCCCCAATGAGCACAACCAGGGCTCAGTGCATTTGGGGTCTGATCATAACCTGATACTTGATCGAAGCATATGCACGGGTGGCAGCCACATCACAATTCCACCATAGACTCATAAGGTCCAAACACAATACAATAAATAGCCAACCAATTCATTTAGTATTTCAAATTATTCATGTATAACAAATATGAAATTAAAGTAGATATATGTATGAAATTAATATAGTCCCGGTTACCTCACTTGTAACTGATCTTCTAAGAACCAATTGAATGTTACTTCAGCCTATGGATACAAAACCAAGCCATTACTATCCCTAATTACAGTTTATATCAGCAAACCCATTACTCAAGGAGTTAAGCTACATAGAACTACTCCAAAACACTTACCCAATCATCAACAGTCTCAAATTTTGGATTTTGCCTTCCCTAGACCAAAAACACCAAAATATCACTCCAAATCATAGGAAAATTCGTACAAAATTGAGGCCCATACTATAAGTATGCTATAGGGGTCTTAAACCAGTAGGAAATACATCAAAATGAAGAGTTTATACTTACCTAATATCCCTCCTAATCTCTATCTCCGAAAATCCTCTAAGAAAATACCAAACAAACACATTTCAGATTTTTGGTATAGTGAAAATGCTCTAAATGAAATGCTAATTGGGTCAAATTGAAGAGGAAGAGGAGATGATTAAGTTATAAAGCTATTACCTTGGCTGAATCTTACTTTAGAAGTGGGAAATGGTAGTTTCCTTGCTAAGAACCCTAGCCTCCCTTCAAACCTCCAAAAATGAGTTGTATGTTTTGTGTTTCTACATAAGGGAGGGGAAAGGCTGAATATGTTTAGGGTTTTGGATGGGTTTGGGCTGACCCAATGGCCCAAGTCCATATGGGTTCAGACTTTGAGTAGAACTGGGCTGAGTTTTAATTTATTGGACCAATTTCAACAATTCAGACTTTTAGTTAGGTTTGATCAAGTTTTCAAGGGCTTATTTAGTTTGGGTTTGTATAAGGGTTGTTGGGCCAATTATAAGAGCTTATGCAAGTTGGGTATTGAGTTTCTAATTCATTAAATTAAATTGAGCTATCACTAGGTGCTCTCTCTTGGGCTAAGTCTCTAACCATGGCCTACTTAATTTAGTGAGCCTAAATGGGGTTTCTAACTCAATTAAATCTCAAACTCATATTAATAATTTATCTCTCTAAAATTTTAATTTACTTAACTTACCTAATCATTCTATATTAATTATTCTTAATTAACCCAAATCTATGGTTAACACCTTAATTAATTTTTAGGGTGTTACAGTATGCTTTCTGATACTTATGTGAAATCATACATATATGTTGATTAAATTAGAATATATGAATGGAATTTGCCTTAGTTACTGAGATTTGCATTTCACCCCGTTTCATGGGATTATACTTTCAAGTGAAAGCCTTTCGGGTAAGGACAAGGGGAAGCAAATGGATAAAAATCCATGAGCTCTAGCCATGTGTGGAGGAAGCTACACTTGGGCTAATCTGAGTAGAGTAGATACAATTTTGTTAATATTTTATATAGCATCATCATGTAATCATATTGCCAAGTGTAGGCGTTTATATTTTGATTAGTTGGAATGTATCTATTAAATAGTTAAGTCTCATTATAACTTGGTATTGGATGTATGAACTATTAGTATTTGATGTATGAACTTTGTTGAATTCATGATATTGTCTACTATTGGAAATGTCATCATGGGATATATTAAATTGTTAATTTGAATCAGTGATGTATGGAATCTCTAATGGATTATGTATTGAATGATAATGGTTGATAGTTCATGAACTCTTACTGTTATTACTCTATGGACTTGTTGATAAAGGGTAGTTGGAGAAGTAGAGATTAACATTTAAATCTTGAACTAGTAACGATAGATAAGCTGGATAAATTAGGCTAATGAAAGCTATTGGAGCCCCACAATTAAGGTAGAGTGGCCCTAGGGTGTCATTGGAGGGAGAGTGGAGAGTATGAGACAAAATTTTATGAATGGTAGGATTAGAAGGCATTTCGCTGCGGCTAAAATATTATTAGCCACGGCCAATAAAAGTGAAGTTGCCTAGGGAGAGTACCAGAGAGTAATTCGCTGCGGCGAAAGGTGGAATTAGTAGCGGTGAAATGTGAGAGGCCAAACTAGGAGTCGTCCAGAGGGTAACTTGCCAGGACTAAATGGGAATTAACCGCGGTGAACTTTTATGAAATTGTATCAAGCATTCCAGAGAGGAATTAGACGTGGCAAAAGGGAGAATTGGTTGCGGCCAATAGTGAAAGGCGAGCGAGGTAGGTTCCAAGAGGCTAACTCGTCGTGGCGCCATGTAGGTTAGCCCGGCAAAACATGCAAAGATAAAGAGTGAACCTGAGAGTAATTGGCTATGGCGCAAAGATATTTAGCTGCAGCTAACGGTCCCAAACTCTCATTCTAACCTAGAAAACTTAGTTCTTCCTCTAGTAACCTCAAGGGATGACTTAGAAACATTAGTGGAAGATTCTTGCGAGTTAGAATTAATGGGTAATAGAATCAAAAGCTTATAAATAAGTATTTGTTTCCCTTGTGTACATGAATGCTTGTAATTATTTGGTTGATGACCATAATAACATTAAGGTTCAAATTTTCCTACATTTTCCGGATGTAATTAGTTGTAATATCTTGTAACCCTGATTTATAGTTATTAATAATGTATTTTACTTTAATTACAATAATTAGAAGTTAGGGTTGTTATACTTCACCTTCTAGGCCCACTAATAATGGGGCCATCATTTCTTCACCATTCAGTTTCACCTTGTCTTCAAGGTGGAAATTAGGGAATTGCAGCTTGAAAATATCAAATTTTTCCTATGTATTTTCAAATTCTAGTAATCCCCTCCATTTGATTAGCACACCCACTTGTCTATTGGTTAACTTATACACTTTTCTAACCTATTTTAACTGTACCTTCAATTCCATGTCTTCTATAAGGGAGGGAGGAATTTCTTGGACTTAAGTTGCCAATTACAGGGCTTGTTTTTTTTGTGAAACATGGAATATACAGTGTATTATCGATGTCTTGGGCAAATCCATCAATATGCTACTGTTCCTAAGTTCTCCACCACTTTGTAAGATTCATAGAATATAGGGGACAACTTCTCATTCTGTTTTTTAGCCAAAGCCTTCAACTTATAGAGCCTCAGCTTGAGATGCACCAGATCTCCTACCTCAAAATTCACTTCCTTTGTCCTCCTGTTATTAGCATACTCCTTCATATATGCTTGGGCCTTTTCAAGCTACTCTTTTAATTATGTTAAAATGACATTTCTCTCCCTTAAGTTCATATTGACCTCTTCAACAGTTGAAGTATAGTCATCCCACTTAAAAATGCTAGGTGGTTCTCTCCCATATAAAGCTTTGAAAGGTGTCATGCTCGTTAAATGATTATAGCTAGTGTTAAACCAATATTCCATCCAAGACAACCATATCCACTATAATTTTGGTTTATCATCCCAAAACAATGCAAATAAGTTTCTAAACTCTTATTAGCCACCTTTGTTTGCCCATCCATTTTTGAGTGATACCTTGAATTATCATTTAATAAAGTACCAGCCATCTTAAATAACTCTTACCAAAATTGGCTAATAACAATTTAAGCTCAATCTATAACGATTGACCTTGTGGCATGGAACTCAGTTTTGGTACTCAATACTAGTAAAAGAACACAATTCTATTCAGTTTTATTTCTTGGTTTTGTAGTTACAAGCAAACGATTTATAAATGTTGGAGTTGTTATCAACTACTAATAAACTTAACCACTCTCATTGAATACTAATACATGTAAAAAAACTTACCAGCAAAATATTAAGCAACGAAAATATCTCTCTATACTCCTTAATTATTATGTATTAATTATTCCCTCTTAAGAAAACATCCTTGACCTCAGAGATGGGTGGACATAGTAGTATCAAAGTATGGAAACTGTTGTCAAATGGTTGGCAGAGATTCGCATGTGGCATCCTCTATGTTAGTATGTTTCCACTGAATTATAACTCAAAGTCAACGGTAAGTTGTGTTTTTTAACAATTTTTCTTGCTAAGATAGCTTCAGGTCCCATTGAGAAATGACTTTCTTTTGTCATAGTGGGTAAGATGGTGCTGGCGAGCACAAATTCTCCTTTTGTCTCTTTGATAAAGAGACATAAAAGACCAGACGAATATGGGTAGTAGGGGGAAGTTCTAACTAATAGGCCATTGGACCCACCCTTTGGAGCACCTTATAAGGTCTAAAATATTTGGCAGCCAACTTGTGAAGGGCAGAATTATTAATGGTATTGCATCTAAAAAGATGGAGTTCTAGGTAAATGAAATCACCAACCTTAAAAACCTTCTCACTCTTATGTTTGTTAGAAAGTTAATGCATTCTATTTTGAACTCCCTCCAAATGATATTTGAGTAGCTGTCTATTCATCTTTCACTCCTTTAAACTTCTATCCATAATTACATTGTTACTTTTCCTAGCCAAATAAGGTTAGTGAGTGGGAGGAGCAACACCATAGACAACCTTAAAAGGTGACATTCCTATAGCTGAATGATAGGATGTGTTGTACCATAATTCAATAAGAGATAGCCACTTAGTCCATTCCTTCAGAAGGTACCCTTCATACACCACAAATAACACCCCAAACTTCTATTCAAAACCTTGGTCTGGCCAACAGTTTAAGGACAGTAAGCCACAAAGTACAACAACTTAACCTTGTTGATCTTGAATAGAGCCTTCTAAAAATTCTCACAAAAAATAGGATCACAATCTATAACAATTAATCAAGGAAAGCCATGCAATTTTACTACATTATCAAGGAAAGTTTGAGCCATATCCATGGCTATAAAAGGGTGATGTAGTGTTATAAAATGCACAGTTTTAGTAAGCTAATTTATCATCACAAAGATTACTGACTTATGATAAGATTTAGGAAGACCAACAATGAAGCCCATATTAATGTTAGACCATAATTGAGATGGAATTGGCAAAGGTCATAATAATCTCAGGGAGGCAATTGGTTCATGCTTAAATTGCTGGCATGTTTGACATGCATCTATAAACTTTCTCACATCTTTAGACATTCCCTTCCTATAAAACACTATTGCCAGCCACTTATAGGTAAGAACAATACCTGAGTGCCCCCTAATGGATCGCTATGGAATTGATAAAGTAGTTGTCTCCTTAGGAAAGGGTTATTGCCTACAACCAACTTGCCATTCTTTTTCAAGAGCTAATGATCCTAACTAAACTTAGGATTAGAGTTAACATCAAACTCTAACTCGGCAATTAAAGCTCTTAGCTTACCATTCTTTGACCAAAAAGCCTTGATCTTCTCATTTAAACTTAAGGTGATAGAAATTATGGCATGACAGGAGGTAGCCGTGGCTGAAGCCTTAGAAAACTAATGGAATAATGCATCAACCATTGTATTGTCTCGTCCCTTTCTATACACAATATCATATTCAAGGCCCCATAACTTATTAACCCATTTAAACTATTCTAGTGAGATGCCTTTTTGCTCCAACAAATGCTTTAGTGAAAGATGATATGTCATAATAGTAAAAGGCCTCTCATAAAGATATTGATGCCGATGCTTAATGCCAGTTAACTCTTTTTCATATGTTGATAGATGACGTTTGTGAAGGGATAAAGCCTTGCATAGAAATGCAATAGGATGCCTTTTTTAGGATAGGATAGCTCCAAACCTGATGTTAAAAGTGTCCATTTCCATTGAGAAAAAGGCTAAAAATTCAAGTAAAACAAATACTAAGGTGAAAGCCATAGCTATTTTAAGTTGTTCGAAAGCCTTTTATGGCTCATCATTCTAAACAAAAGCTCCCTTCTTTAGTAAATTTGTTAGTAGCTTACTAATATAGTTATAGTTCCTTACAAACCGATGGTAATAACCTGTAAGGTCAAAGAATCCTCTGAGATTATATAGTAGAAAGGGTAAGCCATGCTACCATTTCTTTAACCTTCTTACAATCCACAGAGACCCATTTGGTAGAAATGATGTGGCCCAAATAGTCAATTTGTATGGCTCCAAAGGTGCATTTACTTTTCTTTGCAAAGAGGCAGCGTTATCTTAATAAACTCAATGTACTTTTAAGATGCTGAAGGTGTAATTCCCATGAACTGCTATATACCAACATATCATCAAAGAAGACTAAAATAAATTTTCAGAGTAAAGGCTTAAAAATAGTGTTTATTAAACCTTGAAATATAGCAAGGGTATTGGTTAGCCTAAAAGACATAACCGAGGATTCATATAGCCCTTTATGAGTCCTGAAAGTAGTCTTATGAATATCTTTAAGATCTGTATGAATTTGATGATATCCTGCACATAAATCCAATATAGAAAAGTACTTGGAGCCTTTTAACTCATTTATGAGCTCTTTTACTATAGGAATAGGAAACTTGTTTTTCACTGTTTAAGCATTAAGCCTTCTATAGTCAATATAAAATCTCCATAAGTTGTCTTTTTTCTTGACTAGCACCACAAGAAAGACAAAAGCACTATTACTTGGCCTTATTATCTCATTGGCTAACATTTCCCTTACCAATACTTCCATAGCATCCTTCTGAATAGGCCTATAATAATAGAGTCATAAACTTATTGGTGTCTCCTTCATAAGAGTAATTTTATGATCAAAATCTCTTAAAGGCAACAAGGACATAAGTTCCCTAAATGCATCAACAAATTCCTCCAATAAGATAGCTAAGATTGCTATCCTACCTTTGTCAATGCATAATCACTGCTTGTGCTTAAAATGGATATATCTTGGCTCTCTTTGGTACTTCATTTGGATAAAGTAGACATGTTCCCCTCTTAATAGGTGTTTCTCTTGTATCTCCTTATCGTGTAGTAGCAACCGAGGTGATGATCAATTCCATGCAACTTACAAGATCTTCTTTCAAGCTCAAAATGCATAAACTGATCCTTTAAGTTCCATACAATATTGTCAAAGGTAGCTAACCATTTCACTCTTAAAATTATATCAAAGCACAATAAATTCATCACCATAAAATTTATTTAAAAAAGGAATTTCCCCCCATGCTCCACTATAGGCCTTTGCAGATAGCTTTCACTAGAATCTAATAACTATTTACCACTAAAACAATAGTACTAGCTATCTTCTATGGTTTTAGCTTAGGTCTCTTGACTAAAGGAGTATCCATAAAATTGTAAATGCTACCCATATCGAAGAGCAACAATATGCAATGATTCTTAACCTTTCCTTGCACTTTCATAATAGTATATTCTTTTGAATCCAAAATTGACCTAATAATAGCATTCAATGAAATCCTCCGATGCATTTCTATTGATATCCCTGTGTGGTCAGCATCATCACGTTCTCTATCAATCTCCATTTTGTCTTCATGTTCTATGTCCTCCACCATTAACATGTAAAGCTAGGAGTTCTTACATTTATAATCAAAGCTGAACTTTTTTGGACACCAATAGCATAGCCTATTCTTCTTTGTACATTTCTTTTTTAATCAATTGTTTAATAGGTTTCTCCATGGTGTTAACTAGCTCTGGGGTGGAAAAATTGGAGGAGTAGGAAGAGGCATTTCTTATAGTGGAGGCCTTTAGAAGGGATGGGATTGAAGAGTTCATGTAAGAGGGAAAATTGGTGTAGGTTTGAGTATTGGTAGCAAGATGTGTTGATACTGTAGGCTTCCTCTGATTTTGAAGCTACTGATTCTGGAAAACAAAATTGGAGGTTTCTTGTATCTTAGCCAAATATTTGGCATACGTAAGGGAAGTTGGCTTAAACATTAGCAACTAGGCCTCAATTTCAAGTTTGAGACCCTCAAGAAACAATTAATTGTAAGGTTCACTGGTAAATCTACTGGAGTTAGAAACTTTTTAAACTTCTCTTGATAATCATCAATAGAACTATCTTGCTTCAAGTTCTTTAGCTTAGCCATAGGGTCAATCCTGAGGAAATATCCAAATCTGCTACACATCTCATCCTTATCTTTTAACCACCTTATATTGCCTAACCTCCTTTTCTTCGTAAAACTTTGGTACCACTGTAAAGCCTTCCTTTCAAGATGCATCATTACTAATCTCACTCTTTGTTCTATCAGTGTTTCATTGATGTTAAAAAAATGGTTACAATGGAAGAGCTTGCCTCTAAGTCTAAACCATCAAAGCTTGAAAATTCCACATGAGAAAATTTTGTTAGAAATCGATAACCTCCTGAAGCTGGCAATCCATTACCTAAAGTTTGCTATCCATTATACGAGCCAAATTGAGGGAAAAGTTTGTTTATCATACGTCCTTCTTGCACACTCCTTATTCTGTTAATGTCATTTCCTTCATTAGCAATGTCTATAAGCAGAGCCAAGGTCTTTGCAGTTATCTCTCCAATCAAAGCTTCCAACCGCACAACTGATGACTCCAATTTAGCTTCAATCCGATCAATTAAGGCATCCATGTGTATCATCGATAACTGTAGTTTGTGAATCTCTATCTTCAATAATGCAAGTTCTTGCTCCATCTTGCGTAGTCAATTAGTGGAGCATGTTTCCTTTGCCATTTTGAGAATTGGAGAGATCTTATACCAATTTGGCATGGAACTTAGTTTTAGTACTTCATACTAGTAAAAGAACACAATTCTATTCATTTCTGTTTCTTGCAATTACAAGCAAATGATTTATAAACATTGGAGTTGTTATTAGCCATTAACAATCCTACTAACATACTTAACCACTCTAATTGAATATTAACATGTGCAAAAATACTGACCGGTAAAATATTAAGCAACAAAAATATCTCTCTACTCTCTAATTATTATGTATCATTTTAGGAACCCATGGAACTTTGCAACTTCTTTAATGAACAGTTCAACCACTTCCTTAGCTAAATAAGGATGAGATAATGCTATAAAGTGACTATATTTTGTTAGCCTATCCATAACCATCATTATTGTATTGAACCTAGTAGACCTTGGTAGAATAGAAATGAAATCCATACTTTTATCTTCCCATACTTGGAGAGAAATGGGAAGTGGTTGTAATAGCCTGCTAGACTCAAAGCGTCATATTTGTTCTTTTGACAAGGCACACTTGGCTACATAAGCATGAATATCTTTTTTTATACCTTTCAAAAAACACTACATCAGCTAGTCTCATGTAGGTCTTCAAATACTTGGAATGTACTTCTAAAGGCAAATCATGGAATTCCTTAATTTAAGCACTGACCTTAGGCGAAGATCTTGGTATAACCATCCTTTCTCTATCCATCAAACAACCTTTGTTAAGGTTGTACCTAGTGGATGTATCTTAACCAATAATGAGCTGTTGTACAATGTTGACCAAAATAGGATCTTGCTTGACTTCTTAGTCTAATTCATCAATGCCATCATATTACTAAAGCGAAAAAGCCATCAATTCCACATTTTTATCCCTTCTTAATAAAGCATCAACCACTTTGTTCTCAAATCCAGGTTTATAATTTATTTTAAACTTATACCTTTTAAGTTTTAAAACCCATTTCTACTAGTCCAGATTCATAACTTGCTACTTCAAAAGGTATTTCAAGGCCATCTTATTTGTCCTTATAATAAATCAATGATCCATGAGATAGTGTTGCCATTTTTTGATAGCATACACAATAACCATCAACTCCCTTTTATAAACTGAACAAAGCTTTCTTGGACAACACTTAGCTATGATAAGCTATGGGTCTCTTGTTTTACATTGAGACAGCACAAAGACTAATACCAGAAGCATTAGCTTCTATCACAAATGGCTAGTTCAAATCTGGCATTGCAAGAATAAGGACAATTGTCATTGCCTCTTTCAAAGCTTCAAAGGCTTTTTATGCCTCTTCCCCTTATTTAAAAGAATCTTTTTAAGAAGATCAATAAGAGATGCTACCTTCTTTCCATAATCTTTGACAAACTTATGATAGTAGCCACGAAGCCTTCAAATCTTTTGGAATAGGCCACTAAACCATAACCTCAATCTTTAATGGATCAACTTTAACACTATCAGCTGATATGATGTGTCTTAAGTGTTTTAACTTGAATTGCCCAAACACACATTTTTTTCCTATTAATAACCAGCTTATTTTTCTATAAAACCTACAAAACCAGCCTCAAATGATCTAGATGGGAAGAAGAATCAATGCTATAAACTAGTATATCATAAAAAAAACACTAGTATGAACTTCCTTAAATAAGCTCAAAAGATGTCATTCATGAGGCTTTGAATGGATAAGGGAGTGTTTGTAATTCTAAACGGCATAACGAGGAACTCATAGTGTGAGGAACTTGTAGTGCCCTTCATGAGTCCTAAATGCTATCTTCTCCTCATCTCCAGGTTGAATTAAGATTTGATAATAACTCGATTTTAAATACAGCTTTGAAAACAATGTAGGACCACCTAATTCATCTAATCTCATCAAGAGCAGGTATTGGAAATTAATCCAGAGCTAAAATCTTGTTTTAAGGCTTGATGGTTCACACAAAAATGCTAACTTCTATTCTTTTTATTCACTAATAGCGCTGGGCTTGAATATGGACTTTTACTTGGCCTTCTTATCCTAACTGATAACATTTCATTGGCAAGCTTTTCAATTTTTGTTTCTTGTGAGTGAGTATATCTGTAAGGTCTAACACTTGGTGGTTGCTCCCTGAGTTTAATCATGATAGCAGGTCCCTTGAAGGATGTGATGGTGAGCCACAATTGGTTCACACACTTAAAGAAAATTCTCCCGGCAAGGTCTGTATCACTGCCACAATATTCTCATTACCCTACTATTCTATCTCTTCCTCCTTATCTAGTCCCATATATTCCACCAGAAATCCCAATTCATCCTTCTTGAGTGTTCTCATAATAGACTTGTAAGAGACCATAGTTTTTGCCAATGCAGGATCTCCTCCTAGGCAGACCCACTCCTTCCCTCTTTGGATCTTCAAGGTTTGATGCCCCCAATTCACCCTTACTTTCCTCAATAACTCCAGCCATGCAATTCCGAAAACTATATTAGCTTCCCCTAGCTCACATGGGTAAAAGGTTTGGGTAATTTGCATCCCTTGAAATTCCAACATCATCCCCTTGCAAGCCCCCCATTTGTAAATGTAATGACCATCACCCACTGTAATTCTATAAGGCTTGGTTTCCTTCAAGGACAGCTTCAACTTCTCAACTAACTTAGTTGAAACAAAATTATGGGTTGCCCACTATCAATTAATACCAGCACATCTTCTCCATTAATCCTTCCCATTAATTTCATTGTCTTGTGACCTGATATTCCCACGATGGAATTCATGCACAACTCCATGGTTGCTTCCACATTCTACTCCTCAAATTCTGTCCTTGTAGGTACTGGACACCCACCTTCTTCTTCACTTTCCCCTTCAGTAAGAATAAACAGTTGCAACTGTTTGTTTTTACATTTATGATTCGGTCCGAATTTTTCCTCGCACCTGAAACAGAGGCCTTGGTCTCTTCTTCTGTTTATTTCAGCTTCTGATAATCTCCTGGAACTAGTTCAACTTCTGTTAGATGAAGATTGAGCAACACCACTTCTCTTTTTGGGTTCCTCACCAGCCTTGCTATCTGGGCTCTTTCCCCCTGTAGCACAACCACTGTTGGTGGTTTGATTTCTGGTCACTTCCACTGGAGAAGTAAACTTTTGAAAACTGGATCTTAAACCACTCCATTTTGGAGGTACCATTGTTTTCAACCCCTTAGCAAACTTACCTTCTCTTACCTTCTCCAACACCATATTCCTCCCTTCAACTTGACGGGCTAACTCCATTAGTTTGTTTAATGTTTTTGGCTGCATTAAACGCACCTCAGCCTTCACTTCCCTATTCTTAAAAACCCCCATTAACGCCTCATCTGAAATATCCTCTAAAGGGGCAAATAACAACTCAAACTGCTCCCTATATTTTGCCACTGTACCCGATTGCTTAAGACCCATTAACATTTCATACCCATCTCTCAGTTGATTATAGTGGAATCTGCTAATCAATTCCCTCTTAAATTCAGGCCAAGTTCTGATTGGATTTCTTTTCTCCAACCACTGAAACCAATTAATGGCCTTACCTTCAATACTTACAGCTGCTTCTCAAGCTCCTCTACGCCATTAACAACAAAGTACCTCTCCACTCCAAACAACCATCCAGAAAACGCAGGGAGCTCCAATCGTCGAAATCTGCTTAGCACCTTCTCACCAATTGGGTCGTTGGTTGCAGTGAAAGTGTTGGTTCCCCCACTCAACTCACCTAGCACTGATGGGTGCGCCTCTACCACATCTTTGCTTTGCCTTTTTCGATACCATTAGTAGTTGTCTGCAGCTCAGAAAGCTTATCGCGCAGTCCATTAACACTAGCTTCACCATAGTCAACTCCTTCATCTCCCCGTAATTTTTCTCCAGCACATCAACTCTGTTCTCCATCCTTATAGCCACTACAACCCGGACCTTAATGCTCTGATACCAGAAATGATGGAACTCAGTGTATTTGTATTATTTATGTAGAAGAATTAGCTAACAATTCCTCTCCTTATCAGTGACAAAAGGTGAGGAAAGGTTTTGCTCAGATTATAGTGTAAGTTGATAAAGGAAATTTGCACAAAACAAAGAAGAAAACACTCCCATTGGCATTAGAGAGGCCAGCGACTCTCCCAGCCAATTTCACCAAAATCTTCGTTACGCTGTTCCCCTACTCATATCCTGATAAATCCGTTCTAACTGCTTCCCACTCTCTCTCTCTCTCCAGCATCACCTGACCCATGTGCGTTAGTTACTGCTACCAATTTCCTTATTTGCCCTTTTGTCCAGCTCACCCATATCTACTGCCTTCCCTTTCTTTCTTCTCTCTTACATCCTCCACTTTTTAGGCCCATTAGCACTGGGCCCATCAGATTTCAGGTGCTTGTGCTAAAGCTATTGTATACTTCCTTAAATTGGAGATTTTTCTTCCTTCTACAATTATTGATGTCAATGAAATGGTTTCTCATTTCGAACATGGTCATTAATTTCCTTTAGCTTTACTTGTTTTAATCATAATATCATCTTATTTTATCTCAATTACCTTTTGGCAATATTTTGTCAGTAGTATGCCTCTTTTTTGTCTGACAACTGGAATATTAAGCCATGAATTTAGTTACTGTTTATTTTCCTAATTGACTTTGTGGAGTCATCTTAGAAATTCTGAGAGTCAACAAGTTTTGCAATGCACATAGATTAAAGCTAAAAAGCCTTTGTGGAAGATTGGTTCGTCTTTTGCCATCAGGAAGGTGGTGAAGAGTTCACCTCAAGTGCAAATTGATGATGATTTGGATCTGATTGATGAAGATAGTCTTTTGACTGAAGAGGATTTAAGGAAACCCCCCTGGTAAAAAGTACCTCTCTAATTCTATTTCTAGTCCTCAATTCGCTTGTTTTCTTCCCCCATTTAGGTAACATGCTTATGCAGTAGGTGATTGTGAAGCTGGAAGTACAAGAAAAGCTTGCAAAAACTGCACTTGTTTTTGGGGGGGGGGGGGTGAATCAGAGGAGAAGTATTGAAATTAGGATTGACTGCAGAACATATTAATAATCCTCAATCGGCTTGTGCAATGTATGTCATGCTCGTTTCTTCTTTTTCTTCTTTTATCTTTTTGTTGAAGTACACCGTTTCACTGTATGATATCTTCCTTTGAAGTTTGGAATCACTAGTTGCCTATGCTGTAATATCACCTGGCTTTGTTTAATAAGGGATCATTTAGCTTTTTTGTGCGGTGTAAGATAAAGAAACTAAAAAATGTTGTTCTGACTAAATATTTGATGGTTTGACAATTATTTGGTTACATGGCTTACTCGTTAGCTCTGCTGATCTGCAGAAGCATGGGATGATTTAGGACACTTCCCTACCCCCTCCCCTCCCCTCCCCCAACCCACAAAAAATAAAACCCCGAAATAAATGAAGTAATTTTCTTGAAACGTTATACTTACTATGCTTCTGCATCATAGATGTGCATCCCTTTTCGTTACATATGACTCGGCAATATGGGTTTTGAGATTGTAGTTCCTTATAAGAATGATGGAGCAAAGGTTAAGTATCCAGTTCATGCCTTTTGTTTCAGTCTATCTATGGAAGCATAGCTGATTTTTTGGTTTGTTTATTTACCGAGTCTGAGACCAATGTGAAATTTACCAAGAGTATTGGTAGTTTTCGATGAAGCGTGTTTTCTAAACTCCATCGTTGGTTTATAACTTATAAGCATATATTGTATTGATTAGGGACTCAGTATTTCTTAATACTGTAAATGGTTTATAGAACTTTATACAGCATGGATTACGTCTAGAGATAGGTTTGAACATGGCCTCTACAATTAGAACTTCCAATCCTCTAACAGATTTGGTGAAATGTGCATTCTGTGAATAATTACGTTCTAATACTCTCAATCAATCGTCCAATGCTGCCTTTCATGATCAAATTGCTCTTTATTCTGAAGTGTGAACTAGGGGATGCTTTCAGATGCAGTACCTGCCCTTACAGAGCTACCTAATTTCATTTCTTCGGTATGCCCTATTGCAGTTCTTACACGAGTCATTCATTCTTTTGATTTTTTGCAGGTGGCACTGACCCGTAACTTCCTTGCTACTGACATATAATTAATATTGAGGTATGCTTTGTTATGGTGGGGATATACTGGATGCCTCTGATGGAGGCTTTGGCACATTGTTGAGTATCATCAGAATTTTGTCAGTTATACTAGCTGAATCATGATGCTTTGATATAACTTTAACGTTGAGAGGTCTAGAAGATACTTATTTCTTCAGTACTGTAGAGCTGTAATGTTGTCCAGGATTGGACTCACTGTTTATCACAAGAGGCAAATTGTACCGAACCCTTGAATTATGGAGAAAAATAAAAAAGAAAAGAACTTATGTGGCAGTACTTAAGATATAAATATTTTTTAACAGGGTGCTGCATCAGCATCTTTGAGAAGGATTTTCTATATCGTAACTATATTGAAAAGTTTAATCACAATTTGTCTGTTTATCACAAGCTCTGACAAGGCAAATTGTACCGAACTCTTAAATTATGAAAAAGAAAAAAAGACAGTTCTGTGGATGTTTGCTGGTTAAAAGTAAGATATAAATACTTTTTAGCAGTCGACACTAGATCAACGTCTTTAGAAAAGTTCATGTGTATGTCGTAATTCTATTGAAAAGTCTAATCTCAAAGGAAATTACATTTGAGTCTTGTCGCTTTTCTTTTCTATGTAAAGAAAATAATAATAAAAATAAATTATCTCAAAGTACAAATTAAATTGTCAGTATCACGTATAAGATCTAAGAACAAATAAAACTCATCTATGAGAATTATCCCTTAAGTCCTTTGGTAAGGATTTTAGGATTCATTTAATATACAAAATAAAATGAATTATTTAAAAAAATAATTAAAAAAATGACTTTGAATAAAAATGATTCTCATACTTCCAATTTAAAAAAATAATAATAAATTATTAAATAATGATTACAAAAGTATAATAGATATTATATAAAATAAAATTAATAAAAAAATATTATTCTTTTAATAGTCCAACCGAATGAGTTATTAAAAAGTTATCTAATTAGTTCTTAGATATTAAAAAGTTCTTGAAAAGTTAATCATCAAATGAGATTATTTATTAAAAAGTGGATTTGAATCCTTGCATCTAAGGATAGATTTGATTAGTTTGAATTTCTTAAAACAGTTATGCAACCAACATTGGCAAATCTTATATTTAAATTACAATTTAGCTCAAGCCTTTCGTTTGTGATCGATAATTAGGCTGCCTTCATGTGGCGCGCTTCCCAAAAGAGAAAAAAAAAACACTAATTTGCGGAGGAAAGCGTGCCTCTAAGCCCGAGTACTGCGTCCCTTACATTATGGCAAAAAGTGATGCAATTAGATTCATGATCAATCTTACTAAAAATTGCATCGATGCGAGGTAAAAACATAGATTTAAACTTTGTGATCGAACGCTTGCTTAACTTATATATATTATGAGCAATTTTTTTAAATATAAAAAGTAGAGAGATGTCTAAAAGCTTTAATAGCTCATTTGATATACTGTAAGTTAGAGATAAAAATAGAAATAGAAAATAAAAAATAATTTTGTAAAATGAAAAATATTTATAATATTTTTATTTTTAATGATTGAATAATAACTGATAGATAGTATTAAATAATAATTATAAAAATAAAATTATAATTTTACCAAATTTTTATTTTTTTATTTCCTTTTTCCCGCCCAACCAAACATGCCATAATTCTAATGACAACTTTTCAATGCATGTGTTAAAGAATCTTCGTGAACATAAATTCGATTTCCACCTTGTTTCTTTTTCTACTCTATTCTCAAGTTCAAGTTACGGTAACAAACTAATGATTTATGATGTTTCAAAATGGTAATTATGATATAATGAAGTCAAAATGGTAAACTGTAATACTGACAAATATAATTATTTTAAAATGCAAGTTGAATTTGAATTTTGAATCATAGTGTCATGCAAACCAATTTCTTTAGTAAACAAAATAATGGCTGTAATTGTTTTCTAATTCATTACGTAGAATAACATATACATACATTAGAGACTACGTGGTTAAATGATCAGCTATTATATTTGAAGGTCAGGGTTTATATTTCATTACAAAAGAATAAGAATTTGAGAGACCAAGATGAATCAATCATTTCATTCATTAGCAAAATTTTCTATAAAAATAAAAAATCTTTGGCATGCTATCATTAATGGAATTATTTACATAAATTGTTAATTGATTGAGGCCTTTCTTCATTGTGATAACAAGTGGGTATGTTTCTCTAACATAGATGCCCTAGCATGATTTCAATCATGCATAGGCAATCTGACATAGAACTGAGATTCATTTCATTAATGAACAGAAGAGAAATACTGTGATATGAATTCTCAAAAGAGACAATGAGCCCTTTATTACATTAACAACATGCCTGTTTCACTTTGTGTGCTTCTTCCTACTAACACGAAAGTTTGGCAAAAATTTTGCTATATAATATGGACAACCAAAGAATCTAACAAAATTTTGGCAATCTTTCTTTCCTTCTGCATTATTTGCCTGTGAACTCAAGTGGCTCAAATAAGTTTTCCCCTCATATACGTAACAAAGCTGTTGCCACAGAAGAACACTCAGTCCTATTAGCACTGAAAAACTTGAAATAAACAGATAAACAAGAAGAAGTCCCCTTGGAGATAGAAGCAGAGCAGATCTAAGGAAAGCAGAAATAATTTCATTCATGACTCTCCAAACCAGATCTCTTCTAGTTACCCCATTGAAGCCCCCAAGGGAGTATTTCACCGGCGGCCATATAAGAGAGCTCGCATATGCAGACATAATCGAAACATAGATTGTACTGAGCACTGCTGAAATGAGGAAGGCAATGAAGTTGCGGTGATTAGCTGCACCAACACAGTTCCCAATCTGCAAAAGGTTACAAAACTAATTACCAATATAGCATTCAAATCATTCCTCCTTATGAAGAATGTTTGAAGCCTAGCACTAGCATTTTATATAATAGGATGAATACCAAAAGCATCCACTTCATCAGAGTTGATAGGCAATGATTAAGACCAATAATCAAACATCATTTTGTAAAACAGAAGAGAAAAGGAAGAGACATTTAAGTACAGACAACTATTTTCAGGTGTTTTAGAAACATGGAACAACACTGCCACGACATGCTAACAACACATATCCAACAAGCCTATGGACATGTCATAATTTAAAAAAAAAAATTTACTCTTTCAGCTTGAGCAAGGCTTGTACACAGATGGTTCAAAAACAAGGAAAACCACCAATAAAATAGATAAAATTACAGACTTGAAGCCCCATCTTAATTAGATAATAATAACTCTTTCTAATGTTCTTGATTGTGTATGAATAATATAGTTTAACATCTCTATTTTAGTAGATTTTATTAGAAAATCATAAGGTGAGGTACTTGGAATATATTAAAATGCCGATTGTGTTTTTCTTTGAATATGACACACGCATAAATGTATGCCATATTGCATCATATTTTATATTTTTTTAAAGTTTGACGTGTTAATATATTTGTATCCACATATGAGTTCATGGCCATGCTTCACTGAGTAAAACAGTTGCCTGCATACACTACAAGCTGGAATCAAATCCCAACACGATCTGGAAGTAGTCCATCAAAAATAGTTTTTTTTCCCCCCTAATAACCAAATACGGCAATCCCTCTAAAATTCTGAAAGACCAAAGATCAAAAGTTCAGGAAATGAACTGTTCGTTCACACAAAATAAAAGCAACAACTACTAAGTCAGATTGTCATTATTCCAACCCTGCCCCTTTTACAAATAAAAAGGAAAACAATCCAGAAGATAAATTAGACAAACATGGTCCATAAACACATCTCATAACACAATAACTTAATTATTACACCGAAAAAACAATTTATAATGGAGTGACCACTTACTGACCCCAAAAAAAAAAAATTGAAAAATGGAGTGACCGCTTAAAAAGACCTAACCATCCTACAACTGTTAACTTGGTTTTATCAGGAACTACACTATTAAATATGTCCATGTCCTCATCAATTAAAACATCCATTAATCAAGCTGTTGGTTGACCAGATGCAGACCCATTAAAGGGCCCTCTGGCAGTCCAGAAAAAGAAAACACAGTTTCCTCAATTACACAATTAGGTAAGGTTCATCAGATATCTTGTTTATGTATCTCCTTTACCCCAAATCTTGTATAGACATATAAGACTGAACATCCAATACTACCAGCTGTTAACAAAATTATATGAAGGAGATCAGATGTCAATCACTTACGGGCCTTTTTTATCTTTTTGGTGGGGGAGCGGTGCAAATTTAACTTAAACAAATGGTTGAAATAAGTCAACTCTCTCTATAAGGAAAATTCTCATTTATGGGATGATAGCCAAGATGACCACCCTTCCCTTAATTCTTTATATCCCTAAGAATCAGCCTTTATTCTGTGTATCCCAAAAATTCAGCCTGTACAGTAGCTGTCCGTAATCTCCTTAATTATAGGCAATTAGGCCAAAAAAGCTGTGTCCAGAAGTAGTAAAAAACCAAAATGCGGGAGGGGGGGGGGAAGCTGTCACATTGTGAACAGCTAATGAATAGTCGAAAACAGCAAAAGGGAAACCTTCGTTTTATATATATATATATATACTGATCAATCACCTGTATCAAGGGGATCTATTCTCTTCTACCTCTATATATACAAGGGTGAATTACCCTTCTGAGGTTGTTATGTATGGAAAAAATATGTCATTTTAGAAAAGACCATGCATGGAAGACACAATTTTCAGAATCCTTTATTAGAAATCATAGGTGATACTTTTAGTAGCAAGTTAAGATGTTAAACAGTTTCTTGTTTAAAAGTGCTAGTGCTAATAAGAAGTAGCCAAAAGTTTTTCCTCTTAGTTGTAGAAGATCTTTGCCAGAAAATTCAGAGCTGAAATTTGATAATTGATTTAATGAGGTTTGTGCTGAATTCTTGCGAACCAAGTTCTCTTCTTTCCCTCCTTGCTTCTTATTCCTCTCTATTATAGCTACTGTTTTCTCAGCAATAAAACACCCCAAAATCTTTTTCCTTACTTTCTGAGAACAGAAAGTACCAATCTTTAGATACTAAAGTTGAAGAAAGAAATATTTACAAGTTAGCTAAAAATAGGGAAAGAAAGACAAGAGACGTGGACCAAGTAAAATGCATTAAGGATGAAGAAGGGAAAGTATTGGTCACGGAACGAGATATCAGAGAACGGTGGAAGAGTTATTTTTATAGGTTTTTTAATAAAGGCCACGAGATTTCATTACAATCGAATAGATTAGACACTAGAGAAGAGGATTAAAATTATACTTTTTATTGTAGGATTTGTGAGACAGAGGTAAAAGAAGCATTAAAGCAAATGGAAAGTGGCAGAGCAGTTGGACTGAATAATATACCTATTGGAGTATGGAAGGGTTTAGGAGTGAAAGGTATAAGTTGGCTTACAAAGTTATTTAATGAAATTATGAGATCTAAGAAAATGCCAGATGAGTGGAAGAGAAGTTCTTTAATTCCTATTTATAAGAGTAAGGGGGATATTCAAAATTGTGCAAATTATAGAGGAATTAAGCTCATGAGCCACACTATGAAATTATGGGAAAGAGTAATGGAGCAACAATTAAGGAAAGAGATCCAAGTTACGGAGAATCAATTTGGTTTTATGCCAGGAAGATCAACTATGGAAGCAATATACTTGTTGCGAAGATTAATGGAGTGATATCGAGAGAATCAAAGAGATTTACACATGATGTATATCGATTTGAAAAAAACATATGATAGAGTACCAAGAGAGGTTCTATGGAAGGCTCTGGAGAAAAAAAGAGTTCGTATAGCTTATATTCGAACAATACAAGATATGTATGATGAGGCTACAACTAGGGTAGTAACAAAAGGTGAACCTACAGAAGATTTTTCGATAACTATTGGTCTACATCAAGGGTCAACTCTGAGCCCTTATCTTTTTACTCTAGTATTGGATGTGCTTATTGAACATATTCAAGAGCCGGTGCCACAGTGTATGCTTTTTGCAGATGATATTATCTTAGTTGGAGAATCGAGAGTGGAAATAAATGAGAAGTTGGAGATGTGGAGATTAGCTTTGGAAACTCATAGATTTTGTTTAAGTAGAAGTAAAACGGAATATATGGAGTGTAAGTTTAGTAAGAGACACACCACTTCTAGCGTAGAAGTGAAAATTGGAGAACATATTATACCACAAGTTACACGATTTAAATATCTTGGATCTGTCATATAACATAACGGGAAAATAGAAGAAGACGTAACACATAGGATTCAAGCAGGATGGATGAAGTGGAGGAGTGCTTCGGGTGTTATTTGTGATAGAAGAGTACCACTCAAACTTAAGGGTAAATTCTACCGTACAATTATAAGACCTGCAATGTTATATGGAACTGAGTGTTAGGCAATAAGAAGTTAACAAGAGAATAAGTTCAATGTTGCAGAGATGAGAATGTTGCGTTGGATGAGTGGACACACTAGACGAGATCGGATTAGAAATGAATACATTAGAGAGAAGGTGGAAGTCGCATCTATTGTGGAAAAGATTGTAGAATCAAGGCTTAGATGGTTCGGTCATATCGGGAGGAGACCTATAGAAGCCCCAGTTAAAAGAGTAGATGAGATGGAGAATAGTCCAATAATTAGAGGTACAGGAAGATCAAGAAAAACTATAGGAGAAATTATTAAGAGAGATTTAGATTTAAATGGTTTGTCTACAAATATGATTTACGATAAGTGTTTATGGCGTCGATTGATCCATATAGTCGACCCCACTTAGTGGAAAAAGGCTTTGTTGTTGTTGTTCTGAGATCAGAACAGTGATAAAATCCATATTCTTGCCTATTAAAATCACTAGCTCTCCCATGCCTTTGACTCATTTAACCCACACCCGAGTACCCACACAAACTTGGTTTTGTTGTGTCCTAAAATTCAGTAGTTAAATACTCCAATAACAGTTACCCTTCCCAAATCTAAAACTCTATACTGATTTAGAACCTTAAGCCAATTTCTTTAAAAGTCTATTGTTACATGTCACTAGTAGAAATAAGATGAGTGGGTAAAAGGTAAGGGTGAATAAAACCGAACCAAACTGCCAAAAACCGAATAAAACCAATTAAAAATTGGTTTGGTTTGGTTTTTTTTTTTTTTTGTAATTGTAGAATCGATTAAATCGGTTCGATTGTAGATTTTTTCCAATATTTTATTTCTTTTTAGATTAATGGGATCTTTTGTCAATTAAATTTGTATCAAAGTTACATTCTTTATGTGGTTCAACAAATATACAAATTATTTATACTATTTTATTATAAGATATTACTCTTTTTTTTTTCTCACTTTTTAAAACTTTTTTGTGAATGTATGAAATTTTTTTAGGCAAAGAAAAAGAGATAAAAATAATAAATTATTCCAAAGTTATTATTGGTCAAAATTTTAAGAGATGCATGATATTAAAAGTTAAATTTTACATATTACAAAGAACAAATTTTTTTTAAAAAAATTACTTTTGGGCAAAAAAAAATATGAACCAAATTGGACCAAACTAAACCAAACCGAACAAAAATCAAACCAAACCGATTAGAATTTAAAATTGACAAGGTCCAATAAAATGAAAAACCGATTAGGTTAGTTCGGTTCGGTTTTGGCTCAAAACCAAACCAAACCGAACCTATGAACACCCTTAGTAAAAGGTATCATTAGTTGCCAGCTGGAGTTAAGGGTTCAGGAGTCCATTATTGGTAGTTAGTAGTTATAAGCAAATTGTAACTAATTGTTAACTAACCTCCGCCTAACTCTAATTTGGTATTAAGACCAGAAGAGCTATGCTGGGAGGTATGAAAATGTTTTCTTTCAAATAAAATTCTCAATAAAGAACATTTTGCCTAGAGCCCCGTATCAATTGGTATCAGAGCTTGGTTTGGCTTTGTGGGAAGATGGCGAAAGAAACAAGAAGTAATGATCGTTTCCGAGAACTCGAATGGGAGATTGAACAATCACGCTGGGAGGTAGAGGAAATCAAGGGAGATGTTTCGAACCTTCGGAATTTGGTAGCGCAACAGGAAAATACGCTTTCTCGATTGGAGTCGATAATCATGGACTTGGCTTCGAAATCCTCATAGACCAGTGCGACGCTGGACGAGATGTTAAAATCATTGAGGATGAATTCGAATGCAGTGGAAGTTTCGAATGTGCAGGGAATAGGCGGTAATGGATGGAGAAGTTAGATGACGATGGACTCCCTTCCAGCGGTTGGGCTGACAGGAAGCAGAGTCGCAACAATGTACCCTCAGTTTGGCTCATTTCCAATGGTAACTACGAGCAATTATTTTTTCCCTCCCAAGAATACTTGGATAGAGTTTCCTAAGTTCGATGGAAGCGACTTCAAGGGCTGGGCATTTAGGAGTCGACAATTTTTTGAAGTAGATAATACGCCGTTGGATCAGAGGGTCAAAATGGTCAGCATTCATTTAGAGGGGAAGGCTCTGCAGTGGCATCAGTCATTTTTTAGAGGGAAGAAATTAGGAGAAGTGAAATGGGAGGAATACATGGAGGGTATGGCAAAAAGATTTGATGATATACTCAAGGTTGATGCTATGGCAGGATTAAAATGACTTAAGTAGGACAAATCAGTGTTAGAATATCAAGAACAGTTCGAGGTTTTATTAGCAGACGTAGAAATCCCAAAAGCAATGGCAATTAGCTGTTTCTTGGGAGGATTAAAACCAGAGATTGAAGCACCTATTCGAATGTTCAGACCCACAACCTTGAGCAATGTCATGTACCTTGTAAGATTGCAAGGAATCTCTGCCTAAAACCCTACTACCCGACACCAGAATTCATAATCCTATAAAAGACCAATTTTAACCCAAACCCACTCTTCACCAAATTTTTATTCTCCTTCACTAACTAATCCACCCAGCACCTCCACCGAAACAAGAACCATTGCCACCAATACCTTAAAACACGATTTCTAAACCCAATACGAGCTAAAGGGAAATGGATGAAAGAAGGAGGAAAGGATTGTATTACTGGTGTCCTGAGAAGTACTCCCAGCAACACAAATGCAGAAATTCCCAACTCTTTATGATCATAGCTCAAGAAACAGATGGAGAAGAGGAAGAAAATTATCAAGAATATATAATGGAGCCAGAATTCCAACAAGTGGCTTCATTGAATGCCATGGAAGGGAAGGACAAGTATTCAATCATGAAGGTGCAAGAATTCATTAAGAAACACCCCATTTGGTTGCTGATAGACACGGGTAGTACTCACAACTTCCTCAACTCGTCTTTAGTAAAGAAGCTTAAGCTGAAGACCCAATATACAGAAAAGGTAAAGGTAGCAGTAGCTAATGGCCATGAAATTTGTGTCCAAACTAAGTGTGTGCAGTTGCCATGGAAAATGCAAGGGGAAACATTTCCGGCAGATTTTCTGGTGATGGAACTGGGAGACTATGACTTGGTGTTAGGAAGTTAGTGGCTATCAACTCTAGGGAGATTCATGGTTGATTTAAGCAATAAAGTGGTGAATTTCCAAGTGAACGGACAGCATTTCAAATTACATGGAGAGCAGCATGACCAGATTTTAATTTTTGATGAATTTGTACACAATAAGGAGTTGTTGAAGGGTACAGCACTGCTAATACAAATCTCAGGACACTCACCTGACCAACAACCAGAATTAAAAACACAGGACCACTTGTTTAATCAACAGCAAACTGAACAATTAGAGAAGATATTACATGAATTCAAGGATGTCTTCCAAGAACCTAAAGGGTTGCCTCCTTCCCGTGGGTTTGATCATGCCATCAACCTTAAGGATGACTAGCTTGTAACTCTACGCTCTTACAAATATGGGCCTATTCAGAAAAATGCCATGGAAAAATTAGTACAGGACATGCTTCAGCATGGAGTCATAAGATCTAGCACTAGCTCATTTGCCTCTCCAGTGGTGTTGGTTAAGAAGAAAACGGTACGTGGAGATTTTGTGTTGATTACCGAAAATTAAATAATCAAACTATCAAAAACAAGTTCCCAATTCCAATTATTGAAAAATTGTTAGATGAGTTACATGGAGCTTTTTTTTGCTCCAAGTTGGACTTGAGAGTAGGGTACCATCAGATCTTAATGAAGCCTAGTGAAGTGCACAAGACAATCTTTAGAAAACACGAAGGGTTATATGAGTTCCTTGTAATGCCCTTTGATCTCACTAATGCTACAACAACATTTCAATGAACTTTGTTTTTAAGCCTTACTTAAGGAAATTTATTTTTGTGTTTTTGATGATATCTTGGTCTTTAGCAAAACTTGGAATGATCATATAGTGCACCTGACCTCTACATTACAGACCTTTAGAAAGCACAGACTGTTTGCCAAGCAATCCAAGTGCACATTTGCAGCAACAAGAGTTGATTATTTGGGGCATATCATTTCAGCCAAGGGTGTAGAAGCTGATCCTCAGAAAGTTGAAGCAATGTTATCATGGCCAACCCCAAATAATCTTAAATCCTTGAAAGGATTTTTGGGCTTAACTGGCTACTACAGGAAATTTGTGAAGCATTATAGTAGCATTGTTAAACCACTAACAGATCTTCTCAAAAAGAACCAGAAGTTTACTTGGAACGAGGCGGCTGCAATTGCCTTTGATACACTAAAAAAGGCTATGTGACTATCCCGTTTTGGCCTTACCTAATTTTTCCCTTCCTTTTACAATTGAGACGAATGCCTCTAATACTGGGCTAGGGGCTGTGTTGTCTCAATAAGGTGATTGCATATCTCAGCAAAAGCCACAGCCCATCAAAGAAGCATCTCTCTGCTTATGACAAGGAACTCATGGCAATTGTGTTGGGTGTGACTCAATGGCGTCAGTATCTGATTGGACAACCTTTCATCATCAAAACTAATCACCTTCCCCTAAAATATTTGTTGGAACAAAAACAAGTTTCTCCAGAGCAACTTAAATGGGTGCACAAATTATGGAGATTGGACTACAAAATTGAATACAATAAGGTAAAGACAATATAGTGGCAGACGCTCTCTCTAGGAGACAACACGGATCAGAAGAATTAGAGGAAGGTTCTCCAGGTACATGCTTTGCCATCATATCCATTATTTCCAACATCAATGAAAGAGTGAAGTAGTCTTGGGAGAAAGATGACAAATTGAAAGCTTTAATTTCACGACTTGAAAATCCTGATGCACATCCAAAATACTCCTGGCAGCACAATATCCTCAAGAGAAAGGGAAAAATGATAGTAGGGAATGATTCTGATATAAGATTGACACTACTGAGATACTTCCATGATGATTCCTTAGGGGGTCATTCGGGTACTACAACTACCTATAAACGAATCTCCTCAATATTTTACTGGAAAGGATTAGAGAAACATGTCAGGAATTATGTGCGTGAATGTCAAGTCTGCCAACGCCATAAATCAGAAAATATTGCCTCTCCAAGGATGCTACAACCACTACCTATTCCATAGCACATTTGGACTGATCTTAGCATAGACTTCATTGGCGGATTACCTAGCTCCTATGGCAAGACTGTGATTTTAGTGGCGGTTGATCTGCTTAGCAAGGAGCTCATTTCATGGCCTTAAAACACCCTTTTTCAGCAGTGGACGTTGCTCAGATTTTTCTGAATAACATTGTAAAGTGGCATGGATTTCCTAACTTTATCGTCACTAACAGGGATCCTATATTCTGTGGTAGATTTTGGAGAGAACTTTTTTTGCTTCATAAGGTCAAATTGTTATACTCCTCAACATTTTATCCTCAAATGGATGGGCAAATGGAAGTATTAAATAGAGGCCTTGAATGCTACTTACGTTGCATGACAAGTGAACAACCCAAACAGTGGGTGAAATGGCTTTCCTTAGCTGAGTATTGGTATAACACTTTCTACCACTTAGCTATTGGTATGACCCCATTTGAAGCTATGTTTGGAATCAAACCCCCAGTTCATATGCCCTATCTTGCTGGAGACTCCCCTAATGAATTGATTGACAGAAGCTCAAATGAGAGGGAATTTACCATCATGCTTCTCAAGCAAAATCTACAAAGGCACAAAATCGAATGCAACAAGCTGCTAACAGCCACAAAACAGAGAGGGAAGTTCCGGAAGGAGATATGGTTTATCTTAAGCTGCAGCCATTTCGGAGGAATATTTTGAATAATTCTTTCCTCCATAAATTGGCAACAAGATACTATGGCCCTTGTATGATCATATAAAAGATGGGCAGAGTGGCTTATAAGCTACATATACCTCCCACTACCAAGATACATCCTGTTTTCCATGTCTCCATGCTCAAGAAACACAAAGGAGGTCATGTTGGTACCTCGACAAACCTTCCCAAATTAGATGCAAATGGTCATTTTACGGTCGAACTGGAAGCAATCTTGGCCAGGAAGATTGTTAGACGAGGACACCTCCTTATTACTCAAGTTCTGGTCCAATGGCAAAATGCAGGACCTAAAGATGCTACTTGGGAGGATTTGGTTACCATACAACATCAATTTCTCGATTTTAACACTCGGCATTTGCCTACTGATCCTTGAGGACAAAGATCTTTTTGAGGAGGGACGTGTCACTGGTAGAAATAAGATCAATAGGTAAAAGGTATCGTTAGTTGCCGGCTGGAGTTAAGGGTTCAAGAGTTCGTTATTGGTAGTTAGTAGTTATAAGCAAATTGTAATTGATTGTTAACTAACCTCCGCCCAACTCTAATCTGGCATTAAGACCAGAAGAGCTACGCTAGGAGGTATGAAAATGTTTTCTTCCAAATAAAATTCTCAATAAAGAACATTTCGCCTAGAGTCCCATATAATCTACGCATAATTCCCCTTAGTAATGGCCCACATAAGCCACAACATGAAGATGCCTAAATCCCTGCTGCATTAGATTTAGTCATTCATTTATTTTTTACATAAATTGTTGATACATTTCTTACACAGGCAGTCAATGTACTGTATATTTTCATAATTGCAGGATAGACCCAACAAACTGAAAAATTAATTTAGGAGGAGAATACAAAGTGCCATTAGAATAGTCTAACTTCTCATTGCTTTCCAGCTTACAAAATTAAATACTGAAGGCCTCAAGCATACAACAAAATTCCAGCACAAGTTGACATTTAATTCTAATAATCTATTTGACACATTAAATCAGAACAATCAATTAATAAGTCAGAAGTTGTACGGTTAAAGATGGCACACATAGAGTATATTATATAAAGAGAAGATTTCAGGGAATGTGCAACCGATTATGAAATTTCCACATTTAAAAAATGATGAAAACTTACAAAGGGGCAGTGATGATCCATGTCCAGAATACACTTTCCACATGAACGACAATGATGAGTTCCAGGTGCCTTTGGTTTTGAGCAGTAGCGACAAAAAGTGTAGTTTTCAAGGTCTCCTTTCCCTACAGTTGGGTAGCTTCCCCACAATATGTTTGGGGGTGTGCCTGCACACTTAAATGCTGCCAGGCTGAAATAGGAAATGGTAGCTATGGACAAGATTGCTGTAATGATGGAGTGAACAATCCCAGAAAGACTGACAGAAAGGACAAAGGGATAAACTGCCCACACACCTCCAACTGCACAAGAAACCATAAGAATAAGTACAGAATAGTTCACTCAAATTTTCATTTTTGGAGAGCAAGTGATTAATTGTTGAAGTTATTCATTTCATTACTATTAGGTACTTATTTGCATCTAAAATGAATAACAGAAAAGCACATTTACTCAAGAGCCTCTGACAATTGGTATAGGGGAGCACAAGATTGGCATAATAATATAAGTATGGCACCTCCTATCACTTATGTTATTAGTGCATCCTGAAAGATGTATTTAATACAATGATAATACCTATAGGCATGTATACATTTAAGCATCTATATTTAGATATTCTGCAAGGAGGCACATAACTGGGTTTTGGCCACCCAAAGAAAAAAAAGGGGGGGGGGGGTTTATCACACACAAGGGTGGCATCAGAACTGGCTTTATTGTGCACACATATGCCAATATACACAGTGCATCCAGTACAACAATTTTCAGCCCAGTTTAGCACATTTTTATATATTTTCAGTTCAATCAGTATAAGATACTCAGTATTCCCTTTAGTTGACCTTGAAAGTCCAAGGAGCTGATAAATTTTAGGGAAAATTATGTTTAAGGACCCAAGTTTAGTAAAATTTTTGATAAAAGACCTTAAAAATTAAAATTACTTCCAAGAACCAAAATTAACAACCACTTACTACAAAGGTTTAGAAAAGTAATTACTAAATTTTAAGAAAATTACTAACAAAATTACTTAAATTGTAATTTTTCTAAAACCTAATAGTAATTCCCCTAGACTCTAATAGTAAGTCTTCTAAAACCTAGTAGTAACTTTGGTCCTTGGGGATAATTCTAATGTTTGAGGTCCTTTATTGTTAATTTTGCAAAACCTAGGTCCTTGAATGTAATTTTCCCTAAATTTTATGATAGACTATGATTCTTAAGGCCTCAAGAGTTGGGGCAGTTGCACATACTCAGGAGGTCTCTAGAAAGTTAATGACGATTGAGCAAGGAAAAGGGACAAAGATAATGATGTAGAGATAAGAGTGTTATGTCTCTGAAGATAAGTATGCAAAGTAACTAGGTATTTGTGTAGAGAAAATTTCTTCTTATTAAGCTGATTCCAATCAGAGAATTGGAGCCGATATATATATATACACAAGGGGAGCCAAATCAGAGGAGGATTAAAACTCCCTGATATTTGATCAATAATAAAGGAAAAAATTGAAAGAATAAAAAGCTGTACAATAATGAGAATTAATAGTAATAAAGCACCATGGTTGACTATCCCAAACAAGATAATGACCCCAAATTAATATCCTTACTAATTTGAAATCCCACACTCCCCTTCAAGCTGGAGAGTAAATATCTACCATACCCATCTTTGATAGATGATTATCAAACTAAGTTCTTGGGATGGACTTAGTTAGAACATCTATAGTCTAATGATGAGTGGATATATAAACCAAATTGATAACACCTTGTGCTATCTTCTCCTTGATGAAATGACGATCAATCTTGATATCTTTGGTTTTATCATGATGAACTAGATTCTTTGCAATGCTCATTGCAGCTTGATTATCACAAAATTGCTTCATGCATGTTTAGGAAGAAGTTGTAGTTCCTCAAGTAATCTTTTTGACCAGATCCCTTCACAATCCCATGTGCCATAACCCAAAATTCAGCTTCAACACTACTTTGGGCCACAATAGATTACTTCCTTAAGTCACCAAGTTGGTCCAAACGTAGGTACAATAGCTTGATGTGAATCTCCTATCAATGAAGGATCCCACCCAATTTGCATAAGAGAATACTTCTAAATCCCTGCTCGTTCCCTTTTTAACGAATAGCCCCTTTCTTGATGTCACTTTTAGATATCTCAGCACTTGATTTACTACTTTGAGATGTTTTTCAATAGGATTATTCATGAATTGACTATCCACTGATAGCAAAACTGATGTCTAGTCTTGTATAGGAAAGATATATTCATCTTCCTACTAATCTTTGATACATGCCTTTGTCAATAGAGGTTGAATCCTTCTTAGAGCCAACCTTGGTAGTAAGATCCATAGGAGTATCTGCTAGCTTGCATTCTAGCATGTTAGTACTCCTTAGTAAATCTAAAGTATATTTTCTTTGGGATATCATAATTCCTTTATTAGATCGAGCTACTTCCATTCCCAAGAAAAACTTTAGATCACCAAGGTATTTGACTTCAAATTCCTTGTTAAGGACCTCCTTAGGGTGGACTACCTTATCATCATTGCCAATTACAATTATGTAGTCCACATAAACTATAAGGATAGTCATTTTACCCACTGATGACTTCTTCATGAATAGAGTATGATTAGCTTGACCTTGTGTGTAACCCAACAATTTTATCACTTTAGTGAATCTCTCAAACTAGGCTTGTGGAGATTGTTTGAGTCTGTAGAGAGATTTTCATAGTCTACACACTAGATTAACATCATTAGATTTCCTTAGGCCAGGAGGTATTTCCATATAGACTTCCTCCTTGAGATCACCATTTAGGAATGCATTTTTAACATTAAGTTGATGTAGCTTCTAGTCAAGGTTTGTTGCTATAGATAAGAGCACTCGAATGGTGTTGAGTTTTGTTACTAGGGCAAAAGTCTCTTGCAAGTCTGTCCCATAAGTTTGAGTAAAGCTCTTTGCAACTAGTTTGGCTTTATATCTATCAATGAATCTATCCACTTTTTATTTTAACCATAAGCACCCACTTGCACCCCACAGGTTGTTTTCCTTGAGGTTTGTGAGTTAATTCACATGTACGATTCTTATAAAGGGCATGCAATTCTTCATTCACAGCCTCTTTCCATTTTGCATGTTGAAGTGCTTCTTCTATGCAACTTGGGATTTTAATGCCGTCCATATTGGCAATGAATGATCTATAATTTGGAGATAGCTTCTCATAAAATACAAATTGAGTAATAGATGATCTAGCCCCTTTTCGGAAGGCAATAGGCAAGTATAAATCAGTAGGCAAACCGAATTCATTTGAGGATTCAGAATCAAAATCAGAAATACCTTGTGTTTCTTGTAGACTTCCAGTAAGAGATGGATTCAGGTCTGTTTGGCAATGCTCCACCTGTTCCCCCTGCTTAGACCACCTTAAATAGACCTTGAGGTCCTAATTTCCTTGCTGATTTACCTCCTGGACAGTACTAATAGATTCAGGGGTCAAAGGCTCATTTTCAGGTTCATGTGAAAGTGGAAGACATGGGTTAGGTCACGGACAAAGGTTGATTCTTGGGTTCAAGTGACGGTGGAAGAGGTGACTTAGGTTCAAGGGGAAAAAGAGGTCCAAAACCAATATTTCTCTTCTGGATTTGCTGAATGCTCCCCCTGAATATTAGTTTTGGGCTAATATGGCACCTTTTCAAGGAAGGCCACATCCATAGAGTTGAAAATTTCTTGATAACTGGAGAATAGCATTTGTAGCCCTTTCAAGTTGGATACTATCCCAAAAATAGGCATTTGACAGATTTGGGATCAAGCTTACTTCTTTGTGGTGAGGGAACATGGACATAGGCACAACACGCAAACACTTTGAGAGGGAGGTCATTAATTAATCTGTTTTGTAGGTAGGTTTTAAGAAGGACTTGGCAAAGAGTTTCAAACTTCAGGGTCCATGAGGGCAACCTATTGGTGAGAGAAGTAGCAGTTAGAACCACTTCTCCCCAATAATTTTTAAGAACATTGGCCTTTATCATGAGAGATATTGCTAAATCAAGGAGTTGCTACTCCTTTCTCTCAGCTATCCCATTTTGTTGGGGAGTATAAGGACATGAGGTTTGATGGACAATCTTCTTCTCAAGAAAGAAGCTCCCAAGGACAGAATTAAAGAAATCTCAGCATTGTCAAATTGAAAATTTTGTATGAGTCTGAAATTGATTTTGAATCATGGCATAAAAATTTTTAACAATGGAAGTAGTTTTAGACTTGTCCTTCATAAGAAAGATCCAAGTTGTTTGTGTGTGATCATAAATAAAAGATGGAAACCACCTAGCACCCATGATACAAGGTATGCTAGATGGTCCCCAAATGCCACTATGAATAATTGAAAAAGGAGGAGAGGATTTATATTTATGGGCAGGATAGGGACAGCAACAATGTTTAGAAAGATGACATACTTCACATTGAAACAATTTTGGATTGTTATTGATAAACAAGGGAACAACTTCTTCAAATACATTATGTTTAAGTGACCAAGGCGTTTGTGCCATTACATAACCATATCCTCTTCTAATACTTTAGCATTATGGGCAAAGGAATTCTGAATTTTACTGCTGCATTGAAGTAGATATAAGCCTTTATGCACTTTAGCATTACCAATCATCCTCCCTAAATCTAAATCCTGAAAGAAACAGCCAAAAGGAGAAAATTTAGCAATGCAATTCAAATCTTGAGTGAGTTTACTGATTGACAGTAACTTGCATGACAGATTTGGCACGAAAAGAACTGAATTCAGAATTAGATCATTTGAAATAACAACTTTGTCGATGCCTGTTACTTCAGATAGGGTCCCATTTGCAATTCTGACTTTATATCTGTCATAGCAAGTATTATATTCATGAAATAAAGATGCATCTCTGGTCATATGATCTGATGCACTGGAGTCTATTATCCAGCAACCAGTCCCTTTAGCCTTAGTATGACATGCATTCAAAAATATACCTTTTTTGGGCCATAGATCCAAAAGCAACAATAGGTTCTGTTGAAGAACCTAGGCTAAGGTGTTTTTGGAGCCACTCTATTTGCTCTTTGCTGAAGAAGGCATGTTCAGAGGAGTCTTTATCAGGTCCTCCAGAGGTAGCAGCATAAGTCTTGTTTTCTCTTTTCTCATTTGGCTTCCAATCTGTGAGCTTGCCATGGAGTTTCCAACATGCTTCCCAAGTATGATGAAGGTCTCCCCTTCTTATGTTTGTTATCTCCATGTTGAGTTGTATTTTTGGACAGCAAGGCAGAGCCTTTAGAAATGGTTCCACCAGCAGTGACAGTAGCACCTACATCAGCTTCCTTCAGCTTCTCTACGAACCTCAGAGAAGACCACCCTGATTGACTCCTCTCACAACATCCAAAGATCTGTTAAGACCAAGTAAGAATTTGAAAATCCTCTCTCTCTCTCTCAACTAATTCTCTATATCTCTTAGCATCTCCAGAACATGACCAATTTGGGTTTTCAAACATGTCTATTTGCTGCCACAGATAGGTAAGGTCATTGTAATATTGGGTCATGGATATATCTCCTTGTTTGAGATCATCTAACTTGCCTCTAGTTTCAAACAACTCAGATATGTTATCTTGATCTAAGTAGGACTCTTTCACAACCTCCGAAACTTCACGAGCGGTGTCATAGAACAAAAAGGTTTGGCCAATCTCTGTGTCCATAGTGTTGATAAACCAGGACTGAACCATATTGTTCTCTACTCCCCAAGTTTCTTCTGGAGGAAGAACAGCTCTAGTTAAATACTTCTCCTTTCCCTTGCCTAAAACAAAAATTATCACTGACTTGGCCCATTGGAGGTAATTTGAGCCGTTCAATTTGTGGCCAATGATGATCAGAAAAGTGTTGTCTGTTGCTGCGATCTAAGTTGACATGTCTGCCCTTTGCTTGCATGGTGGCTGGTTTCCAAAGTCATTAGGAGGTCAAAAGAATAGAGAAATGATTCAGGAAAATCAAGAGAGCCTCAAACACTTCGAACAAGACCCAAACATGGAAGGTGAAGGGCTGGGTTGAAGAGAGTAGAGATTGGTAAGGAGTTCTGTGTGAACGGTTGCCGGAGAGGTGGTTGCATGCACTGTCACGCACTGGTGCATGGGTGAGAAGCGAGACTGTTTGATCAGCATGAGAGACGTCGTTTGGTGCTCCGACGATGGGTGTTGACCAATTAAAGACATCTAAGGAGGTTCTGGGTGAACGGTTGCTGAAGAGGTGGTTGCATGCACTGTCACAAGCTGGTGCATGGGTGAGAAGCGAGACTGTTTGATCAGCATGTGAGACGTCGTTTGGTGCTCCAACAATGGGTGTTGACCAATTAAAGACATCTAAAGAGGTTGATGAGGGGCGTGATGGAAGAAAGGGTTTGGATCAGAGGCAAGGAAATAAATGCACAATAAAAGACCTAATGAATGGATAGATTCACACTCTACAGAAAAGGAAAAAAAATAAAAATAAAATAAAGACCTAATTAAGGTCTAATTATAATAACTTAAAAAGAGAAATAAAATGTTGACCCAATCAATAAAATAAGAAAACAAATAGAGGCATTAAAGTCAGAATAATCACACATTAAATGTGATTTGTAACAAATAATGACATATTAAATATGATTTCTAACACTTCCCTTCAAGTTGAGAACAGCTTAGAACTGACATTGCCATTCTTCTTTCTTACCATTTGGAGGTTATCTGAAAATTGTCTTCCATGTCATAAAAATAAAGACCTAATTCTTCCACAATGGAATCTGATAAGTGAGATTTCGAGTAAGGTATAATTTTCTTTCTTGTCTTCTTCTTCATTACTTCTTGCTATGGAGTCTCCATGATTTTTTTCCCCCACCTTCCTCACCCTACTTTGTAGTGACAATCTTGGTTTTGGGCATCCTCACCTCACTTTTTATGATGTAGAGATTTTAGTTTTTGCTAACCAACAGTGTATGATTTTCTACATTAACCACCAACATATAGTTTTCTTACACTAACCACTAACTTATTTTGTCATTCAAGCCTTATAGGCCCTGATACTATGAAGATAAGTATGCAATGTAATTAGGTATTTGACTGGAGAAATTTTCTTCTTATTAATTTGATTCCAATCACAGAACTGGAGCCAATATATGAAAGGGGAGCCAAATTAGAGGAGGATTAAAAACTCCCTAATATTCGGTCAATAACAAAGAAAAAAGTTGAAAGAATAAAAACTGTACAATAATGAGAATTAATAGTAATAAACCACCAAGGTAGACTGTCCCAACCAACATAATAACTCCAGATTAATATCCTAATTAATTTGAAATCCCAGTCTCTAACATGGGGACAGGAGCCAAACCTTTGTAAACCACGAGATAGATAGACTTATCCTGAACAAATTTCAGAGCTTATAAGGACAAGTTGTTGGAGAAGGCTAGGAAGTTGTCCATGAAGAGGTTATATATGAAGACTTTGATCTCACTATATATGAAGGTCAAGGGCTTTAATGTTTATCTGGTTCTTCTGGAATTACAGGTCACCTGAAGAGGATGACATTAAGTAGACCAAAAATAGTAGTAAGTTATATCATCTTTTTCTTTTTTTTTTAATTGTCACCAGAAGAGAAAAAGGAGGTAATCATGCATACAGAGCACCAGGGTGAGAAAAATCATCAAGGAGATACTGTGAGCAAAAGTTTATGAATCTAGAGGTAACCAATGTACATAGAGATTAGTTGATACATTATCAAATGAAAATTTCTCCATCAATAACAAGTTAAAAAGAAAAAAGTACATAATTGAGAAGTTATTCATAGACCGCCGCACACTTGTAGTGACAAGAGCTCCTAGACGCTATCACAGATAGCATTGTGCATGACTATATGCTACTTTGAAATGTAGCGCACATTATATTAAATATATCAAATATACAAATAAATTTATCATAATTGAGAATGACAACAATATATGGTAAATCAACTAATAAATATAAAAAACTAAACTCAAATTTTAAATATAGCTAATGGTAGCTTAATAATCATCCCAAGTCTAACCAAATTAACCATAAAGCACATACCAAGCACTTAAATTATAAAAATGCCAATGTTTACAAAGTCTAGGGGTCTAAACATCATCATAAGAGATCTAACAAAATATGAAGAAGATCATAACAGGACTAGAAGATCCTATCTCCACATTTGGTTGGTTCAAATATAATTTTATTGGAGATCAAAACAAAATAATTGAATCAGGGGCAAAGCTGAAAGTGTATCAACTTCATAAGCTTCAAAGCTGAACATCATAAAATAATGCTGAGAAACAGCCAAAGAGAAAAGGAGAATTCATTTGGAGGCTATGAAAAGTCTCTTGCAATATAAAATAGTTATTCTCCTTCCTAATAGTCTTGACTTTCCCATGACAAGAAAATGAGACAAAAAAAGAGAGGCGGAAAAAGACAGAGTGGGAGTGCCGGAAGAGCAGATGAGATGTGGCTGCCAGAAATTTCCCCTAAAGAGGAAGAGAGTGCCAACCTTTACCTTTGGATAAAGTCAAAGGCTGCACAGTTGTACTTTTCCCTCACCCTCATCAATTCTTTAAATGGCATCCCGTGTTCGATATAGCACAAATAGCAAGTGCTACAGACAGGCTGCTATGGTGCAAATGGCGCTCACTACATCTGCACGATGTAAAATCTGCTGCATTACACACCTCCACCTTTAGTGTAGTAAAATGACCCATGGCTAATCACTACATGCTATAGCAAGTACTGTAGCTTGCCATTAATAACTATTAATCATTTGGTGAAGTCCCTAATTCAATAGATGAAAACAATGTTAAGGAATTACATTCTGAACTCCTTCTCAAGGACATATAAAATTGGAATGGGATAAATATCATTTAGCCCTCTATGGTTTGTGGCCATTTACGACCCCCTGTGCTTTCAATTTCAAAACTAACACTCAGTTCCAGCAGTGCTTTGCAAAATCAGTAACTGACAGTATTAACAGAGTAGTAACTTGAAATGACATACAAATCAGGACAGGAATTGGTATAAATCAACAGGGTATGGATCATGTATGTCATATTCTTTCACTGCTCATCAATTTTGTCCTTTTTACTGATTTAAAGAAAGCACTGGGGAGGTGAGTGTTAGCTTTGGCCTTTGAAACCGCAGAGAGTTGAAGTTAAAAGCCCACAAACCACAGGAGGGGAATCAGTAATAATCCCAAATAGAATTTTGATTTAGCCATGATTGCAAAATAGTGCGTAGATTGAAGTTTGTTAATTAGAACCAATTGGTTTGATCTAGATAACCAATACAAACTACAAAGAAAGTCTATAAAATCAAAGTATTCTTAATTTACTGATTTATTTGTTAAATTCCATATGAAATGCTTTCCAAGGGCGTCAAGATAACTTCTATGAACAATGTATAATTGCCTACACATTTATATGTCATCCTTCCTAGCTCCAGAAACTGAACTGATTAGAAGAGGCAGCGGGAATGTCTTTCAGATAGGTAAAAAGGATGGAGGCACAATTCATTTGTTTAAATTGAATGGAGGCTTGATTGTCTATTCAAGGAGGCATGGGCAAAAAGGCACAATAGGGAAAATAAATGTAGCAGTTTGTGTTGTACAGGAATTCATTGTTTTCCTTGGATAAAATAAGATATTTAATAGAAAGGGGAAAAAAAAGGGAATAAGATAACCTCTGAAACAGGAAAAGAGAAATTAAATCTGAAAGAAAATTATTAATCTTTTGATTGAAAAATTTTGATTGGAGAAAGGAAATAAGAGGTACAAGGAAAATGATAAGATATCCTCTTGACAAATAAAAATAAAACAGCAAGCTTGCCATGACCACAAATGTCTCCAATTTCGTTGCATATCTGATAGAAGACACCATAAAAATCCTTCTGATCCAATTGAATATCTGTTAGAGGAATCCCCTAATAATTAATATACTAACAGTGAAACACTACAGAGAACCAGACTGAAGTATAAGGTCAAATAAACATGTATGAATTTTAATTTTTTATAAATTTGCAGGGTTAATAATCTAACAAGTTGAAGCTTCTTAATACCATGATTTGGAGCCAAGAAAAGAATGACGAGTTTAATGCATTACAGACTTTTACTTAAACTCAATTGCACCAGACAAGTGATACTTAATTCACCAATCCCCCCATCGAATCCTGTTCCAGTGTTACCTAGTTCATGATATGTTATTATGCTACAGAATACATCACTTTGTATAATTAGCAATTCAAAGGGGTATACTTAGTTGATACAATTTGGATTACTTTAAATTATACACATATGATATCATAATTATTGTATCAATTAAAATGAATATCTTTATTTTAACACTAAACACTGAAAAACATCTATCTAGTAATTCTTGTGCGTCATACATTATATTAACTTCCATTCACAATTACAGTTCTACTTTTTTGTCAGGTAATGTCCTATCTGGTGAACACAACAGAGGAAACATAGAAAGCCTCAAGTGTTATGATAAAATTACACAAGTACCCAATAGGGCCCACAGTTCTGACATAAAGAAAATAGTAGAATTCCTAGAAAATGAACAAATAGAGGACTCACTCTAGCTTTGGGTCTCCTCTTTAAGCCATTTTATGGTTCATAAAGTTTTACAATTTGGATTGCACGAGCTAGAATGAGATTTGTATCCCATTTGAGGCTTTATATGTTTCTTCTGCTATGCTTACTAATTGTAAAACATTACTCAGACAAAATGATAAAAAATACAAACACAAATGCAAATGTTAACGGAAGTTAATATAGTATGTGATGTGTGATGGCATGAGAATTACTAAAAGAGTAATGTGGGTAGATGTTTTTTATTCTTGTATTAAAACATCATTTTAATTGTTACAATAATTAAGATATATATACACATATATTGAAGCAATCTAAACTAAGTAACTCTTTGTATTGCTAATTATACCACGTGACATATCTCATACAAGCACACCATAACATATTAAAAATTAGGCAACACCGCACCAGACAGACAGGATTTTTCTTTTGCCAAAGTTATTTGATTTGATCTGCTTCTGTAGCTTCAAAATATCTCCTTCTTTTTCACTTGCACTTTCAGATATATTCAACCAAATAAAATTAAAGGAAGCAGAACTAAATCATGGTTAGTTGGAATTTATTCATCAAGATATAATAAATCATCTTTTATTACAATTTCCATTTATTAGAACTCCAGGAAGTCAATACTTTCCTTACTAGGCAACACATTTGTTCAACCATTGTTGTAACATCCCCAATTTGGCTAAAACACTTTCCCTGTTGGTTTAACGAGCAGGAAAAGTGGGGACAACTCAACTTCAAAACATATCTTTTGCTCCTTAATATAATTAGTCCTGCAACATTAATTGATCTCCAACAAAGAACCAAAGCCCCATTTTAAATGTCTTAATAGAACTTCTGAAAGGAAAAGCAACTTTATGAATTCATCTGGACAAACATTTGATAGCAAGTTGTCAAGAACAGATGTATATGAAAAATAGAAAAATAAGGGGCCAATGAAAATGAATCTTGGGCAGAACCGGGAATAAATAAGAAGTCTGATCAAACAGGATAACAAAAAATAAAAGGACAACTGCACCAGCGACAATAGTGGCTTACATATCACAAAGAGCATAAACATGATGACAATAGGAACAACGCATCGATCACGAAGTCTTCTCCATTTAAAACACTTGTCATCACATTTTTGTTTGTTTTGATTTGTTATGGCCCCACACCAGCCACATTTGAAAACAGATGTACAAGATGGAAGCAGTAGGCGCACTCCACAACCCCAGCAAGTTGTCTCATAATTCTCCGTAACCGCGGTTACATATTGCTCCTAAATGTGACTTTTACATGAGCAACCAAGGAAGCTACAAAATTTTCAAACTGTAAAAAAGGGCAAGCAATAACATACATGATGTCATCTATGTAATATAAGAGACTAAACCATAAGGGGTACATAACACATTGCACAAGCATCCAAAACTATATTATTTTCCAATTTTTTTCAAAAGTTGTAAATGCACATTAACAAGCAAAGCATACATTTATTTCGTTTTCTTCTGTAAAGAATTCCTTGTCCTTCTTCATAATAATGCACTAACCACTAAGCAGCAACTCAATCTTTAAATGAAGTATACAAGCAAGAGAACTGAAACCCCAAGAGATATATTCTCAGCAGATTTAATTCTATTTACATTCCATTCTCCACATTGGGCAATCAAAAAAAGTTGTTTCAACATCTTGTAACATTTGACTTAAGAGGGTGAAATCCCAATTTTCAAGTTCACACCTTCTCAATTTGGCGCATTGCTAAGAATGTAGGTGAAAGCTACACTACCATGGTGACCAGTAAGGATGTTGTCATGCAACATGCCATTGTAATTTTATTCATAATATAACACAAAAAATTATATGTACTTCATTTATCTTTAAGAAACAAAATTCATATACATTCTGAAGTTGAGTTATTTTCTTTTCACTTTCTTTCCACTGCTTACTAAACATGTTTCGTTAGTGTATCTGCACAAGCACACCTGTGCAACAGCAAATCTTACATGTACAATTCTACCTACGCGTTTAAATGTAGCATTCCTAACAAAAAGCATGTAAATATCAAAAACAGATTGTCTGCAGTTGGCACGCCAATTGCATCTCATGTTAGGGTGTTTCGAGTCATTGATTGAGGCAGCAATTTTTGAATCGACCAATCACGTTTGGGGTGGTATTTGGTGAAAAAAAATCTTTTGTAGAGAGATAAAAAAATTTTAACTATAAGGATAAAAGTTTTAGTTAAAAAAAATTTTAACTGTAAGGATAAAAAAGTTTAACTATGTGGATAAAATAATTTTAAAATTTAAGATCTTTTACAATAAATATTTTTTTCTCACAGTTAAATTTTTTTGCCCTCGATAAAGTTTTTAGAGTGTAATTTCTTTTCAAAGCTAAAAATTTTTATTCTCAGAGTTTTTTTTTTCTCTACAAATTTTTATTTTTTCACCAAATACCACCCAAGCACAATCAAAAGACCAAAATCGCTACATGGATCAAACGGCTCAAAACACCGCAAAATGAGGTGCAGTCAACGCGCCAACTGCAGACAATCCCGTAAATATCAGCTTTCTCGTTTCCTTGTGATAAAAAACTTTCAATATGACTGGTTGGGATTCTACTCTGAAACTGGACTAATCCCAAAACCGAATTTTAATTTTTTGGATAAAAAAATTCCAAAACCCAACATAAACCCACTAAAACCAGTAAATTACTAACCACAAGTCACAACCACATGTTACGCATTACCCAATAAATAATTCTATAAATTGAAATAATCAATGGCATGATGGGCGGGCGTATTATGCTGCGAGAACATGAGATTCAGAGTTGAATAATGCAAACAACACAGGTCATATCTCGAGGAAATCGAAGGTTGAACAAGAATTGACGTAAAAGGGTAAAGAAGCTTGCCTCGGAGGATCTAATGGCTTCCAGCGTCCTTAGTAAATCATTGTCGGAGCTCCCTTCCACCATTTTCCTCCCTTTATTTCCCTCTCTCTCTATATCAGAAAGCTATTTGCTTGTATTTTTCTGAGTGTTTGTGTGTTAATTAGTGGCTCTATGCTTCCCTGCCAATTCGCCAATCGGCGAGGGAAATCTAGAGCAATTGTTTGACCCCGGAAATGGACTATGGAGAGAGAAACAAGGAAATGGATGTAGGAGACTCGACAAAGAGAGTGGACGGGATGGAAGGGGAAGCGAATGAGAAGGGAAACTCAAATGAGGCGATATTGGGCCATGTGTGTTGGTTTGGGTAGCCACGTCAAGCCCAGACCTGGCCTTGTTGTCCCATATATTAACAAGGCTTAGTCTTAAAATTTTGGAGCTCCATTTTATCTCTGGGTATGGGTTGTTTGGTTTGCCGTGCGGTTATACTCTGATTATATAACTTGTATAATATTTTTATAATTATTTTTTATTTATTAAATTATTATTTTAATTATTAAATTAATTTTTTAAAAATAAAAATAAAAATAATTTTTTTTTATTTATTTTTATTTATTTTTTTTATATTTTTTTAATCTTTATGTCCTCCCACTAAACGACTTGACGTAATTGCAAAATTTTCTTATAGAATTTCTTTTTGTTAAAACAAAAAACACAAAAGTCTTGGAATTAAGAATGGGAAAAGAGACATGGTAGGGATGAAATCCAAGGTGCAACTTCTCCCAAACCACATATTACACACAATTTCACTTCTAGTACCAAATATTTAATTGATAGCTTAATAGTAAATTAAAAGCTATAGTTGTTAGTTGAAGACAACTTTTTTAATTTATATGCACTTAAGTGCCAGATATAATATTTTAACTATGACTAAAACTTATATTTGAATTTCCACCATGAAAACAATTGTCATCTTTCTTTAAACGTCACACATTTAATCATATGGAACTTTTTTAAAAGTTACAATTATTATGCAAAACACTTTACGAAAGCTTGAAATTTTTGGTGAAATGTGCAATCACTTTGCAAAAGGAATCTCAAAATTATCCATAACGGCTTTAAATTCTTCCAATGGACTATAGCTACAATAAACTTTAAACAAGCATTTTCATGTATGAAGATGTTTTCAGAACAAAATTAGAACAAGTATTCTTCACTTACCTGCAAATATGATATAGTAATTAGGAGTGTTCAAAATCAAACCAAATGAAACTAAACCAATAAAACCCTATTAAAATGAAGTTCAATTCAGTTTTTGACTTGTCAAGATTGAAAGGGTTAATTTGGTTGCAATTTTTTTCAAGTTTGGTTCAATCTGAACTCATGTTTCTTCTCTTTTTTTTTTTTTTTTTCTCTTCACCCATGCTTCTTCTCTCATGAATTTAGAGATAGAGATTATAATATTCTACTTATATTTTATATATGATCATTCATATTTCCTACTAACAAATTAATAAAAAATGAATAATTGATACAAATGTAAGACTTATTTTAAAAGCTAACCTACAAAATACTGAATTCTTTAAATGATATTAAAAGACAAATTTTGTAGAATTTATAAAACGATCTTATTCAATAAATATGAAGAACATATTATTTAGTATTGTTTCCTCCTTAATTGACTAGTAAGTTGTTGAAGACAAAGTGATCAAATATAATAGAAATAAGATAATATAAATGGTTTTCAAAATCAAATTATTTTAAAAAATAATAATAAAATTAACATGAACAAAGCTAAACTAATAAAAAAACCAAATCAAATCAATTAAAAAACCAAAAAAAGTCCACTACTTAAAAAAAATAATTAGGTCAATTTAGTTTAGTTTTTATTCAAAATCGAACAAAATCAAACCTATAAATGCTCTTAATAATAATACATGTGGATCAATGAAAATACAGCCAAAAAAAAATGAGACACTATTTAGGGTTGAGGTAGGATTTGTCCCTATAAGATCCACGTACATTTAAATTAAATACAATGCAATATTTTAAATTACACATAAATATGGCTAAAATTTTATTTTAATCCTGCACAGATAAACTACTCACAAATTGCTTCCCAATAAATTTTATTTTCATTTTAATTTTTTTGTAATTATAAATTCATCCAAATTAGTCCTTCTATTCGTGAATCATTTACTTTGTTTACAGACCTAGTAATATAACACATTTTCTGTATCATGACATCATTTTCTGTAACAGATCTATTCGTTGGAATCAAGCACACCATATATCTACACCATAAAAAAATAAAAAGTAAAAGAAAAGCAAGTTTGGTTAAATTTTGAAATTTTAACAATGTCATGTCACTACTTCCATTGTCAAAATTAATAGTGCATTGACAGAAAGATTAGTGAGTAAATTTTAAATCAAAGTACCAAAATGAAAATAAAAATTTATTAGACATCAACTTGAAAATCAGTTCATCTATATAAAAGATCCAAATAAAATCTTAGTCCATAAATATTTCAAATGTTATTGTATTGTGATTGATGAATCCATAAATATTTCAAATGTTATTGTATTGTGATTGATGGGCTCTGATTCTGGACTATGTTGAAATATTTTAATTAAATTAAAAGTATATGTAGATTAATGTTAATTAAATATTTGATCAATTAATAAATTATGTTTTAATAATATCAAATAATTAAATTAATATTATTAAAATAGAATGAGTCATGTGATTGAAAAATTTATAATAGGATAGAATGTTCATGAATTATTAAATTAGGGATCTTAACTTATAATATATTTTTAAGCTGATTATTATATTTATATTGTTTGAGAGTTTTGTTATATATATATATATATATAGAGATATATTATAATAACTTATTTATCTCAGCCAAAAATTACTTGTTCCATAGGTTATTACTATGTGTGTACTCTTAGTTTATAAGATTAAAAAAATTGTAATTTTCTGATAAAAAATTGTAATTAAATAAGTTGTAATTCTTTTTAAGTCTCTTTTCTTTTTTTAAACTTTTTTTTTGAATTTTTGATTAATTCAATCCATGAATTCCTTACAATTCCAAGTAAAATTTAAAATCTTATCTTCCAATCTCTCCTACAATTGTCAACAATAATTGCTTTGTTGCATAAGATTTGTACATGAAAATAAAGGCCATCAATGTGATAATAAAGCTGATTGTCCAGATTTGGCTTCTGATGGCAACTTCAACAGACAGCATTTAACACCAACATCAAAGTCCATTATTATTCCAGAATGATAAATTTTTTTCGTTTCATCAAGATTGAAAATAATATTTCTGAAAATATCAAATTCTCATAAATGGAACATTTTCACAAGACCACTCACTTACACTTTCAGGGAAAGGACGAGAATATTAGAGTTTTATGAGGAGACAATATTTTTATTATGCTAACAAAACTATGTTATCCGACTTTATCTTAATTAAACACTTCTAAAACCCAAATCAAAGTTCATGGTTTCCATGATTGAGACTCCCAAACCTATTATTTTACCCACCACAATTTAAGCTTTCATGTGACCTCAGATGCAGACACTAACGTTGTCTTCGAAACTGGAGATTTGTATGGAAACTGGAAGCTTGTAGCTACCTTTTTTTGCTTTGTTTTGCTAGGAAGTTGTTTTGAAAAGGTTTGATATCATGTTAAACATTATTTTAATTCAAAATTTTAAATTATTAATTGAAAACTCAAAATTAATAATATAACATAACATCTCTAACACTTAATAATGGAATCAATCACCTGAAAAAAAAAAATCAATGACACAAATTTAAATCATAAAAGAATGAACTGTTTCCGAAACAAATTACTAAGAATGAAAAAACTAGTGAAGTAAAACCAAGAAAGTCCTAAAATAGAAAAGGGATTGAAGATAACATCTCACACAATTCTCAGTGAACAAAAACTTCACATTTTGGTTTATCTTAGAACCCAACAGACAATTATAGTTTCATTTCAGTGTGGTAACATGAGTTAGCTTCTTTTGACCAAAAAGAAAAAAAATTAAGTAAAAGTTTCCTAGTCACTCAATGACGAAACCAGACTTTAATCAGATTCTAACCTACAATCAATTAATAATAAATAAAGTTGTTAAATAAATATATAAACTGTACTCAGAAAACGAAAGTAAGGGATATGAAACTTTTAACAAATTGCATGGGATTAAGATAGCAAAATTTATGCACACACAGGCAGCCAACTAGTAAGTGGTTGGAGGCACAGATAAGTGAGCTGTGTTGATTGTGATGGGTGTTGAGACATGAAGAAAATGAAAGGTATGGGGACCTTATTCACAGGACCCCCTAACCAATTAAGCTTGCGATGTAATTATAATCTGTGCCTCTGTCGTCGATTGAAATGAAAATGGGCTCTGATGATCTGAACAAGGCATTGTTTGCTGCACAAGTTTTGTACATCAAAATAAAAAGCCATCAATATGATCCTGGAGCTGGTTTTTGCAGCCTTTAGGGTTCTGGTAGGCAACTGCATCATATAGCATTTACATCAACCATCATGGACCACAAAACACAAATCAAAGTATGGTTTTGGTCTTACACACTTGCATATATACATACTAAGTCTCGAGTTTGAATTATCTTTATTTCTCTTTTTCTTATTTTTTTGTCAATTTAAAAAACAAAAATACAAAGCATGTAAAATGTATTATTTGAATAGGTCCTACATATTTAAATGAATATCAAATGAAACTTATAATTTAAGTAAATCACGTAGATTTTATATTTATTTCTCTTCAAAATATAAAATAGAAAGAAGAAAATGAAAAATATCCTAAGTTTCTAAGCCTTATAGGTTGCGAGTCTTACCTCTATTTTATTGGCCAAAACCAAAGTCGTCATGCCGACTTTAACGTGTATCCTACGAGGACGTTTAATTAGTTCGCATAATGTTTTTGAATTCTTAAAGATATGGGAAATAACTTTCTCCTTTCGTAAGAAATAATAAGATTAAAAAATTGAGTGATTTTTTTAATAAAAAACATAACTAATTAGATAACATATTTTAAAACTTTTTAAATATAATTTATTGTGTTTAAAATTATAACTTAATTTATTCCAAGTTTTATTAAATTTATAATAGTACTTATATTTATTAATATATATTTCATAAACATAATTGAGTTGAAGTAAAATATTATGAATCATTATCTTTTAATTGATTAAAGTTTTTTAAAACTTTATTTTGGTAATATGTGTAGGAATTATAGTGGGTTACAATCAATTGTTTTTGTTTTTAAATAAAAAAACGTGCTTATTTATGATCCATGAGAGATGCAATTGGGCCCACATATTATTAGTAATCCTATTGTTTTTGTTTGATATCTAATTGATTAGTATGGATGAAAGTGGGAGGTCATAACTCATAGGCCCATAATGGGTGGGTACTAGAGTTCTATTTAAATTTGGTTAGATCCCTTCTGTATTCATGTCAAATTCTAACTCCACAACTTACCCCATTATAAGTTGTGATAGGGAGTGTGAATCACAGAGAAAGTCCTAGTCTCTTCAAATCTTCAGGCATTCAGAATCAACAGGGTATCCTAAATCTGTCGTCATGTCTTCTACAAGTAATCAATCTAATATTCTAATTTCATATAATTATTTTGAATTTATTCTTACATTTGGTATCAGAGCCTTAATTATATGAATTAGAATCTAATAATCGTTTTGAAGATATAAATACAATCTTCAAAACTTTAATTTTTTATAATTTACATCCATATAAATTTTGAAATCTTAATTGGATGATTTTCAAAAAATTGAAACTTGAAACTTTAGGGCTTTTGTAGAATTTGAAATTTAGAATCAATTGGTGCCTAAAATTCAAATTATTGTGAACCATATATGGAGAATTTTGAATTTGAAATTTTAGGTTAGGGTTTTCAAACTTGATTTTCAATTGTCACAAATTGCTTCAAATTGTTGTACAATTTTCGAATATAGTGTTCCTTGTGATGATAGGAGACAAAACCACACACCAATTCTGTCAAAATCTTTTAATTCCATGAGAATTTCAATTCGAAATCCATAGTTAGGGTTCATATAATTGAATTTTCAATCTCATAAATTACTGCAAATTGATAGATGATTTTCGAATACAATGTTCCTTATGATCATATAAAAGAAACCCACAAATCAATTGCATCAAAAATTAGTTAATTATAGTGCAATTTGCTTCGAAATTTTTCGGCCATGGAGACCTTCCCTGAACCGAAAATTATGCATTGAATCATCCAAATTTGTGGATTATAATTGAAGCTTTAGCTATGGATATGTTTCACATGAAATTTTGAATAAGATACATAAAACAATTACATCAAAACAGCGCCTGAACACAAGCTCTGTGCCGTCGGTATCATGATGAAGTTCTTGAGTTAGAAAGCCCTTAAATCCATGATTATAATTGGGAATTTTAGGGTAGATGAGTTTAGAATAGGATTAGGAACAAAAAGCACAAGAAAATCGCATGAAAAGGGTCTTAAAAATGCGAAACTTGGCTCAAAAACCCACGGGTCTGTGTGACCCGTTTCAGCGCCTGGGCCGACCCGCTTGAGGTTGAAGATGAAGCTGAAACACATGCCCACTCGCGCCTTTTGGAGAGTGAGAGAAAATGTAGCTTCTATAGATAGAATTTTTCAATGCCGTTTTTTTTTTTGTTGCAATTCTTATTTCAAATGTGATTTTTGGAATATGTTTTATAATTTTTTGACTGAAATAAATATTTTTTATATAAATATTAATATATAAAATATTTTTTAATATTTATTTAGACAATTTCTGAAAGGTGATAAATTGAAAAATTAACTTATTATATTTTGAACCTTATGATAATGTTCACTCTCCACAAATTATAATATATATTTATCTACTCTCAAGCCTAATATATATACCTTAATATGTTTATTTTAAGAAATATATGATTTTGTTTTAATTGGATCTATATGAAGCCTCTTTGGGAATGTTATAGAATTTGTTTATGAACAATAAGGGAGTAATATTTCATCTCTTTAAATATTGTATCATAATTTTGGGTAAGTAATTCCTGTGCAAGGAGTTTTATAAATTATTATGGATAATTAACACCAAAGTGGAATTATTCATATTAATGTGTAAGATTTCTTTTGTAATTAGAGGAAGGCTTCTAATTATCTCATATTATAGCCTGCCCAAAGGGGTTATTGTATGTTATAATTAGGAGTTAATTTAGGATGAAGTTAATGGGAAATATATTAGTCTAAGATATTCGTCTGCTTAAAAGGGATAAATATTTAAACTCAATGTATTCTCATTGATTAACTCATCTAAGGTTCTAATCTATGTGGTGACCTTGATTTGTACATTATGCCCAAAGGGGAATGTGCTATTATGTTGGATTCATTGAGATAGCTTATTTTAATTAAAGCTATGTATAAAATTGCCTTTATTAATTATCCTAATGCATTCCAATTTTGCAATTACTTTTTTTATGAATGATTGTTCTACTTCAATTGAGATTTTAATTGGATCAAATTATAACAAGTGGAAGTAAGACCTAAATTCTCCTTAGAAATTGCTGACCTTGATATGGCACTACGAGAGAGTAAGCCTAAAGTGAATGAGAAGAGCATAACTGAACAGAAAGAGTTCTTAGCCAAATGGGAGAGATCCAACAGACTTAGTCTGATTGCCATTAAAAGGACTATATCTGAGCACCTACTTAGTGGCTTACCAAAAACCACAAGTGCTAAAGAATTTCTTGCTGTTTTGGGAGAAAGATACTGAGTATCTAATAACGTTGAGTCTGGATATCTTATTAAAAAGTTGACTGATATGAGATATGACAACAATGAGGGAGTAAGGGAGTTTATTTTAAAGATGGTTCACATCTAAACCAAGCTGAAAGCCCATAACATTGACCTAAATGAGAATTTCATTGTCTCACATGCCTTGAACTGTCTACTTGCCAAATTTACACAAATCAAAACCGCCTATAATACTTTTGGTGAGAAGTTGACCATTAATGACCTCATTACCAAGTGTGTAGCTGAAGAACAAAAATTAAAGAAAGAAAAAAATGACCTATCTTGTGAGTTAGCCCTTTTTACTTCCCATGGTAAATCCCATTCTGGTAGTCGTAATTGGAAACATAAGAGAAATCAATCCAATATTCCTCATAAGGATCAAAGTTTAAGGAAACCAGACAATGGTCAACGTCATGATATAAGAGGTCATAAATCAACTCTCATTAAAAAAACATATGGTGTTTTTGGTGTAAGGAAAAGGGGCATAAAAAGAATGATTGTACAAAATTTAAGGCTTGGCTAGAGAATAAGCAAAAATTTGGAGAAATTCAAGAGCCTGAAGAGACCAAATATGAGAGAAAGCAAGATGAGGGTAGCAGAGAATCTTAAAGTAATGTTGGAGTCAGTGGGAGATGTCATTTTAGTTTTGGCAACTGGATATGAAACTATTTTGAAAGACTTTTTCTTATGAACCTTCTTTTAAGAGGAATTTGATTTCTATTTTTGTTTAGATAAATTTAGTTTTTATTTTAATTTAATATTAAACTCTCAAATTATTGGTTATGGACATTTAGTAGATGATTTATATAAATTATCATTGATTTTTTGATAATATTTCATCATCTTTAAATATTTGGGTCTCAAAATTAAAAAAAAAAATTCTTTTATCATTGTACAAACATTTAGGATATATCTTTAAGGAAATATTTAAAAGGTTAATTAAAATTAATATTTTACCTTTCTTAGAGTTTGACAATTTAAAGACCTATATAAATTATATTAGAGAGAAATTCACTAAGAATAAGAAGAAAGGTATGACCAGAAATTTAAGTCTTTTAAAAATCATTTACACAAATATTAGTGGATCTTTTTCTCATATTATTTGTGGTAATAAGTTCTTTATCACTTTCATTGATAATTTTTATTGATTTGACTATCTTTATTTGATTAAAGAAAAATATGATACTCTTAAAAAATTTAAAATTTTTCAAATTAAGGTAAAAAAATAATTAAAAAATAGACTCTAATTGCCCTCCTACTATACAAGTGGAGTTTATTAGTTGTTACGTTACTGCTATTCATATCATTTGGTTGAGAAATTTAATGATAGGGCTTTATATTATAAATTCTATTGTTCAACCACTAAAAATTTACTGTGACAATAGTACTGTAGCATTTTACATTAAAAATAATAAAAGTACTAGTGTTTTTAAACATTTAGAGTTAAAATATTTAAACTATCAGAGATTTATGAAAGAATAAAGAAATATTTATTAAATATATAGACACAGATTCTATGTTAACTGATTCATTGACCAAAGGACTTAGGCCCATTGTGTCTAAAAGGCACGTTGAAAACATGAGTATAGTAAGTTCTTTTGATATGTTTGGTTAGTGGGAGTTTGAGTTTTACATTATTTTCTTGTTATGTTGAACATTTTTTTGGATACTTTTGACATTCATATGATTTATATTCCGGCTAATTGATAATGTATTGAATTTTTGGTATTTTGTATTTTTGTATATATGCATTAATTGCAAAATTTTGAATTTGGTATCATTAGGACCACTATGCCCGTGGCCGATGCCATATTGAAGTTGAGGCATGATAGTTTCTTGACAAACCATACAATTTCTCTGGCTTTAAAGCATTTGAGAGAAATTGTGAGGACTGACAAAGAAAATAGTAGTTAGGGCGTTGGATTACATTGACATACTATTTTCTTGCTGCACTCCACACTAATGACTAGTCGACGGAGTTAGTAATATTTGTAACCATGGAAGGTTTAATATCAATAATAAATATAATAATTGTCATGATTCAGTGTTACTTGGCTTTAGTTGGATGGAATCGTATTAGATATCGCATCTTGGATCATTTATTTTTAAAATGTGGCCACATTACAAAATTAGTCATTAGTTCGAGAGTCGTTTTCGAAATAAAAGTTTTTAAAATGAAGAATTGATTTTGCTTAAGTGGGAGAATGTAGGAATTATAGTGGGCTACAATCAATTGTTTTTGTTTTTAAATAAAAAAATAGGCTGATTTATGATCCATGAGAGATGCATTTGGGTCAACTTATTATTAGTGATCCTATTGTTTTGGGTTGGATATCTAATTGATTAGTATGGATGAAAGTGCAGGCCCATAACTCATAGGCCCATAATGGGTAGGTACTAGAGTTCTATTTAAACTTGATTAGGTCCCTTCTGTGTTCACGTCAAATTCTAACTCCACAACTTACCTCATTATAAGTTGTAATAGGGAGTGTGAATCACAGAAAAAGTTCTAGTCTCTTCAAACCTTCAGGCATTCAAAATTAACAGGGTATCCTAAATTTGTTACCATGTCTTCTACAAGTAATCAATCTAGTATTCTAATTTCATATAATTATTTTGAATTTATTCTTGCAATATGTTCTTTGCTTTTTAACAGTTATTTTTTTTATTAAATTATTTTAAAATTTATTAAATTAACAAAATGTTTTATATTAGCGCAATACATATTTTTTGGCCCTTCACTGAATCTTCTGTTAAAAACTTTAGTGGAGTTAATAATACCCATGCGGCATCTACGTTGACGGATATCCGGCCTCCTATGATAAAACTCGCCAAATTATAATAAAATTTTGTGACCCTCTCACCCAAAAACGACGTCGGCTTCTTTTCCGCCTTTTCCTCTTCAAAATGGACAAACACTGCTTCCCAAATGGAATTCAAGTGAGTTGATTATTTAATTAAGGAAAAATTACTGTCTGAGACCATAAATTAAAAATATTTATATTAAAACATTTTAAATTTAAAAATTATTCTAAATAATTTTATGATTCAAAAATTAAATTGTATAAAAAAATTATAATTTAAGACTTCAAATTAAAATTTTTAGTATTATAATTTTTTTAATAATTTTAAAATTTAAGATCTTTAAATATAAATATCTTTAATTTAAGGTTCTAAATTATAATTATTAATAATGAAACAAATCACAAAATAATTAAATGACATAATTTAATTTATAAAAAGAGAAACTAATTTTGAATCAAATTATAAAGAATAAATTATAATTTCCCCCCCCCCCCCCCCCCCCCCCCCCCCCCAAAATGTAAAATCTACTGGGGTAAAACCAGGAAAATCCTAAAGGATCGGTAACAAAAAAGGGGTTGAAGATGGGATCGATCTCACCATCCTCAATGAACAAAAACTTTTCTTTTTTGTTTTGCTTGGAACCCAGAGAACAATCATGATTTCTTTGGATTTACTTCTCTATTTTTTGTTCTTTTGGTAATTTCCAAGCCATGTGATCAATTCAGAGCAGAGGACTTAGTACAAGTAGGCATTTATTCTTGTTTTCCTCTGTATTCTCTGTCTCCTTATTGAGCAAATGGTTTATTTGTCCATGAAGCAAATTGCTCAATCAAGATTTTTGAAGTCAAAAATTGACTCTGTAATATGCAGCTAGAGAAAAAAAAAAGAGAAAATAAGTATTAAGAGAGAAAATAGGTTTTAAACGCATTCTCACTCTTTTATATTATTATTTCTCTAACTACATAGTATATAATTACTTGTTAATTATAGAAGATCCAATTTAATACTTTTTTGTTAGAGAAAGCAACTTAAAAAGAACTAATGAAACATGTGCTCTGAGGCAGCAGTAGTAAGACAGAAATACAAACAAAAAGGTTGGAAGGATCTACCTCCAATCAAGCAATCTCTCTCACATGCGTAGGTTCAATCCTTTGAAACCCATGTGCCAACCACCTAAACCATGCATGCATGTAAGAGATTCCGTAACTCTACACTTTTCCCCCCCTCATGATTCTCTATCTCTAACTCCATCGAATCACTAATATTTAAGAAAAACAAGATCGTGTCTATATCAGTTGAATATCTATATTAGTGGTATAAGTGACTTACAGACTGGAGATTTTTATAGGCTAAAAACAATTTAATCTACATCATTAAAATTCAAATAACTTCATGATTACAATCTAACAAATTACATATAATGAACTAATATAATAGATTGATCTGCGTAGGGCGAGTTGGAATGATTAATTACAATAAATTATTCTGAACAAATAGATTTAATGATTTCATTAGACTACTTGATTTGATTATTATCATTGGCATTACTATTAAGACTTATACTCTACTTCTAAGGCTTTTATTCTTGTATTATTTTGACATTTGAATAAAATTATTTCTCCCTAAAGTTCCTCTTTTTTTTTCTACTGCCATATCCATTTTCAAAACAATTAGATATGATAAAATGTAATATTTTAAATTATATTTAAATATTTTTAATTTTGTCATACCACAATTAATTTTTAAAAAAGACGAAGAGTTTTCTAATTTCAAGTCTAGTTAATTTATCATTAATCAAACAGACAACAGCTATACATAATTAATTAATTAGTCACATATTTAAATAGAAGTCATAGACTGGTAGCTCAATAAAGTTATAAACCCAAACTGAAAAAAATTTTAATTCCTAATTAAATTTTAAATTACCAGAATTATCAAATTACAATTTTAATTTTTAAATAATAATTATATTATTATACATAATAAAACAAATAATAAATATATTTTTCTCATATTATATGATTGTGTCTTTGTCCATGCTGCGTAGTCAATGACCCTTGTGATTAGTGTTGTCAATTTTTTTCCCCTCTAATCAAGCACTAGTGAATTACAGAATGTCTTTGAAGTCATCCGGACTGTATTTCACATGCATGTTCAGATCAGCAGTCAAGAGAAGAGAAGAAAACAATAGACTTTCTTGCAGGCCCCATCTAAGGTATCTTCTCTATCAGATATCAGATTCTGGAGATTGATGATCAAGACATGTCTTTACATGCATGCTTAAATCAACTCTATATTATCTGTATCTTCCACCTTAATCTTACACAGTAAGAACCTTCCAAGTGATCAAACTTCACGGGTCTCATTTTGAAAGTTGAATTATCTGCAATCATAGTCATGCACTTGAAAAACAAGTAATATAAAGTAGTGGATGTATGCATAAATATTTTTTTTTTGTATCCATTTTTTTCAATATTTCTCCAACTGCACTATAACAATTAATTTATAATTATACAAAATTCGAATCCCGCGTTTTGACTGTAGTTTAGATGCACTGAATGGTCATTGGTAACTTCTAAGCATGCCTTATAAGTGGATAGAATAATTCTTCTTTAGTAAGACACTTTTCACTTATAAAATTTCTAACTTATTTTTTTTCTTCTTCCCTTTTACTTCTTTGTCTTCTTCTAAGTCAATAATATTTAATTAATTAAAATGCCTTTAAAGCATGTTTGAAGGGTAATACTGACATTATCAGTAAGTCTTGAGCATTAGTTTATGCATGAAGATAGAAATCATAAATATATATATATATATATATAGATAATTCTTCCATTTACCTTTGATCATAATGATTATTTTGCACCTGCAATGAATCTAGTGTATGTTTAGAAGAAGTAACTTAATTAAGAAGGAAAAGTAATTTTGGAGCGTATAAAAATACAATAACACAAAATTCTTTTTTCAATAATTAATTAAATAATTTTAAATTTTCAAGTAATTTAAGCATGAAATTATTTTGTAAAAAATAAAAATGTTAAATACTTCCCTTTTATTGTGAAATTTCAAATTTATCCTTTAGGGTAAATTATACACATCTTTAAATTTTATTGAAATTACATAAACTGCCTCCTATTTTCAAAACATGTATACATATTTTTTAAAACAAAATGATATCTTATTTTTTAGTTTAATTTTAAATTTTTTGACTGAAATACTATCTATTAATCTAAATACATATTTTTTAAAAAACTAAAAAAATTAAATAGGGGTAATTTTGGTTTAAAAAATTTAAAATTGAACTAAAACATAAGATAACTTTTTTGTCGCAGGAGATATTTTGATATACCTTGAAAATAAAGATAATATTTATATAATTTTAATAAAACTTAAAAGAGTATGTAAAATTTTTTTTTCTTTAATTTTCTTATAGTAGTACACCTCAAACCAGACTAAATTGGACTCCTGGACCCGACACCAAATATTGTAAAACATATTATTAAAAATACAAAATTTGTTTATTTACTTCATATGATTACTTATCTAAATAAAAATTTCAAATAAAAAAATTGAATTACAGCTATTTAATCCATCGCATTTCAAATTTCATAGATTTCTAATATTTATCATCCAAACACAACCCTAGTTCATTTTTCCACACCTGAAATGCTCTTACTCCAAGATAGAGTGAATCTTTCTTACTCAACCTTCTCTATTTTGTAATGATTTAAAAATCAGACCAAACTAACTGGTTCGATTAGAAATTGACCCGTGATCCAGTTTGATTGGATTAGAAAATCAACTAACTAAAAATTGATCAAGAACTGGTCAAAATCGGTTTAAACCGATCCGTACCCTTTTTTTTTAATTTTTTTTATATAACAACATAGTTTATCTCAAATAAATTTAATAAATTAAAAATAAAAGGTAATAAAAAAGGAGGGGGTTGAAATATATATAGATATATATATACATATTAAAAAAATAGAGAATATAAAAGAAGTAAAATATGTATACTTTGTTATTTTTTATACTTGGTCCCTATTATGTTTTTATTCAATTTCCTAATAACATTTCTTTCAAATATAAATGTATTTAGCCAAAATTACTATTTAGTTTTAGTTTTTTTATTTTTTAATAATAAGTAGAATCTTAATATAATTTAAAAACTCTAAAATAATTTTTGTAATATCTTAAGAAATATTAAATTAGTAATCAAATATTTAAAATTTATTAAAATTTATTTTTTACATTAAATTTTTAATATATATATATTTTTTTAAAAAATATAATTAATTATTATTGATTCGACTACGGTTGGATTAATGAACTATAAACCAGTACTTTTACTGGTTCAATGATTGATCTAATTTTAAAAACATTATTGTTTTCTGCCTATCTCAATGAGAGACATTTCAAAATCATCACAGTCATTCTCAGTTATTCTACTCAAAATTCTTTCGTATTTTGTGTATAACTTTCTAAGATAACTTCCTGTCCACATCATTTCTTTTTCTTTTTCCTTTTTTTTTAATTTCCTTATTCTATAAAATATGATTTAAATTGATCTTGAAGCTGGATTCAATTATTTACCTTGATTCAATTACAGATCCATTTTTAGACTACTCAGCAAATATACTCTGTTTAACACAATTTACCCTATAAAACATAGTTATAGGTGATGGATTTAAATTGGAAATTCACATTTTTTTAATTATACTTTTAATCCTGATTTACGCAAAACGCTATTTTGTCATTTTAATTTTTCTTTTAGCAATATTGTGCCTCTCATTTACTCATTTGAGCACTTTAATCCTTAAATAAAGCAATATTATGTAATTAATTAAGTAACCTAAAAAAGAAAAAAATAATTATAGAATAATGACTAATTTTCATTAAGTCACAAAAAATAAAATCTAAATTTGTCATTCATTACATTTTTTTCCAAATAATTAGAGGCAAGATTGATGTAATTAAAATATTTAGAGGAATTAAATTGTTCTAAAATATAAACACTGCTCAAATTGATACTGAAAGGACCAAATTAATTGCTTTTTTTCCTCTTAAAAAATAAAGATACCAAAGTAAAAATTAAGCCTTTATTTATATTCATCTTTTGAATATTTTCAAATTAATACCTAAGACAGAAACTCTCTAATACAAAAACATATATTGATTATCGATGGACAAGGGAATTTGCTAAGTGATAATATTTATGGAATGGGTGATTAATTAAGGAATTAAGCAAAAGAGTAGAGAAGAATATAAGCCAATAATTCTAAGGTGGTGTTTCCTGCAGCAAAACACCTAGTCAAATATAGGGCAGCAAATAAACATGCCATGTGAATGCCAGCCAAGTCTTTGTTTATGAAATGATATCCTTTATAATATATGGACACGTACACACGCCAAAAAAAAAAAGTCCTGTATTAATTTAATGTTCATGTATAATAAGCAACCATTGGTTCAACAAACTTGGTCCTTTCTGTTAATCAATCATTCATTTGAGTACATCATTTGAATGTGTGTATATATATATATATATATATATATGTCTTCATGTACTTTTAAAAAAATATATAAAAAAAGAACTACATAGTCACAAAAAATTTGGTTACTGACTTGTGTGGAAGTGGATATTCTTGAATCATTTGTTTTATACAGTTTGGATCGAATTATTCAATAAAATCTGACCTTTTGTTTACGGCAAATGACACCTTAGTCCAAGAAAAAGGAAATTATATAGCAATTCTGTGGAATATCTTCTCCTCTGGGTATTACATATTGTTCTTCTTTCTTTGTCTTGCACCTATAGTTTTAACAAACATACTATTGCACATTAAGAAGTATTTTTTTTTAATTGTCAGTTTTCCCCTCTCATTTTGCAACCCATTAATCCCAAAATAATTTGAGTATTAATTAATTCATTCTTTAATTAATCTTTTTTTGGGTTACTTATTAATGGACTTGGATCAATTTATCATAAATAGCCTAGTAAACTAAAATGTCTCTAAATGAATTATAATTTTAAATATATTTTTTAAAAACTTGGCAATGATTAATTATCTCATATATATATATTATTTGTCTTCATGTACTTTTAAAAAAAATAAAAAAAGAACTACATGGTCACCTTTACAGTTCACAGGGATTAAAGTGTCTATAAATGAATTAAAATTAAAAATTTTAGTTTTTTTAAAATATTCTGCGGAAATATCAAATCATTATAGCTTAAATATTCTGTTATTTGCGTGTGTGTATTTACTATATGATATAATAGAAGTTTGAATTTAATACTGTTACATAAGTATCTGCACTACACTTACTTTAACTCAACATGGTTTTTGATATACATGGAGAAAGTCTAAGCTAATTTAGACAATTTTAATAGGGGTGGTCCTTCACTATAGCTTCCTCTCATGTGCAGCATGAGCTGTTTGAACTGGTTGCTCATAAAATCTCTTGGAGTGATTGTGGGGATGTGGGATGTGAATGCCATCTTCGCTGCAAAAGAGGACAGATGAAAAAGCACAGAGGAATTACCCTCTGTGTGTGTGGACCTATGTGATAATCTACACTAATGAAGAAAAGAAAATTATTTTTTTAAAAAAAATAAAAGATCATATTTAAGTATATTGACATATGTAAAATTTTTTAAAAGACCTAATAGTATAATATTCAGTTGTAAAAAAAATCACTTGTTATATTTTATCGAAAAAATTAATGATAAAAACATAAAAATTGTGCTTAAATTTTCTCAAAACCAAATTATAGTTTTGCTTTGATTTGATTTAAAATCATTTTCTCTTTTTTTTTTTATAAATATACCATTTAACCTTTTGTAACTTGTTATATTTTTTATTGCAAAGTCCAAAATTGTCCTTCTGAGCTCGTATGTATTATCCTCTTCTTGTTCTATTTATACAAAAAATTAAAAAAAGACACATTTAAAATTACATCACAAAATGTTAGTTTCGACTCAAATTACAAAGGAATAAAGTACAATATACCCTAAAAAATAGAAGAATAAAAAAATAAAAAGCATAACCAAGCTTAAATGGTTCTCCAAGTTTCTCAACCAATCTCTCAGGAAAACGGCTAGCCCATTCTGCTCAACAGAGGCATGGGACAACTGGTCCAAGGCATAAAAGCTCAAGGACCCATGCAGCTTTTTATTATAGGAAATGTAAAGACAAGATTTGGTGACTTCTCATGAATTTTTCGGAGAAATTTTTACATGCATTAAATACCCATAAAATTAATGGTCAAAATTTTTTTTATGTGATAGATTTCATATATACGGATAAAATTCTGATAATTAAGTGTACATTTCCAAAAGTTTTCAAATTCTGGGTTTAGTTAATTGGTCAAATAAATTTTAATTCTTTTAATTAAGTGAGTGATAAAATACTTTTCAAGTGGATAGAGAGTAATATATAAAATGAAAGTGTTTTTTTTTTTCCTTTGAGAGATACTCCATCATATCCAAATCAGTGTAATCACACGAACAAACAAACGATCAAACAAACAAAGTATCCCTGCTCAAAACAAATATTAGTGGATCCCACAGCCCCACACAAGGTCTTTTCATTTTCTATGGTGAATGAAAAACCCTAAAAGGGACACTTGTCCTAACCCTATAAGTATTTTATACGGAATCCGCATGTTCTCGCCCTATTCTCACATGGCTTCTGTTCACAACAACCAACCACTGAAATTACCACAATACCCTCACCCACCATGGGGAAGTCCCATCTCCTTGTGGGGACACCATGGGAACTGCGACAGATCTCCATTTCAGGGGCAAGGAATCTATCCACCTATCTATCTATATTCTTCCAGGATGTTGCAAGTGCTGGCTTATACGGGCACCTTCTTCTCTCCTTCTTTCTACCTAATCTCATGACCCAAAATATTACTACTTTTTGTTTTTTCAAGATATTATAATTGTATCATTGAGCCTATTTAGTTTAATAAAGTTAGTTTGGCTAAATAAAAATATCAAATTATTAATTTAATTGGTTAAATTTTTAAGTTCAAAGTAATTCTTAATCAGGTGATCCTTGGCCTGGGCTTTGACAGTAATGAATAAATATAATGAGACAGTGAGATTAGGCTGTCAATAACAGAGCAAGTTTTAATAGTTGGGCCATTGAAAGGAACTAATGTAATATAGACTTCAAAGAGATCCGCATTTTCGTTCTGTTACTTTCTTCTAAAGTTCTTCCTACTGTTCCATGTTAGCAGACAGAGATGGGGAAGACAAGCAAATGGCTTAGAAGCATCTTGACAGGGAAGAAAGACAAAGACAAAAGCTCAAAGCCTACCAATCCCAACCCTTCAAACGACACTGAAGATCGAACCCCAAAAGAGAAAAGAAGATGGAGCTTTCGAAGATCATCGGCCTCATCGACGACCGCAACGGCTTCTGCAGAATCAAACGTCGTTGGTACTGCTAATTCGCCGAGAGATGCTGAGAATGAGCAGAAGAAGAAATATGCCATGGCTGTGGCTGTGGCCACAGCCGCTGCTGCAGATGCGGCTGTGGCCGCCGCACAGGCTGCTGCTACCGTGATACGCTTGACGGCTGCCGGCTCCAATGGCTCATCTAGAAGCGTTGAGGAGGCTGCAGCCATTAAAATTCAATCTGTTTTTCGGTCTTATTTGGTATGAAACTTTATGATCACCTAATTATCTCCTCCATTAAAAAAATGGTACTGCTCTGTGCGATTGAGAGAGCCATATCTATGTTGTGTGCATCCAATATGTTTGTTAGTATTGGTGTGTATATGTGAAATGTTGGAATGTATTTGTGACAGGCAAGGAAAGCACTGTGTGCACTGAGAGGGTTGGTGAAGTTGCAGGCACTGGTGAGGGGTCACTTGGTGAGAAAACAGGCCACAGATACTTTGAGATGTATGCAGGCTTTGGTGACAGCACAAGCCAGAGCTCGTGCTCAGAGGATCCGAATGGCATCAGAAGAAATGCCTAATCAAAGGCAATCAACCCACAGAAAACCCACACAGGACAACTTCTGGCATATCTATGATGTAAGTTTTCTCACTACTATCTCTCATTCAATACCGATGGAATGTTTCCGGCATTAATGCCGTCATATAGATGTTAAAGAATGAAGAACAGAATGCTCTGTCTCTTCGCATAGTCATATCAATCTGCTAAAGAAAATTTCAAAGGATATTAACATTTCCTTTTTTTTTTTAATGCATCCAGGAAATGGACATGAGCCTAGAAGAGAACATCAAGATTGTGGAAATGGATGTATGTGAAACCAAAGGTGACTCCAGAAGAAGAAGAAGAAGAAACAGCAGCAGCAACAACAACACATACTATTCACCAAACGCCTCATACACAAAGGAAGAAGCCCGCATGGCATTCTCCCCAAGCCCATCAGCTTTAACGGAGATGAGCCCAAGGGCCTATAGCGGCCACCTCGAGGACTGTACATCCTTCAGCACGGCTCAAAGCAGCCCACAATACTACTCTGCTATATCAAGGCCTGACGACTCCAAAAATCTCTCCTTTGCCTTCCCAAAGCCACCCGATGCTCAATCAGTAATGTCCTATGACTACCCTCTCTTTCCAAACTATATGGCTAATACAGAGTCGTCAAGAGCCAAGGCGAGATCGCAGAGCGCGCCGAAGCAGCGGCCAGCCGACTCGTTTGAGCGGCAGCTGAGCCGGCGACGGGCTTCCGTGGAAGGGAGGAACGTGCCTAGGGTCGTGAAGATGCAGAGGTCGGCTTCTCATGTGGGCGCTTCGCCACTGAACTACCAGTATCCTTGGTCTATCAAGCTTGATAAGTCGTCAGTTTCGCTCAAGGATAGTGAGTGTGGATCTACAAGTAATGTGCTCACAAATACTAACTACTGCAGGTCTTTTGTTGCTTATGACGTGAGTACTTCTCATTCTCATGCACAATCATTTTGATCTTTCGCGTTTGCTATGCTCTTATCTTTCCTTGGACTCTCTCAAATTTAGTAATATATTTAGATATGATGAGGTGTTATCATTCATTGGTTGTGTTGTTTATGGCTGCAGCCTCCTGGAGGAAGGTACCACTAACAAAACATCTTCCCCTGCAACAAGAAGGAACCTGCTTTGCAGGAACAGACATGGATTAATCTTCAATTGTATTGAAGTCCAACTTATGTAGAGCATTTTTTTTCTTCTCTTCTATCTTTTTGCCATGTTTGTGAATTACTTTGTGAGGAAGACACATTTTAACAGGTTATGATCTCTGTATAAATTTTTCCCAGTGATATATTTCCAAACAGCACAGCTTATTCCTCAATGTTTACCTTGTTCTCTTAAGCATTTCTTCTTGATCTCCTCAATGCCTAAATACATTTCTCAATTTCATTTGACATACTAATAAGCTCGAGATGTATGGAAAACAATCAAAAATTACACCAAAGACCATTAAAAAAAAAAAAAGATATTACTAGATTCATAATCCATTCTCATACTTAGAATTACGTATTTTGTATGACATTCACTACCTAACTTTTAAGTCAATTTATTTTCTTTATTTTTATTTAAGATATTGAGATAACAAAATAGTTTTAAATTTGATTTCATCAACAATTTCATCTTGAGATTACCTGGCCTTTGAAACTTTAATTTTAAAAAATTAGTAAGTGGGCAAAATAATTCATAAAAGCAACGATTTTATTATACTTTAGTTTTTTTTTTTGGTCAAGAAGTTTATAAATATCAAAAGAATTATTGTGTAACAAGTTTTTTTTTCTCTTGAAAGACTACATCACGTATTTATTAGTTTAAAATGGTTTAATAATTTAGTCACTAAATAGAATAGTTAGTGTAATATTTAAATTCTTAGTCCAAACCCACCCAGGCATACCCGCAACACACTATTTCGTGCTTTTTTTTTTCAAAAAAAAGGTCATTCCTTCTTCCAACATTAAACATTTTTTTGTCATTCCTTCTTCCAACATCAAACATTTTTTTGGAGAAAATTACACTGAAAGGCCCAGATGTTATAAAATTTATAATGAAAAGTTTTAAAAATTAAAATTATTTTTAAGGATTATTATTATCATCGAATTTTAAAGGATTTTACTATTAGTTTTAGGAGATTTTAGTAAAATCTCCTAAAATCCGATGATAATGATAATTTTTAATAGTAATTTTAATTTTTAAAATTTTTTATTGTAAATTTTGTAATTCCTAAATCCCTATTTATAATTTTCTCTTTTTTATTTGCCAGGAAACGAAAGGAAGACCATTGTTTATTTGGGTTTTGATCTTTCTAGATCATTGGGCTTAAATTCAAAGCGGAAAACTCGAGTCCATCTCATTTAAATAATTCTAAAAAAAAGTCCAATGCATTATTTGCAAATTTTTGTGTAGGTTTGCCATTTTAAACAAATTTCTGAAAAATTTCCATTTTTTTTTTATCAAGAGGCAGTGAGCTTACAAATTTATTTCACAAAACAAAAATTCAGCAATACTTACAACAACTATAAAATTATTATATTTAATAATAAAAAGTAATTATCGTAACTTTCTTTTTGAATTAAAAGACAAATAAAAGCTCTCCTAACTTATTATTTGGGATAAAATTTCTAAACCATTTCCATTGTTTTGGAGTTCAAGTTGTTTCAACTTAATTATTTCCAGTAACATTATTTATATGAACTTTTTATTGTAAGTTATGCCCAGCTTTTTAATATTGCTATATTTACACTTAATTAGTAGCAAAAAAAAAAATCCAATAATTATATGATTCATATATCTATATATATGTAAAGTAATAATGTGTATATGTTACTTAATTATTCAATGAATTGATGTGATTAGAGATGATTATAAGTAAGGTATTGTAGTAGTCAGAGGCAAACTTGTAATAATTATCTGATCCACATCTAGCTTTTATTTTTTTGGGGGGGGGGGGGGGGGGGGGCGGGGGCCACAAACAGAACATACTTCGCTGAAAACAGAAGACAGTAGCATACATAAATAAGAAACAAACCAGAAACCGAAGTCAATTCGCACCCACCCTGCAAGACGCAGAACCAACAAAAACAATAGAAACCAAAGGAGATGGAGACATACATCCTAGCCAACTGGGCAATCTCTTTACAAGAAACTTCAACAAGCCAGTTAACTGCTAAATTTGCTGATTTAGGAACCCAACAAAATTTGACAGATAAGAAAGATTTCTTGAAGCTAGAAATAACTTTTACAATAGAGAGACTCTACCAACCGGGCAAGCATTCAAACACAGCACAGAGTTAATCAAGGCAAGATTATCTTATTCGAAAAATCACCTCGTTAAGATTCAAATATCTAGACATCAGCACACACTTTTTTAAAGCTAAGGCTTCACTCATAAAGGAAGAAGAAGCCTTGCTTGTAGCACTGCACAGATCAATCACTTTTTTTATTAGCCTCATCAAACGAGCCATCAGTATTCACTTTAATATATGCATGATCAGGGGGAGACCACCCAGCAGCTGGAGAAGGCTTCTCACTACTGTTAGATTCTATGGCCAAGACCCACCCATTTGATTGGCAATATTCCAGAACAGCATCACGAGCTCTACCAATTGTGAATAATAGATCTAAAGGAATATTATCAAAACACCAAGAGCATCTTCATTTCTAAATGAACCAGCAAAGCATAGTAGCATAAGCTTGACTCATTTAATTTCAGTGCCACAAACAACCAGTGAAGCCATAAGTCCATTCTTGAAACCCAATTTTCATCAATTTTGAGAGCAAGATTACTCCCAATCAGCAACTTTCTAAACCAGCCACGAAGTAACAAGAAGTGTTCAATAGTTTCAACTTCGGTTAAACAGATTGGACAGCAGGGTGAGGGACTACGTACATTTCTTCTTCCGTAAAATTTCTTCAGAGGGAACAGCTAGTTTACTAATTTTCCATAAAAGGTATTTTACTTTAGGGGGAACTTTAAGTCCCCAAATAGCTTTCCAAAGAGATTTTGGAGATGTAAAATAATAGAGGAAAAGAAAAAAAAAATGAAAGATTTTATTGAATTTTTATTAGGGATCTATTAATTAAGAGGGAGAATAAGATAATAAATTTTTTTTTAATTATTAGCCTTCTAAATCCTTCTTTATTTAAACTTTTAGGGTATGTTTTAGTTAGTCGAAGAGAAAATAAAAATCTTAATTTTAACATTTTCTTAATTTAAAGCTTAATTAAACATTTTCTCCTTGTAATATGTTTGAATAAAGAAAAATAGGCAAAAAGAAAAGAAAAAAATTAGATTTAAATCTAAATAAAATTTAGCATTTCTTTAGATTTATTTAAATCTGAATAGATCTACAGAAAATAATAGAGAGATTCAAGAGCCAAGCAAAAAAATTACTATTTCTTTTAATTTAATATTGATAGAACTTATTAAAATCAAAGTTTATAAAATAATTGATCATCTAAGCGCCCCATATATGTGTATGTATGTATAATACTAGTAATAATAATTACCACCAATTTACGTTTACGTGGATTAATGATGTTATCTTGTTAACGTAAGCTTTTAGGTTGATGTTGTCTTGATTTAAATAACGCTTTATTTTGATGCCTGAGTGAATACACAATGGCTTCAGATTATCTCCCTTTCCGTAACCACGGACATTGTAATAAAATTTACACTTGGGAATTTCAATAATAAATTACATGACATGCATACATATATTGAAAGAACACACATATATTTTGAATTTAATCTACTAACGTCCTAACTCATGTCATATATTTTTAGATGATGATGATGATAGTACACTTAATTGAAAAAAGGAATGAATGGGTTTCAACTAAACAAAGAGATTATGGAGGTCAACTTCTGTTATGGCGTGACAAACAGTGAGCCACTAAATTTCCATGATCATTTTCTCAATTAATTTTGAAAAGGTTCCCACACGATGACTAATTCTTATGGCTGTATAAATTTCAGGCAATTATTTATTTTCTTGACCACATGCGTTATCATTCTATTGCCAAGAGAGTTTGATTGAGAAACACTATGTTTATACTTAATTTTAGCTTACTTTAATTAACTTACTAATTCATAAAATGCATTTTTGGAACTTGCTGGACCATGAAAAGCAAAACGTCCAGCATGTGTATGACCACGTCCTGTGAGAAAAGGAAAAGGGTGTAAGAAGACAGATCTAGGAGAAGGTCAAGTAATTGTGTTGGCTGTAATTTCTGGAGGAGTAACAGAGTGCTGAGAACATAATCGAGCTTCATGGAGGAGTAAATAACTAAGGATATCTTCTGGGGTCATAACATCAGGTCTGGTGGTTAGAGAAGCAACAATGGGGTCATAATCAGAACTTAACCCATTTAAAAGATAAGTGATAAACTCAGAATCAAAGATAGGTTTTCCCACAGAAGAAAGGGCATCAGCAATAATCATGGCTTTCTTATAATAGTAAGATATGGGATCACCTCCTTTTTTGAGTGAAATCAATTAATGATGCAGATGGAGAAATTGGGCTTGAGATTTTTGGGTGAATAATTTTTCAAGAGCAAGCCACAGAGATCTGGCTGTCTTGTTATTAATGACCTAGCCAATGAGGGTTTTAAACAAAGAAAAAATTAAAACCGAAAGCACCAATTGATCTTGTTGAAATCATTTAGAAAATTCAGGATTAGTATTTCCACTAGAAAGAAACTGAGGAGGTTGAGGTTTAGAACCATCTAAATGAGAAAATAATTGTTGACCATGAAGATAAGGAATCATCTGAGCTTTCTATATAGTAAAATTATCATTGGTTAATTTAATGGAAATAAAATAAGAAGGGGATGAAGAAAAGGTAGTAGGAGATGAAAAAGGCAAAGGAATGGGAAGAATAGTGTGTGAGGGAATGTTAGGAGGTGGAGTAGGAGTGGCATTGGACAGATTAGAATCATGCAACTCAGCCATGGCTCTGATACCATGACAAAGTTAATAAGACAAAACAAAAGCAAGAGCAAATGAATTCTTTCTCATTGAATAAACAGTGAAATGCAGTGATATATATAATGAAGAGGAGAGGAGGATCACGAGAGAAAACAATAAGGAGAAGATTATAGTTGTGACCTTCATCTTCATTGTGGGCTTCATCAATACTGTTTGAGGATTGGGCCTTGTAATGGGCTTCTACCTCAATAGATCCAAGAAGTTAATATAATTAGGATTCAAAACTTATAACAATTTATAAACAAGGTGAGATCAAATTCTTATCATTTTTATAAAGGAGCTGAGTTCGAATGATTCACAATTCCTATTATTATTATTGTCATTATTACTATTACTATTATTATTATTATTATTATTCACAAATAAAAATTAAACTAAATATAAAAATAATGAATTTTTGTATATACTATGTATGTCTACATCTATGAGAACATTTTATAACAATATATATTACAAGTTTTAACATGCATACGCATTAGTATTTATCAATCATTTTAATAGAATTGTACACAAATACAATATTAGATATTGCAAGGCACCTGCAAAACTACAAACAACAGAAGGGTGCTTAGTGGTTCGCCATCCTGAGTAAACAAAGTCCTGGTAGCAATCATTGGTGTTGGACAAGTTGAAACACCTGTCATTTCAAATTTTTTTAACAGATCTAGTTCATATTTGCCTTGATTCAGAAAAATCCCACATTCATCTCTGTAAACTTCAAGTCCCAGAAAGTAATAAAGAGAACGAAGGTCTTTTAAGAAAAGCATGTTTCTGTATAAAAACTTGTAGGATGTTTGAATTATGTTGAATCACTAAGATGTTATCAACATAGATGAGAACTAGAAGGATTTACTTCCGTGATTTGAAGAAGAATAAGGAGGTAATTCTAAGTCTATCAAACTAAGCTCTAGGTGCCTCTTTAAGGCCATATAGAGCTTTTGTCAACTTACAAAAGTGATGAGGCCATGATGGATCTTCAAAGCTTTCGAGTTAGGTCATAAGCACTGGTTTTTGAAGAAACCCATCAAGAAACACATTGTTGATGCCCAATTCTCTAATTTCCCAATTAAAAAACTCTACTATAGATAGAACCAACCTAATGGTGGAGGTTTTGATCATTGGACTATAAGTTTCATCATTGTCTACTCTAGGTCTTCTTGAAAACCCTTTGCAATAAGCCTTGTTTTATGTCTTTGGACTGAACCGTCTACATTATACTTAATTTTGAACACCCAGTTGCAATCTACCACATTCTGCTAGCCATCATGAGGAACAGGAGTCCAAGTGTTGTTTTTAAATAATGCTTGAAACTCATTAACCATGGCAGCCTTCCAATGAGACACTTTAAGTGCATCTTGAGCATTTGTAGGTTCAAGATCAGCATCCAATTCAGGTTGAGTAAACCCAACAAAAGGATATCTAGGCTTAAAAATTCCACGTTTGCTTCTAGTAACCGTAGGATGGTTAGAAACATTTTGTTCACTAGCAAGAGCTCTCTGTTGAATGGAAACGTTTGCTGCAATGTTCTGACTATCATCTGATATTGACTGATTTTCTGCAGTAACATTGTTTGCACGACTATAATTAGATGAAAAAGATGTACCAGTGGTCAGTTCCGCTGCTGCTACAAGGGAAGCTGGTTGAACACTGTGAGTTAGAGACGGGTGCTGAAGAGATGGATTTGCATCAGAAATTTGTAAGACAGATGGGAAGAAGGACACAGACTCCACTTTGAAATATAAAGATTGTTTGATGTTTAGAAACCCATGTTGAAAAGGAAATTCCTGTCATTGAAGGTAACATGTTTAGAGAAGTAAATTCTCCCAGTGGAACTTAGGCACTTATAACATTTTTCAGAGCAGCTATATCCTAGAAACACACATTTTGTGGTATGAAATTGCATCCTCTGCTGGTTATAAGTTCTAAGGCAAGGAAAACAAGTACACCTGAAAGATTTAAAGTCTTGTAATAAGGATGCTGTTTATATAATTGGTAAAATGGAGAATTTTCTTGAAGGACAGGTGTTGGAAGTCTGTTGATAAGAAAAACTGAAGTTTGAAAGGCTTTCTACCAATACTTTAGAGGCATCTTAGCTTGGGCCAGAAGTGCAAGACCTAGCTCAACTATGTGTCTATGTTTTCTCTCTCAGCTCTCCCATTTTAAGGTGATGTGAGTGGGCATGAATGTCTGAATTGGATACCAAACTCTTGAACAAGTGATGTAAAAGTTCTAAACTCAACCCCCCCCCCCCCCCCCAATCAGTTTGTAATACCCTTATTTTTCTGTCTAATTGGTTTTCCACTAGATTTTTAAACTACATGAAAGCATTGAAAGCTTTACTTTTCAGTGGGTAAATCCAAGTAAACCATGTATGATCGTCCAGAAAATGGATGTAATATTTGAGTCCACTTGTTAACTTTATAAGTGAGAGATCCCACAGATCCAAGTGGATTAAATCAAGAGGCTTTTGAGCATGAGAGCTGGACAATTTAAAAGGAAGAGGATGAGCTTTTCCAAACTAACATGCTTCACAAAAGAAAGACTTTTTATTAGATTGTAATTTGACATTACAGAGGTTTAAGACATGAGACAAAATTCTATCTGAGGGGGAACCTAACTTCCTAAGCCACTCTTCTTTGATTGACAATAGAGCTTTTGGCGAAGCATGTACAGAAAAATAGCTTGGTTGAGTTGAAGTGAGATGGCTGGTTTTGTTAAATTTGTAAAGACCTTCTAAGCTTCCCTTGCAGCAGAACTGGCCCTGTCATTTTGTCCTTCACAAGACATTCAAGTGGGTGAAATTCAGTCAGCACATCATACAATTTAGAAACACTTAATAAATTTTTTCTTACACTAGGAGCATGTAAAATATTCTTCATAACAAGAGGTTTCTGGCAAGGAACAGTTGAATGACCAACATTCAAGATTTTGATTGTCTCATCATTCCCTACTGTGATTTCATTCTTACCAGCATATGCAGTAGCTTGATCCAGTTGAGTAATATCATTTGTGACATGATTGTTGGATCCATTGTCTATATACCAACTCTGATCTTTGACAATTTGAGGAGAAGCTATAGTGTAGGCAGAATAATTCTATTCATTTCTGCCACGGTTTTGGCCAGGTGATGGACTTCCCATATAAGCTCTATCAAAACGATAATAACAGTTTGCTGTTGTATGCCCGGTCTTGTCACAAACTTGACATGTGGGCTTGTTGCTTATGAAAGTTCTTCCACTGCCTCTATTTCCTCGAAAACTTCTCTGTCCAGCTCCTCTCCACCGTCCTTGACCATATTCATAGTTCATATTCTTCTCCACTGGCTTGTTCATCACCATATTTTCAGTTGAGATCCCAATGTTCAGATTGGTGAAACTGTTAAGTTGTTCCTGCCTACTTTCATAGGTAAGCAGGGCGGCTTGCAAATCTATCCATGTATGCTCTTCCTTCTCCGCAAGTTGGACGACAATGGGATTAATATATGACAACTAAGCTAACTAACAAGCATACACTGCATACTAATACATAATAGTGCTTTACGGCTTAACAAATTATATATGAGTTAATAACTAAGAAGTGTGGCATTAAATTATGAGCAGGCACCTATGTGGATATTGACAATGGTTAATTAGGAACTTGTTTAACAGAAAGGAGTGGCAGTTGGGAGAAGTTTAACTATCTTGAAAAACTATCGATGGCAACAAAAAGATGATCGCTTTTGGGATGATCAACATTGTTAGGTCCTGCACATCTTGTTATTTAGCCACAGGTAACCCCTTTTTTTTGTTGTCTAATTTTATACCTTAGTATTCACTAATTAATATAGATTCAGAACACGATGAAATTTAAAATATTGTATTTGTTTGATACAAATATCTAACACATATTAAACATGGAGATATATTTCAATTCAAACTCACTCGAATATATAGCAGCTAAAACTTAAATAGTGATGGATAAAAGGATCACTGGAATGGAATTATTTCTCCAAAGTTTGACAGCAAAAGTCTTCCTTTGTTTCGAGCGAAAGGAAGAAGAAACTCCACGGCTTGCAAAAAGGTTCAATTCACAAAACAAGCAAGCTAAACTTCCATTCCTCCAACAGGCATCGAAAAACACTCAGGCTGTATTTGGTGGTTAGTTTGCAAAGGAATTTGCGATGTAATTTTTTTAGTAACGTGTATTATACCTTTATAATTATTATTTAATAATACTTATTATTTTTCATCTCATCTATTTACTTTTTCAAAAATAAAGGTTAAAATGTTTTTTTTATCTATCTATTTTTTTTTCTTATATGCATAATATTTCATCAAACCCAGCATACCCTTAAAGAAAAATAGGAGACAATAAATGACAACAGAAAAGAAAAAAGTTGAGAGTATCATTCAAATGTATAGAATATATAATTCTGAATGAATTACAGATAAGCATAATAACTTATAAACCATTAAAAAGTATAATATATATTTTTTAACTTTTGTTACATAATTAAACACATACATGCTTAATATAAAAGTTCATAATTTTTTAATGATAGCTAATACATATATTTGTAAATTGTTTAAATTTGGCTCGTTTATAAAGCCGGTTAAGAAATGATTATATATTTTGAGTTTATTAAAGCTCTCACTTGAATTTAGGTTCATTTTATTTTAAATGAAAAAACTTGATTATACTATTCAATTTGGTTCAACTCAATTACAATCCTAAACATCCGGAAAAAAATTTAAAAGGGAAAATTATATTTTTGGTATCTATATTTTTGTTCAATTTTTAATTTGATCTTTATAGTTTACAATTTTGTAATTAGATTCTTACAATTTACAAATTTTTTAATTTAATTCCTACTATTAAAATTATGTTAAGTTTTATTGATATAATTAATTATATATTATTTTAACAATTTAAATATATATGATTTGTACCTATAAAGGAAGCAAAAATATAAAGTAGAATTAACTCACATATAGAGCAAACTATTGACAAAAATATAAACATAATGACTAAATTAAAAATGATTTAAATTATAAAAATTTAATTATAAATTTTTAAACTATAAGAGTTAAAATAAAAACTGAGTGAAACTATAAGAACCACTAAAAGTATAATTTTTCCAATTTAAAATGTTATATATACTAAGTTTGACACAAATAGTCAGCACGTATCAAATATATGAAAACATGATACATGACAGTGTTTCATAGGGTTATTATTTATAATTGAGTCACTTAGCTAATAACTTGAATAACACCATTTAAATTGATATATGTTTCATGTCAGAATAAAAGTAGTTAACACGTATCAAATATATAGAAACATGATAAATGACATTGTTTCATATGATTATTATTTATGATCGAGTCACTCAACTAATAACTTGAATAACACCATTTAAATTGATATATGTTTCATGTCAAGATAAAAGTAATCAACACGTATCAAATATATAACAACATGATAAATGACATTGTTTTATAGGGTTATTATTTATGATCGAGTCACTCAGCTAACTTGAATAACACCATTTAAATTGATATATGTTTCATGTCAGAATAAAAATAGCCAACACGTATCAAATATATGAAAACATAATAAATGACATTATTTCATAGGATTATTATATATGATTGAGCCACTCAGCTAATAACTCGAATAACACCATTTAAATTGATATATATTTCATGTCAGGATAAAAGTCTCTGGTACTCCTATTTATTAATTTTGGATTGTTAATAATGCTTGGTGCTAATGAAGAGTTCGGTGTGACATATTATATATATATATATATATGTATATGTATAAGGCCATTCTCGCGAAGTGATGTGAACTATAATGCAGGGTGCAAGACGGCAGCGTCCAACAGTGATGGTCATGGCGATTATGGTGACGCTGTCGTTTTTGACAACTCTGTCTCATTACACTCCTCTTCTCGTTCTCTCTGCCATTATCATGACTGCCATACTTGGTCTTCTTGATTACAAAGCACTCATTCACCTCTGGAACATCGACAAGTTTGACCTCTTCGTCTCCATGGCTGCTTATTTTGGTGTACTCTTTGGCAGTGTCGAAATCGGCCTTCTTATTGCAGTAAGGGAAAATTACCGTCACAAATATTTTGATTTAGATTCCTAAGTAGATTCATTTAATTATAGATCGATAGGTAAGTATGCCAAAAGAGAGTATTTAAAAAAAGATACTTGCGTATTTATATGTTAATTTATAATTGACTTAATATATTTATTTATTTTTTAGGCTGAATTTATTTAAGAGTTTCCTGGCATGAACATTTCAGATAAACATTAAAAAGAGAGATATATATGGGTGTTTAAGGTGAGTTACAACAAAAAATATACCTAACATACTTCTATATTTATTAATATTTAGTTTAGTTTACTTATTTTTTGTAATTCGAATCTATCTAAAATTTTTTCAAGATATTCAATCAAAAAAAAATTTTTCAAGATAAAAATGTTTAGGTCAAACCTGCTTACAAATCAAAATAGATAAATTAAACTCATTTAAATAAATATGTAAATCATATTAAAACATATGCTTGGTGTAATTATATTTATATTCATACTTATATAACTTGATCTACGTATTTTTTACAACTCAATACTTAATTAAAAATTTCTTAACACAATTTTTTTTAAAAAAATTAGCCTCAATTCAAAAAAGGACATTTAAATAAATATATAAACGTAATAAAAATAAATAATTTATTAATAAGTTTATATATTTATTTATGATTTATTTGATTTAGCTACTGATATATCTTGTTAGACAGAATGCACAAATAATGAGGGATTTTATGTGCAAATGATGTAGGTAACTCTTTCATTGCTAGGAGTGCTGCTATTGGTAGCAAGGCCAAAAATTACTGTTTTAGGTATAGGGGCATTGAACAATACCCAAATGCCATCCATGTCCCTGGGGTTACTGTTCTTCAAATTGATGAACCCATTTATTTTCCCAACATAAACTGCTTAGAACTACTTAAGGGAAGGGTATATACACAAGCAAATTCACTATCATTAATTTTGAAAATTTTCAAAAATAAATTTGACACTTAGAAGACAAGAAAATTAAGTTTATTATAAATAAATATATAAATATATCATATATATTTAATAAAATTCATCTTTGATCTATTTATCTTTTATAAACTAAGTTTATCCAAGAATATTTGGTTTTTCTTTTTTTTTCCTTTTGGTGTCAACATATAAAAAGAATGTCAATCTTGCGCTCACAAGTTCGAGATGGATCTATGAAGAAGAAGAGAAGGCAAAAGCTTCAGGAGAAAGCAGTTTCCATTAAGTATTAATTAATTGAAAAAAAAAAAAACAGCATCTTTTCTTAAGACCTTGGCCATTTTATACGTCGTTTTTGGCTAACTTCTCATAACATGTATGCAAATGATATTTCAGCTGTTGCTAGTATTGATGCAAGTGGAATCAGCATGCTGGACGAAGTCTGGAAAAGTGCTGATAGAAAAGGTCTCATAGTATGAATATTATTCAATAAACATTTTTTCATATCTGAAGTGTTTATCATGTGGAATTGTGCATGATTTTCTCTTTTCCTTTTGTAAAGAATCACTTTAACTCAACACTTTAAACCACCAATTGAAAGCCGGGAGATACTTTTAAAGTGAATTAGACATTGGTCCTTAACTAAAATATATGTCTCAATTTGATTTCCTAAAATTTAAACATCTCATTTTAGTCCTTTAAAAAATATTTTATCTCCAATATTCTCCTCACATAGATTAAGCTCATTAACTCAATAGAGATGAGTAGCATGACTTATCATAAAAAAAAATATAGTTGTTAGGTTCCCAATTATCACTTAATCATACCATCAAAATAGAATAATGCTATGGCTACTTCAAAAAATATAATGCTCTATCATAGTATGTTTTAGTGACAACTAGATGCTTAATAGCCATATTAGTTTCTCATTAAGCCACATCACATTTATTTGCAAACCAGCTTAACACGAGTACATTATTAAAAGCGTAATATTCTTTGGGAGAATAAAATGAGATAGTTAAGCTTTGGGGAACAAAAACAATAAAAGAACCCAAATGTTAATTCATTCATAGTTTTATCATAACCTCTAATATCTAATATAGAATTATATGAAACTCTTTTAGACTTGAAGTGTGGATAAATCACAAAATCACCATACCTTAGTCGTAGTTGAATCCAATGCACAAGATAACAACGTCTGATTCAGTTTAATGCAATGTAAGATGTGAGCACTTCATGAAACCAGAGGAGATATGAAAAAAGCTCACGGACCATGGCTAATTAATCCTTCTGCAAATTATTAGTCTTAGGTTTGAAAATGTAATCCAAAAATGAAACTACGAGCTACGTAGGAGATATGATGTAAAAAGGGATCAAAATGGTTTCCCTTATTTGACCTTTACTGATGTTATAGTGCTTGGAATCAAAGTTTCATTGCATAGCTGCAATTTGTGTCTCTCTTTGAGCTGTGGCATTTCAGACTCTTTTTTTTTTTCAAATAAATATTGCTGAAAGCTTAAATTCTAGTTACGGAGGGGAATTGATAATTACGACCAATGTTCCAATAGTAGGTTTATCTGTTTCAGCTGCAGAATAGAACATTGCAAACTAAGAAGCCAGAAGGGGAATCTTATTAAGACAGGAAAAGTAGCATATCCCACGTTAAGGGTTTTTTTTCCCTTTTTCTTTCTTTGATGAGACAAAAAATAACTGATTTTTTTTTCCTTTTGGACCAGCAACTGATCCTATGTCATCAGCACTAGCATAAAACTAGAGTTACAATAGGAAATCCTCAAAAGCTAAGTTTTTTTTTTTTTCTTTTCAAGTGGCATTTGATAGGTTAGCACATTAATTTGGTAACTGCTTAAAGATTTTTGTTATATGCCATTTGAATATGGAATGTAAGAAGAAATTAAATCTGGAAAATTAAGTTTCAGCCTACTTCATCTTATGAATCATAATTAAAATGAATCCGCGTCAATTTGACTACTGGAACTACAGTAACGGCAGACTGTATGCTGCAAAGATCTCCAGCAATTTAGTGCACCGACAAAGTACGTACGTAAACAAATTTTCAATCTAATTAAAGCATCATCAGCCAAATTAAATATCCATTCTATCAATCATTCAAAATACAAGTAATTTTCAATGCTAATGTAACAAAGCCTTGATATTACAGAAAAGCCATATCTGGAATAAACCAAAAAAAGGGCCAAAGTCTTCTAATCATCAGAATTGATAAAAACCAATCATACAATTCTTTTTTTCCCCCAAAATACAACTTGAAAAGACCTGGACAGTTTCAAAGAATAATACTAAGTTCAGGGATCTATCTGACAAAACATAGCATCATAATATTGCCAGCATTTCATATTCCAAAATTTGACTTACAAGACAACATTGGTACCATTTCTGTATTCTTGGGAAGTGCAGCATTCCCATGAACCTGTAAATTTTTTTTTTCTCCCCTTATAATACATAAGCCATATGATAGTAAAGGCCTAAGAACTACGTAGCTTTTCTTTGAATAGACGCGGAAGAACTTCATGAGCACCAATGTCCAAGACTTCCGGGTCCCTGAAAAGATCATACACAAAATACAATTTTAAATCTCAAAGTTAATATAAACAAACACTATGATACATATACACTTAAAAAAAGGAGCCACACCTCTTTGTCCAACACGTGTCAAAAACTTATATCAAACACAATGTGACACTAATATTCAACAGCGAAGTTTTCACATCATTATTACCAAGAAGTACATACCTTTCACAAAAAGAGTCATGTCTATGTCCAACATGTATTGAAAACTTGTATCAAACACAATGTGACATCACACTAATATTCAACAACAAAGTTTTCATATTATTATTACCAAGGAGAAATCAGATGAATAACAGTAACCTAACGGCCTTTCTGCATTAAGTACAGCATATGTTATGCCATTCTCGTGAGAAGTTGTAAAAGCCTCATAAACTCTGGATGTATATGGAATTTTACAAACCCGCCTCAGGTTGGTATGATAAAGCTCTAAAAATACTTTGAATAATAGGCATTAAATGCAATTCGGGTAATAAATCTTAATGCACAATATCTATGCACTACAAGCCCAAAATTTCAAATAAGTTATATTAAAAACACCAACAGTTTTACATTGATTTCAAGACACAAACTAAAAATGATTCCTATTGAATACCTATACAAAGCTACCATAAAAGTAGACTCCAAAGCTACTCAATATGTTAGAGTAATCACAGTGAACAAGAAACATGAATACTTTGCATCATGAAGCAAGGGCAAGTAACAAAACTACAGTATTTTTTCACAGCATTTTAAGGGGGAACCCGGCATTTTCAATTCAAGTTCATCTTAAGATCCATACAATCTATGCTTGCTATGGGAATAAAGGAAAACCAAGGGCCTAAAAGAAGAATATATGTTAAATCAGCTAATAAATCTTCAAGGGATATTCCCTATATGCATATTTCTCAGGATGGAAGTACAATATGGAAAGCTGTGACTTCACCAATGCATTAAACCAAGGCTGATCAAGGATATTATCTTCCAAATTTAAGAGCATTTCTTCTTCTAGGCCCCCAGCCACTCTTCCAACCCCCCCTCCCAAAAGAGAAAAACTGATTATTGCAACCTTTCCTAAAATCATTTGTCCTTCCTTCCAATATTACCCACTATAGTTATTAATTTATATTTTCATTAAATAACCTGCAATCAAGAGAGAAGGCAGAAGAGAAACCTGCATAATGTTTGTCCCATTTCATTGGAACTGGGAATAAACCACAGCTTTCTCAGTGAAGGTGATTCAAATTGAACAAAGAAACCATCATTCTGCCCATGCTTCCATCTCCTTGATCCTTGGCCTTTCCAGACCTGCAAACATAGAATGTGAATTTAGATATTTTATTGTAACTGAGACCCTATTTCTGGACCGAATGAAATAAATACAGTATTCAGTTTGTGAAGCTGATCTGTTTAACAGGAATGCTGACTAGATAGCCTAGTCTTTCCTTGTTCTCACCATCATTAATTTAAAACCAAAAAAAAGGCTGATACTTCTCTTCTCCCCCCAATCCTCAACTGATCTTTCAGATTGAAATTTCCCATAAGTACATTATTGAAAAGAATATGCAGTACCACCTGCATATCATTTATACTGAATAAATGGAAGACAATGAAAGGAGGGGAGGAGAGAAAGAAAAGGCAAGCATATGACAAGTAGTCTCCAATCAAAAAGCCTTAGGTCAGCCTGCGACAGCTATTTAAACTAAAGCTCTTGAAAGTCATTGATACACCCTTTATCAGTTACGATTGTATTCAATTATCTGCACATAGGGCCAGTCATCTAAAATTCTAATTCCTACAAGGCCAGGTCAGGGCTCAGATTTCCAATTACCGATTTAGAGGAAGATTGATGGCAACAATATTTTACAAAAAAATATATTAGTCACCTCTCCCCTTACTAACACCTACAGAATTTGGCAACTAATGGTGGCAATTCTCACCCACCCACCTTTTCTCCCATAGACAATCCATTCCAAACTTTAGATGCATTAAGAACTCAAGTTACCTGCGGATAAGCAATGATGCTTTTGGGAACCACTAAGCAGGCTGCTCTGGAAAAAGAGTCCTCAGCATATTGCCTGAGAAATGAAAAACAGCTACTGTGTGTATGTGGCGATTCAAAGGCCTGGCACACCAGATGAGATAAGAGTATGAGTTTTTTATATTACAAAAAAAAAAGAATACCAGAAAGGGAACTTTTGGCGAATTACTCTTAGTAGTCATATAAACAAGCAATGGAAAAGTGCCAAATATGCATTAATATTATAGAATACACCCCCAAAAAAAAAAAGCGCGTGCGCGCGCGCGCGCACACACACACACACACATATATATATATATAGAGAGAGAGAGAGAGAGAGTCTATAAATCAGAAAGTTACGCACATAAAGGAAAAGGGTGCCAAAAACCAAGCAAACCACAACATGAATTATATTGAAAATCAACAAGAAAATAAATACCTTATCAATATTCACAACTGGAGCATATTTATCAGTCTGAGTCTTTTCCTTATCAAGAAGAAAGTAGACTCTAGCATCCACTGAAGAAGTTTCATGCCATGATTTTACAGCTGACTCCATGGTTTCAACAAGGAAAGAGAACAAGTCTTTCCAGCATTCTTCAGATCCATATTTTCCAGACTGCATGAGGAAGACCAAACAGTCAGTTTGGAAATGTTAAAAAGAATGCATGAGTATATATGGGTATGTGAATTCCTTTACCACCTTATACATGTTTATAATAAGCCACCCAAAATTGAAAAAGCCAAAACAAAACATCTCAGAAACCCAAAATACAGAAAAAGGAAACGTCAATCAATTAATGCAATAGAACATCCTACACAAAGCACATGCACATCGAGCACTCCATGGAATATAACAGGAATATACCATTAAATTAATATACAATACTGACCAATTCGGGTTTCAATGTATCTAAATGCTTAGTCATATCAACATTAGATCTCTTATTCTCCACTTCTTGTGCTCGATCTCTATCTTTTGCTAGTTGGTTTATCTTCCTTATCTTTTTTGATACTTCTTGACTTTGTGGGTTATACTGCAAAGCCATCTGAAAGGCAGCTAAGGCCTACAAATATTCAAATGCTAGATGCATTAGGACCAGAAACCCAAAATTATACGGGCTTACGCAGCTTCCAATTAAGAGATAAGCAGAAGGAAAGCTGTGTAATGTACATCATCATATCGTTTCATGGCCTCAAGTATGCATCCTTTCCTGAAATACCCCTGGAAGTGAATTCAAGTAACACCACTGAGCATATCATTTACAAGCTTCAAACAATATCAGGCTTAAAGAAGTCTAATATACATTTACCTTTTCCCATTGAGGTTTCAGTTTTATTGTCATCTCAGCATCATCAAGAGCTTTTGTAAGCTTATCCAGTTGCAGCAATGCAGCAGCACGGTTACTGGTAGACAATGTATTGTACAGAAGCTTTGTCAGTGCAAGATGTTAATGCACTGGCATGCATGGAATATATCTTGTAGTTGAAAGACATGAAGATACAAACTACTGGTTTAGCATGCACCAAATATAATGTATTTCTACAATGATGTTTATTTTATCTCCAGCAATGTGACGTCTAGCATTAAACATTATCAGAAGCGCATTGGATGTGATAAGTAAACAAATTGTTCAACTATCACATAAAATTTAAGAATAAAAAATGACTTCCATGAAATAGTTAACCAGTGAGCAAACAAAAATGACCATATGACCAAGCTAGCATGATAAGCACCTAGTCAACTTTTAAAAGTGGTCCATTATCTGCATTAATGACATTACTGATATCATGCTTAAATGCAGTAACAGAAACTATTTACGCATGCCACATCACTTACACATATGGGAACTGACACAGTGAAGTGAGCTTATTCAAACACTAAAAGAGAGAGCTATGGATTTTCAGACATTATAATGAAAGAATGGAAAGAATTGATTATATAGGTCTCTGTATTAACAGCCAGTTAATGTTAAAACAATAGGGGCAACCCATATTTGCATTAAAATACTAACTACAGGAATAAGATACATTTGTTGATAACAATATCTGTGTGAATACTATAAAGATGATGCAAGTAAAAAGGGAGGGCCACAAAGAGGTCATCATCTGAGCTGCCAGTCAGTCAAGAAATGAAAGAAGTAACCAACAGTAGACTTATTCCCTCGGCAGGGACTATGACACTACTTTACTAAGCAAGTAACGCATAAGCATTAAGTACTAGTGATCTCTGTGGAGCAGGCGAAGGACACCTTCTGGAACTTGCACCTTAAACTATGGTTAAGCCTGTTCCTTCCTCACTGTATCAGAATGATAATAACAAAATGTTATACTGTCCAGGAAGACATTCCTAAGTCAAAATTTGTAATTCACTATTTTTAAAGTAGGGGTCTCTTCTGCCAGTTTCAAGGTCTTAGATCTGAAAATGAAGTGTACTTGGATAAATGGAAGTGAGTAACAAAGGACAGAGATGGAAGAAAAATATGAGACTAATAAACAGTTGAAGATCCAACACATTGGATAGCACAGAACTAAAAATCAGAATCTAGAATTAATAGCATGAAGTATGGACACATCTATTTTCATGTGTTGGCATGTCAGATACAGAAACTGCCAACATACTGACTGGTGACCCGCATCTAGACTTGTCCAATTAGAAAACCATGCTTTTTCAGCTTGGACAGGCATGAGAGACAGCTGATTTAACAAACAAACAAAAACAGTAAACGAAAAGAAACTAGAAACCCCATCTTGATAATATCTTAAGTGATCCTATACCTAATATTTTACATGAATGGGTCCTTTTCATTTAGTTGAAGTGAAGATTATCTCACAAGATGCTTACAATTTGGGATGATATTGGTTTTTTCCCCCTTCGTTTTGGAAGGGGCTCATTGATTGGGAGGCCTAAAAAATTAGGATTTATGTATGACACGTATGCCAAGATAACGTAAATCTACAACCTTATGATATATAATACTATGAATCTCCTTGTTTAGTAATTTTCATTGCCTGAAAGTAGTTTTAGTTTTTATGGTAGATTCCTTATATATTTAAAAAAATTACCATTATCTGGGCTTTGGCCCCTTCGTTCTACCGAAAAAATAAATAGCCCTATCATTAGCATTTTAATATAGATTCTTTATGGTAGTTTCAGATTTTCTCTATGCTGTGCCCTATGTTTTAAGTTTGGTTTGTCAGTGTCCATCCTTTATAGGATAATAAAGCAGGAATTACTTTCTAATTTTCTAGGATTATACCACAAAGAAAAATTGCCAAATTCAATTTACTCTTTAAATGAATTCTGATGGACTTCTTTATTTTATTATAGAATTCTTACAACATAGACCACAAAATTACCCAAAACTAACTTTATTAATGACTAAATTACTGTCTATTAACTCCAACCAACCAACAGTAATTTTTTGGGGGAAAAAACTTGTAGACAGGTGTTTTAGAAACACCTTGACTTCTGCTTCATCAATTCCACTAACATGGATGTAAAATAAACCTACCAATATGAGAGGAAGGGATGACTTTTCCTACTCGTAGTCTTTTTTTCTTTTCTTTTTTTTCTGGGGGGGGGGGGGGGGGGGGGAGCTGCTAAACTCGTACTTTACCAGAGGAAAATGATGAGCAGAGGCGTAAGACTGCCACTTTCATTGTATCCATGGTAGAATAATCTCAAGCAACACCAGGATCAAATAGAAATTAATGTCATTATGTAAATTTATAAATAGCCAAAGTGAGCTCAAGTCAGCACAGCAGAAAGTACCACTTGAGTTATCAGGGCTCTGCCAGAGGATATTATTTCACACTGAAAATGCAGAAATTTTCTGTTCTAATAGCACAATTCAAGAACAAAAAACTTTAAGATACAGTGTCCAAACTCCATGTTCGAAGAGATAATCCTTGGATTAAAGAGCAACACATACATTATTTACCTGTTTTCTATAAGTGGCTAGCATATTCTACATAAAATCTGCATTAGGCAATATTGCAGAACTTGCATGCCATTGCACTTTAAATTCAACTTAGTGACAGTGTCAGAATTGCTATCCCCCTATGGAAGTTCATGGACGATGCCCAAAAAGAAATGGGTCAGAACTCAGGAGAGAACAGGTTATACCTGTAACAAAAGAAGTTCATCCATTATAATGCTAAGTAAAAGTGATATGGACAACAATCAACATTTGAGGCGGTACTTTGAGGCTGTCACACTCAACAAGCAATTCATTCATGATGGACTATTGCCTTGACTCAACTTGTATTAATTGGTGATTTCATTGAAAGCTGGCCAATACAGAAAGGGCAACCTAGGAAGGAGCAACTGGGTAAAGGAATGCCTGGGGCCCAAAAGGTCCAAGACCCACGAAAGCGGAAGCTTCCCATGGTAGGCACCCAAATAGCCGGAAGGAGCTACCTAGGAAAGGATCCAGGACCACCAGAGTGAACAAAAGCCACCTAGAGTGTGTTGTCACAAATTCCGGCTCTCAGAGGAGTATGCCATGATATGTCTCACATTGTACAGTCATCAAGATATAAGATGGAACTTATGCCTTGCAGCTCTCCCACCCAAGAGGCTAGTCTTTTGCTTTCTGTTAGCTCAAATTGGATAAACAAGCTCACTTGAGTCCTTAATAGTGTGCATAGTCCAGGTTTAGAAGTGACCCGAGGCTCTCCCCTTCTGAAACTCTACAGCAAACTGGAACTAGATATTCAAATTTGACAGTCTATAATAGTTGAAATCCAACTAAACGAAAAAATGCCGACTTTCAGCTCCAGAGAATTCATATGGCCGCAACACCACTAATGTAGACACCGATATTGTTTTCAGCCCAAGAACACAAAAATTTAAAAAAAGCCATCGGAAAACCCAGATCAGCAAAAACGCAATGCGCAGATAAGAGCCCAACAATTTGAAACCCATCAATTGAATCCAGTGAAGACTGTCACTGATTAAGCAAAACTACGACACAATAATCGAAATCAACAAAAAATGTCGCGCACGATTTTGAAGAAGCGATCAACTTTGATGTGAAACCTCAAAAGAATTCATAAAGTTACAAAACTTGAAAGGAGGTACCTATAAAGAGTAGGGTTTGAAGGGTCTCGCTTGATGGCCTGGGTGTAAAGTGCTGCGGCTTTGAGATACTTCCCTGACTTGAAAAATTCATTACCCTGATCTTTCAGAGGCATTTTTTCTCCTTCTGCTGAAGCTGAGGCAGTCGCCATTGATATTCTTCTTCTAAGAGAAGAGACTCCACGGCAAAAATTTGGCGCTTTTCCTCTTCCCTTTACCTAAAAATCTGGGGGCGGGTTTGCAATCTTAGTAGGGTTTACGGAGATGTTTGCTTCGAGCGTTTTCTTTTGAAGCTTTGGATGCATGCGTAGATCATTGTTCACCGTGAAACTGAAAACTTTGTTTTGAGTAGCACAAGAAGCAGATTACCTGTGACTTATCAAATGAGTAGCTTTTGCCATTGGGCAATTAATAGTGTTTTGTTACGTGGAATTATTCTTAATAGAATTGAAAAATAAATAAGATTAAGATTAAAATAAAATAATTATATTTGATATAATATAAAAAGAAATAAAAATATTATCAATTTTTTTTGAAAAAAAAATAAAAAGAAGTTAACATAACCAAAATACCAACTTCATAGGTAAAAGCTATCCTAGAAGCATGTTATAAAGAATGCACGATAAACCATGGGACTAATTAGGCGTCCAAATACTCTACACAGTGAAGGGATACGTACACCGTGTGAAGCATTGAAATGACATTGGTTTGTTGCTTTCACTTAATGGCAGCCATCCGCCTAATCTACGGCTCTAACATGGCAAAAATGAAATGTTGTGTTTTGTGTCATTTTCCTGCCAACTATCAACAAATATTTGTTGTTTATTCTGTGCAATATGAGCTAGACATGTTAAGCCCCAAGACTCGACCCAAATTAGAGAGCTAGTCTCCTTCATCCTTTCATAAAGCTCTGCCTTGATGCCTCTCGATTGTCTCAATTGGCTTCTACGCTTATATTTTTTTTTTAATACTCTTGCTGCTGACAAAGCCTGTAAGTATTGGGCTTATGGTTAAGAGTGTGTTGTGTGTTGCTTGCTCGTTCACATCTTCTCGTGGGAGCATTTGGGATCTGAGACATTGTAGTTCACTCAGATGGCAAATTCAATTTAGATGGTTAGTGGTTTCTATTATTGGACTCATTTGGATTGTGAATCCCAACAACTATTTGTTCTTGACTATTTATTTCTTTGATTTCTGTTATTGGACTCATTTGGTTTTTAAATCCCTTTGATATGAAATCCCCCCGTGACTATAGCAAGAAATTGATCTTGTCATGGGGCATTCCTCTTGCTCTTGCAAAGTATTGGATAATAATAAAAAGTAATATTATATTTCTAATGTTTTAACCTTGAATGCAGATTTATATTATACTTCCGATATATATTTTTAGTAGCATGTAAATTTCTTGTTTGGTAAATTTTGTATTGTACTCTTTGTTCTGTATTTGGGGGAAAAATGCTTGACCAATACATATACCTTATGAATAATAGTGATGGATGTTAATTTCCTTGCATGTCTTGGAAGCATGTTATTTAGTTAGTTTTATTATTTCAGGAAACTATACAAGTCTTAATAGAAAAGTAGGCTTGAACTTCTTGAGCAAGAGTGGAACTAAAGCTATCCTTGTAAATGCAGCATAAATAATATGGGTTTTTGTATTCTAGCCAACACTTTTAAGCTATCCATATTTAAGTACTTAAATTTTCAATACTAGTATTACTACCTATCTATTTTTGGCCTGCTGAATTTATTGATTAACATTGATTATTTATGACATGTATAAGTTTGTTATATTTTCCAGTTTGAGCATTGTCCAGTTGAGGTTAGTAAAGTTCTTTTCACATTTGACATGGAGTAGAATATATATCCCATTTGGTGGCACAATGCATTATGAGGTATCCTTGGATTATTTTCTAGGGTATTGTATTATTTCCTAAGGTATACTTAGATTGATAGGAATCCAAAACAAGCATGGATTGTATTATTTCCTAAGGTATCTTAAGGTATTGTATTATTTCCAATCTACATCATTATTATTTGACAATTGCCATGAATTTGTACAGGGACCTTACCCTTTTAGTCCTTTTGCCATGCCTACTTCTAATGGTATTGTTGAGGCTTCAGTGAGTTTTTTTCTCTTGCATTTTTTTGCTCTCTTTCTATGTGTCTCTAGTTTTCCTCTCTTGTATAGGACTTGGTTTTTTTCAAGTGAGGAAAATATAACTAGAAAGTTTAAATGCAGGGAAATACACTTGGAAGCATGGAAGGTGATGCTAAGCCTTCTGAGTAGAAGGAAAAAATTATTGATAAAAAGATTAAAAGGGAGTTTGCTCAATTTGAATATGATCACGAGGAAGAATAATGATTGATAAAACACCAAGGACGTTTGCTGTGTGGTGATCAATTCAACTGTTGAATTGTATCTATTTTATCTTTCTTTGCTTTACAATTTAAGTATTTCAATAAGTTTTAAACATGAAATAAATAAAAAACTAAGAAGTAGAAAATGGGATGAACACATTGAATGGAAAAAGAGGTAGAAATGGAACATCTTTTAATTTGTTTTATGATGTTTTGATCATATTCCAAACTTGTGCTTCATGTTTCTGAGACACTAGAGAAAAGAACAACATAATTCTATTGTTTAAGTAAGTAATAAGATTTTGGTTATGCTATTCTATTGTCTCAGGTTAGTTTGGGATGTGCATCTATATGTTTAAATAGTTAAGCTTGTTGATCTTTGATATCATGACAGTGCTATTTTCCATTCCTCAATTATGAAGCAAGTGATTGATTACTTATACATATGCTTATACAAGTTTGTTAACAGAAGATATAATTACAACTTTGATCAATTTTGAGCTATTGGGACAACCAGCTACAAGTATGAGAGCATAGAGTAAAAACTAAGATGAAACAAAAACCAAGATACAAGTATGAAACAAGCTACAAGAACAAGATACAAGCATCCATGTGTATCAGCTTGCTTCTTCCAGATGTGTACTGCTACTAGATCTGTGATAGGTTGTAGTCTATAGTTAGAGACAAGAAAAACAATGTAAATGTAATTATTAGGGACTTGTACTTAGATTAGGCACTTGTTGTTGATTTAACTTGAAAAAAAAGAGTCCAATGTACATGATACAATTGATTTGAATAAAGTTCCATATATTATTAAACTTTTTTTCAAACATTATTATTGCAATACTATTATTTACCTGATGAAACATCTCAACTGAACTCCAATGCTTCAAGTGATGGCATTGGGAAATCTAGTGGTGCCTACTATACAAATTACAATATAATCCCTTATGAACTAAAAGGAAGTGCTAAGAATTAAAAATTTAATTAGTCTTACCATTAACATTTTGAGTAAAAGTAAGGTCACTTTTAGCTATTTAAGATCCTGTAAGAGGTGCCTAAGGTGTATTGTTGGAGGTACTTGCTTGTATACCATTACTTTAAAAGAAAAAAGCACGGCAACATTAACATTTATTGACCACTGATCATAAAATATAGTTACGTACTATGTCTATACCTTAAAAGTTATTCTTCTTCTTTTGCTCTTTAGTTTTTCAACCCAACTTTTCTCTCTCTTTTTCTTTTTGTTACGATCCCTTTTTTTAAATCCCATTGTTTGAGCAACAGACTCTATTGGTAGTGCCGAGCTTACTCCACCATTATTGGTTGGATGTTGTTGGCTTGATCGAAGTTTTGTTGCTTTCTTGGTTAGCTCTAACATACCTTTTTGCACCAACAAGAATGCTTATGGATAGTTAGATGCCTCGGTTACTAATTTAATCATCATAGGATAGAGTTATCTATATCATCGCGTGCTTTCTAGTCTAAGATTTGCTTGGACCTCATTTCCTATAATATCATGTATGATACCACCCCTTGCTTTTCTTATCCACTTCTTCATAATATAGTTCTTGGATATTTTTTCACATACCTCATATCATAAACCTTTAAAGCGTAGCAGCATAATATTCTTATGGATTCAAACATCCGACAACTACATGAAATTAAGTTGTTACTGGGATCAAATTGAACTTTCTACTCACCCTCTTCACTAACCATATTAACGACATAGTCAAACAAAGGCTCTCCTTCATTTTTATGTTTTATACTAATAGCTGCAATTGGATTCCACTGTTGTTGGAACAAATTAAATATTGGAGCCATGTAAATCTAAGAAAGCTATCAGAGCATGGGGGAACTCTGTATAATCAATCGAGGCAATTTTTGCCAAGAGTCAAACTCATACTTTAATTCATTATACCTCTTATCATCCACAACTCGTTTAAAGTGCTTGAAAAACTAATTGATGTCTAAATTCGATGTTATATAACTCTTTATAGTAGTATTCACACTTTCACTTACTCGTGTGCTTCGCATTCCGATCGTGAACACCTTCTTCATATGACATCATGCCCATTTCTCCTTGATATTATAAACCAAGGTCAACTATGTGTTATCACTGACATTGTAATTTGAAAGCATTCGACTCCATTCTTCCTCAAACTGCACTTACTCTTCATAATGATACATGCACTTCTTCAAATCAGTTAAAAAATGTGATCCACCTTTCATCACATTTCCTGAATGCTTAATCCATTTTGTATTAAATGTCAAATACATAATCCATGCTTTGTATTTAGCGTCACCACTCGTATTGCTTGAGGCATGGCTTGATCTTGATCAATAAAAATAGTCAAAGGCTTTTTTTGTTGATGTGCCTCTAAAAAAGTCTATAGTAGCTACTTAAATGACTTCATAGTTTCATCATATAATAACGTTGCACCAAAAATGACCACTCCCTTATAATGATTGAATCTTGAAAGTAATGCAAGTGGTATATGATCACAATTTGTGTTAAATATTGTATCTATGGAGATCACATCACCAAAATATGCATAGTCAAGTAGTATTTTTGCATTAGTCCCAAAAAATATTTGTAATTTGTTCTTCTGTATCCATATGATAAACATGATAAAACGATATATTTTTTTAGTATTGTTTTTGGAAATATCGCAATAGGCTTCTAGCTTTTTCATACACCATACTTCTCTATCTTTTAGGTCTTAAATAGTTTTTTGCATTCAATTGAGTGTGGCCAAGATTAGCTCTTCCTCCGATATGTCTACTCATCAACTCAAAAGAGGATTTCTGCTGAAGCCCTACATCCTCTGCCAAGTTAATCTAATAGGCCTAAACCTTAGTTACCTTATATTGTGATGCCAATAGATGAATCGTTTTTAGAAGATGGAGTGGGTGATTATGCTCCTCAACAAAGGCATTGATTCTATATTTTATATCCATGTGTGCAACAGACATCTTTGCTTTACAATTAGTCATTGTCTCAAGTCGAGGTTTGGTGGTCATAAAGTCTCTCTTATCTTTTGCTCATAAACTCTCTTTATAGCAAACATATCTGACTAAAACTATGGAACTATCTTTCTTACTCTTGGTATTGTTATGTTTTCGTGCTTCAAATCCAGTTCACCCAGCATAAGCAACCCAAAAGTTCTATACTTTGTTTAAGCTATCAAATTCCAACCCTAATCTAGGGGTCAAATCAACATCCATATTTTGGTTCCTGAAAAAAGGAAAAAAATCACTATAATAACATCTTAACTTGTGAGAATATTATCAAAAATTTCAAGTTAGAAAGAATATCACTTATTAAAAAAACAACAAAACTTACTGTATGAACTATTATTGCAAATAAATTTCAAACAAATTATTCAAATTAAATTATTTTTGTTTTTTTTTTTCTCACTTATTTTCTTAAGCTTGTCTTTTTATCATTATACATAATCTTGCAACTTCAATTTATCATCTATATTTTGATGCTTATTATAACAACATCATGCACTTTAGCTTTTCACCTTATTGTAGCATAATTAAATTTCAATTTCTTTATAAAATTTCACATGATTTTAATTGTGATAATTGTTTTAAGTGAAATTGACATATAAGCAAATCAAGTTATAAGTTAATAGCTACATACATTTTTGTTTATGCCATATCAATAAATTTATAAAACATGACTTTGCAAAATAAAGAATAACGAAATCATTAAATTAATTTATTAAATATATAATGAATGCCATGTTGTAAATGGCTTTTGAGAATTATACATGAAATCAAATTGACCAAAGGCATCAAATTTTATATTACACTCCAACTATGAACTCTTGCAAAAAATGAATCAGAGGCAAATAAAAAACATATTTTAGGTATAGAACATATGATAGTTATTAAGGGGGAAAATTTTATGACAGTTCATCTAAACAAAGAATCTGCTTTACATATATATATATATATATACATACACAGATATATATACATATTTCCAATTGGTATCATGCTAAGAGTGTAAGGAAATAAATAATTATAAAAAGAATAGCTTTATACAATTTTTTACATTTATTGTTGCTAATGAAACGGGAAAGAATCCTTAATCTCCAAATATCAAATAGATATATCCTTTCTTCCTCATGGTATGCTAAGCTATCAGATTAATGGCTCAACAACACTGCAAAAAATAGATGAGAAATGAGGTTTTAATGGAAGTATAATGTAGATGACTTAAATAGGAAAAATCATAGCTTGCATGTTTTCTAAAAATTTTGCCTTGTTGACGCAAAATGAGCCAATTCCCGCGCTTTCTAATATGGCTTCTGAGGTTGAAGAAACAATGCACGTATGTTACGCTTTGGGGCTAAAGTCATTGGGTTTCATGAGATTAAAATAGTGAGTTTTGAGGCTTAACATGGATGGCTTAGATCTCATGGAATGAACGGCAAATATTTGTTGATGGTTGGCAGGAAAATGATACAAAATGCAATGTTTCATTTTTGCTGTATCGCGCTACAGAGCCATGGATTAGGTGGATGGCTGCAATTAAGTAAAGGCAACAAAACGACGTCGTTTCAATGCTTCGCACGACGTACTCATCCCTTCGTTGCGCAGAGGATTCAAATGTGACTAATTAGTGAGCTAATCCAGGTAACATTTTCAAATTTCTTAGTTAATTAATTATGACTAAAATAATTAATAATTAATATCAATATGAATTTCTAATTGAATTTTTGAAAATTTAGGTAAATTATGAGTTTTAAGAAATTGTAGAATTTTATTAGGCTACCAAAAAATTTTACGAATCTTTTTATAAATGTTTATGGATTATTAGGACTTTAGTTGAAATTTATTAGAATTAAGTGAGGATTAATTTTTAATTTTTAAATAATAAATAATTACAAAATAAATACTTAATAAACGAATATATAAAAATTCATTAGACCCTTACAACTCTAAAAATATTTTAAAAAATTATTTAGGAAATATAAGTATTTAGGTGAAATTTAAATGCCAAAATATAATTATTAAAAATTTAATGTTCAAAATGAAATTTTAGTTCGGAATAAAATATAATTTTTTTAATAAAATACAATTTTTTATGACAAAAATATGATTTTTCCAAATTAAAAACAATAGAGTTAGGAAGAGATCTTCATATGAAAATGACCATATCGATAATTAGAACAACTTTTATAACAGGAGCTCACAAAACAACCTTCATAATTAAAACCCGTAGCACATTATAACACGACTTCCCAAAAACTGAGACAAAGTCAGGTCAATTTTGGCTTCTCTAGCAAGCCTCTCTAATTCTGCTAAAATAAATGTGAGAAAAGAATCAGCCTCTTAAGGAAGCTAAATCGTCCCTCCTTTTTTTAAAATATAATTCCATCTTCCCTTCACTTTGCAACACACACCTATAATCACTCTACAAAAATTTTGAATGGCCATGAGTAAGAGAGAATGTGTGTGAGAGTTTAAGAGAAATAGAAAGTATGTTAAAGGAAAGAAAGGCATGGAAGGGAAAAGTGAAGATGGCAAAAAGCAACATGAAGAAGAGTAAGAGCAATGCAGCAACGCAAAGGTAAGAACATCTACCTATTTCTCTTACTCCATTTCTTAGTGATTGCTTCCCCTCCCTTTTGTTTTCTTGTCATGAATCATTCCATCCCACTCTTCTTGTAGCTAAAGGATAATTGTAGGACTCTTGTTCATTTGCTTAAGCTTTGAAAATGGTAAGAAATCCATGAGAGACATGTAAATAACTTAAGTTTTATGAATTATTGCTTAAAATCTTTTAAAGGACATATTGCTTGGGATTTTCATTCAAAGGCTTGCATACCTTATTTGTGGTTGTTTTGGCATCTAAATGGGTGCATGCATATGTAAGAATGACAAAAAAAAGGTTAGAAACCAACCTAAGAACAAAATAGGCTCATAACTAGTAAAGAGTGAAAACCAAGCAACAAAGTTGTACTAAGGTGTTTGGGGCTCAAATGAACTCCAGATAATCTAAAATTTTAGTATTTTATGCTTGTTATGAAGGAAAATTAGCATGCCAATTTTTTTAATTTTGCAGCTTGTTTGGCCACTCAATTCAACATTGAAAGTGCATCTACTTCGAATTCAAGCATTTCCCAAGCAATTATGTAAAATTGAAGAGTTAAGAGGCCAAATTAATTCTTTTCACTTTAAGTTTTTTCTTACATTTAGTAACACATAGAGAATGCTCCATACCAAATTTGGTGAATTTTGGAAGTTTGTACAAAAATATGGCATAAGTTGAAAGTCAACTACATAATTTAAATGTGAAACAAAGCACATTTCTCGGCTCACACTGCATTACCCCTTATTCTATCAAGAATTTTTGGAAAGCCTAAAATACAAACCATGCCATTGCACCAAAGGTCTAGATCATGATGCCAACCTTCTTTAAGTGTTTCTATACACTTTTTCTTGTATGTTTTGAATAATTATGATGATATATGATAAAGGTAAATTTAATGCAAGTTAAGGGATAGCTAAATAGGTATAAAATGGTTAGTTTAAGGCCCTTGATTAGAGAAATATGATTTATGGCTTGGTATGTTTATGTATCAAATATGTGCAAATTTGCTTATAAAATCTCTATATGATTAATAGTGCCTATATGAGATGCGTTGTGGCATGTTGTGTTATTTTATATCAAGATAAAATTGATGGACAAGTAATTAATTAAATTAAGATAAGCATGCATTTAATATTAGTGTGACATGAGTTCTAGTATACTAGCTTATATGGCTGCCTTATTGAATCCTTTTGGGAACCTTCAAAATTATAAAAAGATAATTCTTCACTTAAGACCCTATATAAAGAATATATGTTGAAGCCTTATGCATGGAAAACCAGATCAAGAACTATTCCCATGCATGGATGACTGTGATATTAAATACAATCCGTATGCATGGATGACTAAACCTTAAACACTTCTCATACATAAATGACATCAATTATAAAATATTGCAACATGGACTTAAATTAATATATAAAAAATACTACAAGATATGATAATAAAGATAAAGGGTCTTATTACGATTAATATAGACAATTAGTAGCTTTACATGCTAAATTGAGAAATATGCATACTTTATAGCCCAAGTATGATTTGCTTATTTTATTATAAGACAATGATTCATTATCAAACTATTTATGGCATGCCTACACATTATTACAAGAAGATTACAATTTGGCCTTTTGGGGTTATGTTATTAATGTACATCTCATGAGATTATTATGTTAACAATGAATCATGACTTGGATAACTTGAAATATGATTAAATTGAGATAATGATAAGCATTTTATGATTGATTAAATGATATAATGACTATAAAAGGCCCTAGTATATGCATATTCATGTGTATCACTTCATATGGATCTTGAGGTATCAAATTTTATGATATCTAACATGAATAGGCATATGAGAAAAGTTTCTATAGGTAAAGCATCTTTAAGATGATAGACTATAAACAGAATATATTCTTGATAAGAGATGGTCCATGAAGACTGGATTTTATGAATTTCTAATATTTACAATAAGTCTCCAAAAGATAGAATTCTTAAGGGTCAAAATCCTAATATGAAATGATCAAACAATAGGGACAAATTTTCTATCAAGGAAAGGAAAGAATATGATTATGTGTGAACAAAGGTGGGCTAGAGTCCTTTGCAAGCTAGTCCCAATTCTATTGGGGACAAGATTATGATAGAGTGTTGAAGTTAGAAAGACCTTAAGGTGGCTTTAGCTTTAAATTCAAGTTACAGGTTTGTAAATCCACACTAGAGGATGCCTTAGATATATTTACCTCAATTAATGAAAGGGTTTAAATGATCATATGGTCTAGGAAAAATAGTCTTTCTCCTTGATGATGCTGAAAACCTAGGCATCATAAAAAGCGGTATAAGACATTTGGTGAGTTATGTATGATTTTGAAAACTAGGTTTGCATTAAGTGGGATGGAATGTTTCGTATGGTACCTAAGAAAAAGTCTTCACTATAACCAATGCTTTTAAAGTATAATCATTTGAGTCTCCTTAGAGAAGACATGCACAATGATATGTTTAATAATGTACACTAGGAGTACTATTTATATGAACTATAGTAAGGCTTTTTAAGGGCAATGAATAAGCATGCTAGTATGTACTAAGTTATTTATTTGGACTTGTGAACTTATTCCGCTATGTGCAAATAATTAGACATCTACAAGGATAGCTCTAGCATTTACACATTCAATTAATTAAGAATATTTTTTGTGGTTTAAAATTTTCTTCATAATTTTGCAACATAAGTAAAATAGGAGATTTAGTAGCACTCTTAAAAGAAAGGATGTTACAGTCTACAAGCCTATTTCCCCTTCCTTGGGATGTGTATAAGTATTTCTGATGTTTCAATCTCTTCATAGAGTATCCCTAATTTAGTTTACAAGTTAACCCATAGGATGAGCAAGTGAACAACCATTAAGCATAAGATTATGGTAGTCTCCAAATCAACATCAACTAAAGCTTCTTAACACCTAGTTACTATACCATTTCAATGCCTGAAATCATGCCCCAAAACTTAAAACCTGAAACACCCCCACTTTCATTGTTGCAAATGAAACCTTGAATCCAACTTCTAGTAGCATCATGTAAAGCCTCTATTTTTTAATTGATTCCTTAAAGAATTTCCAACAAATCAAAGACTCCCTCCTTAACATTTTAAATGTTAGGTGCCAAAATTGGTTCATAGCAACATCATACATGATCAAAAGAGTTTTAACATGCAAATTCCCTGCATTTGTTCTCACATTCTCAAATACCAATTGATTCCATTATAGACAAACTTGCCACACATTGACGACAAAGATAACCTTCCAACAAAAAGCCATATCTTTCCCCAACTAACCATAGATATTAAGAACAACCCAATCCTTTATATCAACGTTGAAGAAATTCACCAAGTGCCTAAAATAAACACATAATAACCAAAAGCTCATAATACAAGTTTAGTCATATAAAGCTTACAATGTCAATTCCTTGCTCTAATGGCAATGAGGACATGAATAAGAAGAAGTTAAATTACAATGAAATTTTTGGCATTAATCATATGGCTGTTATGAATAACAAGCCAAAAAAGGATCAAACGCGTTGAGATTCGGTCAACTTCCAAATGGTCTTCTAATCAAAGTAAAACGTAAAGTTGTTTATGTGTTGAATGAAGTCATACGCAAATCTCATTATAAAGTTATAATCTTTAAAGGGCATCCATATTAATGCGTCACTAGTACTGTTCATAGAAGGAGTTAGGATTGCAGTAATCTTAAAGAAAATATTTTATGGTAATAATCTCCTAATAGTCCCCTAATCCTATTCATTAATGGGCACAAAGGCTTTTATAGCTAAATTAGCTTCCTCAAAAGAGATAGGGTGTAAAATAAAGTTGATTAATTTAGGCTCAATTGGCACCCATTTATCTTGCCAAAATTTGGTTGTGTCACCCATTCCAATATTACATCCCATACCATCTTAAATATGTCCCATGTTCTATAAATACCCCACCAAGTATTGGAAGATGAGCGGTGTTTCCTAATTCTGAAAATAGGATCACTGCTACATTTATACCTTGAGTGTAGCACATTTACTCACAAGTCATCCTTCCTTATTATTAAACCCTAACATGTCCTTATGATCGTGGAAATATTCATATTCTTAATGGTGTAGCCCAAGGCCCCCAACATGCTAGGGAGTACAAACACGATCCCAAGAAATAAGGTGTGTCTACTTATGCTAACTCATTGAACCCCTTTGATTTTTGTATAAATACTAGTGGGATGGAAGGTAGTTTGCATATAATAGAAAGGAATGGAATTTAACACCACTTGAGTAAGCATAATATAGCCAGCCAATAAAAGTCATTTAGCTTTCCAAGAATGTAATTTTGAATGCATTTTATCCACTAAAAAAGGAAACTTTAGGCATCACTAAGATACTTAGCCACATTATGGTTAACATTCCTTGTACAAAAAAGCTAGGTCTTCTCTTTGCTATTTTTCCACTTGAACTAGTAGAAAAAATCTCAAGGCAACCATGCATAATGTCCATTTGCATCCCTGACGCTTCCTCAAAGAGGATCAAATTAGAGAAGAAAAGATGTGATATAGAGGATTTACCTTAAGATAGAGAGGTATACTTCCAAGCCTTCCACTTAATTGGTTCATTGATTAAGTGACCCAACTTTTCTATACAAAGCACAAACAAGTAAGGTAAGAAAAGGTGACCTGATGAATCCTTTTAGACATCTAAAAGCCATCAGTCATATGCCCATTTTAGATAATCTTCATGGTACTAGTAGAGATATAGGACTGATGAGGTTAAGGAAAGAGGTAAAGAGCCTAATTTCCTTAAGGGTATCCAGGAGGAAAAACCAATTCACTTTATCATAAGCCTTTTCCATTTAGACTTTAATTATCATGATTCATTTCTTTCCTTTTTATTTTACATAAAATGGATAACCTCTTAGGTGACAATAATATGATTAGAACTTAGTTGGCCTAAAGAAAAAGCTACATTGATTAGGAGAAATTAGGAAATCCATAAATGCCTTCAACCTATTAGCAATAATTTTTGTAATAATTTTGTAAATGACATTAGACAATGCAATAAGTCTAAACTATTTCAAGCAATCTAGATTTTCAACCTTCAAAATCAGTACTAAAAGAGTTTTGTTCACTTTCTTGATCACAAAAGGATTATAATAGCATTTTTTAACAAAGTTACAAATAGATCTTCCTATCATATTTCATTGACTTTGAAAAAAGATAGCATCCATGCCCATCTTGACCTAGGGCTTTGTAAAGGCCCATACTAAATACATCATGTTTAATTTCATCATTTGAAAAAAAAAAGCTTCAATTTCAGTAAGAATACATTGACTAAGCTTAGGAAAATACCCTTTCAATGGATACTTATAATACTAAAAATTATTTTCCACACTGGATAAATTTTTAACATAATCCACTGCCATACCTTTCATCACTTTTTCCTCTATAACATAATTACCATTGCATCTTTCAAGGTGTTGATACCATCTCTTTATCATCCAACCATAGTAAAAGCATGGAAAAATTTTGTGTTACAATCCCGAACTAAAGCCAGTTACACCAAGCTCTTTGGTACCATGTAATTTCTTCTTGAAGAATAACATCCTCATACTCCTTATACAAGTCTCTTTGTAAACTATGTGCCAGTCATCTCTCCAGGTGAGTTTCTTGTCAATACCTTTCATATGGTTCATGAGCTTTCTTTTTTTTCTTGAAAATATTCCTTAAACTCAAGGAATTCCAAACAATCACATCTTTAGTGAACTTTCTGGCTACATTGCCCAATCATTTTGGTTATACCATGCATTTTTAACAATATTCTTAAACTCTTCATGCATTAACTAGGCAGCCATAAATTTAAGATTCCTTTCCATTTTTTAACTAGGGCATTCTCCTTTGTTTAATTGCACCTTTAATGGGCAATGATCAAACTTGAAGAAGATGATATTTATAACTGGAGCTTCATTATTTTCCTCCAAACAAGTCAAATTACCTAAACAGCAGTCCAATCTCTCTTGTACCCTCCCATTGCTCTAAGTAAATTTTGGCTTACAGAAACTCATATCAATAAGACTATGCAAAATTATATACATTATATGAATTCTTCCATACTTTGAAATGTGAATGCAACCCTATCCAATTTGGCATCTACAAAGGTTAAGGCATTTAAATAACTAATACAATCCTAAGGCTATTGTTCACAATAGAAGAAAAGGATAAGAGTTTCTGCAAAAGCTATTTTCTCTTGCAGCAATTTGGGTTCCCATATACCAGGGAGGAAGAAGTTATAACCATTATTAAAGGTAACCTTCATGTGATTAACTTGCGAATGAGTAAAAACAACCTTAACTTGCCACAAAGACTTGTCCCAAAACAACCAAATGTCAAAAAAAAAAAAAACAAACAAACACTTACTTAAAAAAGTGGCCATCAAGACCAGTTTTTCCAATAACATGATTTGTTCTTTTATCACTAATTCAAGGCTCTATAAGAATAACAAGGCCCACCTCATAATGGATAAGAATGTCTTTCAATAAGAGTAAGGAGGCTTTACTACTCATCTTTACAATATTCCAAACCATAAAATTCATACTTAACACAAGAAGATTCAATTGACTAGAGATAAGTCAAGCTAAACCATGGGACACCTTAATGGCACTCAAGCTCCCTAAAAGATCAATCTCTACTACAAGTAAATTTCTTTCCAAAATCTTCATTTATCTAAAATGGTCATTTAAGTTAAGAGGCTTCAAATGCTTGATGTCCCCACCTCCCCCTGTTTCACAAATATGTTTGGCCATGATTAATGTCTCACCCTCCTTTTCTATGTTTGGGAACTTCTTACAAGATGAGGCATTTGTCTCGAGGAAAATTAGTAATGGGCTTTAAAGGCCGAGCCTTGACACCAACACCCTTAGCTTTAGCATACTTCAACATTAATTTAATGTTTAATAAAGGATAGGCCAATTTGTTTCTTCCTCCAGTAATGGCAGAGCATCTTTCTTCACATTAGTAGACCCATTCAACTGCATATTTCTATTTAGAGTATGACCCACCTTAGGCCCATCATTAGTTATGAACCACCCTTAGCTTTTGCATACTTCAACATTAACATGTCATGTCTTGTCAAAACAACATCATTACAAAGACCAGGAGATTGCTCATGCATGGTGGAAGCCTTCTCATTTGAGCATTAATCTTTATATTATATATACAATCCACACTTAAAATATATTAAGTTCAATCCCTCATATTCTATTTTATACACCCTTTTTCTAATTTAAATTTTGAAACTAAAGTCCATTTTAAATCTATTTTGATGCAAATCCAAGCATATTGCCTTCTCTCAGTAGCATATAATTCTTCATCATTCTTATGGTTTTCCCAAAGAGTGTGAATATCAACTTTCAACAATTTCCTAATTGCATAACCCATTCTCTGAAGAAGATGCTTATCATAGTATTCAATTGGGAGCTCCAGGATGCCTATCTAAATGGCTTGTTTGCAAAACAAATCCTTTAAGGGCTAGAACCTCATTTCCAACATTGCATGAGCAAGTAATGCCTCGTGATCATCCATGGCTTCTGGTGTAGGACAAACAAGTACTCTCTAATGGTTGAAAATAAAACTAAAAAATAATCACCTTAAAAATCAATTAGATTGAAAACCCCTACACAATTCCAAAGCTTTTGCAATCAATTTAGAAGGAAACAGTAGCCAATCTTTTGTCCTAGAACCCTCATAAGAAAAGCATGTTTCCAAGGCATTCACAATTGAATCCTCTCCTCCCTTGGCACCAACACATAAGGGCAGTAGGGATCTTGTTCTAAGTCCTCATCTAAAGCTTCCCATCCTTTAAGAAAACATTGTTCTCCCATTCAAAGTCATCTTCACTCTTCTTAATCCTACCACATCCATTTACCCTTATCAAAGGGTCCTTGTACAATACTAGTCTAGCTTTCATTCCCAATAAGAAAGAGTTCTTAACATGTTCTTTAGCTTCATCCCTAGCCTTCATGCTATTGCTATCACTTGGAATGCCTTGTGCCATGATTTCATCCATGCTTGTTAATGTACTCCCATTAGCCTTAGCCTTCTTTGTGTTGCATAGGAATTTATCCTCCTTGTCAATATAAAGGCCTCCGTCGCAATTCTTTCCCTCAGTCATAGCAATTTTATGATAATGCTATTCTATTTGTATATTTGGTTGGTTAATATAGTGTTAGAATGAAAAAGAATGATAGAAAAATGACAAAAATACCCCCTATTTAAAAAAAATAACAATAACAATGATATAATAAATTTTGCATAAATTAAGTACAATAATTTCTCTAGATTTGTGTGCTTATCTAAAGGAAATAAATTCCATTTTTATTTCTAGCTACCAATAATATTTGACTACCATACTGGATATAGAAATATATTTCGTCTCTATTTCTGTTTACCAAAAACTACTAAACAGGGTGTAAGTTTTAATATTAGATAGACATTAAATTATATTTATCAAAACCGAATGGCTCTTTGACCGGGCAAATAGCTTGGTTTATCAATTTATTAGATCAATAGCGTTATTAATTGAACCGGCTAAATTGCTAAAATAATTCAAATAATAAAAATTACCACTTTATATGTCAAAAAATAATTAATCTAAAATCTTTTAAGTCATAAACAAAGTGTCATATTTAGTACAAATAACATTTTCAAAACTCTAACTTTAATGACTCAAGTGGCACCTTCCCTAAATTTATGTTCTAAAGAGATTTGATATACCTAGGTTTGATTCCTACGACTCTTTCTCCTCTCCCAACCCCTTCCCCTGGCCTTATGCCTCCTTTGCAACCAAAAAAAAGAAACAAAAAAAAATTACCGCGTCATTGGATTTTTATAGGTCATCGATTTTTCTGAAACTAACCACTTGGTTCCGGATTATATGCACTCAAGTGTTTGGATCGATTCATGCTCCAATTCGGTCGTTTGTCTGTCTAATTGCCATATTCGATTTTGATAACCATGCATGAAAGATTTTCTCGTCAGTTCCTTCTTATAAATTTCTTCTATTATTATATTTTAATAATATATTATATTTAACAAAATTTTTCTTATTTTGGTGAAGTAGTCTAAGATGCTTGAATTAATTTATGCCCACTTGATTTTGATTTTTTTAAAATAAAGAAGATACAAAACTTTAGAGTAGGAAGTTGAAAAAAAAAAAAGAAGCGACATGATAAAAATCGAACTCATGTGTATCAAAATCTATTATCATTTATAGACAAAGAAGCATCACTTTTTCTAGCCAAAAAAAGGGGGGGGGGGGGGGGGGGAAGAAGCGTCCCTTTAGTATATATATTAACAAAATTGAATTTGATAAAAGACAATACCATGACTAAAAAAGAATTTAAAAAGTTTGCTAGCTAGTTCTATAAATTACCAAAATTAAAAATGAATGTCATAATATATCTAATTTCAAGCCCTTGGATTCTAGTTTATGTGTGAATTAGATATTTAGATTCAAGCCAAAGTAATTTAATTTTACCTTGTTAAATTACTTTTGTTCTGTAAGAAAGAAAGAATTAGACTATTAAGTATGAGTGAAGAGTTAGAATGATTTGCGAAAGACTTCAAACATGTATACAATTTTGTAATTAAAAATATAATATTGAAGGATAAATAATTAACAATTCAATTATGCTTCTATCTGAAGTACTCGTTTCGATTAATTAGAAGTATTACGTGAAATCTTCAGTTTTTCTTCTTCTCTACCCATATTTTGTAGGTGCAGTGTTTGATAATCTGAGGTACAGGAAAAAAAAGTATCCTTATTGCTCAGTCTGCCTTTTATGAAAGCTTCGACAATTTATGAACCAGTTATAGCATTTGCAAATAAAAGAAATTAAGCTAATTTAACGATTAATTATATAATACTAAGAAATAATTAATTAACAGTTGCATGCTTATATCTAAAGTTTTTGTTAATAGGAAAATTAATATGATCAAAGACCCCAGCCCATACCCTTTTTTTCACCATTGACATTTGATATATTGCACGAACTACATCACAAATTTGTAATTTATGTATAAACTATATAGCTATAGAACACACAAAACAGTTTATTTATATAACATAGAGTGAAAGTTAAAAGAAATAACAAAATTAGCAATGTTCGAACCATATATAGTTAAATTATTATAATCTAAAATTTAAACCGTTGAAATTAAATAACAAGAAAAACATAAAGGTTAAAAATAAAATCAAATGCCATAATTTATTTAAAATTATCAGTTTTGTATTATTTTTATTTTGAAATATTTTCATTTATTTTTTTAATAAAAAAGATACAAGGAGTTGAGAATTGAAAATTGAAAAAAAGAAAAAAGTAAGAATTAGATCCAAATACATCATAATCATACTTATCTCCCAAAGAGGTAATTAAGACTCGGCGTTTCAATTTAGACTTTGAAAAACATCTTTTGCTCTCCAGTAGTTGCTACGAAAGGGGTGATATTACCTTGGCGAAGAAGATTAAATGTTATAATAAATCATTTTAAATATTAAAAAAACCAAAGTCAAAATATTTGTATGAAGATTAGTATATTAAATTACATTGTATATTACAAAATTTCCATTTGTGTTTATTTGAACTATAATGAAATGCAAAAAGTTTCTTATCATGATTTTACTTCATTGCCTCGGTTAAATTTGTCATAATAAACCAAATATTTAGGTAGAACTATATTAAACTAGAAAAAAATCATATATATTTTCATTACAAACTACTTTATTATTGTATAATAATAATAATAATCACCATCATCATTGTTATCATATATCTAAGCTTGGTTAATATATATTAGATAATGATAAAAGTATTTAATAATTCTTGTTTTGTAACAGCATGGAAAAGTTTGCTTGCCATTAACATTTTCTTGCAATTTAATAATATTTCAATTTTTATATTAAATCACCTAAACTCGAAAAGAGTCCTTTAAAATGTTCACAACCACTACTAAAGTGGCAGAAGGAGGATATCCAATGAAAGAGTGATGATATTATATTTTTAAAAATATTATATATTTTTAATTATGATGTAATTACTATTAAATATAGAATAATATTTTGTCTATTTTAATAAATTTACTATTATAATTACATAAAAATTACATTATCTTTTAAGAGTTATTAATTATGAAATAAATTAATATTTTAAGTAATTATTTATTTAAAACATTATTATATATTTAATAATTATTATTAAAGAAGATATAATATTCTCAAAAATATAGTATCATTACTCTTTACCCTGTTAAGCCTTAATGAAAACCCAATAAAAAGTTGATGACAGAAGAGGTCACAATACTCAATGTCTACATAAAACCAAAAGATTCAGTATACACAAAACTATTGTTGTTTATATACCTAAGTTTTTTTTTTTTAATAAGAAAGATATACCTACATTTTACTGATTATTTTCTTCTTTTGTTTTTAAATAGTCGTAAGATTTCTATTGTGACAAAGAAGAGACCCAAGCAAATGAGACGAAGGATCTGCAACATGGATAAGAGGAACGGCTTCGACCCAATTAGTTTCAACAGTCACTTCATCAACACAAGCCCTTGTCCAAACATAGATATTCAGACGCAGACCAGCAGGCTCGAATTCAATTTGGCCTTCCATCTCTAATATATTTTTCCTTGTCATCTCTATTATAATTATTCGCTCATTTTCTTTTAAAAAAGTCTTGTTTAACAAAAATATCAAAAGTTTCTTACCTAGCCATTATATAGCTAAAAACCTTGACCTAATTAAAATTCCTAGCTAGTTCTATCTATTGGATTAAGGGTGAACGCACTTACACACACGTGTGTCAGAAAATTTTGGGTATAAGTGTTGGGATTGATGGTCCTCAATTAACGCTAGTAATTTTCTATTATTTCATACTTCAATTTTTATTTATATGGGGTGGTTACATATACCGGCATAATTGTGTCTTTTGAGGAATAACAACTATTGATAGTGACTTCAATTCTCAGTTAGCTATATATGAGAATGGATCCTCTGCTGTTGAAAAGTTTTTGCTGTTGGTGCTGTTAGCAGCAAAATGGGTATGTTTTGATTTTTTAAAAATTTTATTTTAAAAACTTTATTAACAGTAAAGTGTTTTACTGCTAACAGCACCAACAGCACGGGATCTTCAACAGCAGAGGATCTGTTCTCGCTATATATACCTAAGGTTTCTGGCTGAGGAGGTGGATCATCCATTTTTCTGAGTATCCAGTACACTGCTCTCCATCAATCAACAAATCTGTTTCCTATTTTTCTATTTTGCAAGTTTATATTTTTGTGGTACACGTCCTATAACAAAAAATTCGCTATGGCTAGAGGTAAACTCTCATGCTTGTATTTTGAGTTTTTTTTTTCTATGTCATTTGGTGTATTTTTATAATTTAGGACAAAATTTTAAGTATAGTTTTTAAGATTTTGCTATTACTCTACCAAGAAGAGAAAATTTTAATGGAATTTGCAACATTTTGGTCCGTTGCTATAAGTTAGCAGTGGTTGTTGACCAAATAGATGCTAAATAGCAGCGGTCAACCACTACTAAAACATTAAAACCTCCACCCTCATGATGGCGCTAGATCTGCGAAGAGAAAATTTGCCTTCCTCTTCACAGCAACGCGAAGAAGCTCGAGACCCTTTGCCTCACCGCACCAGCCACTATCAAACCTCATCACCATTGTCTGTCCAAACTCTTCCTGCCATCCATACACTAAATCCCCTATTTATTTATTTATTTATTTATTTTTGCATTTTTTCAACCATTTTGAGGTATTCCCTTCAACCATTTCCATTCTTTGAGATGCATCAACTGATTGTTGTATTAAGTTATGTTGAAATTTTAGATATGAATGATTTTTTATTTTTTTGTATTTTTAGATTTGATGGGAGATTTTTTTTTAATATTGAGTTCAAATAAAGTAATTTTAAATGCTACTTAAATATGCTACTATTTCACATTGATTTCAAGTTTCTACATTTTCATTATTGCATATCCCTCCAATTAGAATGCCAATATTCTGATTATTTGGGGATGGTATACCATATGCCTTAGGTATTGACTATAAATTTAGCTACAAGCTTCCTTCCACCAAGTGCATTTTCTTCTTTACTTTTTTGTCTTTAATCTTTCAAAATGAAAGTAAAGGAAGACATTATAGTACTTACAGCCAAGTCCACCGTCTCTCAAAAAGCCAAAGTTATCCATATGATTTCAAACTTAAAGGATATTTCCTGCATTCAAAGCAAAACTTGACTTGGAAATCAATTGTAGATTATGGGTTATAGTAGTTCCTAAAAATATATGAAATCAATTCCACCTTGGATGTAGCATTTATAAATCCCAAGTCTTTTCGTCTTTTGTATAATGTAATTACCTTTTGAATTTTATTAGAAATCACTTATATTTTATTACTAATCTAATTTATTTTTTGGTTAAAGCCATATATAAAATGCTTATTTATTAAAATATAAAAGAATAACAAAATTTTTAGTGCTACAATACAGTAAATATAATTTTGATATAGTATATTATATATTGCGAAGTACAACTCATAGATAGATTGGTCATTCCCATATATGAAATGTAGCGCTTATAAAAGTAATGGCGGCCACTATGATCATCAAGGGTATCTTGCAACTTCATGTTTAATTAATATCTTTTTTTATTATTAAAAAATTTTGATTTTTATGGGACGGAATTGGAACACAATCTGTTGCAATTATTGATATCCTTGTTCATTGGATGTACTAAAGACAACATACATATTGTTGTCACATGGATAAATGATAACCAACAGGTGAGAGAGACGGGGAAGCAGGAGACGGTGGTGGTGTCGTTATCTTTATAACATGCATTTGAAGGCACTACAATCAACCGGGTGTCTATCAATATCCGTACATTCAGGGGATGACCTCTGCAACGGTCTCTCCGGTATACAATTCTGCCGGTCATCCTTCGCCGGCAACTTGGCGCACTCCAGCGGTTCACCAGAGAAGTAATTACACGCATACGTAAAGTTCTGCATCCTCGGCAAAGAGCACACTCTCCCCGGAATCTCACCGGAAAAATTGTTACCCCCCCACGTTCAACACCTCCAAGCTCTTCATCCCCTCCATAGACTCAGACAACGACCCAACAAAGTTATTAGAGCTCACATCAAAAACCGTGACATTACTTAAATCTCCTATTTCCTTAGGCAAACAACCCCTTAATCCAGCGTTTGAAATTATAATCTCGTTTAGTGTATCCTTCATTTTAGCCACACTTGGAGGAATATTACAGCCCTTGAGATCATTATTCGCAATCACAAGCACAGAAACAGGAGAATTCCCTAGATTCTCAGGTAATGCGAACTGGAATTCATTGTCGTTTATGAAAACGGCATCGAGTTTAAGATCGAAAAGGCGGGAAGGAACGTCGCCATAGAAGGCGTTGAACCTTATGTCTAAATATTTCAAGGAAGGGAGATTCAAAACGACGTCGGGGAATGGGCCGGAGAAATTGTTGTTACTGATGTCGAGCTCGAAGAGAAGGTTCAGGAAGCCGAGGCCGTTGGGGAGGGGCCCACGGAAGCCGTTCGAGCTGACGTGGAAAACGGCGAGGTCGGTTAAGAGGCCGAGCTCTTCCGGTAATGAACCGGCTATACCGGCGCCGTTGAGGTCTATTCCGGCAACGGTGATGGTGTGGGGATCGTCTGGGGCTGATGCACAGTAGATTCCGGTGTAGTTGCAAACTTCGAGACCATTCCAGTTGGAGATGAAGCCTTTGGGGTCAGAAGTGATTAAGTGCTTCCATGCTTGAAGAGCTGTGTAAGCTTTTGAGAGTCTGGGATTTTGTTGGGAAGGGTTAATAATTGAGAGGAGAACAAGGAGGAATGAAAGAGATGTACGATGAGAGGCCATTGATGATGTTTTTTGTTTTCTGGTTTTTTCCTTTCCCGCAATAGTAGTGTTACTTAGATTTATAGAAACAGAGGATTGTAATTAGTTAATTGATGGGATAACTAATCTGGGAAAATGTGATGTTGTGTGCTGTAAAACCTGCATCTAGTGTCTTAATATTTCTAATTAAATTTGACTTTCGGAATGTAAATGAAAAGTAATGTATGTTTAATTATAGTTTCGTACTATTTCGGTTTTTTATTAACTGCGTTAACGTTTCTTCCATTTTCAGATTTTCTTGTGTTCAGAATTTCAAACCCCATTGAATGTAAGAGGAAACAGAATTGAATTAAGCAGAGTAAGATATATATATATATATATATATATATATATTAGGGAACATGAAAGACGGCTTGATATGGCTGAAATCCATGATTTTCATTTATTCGAAAAGTCAAATTTAATTACATATATTAAGACATTAGATATAAGAATGTAGATGGATGAGGTTAAGTTTGTATTAAACTTGAGATTCAACATAATTGATTAAACTTATTTTTTAAACTTGGTCTTTGACCCAACTCGTTCAAGCTTGATTTGTAATTGGGTCTAAACAAGTCAAGTCAAAGTAGGTTTAATTAACTTTTTTTTTTCTTCTCTTTTCTTCTTTTTATTTTTTATTTTTTCATTTGTGTACCATGTATTTTTGTGTTTTTCTAAAATCCTGCATCAAACTTAGACTAACATTTAGAAGAGCATCTACATATAGAGATAAAATTATTAATAAATTGTTAAGAAAAAATAAAAGATTACAGCATACATCAATTTTGTTCAGAGTTTCACTGAAGTGCAATGAATTTCTATAAACTAGATATTATTTATTCACCACAACAGCATTTGAGATACATTCATAATTTTTAGAATTTCTGGAACAAAGGGACCACTGAGTCTGATTGAACCACAATAACTAGTAGATGAAGAACTTACCATGCTGCAAGTATTCAAGACACAAAATATGGTTTTGCAAAGAGGGACATAATATATGTGCAAGTAGTCATATCTTTATTAATTTTAATAGCTTGAGTTGAACTCAATTAATAACTGTCAAATTTTAATTAATAAAAAGAGTATTAATCTCTGGACTATTTTTCAAGTGGGCATCGAAAGATATAATGATTTATTACATAGTTATAATATTAAAAATAATTATAACATCCTTGCGATCTATGAAAAAGTCTCTAGCTTGAAATCCGCTGGTCCATCCCAATCAACAAACCCAAATTTAAGACCCTATTTTGGACTTGATTTTGTTTTAGGTTGGACTAACTGACTCATTTTATTTATTTGAAGGATGAAGGAAATTTTTTAAAACTTTTTTAGAACATAATTTTCATAATAAAAAGTTATATGCTTTATTTTATCAAAAGATATTCTATAAAATAATTTTCTTTTATTTCAGTTATATAAAAGATACGGGGAGCAAACAATTACAGGCAATAGTGACAAGATGATAGCTGGTCACGTCCCCAAAAAAAAAAATGGTATTATTAAGCCTATTTAAAATTGTTTTTGTTTTAATGTTTTCAAAATATATGTTTTTAAGAATAAATTTTTAAAAATAAAAAAAATTTGTTTGAATCATTATTTTAAAAAGTAATTATTTTCTATTTTTTATTTTATTCTATAGAATAAAAATTACAGAACACTTTTTAAAAAGTGTTCTGAGTTTTTTGTTTATGAAAATAATTTTTTTTTTGTTTTACAAAACATTTTATTAAAAACACATTATCAAACAAATTTTTTTATTTTTTTGTTCTTGAAAACAAAAAAAAATTATTTTACAGAATTAAATCAAACAGGGTCATTATATCACGATTTTTTTTTTCAATATATTCTATTTAAAAGTTCTCATTTCTATTGTCTGGATGACCTTATGATCGCAAGGCCCATTTAACTCCTCCATGTCCTTTCTAGAGGGCCGGAGCCCACTTCCAAATCATGGGGGGCCCGGGCTTAGGCCAAGCCCAATATACCATTAACATAGTGAATATTAAATTTGATTAAAGTCTTTTGTTCAAATATCCAACACAATGAGTAAATTAAAATGGTGAGTTTGTGGTACATGTATTGTTAAAATTAATATACAATACCTTATAATATAGATGTGATTTGAATTGAGCACGACTTGTAATCATTCGATTAACCTAGGCGAAGATCAAATTTGAGTCAAATCTTACTCAAATGACTTGTAAGTGATAAGTGATTCCACTCTTTTCCTTTTCACGTGATAATATGAGATTGAAATTTAAGACTTCATAAAAATTATGCAAACCTGTCACCAATCAGTTTAAACGACTGACTTTCTCTTATTCTTCATTTCTTTCCTTATTTCGTCATGTTTAAGATACTCCTCATAATTCTAGTGGTAATTGCATTGTCAAAACTATAATATAATATTATATATGCATGATTATAATTAGTTTAATTAATAAAACATTTCTGATCTCGAAGTTATATGGTGATGTTTGTCCTAAGATTTTTATAACATAAAAAATATCTTTCAACTAAACCCTAATTACATAAAAGGAGAAAATATATTTATTTCCAAACATGATTACGACTTTAGTACATTAATATTAAAATGTAAACAAATACTTTCCGTTCTTTGAGAGAAAATTTAAAATATTAATTATCTATTTCAATTAATATCAAGAGATCACATGAGAGCATGCTGGGCTTTTTAGGCAAAAGCTACAGTGCAAATTATTAAGTCATCAAATCCTTGAGCATGAAAAATATTGCATTCAAATATTATAATTTTGGACAACTCAGTGGTATTGTTGCCGAGTTCTCCGCTTTTTTTTTTTTTTTTTTGGCGTCAAACAACAAAAAATTCGATGAAAAGTTGTCACTAAATTCAACATTTTACTGTCAAACTTTTTTTAATAAATATTATATAAAATTTGGTGGTATAATGTTGTTAAATTTGATAACACTGTCACCGGATTCAATAACATTAATTATATATATATATATATATATTACAATTACGAATGCCCTCAAATGAAAGCTACCAAGCAGTAGGGCAGAAAGAAAATTATATATATATATATATATATATATATATATATGTTAGGTTGGGAATTCACTTCATCCAATATCTGCTTGTCCATTTTCTTATGCAATTTACATCACAGTTTGACTTACAATATGCTTTCCTAGATAATTATGTTAAGGATATTATACACGTTGTTAATGATGTATATATATATATATATATATATCAATGTTACTAAATTTGGTGACAATATCCCCGAATTCAACAACATTATGTGGAATTTGGTCGTGTTTACCACCAAATTCCATATAATATATTTTTAAGAAAAGTCTAACAACAAAATGTTGAATTTGACAATAATGCTATTGATTATCTTGTTGTCTAACAAAAAAAGGGAAAAATTTGGTGGCAATGCCATAGAGTTGTCCAGGGGTATGGCATTTAGATGCAATATTTTTTTTTATGCTCAAGGAGTTGACAACTTAATAATTTGTATTGTAGCTTTTGCCTAAAAAAGCCGAGCATACAGCCTCTTATTTCTATCCTTGTTCCGCCAGTTGCCTTGCAATAGAAGAGCCAAATTATTAGTTCCTTAAATCCCCAGTTTCCATAAACTCTAATACTTACTGAACTACAATTGATCACTCAATCAAAGGTAGTGAAAGAGGGAAAACGAGAAAAACATAGTGAAACTTTAATCCTCAATCTCCATTTTCTCCCTTTCCCTTCTCAATTTTTGGGTTAAAATGTCCAAGGAAACAAACATTTGTGTTACTGGAAAAGAAAATGTAAATCCAAGTTTCCTTCTTTAGCCCATTGAAAACTTGGAACTGTCTCCTTTGTTGATGAATTCTTTTTAGAAAAAGCAATGAAATTAAAGAAATGTTGCAAGTAGTAATAGAGAGAATGAGAAGAAGAAGAAGAAGAAGGAGGCAGAAGATGATGCGGCGATAGTGGACTATTTTGGCAACATGGGTGCCACATCAACATTTTTGTTATTGATTTAATGGGAGTAGTGACGGTGAAATTGAAACATTCATAGAACAAAATTGAGTTAAAACAAATATTTGAGATGAAATTGAAATTCATTCTAAATTTAGAAGACCAAAAAAAATTTTTACCTTAAATTTAACATATCAAGCCTTATTTATGAGCATCTTGGTTTTATATTAATTATGATCCACATGTAGTCTCGCATTTTTTGGTGAATACTTATAGCAATTCCCCTTGAGCATGGTGGAGGATTTGTAGTATGGCCTGATGTGTCAAAAGTAATCTAAAAAAAGTTTTAAAATAAACAACTACTATGCCTGCCTCTATTTGGGCCATAGTACGGATCCCCCATAATATAGGATCTGTGCTCAAGTGCTCCTATAAAGACCTTAATTAATACTTAAGTCAAAGATTGTGCAAAGGGAATAAGGGAATGATAATGGATTGTAAAACATACTTGGATGCATGATGAGCTATTTATAATACATGATTTGGGAGTGTTGAGGTATCTGTATTAGCAAGTTGGTAATATCCTTAATCCACATGTCAAGTCCTAATTGGATTTGAGATCCTAAAAAGTGGGTGTGTAGTGAGGTTGATTAAAGATTAAGGCAAATTATGATTAATCGAATTGTTATAAGATGTTGTGTGATTTAATGAAATTAACTACAAAAAAGAAATTATAGTTAAGACATCTTTTAACTACAATTTATTTAATCGTGATTAGGATGAAGCCTAACCATAGTTTGGTTTGGCCTAATCGTGGCTAAGCCCTACTTAACCATTGTTTAAGCCAATCATGATTAAGACATTAGTGGTCTTAACCAAGGTTTAGCCCAAACCATGATTATGACATTTGTAGTCCTAACGTTATGCCCTATAATCCTAACCCTTCTTGACCTTCCTTTCTATCTTGCTTCTCATCTCTCACATTCCTCATCTATAGCTAACCACATTTTCAAGCTTCATTAACATGGCCATATGTATAGCTACCTCCATCGTTACACACATAGCTCGTTGTGTTAGAAGAAGAGAATGCATAACTATGATTGTTAGGACAGAACCGAACCACAATTGTTCTTATAGGTTTGTGGAAAAGAACAATAGACAAAACAATATAGATATATATATATATATATATTTCTTTCTTTCTAGTAATGGTTAAAATTGCTACCTTAAAAATAGAAATTTTTAAGCTTTTAATAATCATGATTAGACCATGTTTTAGCAACAATTTTACTAATAATTAGTTAAAACTTTCAAAACAAACAATTCAACTATAGATTTCATAATCATTGCTAAACTTTTTAACAATAGTTGAAATCATAGCTAAAGTCACTAAAACATTGTAACTAAAATTGTGATTTTTTTGTAGTGATTCCTCTCGTGATTATGTGACATGTATATGGTTTAATGGGCTAGACCCATAAAAATTAAAAAAAAAAAAAGATGTGTATACCTAATGGGGTGGTATTAGGCTTAGCCTAAAATATACCTTATCATATCAAAGGTTAGAGTAAAGTCCATTAACCTCTCTTAACATTTAACTAAATTATAGCTTATACTTATCTTGTTTTAAAAATTATAGTTAGGTTCAATATTTCAATTTATTTTCTATCAATAAAGTTAACTTTCTATATAATATATGTTTTTTCAAAAAAAAAACTATTTAATTATCTTTATTGTTATATTAAAAATAAAATTACAATTTTATGTTATAACTTAATAATTTAGTTGTCTTTATTATCATATAAAGAATAAAATCAAAGTTTTATGTTAGGTAAAAAGTTACTTCTTTGACAAATAATAAATCAGGTGAAAGGTTTTTGCTATGTATATCAAAATGTTAAAAAAGTTGGACATAATTTTTGAAGCAAGAAAAGTATCAAATATGATTTGATCAAATCTCAAAGGAGATAAGCAAAATTAACTCCTAAAGTTAAATATGATATATATATATATATATATATATAACATAATTGCATCTATAAATATTTAGGTAAATTATTTTCGCCTCCCTTAAAAGATGTCTAAATTACATGATTCTTCCCTCTATTTTAAAATATATTTTTTCTTCTCTTGAAATTAAAAAATGCACTGTCCTTATCTCTTGTACAACAAAAGATAAACTATAATCACACTTCTTTTGACCAAATTTTTTTTATATCTATTATTTATATAATATAACAAGTATTAAATATATTTTTGAATAATAAAAGTAGTCAATGTTTTAATTTAAAAAGTTATAAAATTATTTGATAAAAATTATAAAAATAAATAATATATTCAAAAAATAATTTTTTAAATTTAATTAATTTATAGGTATTAATATAATTTCAAAAATGACATTTCTACTAAAAATAATATAATAAATGTAAGCATAGATGTAAATTCAATAAAAATTTAGAATAAATCAAAATTTATAATTTTTAATACAAAATAAATAATATTGAAATAATTTTAATAGAATATATAAATATTATTTCTAAAGTATTTTGATTATATTTTAATTTTAAAAGAATAAATATATATCTTAAAATAAAAAATAGATAATCCAAACATTTCAAAAGTGGAAAGAGTAATTCACCCTAGATATTTACTATAATCCTTTTAAGTGCCTGTAAAAACAGGATTGTCGGTGGCCGCCGGGAAGATCAAGGGGAAAATAGCATTTCTATGATGAAATTTTCAACTTGACCATTTCAAACTTAATATACATTTAACTTAGCAACTCTCAATCTTCAGCTACACACCAGGCAATCTCTCCTTTGTCAATGTCAACAATTGTTCTCGCAACCTAAAAGGGAGGAAATGGTCTAACGTGAGTAAATGACAAGTCACACAAGTGAAAAAGCTTTCGCTCCGTTAGTCAATAATGTTAAAATTATTAAACATCAACATCCCGACATGAAATGAAATTAAAAATTATTAACATTGGGAAAAGGGACGCCATTCGTACTACTGACTGTTTGTTTGATTAAGCAGGGTGATTATTTGTGTTTTTCTTTAAATTAATCTCTTGTTTTCATTATTAATTTTGCCACTTTTCCTTTTCTGCCCCTGAGTTTTGGTTCAGCTGCTTTCTCTTTTGTCCCTTCTGTCTTAAACGACAAAGTCTCTCTTCATTTTTTTTTTTTAAAATAAAACAAAATAGAAACTACAGATGCACAGGCTGAACAGACAGGGACTGAAGAGAAGCCATCCACCTTGTATTTACGATTATGGGAGTGAAAGAACAAATACAAATTTGTATTTGAAGTTTGAGCTCCAATTTTGGTCCCATTTGTTAATCTTAATTGGACAAAATATTATAGCCTTTTTGTTTTTTTGGTTGACTTACTAACACGACTTGAAATTCTTTATTTTAAAATTTTTTTAAAATATTTTCCTTTACCTATTACAATTAATTTGAGCTACCCAATAAAAGTAACTTCCCTCTTTTGCATCTGAGACTAACCAAATAATGTAAACTTATATATGAATTACGAAATGTTTCGCGCAGTGAAACGACGAGAAAGAGGGAGTTAATTGTGCTATCAAAAAAAAAAAAGAGGGAGTTATTTGGGAAAAATTTTGAGAGCCAAAAACAAATATAAATCTACTAATTTAAAATATGAAAAATCCACTGGCCAATAATTTAACAACCTTCAATGGTAGAAACAGCACAATTTTTTTCTTAAGATTAAAGTATGATCAAATGATGACTAACTCCAACCAAGTAAAATACTTTGTCACATTCTATTGAAAAAAAAAAAGTAAATTATATATACTTTTTTTTTATTGGCCAAAATATACTTATTTCGTTGTCGTCACGGATAATGGTAGTGAACCGCTGGGGGAGGAGGAGGTGGTGGCGGCGGTGGCGGCGGGGGAGGCGGTGACGGAGGAGGAGGAGATGGCGGCGGAGGCGGCGGCTTAGAGCATCCAAAGGCACCACAATCAACCGGGTGCGCATAAAAGGCTTCACATTCCTTTTCCGACCTCTGCAACGGCCTGTACGGAATGCAATTTTTCCGGTCATCTTTCGCCGGCAACTTAAGGCAGGAGGGCGGTTCACCGCAGAAGTAATTAAAGGAGTACGTGAAGTTCTGCAACCTCGGCAACGAACACACACTCGCCGGAATCTCGCCGGAAAACTCATTATGCGCCACATTCAACTGCTCCAACCTCTTCATTCCCCCAATAGATTCCGGCAACGCCCCAACTAAATTATTACTACTTACATCGAAAACCGTAACTTTATCCAATTCCCCAATTTCCTCAGGCAAACAACCCCTTAACCCGCTGTTCAAAATTATAATCTCGTTAAGCGTGTCCTTCATTTTTCCCAAACTCGAAGGAACACACCCCTTGAGATCGTTGTTCGCAAAGACCACCACGGACACCGGAGAATTACCGAGATTCTCCGGCAACGAGAACTTGAACTTGTTGTTGTTTATGAAAACGGCATCGAGTTTGAGGTCGAAGAGGCGGGAAGGAACGTTGCCTTCGAACTTGTTGAACCTGATATCTAGGAATTTCAAAGAAGGGAGATGCAAAATGACGTCAGGAAAAGGTCCAGAGAACTGGTTGTTACTGACGTCTAGCTCGTGAAGGAGGCGAAGGTAACGGAAGCTCTTAGGGAGGGTCCCACAGAAGCGGTTGGAGTTGAGGTGGAAGAGGGCTAGGTCGGTGAGGAGGCCTAAGTCTTCCGGTAAGGAGCCGGCGATGTTGCCGTGGTTGAGGTCGATGCCGGCGACGGTTTTCACGTGGGGATCGTCGGGTACCGGTGCGCAGTAGACGCCGTTGTATTTGCAGACATGGTAACCGTACCAGTTGGAGGTGAAGTTTTTGGGGTCGGAGGTGATGGAGTGCTTCCATGCTTGGAGAGCATAATAGGCTTTTAAGAGTCTTGGGTTTAATTGGTGGGTGAGATTAAGGGATGTTTGGTGGGAAGGGTTGATAATAGAGAGGAGAATTATGAGGAAGAGGGTGACACAGAATTGTAGAGTAAGATGATGATGATGATGAGGTTGAGGAGGAGAGGCCATTGATGATAGTTTGATCTGAGAGTGCTCAAGGTGATGTGGGAACTGGGGTTTATATAATAGGATTGGACTACATATTGATTAACGGAGTAATTTTATAATAATTATGAAGATTTGCTGGCTACAAATTGCGTTTAGACTCTTGATAATATATGTGTGTAATTCAAATATTATATTTGACTTTTTGGGATTTTCTTATGTTCATATTAAGGTATTTTTGAATCAATTTCTTTTTTTTCTGAACGACACCTCTCAAATTGGCTCAATACATCTATAAGAGAATAGATTTTCTTGCTTGTTATTTACAAAGATTAAATTCAATTAATTAAAATAAAAATTATTGTTTTAACCCCTAAGTCAATTCTTTAAAATTTATGATTAAAAATATTAATTTAAAAAAGTTTCAGTTAAGATTCCTAAATTAATAAAATTGAAAGTTAATGACATTTTAATGATTTTTTATAATATAATCTTTTAAAAGTTATAATCAAGTTTTCTTAATATTACAACTAAGTTTTTTTAAAATAATTTTTTTAGGCTTAAATTCTTAACTGAAATTTTTTCTATTAATTTCATGTTTTATCTTTCATCAACTTAAAAAAAAAATACCGCACTAGTATTATACCTCGAAATTTGCGCGCTATATATGTTTCTAATTATGAGTAGCGAAATCCTTTTGCTTAATTGTGTTTTTTTGTGCCTCGTGACAGAATCATGATTCAAGCTTAATTATAATAGCACAGCTTATGATTAAAGTTACCACAGGGCAAACTGTATTTATAGTTATAATATTGTTGTGTTTTTAATTTTTCTTTTGGGACAAAGTATATATTGCTAAACTGATTAGTTTGAGGAAAACAAAGTCTTCTATTAAAAAAAAGTCTTTATATGTACACACTATTATTTATGATCGTATCCTATTCGCAAATCATGAAATTTTGACCTGGCTTGCTAATAAGGTTTTTGCTGAGAGTTGAAAGCAGGTGGCTGCATGCGGTTCACCAAAAACGCGGTTTTTACCATCTTTGCTTATTTATATAAGCTTTGAGATCAATTTTTTCAAAGTTGTAATGTGTATAATTATTTTAGTCTTGCAAAGAATATAAAATTATCATATCTATCTGGCATGGATTGCTTAAAAAAATGAAGGAATTTCAACGGGGTTTACATAATTGAAGCAATTATTCTTCTGGCACTTGTCTCTAGAATGTTTATTCCCCTTTCAGCGAATAAAATTACTTTCACTAATTGTAAAATACTATTTTTCCATTATACAAAAAATGCAGGTTTGATAATATACTCCCTCCGGTCTCAAATATAAGTCACCAATATCTACCTCACAGATATTAAGAAAATTGATTAAAGGTAGTTTAACTAATTAAATTTGTATCAAAGTAAAAAAGAATTTTTATATTTGCCCCTAATTAAAGAGCTTACATTTATTTTTAGTAAATTGCATTAGCCTTAATGACTCTTTATTTAATTAGGGGTACTTAAGGAAAAAGTCATTTAATGATCAAGACAATTCCAAGGAGTGATTTATATTTTGGACCAAAACAATTCTCCAATAAGTGACTTATATTTGGGACCAAAGAGAGTACGTAAAGAAATTAGGTTTAAAATGTGTTGATAATATTTTGCTAATATGCTATTAATAAATTATTACAGGTGATAATATATAGTTGCCAACATCCAAAAACTGCAATTAATAATGACTTATCATCGTGCTAATAACTGACCATTTAAGATGTTAATAACTGCACAAAGTGTTAACTATTATCACATAAAGCTAAATAGTAAATATATTTAACATCCCGTTTGAAGAACCGTTATCAAAATATTGTTATTAATGTATACCTAATTTCTTAATACGTATCTGAAAAACGCACCAAAACGACCTTAACACGTATTGGCCCCACAAATGATGATAGTGACGAAAATTAGAACTATGTGCTCTAGACTCTAGTTTATGATAATTGTTGTCTGGTGAGGAAAACAAGATTAAGTCTAATCACATTGGTAGTATGCATGAATCAGTTATTAATTGTCTAGTCGTCTATGACATATCCAAAAAAAAAAAATTGTCGCAAAATATATTTTAAAAAAATTTATATTAATGATGAATTTTTTGTCTTTAATTTATATTTAATTATTATATATAATTAGAAGAAAATTAAGAGAGCTCAAATTTTAAAAAGCTATAGCTTTCTATCAATCGTATCCTATAATCTTTTGAAAGGACAAATAATCAGGATTTTTAATTGATAGACATAGTACTCATCAGACGACTGGTTGCATTTTCTTGACATTGAGTCCCCACAATGCAGAATCGGACACAACGTACCAACAAGTCAACAGTCTTTGCGGGATTTTTAATGCAAAAGTATGAAGCAGATGTTGAGATAACTTAAGACAGCAGATTCATACACTTCTAATTAAACATTTAATAATTTTTTTTGGTAAGCAACATGTAAAAAATTATACTCATAATTTAGCCTATCCAAGAATGCATGAGCATTCAATTTAATTTCATATTCTTTTGTCCATAATTACACAGTAGGTGATAATTTCTCTTTTTTTTTTTAACTCTCCTCTCACCATGAAGACAAAATGCAAAATTAAATTCTATTGTCTAATACGAACGATTTTTCTATTAATTGTTTTAGGATTGAATCATTCGAGTTTAAATTTCATTCAAATCAAATTAATTACTGTTGACCAATCATGAAGGTTTTAAACACTCAAGTGGATTGTTGACATTTCCCAATTAGATTACAAAACGCTTTACCAGACGAGGCAGCTTACAATTGCATGCTTATGTACCTTTGGTTCAGGTTTCTTTCATTCTTTTTCCTTTTTGTCTTCCGTTTTAATAGTTCCCTAGTTAATTCAATCTAATCACTCTTATGTGTATAATTAAAGTAGCATAATTATTCTTACAAAAGAAAGAACAGTAGCATATATAAATGGAGATGTCGTAACTAATATTTGGTGAGTTTTGGTCTTTTCCTTCTCTCAAACGGTGAAATATAACCAAGTCTAGATGATGAGTTAGACTAACTATATAGGGTAGAGTAGGTAGGCTCCAAAAAATTCCCAAAAAAAAAAGGATTAGGTAGGGTTCAGACAGCCAAAGCTTAATTAGTTGCATGGTCTATTCAGGCATGCTTGACGCAAATTAAGATATTTAATTTAATTTCTTTGAGCCCTTCATTTTTTTTTTCCTCTTTTAATGTAAAACCCGCTTATTGATTAATGTAATCCCACTTGTAATCGGAAACTTATCACGAAGGGACGAAGCTGATCAATTAAAGTCAAACCCAAGATAGTTGCAGCTGTGAAGATTTTACTTGATCTGATTGTTTGTATTGAATTTGACTGAACAACAAAAATAGTTAAGGAAATGGTTTGTTTGTAACGTATAAGAAAAAATAAAGCATGCAAGTAGTAATGGAAAATGCATATCCATTTGCATCATACATATCAAAACAAAAGAAAAACTACGTAGTACTGACTATATATATACGTATTCATTCAACATTATAGTCATTATTATTTCACTATTTTTGTTTTATTTATTGTGATTCCAAAAGTGATGAATAAGTAATGAAGAATTATAAATATTTAAACATCAACTGTATCATTTTTTATTTTTAATTAGATATTAAGATAGTTTTATGATTTGAAAAACTGAAGTTATACGCCCCATATAGTTTAGATGAGATCATCTATTATTTTTTTATTTTGGGTGTGGGAGTTGGCGAGGGGGGAAGGGAAGAGAAGTGGCATAGGAGCCTAACAATGCAAAATGGAAATTACACGTTGTGGGGAATATAAGTCCCCATACAATAAAGGGGGGGGGGGGGGGGGGAAAGGAAAGTTAAACTAAGACAAGAAGGAGTGGAGGACTAATAATGGAACCCTAAAGAGAGATCTAATTTAGAGTTAGCTAAGAGGTTGGTACATCTATTTATTTCATGGAGAACATGCAAAACGTTAATAGTCCAATCCCTTTTCATAATGCCCTTGATAAAAAGCACCAATTGACTTGGAGGTTCCAAACCATAATATTCCTACTATTTAAAGCAACCACTAGGTTGTTTGAGTTCAATTCAAGGTGAATCTTGTAAAAAACAAGATCTTAAACTAACTGAAGACTAGTATACGCATCCCATGCCTTAGCCTACATAGAATAACACCATCCATTATTTTGGGAAAAGCCTCCAAGCCAATCCTTACGAGAGTCTCTAAATATTCCTCTACCACTCACCATGCCTAGATTCCCTTTATTGGTGCCATCACAATTAATTTTTATCCAACTTTCTTTAGTGGGCCACCAGCAAATATCATTGGCCATTTTAACCTTTCTCCCAAGGTCAAAAGGTTTAGAAATAGCATGTTGAACCTATTAGGAAAAAGGCACAATCTTGTAAATAAGGCAGCAAATGTTAGAACTAGTATTAGAAAAGATTGAAGTATTATGCCTTTTCCAAAACATCCAACAACCATCACTAAAAAACTAAGAAAGATCATAATTCAAGTAAGAATCATCTTGCAAGTTTATGGCCATCCAATTAGTAAGGGAGCAAGTGGAAAAAAAAAAGTAATCTCTTATCAAAGGGAAGAAGGACATGCCACATCTTAATCACAAACATGCAATCACAAAGGGCATAGAGAGTAGTTTTGGTTTTGCTACACATATGGCTAAGCAGCCACATCACTACAAAAAAATATTGGTTTACCTATGGTTTTTTAGTGGCTTTAGCCTCGATTACAACCATAATTAGGCTGTTTAGCCACATTTTTGAGATCTGTGGTGTTTGTCAAGAAAACTTTAACCATGGAATCATTGGAAAAACCATGACTGAGACACAATCTAGCCACATTTACTAAACCATAGCTAAGACACAACCATGTCTTAATCCGTGGCTAAAATAGGGTTTGTCTATGATTATGTAATTGTTGTTGAACAATATATAATTCATTTTAAGAGGGCGATTTTAATCACTACTTCTTAAATTTTTATAATATTTTAAATACATTTTTCAAATCTTTTTTTTTTCACAAGCCTTTAACAACAAATTTTAACCAGTATATCTAGCAAACAATTTCTAATAACAATAATTTTCAATAACATATTCAACAACAATAACTTTTGATAACAACAATTATAATGCTATTAAAATTGCAAATAGATTTATATTCCATTAATCTATAAATAAGTCAATACAAATGTAATTATAAAGTATATCCAACAGTGTGTCCATTCTTACGAGAAATGACTATCATTACCAGGCTGGTGTTTATTGTCCCAATAATTTAGTCTCTAAAATTCAAAATAAAATATTATTAGTAAGAAACTAAAAAAAATTAAAAACATTCATTTGTCTGGTTTAGCTAGAATAGAAATTTAAAAAATCACCCTTTAAACTTATATGGCTACAAGCTCCAATGGCAATGTACCCTAAAAACTTCAATGTATGAAAGCCATCGTTACTTCCATTTGTCATTGTCGCTTAGCAATTATAACATTTTCGACCTCTGCTTATTGTTGTCACTTGTCTCTTTAAGCCATTTGTACTTTAAGTTAAGCAACCTCATTTTCCAATTTTGTGTAAAAAGGTCTAGATAAATTCTCACAAGCTCCACCGCTAAACACTAAGGATAGGCAAACACTAAATCATATTCCTTGGAGTCAATCATAGTACTTTTTGCTTCCCAAGACTTTGATGAATGAATCAACACTTAAATTTTTTTAGGAAGAGGAGTCCTTAGGTTGAAACATAGCAATTTGTTCCTGTAAATTCAAATGGGACATAATAAATTAGTTGAAAAATAAAAGGTTTTTAACAAAATCAGACTTCGACACCCACATCATTCAAACACCTATACAGATAGCTTTAGCTTCGTCATTAATGTAAGATTTATCATCATGTTTATAGATTTCAGTCCACACATCTCCTCATGTGAATGGACCCTGACGCTTAACTTTTTGCAAATTCAAAGACATATGTGACATATTTCAAATTACATTTAAAATTCAACTGACTTATTTACCAAAATGAAATTGCCATCGTAGCTTTCTTTTTGTACAAAGCAATTTAATCCACTTATATATGGCATAGTTAACATATTTCTATTTTGTTTGTTTGTCTCTACAATTTTCTAATTATTAACAAAAATATTAATACAATCATGTAAAAATTGGTACATTTTAAAAAATAAGTGTAATTGCTTTAGACTTCTTGCTGAAATAATGGTTCATAAATGATACTTAATGATCCCTATCTATGCCATCTAGGACATCTTGAATTATTTGCTCTTTGGTGTGACTCATATCATTTTTATACAAATCATAGTGTGGATGTTTTCATGTAAATCCCAATTATCGTAAAATATATCTCTCATGTATGTCATCGATAGAAAACTTACTCCATAAGACAAAATATAATAGTTAGTAAAAATATGAACTCAATATGCTTAGAGGAATGAATATCTCTTACATATGTCATCAATAGCAAACTTACTCTAAGAGATAAAATACAACAGTAAGTAAAAATATAAACTCAATATGCTTAGAGGAATGAATAATAAATATGTTATTACCTAAATAAGGATATTATATATGTGATCTTTGCACTCTTATGGAACATTCCTCCAATTTAAGTAAGGGGAAATAATTTAAAGTTAATCTTAACCATACCCAAAAAAATGCTCAGCAATCCACTACCATCTTTAGTTAATCGAAGAGAATCACTCCATAATTTTATGACCCTTTGCCTATAAGGAAGGACCCAAATATCATGCACAATCATCTGCTTATGTATTACTTTTCCTTTTTCATCTTTTGAATTAAAGTTACTACACAAATGAGAAATTAGTATATTAGCACTAAGGTACTCGTTAATTTGCTTACCTATAACCTTAACTAACTAATTTCATCTCTTTGGTTACTGTGCAAGTTGTGCAGGCCACTCAGGCTACTCTTAGTTATCATTTATAGATAAATCCTTAAAACCCGAATCCAATTGGAAGCTTGGGATATGGGGAACATCTAGAATAGGCAACATAGATGAACTAAGAGGATTAATAGGATCTAAGTAATTCGGATGTCCACCATAGACTCAACAGGCGATTCTTGGTTCTAGGCACACTGGCTTTTCTTGTGTTGACTATTTTAGACTTCTTAAAAACCCTCTTCATCCTTAGGATTTCTATCAATAAAGACAAAATAACATACAAACTTATATAAGATCAAGAAAAATAAAAGCATACAAGCATATATAAGATTAAGATTAAGGAATAGCATAGAAGCATATATATATATCTAATGAAAATGTGGAAAAGGAAAAACTAAAGAACAATTCACCTAGACAATCGTAATGTTTTGAGCCTTGAAAAATCATTAACAATTCATGCTAAAGTGACACACATATTGAAAACTTCATTAATGTAAGAATTATAGGTTTTAACTCCCACATTTCATAAATCTATCTACTCTTCTATTAGTAGTTGTAAATAGACATCAATATCATTCCTTGGTGCTTGCCTTCTTGGAATTATCATTGAAAGAAAGAACGAACTATGTTTCAAACACATTCAAAGAGGAAGATTGCAAGCCTTAAGAACCACTAGCCATATACTATAACTTATACTCAAAGTGCCAAATAGATTAAAGCTATCAGTGGTCAACCCAAGCTGTACATTTTGAGGATCTGAAGCAAAATAAGAATGCATCATGTCAAATTGCTTCCAAGCCTCGAAGTCCCTTGAATACCTCATCATACCATCATTATTCTTATCAATGGAATGCCATCTTATATGCTTAGCGATCTTAGAGAACATAAAAACCCTTTGCAACTATAACTTCAGTGGAAAGTATTTAAGCACTTTTATAGGCCATTTTATTTGCTTTTCACTTTTAATCTTTAATTTCTATTTGGATATGTGGCACCTTTTACACATGTCCTTATTTTCATCATCCTTCTAATATAGTATGTAATTATTTGGACATACATGAATTTTTATATAGTTGAGTCCTAGTTTATTGACCATTTTCTTGGCCTCATAGAGAAAAAGGGTGGAATATTTGCATGTTCAAAGACATCAACCAAGAACTTTAATAATATTGACATAACCTTATCACTTATTCCACATAAATATTTAATATGATACAACTTCACTAAGAAAGACAATTTTGAGTACTTCTTATAACTTTCAAGCAAATTTTGTAATCTATCCTTAATTAACTCATAAAATTCTTTTGCATCATCGTTTATCCTTTGGTTTGATAAAGGAACTAGGCCTTTAATTTCATCTACACTTTCATTATCATGAAACCCAAATGCATCAAGGATCATGTTCTACACAAGATCATTCTTATAAATTCATTTTTCTCTCATGTGTGCCCCTAACTAAGATTCTACAATAGGTTTATGTCTAAGTCTTTCCTTGTATCTAACCAAAAAAGTATACCCTTGTAAAGATGGTTTAAGAATTAAGTGGTCATACACAACGTCTCTAATCTATCATTTCTTAAATTGACATTTGGGACATTAACATATTATTTTACCCTTCACACTTTCATTAGTAAATATAAAGTCTAAAAATCCATTCAATCCATCTAAGTATTCACAGGTATTCCAGAGTTTAATAGTCTAGGACTTGTCCATTTTTTTAACTAAAAAAAATTAATTATTTAATATTTAAAAGAAAATGTCTTATTAGGTGATTAGCCATTATTAAAGATAATAAGATATCACCACTTGACTTTAAGTAATGTACTACCTCTCCCAATGTGCATTAGGGGTAAAAATATTTTTAAATCATCATGCATGTGTATTAACATATATTCTTGTCTATTTAAGAATTAGGATATGTTCAAAGTAGATGTTAGATATAAATTTAAAGAATTAATTTAAAAAGACAAAAACAAAACTATTGATGTCTATATTTTTAAAATATAATCTAATATCCCTTTAAAATAAAAATAATGTAAGTGGCTTTAAATGATAGTTTAGTAATAATAAAGTAAGTGGATGCTAATGATAGTTTACTAAATTTTAGAAAAACCAATAGTTAATGACTCCTTCTTAGAAATAAGTGTGAATCCTTCTTCTTTTTGTTTATGTCTAGCTTTGCTGAATACATACTAAGCACTATCACAAATCTTCCATTTTTTCACTAAATAGTAAGCCATTATCAATAGCAATATTTCAAGAGATAAAAATGACAGTGGTATTAACTTGTTTTTTGGTTTCCTTTATCAACAAATAAACCATTCACAATAATATTCTATTAGCAATTAAGTCACTCTGGTCACCCTAAAAAACCAATAATATTTAAATTTAGGTTTCTTTTTTTTTCACACTTTAAATTGATTTTGAACCATAACAAAAAAGAAGAACGCAAAACCTAAATAATCATACTATTGGAAGCTATTATTTTTAAATTTTAAAACAACCAATGTGCAAAAAGAATTAACCTTTCAACAAGCTCACTTATTAATCTAAGATCGATCATAAGAACTTATTGTATATATAGAGTAAACCTTAAAAGCCAGAAGCCTCAAGCATGACTTTATAGATTAAACAAATAAGGTATCATATTTCAACTTCTAAACATGCAATTGTTTATGTTTCAGTTTCTTCACAAGAAATTGAATGTAAGTAATTCAATACTGATTCCAAGATATTATATAACATTAGACAACCAAAAGCAATTGAAACTAGGCAAGAATGATTTCATAGGATTTACAAGTAAGTAAGAAAAAAAAAACCAATGTATAAGGCATTCTTAAGAGAGAATTGAACTTAAAATTTAATGAAATCATGGAGAAAACAAGCATAAGAAGATACATTATTCTTGTACAAGCAGATGAATACATGATTGTTAAAGGTAGAGATATAAATAATATTAATGGAAGATTCACATTTAAAGATTCAATGATCTAGTTCATTTACACTTACCTTCAACATAAAAAGGACAATATAATAGGGACGATGATAGCGTTGGCTGCTCTTTGATGGCATTACTCACTGCTTCTTCTTCAAATGGAAGATGGCTCCTGCTTTCAAATAGAGAGGAGGGGTGTTGTTGGTTCAACTAAAAATGGAGATGGAGATGGGTGTTTGCTTCAACTAGAGATAAGAAAGAGGACAATGAGTTACAGTGGAGATGAAGGAGGTGAAAATAGAGATGGGGTTGTATTTGCTTCAACTAGATATAGGAGAAAGGACATCGATGGCAGGATATGTTTAAAGCTTCAACGCAATAAGAAAATGGCAATGTTAGAGGGGGGAAGTTTTAATGGTGTTTAAAGGGGTTGATTTAGTAGCAATGAAGGTAAAGGTGTGAGAGCACGACTGCAAAATAGGGATGTTATGGCTGATAGGGTAATGACGGGATTGGAAGGGATTAAACTGAGGGGTTAGCTACGATTACAAGAAACTATGGATATAACTTAACCTAGCCATGATTCATGGTTAACCTTGGCTAGGCCCATTAATTGGCCTAGCCACAATTATAAGAAACTGTGGCTATGACTTGATTCTTAGATGGTGTTTATTACTATTCAAAATTACAATATTATCTTACTTCCAGTCTTATTAGCCTTGATATGTTTCAATTAATTATTTAAGTAAGATGTTAAAGATATTTATCTAGAAATTCAACTTAAGTCCTTACTATGGGTCCCATTTAGAGTTTTCATAAAAAATAATTGCTTGGTCATAGTAGCTGGAATGGTAACAACATAGGGAAACTTAAATTTTGCATATAACTTAATCATAAACAAGAGTTTTTTTCAAGATCCAGTTAATACAAATTATAAAAACAAAATTGTTATTTATCATGATCCTGGCTAAAAGTCCCAAATCACAATAAATTAAGATAATTTAGTAGGCATGTCAAGGATAACAAAAACTAATGTTTCTAACAGTTTTATACCGATAAAGTACAAGAAATATTAAGACATAAAGTGAAATGTACCATAATACCAAAATGTCATTGATTAAAATATCCTTGACGCAAAACTCTCATACAATTAGTCTTTTGATATTTATAAAATTTTTCATTTATCCTAATTCATATATTACCAAAATTATATCAAATAGTGTCATACTAATAAGATATATCCATTACTTATATAATACATCTCATGTAATCCAATAACCAAGTAAAATATATATTTATATATATTTCACATAACAATTTTTATACCTAGCTTCATAATAGGTGAAAGTATAGCTATTTAAAATAGAATCATACAAAATTAGATCACTATAAATGACATGTTCATTCTCATATTCAAGTGACATATGACAATTCAAAAAGGTATATATCTAATTGTATGATGTTATCAGTCACAAATGTGTCTAAAATTGAATAATATGAGAGCTCCTTTTCATAAATATCACCTAAAAATATTTTAAGAAATGGGATTAAGTGTGTTTTAACACATAATTATAATTCTCAAATATTCACTATTGGCAAGTTATCAACAAAATAAAATATCTCTTGTTAAGACAAAAAATTCTTCTTAGTAATAAATTTTAAAACTGCAAGATTCTCAACATTAAATATAAATATTTGTTATTAAGAATTAAATATAATTTATATGATCTATTAGAAAAGAATATATCTTTACTGTAAATGATTTATGTACTTCTCATAAAGTTTTATAATTCCATTGTGAACTAAAATAATATGATACACTTAACTAAAATATAATTTATATGAACTAAATAATATGTACCTCACTTTAGAGGATCCCAATCCAATTTAGCACACACAAATCTATAACTATTCCTATTAATGTATTAAGCCAAAGAAATTCATCAATCTAATAGCATCACATCCTTTGGTAACAAACACAACAGGATTGGACCCAAAATTAAATCAAGAAGCAAAAATCGCTCATATACATTAAGCCAACCATTATCCCGAGCATAAAAGCAAATTGATATCCATTTTAGACGAAAGAACTGTCAAAACAACATAATTTTACTAAATAATCAGCATCATTATCTACATCCCTCATCAAATTCTAAAATATATGTTAGTTGTCTAATGCAAACATCAATGATTCTTCAACCATCGATCAAATTACAATGTTATGAGCATCTAAAAGGAACTTTAAATAATTACACTGCTAAGAGCTCTTAAATCAACGTTGCAATTTGCCATTAAATTGGGAAGGGGGAAAAAAAGAATGACAATTACCTAATAGGAACAGTAACAACAATTTTGTATGCATTTAGATCAGTGTTCATCCACCCACATTTCGGCCCAAACCCTGGTTTGCATAGGAAAAGCCTATTTACAATATGTTTGTATTTGCGTTCATTATGCTGCACCATAGTTCTGGGACGTCCAAAAACCGTATTGGGTTGAAGCAAGCTTGCAAAAACCGGACCGGACCGGCCGGTTGGACCGGTGAACCGGTGAACCGGTCGGTTGGCCGGTCCATTAGCTGTAGAAAACCGGCCATGAAGAAAACCGGTCAAAACCGGTGAAACCGGTAAAAACCGGTCGGTCCCCGGTTTTGACCGGTTCTAGTAATTCAACTTAACACGCTGGAGTGAAGTCCAGAAAAATTGAACCACACGCACAGAGGACCAGTTTTCCTCCCCTTCAGACGCGAAAGACGCTGACATTTTCGAAGCTCCAAAAGCAAACCATAGCTTCGATTTGACGTCGCCGGCAAATCCCCATTGGAGGTCTTGTGAATAAATCGAAGAAAAGGCTCCTACATGCTGCACTTATCAAACCCAGGAACGAGAGGAACGACGGAGATCTCCATAACACGCACAGAGCTTCCTCCCTTTCAGACAAGAAAGACGCAGCCATTTTCGAAGCTCCAAAAGCGAACCAAAGCTTCGATCTGACGTCGGAGAAACCTGCGATTTGAAGACGAAGTTCGTTGCTGGCAAATCCCCATTGGAGATCTTGTGAATGAATCGAAGAAGAAGCTCCTATACGCTGCACTAATCAAACCCAGGAATGACAAAGATCTCCATAACACGCTGCACCAATCAATGGAAGTAAGCTTTTCTGCCACCAACAAGCTTTGTTGCACGAAAGAGGTGAACTAGCGTGGGACAAACGACTGGGTCAGCAAGAAGAAGCTGTGACCAGGAGCTCTAAATCATACTGCACGAACGAAGAGACTTGAGGTAAATGATAACTAATCATTTAGATTTAATAATACATTGATTCTGGTATTCTGAATGTTGATTCTGGTATTTTGAATGTTGTTGGGTGTTAGATAGATGATGGAGGGAGTTTAATTTTTACATGAGCTGAAATGCACACAATCTGTTCGAAAAAATGCCTCAAAGACTGGTTAATTTTTTTTGTATTGTTCTGTATGTAATTTTTTCTATATTGTTCTGTATGTAATTTTTCTATATTGTTCTGTATTGCATTTAAAAGAATGGATGCCCCAGATGATTCCACTCCCCACTCCAATAATAATATTGGTAGTAATGATGCACCATCATCAGACAAACAATCCACAACATCATCTTTTGCATCAAATCGTGGGAAGACTAATCCAGCATGGGAGCATTTTTCTTTTAAGAAAGAAGGGAAAACTGCTGTGTACACTTGCTTGCATTGTTTTTCAATATATAAGGGAGGAGGCATAAATAGGATGAAGCAACATCTTGCTGGAATTCCGGGTCAAATAAGCTCTTGTAAAAAAGTTTCTCATGATGTTCACCAAAGAATGCGAGAGTTATTAAAACAAGTGCAACAGAAGAACAAGAATGAGGAGCTCAATCAAGCATATGAGAATGAAATTGAATGTGGAGAAGAAGAAGCTCAGGAGGTTCAACCACTTAAAAAGCAACCATTTGCTTCAGGAAAAAGAAAAAGTAATACAATCATGGAAAGTTATTTTGCTACAAGGACAACTCCTGGTTCCCAACCAAGTTTGAAAAGTGTTTTATCTAGTAAAGAAGCAATACACAAAGCTAAGATGGCACTAGCTAGATGGTTTTACGATGCTTGCATTCCATTTAATGCTATTCAGTCTCCCTACTGTCAGCCTGCTGTGGATGCAATGATGGCAATTGGGCCTGGGTTTAAAGTCCCATCTTATTACGAATTAAGAGTTAATTTGTTGGGAGATTGCAAGAAGGAGTGTCAGCTACTTGTTGAAAGTCACAGGGCTAGTTGGAAAGACACTGGATGTACAATCATGGCTGATGGTTGGACAGACCAAAGGCAAAGAACCTTGATAAATTTTTTAGTTTATTCTCCGCAAGGCATTATTTTTGTGAAATCTGTTGATGCCTCAGATTTGGTGAAAGATGCTAAAACATTGTTTCAAATGTTTAGTGAAGTCATTGAGTGGGTTGGGCCCAATAATGTTGTTCATGTGGTGACTGATAATGCAGCTAATTACGTGGCAGCGGGAAAATTGATACATGAAAAGTATGAGCATATTTTTTGGTCACCATGTGCTGCTCACTGTTTGAATCTCCTTTTAAAGGACATTGCTAGCATGCCTAATGTGGCAGACCTTGCATCAAAGGCTGCAAAGATAACAATCTTTATGTACAACCATATGTATATTTTATCTTGGTTAAGGAGAAGAGAAGGATGGAGAGAAATTGTGCGTCCAGGAGCAACTCGATTTGCCACTACTTTTATTACATTGAAAAGTATTTATGATCATAAGCATGATTTGCAAGCTTTGGTTATGGATAAACACTTCATCAATTACAAGTTAGCAAAGACAACAACCGGAAAAATTGTTAGTGCTATCATACTAGATAGTAAATTTTGGAATGATTGCTTAGTTATCATAAAGGTTGTGGCTCCCCTTATTCGATTGCTAAGAATTGTAGATGCAGACGAAAAACCTTCTTTAGGCTATGTTTATGAAGGCATGCGAAGGGCAAATAATGGAATAAAAGAATTGTTTAAAAATAGAAAGAACTTGTACAAGCCTTACACAGACATTATTAAGGCTCAATGGGATAAGCACCTGAAGCGTAATCTTCATGCAGCTGCTTACTATTTGAATCCTGCTTTCTTTTTTTATGAAAGCAAAAAGTTCTGTACGAAGAATAGCATCATGCAATCAATGCTTGATTTGTTTGAAATACAAAAATACTGTTCTAACATAAATCAAGCAGTTCAAGAGATACAGCTTTATCGTACTCGCCAAGGGTCTTTTAGCCGATCTTATGCTTTTAATGTGTCAAAGACAACACAGCCCGGTAACCACTAATTCATACTTTAATAGTTGTGACCATCTTTTTTTAAAATTTTTGATACTTCAATTATAGTTGATTACATAATGTACTTTAATCTTATATAGATAATTGGTGGCACTTGTTTGGGGCTAGCACTCCAATTTTACAAAAGATGGCAATACGTCTTCTTAGCCAAACAGCTTCTTCTTCGGGATGTGAACGAAATTGGAGTTTGTTTGAGCGCATCCACACAAAAAGAAGAAATAAACTAGAACATCAAAGATTAAGTGATCATGTGTTTGTTACTTATAACCTGCGGTTGAAGAATAGGTACATAAATATACTTAAAATATCATCTTCATTTATTCATTTTAGGATTATTAAATCTCTATTTGATATTTTAATATTTTATTTTAGGTTGCAAAACAAGAAGAGAAGTTATGATCCTATTGATTATGAGTCCATTGATAAAGTTGAGTTTTGGATTGTTGAAGAAGAAACACCTCCTGAGTTTAGTAGTGAAGAGGTTGAAAATGAGAATTTTCTTTATGAAGAAAATGCAATCCCAATAGTTGGAAATGAAGAAGTGGACATTGTTGATGAACCAGTTATGGAATCACTTGATGATTTAGATGTTGGACTTCATGATGATAGTGGTCCTAGTATGGATGCTAATATATTGGCACATGATGGATTTGACATTAATGAATGTTATGATTGAGAATAATTACTTGTTAGTTCACTATTTTATCTTGTGATTGTAGATGTTATAATGGATATTGAATGTTTAGTTTGTTAATTACTTTATGTTGTAATGGATATTGACTTGTTTGAATATTATTGTATCATGTTATTTATTTTATATGAGAATTTTTTTATATATAAAATTACCACCGGTTGGACCACGGTTGAACCACTAAACCGTGAACCAATACATTGACCGGTTCAATGGCCGGTTCGATTTTTAAAACATTGGGTTGAAGCAACTCACACTTACTTTCTACCAACGTGAACGCAGTTGCATTGAAGGTGAATATCCTTTATACCCAAGGTTCAAACTAGTTTGAGGATACAACAAACAGAGTTCGTTCATCCTATGGTCTTTCGTCTATGTTCAGATATCATCTCTGCCAACCTCGTTGCACGCATGGGAATCTGCACCTTTGTTTGACTCGATTTTGCAAATACATTGCAGAGGTGAATATTTTGGACATCCCAAGTCGAAGTTTTGAGCTTCTGTGTCTCAAACATGTTGCTCCTTCATCTTCTTCCTCTAATCTATTTCAAGTAACATCATTTTATTGCTAAATATATGACTCCATAATGTATTTATCTTAAGTTCCATTTATGGGAAGCATCATGGTCATCCAATGAGAAGGGTTTCTTCTTCCTTCACTCAAATGAACAATTTGAAATCCTATTGATTTAAAAAATAAAAAGTGTTTGACATATAATTTGATTTTCTTAAATTGGCTACCATAAAGCTTAACAACATATTTAGATCTGGGGCTATTTGAAATAGATGGACTAGGAGATGAGAGTAGCCGAATTGATACAGAAGGAGGTGGGGTGGACTTAATTACAACTATATATGGTATATTATTAAATAGAAAAATGCAAAAGCCTTGGTTACATACACAAAATAATATTACATATTTTTGGATCAACACTTCAATGGTATAGGTTAATCTTGCATTATATCATCCCATTACTAGCTAGGAGTGATAGGTTGATCGGGTACGCTACTTCTTATTGGTTCATGAGCTTATATAAAGTCATTTGACCAAAGAAATAATTTTAATTTCTTTTTTTAATCTCTATCAAGATTTTTACTTAATAAAGCCAAATTAATTTAACCTAAGTGTATTTTATTACGAGAAGAGGCTGAGATAATGATTGACCACACCTATATAAGGATCACTGGAATTTGTATACTATATACTTAAAAAACAATTAGTACTTATATTCTTAGAATATATAATTATTTTCAATTATTTATTTTATTTTATTTTTATTAATCATTTATAAATCTTTCAAAAAATAACATAATTCCTTCTCATTTATACAATTTATATAATTATATTTTTAATTTTTTTTGGTATATTGAGTAGTCTTTTAATTTTCTTTTCATTAGTTTTTTTTCATATAATATATAGTATAATATTAAAAAAAATCAATGTAGACATCAATTTCTAATTGTTTATTTAATTTTATTTTTATTAATCATTTATAAATATTTTTAAAAAATTAACATAATTCCTTTTTATTTATATAATTTTCATGATTATCTTTTTGGATTTATATATATAGTATTCTTTTTAATTTTCTTTTCATTAGTGTTCTTTATATAATATATAGTATAATATTTTAAAAAAAATCAATGTAGACATCAATTTTTAAAATAAGGGATATAAATAAATCAAATATAACAAAATGCAACTAATTGGATAAAAATCCCTTCCTTAAAAATGATATATAATTGACTGAAATTAAATTATTAGCATTTTTGCAAATAAAAAAAATACTATTTATTTATAAAAAGTAATGTTTTAAAGCCTAACTTAAACCTTATCTAAGAGGTTATGGGTCAACTGATTTTATCAATTCAACTTATAATTAACCCAAATAACTACAGAAAAGTAATATTAATAATTAATTTTAATATATATATTTATATTAGAACATATTATATATTACAAAAATGATGTTTAAGCTTATGGCTTTCAACTAAACAAATTAATAGAGATTCATAATACAAGCTAATTAAATGTAAGTATGACATGGTCATAAACATAATAACATATATGTAGACATTAAGTTTCAAATTCTAATCCACATCATAATTCACAATAAAATTCCAACACAATACAATTATTAAATAAAACACAAACTTGAAAAGTCGCGGAGGCGAGGTGATAAAACAAAAGAAAGTAAGATGTTACATAAATTTGTTTTCCATGGGAGCCAACATAAGCATATCTTCACATGTTAGAGTTACAACATGAACCATACATTTTCTAGGCTCCCATTCTTGTTAATACCTTTGTAGATGTGCTCCTTTACATTTTTGTTTCTTTTTTTTTTTCATAATTAAGAATCATGTATTTTCTAGGTTCCCATTTTTTCGGTTTGTTCTCTTAAATTGATGAGACTTAATAGTTTTGTTAATAATATTAATGATTTTGCTACTTATTAATGTATGTGGGCCTGTTGAAAATTTGTGCATGTTGGCCTTAGTTATTTATAATTTTTTTGGCTACATAGAAAAATAAGTTCTCAGAAAAAGGCTATGTGAGATCCAAGAACAACAGAGCATTTTATTAAAGTATGCTTGGACCAAGTCCAAAAGGGAGAACGCAATGGAACAACCCTAACAAAGAAAGGGTAGAAGGCTACCATTAAGCAATTCAATGGATTGACTGGACAAAATTATGACAGAGCTCAATTGAAAAATAAATGGGATAACTTAAAAAAGGAATGGTCATTATGGCATAAATTGTTTGCTAAAGAAACAAGCCTAGGGTAGGATAGTGTGAAGATGACCGTTGATGCACCTGATGAGTGGTAGGAGAAGAAGGAATTTGTACGTTATGCATCAACTTGTATTTGTGAGTTAATTGCAATATTTTTGCTTGACTATTTGTGAAAGTGATCAGTTATCCTATACATACAGAAAAATCCATAATATGGGAAATTTAGGTATAAGGGACTTCCATTTGTCCAAGAGTTAACTATACTTTTTAAAGATATAGTTATAATTGGACAATTTGCATAGGCACCATCGTCAATGACATTCCCTAATGGCCTGCTTAAAAGTGAGGATAGGTACTGCCCAAACCTAGACAATATTGAACTAGTTATAGAGGAAGGATCTGGTGATAGTGAAGATGACAGTGTTAGGGCAACTGAAGTAGTTGCAAATATCAATCTATACCCATCCTAGGGAACTAGTAGCCAAATAAGTGTTGGGAAAAGAAAAAGAGCTAACCTTGGTGAACAGACAAGTAAGGCTAAAGTCCCTACAGCATCAAAGATAGCTGACGCTATAAGTGTCATTGCAGATACATATTGTTTCGGTCTTACAAAACCACCTAGAACATCAATGAAGGAAGTGATGGCTGAGCTAAACTTAATCAATAAGATTGTCAGTAATCTAATGTGTATGCAAACTACTGTCAGATGATGATATATAAACAAAATCAGGAGATGTTTGCCACCTTTCATCGTTATAAGGATTGAAGGTTGATTTGGCTTCGGCATGCAGTAGATAACCCACTTCTATTCATAAAATCTCCATCATAAGTTGACTTAGAATTTATATTCGGGTTATGTTTTATGAGTTTGTGATGGTACTATGCTTTTTCTATTCATATTGTACTCTTGTATTCAAACTATGCTTTTATGTTTTGTGATGATATTCAGACTATGCTTTATGGGTTTATAATGGTATTATACTTTTGTATTCAATTTGTACTTTTATAGATTTGTGATTATAGTGTGTTGTTATATTCAAACTATGCTTTATTGGTTTATATTCATCCCATAATGCCTTTTTTTAGGTATAAATGGAATTTAAGGAAATACAAGATGAAGAAATAGAAACTGAAACGACATAAGTTCTTTTTCAAGAGCAACAAGCTTATATGGTTGCACTAATTGATAACTACACAGTGATATATCTATGTAAATAACCATATAAAACAAGTAAACAAACTGGTCATTCTTGGGTTTAAGAAATATTGCAAGGGCATCCTACTCACTGTTATGAGATGTTTCGCATGAAAAAACACGTGTTTCATAAATTTTGCATTGAATTAGTTGAATGTGAGTTGAACCACACTACATGCATGGGAATTGAATAGATGGTTGCATTATTTTTAAACATGGTTAGCCATGGAATATATAATATAATGCTACAAGAAAGGTTTTAATACTCAAGAGAGACTGTAAGTAGGCATTTGCTTACAGTATTACTTGCTTGCATAAGATTAACTTTCAAATACATTAAGCCATGAGATCAAGCATTCCATTCAGCCCATCTGAAGATTTGAAACAACCCACGACACTGACCATCTTTCAAGAATGCCATTAGAGCAATTGATGGAACTCATGTACCATACAAGGTTAGCCCTACTGAACAACCAAGATTTATTGGTAGAAAAAGGGCATCCGACATAAAATGTTATAGCTATATGTGATTGGGACATGTATTTCACATTTGCCTTACCTGGATGGGAAGGCATTGCCCAAGATGCTTGTGTATTTTCTCATACTCTCACGACTCTGAATATGAATTTCTCCCATCCTCTTCCAGGTATATTCATGCCCTCACTGCTATGGTTACACTTTTTTTTACAACAATTAATTTATAATACCTTAATTATTTATTAGGTAAATTTTATCTTGTGGATGCTGGCTATCCAACTCTAATTGAATACATTAGTTCGTATAAATGTGAGCGTTATCATCTCTCTGACTTTAGACATTCTTCCATATTCAAAAATGATAAACTATTACTATTCAAGTCTGAGGTGTACTATAGAAAGAACTTTTTGAGTATGGAAGAATAGGTTTAAAATTTTGCAATGTATGACAAAGTTCAAAATTGAAACACAAGTGCAAATAGTTAGTACGACAATGGCTATACATAATTTTATTAGAAAGAATTCTAAAACAGTTATTGGGTTTAGCCATCTTGAAGATAAAAGCCAATTTGAAAGAGAAACTGATGAGCACATTAGCCTAGATCTATTGACAAGTCTAAACATTGTCTTTTCATTTGAAATGAATCAACTTCGGGATACCATTCGAAATCAAATTGCACTACATGCACAAAATAACTAGTTTCAATCAATTGTAATGTTCTATTCCTATGCTATGCACATTTGTAGACTTAACTAAAATATTTATTTTTTAATTTATATTTTAATTTTAGTATCAAGAAAAATAAAAAATATATATATATATATATATATTAGGCTATATTATTTGTTAAATGCTATTAAAAAAAAGAGAAGTAATGTTATAAGAATAAATCAAACAAAGTAATATGACTACCCTTTCTAATAATTTCACACCTAAAAGTGATTTTGATATATAATATTCAAACAAAATCAATTATACCAGAATCATTTTTCAACTAAAGTTTCCAAACATAAATCACATTCATGTAAACTCAATTTTTCATAAAATCAATTCTGCAAAATCAAGTTTACGAAAACTAATTTTACTCACCACCAATCCAAACACACACTGCATCAATAGAGTATATTCACTATCAATGCAATTTACCCAATAATTATTATGCAATATAAAATAGTAGAGGCATTACTATATATATGTAAATATATACATATCAATTAAAAAAAATGTCTTGAGCAAATTAACTAAAAAACACCCTTATAATTGGTCTCACAATAGAAGAGCAAATAATCACAAAGTGTCAATAACCAAAATTATCTTGTTGGCAATAAAAGACATACTATCATACTTAACAAAATCAATTTTTTTAATATCTCATAACAACAATCTATCAGAATATGAACATGTAATTAGATGACATGGTGTACAAGTTACACATATAGTATTTATCAAAATTGTGAAATCAAACCATACTTTAAAAATAAAAAATATATATAATCATCTATCTATGAATTTTCAAAGATTGCCTCTTAATAAAAAATTGTAATTCATGCACAATCGCTGTATATGCTATAAATGTCAATGCCATATGTCAATTTTATAATATCTTCCTCCCATGTGATAATTATTAAAATATTACAAAAATTCCTAAAATTTCTTTACTTTTATTTATAAAAGGCATGTTTCACAAGAAACACTAAAAGAATGAATTACTAATATAACTCTTATGAGTTGAACCAAGCTAATAAAATGAGTTAATTCTTAAGAATAAATGGAGCTAGATATATAAAGATATGAGCAATTCCATGAGTAGTTCACCGTGAAGAAACATCCACTTCCATTACTAAAGAACTTTCAAGATCAAAATAATTACACAAAAAAAAAATTTTCATTTCCATTAAAATATTTTCTTTGTAGATTCATAACAAAAACTTTGTCAAATATTGTCCAAAAATAATTTTTCATAAATACGACAAAATTTAAATAGTACCAAAATAACTTTTTATAAAATTTTGGACCAACAACTTGTTTTGAGCTATTAAAATATACAAAAGATCCAAGATTGAATTCTCTTTGAGGCCTTAAAAAATTATCCAAAATTCTAAAATGGAAAATAATCGAATTTTTTTAAATGCCCAAAATAGACCCTTTTTCTTTTTGGAAAAAATAGTCATCCAAAACAAACAAAAATGGCCCCATATTTGTTGTACAAAAATTCTCACACAAATGAGCCTAAAAAGCAAAATACATAGCGTTTAACATAATAAACCATAATTGCTTTTTTGTCCCCAAAAAAAATGTTCATAGTGCCCAAAAATTGACTCATATTATTTTCTTAAAATTTTCATCTAACACTAGCCATACACAAATTTAGGTTTTTTTTTTGAATTCATCCCTTTGTTTTTGTTTGTTTAAAAAAGCAAAACCCAATCCCCTTTTTTGAGTTCTAGATTTGATGCAGTTTTGTTGGTCCAAGCTTTTCAAGATGCAAATAAGAAAACTAATAAAATTAAATCTCAAAATGTGGATTCTAAATTACTACAAAGATTCGATACTCATATGAGTTTGAAATTTTGTTCTTTGAAAAACTAATATGATAAAACTAAGAATCATGTAATAAATCATAATACAATTGGTAAAAGAAGATCAAAATTTTAAATCAATTTATACAAATTCAAAGAACTAGCTATCTATAGATTCAATCATACATAGATTTGAATTTTAAAGTCTTAAATCTCTCTTTTTTTTTAATTATTCAAGTGTAGCAAAATCTAATAATAGATAAAATTAAACTCTTAGATGTGCGAATAACAAGAACCATAAACAAACAATTCATAAGCTTGCATTAAAAAGAAGTCAAATTTTAAATAAAGTATATTGCACACATATGAATAGTAACAAATTTTTAAACTCAAACTTCTTTTAATACAAATCAAGCTTGTATCAAAATTCAAAAACCCAAATCATCATATAAATAATAATAGATGAATTAGAAATAATAAAAAAATTTCACACAAACCAATTTTAGAACCTTTGGCTTTGATACCAATTATTAAAATAATTGGGAGAATAATTAAATCATACTAGATATACCAGTTAAGTAGATGATGACAGCAAATGAAAGGGACAAAAAACAACTCACAATAGTTAAGTAGGTTTAGAATTGCTTTGTATTATAAAATTTAACCCTACATAGCATAAATAAGGTAACTAGTTTTAGGTAAGTTGTGAATTGAATTTTTATTTCCTAAATAGATTTATGAGTAGTTCACCTATTACAAGTTACCTATAAATTTGTCAAGAAAATCAATCTATTTATATAATGGTTATTACTAAATTAATTATTATGATATTAATATAATATAATATATTAATTAATTTAACAATTAACTAACGCTAATTCATAACAAATTAATATTTTCAACATGAGTTTCAAATATATAGTAAACTGTACCAAATTAATAAAAAGTTCTCAGTGTATGCTAAAACTATATACGGAGAATAAGAATTTGACGAATTTTTCTGTCAACATATGGTACATCTCCATGACATAGGACTATAAAAATGATCTGATGAGTTTATTTAGAAAAATTAAGGAAACTGTAATATGGAAGACACCACTGATTAAAGTGAGAATTTTTAACTCTGCCAGACAAAAATAAGTCAAAGAAATTATGGAAATATTTTATTTCATTTCAGTCTAATAATTAAGTAGAGTTACTTCTTATGTTTGAAAATTGATATAATTGATCACCAATAAGGTAACTGGGATCTCTCATCTTTACAATATTATCTTGAAAAAGGTGCAATAAAAAGAAATCTCAGATAAAAAGCATACTTTTGTCAAAACTTGTATTTTATATAAAGATTTCGAATTTTTACGAGTTAATAGCAATAACTATAATTAAGCTTCTTATCAGAATTTCAGTCTTTCCACGTCGAAGAAAAAACACACACACACATCTCTGAAGTCAATGTACCAAAGTCATGAGACTAAAATTAAGCACAAAGACATCGGCGAGATACCTAATTAGCTGCATATCACTTAAACAATTAATGTTAAATCTTCTGGAATCTTGGAAAGTCATGCTGCTTCAGGAAAAGGGGTATGAAAGTTCGAAGAACATTAATTAGCACAAGTTTGGTGAGCCCAATAATAAGGGATCATCTATGCATAAAAGCATATATGGAAGACTTGTTCTTCGTAATTATTATAGCTGGTCATGACGAAAATCACAAGTCTGAGTTTAATTTCACCAATTTTTCCAAAAAGTCCAGTAGCAAACCACGGACAAAATTTTATGATTAACTTTTAAAATATGACCCACAATTAGGAATGTTTATAATAATAAATATTTATTTTACCCTAATGCCAAGGCCGCCTATGGGTTGGTATAACTCTATCAAGGATTAAAAAGTGATTGGATAGATAACCTACTATATTTTGTCAATTTGAAGAAATTCTCTTGACAACGATTGATAAAGTATAAACCTAAGCAATGTGAACAAATTATATATATAATTGTAAAAGGAAAAATTTTTCGGTTTGGTATTTTAAATATAATTATATTATTAATTGGCTTCCTCAAAAAATTAAAATAATTGAAGTTTAATTTTGTTTATATTCCATAAAATATTTACTCTTGAAAAAATTATGCAGTTTCATTTTAATACCTTTAAAACAATAAATTTGAAAATAATTTAAATTTTTAAGTATCAATATGGGACAAAAAGTCTTTAAAAGAGCTAATAAAAATTAAAGTGAATGACTAAAATATAGTTTTACTCAATTATAAATTATATTCTTAAATCCCTCTTTCGAATTAAGTTTAGATTTCATTAGGATAATTGAGTAGGAACATGAACTATAACAGTGAGGTGAATGAATATTAGTGTTTATGGAAAAAAAAATTACACAATTGTCTCCTACTGTAGTAAACCAATTAAAAGTGACATGACATCATCACTTCTGATAATAAATCAACAACTACCTCGTACTTCGTAGTCCCTACTTATATCACATATACAACAAGTATTTATAATTTTAATAAAATATTTTGAACATTTTAGGCAAAATTTGTCTTTAAAAATTGTTAATAAATGGGTTAAAACATGGAACAAATTCAGTTTTATATATTGGTATACAGTTAATGGTTTTCACCAACAAATAATTTAATGTGTCCCTTATGCTTTTGAATTAAGAGGAGGAGAAGATGAAGGAAAATAATAGGCATAAATGATTTTTTTCCCTTTATTTAAATGGTTGAAATAAATAAGACTAAAGAAAATAAAAATATATCTGAGATGAGAATTACAATAAATTTTTACAATTTTATTTATATTAAAATAATTAATTATAAGATTTTAATTTCTTAATATTAAAATTTTAAAAATACAAAATGAGGAAAACTCTGTTACGAAACTTTTAATTAAAAGATTTTACTATACCTAAAAAAATTAATTAGCAATGTGTTTAACGATAAGAGAATTACTACATAATAAAAATATGAAAATAAACTACAATATTAAATAACTCTGAAAACATTAAAGGGGGGAAAAAGCTAAGCTCCCTTAACCAAAGGATTGCAGCAGATACCTGCGATGTGAGAGCTTCCATGCCAACATGTCTACGCCTGCAGCCCTTTCAGTGTCGGTGGCTATAAATGCTGTCCCAAGCCTTCATAGCTATAGCTTCACTTCCTTGCGGTTAAAAAGACCATTGTCAACACTTCTTCTGATGGTGCATTCTATTCTTTCTTCTGAAGCTGTGTCATCTAGCCAAGGAACATTAAATTACTCGGACCTTAAGTAGCTTGTGTTGTGAAGCCACCGATTAACTGAATTAGCGAAACCCTTAGAACAAAAAATATATGAAATAAAAGAACAAGTAACAGACATAAACAAAGAAATCATAAAAAAATTAGAATTCTTAGATATACAAGACACATTATTAGAAATTCAAAGAGTCAACATAGAAGTTCAAGACATGAAAAGAGAAATTCAAGATGTAGGAGATGAAGTACATCTAATAAACCAAAAAATAGACAAAATTAGCCAAGTATTAGGAATTATGAACACTGTACAACCAATCATAGAAAATCCAGAAATCAATATGATAAGAATCTATAATCAGGAAACCAATGAGGAAATAACCGAAACTTGTGAGAAGGTTTTGGCTGCCTTGGTGAGGCCCTGTGTGCCCTGTAGCCTTGTAATTGGTCCTGTATGAAAGAGGACAGGATGACTCCCTTCCAAGTTTCTCTATGACCCGGTTTAGTTTCGGTCAAACCCTATTCCGAATTTTAGTTTACCGATTGAATGAATGACTGATTCCGCTCATTTCAAGCTGTCCCCAGATATGGTATCAAAGCATCATGGTATGAATGATAATAAAGAAATATGAACTTTAGTTTCTGACTATTTTAGCTTTTCATTTGAACCCTGTGTTTACACTATCTGCATATCTGTGTTATCTCTTCTGCTCTCTTGCTTACTTGTTTTCTTACTCTCTCTTGTTTACTTTCTACCTGCTCACTGCTCACACTGCTTGCTTACTATTCATTTAATCATGTCCCTATTAACAAGAATAGAACCTCGAATTTAATGTTCATGATTTAATATTAGGAAATCCATATAGATGCACTCGAAAATCCCATAATAAACATAGCATCCTAAAATGGAGATGTCCCTTAAAGTCATTATACCCATTTAAATGATTGTTGATATAGACATATTATTGTTTTTGTTCCCCACGTTGCTGAATAGGAAGATAACTCTATGCAGCGACAGAGGCAAGATCCTTATATGTTCCAAACAGTTATTTAACCTTCTCACAAGTTCCTCCTCCTTCAGCTTAATACAGCACAGCCTTCCATCGTTTTCTATCGGAGGCGTAACTATTCCCAGTTTTAATTTACTATTCAATGAATATCTAATTCTCATTTCAGTATAATCACAGCGGAAATAGGATCAACTCAACATACTATGAATGATAATGAGAAATACTACTACTTAGTTTCTGAGCAAAGGGTTTAGCCTGCCATTACCTTATTCTGCAAAATTCTTCTTTATATGATGGGGGATAAATGTTTGTACAAAAGGAGGTGCTCTGAATTCTGAGTTCAGAGTTTAGAGAGATGAGAGAGAGGTGTGTGTCAAACTTACTGAAGATTTGTTTTCCTTTGATTAGGTTAAATAATAGTTCTATTTTTGGGATTGGATATCGGTTTCTAATTGTCTCTGTCTTGACTTTCTAGGTAAGCTCTTTCCATTTCTTTCTAGATGTGATTGATAGTTCCTTCTTTGGCTTCTTAACAGGAAGAATTTATTCAAAATAATTCATTTTCTTTCTACAAATTGAAATAATCTAGACTCATCCAGGAGTCCTCATGCAAGGGGGATGGTGACACAATGGGTGAAACCTAATAAGCCTGACCTATGTTGATCTCATATTCATTATATCACTTTTTCTCACATGAAAGTCTCGTTAGCTATAAGGGAATTTGAACTCCAAATATAGATGATGGAATGGGAGATAACCAAATAACAAGCCCAGAATTTGTTTGGGCCATAAGCCCAAAATAACGTTCCTTGCTTTCATATCGTCTAGAGATAGAGTGAACTTATGGACCAAAAAGAAAAGACACAGTAACTTTGAAGAATAAGGGAACAGACCTATACTACTGTTACTACAATTGTATGTTCTTCATTTATTTTAGGCTAGGGTAGACTTTTCATCCTCGCTCAAGTTTAAATTTTAACATGTCATAATATCTTATTTCACAACATATCACAGTTAATAATAAAATATAATCTTTTTAATAGATATAAGAATTCATGTTTGTGGCCTGACTTCAAATTTCTAAAGTCTTTTGAACAATTTCAATATAGTTATATGTAAATCCCTCAAAACAAAACAAAAAAAGATTATGATCCTTTGCAATAATACATTACACATTTAAAAGAGAAAATATGACATAATAGAGTAAAAGTATATATAAGACTCAATTTCTTTTCTTTTCATTAATTTCTTATTTTCTCTTTATTTTTTTAAAATACATACTATATGTTTATTAATCCATATCCCTAAAAGGGATGTAAAGAAATATCGTCGTGGACAATATAAGCACAAAAGTTGAAGATTTATTTGCACTATCCACATGGGCCTAAGGTACAAAGGTTTGATTTAGGTTAGTGGAGTCCATAAATGGCTTCTGAGGAATAGGTGAATTTATTTTTAATTGAATTTAAGTACTTTGCTATTTTAATGAATTTATTAATGATTGAAGTTTGAGTTAGCATGTTGACTCAATAAATGTAGAGTTCATAGAGTTTAGTCATACTATATAATTATTATGTTTTATTAATTAACTAATTTTGTTTAATTTATATAAAAATTTTAATTTGAGACTTACATTTGTTGAGTTAACATGTAAACTCATCATCTAAATAAGATAGTTTTAAATTATTAACATATCTTTAGATTTTTAAAGTATTACAAATAATTAGTAATTTGATAAATAAACATAATTTCAAATTAAAAAGTAATATCTAGGCCCACAAAGTTGACTAAAATTACCAAAACGCTGTTAGACATGTATGTATTCTCCTATTTGGGCTTAGTTTGTATTATTTAAGTTTAAGCATATACCAACGAACTTTCAAGTGGGACACATAGACAGCTTCTACTTTGGGTTTAGCCTTAACAAAGCCCCAAAAAATTGGGTACAGACTGCTTGAAAAAGAATTGAAAAAGTTGTATGGACCTTAAGATCAACATAAGATCCAATAACAACTTGTAAGTCGTATGGGAGACTACTCTTTAGATCATTTTACATATTATAAAAGTTTGGATGCTCACATAGTTGAATATTATAACAACTCTCTCAAGTCTTTTTTATTTTTTTATTTAATAAGGAAGACATAAGATTTTAAAAGTAGAGAGCATAAAAAGAAGTATAGATCACAACCATGTATATCAAAATCTGATACTTATGTCAACCATGAATATTGATTAGAGGTGATGATGGTAATTGGTTAAGAGGCTTTATAAATAATCTGGGCATTTGCAACTTTGTTGATGTAGAGTTTTGGAGAGTTCTCTTAGGTCTTCTCTTAATTAGGTGTGTTAATAATATTATTATTGAAAGTGACTCTCAAATGATGGCTTTTATGTTAAAGAATTTACTTGACATTGGTGAGACTCATGAGCAGATCTTGAAATGAATAAGAATGAACATTGATCATAATTGATTCATCTCTATGTATCATACTTACAAGGAAAGTGTAGATTGGTGGACTTGAATCTTTTAAAGTACTTCAATAAATAAAGTAAGGAGAAAGAAAGAAAAAAGTAAGTGAGACCCACATCTGCCATGTGAATTCCACATAAATAAATTTTACTTTTTCTTTTCTTTTCAATTTATTTAAAGTGTTTTAGGTGATCTCCTCTCACAAATTGACTTATTAGCTTTAGTTTCACTCAAGAATTTGGGCTGCAATTTCTCACCTAACCTCTAAGAGTTTTATTAATTTTTTGTTTAAGGATTCTATGAAAATAATTTTCCATATCTTATTTGGTTGTAATTTTTTTTGGCAGCTTAAGCCCCATTGTTTCACTACCAAAACAAAAAAAATCTAAAACTTATGTCCATTTGGATGTGGTTTTTTATAACATGACTACAAATAATCTGTATAATAGTCAATAGGAAGATAATTAATAGTTACTATTGATAAGCCAATAAATAATGATTATTATAAATGATATGATTATTAATGAACGTCATTGTCAATATGAATGTAAATAATTAGATAAATTAAAAGAAACTAAAGAGATAATTGAAGATATATTAAATTATTATAAATTATTTAAACATTAATATGAAGATAAATAAGTGAAATAAAAGCGATAAATAAAATTGGACCCAGTTATTATGATTAAATATCTAACTGTTAATGGAAAGATTAAAAACAATTAAGGAGATAATTGTGTTTTAATTAATTTACATTTCTTATTGTGTTTATATATACATATATATATATCCTTTTAGTTAATTTAATAATATATATATATATATATTTATTTATTTATCTACAAACTCTTTATCTACACTAATAAAAATAATGATGTGAATATTGTGAATGTATCGAAAAAAATTTTTTATCAACCCCAGACAACAAGTTATACTTTTTTTCTTCCTTATTTCTATTTTTAATTTAAATTTATATACACACATATTTTTCAATTTCTATCGTGAATCACACAGGTCTACACCTATTTTTATCCAAAATTCAACACTACCACATGATTATAATTATTTTGAATTTTCAAATGAAAAAATTAAAAATTAAAAATAAATGAAGAATAAAAAAAAGTGAAAACTGGTGAAAGGAGAGTGGGCCTCGAGAAATAAGTTAAGGCCTCAGTTTAAACGAAGCCCAGACCCAGAGTCTTAAGACTCAGCCCAAATCCCTTCGTGCCGAAAGCCCAAGAAGCCTTTAGAGAAAGAAAGAACTATATAACGGAGCGACCACCTCGTAGGGTTTTGTGCGCTCTTCAGCTCTTACGGCCGCTTGCAGCAACAGAGGAGGAGGAGAAGCCCCTGTTATCTGCAAACTCCAGCCATGGCTGTCGGCAAGAACAAGAGAATTTCCAAGGGAAAGAAGGGAGGAAAGAAGAAGGCGTAAGTCTCCATCTCATTCTTTTCACTGTTTCAACGTTGTGTTCTCTCTTGGTGTATATTCAATTCTGATTTGTGTTGTCGTTTTTTGCTAATTTGGCTTTCAGAGCTGATCCATTTGCCAAGAAGGATTGGTATGATATCAAGGCTCCTTCTGTCTTCCAAGTTAAGAATGTGGGCAAGACCCTCGTCACTCGTACTCAGGGTACCAAGGTAATTTCATTGTTGTTTTCTCTGATTTCCTTTTTTAATGGAATTAGGGTTCTTGTTCTAATTTTAAACTTGGAATTAAAGCCTCGTCATTTTATGTCAAAAAAATCTTGGCTTTGTATTGTGGCTTGCTGTTTTTTTTTTCTTCAATCAGCATTCCTTTTACATAGCTTTGATTTGTAGGAAGTAGTAAAATTTATTTTTTCTTGCTTTATATTAGCATGCAGAAAGGAGAAATAGGGTTCCTGTTGGGATCCTAAACGTAGAAAAAGCCTTGTAATTTTTGTGTTAAAAGGTTTTGGCCTTATATTGTGGCTCACTTGTTTCTTCAAATGAACATCTCTTTTACATAGCTTTGATTTCTATTAAGTAGTCAGATTTGGGCATTTGGTCCTTTTAAACATGATGTTCTTGATTGTTCACGTATATAAACAAGCAGTTGGTGATGCAAGTGGATGTCCTGCCACTAGATAATGTAGTGTGGATTTGTTTGTGTCTATTCCTGTTTTTGTTGGTTATACTAAATACATGATGGATTATTGCTCCATAATTTGTTCATGGTTCTGTCATTCAAGTGGTGATTTTATTTTGTGCGTAATTTAAAATGTTAACTTTTAAGATTTGTTCTTTTGAAGTGCTTGCAATTTTACAATGTTCTGGCTTATGCATATGATGATGGTTGTTGTATATGACAGATCGCCTCAGAAGGACTGAAGCATAGAGTGTTTGAGGTCTCATTGGCTGATCTTCAAGGTGATGAGGATCACGCATACAGGAAGATTAGGTTGAGAGCTGAGGATGTTCAAGGGAAGAATGTTCTGACAAATTTTTGGGTATGATAGATGGCTGAAACTTCTTTTCTTCATACCGTATTTAATGTCCTTAATGCTTTTACTGTAATTAAAACTTTCGCTTGCAATCTCTAGGGAATGGACTTTACAACTGACAAGTTGAGGTCATTGGTTCGCAAATGGCAAACTTTAATTGAAGCTCATGTGGATGTGAAGACCACTGATAATTATGCATTGAGGATGTTCTGCATTGGGTTTACTAAGAGGCGTGGAAATCAGGTGAAGAGGACCTGTTATGCGCAATCAAGCCAGATCAGACAGGTATGCCCCAACATAGTTTGCTACATGCACGGAAGTTTGGTTTGATATGTAATCATACCACTGGTGAGTTCAACACGTATGATGGTATCTGGACATGTTTGACTAGTATTGTATGGATAAGAACGGATAATTAACGGGTGTTATTTTAAGTGTTTGTATTACTTGTTACTTGTTTACTCTTTGGATTGCGTTTTTGCTGTCTGCTACAAACTATTCACCAATTTAAAAAGATGTGGCTGCTGAACTTGACAACTATTTTGTCTTTTTTTTTTTTAAGTTTTTCTTGGGAGGGAGAATTATGTTGTGCCCTTTTTCTACGAGATTGCACATTTAAAAATGTACCTGTATCTTTTCAGATCCGCAGGAAGATGAGGGAGATTATGGCTAACCAGGCAACATCCTGTGACTTGAAAGAGTTGGTCCGCAAGTTCATTCCTGAGATGATTGGAAAGGAGATTGAGAAGGCAACATCAAGCATCTATCCTTTACAAAATGTGTTCATTCGCAAAGTCAAGATCTTGAAGGCTCCTAAGTTTGATCTTGGAAAACTAATGGAGGTACTTCTGTTTTCTTAAATCTCGTCTTCACAGATTTCATATTGAAATGTTTGAACGAAGTTCAGGTCTATTCTTACCTTAATAAGAAAAGTTGCTTATGCCATAAATTGATTTGTTGATTGAATTTAAAAACCCTACTCTTTGGTTGGCTTTTCTGTTTTTTTTTTTTTTCAAGCTGATGTTATTTTTCAACTAAGTTTATTGTGACACCTACCAAGATAACTAAGTGCACATCTTTCTTAGATCAAAGAGACTATCAATTCACTGTTTGTTTCTTTCTATTATCATGTACTCTTGTGGGTGATTTATTCTCCATTCTCAATCCTTAATTGGTCCCATGGAAAGGAAGCAATACTTGATAAAAAATGCATTGTGGGTGAAGTTTCTCTGAATTGCCACGAGCAAAGAACCGAGTTGATGCCTTTACTTTTTATTCCTTTGTAGGTTCATGGTGATTATTCAGAAGATGTTGGTGTGAAGGTAGACAGACCTGCAGATGAAACATTGGCCGAAGCTCCCGCTGAAGTCATCGGAGCTTAATTGAGTTTCTGCTGCTATTTTTAGTCTGATCTAGGAGTTTCTGCTACTTTTTTTTGTTGTTTTTGTCCACTAAGTTTAAACTTAAAAGTCCAATGTCTTTATTTAAGCCGAGGAAACCATTTTTGTTTTGGTCTTATTAAAAAGTTTTGTACTCTTAAGCTATATCTGCATTTTGTCAAGACCCAAAGAAAAATTGCTTTGCATGCTTATATTATATTGACGTGAGATTTTGGCAAGTGGCAAGTAGTAATTTTCCATAACATGGCTAATCCTTGGGGACTAGTGGATGATGCCTTGATATCAGAGCGCCCAAAGTTAATAGATTTTGGATTATGGATTTTATGTCTAGATTCCAAATTGTATGCCAGGATAAAGATGAATAAGATCATTATTTAATAATCTTATCTAAAGTGATAAAACGGGAGGTCCTTATACTGCAAATCTGTTCATCGTGGAAGTCAATGTAAGTTTTTAATTACCTCAATGTGCAAACATGTACGTAAATGTGCTAATTCATGCAACCGTCGCCTGTCCTATTTAGAGCATTTCAATTTTCAAGCTCCATTATTATACACACCGATTTATATTTTTTCTTCACTCTTTCCTTTTATATGTACAGCTGATTCGAACTAAGAAGCAGGATATGCACGGAACAATTGTGTTATACTGATCATGAAAGAGGACTATATTTCTTGTATTTGCATACGGCCTTGTGCTACTCTCACTTTTCCTCCTTTTTACATGAATGCTACAAATGCACACAAAATCGTATGCTTAACTTTGTGTTCGTAGATTCAATGCATGGAAAAATAAATAAATTATTGTGGAAATACCTGAGAATGTCCGTATATTATTAAACATGATATACCTTCCTACATGCCTATCAATTCTTCATGGACCGACTCTATCCAAGAGTTTCTCCTCCATACTAAACTTAAAAATGATAGCACAAAATTCTCATAGTAACTCAAGTTCCAAGTAAACAAATCGAGTTTGGAGATCACTTGGAAGAAGATATATAGTTCCTCAGAATTCCCTCCTGGAAACCAGCCTTCTCCAGCACCCTCTGAGATCCCATATTTTCTGAGTCAGTGAGAACCTCAAGCCTCTACAAATGAGGGTACTCACCAGACACGGTCTTACACAATTGTTTCAGATCCTCCATGACAATCCCTTTGCCTCAATACTTATAGGCCAAAATATAGCCCACTTCTGCTGTTTTGGCCCTGCACTTATCTTCTGAATACAAGCAGACAGAGAGAGACCGAATTGCTCTAATTTTAAGGCAAATTACCGTATACCATGAGACTATGCTTAGGATTTTGTTGGTGAAGTTTATGCTATCTTCTGTGCTGGTTTACGGTTCCCAAGTGCAATAATTGGTAACCTCTTTGTCACTGAACCATACCATGAGATCATCTACATTAGAAAGATAAATGGGTCGAAGATAGATTTGTGTCAAATCAACCTTGGATCGGATTTAAAAAAGTTTGAGTTCAATTTTTATTATATTCAAACTTTCAAAATAGGCTTATTTTTTATTAATCTTTTTTTTTTTGGAACTCATGTTCATTATTTTATTAAGTTTAATCAACAGTACTCTCTTTTTTAGAATCCGGGTTGGAAGAAAAAATGGTTCCCTCCATCAAGTAATCTTGTGGGCTTTTTTCTCGGTGGTAAAAGAGTAAATGCTTCAATGCAAGACCACATCGTAATTGGTAAATATTTACAACAAAAGAATCACCAAAAAGCATTAAATAGAAAATAAAATAATTTCATTTTATCAATTGAGTCAATCTCTATTAATAGAAAATAGAGTTTAGAATGAATATAAGTGTCAATGACATGGAACAAGAGAAAACATCTCACTTGGGGAAGAAACTTGTGCTGATAATAAGCCAGTATGCTATTACCAGTGACGAAGTTGTCTGGAACCAAGATAATGATAATTATGGAGTGTGGATCAAGAAGCCAGTGGCCACCTGGGTTGACTATGAAGGATTAAGGTTGTAATGGTTGTGAAGGGACAAATTATTTTAGGCATCTACGTCTTTATCTTTTGGATTCTTGTCAAGTTAATGGCTGAGCTAAGTTACATTTCTTTCACATTTGATATAAAATTTTAAAAGTATTTGATTATTTATAAATGGATTTGTAAATATGTTAAATATATTTTTTTAAAAGATTAATTTTGAGTATGTTTATACATCTCTTTACGATTAATTTAGTTTATTTATTTGTAATAAAATAGATCTTCTTTTTTTGAATATTTGATAGAAAAACTTCGTAAGTCTGCAATTTCTACATTTTCAAACAACATGCTTTTTAGGAACATTTTGTTTCCCGGGACTACCAATACTCAACTAATTATTAATGAACACACATAAAATATTTTAAAAATATATTTATATATTTATTTATAATGAAATATATTTATTTAAAAATTTCTTGTATCTGATAATGAAAATTGCCAGCCTGCAATTTCCATATTGTAAAGCAACGTTGTCTTCTTCTTTTTTTCCCTCTAAGAAACATTTTGTTTCTTGAAATTAGATCGTTTGCCAAGAATTTTAAAGCACGTAACTTGGTCGTGGGATATAATTTTTTTCTTTTAATAAAAAAATTGTCTGATAAAGAAAATGATTATCCTGTCAATTAGTGTATTTATTCGTCATTTGTGGGGAAGGTCCCATTGAGTCATTTTTATTAGAATTTTAATGGTCAGATCATTAAGATGAAAACCCTTCCACATCTGTTCTCGGGTAAAAAGAACCTTTTATTTAATGAACATATTCTTCGTGTTATCTTCCTTTCCTTTCTTTTTTACACAATTTTTTTTTATTTTCAAAACATACATAATTTTTTTCTAAAATAAAATGTTACCTTGCACTTGAGTTTGATTTTAATTTTTTTAACCAAAATATCCTCCATTTAAAATTTCTTTAAGTTTAAAAAATATATATAGGTTAATATGAGGTATTTTAGTAAAAAATTTTAAAATTAGATTAAAGTGTAAAATAATTTTTTATTTCAAAAGAAGTTTATATACATTTTAAAATTAAAAAAAAAACTATATAATTTCAACAAAACTTAAAAGGAACTCTCTAATTTACTCTTCTCTGTTTAGCTAATCATTCACACTTCTTTTCTCATTACCTGTTATAATAGAAACACTAATTCATAGAAGACTGTCCTTTGGTGAAAATCTCCTATGTAGTTTCCACATGCAAAGCAATTAAAAATTTGCATGATGATGCCAATAAACTTATAACACACATGGCGTTAGTCTTGGCCTTTAAGATTAAAGTGGAAGTTCAATGTTTATCTCCATTTTTTCTCACTTCTTACTTTTAAAACCTTATAACTCTTTTATTTAAAAAAAAAAAATTGCATTATCGCATTGTTGGAGAAGCCATGCCTACCACTTCATTTCAAGACACAATCAATGAATAAGCACTTTAGTTAATAATAAATATTAGTGCTATTGCACAGTGGATTTGATAATTCATAATTTGGATGGAGTCTCAACCATTCGCTTCAACTTCCAACCTCAAAACACAACCTGCTCATCAATCCAATAGGCCAATACTAAAATACTCTTAAAAGTTACATTGTATAATAGAGTATGAATCTTCTGCAGTTGTATTTTCTGTGTTGTTGTGCTGTTAATAGAGAGATGGTACCATTAATAACTCATAATTGCTTAAGCTTAATGGCTTATAATTGTTTAAAACGACCTTTTTTTTCTTACGCCACTCATCTATAAATAGTGACATATTCATCAGGTATGATGCTTACTCTATCTTGCTAATTTCTTTTCTACCTCATACTGACTTGGGCATTAGAATCAGTGACAAACTCCTTGCCTCTTTCGCAGCCGTAACCTTCTTCTATTTTGCAAATCAATATCACAAGAAATGAGCATCATTCACCATGAACAGCTGCCTGACCAAGTAATTGTTCATCAAGAATCAAATTAATAATATGTTGCCATTCTTAATTTAATTAATGTGGTTGTTTTTCGTCAACACTAGGTAAGTTTCGTTCAAGCTCATGGAAGAAACTTTTTCATGCTTAAATTGACATGCTAATTTTCCTTGGCAGGAAACAGCAATTTGCAATAACTCAGCACATTAGAAGTCAAAAATTCACTTGGTTGAAACAGCAATTTGCAATAACTCAGCACTTTAGAAGTCAAAAATTCACTTGGTTTTTATCGGCATGATCAATTCAATTCATCTAAACATTTCAGAGTGCGCATCATGATACCAAAATTGACACTTTCAAATAAACAAGAAAATCAAGTTTGGAGATAAATTGAAAGAAGACAGAACATGCCCATATCCTCTCCAACCGTTGGCCACTCGAGAAATGCTGTTTTAGCTACTTGTTTCACTGCCATCACTACCAACATCCCAATCCCTTTTACTCCCAAAATTTGGAGCCCAAAACATATCCAAATTCAACATGATTTGGCCCATCAATTCAACTCAAATCCTTGAACAATTATGTGAGGGCCATGAATACTTTTTCTTTTTTAATTTTAATCTCCAAATGGCTTGTGATGTCTGGTCAATGTACCTTATGCTGCTAGGTCATGGAGGACCCAATTGCCCGATTGTTAAAGCAAATCACTATAGACCCGCAATCGAACCCAAATTGATAAAGTATGATACTATATATCTCATTAGAATAAATGATGCTACTCCATGTATTACATTATCCCTCACTAAGCATCGAAGTTTTGGGTTGACAATTTAAACGGGAGCTAACCCACTTCTGTACAAGAAAGGATACAATTGTGTCCTTGAAAGATACTAGTGTATATGTTATGAAATTTAAAATGTTCATATTTGATATAATAATTGAAAGTAACGATACAAAAGTTATTTTATAAAAATTAAAAATAAAAATAGTGTGATGTGAGATTTCTATTGGGCTATCTTGAGACATTTTAATATTTTAAAAGATACATCTTATCTTAAATAGTAGTAAAAGTGTGCATAACTCACCAACATATCTAAACCTAATTGAACCACACAAAAAATGTCTCAAGTTACGAATAAGACTTCATAGAATCAAATGGATTAATTCGATTTAATAAAATTCATTTTGAATACTTGTCAAAATAATATGTGACCTAAATCACTCAAACTCAACAAATTTGAATTAAGTTGGCGACAAATGATTATTTTTCACCTGGAAGTTGAGTTCTAAATCAAACCCAACTATCACTTCTTATTACAAATATACTTAATACAAACATTTTAAGTATTACTTAACATCCAAGATATCAAAATAAAGATAATAATATACCAAACATATTCAGGTTTTCCACCTATGTTTTACCCATTACATAATAAAATTTTCAGTCAGTTTAATTAGCAAAGCAACATAAGCAAATATATCTTGATTCTCGACAATCCAAAGTACTGCAAAACATTGTTTATAAAAGATGAACATTTGCTGCTTGTTGCACTAAACTTCCAATGAAGAAGTTACGCAGGAAGCCAAGGAGCTCTCAGATCTCAAATATTAACGCAGAAAATTCCAACATCACCAGTAGGAACTTATAACCATTTCTCCCTACTCATGACCCAAAAAAAAAAAGCATAAAAAAAATATCTGGGGAAAGATTATAACTAATACTCCAAGATATTATACAATACAACTTAAGTTGTACATTGTGTAAACATCTCAACATATTATCATGAAAGTAAAAGCAAGCTCATTATGCACACAGCTAAGCATAGTTTCTAAGGCAGAGATATTGAAAAGGGGTGGAAAAAAGAGAGGGGCTTCCTAATTAAGAAGCAAAATGATTCCCATTCTAAAGGTGAGGAGTGAGAGAAGGAAATGATGGGATGGATTGTAATATCAACTTCCTGCCACTTCTGCGACTAGGAGATGATCCTAAGTCACACTTAGGAGAGGAGATCCTCTTGCCATTGGGAGAAGATGTCTTGATGCTAGGAGAGCCATCACCCCTGAGAACTTCCGGCATTTCATCGTCTGAAACAGGTTTATATTGCTTTTCAAACTTGGGTTGAGACCGAAGGATACTGGGTTTCACGAGTTTTTGGCTGGCGTATAATCCAGAAGATGGTATGGTAGTAATAAAAGATCTTGGCGGTTTTCCCTTTGATGAAAAAGACAGTGGAAGCAATGGTCTGTCACGTAAAATGAAATAATATGAATAATTGAAATCACTTTTATCATTAGCCAACAAAAAGGCAGTCCGCAAATCAAACCTGCAAAGCCGTAATGGTGTTGTGGGAAGAGCAGAATCTGGATGTTCTTCATTATTCTGAATTTCAGATTTCTGTAAAGATTTTTCAACCACAGCCTTCTCAGATGATTCTGTTTCTTCTTCTGGTTCAGCTTCTATTCCTATAGGACCAGAACCTGAATAGACAGAAAACTTGACATGAAACTAGGAATCATAACACAGAATAAATCATTTGACACATATAGATAGACAAGGTTCAAGAATTGAAGAAGCAAATCTAATGGTTCTAATCAGCAATGTGTTATTCTAAACATCTGCAACGTAAGGGCAGACTTACCATCCTTTCTACCATATGCATTCTTGCAACCTTCACATCTACAACTAATGGAGCAACCAACACCGCCCTTCAAAAGAAAACAACCATTGTAATTCATATTATAACTGAACTTTGAGGCAAACATGATATCACACGGGAGAAAACCTGATAACATTCACAATATTTCTTTAAGCAGCTTGATTTCTTGCAGTTACATCCTCTTTTGTGCCGTGCCGAAGCTGGAGTTTTGTTGGGGTCATCCTGCAAGAAGAAAATAATTAACACAAAATAAAATGTGCCTCAACTTTCAACAAGGGGAGAGCAGAGTTAAATTTTATAACTAACCCCAATTTCAGGTACAGAATCAGAGTTTCGGATCACTTTAGGAGCAAAGGCTAGAGGATTACGAGACTCAATCTGCTTGCGAGTTGCAAGAACGGTATCCTCATGAACGGGTTTGTTGAAGCAATCCTGACAGGAGCAAGGTTCTATGCAGTAGACACCAGCAGCAAAGCACTCACAATAACTGAAAAAATATTATGAAAAGTAAATGAAAAGAAAGTTTGAGAGCTATAAAGTCATTTCTTTCCTTGTTTTCATTGTCATTCATGTCATGAAAACATATAATAAGTGCAATTATGCACATAACACACAAATTAAGCACAAAATCTGAGAGATTGACAAGATTCAAGATGCAGGCCAGAAGCAGAACCAGTAAAACTGTAAAACATAGACAATCCACATCATAGGAGGCGTTTTTAGTTTTGAACTCATATAAGCAAATCTTACAAGACTTATATTTATCAGCTGACAATTTTCTGAGGCTTTTTAGAAATAAATAAATAAACAGATTGGTAGAGGAATGTTTACCAGATAATATTGCGAAAGAATTTCATGAGCTAAAGTTTTCACTATAATTTAGTACACCTACCACATTTGAAGCAGCATTGGATATTCATACCAGTTAAAAGTACCCAAAAGTGAAGTCACTTGTGCAGTTATTCTTCCATAATGACCAAACTTAATAATTTCTCCTTTCATAAAGTATATTTTCAAGTTAGAAGGAAGTCTTCTCTCAGAATGATTTTGACTTGGATGGCCTCTGTACTGGCCTCTTCTTTCCCTAAATCTAGATCAACTCCTCAGCGAAATGTTTAACCTCTACATTTTTTCAGAACTCCGGAGACATGTAAAACCCAAATTAGAAGCCTGGCCTATGTAGCAAAAGAAAACATTATTAAGACCACTCATCACCTGGACAACCCCCTAAGGGCTCCAGGTAATCCTGTAGATATAAACACACACACCTACAATAACTAGAATATGTGACTTCATGGGGAAAAGAAAAAGGAAACTCACTTAACAAGTCGTTCATAATCCTTAGTTTTCAAAATGTATCCAGAAGACAGAACAAACATTGAGATACAACTTAGTCAAAAAAATGATTCAAATAAAGGTCATGTCACAACATGCATAAAACCTAATCTCATTGGTAATAAAGGAGCAAGTATTTGAGCTTCAACTTACAGCTTCAAACACTTTGATTTCTTGCAATTACAGCGCTTACAGGACTCACTTTCTCCAGCTGGCTCCAACTTACGCCTGCAAATCAAACTTGGTATCATTCTGATGCAGAAAAAAAAAAAGAAAGCATAAAAATTAGGAAAAAAAAAAAAGAATAGCGATGATCAAGCAGAAGCATGTGCAATTAACAACTGTACTTGCCTTTTCTTTTTGGGGCTATTCTGATTGAAATCTTCATCAACCACGCATGCTGATGGCTGGGAACAATCTTCAGCAGGCTGAACCCCATTGTCTGGCAGATCTGAATCTCTTTCTGCTGATGCAGACACCAATGACAGATTATGTTCTTGGCTTGTAGACTGTTGCAAGGCAGAAGCAGGGCTGGGCAAACTGAGTTGTCTTCCAGAAGACATATTTTCACTTTTTAAGCTTTTGTAATCTTTTAAGGTTGCAAGAGCATTCAAGTGTAAACCAATTCCAGGCAAAATGCACCTCTGTGAATTACCATTGCGTTTTGCAGGAAGCAGCTGCTTATCATTAGCAACATTCCTCTCATCAGATTGTAATGTACTGGAACTGTTATTTGAACCATCATCTGAGTTCTTCCTTCTCACTCCAACCATCTCAAAGTCTAGACAGCGCCTCCGTATGCCATGGTGTGTTATAGAAACAAGCTAGACAACAAAATAAAAGTGCCTTTAGAATAATTTAGTTGTTCAAGAAATTATGACAAACTGTAGGAGAAAAATTTTCATGTCTTCAATATTTAATAAATGAAAAAAATAAAATAAAATGACTGTACCACATGCTACCTTATTAAACAGCATATGTCATGGAATACATAATGCAGCAAGAATTTATTTCAAAATCTTTACAACCAGTCAACTTTGTCATGCGGTACTTTCAAAGTAATGATTGACTACAAACCACAGCCATACAGCATTTTGCTAGAATTAGAAATGCTATTTACTTTACCAAAAACAAAAGAACAAAGGCTATTTAATTACAAACCATAAGAGGTAAATATCAACAAAAGTCTGCAATTGCAGCACATGAAATTGTGCAAAAGGAGGCTTATATGATATAATAGCACTTTGAGGAAGGAGGGCAAGTTGTGAATGAAATAATTACCACTCATATAATATGAAATTGACAATCCTATTGAACACTAACAACACAGGAAGTAGATAAAGAAGCAACTACCCAAGGGAGTGCGAGTGTATGTGAACAATTAACAGAAAAATTACAAACATAAACACATGGAACAAGGCAACTACATGCATGAAAAATACAATAAACATAATTCACAGCACTCAGACAAAGCTTCACTTTCCAACCTCATTATCCAATGTATCATTTGGATTGCTACCCATCACAGCAGTGTTGGCAAGATTGTCCTGTGCGTGATCATTGTCAGTGGCTTCTCCTGGTTTAGAAGGATGATCTTCAGTTTCACGTTCTGAACCAGAAGCAGTTGGATCAGCAATGTGCATTTTCTCACCATTACTGATTGTAGTTTGTGGCAACTGAGACATAAAATTGCTAAGCCGTGCCATGGGGTCAAATGATTTCTGCATTAGACCCTTTAAAGTTTCTCTTTCATTTGGAGAGTTAAAAATTAATAGATCAGCAGCATCTGAAAGTAAACTGTCCCAATCACATTCTGGGCCTTCATTTCTTGGTTCAATTTGACATATTCCCTGAAGAAGCACTTCACTCTCAGGTGAATCTTTTTTACAGGCTTCATCAACATAGGCAACATCAGAAGCTGCCTTACTCGACAAATCTAAAAGAGAATTTGTCTCATCACCACCAGGTGGAGGATCACAACCTGGGCTACCGCAATCATATTTCAAGGTTTGCGGTAGCTCAATTGGAAAGTTTGGGTGCTCATTAGATGGCTCCACTGAAGAATCTCCCATGGGAATCCCTTGATCAGCATTTTCCTGTAGCTCACTTGAGTTATGATATGCACGAGCTGAATCTGCAAGAGCTTCTGCACTTGAACATATTTTGTTCCCATCTTCAGACAAAACCTTAGGCTTTGATGTGTCCAAAAGGTTATGCCTGAAATGAAGAATAGCTGATTATCACAAATGGGTCATTGAAGAATATATATATATATATATATATATATATAATTGCAACTCACAATACAAAAGAACAATAAACAGGACACTAGAAATTACAATTACCTCCTGAGAAATCTAGATTCCTTGTGACAGCTGACATGGGGTGATGTGAACACAGATGGAGGGGATGAAAAGCTGAGTGAGTTGAAAGTCTGAATACTGTGAACAGACTTAACTGGCTTTATAGGAGAAAGACTATTGATATAGTTGAATACAGGTGAATCCTGCAAAAAAATATAATCAAACAGACAGAAATAAAGGACAATCCCATGCACAAACACAAAAAGAAAGCCATCTTCTGTTGTATCAAGCTAACACTGGACATATGTATTTCAACGACATCAAGCACAACCATAGCAAATCAGCAAATACTTTATAGATAATGTACAAATATACCAGATCCACATGGTTTGCTTGTCAAACCGTATAAATATGCACATCATAGATGCAATATGGCAGGAGAAAAAAAAAAGCATAAACATAAAAATCTATTTGATGTAAAACCTATGGGAAAATTAAAATTGACCTGAAAGCAGACGTTTATAGAGATTTTAATTTGAGATCACCATTCACATCTAAGTACAATTGAGTCAGAAACTCCAAGGCCAGTTGAGTCTAGCCTAAAAAATTGACCTGCTCACTTATATATTCTCAGAAGTAGGGAAGAAAAAAAAAGGAAAAAAAAGTAGAGGTAAAAATAGAAATTGAATGATTTTCCAAAGTCTATTTGAAAATTTATAAGACTTAGTTAAATAACAAGTACAAAACCTAGAGTGCTTCTCAGTTGAACTTGGTATGAGATCTACATCATTATTCAGAAAAGCATGAACAAGATTTGTTCAAAAAAATTCCAAATATATCACCCCCAAGTGGACTATTACCACTTCAACGGGAAAAAATAACTTGCATATGGAAAATAAAAAACTCAAACTCCACGAAAAAGCCAATCCCACCAAAAGTCATGGGTAACACACAACATTGTCGAATCAAGCACATGCATGGACACAGAGCAACCCAGAAAGCAAGTCAACCCCTTGGCCATGAATCGGCTCGAGATTACCATGACAACCATAAAGAGCATCAAATTGAAGCCAAAAAAACCACAACAGAAAGGAATTCGAAAAGGCCCATGAAAGAAACCTCAAATTTGGAGATGGGAGTGCCGATCTGGTTCCTCTCTGGTGTGTCCATGTCCAGAGAGGGAGCCTCACTACATTCCTCTTCACTTCTTATGACTTTCTCACTCTTACTCTTACTCTCTCTCTCTCTCTCTCTCTGTCTCCCTATAATTGGGGTTTCCGCTTTTGCTGATGAGATGAGGATTCAAGAAGCGGGAAGGCGGGAGAACATTTTCTCGTAGGGATAACCCCTTCCTTGCCACGATTGCTCCATAGTCACATAGGTGTCTATTATATGTATTTTTGGTTTCTTACGTTGGCCAAAAACGAAAAACAATTTTTTTATTTTCCCATAATGCCCTCCTTGCCTTTAACAAAAGGTATCGCAACAGTCAAGATCCCCTCTCTTTACTGTGTATGGATTTTGCACTGAGATTTTCTTTTCTCTTCTTTTTTTTTTTAATTTTAATTTTACTTTTCCTTTCTTTTTATAAAAATATAAAATAAAATAAATATGAATGGCGATCTTTTTGTTTATCTTCTCTGTCTCTGCACAGATACCCTTCTATTTTGTTTCCATGTGCATTTTTAATTGCCGTGCTTAATTACCTTTTGGATAGACTTTGATTTATTAGCCTTTCTTTTTTCTCTCTCAGTGCTTATTACTGATTAAAATGTTCTGGTTAAGGGCATTGTATAATCATCATCCAATTTCATTCATCACTTGCCCTTTTTCATTTTTGACTCCATCTAATTGTCAAAATCTGTGTGGAAAAAAGAATTAAAATTGCTTTTTTTTAGCTGTGTTTTTGTTTGTGTAAGTATTTAATTATATATTGTATGAAGAAAAAAAATGTATAGCTTTACTCACCAATTTTTGATAAATTAAAAATATATTTTGTAATTAACCTTTAATTGAGTCTCACTCCTAATAGGTGCATGTGTTTTTTTTATTAGATTAATTTATTTCATGTACATGTCTTTGGTGTGAATGGAATTGCTTGTACTTTGCTCCTGTTGACCAAATGGATAATGCACTATAACTTTTAACCTAACCTTCACTACATTATTATTTTTCTAGGTAGTAAGGGTAGGTATATAATCATACTGGTCATAAACACAATTCGACCACCATTTTTTTTTAATATAGTTTCAAACTTCGGTGGAAGATTCTAACTTAATTAGGTTATTTGTCTTAAATAAATTATACAAATATTGTTTGAGTTTTTTAAAATTATATAATTTTTTATTTTTAAAATATACAAAAAAAAATTAAAATAAAAAAATCACTTTACAATTTAATTCAATTTTAATTTTTTGACTAAAATATCTTTTATTTAAAATTTTTAGTTTAAAAAATATCAAAAGTTTAAGATAATTTTTTATTTTAAGAAAAGTCTATATATTTTTTTTTAAAATAAAAAAATTTATATAATTTTAACAAAAACTTATGAAACTTTTGTGTAATTTTCTCTTTTATCTTTTTAGACCATGCTGTAAAAGATTTCAAAGAAATTAACAAAAGTTATAATTTGCTCAAGTTTTTAAACCAATGAGAAAGGATTACAAACAGTTTTATTATGAATTAAAATGCCAACAAATGGTTTAACCGTTGAGGAAACGTTTCATATCATGGTGGATAAATGTCTAATGACGGGTTAATAAAAATAACTTATGTTTGGATTAATGAGTGAGGCAAAATTAAGCTGATGAACAAAGAAATATCCTAACGTATAAACCAATTATTAAAAAAAATGAAATTACACGTTTTGTTGTTGTTTTTGTATTTACATACGAACAAACAAAAAAAATGATAAAAAATTATTCTTAAGATAAAAATTGTCATAAACTCATAATAATTAAATAAAATAGTTTATTTAAAGCTGATTTAAATTAAGGTAAAATCTTATGTGCTATTAGCTATATTCTTATTATCAAGATATTTAATTAAAATATAATAAATATATATTTCTTTAATAATAATATGACAATCGTATAATTTTTATAAATAATTGTATGATTTTGTAATTAAATTATATATTTATTATATTATTATTAAATAATTATATATTTATTATACCTTGAGTACAACATTTAAAAATAAAATTATAAAAAATTCATATTGGTCAAAATAAAAAATCATAAAGAATTCATATAAGTTTATTTCACAAATTTACATTTAATAAATAAATAAATAAGATATCACTGTAATCACGCTTGACGTTAAATTTTTCTATGACTAAAAACGGTGCCACCTAAGCATTTCGCTTTGGCGCGGGGGAAGTTTGAAAAGGGCATGATACAGTGTTGTAGAGCACACCATACGTAATGAACTCTCAGTTGTATGAACCGTTCATCATACTGACCTGAGTCTTGAACGATTGAAAATGACTCTACAAGTTTAGGTGACTCACTCACACGGAATTTAGGATACACAAATATTAGACCAGAAAGTAGGCACATAAACAGGATGGTACGTGCGTTTATTGGGCCGTTCACATCAAACTTTTTATAAATAATGAATGTTAATTGTACTCATTTTTCTAATTATCTTCTCGAACTTATATTCATATGCGCCTGCCCTATTTTTCATAATTTATTTTGGTATATAGAAGTATCCAGATTCAAAAAAAAAAAAAAAGGTTATAAATCCACATTGGAATGTAAACCAATGCAGAATAATCAAATTGCCTAATATCGGATCACACTTAAAAACTTAATTAAGAAATATATACTACAACCAATTTGGTATATCATACGAGAAAAAATTGTGTCATATTTTATTATTTAACTATTTTTATGTATTTTTATTGCTATTTTAAAATATGAGTACAAGTATCATTGTCTATTTTTAAATTTTTTTTTCCATTTTATATTTCATATATTTTCATTCTATCTACCAAATGAATCATAATTTTTTTATAGATATATAGTTATGTGTATTAATATGTGTCTATATTTTAGTGATGTCTTGATTGAACAATAAGTTCAAAAAGCAAAACAATTTTTCCCCAAGAAAAAAAAAGTCTTGGTATGAGAGAGTGGACATATTATTAATAATTTATAATGCATAAACATAGTAGTGAATAATTATTTAATAACTTGTATCTTCATACTGCTTTTTTAGCTCTTTTAATTGCTTCTAAGTTTTTTTTTAATACCTTTTGCCATGGAATAATTCTTATCCACAATAATATAACCAATTAAAATAAATTTACTATTTTTTATTGCAAAATAATTATAACCTAATTTTTCATTCGAAAAAATTTAATATATAAAAATAATGTATTTAATTATCTTACTTTTTTAAAATAAAATAATTTAAAGAGTAAATTGACATGCAACAAAGTGCATATCAAGCCACTTAGCTATACTAATATGGATTTTGAGCTTTGGTGTAAGAATGATTATGGGTAGGATACTATAATTTGGATTTTTAACCGTAACTATATAATATATGCAGTTGGAGAGAAAAATGAAATAAAAAGTATAGACCTCATACATGTAAAGTGTAATGTTCCTTCCTTTCTCTTTTTTATTACACATTGTATTATATATATATATATATATATATGGTCAATGATGTTATTGAATTTGTTTGATATAATATTTTTTAGATGATTTTAAAGGCATTTTTTTCTTTTTTATATTAGTTTAGTGGATCTGAAATTTTACTTTCAAAATGCATTTTAAAAAAACTAAATGAACTTAAATTGATAACCTAAATTAAACAAAAATATCCAGATGCTAGAAGGGATATGATATCTTTATTTTACAAGCATCTCATATGCTTCTATATTTTAATCCTACATAAATATATAAATCTTACATTGTTGAATTTGTATTATTGTCAGTTCTTATAAAACACTAATAAACGTTTATTTTAATAATTTTCAATTACTATTAGACATAAAAATCATAAGCATAACTTATGTACTATTTATTATATATTTATAATTATTATTTTATCCATCAAATTATCATTTTTATTATCAAATCATATTTAAAAAAAAAGTTATTTCGTATCTCACTTATCTGGATTTATTTAATTTTTACATTTCTTTCACTTTTTATATTTTTCAACCAAATGACTTGTCAAATACAATAATATTTTGTACTCAAACATTTAATTTTTAAGAAAAATAAATAAATACCAATAAATAGATCAAATGATATCTTGATGACATCTAATAATTTGACCTGAATTTGTACACAGCCACAATCACTCAGAATCTCGTGATTTTTATGCGATGGTAAATCACAAAAGCAGTTAGTGAGAATCTTGGTGTTATTGTTGGGATTAGCTGTATATAAGTTGCAATTTCTCATTATTGAGGGGAGGGCCCATAGTTTGTCACGTGAATGCCCTGATGATGACCTCATCATGATCCTATATACAATAGTATATATACAGTATACGATATAGAATGAGAGACATTTATGATTTATATGAAGTAGAGTTGCAAAATTAAGAGGCTCGTGAATAACGCCTCCTGCCTCATTTAGCTCTTTCTAAAATTCACCAATGTTTGGGTACCAACCATGGGGACCTCACTTTATTAGGGCAGGTGGTCCCTTTAATAAAACCCCAAGTCATAAATGGTAGGTAAGTAGGTGCTCGTCACGTGACTCGTCCCACCCCCATTAGTCGAAGAATTAAAAGAAAAAGAAAATTACATTTAAAGATTCTAAATTAAAAATATTTTATAATAAAGAATCTTAACTTTTTTAAATTATTTTAAATAACTTTAAAAAGTTTAATTTAACATCTTGAATTATAATTTTTTATGTAATATACATTTTTTATTTGAATATTTTTATTTAGGATTTATAATTATAATTATTTATTAAAAAGAGAGAGATACAGAGAGAGGATAGTGGAGGAAATAATGACAGAGGGTGGAGGGTAAGTGTCTTTCGGTTTCTTTCCCGAAGATCCCACATTGTCTCGGAGGTGAAGTTCATGCGAAATCATAGTGTCGAGTAATAAGCAGCGTGCATGCATACTTTCCATGTCACGTGTCACAAGAATAACAGCCAGCTTGGTTTAAAGCCCTCTGAGGTATATTATTCTAACCAGGGACGGTTGATGCAGGTGTGCGGACGTAGCATTTATGAATAGTGATAGAGTTTAAAAGTTATATTTATATATGTTATATTTATATATAAATATATATATATAGAGAGAGAGAGAGAGATGGCCTATTTGATTTGTTGGAAGAAAATTTAATTTTTTTAGTCACGTATAATATTTGTTATATTTTTATAATTATTATATAATAATATTTACTTTTTATTATTTTTAAAAATAGAAATATGATAATTATTTTTTATCTTTAAAATCATATTTTTTATTTATATTTTAAAAATTTTGCATACCATCTTAACAAATCAACAAAATTATACAATTTTGCTACATAATTAATTCATATTTTTTTACAGATTAAATTATTTTTTTAAAAATTTTGAATTTTACATTTTTTTAAAAAAATATACACAAATTCTCTCAAAGTTAAAATATGACTAAAATGCTTTTAAAAATAATATTTATTTCCTTTACTAAAGATAAAACTTACTACAAATTATTTTTTAACTTTTATTTCGATATTGTTTATTTTGTATTAAATATTATAAATTTATTTTATTTTATATTTAAAAAATTAATTGTTTTATATTGGCTCAATATATATTTAATGCTTATTATATTACATAAATAAGAAATACAAAAATATTTTGTCAACATATGTATAATTATAATTCATTTTTTGTTACAAAAAAAGTCAATATAGTATATTTTTTATTTCAAAACAGAAAAATATAAATTCTCAAAATAAAAGAGAAAAACGTAACTTGGACATCTATTAAGCCAGAGGATTGTAATTTATCCTTTTTGATATTTTAGATATCAGTTGTTATAGAATATCAAAATATAAAAGATTTTTTTGAAAAAAAAAATCTTTATTTTACTTGAAAGTTGTCATAAAAAATTATACAACTGTTGTTTTATATCACAAAAAGTTAAAAATATAGGAATGTAATAGTCTCATAATTTTTAGATGATATGACATATCATTCAAAAATAATTTCATTCTATACATGCCTCTTGTTATTTTAAGTGATATTATATATATATATATATATATATATATATATAGATCCCATGATATACCTGGCATGATATACCTAGTTATCGTTTATAGATCTCATCTACTTAATCTCATACAATTTTTAAAAATATATTGTCATTAATTTAATCTAAACTATTTTTTAATGAATTTATGCTCAAAAATAATATATTAATTAAGTGTTGATAATAAAATATAATATTTCCCTGCCTCACCAGCTACATTCCCATACAAGAAACAAAGAGAGCTTTTGGGGTCAAGAGAGAATATAAAAAAATGAGATGACCAACAAATGATCCAGATGCAAACCTAGGAGTGGTGGCTTGGTTGTTGCACGTATAAAATAATTGAACCTCCGTTCTGATCACTGATTTGTGATCTTAATTGGATTTGAAAAATATATTAAAAAAAATTATAACCAAGTACTTTAAATTAAAAATATTTATAATAAAATATTTTAAATTTTAAAATCATTTTTAAAAAATTTAATAATAATTTTAACAAATTTTTAAATTGTGATTTTTTTTTGTAGTTTAAGTTTTCACTTTCAAAATCTTTTAAAATAATTTTAAAATTTAAAATCTTTTTAATATAAATATTTCAAACTTAAATTCAGCAATTTTTTCAAAATATAGAAGGTGAAGAGATTGAGAGCTTTAGAGGTGAAAGAGGGAGGCGTTAGAAACTGTGGATTTATTAAAATAAGACCTAGTTAACTAAATATTTTATTGGGGGTACCCGTGCTTAATTTTGTTGATTAATTCCTTAATTGCAGGATGCTGCATGTGTTGGTACCAGCAAATGATCAAAAGAAAGGCCAAACGTGTTTTTAAATTATGGGAGAAGATCAAAGATGAAACACGAGTTAGTTATATATTTTAATTAGTAAGGCCTATTTGCTTAATTGCAACGTAAATATAATATATTTATATAGTTTGTATAATATTTATTATATTTTTTAATTATTATTTTATTTATTAAATATCAAATTATTTTTTTAAAAATAAGGATATAAAAATAATTTTTTATCTTACTTATCTATTTTTTATATATTTTCTTTTTTTACATTATCCAATTAGATGAGCCTTAAGGTTCCGTTTTGTTTTTTGACTTTTCTTTTGAATTTTATAAAATTTAATTATGAAACAAAATTTCTTTGTAATTTGCTTGATTGATGTATTTCATATGGATTTTTATTTTTTTACGTTATATGAAAAAAGAAAAAATAAATAAGTACCAAATGATAGACAATGATAACGAGTTCGCAGTTAGTGATGTGATGTGAGCATTAGGCGTTAAGTTTGACCAAAGTGAAAATAGCTACGTGAGTGAATTGAAGCCCAAACTCGAGCATTTTTATGTTTCAACATTTGGATTCACACCCGTTTTGCAGAAATTAAATTAATTTATGAAGAAGTAACAGTACTTATATATAAACAGTTAATACTACAAATAGAAATAGAAAGTAAAAATAATTTTATGTATAGAAAATAATTTTTATTTAAAAATAAAGAATAATTATTAAAAAAATATAATAAAATATTAATTAAAATTACAAAAGCATAAAAAGAAATAAATACTAATACTGCGTGAGTTTTTGGGAAATTTATGCACATGGGAATCTAGGTTTGGGGAATAGTGCTTTGAAAAATTCAGGGGTAGTTTAGTTTGTGGCCATATGGGGTGATATGAGCTGTGATGGCATTCTTTTGTTTTACTTCATGTACTGTTTCTGGAAAGAAGTTTCTCGCATGGCTTTTTCTGTAACTAGGTTAAGGTTGCCTTGCAACTTGCATGTCCTTTTCTTTTTTCTCTTTCTTTACGCAACTTTTTAATTCAATTGGGCTTGTAAGCAAGCTAATTTATACGTAAAACAATATGAATTACGATTAATAAAATGCTTATTTTTTTTATGCAACAAGTTAAAAAGAAATAACATGTGATATGTAACTAAATCAATAACAGTTTGTTTGGTTGGGCATGAGAAAAGAAAACGAAAAATAAAAATTTGATGAAATTTTATTTTTGTTTTTATAATAATTATTTAATTATTATTTAATACTATTTATCAATTATTATTTAATTATTAAAAATAGAGATATTATAAGTATTTTCTATATACAAAATTACTTTTTTTTATTTTTATCCCTAATTTTTTTGCATATGCATACTAAACAAGCCATAAGATATTGAACAAATTTATGCAAACGTGAGAAGCACTAGCTCAATAGTCAGGTGCTTAAAAATATAAAAATTAGAGGATTTTGGATAAAATTAATTAAATTTTTTTATTTAAGAAGAGGCCACAACAATAATGACATAAGTGGGCAAATGCCTTTTCTCATCGATCAAGTAAGTAAATATTTGATTAGAAAAAGTATACCCACCAAATAAATAAATATTTGAGGCATAAATTTCGTCAATGACGCATAATATAAGACCACAAGAAAACATTTAATTTTAATGCGAAAAACACCCTCAAAACGAAGAGTGATAACTATAGGATTGAGTTTAAAAAGATAATTTGCTAGCAAAAGATTAATGAGCATACCAATAACCTCATAATTATGCTAAAACTCACCACAATCACTAATTATCAACTATGATAGAATCAACAGTTTATCAAAACATAGAATCCATCCAAAATGAATCTCATAACTTAGCCAAATAGAAGAGGTATAATCACAATGAAACTACACAAACAAAAGAACTATAACATTTAAAATTAATATTTTAAAAATCAAACTGATTATTGAATTAGAAAAGAAATTGATTTATGGTTTAATTAATCATGATCAAATTGTTGTGAAACTAATGAAACTAATTTATTTTAAATATATTAAATAGAATTATTTATAAAATTTAAATTAATAATTGTTAAAAATATAGTTATGTGTGTGTTTGTGTGTAATATTTTAATTCAGTCATTTATTAGTTGTACTATTACAATAAAGATATAACACTAGCACAATGGTTTGGTAAGCAAAAGCATCAACATTCTCTTAGGTTCGTATCCTAGGCATGTTATTTTTGCAATTAATTCCAAATTTAAACTTAAGATTAGTTTAAGTTAATTTTTGATTAAATTTGACTAGTTCATTAACTATTAGTTCTATGCCTACTCTAAATCAAATGGTAGGCAGTTCACTAAAACACCGGTTCAATTTGGTTTTTCAAACAATACTTAAAACAACTCACTAAAAATTTATAAAGTCATAGGACAAACCACCATCTAATCTATTAGTAAAAGATGTTGAACTTTGTTTCACCTATAAAATGGCTCTTGCCAAAAGATTTAGTGAACTTTGTTCCAAATTTCCATCATATTGTTTTCGATATCTAAAGCATTATTGAATATTCCAACACTCACTTTATTGTTATTTAGTGACACTACATGGCCCTTGGATCTATTGAGTACTTTGACATTGAACTCCTTTAATTTTCCAATGTCCAACATCATATTAGTTGATTGGTAGCTTTTAGATTGTTGTCCAAGACTAATCGACTAATATCTTTAACCAATTGATTTGTTACTCCTAGTTTGATGTATAAAGACTCACCAATTAAGTAATACTTGCAAGTCTTGACTGTTTCTAATTCCAAAATAAAGTCTTTACGGTTTCTACTCTTTACATTAAAACTCGTTTGATACACATAATGTAAAAATAATATAATTGTAAAAAAAATAAAAAAAAATGATTTTAAAGATAATAATTTTCATACTTCTACTTTTTTAATAAAAAATGATAAAATACCTTTTGAATAATAATTACTATAATAAAATAAAAATTGTAAAAGAATTATATAAAAATAATCTTATTACATAGAGATTACTAAATAGATTCTAAGTAAAATTATGCCTAGGATAATTGAGATCTTTTAAATAAGCTATGATTAATCCATTTTAACGTGCAAATTTTAACTAATGAATTGGCCCATGTAGCTTGTTAAGTTATATGGGTTGGGTTGACTACTAATCTTACCAATAATGGATTACGCTGGTCCTTAGGACACAATTAATATCCTCATTCACTCATGTATTTATGCAGCTTTAGATAATAAGGACAAGAATATTTTGGCCCAAAACAAGGGGAGAAAAAGATTAAGAATAAAATAGCTGTACACAATTTAAATAAAATTTAGTGTTATTATTATTTACAAAAAACGAGAAAAACAAAGCACAAATGCAGTGGTGCCTTTATTTTTAGATTTACACAACCCAAAACTATGAAAGATCAAGAGAAAAAACATACTACGGCCTCGTCCTATTCTTCAACCTCAACAATTTTTTATCTGAAGAGTGAAGGCGGGCTTATATAATCCAAATGAAAAATTCCCAAAAAAAACAAAAGAATAATTACAAAGTTGGCACCCATCCATATTATATTTTCAAACGTCACTGAAAGTTGAAGATTAAACTTCCAGTATATAGGACCCAATGCCGTTACTTGTGAACATGTTACAAAGAAATCAATGCCTGCCGGGTTCAATTCCGGCCGTCTTCAATGTCTCGGCGGTTCGAGGGCTGCAAGAAAACACTTTGTGTTAGTGATATAACCTTTTTTTCAATGCCAATGAGATATTGGTAAGTAGATTTGATCTGTAAAAATTAGACTGATTAATCTAATTATAAATCATATGTATAAGTATGATACATACTCTTATTATGTTTATGTATTTATTTATAATTAATTTGCTCTATCTATTTTTCATAAACTAAATATTTTAAAATTTGTCAATGTCAGTACACATAAACATGTTGGAGGAAAAAAAAAAATCTCTTCTTGTAATAAAAACTTAATCACTGGTCAAATTATTTGAAGAAAAAAAAAATGCCCAAGCCTGGTTAGAATTACTTCATCCCAAGAGAAGGATTTAAATTTAATTAGAATCTCAAATGTAAGGCGAAAGGCTATTAATCTTGAGTTGAATTTGATCAAACTATACAAATTATTCCTAATATGGTCAAATCTATATTTACTCTTGGATGAACCAAAAGAAACATCAACTTACTGGGTGAAAGGATTTGGACGAACGGGATCGGAGGGGATGTTTTTGTTATCTTGGATGTGAGCAACTTTCCTGAGCATGGAACGGTTGATGAATTTGTCAGCAGAATCAATGGTGAGGTCAGGGTCATCCACCTCTGGCATGGATTCTCTTCTCTTCTTGTTCACATGAACACTTGGAGACCGTACAAGTTGTTGAAACGCAGTGTGTGCGGCCAATGCCACTGCCACAGTCACCATCCCAAACACTATTTGAATCGGTGCCCACTCCCCAACCCTACAAATCATTTCAAGTTCTTTTTAAAATTAAAGATGGCATAATATGATTTAAGATTTATAACTCTTTCTTTTGATATGACCGTGAATACTTCAGGAACATACACGAGGGTTACCAACAGTCCAAATTATTATTATTAGGTGGTATGCATGTCAATTTACGTACTCTCTAATCTGATCATATAGGATTTTACTGATTTTTTTTATTAAGGTATTTTCAGATTCTAACAAACTAAATCTTCTTCCTAATCAATTTCAACCTCACATAAACTTAGTGCACCAGTTTGGATTCCCTGTTGTATAGGGGATCCAAACTGTTTTGAAAAAATTAAATTTAAGTAAAAAAAAAATTGTTCTTGTTTAGAAAACATGGCATTCTTACTATACAGCGAACACAACAGGGGATCGGATCGCTTAGTGCACATGTTTGTGATACATACTTAGCATTGGAATGAGCATGAGCATGAGCATGGTTAGCATCAACCGTGGCAGGTTTCATTTTTGGGGTGGTGAAGGTAGCAATTGAACGTCTTCCTTCTCTCAGCTGTGCCACCATTGATCGCAAATTATTCTACAATATCAATGCACCAAAATCCAAATTTTGTGTCATCATCATAATAACAACAACAACAACAACAACAATAGTTTGATCTCTAAATTATTAAACTCATTTAACTTTAATTTTTAAAATTTTTGAGTGAACAAGTTAATTTTCAAAAGTAATAAATTTGTTGTGTGTCAATCTTTTCAAGTTTATTATTTTTAAGAATTAATTTGTATATGTACTAATATTTGAGAAACTAAGCCAAAATGAATTTAACAATTTTAAGATTAAATTGTCAATAAAGAAAATCAATTAAAGATAATTAAAGTTATAGCATTCACTTACCATTCTGTGAGCCATTGTCTCTAATCAATGTAATCAAATTATGTAACAAAATAATAATTGCAGGTTATGATTATGATTTTTTCAGACAGGATACATTTATATAGAGCAAGACAAATCCCATCAGAACCAACCACGTAGCTATTAATTTGATGATGTGGATGATCTGATGGTGTCCATGGGACCTTAATTTGCTAATTAAGAAGAAGGCTGTGGATTATCCAAAAGGCTATGGTTCCGGCATTAACAACCATTTTTATAGAAACCGATGGGAAAATAAATTAAAGCCTTCAATTCTTGTCTATATATGGTGACTTTGAATCCTTCAAAGACAATGGAAAGGAGGGTCAATTTGAATGGAATCAGAATTAAATAAAAAAAGAATGGAAATTCAAAACCATATCCTTTTTGAAAAAACCACAATTTTTTATGCCATTTAATAAATATTCTAGGGATTTATTGACAAGTAAAATTTACTTTTGTATTATAAATTTTTATGAATCTCCGTTAATGACTTTGTTATAAAATATACAATCCATTTTTTTTTGGTAATGAAGAAATTTTTTTATGAAACAAATAATGAAGTATTGATTTAATCATAAAGACCAACATAGAATGAATACTTATATAAGTAAGTTGATAATAAACCAAAGGGACATACTATAGTGAGGTGAATTAAAGAGGCCATTTGGTATGAGCTGCGAGAGTGAAAGGAAGACGAGATTCCTGGATCAAATGCGTTTGGTAGCAAGAATCGCTCATCTGAGTAACTTTGATTTCCGTCTGCTTTTGCACGCCAGCGAAAAAATATTATGGAACTAAAAATTGATTTGTCCATATTGTCCTCTCTCACCATTGTCCATATTTTTTTATCAGGGATATTTTTGTTATTTGTTAATTTTTTTAATTTTTATACTATTTTGTCTAACTAAATATATAAATAAATAAAAAGAGATTTTTATTTCTTTTTATATCATACTAAACATAACAAATCCAATTAAGTTCAATTCATTATTCCCTTTCTATTCTCATTAAAGACAATTCTTCGTAGCAAAAGTTTACGAGGGAAGTTCAAATTAACTTAATTAACTTGACTTATACTAAAAAATAACATCACTATGCATACAATCACTTGCATTATTTGGGTGAAGAAATTAAACCCATAATTTTTTTATGCCATTTAATAAATTTTGGAGGGATTTATTGACATGTCAAATTTACATTTAAATTATTGATTTTTTTTTGTTGAATCTTAATCAATGACTTACTTATAAAATGCAGTGTCCAATTTTCTTTTGTTTTGAGTTATTAGTTTAGTAATAAAGGCAAACACGCCACACATGCATACTTAGATAAATTGATAATTTTAAATTCTAAGATAAATTATATTTTTTTCTTAAAAGATATTTAAATTGTACGGTTCTTCTCTCCCTGAAATTAAGAAATGAGTTATATTGAATTCTTCTGTAATAAAAACTTATTTTTATACGTATTTTGACCAAAAAATCTTTACATTTATTACTTATATAATAAAATCAAAATCAGATATATATTTGACTAATATATAATAATTACTTTTTAAAAATTGAATAAATTAAATTTTTCATTTCTAATACAAAATAAATAATATTAAAATAAAAGTTTAAGAGATACATTTTTAATGAATTATATTTTTAATAAAAAATAAAGATTACCTTTAAATATATTTTGATTATTTTTTTGCTTTAATAAAAGTTTATGTATATTTTTATAATAAAAAGAAGTATTATATAATTTAAACATTTCTTAGAAATTAAAGAATAATTTTAATTTTTTGATAAATTATCTGTTTTTTGATCAAACTAAAGAAATAAATTATAGGGAGGAGAATTATAGAATTATTTGAGATACGTTTAAACTAATTTGACTCTATATTCAAAAAATTATTATACTACACATAACTACTTGCATTTATCTATGAAAAATTGAAATATCTTTTTTTTTTAACTGTTTCCTTCTTTTCTCGCATTCAAATTCAGGTTCGTGCGTTTCGAGTAAGGGATTTTAATAATTAAATTCAACAAGAAGATCACCAAAACACACACACACACACACACACACACACACACACACACACACACTCTCGCTCTCTCTCTCTCTCTCTTACACACACACGCACAAAAAGACTATGATATTAGATATTTCACCAAATTGTTGCTGCTGCTTAATGCTTATTTTTCAATCAAGCAAGTATATTATAGCTTTCATTCACTCGTTTCAACTTATTTATGTACAACTAAATTACATATTTACATTCCTGATGTCTACCCAAAAAAAAAAAAACTACATATTTATATCAAGCGTATTATGGTATTTCATTTGTGGGAAGCATTTCTCTATTGTCAATTCTTTTTCTAATCCACTGTGCCATAAATGGGTTTGGGTCTTTTATTTTTGTTTGTCTTTTTGTTTTGTCAATATTGGTTTACGCCTTACTTATGAGGCAAAAGTGGCTTTCGAAAGTGATATGGGCCAAGCACAAATGGGTTTACTTTCAACGTTCTTTTCTAACATGGGCTTGAATGATTAGGAGACGCTTTGCCTCGTCTCTCAAATTTCTTCTTGTGCATTTTTTAAACACGAATTTATGGTCAGGTGTGTAGTAAATTTTCGATAATATTTTAGAGAAATGTTTAAAAGGTGTGCTGTATTTTATTTTGGTTCTAATATTTTGCTTTGTCTCATAATCAAAATATTTCTTTGTGAGAATTTTCATTGTCAAATTGGGAATGGAGAATATATTTCACTCACTAACAATTTCCGGTAGAAAATGCAGGTATGTCCAACACAATATCTTGTAGTTTGTCACTCTTTTTATATAATTTTGGAATGTGGAACTTTTTTTGCCCTTAATTTTCCTTACCCTCCAACGGTGGTTTAATAGATTTCTTTCTTACGTTTTTCTATCACTGGACAGCAAGATAAACTGTTTTCATAAGGCAATAATAGTAGCCAATATTGGGTGGTTGATGGTTATAAATTTTTAACTTAGAACCTATTACCATCTATTACCACTCCTTTTCTAGGAATGAGATCAATATTGAAGAGTTTGGTTGTCACTAAGAATTCTTCTATTTGGATGGAAATTATTTACCAATGCCCTTCCAATAGTAACCAAACTTTGTAAGCCCCATCTCACACTCGATACCATTTGTCCTGTCTATAATATGGAGGATGAAGCTCTTAATCATTTATTTTTACAATGCCATTTTGCTCGAGCAATATGGTTTGGATCTCTCCTACTTCTTAGAGTGAATTAAATTCAATCTTAAGATATTCAAATATGACTACAAATTTAGTTTTCTTAAGGCAAAGGTACCTTAAAACAAACAGAGGATTATACTCATTTTTCATTAACCACCCTCCATATAACATGGTACATGTGGAATCGTTTGATGTTTAATTCCATTGATCTTTGTCTAATGTTGGCTTTGACAAATTATACCCCAACTTTCTGGCCAACATTAACTTGCATGGAGCTCAAAAATTAATCAAATTTTGAGAAATATACATAATTCAAAAATCCAACTAAGTAAGAAAGGCTTACATCTGTAGAGAATGGGTGAACTCATCTAGTTTTGATGGCACCAAAATCAAGAGCTAAGATTCAGAAAGTTATGGCCAAGCTTTACTAGGACACCTTCAAAGCGAGCTTTGAAAACCTTAGGGTGTCCACAATGTTTTCTTAAGGTGGCTAACATACTCTATGCTTTGCTTTTCATTTAGAAGTTCTATCTAATGCTTTTGCTTTTAATGTATAGTCTTTTTTATTTTTGGTTTTTATAGAATCTCACTATCAGTTGCAAGTCTCTAACTCCAATTAGACACCAACATTGCAATTATTGCATCATGATTTTTGGCATATTCTCAATTGATTTACTTTCCAAGAGGTGTTACTTTTAGCTTAGCCCTAGTGGAATAATGAGATCATAGGGCATCGATAAGAATTGCATTTCCTTGGAACTTTGATAAGTCCCAAATTAGTATGATTTTATAGGTTTTTTTCTTGGGACTTATCAATGATTTTAACTATTTTAAAGCTCTTTTACATCAATTATCATGTTATTTGGACATTATATTTGATTGATATAATTAGACGTTTTATCCATTAAATTCCCTGAAAATAGGACTCAATTGCAATAATTGTTGATTGTTAGCTTTTGCTTGAATTCTCAAGTTTGTGTAACTAATTTTGTGCTCATTTGTATTTTATGGAAGTCTTAGTTATATCCTATAATTAGGTTGATTTTAGACTAGATTAGTTGTTTGATTTTTAGTTTAATTGTCTAAATACTTATTTTAGTTTATATGTCTTGTTTTGTAGGGATTACAATATATATAAATAAATAATTTTATTTCGAGAAGTTAGTTTTGAAAGCTTAAGGATTGGACTGCAAAGACAAATTATAAAGCCTGGATTCTGCATTGTGGTTGCAGTGAGAAAACCCTTTTGACAATAATGAGATGTTTTTGTATATTTTTTTAGATAACTTATTTTCTCATCGCGACAAAACTATGCAAATTTGTATTTTTAAAAATAACTTCTTAAGTTTGAAGTTAAGAGTTTTTTGTTCATTTTTTTTAGATTTTTAAGTTTTGTGGAAAGTGTGAGAATTGGTGCTCTATTAGAGTTTTGAAAAAGAAAAGGATTCTTGAAGAGGATTGAAGTTTAAGCTTGGATATTCTCAAGGTTAGAATGATATTTATTTGTATTTTTCTATTCTTCTATGGATCTCAATTTTATCTTTTTCTTCTCTTCTCAATTGTCTTTTTCTATTTGTATCTTGTAATTTTTTTGAGGTTAATTTCTTGATCAAGATTATACTTTCAACATATTAATAATGAATCTTGGTCATGACTTTGTTATTATTGTGGATTAGTTTAGTGTAGTTACTCTTATCCTAATGCTTCTCCTATTTTAATAGATAATTTTGCTTATTATGTTGATTCCTAGACTTCTTAATAAAGTAATTGGACAATTTAATTGGTAGAAAACTTGAATTAGGATGTTAGAAGTTAATCCTACGTTGATCTAGATTCTGATAGATTAAAGAATATGTAGATATCATCATTTAATGAAATTACCAATTAATAGCATTCTAGGTGTTTGTTGATTTAACTCAAAAGGAGTTTTCATAGTAATGCACTTGGAAAAGACTAACCCCTGGGAACATTCTAGGGAAGTCATGAGAAGATGCATTTTAGACAGACGAATCATAAGTAATGACTTGGTACTTAGTTTTTCATTGAGCCTAAAAATTTATTAGTTGCAGTGATATGAATAATTAGTGAAACGCACTTGATAGAAGCTAATCATTAGTAATTCTTATGATTATTGTTTTTAATGCATCTAATAAAGAGTGTATGTTGAGTGATTTTGTGGGAGTGACCTAATCTATGCTTGAATTTAGATAAGTCGAAGTATCCATAAGCAATACCAATGAGTTAGGAGCCATTAACTAATCAATTGCAATATTAGTTAGGAGTCAATAACCTTTTTAAGGCTAATTCTCAATCAAGCCTTTAAAGTCTATGTGTCTAGAGCATTATGTTCTATTGTAGTCTTTCTTTTAAGTTAGTAATTAGATTAGTATATGTTCATAATCCTTCCTTCTTGTTTGCTGGTGACTAAGCTATCTAGGACACAAGTTTAAACTAACTGTCACCTAACAATTAAAACTAAGCTCATTTCATCATAGTTAATTCATTGGTTGATACTGAAAATGCTTTCCTTGTGAAATTAACACTTGAATACTCGAGACTTTATTAATTAAATGACTAGTGCACTTTCTAAATATATTTTAGGGATATTGAATCAAATTAGAGTACCATTGCCTAAATTGAGTTTCTAAATTTAGAGAACAATAAACACTACAAAAAAATAGATTTTTAGTAACGACTTTTAGCGGCGACTTAAAAAAATGGTCGCTAAAAAAATATTTTTAGCAACGACTTTATTAAGTTGTCACTAAAAATTGTCACTAAAACAATATTTTTATTTTTGAAAAGATTTTTAGTGACGACAAAAAAAAATAGTCACTAAAACTATTTAGTAACAATAAAACAGTCGTCACTAAATCTTTTTTGCAGCGACATCAACATAGTCGTCGCTAAATAACCTTTTAGTGGCGACAGGATTTGGTCGCCACTAAAATATAACATTTAACGACGACACAATAGGTCGTCACTAAAAGTCCAAATGCTCATTATCTAACAAAACTTTTAGCGACCACAAGATTAAGTCGTCGCTAAAGTGTGATTTAGCGACGACTAAAAGTTGTCGTCACTAAAAGTCCAAAATATTCATTATTTATCTGACAAAATTTTTAGCGACGACCTGATTTAGTCGTCGCTAAAGTGTGATTTAGCGACGACTAAAGGTAGTCATCACTAAAAGTCCAAAATGTTTATTATTTATCTGACAAATCTTTTAGCGACGACCAGATTTAGTCGTCGCTAAAATGTGATTTAGCGACGACTAAAGGTAGTCGTCCCTAAAAGTCTAAATGTTTATTATTTATCTGACAAACCTTTTAGCGACGACCAGATTTAGTCGTCGCTAAAACATAATTTTTAGCGACTATTGGTTTTAGTCGTCGTTAAAGTGTGATTTAGCGACGACTAAAGGTGGTCGTCACTAAAAGTCCAAATATCCATTATCTATGATAAACCTTTTAGCGACGACTAGATTTAGTCGTCGCTAAAACATAATTTTTAGCGACTATTGATTTTAGTCGTCGCTAAAGTGTGATTTAGCGACGACTAAAGGTAGTCGTCACTAAAAGTCTAAATGCCCATTATTTATCTGACAAACTTTTTAGCGACGATTGATTTTAGTCGTCGCTAAAGTGTGATTTAGCGACGACTAAATATAGTCGTCACTAAAAGTCTAAATATCCATTATCTATGATAAACCTTTTAGCGACGACTAGATTTAATCGTCGCTAAAGTGTGATTTAGCGACGACTAAAGGTGGTCGTCACTAAAAGTCCAAATATCCATTATTTATATGATAAACCTTTTAGCGACGACCAGATTTAGTCGTCGCTAAAACATAATTTTTAGCGACTATTGGTTTTAGTCGTCGCTAAAGTGTGATTTAGCGACGACTAAAGGTGGTCGTCACTAAAAGTCTAATTGCCTATTATTTATCTGACAAACCTTTTAGCGACGATTGATTTTAGTCGTCGCTAAAGTGTGATTTAGCGACGACTAAAGGTGGTCGTTACTAAAAGTCCAAATATTCATTATCTATGATAAACTTTTTAGCGACGATTAGATTTAGTCGTCGCTAAATTGTGATTTAGCGACGACTAAAGGTGGTCGTCACTAAAAGTCCAAATATCCATTATTTATATGATAAACCTTTTAGCGATGACCAGATTTAGTCGTCGCTAAAACATAGTTTTTAGCGACTATTAGTTTTAATCGTCGCTAAAGTGTGATTTAGCGACGACTAAAGGTGGTCGTCACTAAAAGTCTAAATGCCTATTATTTATTTGACAAACCTTTTAGCGACGATCAGATTTAGTCGTCGCTAAAGTGTGATTTAGCGACGACTAAAACTTAGTCGCCACTAAAAGTTATGGCGCCAAATTTTTTATCAAATAAAAATAATTGCGCCAAATCTTTTAGCGACGACTGATTTTATTTGTCGCTAAAAGTTTGCTTTTAGCGGCGACTAAAATAGTCGCCACTAAAAATTTTGCTATAAATTTTTTTATTTATTAAAATTTTTTATGTGAAATATTTTTGTAATTTATTTATAAATAAAAATATTTGAAATTAGAATATTTTTAGGTTTAAAAAATAAATTATACATGTCAATTAATATATGCAAATATACAGGATAAAAAAATTAATTAGAATATTTTTAAGTTAAAAAAATATTTTTAAAGTTAATGATTAATATATAAGACTAAAAAAAAATATTAGTTGTAGTCATTAATTATGATCATTAATTAAAAAAATAAAACTAGAATTTTTATTAAGTTTAAAATACTTAGTAGATTTAAGAAGTTAAAATTTTAATTTTTATAATTCACGAAATTAATATGTCTAACATTTCATATGTCAAATAATCCATATATCTAAAATTTTAATTTTTATTTCTATGATTTATTTTATTAATGTGTCCTTTTCAACTTTTGAAGCGACGTAAACAACAAAGAGATAGAAAGAAAGAAAAAAATAATGAAAGAGAAAAAAATAATGGATAAAAAATTGAACTCCACCTTAATCTCTTATCATTGCAACATTAATTTTTGTTGGGTAATCCTTTTAAATTCCAATTCTATCTTTTTCTTCATCCATTAATGTCTTCTTCTCCCTCATGTTCTACCGTTTTAAACTTGATATTTTATAATGAAAGCAAAAATATAATAATTTCTATGGATTTTTTGGTGAGGGGGTAGCCATGGATGTGAATTTAGAACTTCAATCTTGATACTTTAAACTTGGAGAGATCTTAAATGATTTTTTTTTTATGAAGATGAGCCTAGTTGTAATGTAATGAGTCCTAGTGTAATGATTTAACATACATTTCCTGTTGAGACAGCCACGTATACAAATTCTAGAGAGATAAGCTGGAGGATGATTTATATTTAGGATTAAAAACTTCAAATATTTTAGTTTAAACAAAAATATATAATAGATAGATCATAGAAAAAGATACATTAGGCTATTGAAGAATAAAGATTCTAAATTCTTAATTAATTTTTGAGTTCAATTTTGTATTTCTTAATCTTTACCTTCTTTTTATTGTTAATCAAGTACTTGAATTCAAAACTTAAATAAAATAAAACTTAAGTAAATTATAAAAAGTATTATATAATTATAGACTTGCTTTAATGTTAGTGAAAGATAGTAAAAAACAAAAATCATAAAATTAAAGCCCTAAACAAATTTTTTTAAAAAAAATAAGTGACCGAATCGCCTTCGGCATTCGCCACGCGTAGATCTCGAAAAAATACCCAAAATAAAAAAAAAATCACCTCAAACGGAGTACGGTACACAAAGTTATGACATTTTAAAGTTTTACCCTCCAATCTTATATTTTCTTCATAATTTCTGCTCCAAACCTAAAAGCACTTCAACAGTAAAACCTAGGTCAGTTTTCATTCCCCGCCTCTTTGTTTTCCCCGTCTTTCCCCTTTCCCCCTTTCTCATTTTCAAACCTTCTTCGCATCTGCTGGTCGATTTGCTTCTCAATCTTCGCATCTCCTTCTCAATCTTCGTTCCAATACATCCCTCTGGTCGATTTCATTATGAGTGAAGCTATTCTAACAAAAACATTTCGCGCACGAAAAACAGAGTATCCCTAAGAGCTGATTTCGCTGTGGAAGAGGAGAACACAGAAACTGAAGAGGAAGGAAGCTATGTAAGTGGTAATCTGGTTCATTGTTTGCTCCTTCTCTGGTTCATTGTTTGCTCCTTCTCTGGTCTATTGTTTGCTCCTTCTCTGGTCTATTGTTTGCTTCTTCTCTGGTCTATTATTTGGTCCTTCTTTGTGCAATTGATTAAGTGTTGTGGCTGTGGCTAGCAGAACTGAATAATGCCAATTTTGAATCGAATTTACTTTCTTTTTTTTAGAATTTCTTCTTTCCTCTTCTGATATGTAAATTTACAGTACATTTTGCTAAACATCTGAAAATAATTTCTTATGTTTTAAACTTACTGAATACAATGCAGATTCTCAAGTGTTAGCTCCTCAAACAAATCAACTGTGGCTCCTCAAATCTTTACTGTAGCTACTGAAGCATAAAGGTATTATTTTTCTAAAATAGTGAACTATATCAAGCTTGGAATTGTAATATTTTGCTATGACATTGGTCATCAATTCTGTTGTTGTCTTGATAGTTTGCTGTGATACAAATGACATGGCTTTAATTTCTGATGTGTGCCTAAGCCTTGAGGGTGGAATGGTTCTGTTAAGTGTTGTAAATTTGGTGTCTAAACAAGATTTGGTTCAATAATTCTACCTGTGTGTGTACCTGCATAAGTTCTGATATGTGCCTAAATCTTTTGAGGGTGCAATGGTTGTTTTTAAGTGCTGCAAATTTGGTGCCTAAGCTCTGATATAGACCCATAAGTTCTGTAGGTTTGGTGCTTATAAGTGCTGTAGGTTTGGTGAGTGCTATAAATTTAGTGTTTATAAATTCTGAAATGTGCCTTTAAGTTTTGATATGTGTTTTAAAGATTTGATCCAATTCTGTTGCCTTGATAGTTTGCTGTGATACTGCTGAAGTCTGGTGTTAATTTTGATATATGCCTATAAGTTCTGATATGTGCCTAAACTCTGATATATGCCTATAAGTTCTATAGATTTCTAAACTCTGATATATGCCTTTAAGTTCTTATATGTGCCTAAATTCCGATATATGCCTTTAAGTTCTTATATGTACTTTAGAGATTTAGTCCAATTTTGTTGCCTTAATACTGTTGAGGATTGCTATTTTTTTTTAGGATGAAGTATGGTGCTTAAGTTTTTTAAGTGCTGTAAACTTAGTGTTCAAATTACATTTTGTCCTATTTCCATACCTATGTGTGTCATACCATCATACATTATGTATTCTACCTTTCTATAGTTAAGACCTTATTAAAAAGATTCTAAAGGAGTTGCCTAACTTTGAGTTTCTTCAAAACTTCTCAATTATAGATTATTCGGTCATGAGGTAGAAGATCCTGTTGACAAGGTCTTATCTTATCGACAAGGTCTTCAATTTTCCTTTGCTAAATTTGAAATCTTGTCGACAAGGTCTTATCTAATCAACAAGGTCTTCAATTTTTCTTTGTTAAATTTGAGATCTTGTCGACAAGGTCTTATCTTGTCGACAAGATCTGTTACCCTATCAACAATATCTTATAACTTATCAATTTCCCTCATTATGTTTTATACTAGAACAGAGTTTGGTTTTAGTTCAGATCTAAAACTTGGAGATCTGAACTAAAACATAAGTATATAATTCTTTACATGTAACTAGAACAAAGTTAAGCAGAGATGTGACGGCATGGTATCTTACAACAAGGTATTCTTTAATTGAGAAACTTATAAAAGCCAAGATCTTGTTGACTTGACCAATACCTTGTCAACAAGGTTTTCGATCATAATAAGTTATAACACATAATAAGCGATAATTATGACAGTTTCTATAAGGTTGTTATTATTATTATTATTATCATTGTTTTAAATTTTTAAAATTTCCCTTCTGATAATTCATTTCTTGGTTAAAAGTTTTATAATTTTACAAATTGACATTGTTCAACTACCTTATTCTCATAATAAATGTGGAATGATATAGAAAATGTCAAGTGCTGGGCGTGGGAGAGGGGCTAGACGAGGCGGACGAGGCTTAGAAAGTGGAAATGGACGGGGGAGGCAGAATAATACGAGTGATATTGCATCCCCACCACGTACGAGAGGGCAACTTGAGCATGATGCACTAGAAGCTCTAGAAGCTCAATATTCTCCATTGCCACTAGAGCCAGTTAGTGAGGAAGAACAAGAACAAGATGGTTCACCTTTTACCCAACCATCACAAAATCAGAGTAGTGCAGGTAAGCAAGAGAAACAATATAACTGTTTGGTTAATTTTTTATCTTGTGTCATATATAAGTATATTTATTTTTTATGTATCATAATCTAATCATTTTCTTTTTCTATATTGTTCAGCTTCTTGCAGCACTGTTAAAAAGGGTCGAGGGAAGTATAAGTGTTTAGGAGTTGATCTTAAAACAAAATTTGGCAACAAGATCTTAATTACCATATCTAGGACTACTGAACGCTCGATTGGAGATGGAGCTCGAGACTTATTTAGTTACATTGGTTGGGTGGTGCGGACTACTGTGTCCTTAAGAGATGGTGATTGGAAAGATATTGCAAATAAAGATGGGGACACCATGTGATTGAAAGTGAAGGTAACAAGTTACATATTTTAAATGCATATCTTTAACTAATATGCAAATACTTATGTTATATTTGCAATTATAACTACTTATAATTTGAATTTGCTATTCTATTTTTAATGTATAGGACAAATTTGAAGTTCGCGATCCTCAACAGGAGATGGCATTCAAGTCTTACTGCATGGACTCGATGCAAAGACTCTTTAAGAATTGGAAGTCTTCGTTGTCAAAAATATATAAGAACTACATGACTGACGAGGAAAGGCAAGCAGCAAAACCAAAGGATGTTAGCCTTGAAGATTGGGATTGGCTAATTCAACACTTTAAGTCCGATAAGTTTCAGGTCCTTAGTTCAAACTTTATTGCAGTTGTACTATTATTAATTAAAATTATCATTAACAACACTTTGGCTTTATATGCAGGCTGCAAGTAGTAGAAATAGTAGAAATATGTCAAAGCAGGTAACATTACATACATGTGGTACCCACTCATTTGCAGAGGTTGAAGAGTCTTTGGTGAGCATCTCATTGTATTTTAGGAGAAATTCGTTTCTATATTCACTACTTTTTTTTTTCATGCTAAAAAGCTTTGAATACTAATGTCTGAAAAATATGTAGAGGGACCCAGAAACAGGGGACCCAGCAACAGCTGATCGAGTATGGGAGGCACAACATACTCGTCGAACAAAAGAGGGGGAGATAGTGTGGGCTGATCCGCAATCCCAGGAGATCCATGTAATGTTCTCAAATTCATTAACTTTAAACAAATTGTTTGTACAATTTTCTATACTTCTAACTCATGTCCTGCACTACAGTCACGCATTCACGATCTTGTTATTCAACAACAAGTAACAAATGAAGAGGCACGCCTAACTGGAGATGAGATATTAGCTACCGTACTGGGGGAGAGATCGGGGTATGTGCGTGGCAAGGGATATGGGAAGAAACCCTCGAGAAAGAGAAGTATCGGCGAATATGAAGTGGAGTCTAGAGTTTCTTCTGCAACAGAACAAGTGCGTGAAGAGATGCGCCAAGAAATGGAACAAAAACTACAAGAAGAGCGAGCCCAAATGCAAGCACAGATGCAAGCTGAAATTCGTGCTCAAATGACTGCCTTCATGGCCACATTCCAACAGGTATCTTTTCACTTTTCTTTTTCTTTTCAATGTTAAAAAACTTAGTGTTATGTTTCTTTTCAGCAGGGAAATGTACCTCTGATGAACAATGCTTCAAGTGGAGAAGCTCAATAATTTTGTGAGTAATTAAGAGTTTTAATGATTGATTATTTAACTAAGACAAATAATGCATCTTAATTTATAACACCATTTTCCTTTTCAATTTTTGACATTAATTTGTTTATGACATATATAGTCTTTCAAACATTATACTTTACTGAAATTGGAAAGTGGTCTCAATTTGTCATACAGGTAATTGCTTTGATGGAGAAAGTCTTGACATTTACAAAACAAAATGAAGTGTCTAGATTGAATGCTAGTGCCCCTCTCTTGAATTACGAAGATTCAAGCAATTACCAATATTAGCTTCTTGTTCTTTTCTTTTTGTTTAGTAATATTGTAATGCTATTTTAAACATTGAATAGTGGAGTGTATGAGTGAGTTTAAAAAATTATTCATATGACAAATTTTTGTATTTATACTTGTTGGATGAACCTTTGCAGTAATGTATATATCAAATTTGTTAACAAAGTTTGATTTGCTCTCTTTTTACTTATGTATTTTAAAATGTTAGATTTTATAAAAGGGTATGTTATTAGAGATTTAAAAGATTTATTTTTCACCATTTATAATATTATAAAATCTATTTTAATAAACAGGATTGAAGAAAATAATTAAGAAAAATACTAAAAATCTGAAAAAAAAAAAATCCTTTTTAGCGGCGACTAAAGTCGTCGCTAATAGTGTATAAAAAAAATTTTAGCAACTACTAATGTTGCCGCTAAATCTCTTGAACTAAAAGGTCGTCGCTAAATAGAAGAATTTTTGCAGCGAAAAGGTCGTCGCTAAATCTCTTGAACTAACATGTCGTCGCTAAAAGTATGCATTTAGTAACCACAGCTATTGACAAAAGTCGTTGCTAAAAGTTTTTAGTGTCAAAAGATATTTGTCGTCGCTAAAACTATACATTTAGTGACGACTTTTTTCGCCTCTAAATGCTGTGGTTCCAAAAGTTTTGGAGTTTTAGCGACAAAATTACATATATTTAGGGGCGATTTTTGTCGTTACAAAAAGTCTTTTTAGCGACGACAATTTTTTGGCCACTAAATCTCTTTAGCAAAGGCTGTAATTGCGGCGACTTAGCGACGATTACATTGTCGTCGCTAAATAGTTTTAGCGACGACTTCTGATTCTTTAGCGACGACTTTTGTCGCCGCAAATTCCATATTTTTTTGTAGTGAAATAGTTTAGTGCTTGATGACTTAGCTTCCTAATATCAACTCCAAGGTTAGTAGTCATTGGGTTTTTTGTGCTATTGTCGAGGATAATATTTATTTTGTGCATAGGTATATCAAATTCAATCATCAATCTCATACCTATAATATTATAATATAATACTAAACTTTTTGTGTATCTTTTTTTCTTTGACAAAAAAAAAATCTCGTAAGTGGTGGCTTGTTTCAAGTGTCCTTGTTTGATGTACATGCTCTTGTCTTTTGATATTGTTAGCCTTTTTGCCTATTATATTTGTACAAAGGTAAGTATTAATTGGATTCAACACAAAATTTAATTCATTAAAAATAATCACTCATCACAACTATAGTTTTAATCAATTCAAAATTTTTAAGTTGGGTTGGATTGGATTTGAGCAAGTTATGCCATAAAATATGTTTATTAATTTTGACATATCCACCATTACTTGGCCTTTTGGAATTACAGGCCCAATTAAATTGAATGAACTCAATTTTCATATAAAGTTTCACCCATAATAACTCATTAACTTGCTTAAACTTGATTGAATTCGTTAATTTTGCTTGCAGGTTTAGTTAGGTTGAAACAAGTCATCAATTTTGCATACCACTGCTATTGTACCATGTTTCTTCAAAACTATTTGGCAGTTTGTTATTTCACACTGTTTAATATCTCATACTATGATATATGATAGTAATATAGAAGATGATATAATCATATTTAATATTTTCATGAATTTTACCCCAAAAATAATTCTCATGTTTAGTATGATTATTGAAGAATGTCATAAAAATGATGCAATTGCTATTACATAAAAGTAAACAAAGTTGAAAGTTGTCTTTGTGAAATTCTCATAATTTGTTGGTGGTATGAGGAAAAAAAAAAGTCTCATGTTTGGTATGATTATTGAAGATTGTCAAAGAAATGATGTAATTGCTGCACAAAGTTGTCGAAAGTTATATATGTGAAATTCTCATCACTTTTTTGACGGTTTGAGATAACATACAAAATGATATATTATCCTTGATATCTTTGAAAACACATCTAAGATGTCACCTGAAATCTAAAGACCAAGATAGCATGATCAAAATGACACATATATTGTTGTTCTTCATTTAGAAATAATAAACAATAAGATTTTTTTTTCTATGTAATTTTGAACAATTATTTATAGAATCATAGATAAATGTAAAAATATTAAATTCGGAGGTGGTGACATTTCTATTTCTAATTATAAATAAGTGCGTTGTTTGATGAAAACGATGCCTTTTAATACAAAGGTAACATTACTAAATACAAGGAAAAGGACATACATGGAGATCAATTGAAACCTTAGAAACAGAAGTGCGAACAAACCGGTGTGCTAGACGCAATTAACACAACAACGCTGAAAACAAAGCAGTATACTGCGTGGCTTCATAGTTTTGCTTGGTTTAAAAAGCTTAAAAGCAAGAAAGGTTTTATGCGAATATATTCGCTCAATTTCCAAATAAAAAAGCATTCATACTTTTCTTGTATTATTAATAATTATTTTTTGTATAAAATTGATCTGTCAAATTTTAAATAAACTAAATCAATGAATAAAATCACATTTATATATTAGTTAATTCTCTCTCTCTCTCTCTCTCTCTCTCTCTTTGGATTTATATTTTTTAAGAGTTCGTTTGGGATTATTCTGAATTTTTGTTTACTCTCAGTTTTTTTTTTAAATGGAGTTTCATAAAAAGCATTATAACAGAGATACAATTTGTGTTTAACAAGATTATTTGATAAGCATTTTTATCAATATTATTATGTTTGAAAAATCTTTAAAGAAGTGTTTTTCAATGTCAAATTACAAGAAGGACATGGATAAATTTGAGGGAAGGTGAAGATTAAGTGAAAAAAATGTTCGGTGGTAATTAATAATTTTGAATAAGGGTATTTTTGTTTTTAAACAAATAATTTTTGACTTTTGCTTCAGCTTTTAAGGGGAAGTTTCAATTTTCTGCTTCTTTCCTACAATATAAAAGATGTTTCTGTTATTATTCAGATTTTTTTTTTTACTTATTTTACAAAGCTTGACCAAATACTTCATTTTCACAAAATAAGTACTTTTTAAAAAAAAATAAAAATAAACAGCCTCTTGCCCCTCAAAAGCTATGCGCTATAGGTAATGCAAAAAAAAAAATATTGTTGAAGGATATTTAATTCAGATTATTATTTGATAATAACGAAATAAATTGATTGTGAAATACATTATTTTATTAGATAAATTATTTTCCTTCTCTTAAAAGATATCTAAATTTCATAGCATTCTCTTCCATTATGAATATACATAAACTTTTATTGAAGCTAAAAAATAACCAAAATATCATAACAAATAATATTAACTTCTTTTATTAAAAATATAGCTTATTAGAAGTATATTTCTTAAGCTTTTATTTTAATGTAATTTATTTTGTGTTAAAAATCATAAATTTAGTTTATTGTAAATTTTAAAAAATGATTGTTTTATTTTGGTCAAATATATATTTAATATTTGTTACATTATATAAATAATAAATATAAAGGTATTTTGGTAAAAAAATATAATTTGTAGCATATCTTTTGTCCTATCAAGAGAAATTAGTATAATGTATATTTTGATTTTTTTGAAAAAGGAATATAATTTTTCAAACAATTGCCCCATGTTATTTAACAATCTTGTTTGATAAGTAGTCAGAAATTTTTTTTTGGTAATAATAAAAAGACTCATCATAATCCATAATAATAAAAACTTAGATAATAATATTATTAAAATTGAGACCACATATGATAAATTATGATGGACCGATATATAATCTGATCTAATAATTTAAGCTAAGAAATTAATTAATTAACAAAATTAATTAATTAATAATTCTTATCCTAAATTATTAGGCCAATTAACCCTTCACAAAAGACTCAAATTCCAACAAATGTAATATAAAATAATCATAACGTCCGTTAATCCCTTGAAATTCACCATTCTTCTCAACGATAATTTGGCGGAATCTCATCTTTAACTATTCAAGCCCCTTCTATGCAGCATCAACTTTGTCTAACCTTTTAAAATTCGGCCGTTCAAAACGGTTTATGGTTGGCCTAAGATGGATAGATGAATTTATTTGTAAAAATTGACGTAGTTATATTCCATTCAATTATTAGTAATTATTATGTTAAATTTATATACTGAATTTTTTAAAAAATAAGTAATGATAAATATACAATCAAATAGCTACTAATTTTTTATATTTAAAAGAAATTACATATATACATTGATTTTTTATTATATTAATAGGGAACAAAATAATATTAAAATGATTAATATTTTGAATTTGATATTTATGATTTAAACTTATAATATAACAATTTGTAGTTGACCTGAGATAGATCAATTTAAATGTAAAAATTGACATGCTTATATTCCGATGAATTATTAGTAATTATTATATTTATTTTGTATACTGAATATTAATAAAGATAAAAAAACAATAAGTACATAATTACATACTTAATCATTTTTTTATATTTAAAAAATAAACGTCAAATTTTTTTTTTTGTTATTGTGATGGGATACAAAAATAATATTAAATTGATGTAGAATTTCGAGTCTGATATTTATGATTTGAATTTTCAATTCAACAGTGAAATTTTTTTAAAAAATATTTTTTAAAAATTATAAAATAATATAAATGTAATTTTAATAAATTTGAAACTCATATATATATATATATGAATCATAAAGTTATAATTTAAATTTATGATAATTCCTTTAACAAAACATATTTTCACGGCTAGTTCAATCCCTTCCTTGAATTATATGGTTTGATTTTTCATTTTTCTTGTGAAATATAAGAGAAATATGGATGGGGTGAGGAGTATAGTATCTATCCTAAATAGCATTTGTTGGATTCTTTAATAAAGTACTCTAAGATTAAATATTTTAAATACGTGAGATTAACGTGAGGGACTATGTTTTAAAGATAATTAAAGAAAAAAATAGTTTAGAGAAAATCTATAAATACTCTAATCATAATAATTAAGAAAATTAAATAAATGACCTTAAATTCACATGAAAAGTCTCTCGATTCACGTATAAATTAGTTATAAAATATTATTATCGTAAAAAGAAAAAAGAGAAATTAATATTTAAATGGAGTTTAAGTTAGCTTATGTGTCTCGGTTATAACAAATCTCTTACCATCTCTGTTTCAAAAGATATAATTCTTAATATATATATATATATATATATATATATATATTTGAACTTAGAGCAGTGATTTTGATTCATCATTGCCTATTCATCTCTATGTGCTTAAATCTTTTGCATTGTGAAATATCTTTAAAGTAAAAATATATATAAAAAAATAAGAATATATATGAGATTTATTTTATTATTTATTTATTTTTTCTACCTCTCTTTTATTTAAAAAATATCTTACTTATTTTATATTTTAAAAAATCTAAACACAGAATATAAATTATCTCATATTTAAAAACTTCTCAAATAAAAAGAAAAATAATACAATAAATTTTATCATATAAATGAGTTTCAATGAGATCCATATAAAGTTTTTTAGACATTCTTACATCCGGTTTGATACAATGCGAACACAGGTGTATTTTTTTTTACATAATTATATAATATTTATTATATCTTTATAATTATTATTTTATCTATCAAATCATTATTTTAAAAATAAAAATATAAAAATAATTTTTTATTTTACTTACTCTCACTTATTTATTATATATATATATATATATATATTTTACAATACAATATCAAACATGTTCTAAAATGAGAGAGAATGTGTATTATCCAAAGTCCTTGAAATCCATATAAAGTCCCTTAGATATTCTTAGATAGGAGAGAATATGTACTGTCCAAACTCATCCACCTCAATCGTTAAAGCTAAATCCAACCGTCTACCAAAGAATATTTCGTATAATCCAATCTGCTTTAGTGGCTTCGTGAAGTGTTGACATTCTCTTCTGATGTAAACTAAACATTCGCTGGTTTGTTACTTTTCTTGGTTTTATTCATCCAATTGTTAGAATCATCCTTGGCTATAATCAATTGTTAATTTTATTTTAAATAAAAATGAGTTAATTTATGTTTTATTGGGATGTATTTTGACTTACCTATTAAATTAGTGATCTTATTATTTTGAGTTGTATATCTATATTTTATTAATGTGAATAATGGTGTGAACTCTAATCCATAGACTCATAATGGGTAAGTATTAAAATTTATTTAAGCTTGACTAGATCCCCTCTATATTTATATTTATGTCAAATTCTAACTCCATAACCTATTCCATCATAAATTATGATAGGGAATGTAAATTACAGAAAAAGTTCTAATCTTTTCAAGTTTTTAATGATTCAGAATTAACAAAGTATTCTCGAATCTATCACTATATCTTTTACAAACAAATTAATTTAATGTTTTAAATTTATGTAATTTTCATAAATTTATTTTTATATTTGATATTAGAATCTCAATTATATGATTTAAAATCTAATAATTGATTTAAAAATATATACATGCATAAAAATTTTAACCTTTTACAATTTTTATCTATATAAGTTTTGAAATCTTAATTGGATGATTTTCAAAAATTAAAATTTGAAACTTTAGAGCTTTTTTAAAGTTTGAAATTTTGAATCAATTGGTATTTGAAATTCAAATTATCATGGACCATAGGGGGAGAGTTTCAATTTTAAAATTTTGGTTAGAGTTTTAAGATTGAATTGCAATTCTCACAAATTGCTTCAAATTGTTGAATAAGAAATTAAATTAAGAACAAATTCAGATTTAGATATGAAATTCTAAGTTTAATTATAATTTTATATTGAATTCATAATAAACTTAGACCTAAATAAGGATTCCATGAATTGATAGAAGTTGTTTTAATTTAAACTATATTGCCCAAAAAAAAAGAATTAGTTAAAGAGATGCACACACGATTCATTGGCTTTTGACAATATGTATATATGTATGTATGTATATATGTTGTAAATTATTATTCATGTTTATCATTGCTTTTGAAATATATTATATATGCGGAATTTGATATATGTGCCTTATAAACAAAATATACTTGTGGGGCCCCCATATATATATATATATTTTATATGCAACTCTACAAAGAATTTAACAAATCCAACCACAGTAAATATATTATGAATCGATTAACATATATATACTTTCTTCATATGTAGGCCCCTATATATATACACATATATAAAATGCATACATTGTGGACATTTTTTATGTACCTTCTTTTAGGAGAAATGTGATTTCTATTTCTTAGTTAGATAAATTTAGTTTTTATTTTACTTTTGACAATGAAAAAATAAATTTAATATTAAATTCCTAAATTGTTGGTTATGGATACATAGTGGATAGTTTATATAAATTATTTTTAGTTTTTGACAATATTTTTTCATCTTTAAATATAAAAAATATTGTTGTCAAAAGGTCTGAAATTAAAAAAAAAATCTTTTTATTGTGGCACAAGTGCTTAGGTCTTATCGCTAGAAAAAGAGTTAAAAGATTAATTAAAAATGATATTTTATCTTTATTAGAGTTTGATAATTTAGAGACTTGTATATACTGTATTAGAGAAAATTCATTAAAAGTAAAAAGAAAAGTGTGATTAGAAATTCAAATTTTTTAAAAATTATTCATACAGACATTAGTGGATTCATTTCTCCTAATATTTGTAGTAATAGGTTCTTTATCATTTTAATTGATGACTTTTCTTAATTTGACTATCTTTATTTGATTAAAAAAATATGATATTCTTGAAATTTTTAAAATTTTTAAAATTGAGGTAGAAAAACAATTTGAAAAAGTTATTAGAAATTTGATGATAGGGTTTCGTATTGTGAATTTTATTACGTGACCATTAAGAAGTTACTGTGACAATAGTGCTATAATATTTTACACTAAAAATAATAAAACTATGAGTGGTTCTAAGTATCTAGAATTGAAATTTTAACCTTTATAGATATAGTAAAGAACAACAAAATAATTGTTAAATATATTGACATAGATTCTATGCTAGCTGATCTCTCAACTAAAAGATTTAAGCTTGTTAAGCATTGTAAGTTCTTTTAATATGGTTGGTAGAAGTTTAAAATTTATATTATTTTCTTGTTACATTGAACATTTTTTCAGATACTTTTAATATTTATATAATTTGTATTTCGGCCAATTAATAATATATTGAATTCTTATTATTATATACTTTTGTACATATGCATAGATTGAAAGGTTTTGAACTCAGTGTCATTAGGACCATTGTGCCCGTGGTCGATGTTATATTGGAGTTGAGATATGATGATTTTTTCACAAATTATATAATTTCTTTGGTTTTAAGGTATTTGAGAGAAATTGCAAGGACTGACAAAGAAAATAGTAGTTTGGCTATTGGATCACATGGATATACTATTTTTTTACTACACTCAACACTAATGACTATTAGACCGACTCAGTGACATGTTATAACTATGAAAGGTTTAATATCAATAAGAGATATAATAACTGTCATGATTCAATGCTAGATGACTTTAGTTGGATGAAGTCATATTTAGATATCGTATTTTGGATTATATATTTTTAAAATGCAATCACATTGTAAAGTTAGTTATTAGTCCAATAGTTATTTTTGAAATAAAAGTTTTTAAAATAAAAAATTAATTTTGCCAAAGTGGGAGAATGTTAGAATTATTGTGTGCTATGATCAATTATTAATTTTATTTTAAATAAAAATGGGTTAATTTATGTTCTATTGGGATGCATTTGGTCCCACCTACTCAATTAGTGATCTTATTATTTTGTGTTGAATATCTATGATTGATTAATGAAATAATAGTGCAGGCTCCAACCCATAAGCCCATAACGGGTGGATACTAAGGTTTATTTAAGTTTGACTATGTCTCTTCTGTATTCATGTCAAATTTTAATTCCATAACTTACTCCGTTATAAATTATGATAAAAAATATAAATTACAGATGAAATCCTAGTCTCTTAAAGTCTTCAACGATTCAAAATCAACGAGATATTCTCAAATCTGTTACTATGTCTTCTACAAGTAAGTTAATTTAGTATTTTAATTTCATGTAATTATCATAAATTTATTCTTACATTAATCACTAAGCAAAAATGGGCCCAACTGAAGCTCGTGCATTGCCCACACAAAACTTCCTTTCAAACTTTTTGTCAAATATGGTTCAAGAAGTTTTGATCTAGTGGTATTGAAAGTATTTTTAAAATAAAAAAAAAAAGCAATTTCAGATTTTAATCATAAGTAATATTTTTTTATAATAAAAAACATATTAAATTAAATATAATAGATTCCACTGTCCCTACACTGATCAAGCAACGCTGTCTGAAAAGTACATATACCTAACAGCAGGACTTGCAAGCAAGTGAAGCAAATCGTAACTAATTTAATAAGAAGAATACATGGAACAGATCCCGTTAGAGCATATATTTCTATAATTTTACATGAGGTTGATTACTTAGTTTCAATAAAATTTAAATTGTTATAAATACTTTCAAAAATATTTCAAAACTAATTCAATGATAAAAGTTATCAGTGAAGCTTTATTATAATATTATATGCATGCATAAGTATAGTTTGTGTTATCAACCATATATAGTTGCTTTAATTTTTTTAAATACATTTTCTAGGAAAAGATTCATCCTCACATTATGAGAAGCACCATTTTCTAATGTTACTTTTTTAATTTGTAATTTAATTTATTATTAAATTCTATAAACTATAAGTAGGTACACATGACATGTATGGTAAATTCAAATATAATAGATTTATTAATTTTTTACATAGATAACAGATTTTTGTCAGCCAATCCTTTTATAGATGAAAGATTTGTAATGTTTGCTAATCCTTTGTTCTTTTTCTAAAAAAAAGGGTCTTAATAAAAGTGGTGAAAAATAAAGAATTTTCCCTCTTCTCTTTTAATATTGAGATTAAGAAATTTCCAATGAGAGTTGGGCTAAAAGGAATTCACATGAAGAATGATAATATATTATATATTTATAAATGGATTCTCTATTGCGTAGTTCTCCTGTTGTGTAATAGAACTCTATTATTATTATTATTATTATTATTATTATTATTATTATTATTATTATTATTATATATGATCTCCTTGTTTGAAAAGCTGAGATTATTCTGAGAAAAATATCATAGAAGTTGGGTTCTATATATTCTCACCTATGTGACTCTATCATTAGGTTAATATTGGAACTATTAAGTAGAGATATAAATCCTAGTGATTTAAATTTGATGGGCTTTTTTTTTCTTACTGTTTTCCAAAAAACAGTAGAAAAATAAAATATATGAATTTGAGAAAACAAAAATATATGCCAAAATTTGTGTATACTTGGAGTGTCCACAATTATTTTGAGAAAAGGTAATGTAATTATTATTTATTCTCAAAAGTTATCTTGAGTGGGATTAAAAATACTTATTAAGACAAGCCGAATATGCTTTTTTGAAAAAATCGTTTTCTATCCATTTTTGAGAAAAAAGTTGGAGTTTCTAGATTTTATTAGACATTCGACTCTGTGCATTTATAATAATTTCCATTCTAATATTCATTGGGACAAGTTGTTAACATAATTGCTAATTCAGAAAAAAAAAATAATTAAATAAGATTTATTGTGATAATTACAGCTCAAAATAAATTAACTTTAAAAGGAGTTTATATGATTAAAAAATTAATAAAAGCTATTCGGTCAAAAATTATTTTAGACAAAAAACGGGATTCAAATAAAGAAATAAAATAATCTTGATCTTAAAAATTGACATTGACATCGACTATCATCTCTACAAATATCTTTTTTTTTCCCCCAGGGTTCATTTAAAGTCTACAAAAATGAGTTGACATTAGCTTCAACAACACATATGAAATGATTGATAAGCTTTAATAATCTTCTTAGTGAATCACTTTATATTATTCCCTTTAATGTCCCTTCTTTTTTTCTTTTCTATTTTTATACATTCCTTTCCATGTATCGTCTTTCACTTTATTGCCAAATTTAACAAAAAGACAACACTGTCACCCACAATTGTAAACAAAGCACAGCATTGCACATTTGTCATTATTTTGAGATCACTTTGTCACGCAATTTATAAAAAGCTCCATCACACATTGGTGATGGTGGGGCAGAAAGCAAAGCAAGAAGAAGAAGAAGAAGAAGAAACCTACAGGGAGAAAATAAAACAAGGTAATTTTGCTTATTGCCAGATAGCCCCTCAAAATTTCCCCTTTTTGCCTTTTCCCCCTCTTTTGAAAGATTGTCTCTCCTCCACCTTAATTTTAGGAATCACCCGCTATGAGTCTCCTTCTTTGGGTTTTTATTTCTGTGGGTTTGGTTGATAATTTCCTGGTTTCGTTTTTGCCATTTCCCTCTTTGAAAGGTCTCCAACCAAATCCAGAAAAACCCTAACCAAATTTCCATTAGCTTAAACGGAAAATCCCCATTCTCCTTTGAGCAATGCCTTCTTTGGACTCGATTCCTTCTAGCGTCTTAAAGCGGGGGATTTTTGGGGTAATGACCTCCCTCCACAATTCTCACTTTTCGTTATTTATTTTGCGTTCAAAGTCAATTTTTTTGTCTTCGTTATCGCTCTCTCCCTATTTATTGATTTATCTCTTTTGGGTTTTGTTCGTTTATGGGTTTTCCCGCGTGGTGCTTCTGGTTTGGTCGTTCTCTTTCATGATTCTGATCGCGCTCTTAGGCTTAGTTTGGATGGAGAGAAAGTAGAGAAAAATAGAAGAAAAAATCGTAAAAATAAAAGGATTTTCTATCATTTGGGTTGGGAAGAAAATAAAGAGGAAGAGACAAGTTAGGATGAAAATAAAGGTAGGTCGTATCAAAAAATGTTCTCCCAAGAGATTTTGACAAAAAAAAAAAATTTTGTGTAATGTGACTCACTTTTTATTTTTTTAAATTACTTTCTCTTATCTTTTAATTTTTACTTTTTCGTTCCTAATAAATGTTTATAAAAATTACATTTCAATTTTTTTAAAAAAAATTTAGTCAAATGATAAAATAAAAATAGTGGAAACCAATTAAAAAAATGTTCAAATAATAAAACAAATTATTTTTTAATAAGGTCGTAAAAAATTTTTTCTATTAGAAGAAAATACACATTTAAAATTAAAAAAGTAATTCAAATAATTTAAAAAAATGATTTCCAACTGCATTGTAGCCAAAAACTTTCAATTACAAATTTTTGATTGCAGTTTGAAATAGTTTTTGACAATGTTACAGTCAAAATTGTTCGACTACAATAATGTAGTCAAAAAAATGTTCAACTAAATTGCAATTGGAACATGTTTCCGATTATGTTGCGGCCAAAACATGTCTTTTAAAAATTATTTGAATTAATTTTTTAATTTTAAATGGTTTTTCTTCTAATAAGAAATTTTTTTTACCTTAAAATAATTTTTTATTATTTTTTGTTTTATTAGTTGGCTAACTTTTTTTAAAAAAATGAAATGTGATTTTTATAAATTTTTTTTTCTTTTAAAAATTCATTATTCTTATTTCTTTTTTGAAAAAAAAAATATAAATTCAAAGTAGTTAATTTATATTTAAAACATAAATTCTTTTTTTAAAATATCTTATTTAAAAATTAAAATAACTAAAATGCATTATTGTCCTAATAAATTAACAAATTTTATTTTTCTTGTATTTTTTCTTTATTCATCCAAACACACAAAGAGAAAACATTTTATCTTCCCTCTCTACTTTTCTCCTCCTCCATCCAAGCACAGTATTAAGGTTTGTGTTTTTTCTGAGTATTGTTTTCTTCTTAAGATTTTTTTGGAGTCATTGTTAAGTGTGAGAATTGGGTCGATTTCTAATAGTTTTACTTTTCTTTGTTCAACTATTGGTATTATTATTGCTATAAATTTAGTTTAGTCAATACAAGAGATGGTTGGTGAGGAAAAATCATGGGTTTGAATCACACACGGCCAATGAATGACTTGGCATTTGTAATGTGTAATTTGAAAATTAAGAAGCAAGCAAATTAGTAAAAGTTATATTTATGACTTTGACGATATTCATTTTGATAATGAAAGAATAACTAAAGAGAGGAAAAATAGAGATGTGGGAGTAAGAAGATGACAAGGTTCTTCAACTTATTCAAGTTAATGAGAATATAATCCTCCTCTTGTGCCAATGATAAAGTTAAATGATCATTTGGGGTTGATTTGAATATTGACTTACATATTGATAATATCGGTGGTTATACTTTAAATATAACTTTGAATAATGACATTAAAAAAGAATATAATGATGATGATTTTGACAATAATAATAGTGGTGAGATAGGTGAAGATGATAATGATTGTACTTTTAAATATCTTTGTTAAATTTTTATTTGTATTTTTGAAATTTGAACATATTAAATGACTATTTATGCATAAACTTGATTGAAATTTTTATGTTAAGTCATATAAATTATGAAATATGAATAAATTTCTTTTAAATTAGTATAATTTGAATTATATTTAGATAAATTTTTTTATACATTGTATTTCAAATATTATTTATTTAAATAATTATTTATTTAAGAATAACTAAAAAGAAGAGAAATAGAGATGTGGGAGTAAAAACATAACGAGGTTCTTTAACCTATTCAAGTTAATGAGAATATAATCCTCCTCTTGTGCCAATGATAAAGTTAAATGATCATTTGGGATTGATTTAAATATTGACTTGTATATTGATAATATCGGTGATTATACTTTAAATATGACTTTGAATAATGACATTAAAAAAGAATATAATGATGATGATTTTGACAATAATAATAGTGGTGAGATAAGTGAAGATAATAATGATTATACTTTTAAAGATCTTTGTTAAATTTTTATTTGTATTTTTGAAATTTGAACATATTAAATGATTATTTATGCATAAACTTGATTAAAATTTTTATGTTAAGTCATATAAATTATGAAATATGAATAAATTTCTTTTAAATTAGTATAATTTGAATTATATTTAAATAATTTTTTTATATATTGTATTTCAAATATAATCATATATTTAAATAATTATTTATTAACAAATATAAACTCTTATAAATTTATAATATAAATTTATATTATGATTTCATTTCTTTTTTGCGAATTTACCTAACCTGATAAATTTGACAACCTTGGTAAATAAGTTGTTTGATGAAAACGATGCCTTTTAATACAAAGGTAACATTACTAAATACAAGGAAAAGATCAATTGAAACCTTAAAAATAGAAGTGCGAACAAACCGGTGTGCTAGGCGTAATTAACACAAAACGCCGAAAACAAAGCAATATACTGCTTGGCTTCATACTTTTGCTTGGTTTAAAAAGTTTTGAAAAAGAAAAAAAAGATTCTATGCGAACATATTTGCTTGATTTCCAAATAAAAAAAAAATTCATACTTTTCTTGTACTATTAACAATTATTTTTGTATAAAATTGATCTGTCAAATTTAAATAAATTAAATCAATTAATAATAATTACATTTATATATTAGTTAATTCTCTCTCTCTCTCTTTGGATTTAGATTTTTTTAAGAGATTGTTTGGGATTATTCTGATTTTTTTTAAATGGAGTTTCATAAAAAGCATTATAAGAGAGATACAATTTATGTTTAACAAAATTATTTGATAAGCACTTTTATCAATATTGTTATGTTTGAAAAATCTTTAAATAAGTGTTTTTTAATGTCAAATTACAAGGACAGGGATAAATTTGAGGGAGGGTAAATATTAAGTGAAAAAATGTTAGTTGGTAATTAATAATTTTGAATAAGGATATTTTTGCTTTTAAACAAATAATTTTATTACTTTTGTTTAAGCTTTTAAGGAGAAGTTTCAATTTTCTGCTTCTTTCCTATAATATAAAAACACTCTTTTTTTCTTACTTCACAATACTTGATCAAATACTTTATTTCCACAAAATAAGTACTTTTTTTTAAAATAAAAATATACAGCTTGTTGCCCCTCAAAAGCAAAGCGAAACAGGCTATAAGGTTATGCGCTATAGGTAATTTAAAAAAAAAAAAATATTGTTGAAGGATATTTAATTTAGAATATTATTTGAAAATGACGTAATAAAATTTATTGTGAAATACATTATTTTATTAGATAAATTACTTTCCTCCTCTTGAAAAAAATCTAAATTTTGTAACATTCTCTTCTATTATGAATATACGTAAATCTTTATTGAAGCTAAAAGATAACCAAAATATTACAAAGAATAATATTAACTTCTTTTATTAAAAATATATCTTATTAGAAGTATATTTCTTACACTTTTATCTTAATATAATTTATTTGTGTTAAAAATCATAAATTTAGTTTATATTAAATTAAAAAAAGTCATTGTTTTATTTTGGTCAAATACATATTTAATATTTATTATATTATATAAATAACAAATATAAAAGTATTTGGTTCAAAATAAATATAATTTATATATAGCTTATCTTTTGTTCTAACAAGAAAAATTAGTATAATCCATATTTTGATTTTTTTGAAAAGGAAGTATAATTTTTCACACAAAAGAGTAAATTGCCCTATGTCATTTAACAATCTTGTTTGATAAGTAGTGTGAAAAAAAGAGAGTTGTTTTTGGAATAATAAAAAAAGGCTCATTATAATCCATAAGAAAAAAAACTTAGATAATAATATTATTAGAATTTATACCACCAATAATGGATTCATATATAATCTGATTTAACAATTTAAGATAAGATATTAATTAATTAATAATTATTAATTAATCTCTTATCGTAAATGATTAAGCCAGTTAACCCATCGCAAAAAGCTCAAATTCTAACAAATGTAATATAAAACAATCATACCATCCATTAATCCCTTGAAATTCACCATTCTTCTCAATGGTAATTTGGCAGAATCTCATCTTTAACTACTCAAACCCCTTCTATACAGCATCAACATTGTCTAAACTTTTCAAATTCGGCCGTTCAAAACGGCTTATGGTTGGCCTAAGATGGATAGATGAATTTATTTGTAAAAATTGAGATACTTATATTCCATTGAATTATTAGTAATCATTATGTCAAATTTATATATTAATTTTTTTAAAAAAAGTAATGATAAATATGCAATCAAATAGCTACTTATTTTTCATATTTTAAAAAATATTACATACATACATACATACATTGATTTTTTTTATTATATTAAAAGGGTAAAAAATTGTATTGGATTGATTAAAATTTTGAATTTGATATTATTGATTTAAACTTATAATCTAATAATTTTGTGGTTGACCTGATATAGATTAATTTAAACGTAAAAATTGACACACTTATATCCCGTTGAATTATTAGTAATCATTATATTTATTTTGTATAATGAATATTAGTAAAGATCAAATAACAATAAGCACATAATTACATACTTAATAATTTTTTTATATTTAAAAAATATACGTTAATTTTTTTAATAGTGATGGGATACAAATATAATATTAAATTGATATAGAATTTCGAGTTTGATATTTATGATTTGAATTTTCAATTCAATAGTGAATTTTTTAAAAATTTTGTTTTTAAAAATTACAAAACAATGTAAATTTAATTTTAATAAATTTGAAACTAATATATATATATATATATATCAATGATAAAGTTACAATTTAAATTTATAATAAATCATTTAACAAAACATACTTTCACAACTAGTTCAATCCCTTCCTTGAATTATGTGGCTTGATTTTTCATTTTTCTTGTTAAATATAAGAGGAATGTTGATAGGGTGAGGAGTATGGTATCTATCCTTAATAATATTTCTTGGATTCTTTGATAAAGTATTCTAAGATTAAATATTTTAAATATGTTAGATTAATGTAAAGGACTATGTTTCTAAGATAATTAAAAAAAATAGTTTAGAGAAAATCTATAAATACTCCAATCATAATAATTAAGAAAATTAAATAAATGACATTACTTGTTTGATATATAGAAAGGTAAGGATAAAAAGGAAAAAGGGAAAAATGATTTTATAGATAAGAAATGCCTATAATATTCTTATTTTTAATGATTGAATAATTATTATAAAAAGTATTAAATAATAATTGAATAATAATTATAAAAATAAAATAAAATATTTTAAACTTTCCTTTTTCCCGCTATTTTTCCTCCATTTTTGGTGCCTACCCAACGGTTTGTAAATTCACATGAAAAGTCTCTCGATTGACATAGAAATTAGTTATAAAATATTATTATTTTAAAAAGAAAAAAGAGAAATTAATATTTAAATAGAGTTTGAGTAAGCTTATGTGTTTTGATTATAACAATTCTCTTACGTTCTCTGATTTAAAAGATAATTCTTTAAAAAATATTTAAAATTAAACTTAGAGCAGTGATTTTTATTAATCATTGTCTATTCATCTCTATGTTTAAATCTTTTACATTGTAAAATATCTTTAAAATTGAGAGAAAAATAATAATATAAAGCATCATACGTGGCACACCCAAAAATGCGACCGCGTGGCGCTTTTATCAAATAAAAGAAAAAATTTGAGTTTTTCTTTAAAATTGAAAACCGAAATAGAAACTGAAATAAGTGTAAGGTAGGGTTCAGGAATCACTACCAAAATTTTATTTTTTTGAAAGGGCAAAACTTTGGAAATCTTTTTAAAGTAAGATGGTCTACGAAATAGATTTAGATACGGGAGTCGGTTGTGAGTGGGGGAGGTGTTAGGCACCCCACTACACCCATTCTTAAGAACGGTTACCCTAAATTAGTTGTGCAAAAATAAAATGACCTTAATTTTATTTTAATTCTTCCTAACAAATCACATGTAAAGCATGAGAGGAAGGAATTAAAGGAAATAAAGTGGAAAGTAAAAAGAAAAAAAAATTAAAGAAGTAAAAGAAAGAATAAAAGTTGAAAGAAAATATTTTACTTACAGAAGCGGACTTGAGTTAGGATAAAAGTTTAGGGCCTACGTACCCTTTGAAAGAGATCAAAGTCCACGTAGTTCGATTGGAGATTTGGTCGATGTTTTGTTTTATTTTTTATTTTTTTGTCTTATTTTGTTTTCTTTTTGTTTTTAGTTTTTGATTTTTTTTTTCTTTTTAGTCTTTACTTTTGGTTTTTATCCTTTGTTTTGTTTTCTTTTTTTGGTTTTGAAAAGAAAATAAATACTACTTCTTCTTTTAACAAATAAAACAATTTTGGCATTTGGTGAATGTGTTTTAATTTGTTAAAAGTAAACGTAATTTTACTTTCTTTTTATATTTTCGATCCTTTTCTCCTTTCTTTTTATCATCTTTTGTTCTTTATTTCCTTGCTAGGTCTTTTTGTTTTGTTTCATTTTTCTTTTATTTTGTTTACTTTATTTTTTTATCTTAGTATTATTATTATTTCTTTCTATCTTTAAATTTTTATGTTTTCCCTTTTTTTATTTTTTAATTTTTTAATTCTTGTTTATTTTTTGTTGTTTTTATTTTATCATTTCTTTTTACATATATTTTTTTATTTTATATAATTCAATTCTCACATTTTTTGTAAGAAGGCAACGAAATTAAAAATTACTTTCTTTTTTAGTAAACAAATTTAGAAATGGATTGATGTATTTGATCCACTAAAGATTAATGTAATTTTTCCTTTCGACCAGTTTTGGTTATTATTATTATTTTTATTTTTGTGGTATCATTTTTTTCTACGCTTTTTGTTAATATGTTATTTTCTTTAATTTGTTTTTTGTTTTTTTTTTGTGTTTCTGTTTTGGTTTTCTTTCTATTTTTTTCGTTTTATTTTCTTTGTCTTTTTTTTTAATTTTTTTTGTTTCTTCCCTTTTTCTTGATTGATTGTTATTTCGTGTTTTTGTTTTTATTTTTATTTTTTTGTCTTTTTCTCTCTTTATCTTTATTATTTTTTTTCTTTGTTACTTTTATCTTTTTTGGTTTTCTTATTACTTTTGTTTTTCTTGTTTGTGTTTTTTTTTGCTTTATTTATTTTTTGGTTATTATTTTTTTATTGTTCTTTTCTATTCTCTTTCTCTCTTATTTGTTTTTCTTTTTTGGTTTTGTGTTGCTCCATCCTTTAATTTCTTTAATTTTTTGTTTCCATCTCTTTTTTTTCTTTGTTTGTTTATTGTTTATTTGTTTGTTTGTTTGTTTTTTTTTTGTTTGTTGTTGTTTTTTTGTTCCTTATATTTTTTATTATTGTTGAAGGTTTTGTTTTCCTATTTGCTTTTTGATTGATTTTATTTTGGGGTTAAAACCTATTTGTATTCTACTTTATTTCTTCCTTTTGCTGTTCTTCCTTTTTTTTTGTATTTTGTTTTTTTTTTCTTTTTTTTTTGTTTTGTTGTTTGTTTTCCTCTTTTCATATATGTTTTTATTTCATTTTTGTTTACTTTGTTTTAAATTTTACATTGATTTTTTTTTTCTTTTTAATTCCTCTTTCCCCTTTTTATTGTTTCAATTTCTTTTGCCCCCTTTTCCTTTTAGCCCTTATTTTATTATATTTTATATTATTATTGTTGTTATATTCTTTATTAAACCCCTTTTTCCTTTACTTATTTATCTTATTTGCTTATTTTGGAGATCAAGTTCAGACAAAATTTGCTTGAAACTTTAGAATAACATTTTTTGCTTCTTTTTTTTATTTTGCAAAAGAATTTCTGAAAACAGATAAATCTTTAAAGCTCAAAATGATCTTTTTTTTATTAGGACTCAATCCTTTTCTAATTTTTGTTTATTTTTTTTGTTCTTTTTTTTAAAGACTCTTTTTTTTTTAATTAGGTCCAAAAGATATCAAGGAAGCTATGCTGCCACATATGGCCTTTTAGTTTATACCTAGATGCTTGAGGGGATATAGAATCCCACGCGGCTGCCCTAATATGATAAAACCAAATAAAATAAAATAGGAAATAAAATAACAAGGAAAAATAACGAAGGAAAAAAAAGAAAAGAAAAAAAAGAAGTACGGACAACCGATAATTTGTGAGAGTGTGTGCTTGATGTGCAACTATATTCCAGTATATTACTCTCAATTACATTTACAAGGCTAATAGAATTAAAAATGATACATATTACACTCTATCTCTGTTCAACTGCTGGGAAATAGAGGACCATCTTCAGTGCATTGCCAGCTTGGGCATTCCATCATTGACTCCATCAACTCGTTGATTTATCAAGCAAACAGAAACCCAATAAAACATTTGAGGAAGCAACTTAAACCATTTCAAAGTCAAATCATACAGCGCAAAATTTCAGACCAATACTATACTAGGCATTCCTTATATGAGTTCATGCTCAACACCTTCATATACTGAATGATCATTACAGTGGCTCAGAATTTTGGTTTGGGCTAAATAGCACTTTTCAATCAATGAGATATCACATGAATTTCCCTTGCGTTAAACCGCACCAGTTGCCACCTTTCTATTGACTATGTACACCCATGAATAAATTCTAAACACATACTATCAGCAAGTAGAGGCGAAACCAGATAAAATAGTGATGAGGCCATTCATCAATCAATCAGTTAAATTTATGGAGGATGATATTAACCACTGAAGCGTTATTCACCTATCCTAGATAACCTCACATGTGTCTATGAGGATGGATAGGGATTAAACTAACGCAGACGAGGCAAGGAAGAGTCAACCAGGGGCTACCGAGTTGAATGGAACTAATGATGTATTATTCAGCAATTCAGGACCAGAGATGAAACATATGCTTCGGCAAATCTAGAATAAATCCAGCAATCAAGACGAACAGCAATAGAGCAAAAATGATTCAGCAATACAAGAGTAAATCCAACCATTCGGAATTAAGGCAATCAGAAACATAACAGAGATCAGATTAACGAAAATTTGACTTGTATCTTTACTGAAATCTGGAATGCTTCGCTTGCCTTCGAGACACACCCAGCCTCTTTTTGCCTCTTCGCACTTCTGTCGTCTCCCGAGGCTGTTCCTCTCCCTTTCTCTTTCACTCCTTTTCTCCTCTGAGCAAAACCCTTTTCCTCTCGGTCTCCTTTGCCTCTTCGATTTTCCCTTTCTGAGAGAAAACTACTCTCGAATCCCTCTCGATTTTATAGGCGTTTCCCCTTTGATTTCTCTCCTTCCCCGACTCCTCACAGCCTTCACTTAGTCTTTTCAATATCGAACCTCTCAGTCCTAAACCAAAAATCCCGCAGCGATTTTCACTCAGCCCCTTCGTCTCTCCGACTTCTCCCCCCCCCGAAAAAGTCCTCCCAGAATCTCCTCCTCCCTTTGCTTTTATAGACGATCCCACATGGTCCCCCCATCTCTGTACCCCTCTGCTCCACCCATTCCCACACTGCTGCTCTCGTTTCCTTCTTGTACGATCGAGTCGCCTTGCCTCTGGAGATGTCGCACGAGAGGATCCCAGAGCAGAGGGGGGGACCAGCCTCTAGGGTTTTTTCTTTTCCTTCGGTTTCATGGGCTCCTGGCTTATCCTTTGGGTTGGTAGGTTTATGCTCGAGTTAGAGAAGCTGGAGTCCAGACTTCATGGGTTAAACAAAACGGGCCTACTCTCTTTGAGCTCTTTTTTTAATTTCTAGCCCAATTCCAATTTAGTTTTGGGTTAAACTCTTTTTTTTTTTGTTTTTGTTTTGTTTTTGTTGTTCTTATTTGGGCTCTCCTAAATTATGCTTCAAAATCTTACATTTTTTTTACTGTAACTATTTTTTTTTATATAACTATTTTTTTATATTCTCTCTTTCTTGTAGTGCCTCTTTTGATAATTTTTAATTTTTTTAGACTTTTATTTTTTATTATTATCTTCTTTTATTTATTTTCTTTTTTATGATTTTTTTTGATTAACTTGCTTTTAGACTTTTCTCCCTCTTTCTTTGTGAGTTTTATTTTTTCTTACATTTTTCCTTTTCTTTATTTTTTCCTTACATTTTTCCTTTTCTTTTCTAGTCTCCTAAATTAATTTTTTTTATTTCTGTTATTCCCTCTTTGATTGTTCTTTTTGTTTTAACTTTGACTTAATAAGCTTTTACTTCTTTCTCTTTTGCATTTTCTTTGATTATGTTTCTTTTAAGCTTATCAAGCTAAAAGGACTTATTGTTTATTTTTATTTTTATTATTATTTTATTAATTTAATTTTATTATTATTTTGGAGTATGCTCGGACAAAATACGGCGTTCACAATATGATTCAAGCAAGGGGGAGAAACAAAGAAAGGCAAAAGAAAATACAAAGAGAAAAAAAAAATTAATTTTGAGATCTTTAGTATTGCACACTGTACAACTTTTTTATATTACATAGATGACTAAATGACAACCGGTAAACTAAGAACTAACCAGAACTAATTAAGTTACATTGCCACGTAAATATTAACTAATTTACTAATAAAATAATACCTTATGTTAAAGCATAAAAGTGTACATGAAATTTATTTTATCTTTATTTATTTTAAAGGTATTTTATATATTTCATATTTTAAAGAATCTAAACTCGAAGCTAAATTCTTTTGCATTTAAAAATTTTTAATATAAAAAAAATAATATAATAAATATATAAATGAGTTGGATTGAACTCAAAGTCTCTTAGATATTCTTAGATAGGAGATAATATGTACTACCCAAACTCATTCACCACAATCGTTAAAGCCAAATCCAGCCGTCTACCAAAGAATATTTCGTATAATCCAATCTGCTTCGGTGGCTTCGTGAAGTGTAGACATTCTCTTCTGATGTAAACTAAACATTCGCCGTTTGTTTCTTCTCTTGCTTTTCTTCATTCAATCATTCATAAAAAATGGGCCCAACCGGGCACATTTCAAAGCTCGTGCATTGCCCATATAAAACTCCCTTTCAAACTTTTGGTCAAACATGGTTCAAGAAGTTTTGATTTAGTAGTATTGAAGTTATTTTTAAAATAAAAAAAGAATTTCAAATTTTAGTCATAACTAATCCTTTTTTTTATAATAAGAAAATATTAAATTAGATATAATACATTCCACTGTCCCTACATTGATCAAGCAACACTATCTGAAAAGTACATGTACCTAACAGCAGGACTTGCAAGTGGCACAAATCGTAGCTAATTTAATAAGAAGAATACATGGAACAAATCTTGTTAGAGCGTATATTTCTATAATTTTACATGAGGTGATTAACAAGTTTCAATAAAATTGAAATTGTTATAAATACTTTCAAAAGTATTTCAAAACTAATTCAATGATAAAAGTTATTAGTGAAGCTTTATTATAATATTATATGCATGCATAAGTATAATTTGTGTTATCAACCATATTCAGTTCTTTAAATTTTTTTAAATACATTTTCCTAGGAGAAGATTCATCCTCACATTATGGGAAGCACCATTTTCTAATGTTACTTCTTTTTTTATTTGTAATTTAATTTATTATTAAATTCTATAAACTATAAGTAGGTACACATGACATCTATGGTAAATTCAAAGACAATAGCTTTATTAATTTTTTACATAGATAACAGATTTTTGTCAGCCAATCCTTTTATAGATGAAAGATTTGTAATGTTTGCTAATCCTTTGTTCTTTTCTAAAAAAAGGGTCTTAATAAAAGTGGTGAAAAATAAAGAATTTGGTAATAGAACTCCATTATTTTAAAAAAAGAAAACCACATTGTACAATCTCCTTGTTTCACAAACTGTGATTATTCTGAAAAAAATATCATAGAAATTGGGTTCTTATATTCTCACCTGTATGGCTCTATCATTAGGTTAATATTGGAACTATTAAGTAGAGATATAAATCCTAGTGATTTAAATTTGATGGGGTTTTTTTTTTTCTTCCTGTTTTCCAAAAACAGTAGAAAAATAAAATATATGAATTTGAGAAACAAAATATATGCCAAAATTTGTGTGTACTTGGAGTGTCCACAATTATTTTGAGAAAAAGTGATGTAATTGTTATTTATTCTCAGAAGTTAACTTGAGTGGGATTAAAAATATTTATTAAGATAAGCCGAATATGCCTTTTTTTTTTTTAAATCGTTTTCTATCTATCTTTGAGAAAAAAGTTGGAGTTTCTAGATCTTATTAGACATTCGATTCTGTGCATCTATAATAATTTCCATTCTAATATACATTGGGATAAATTGTTAACATAATTGCTTATTCAGAAAAAAAATAATTAAATAAGATTTATTGTGACAATTACATCTCAAAATAAATTAACTTTGAAAGGAGTTTATATGATTAAAAAATTGATAAAAGCTATTCGGTCAAAAATTATTTTAGACAAAAAACGGGATTCAAATAAAAAAAATAAAATCATCTTGATCTTAAAAATTGACATTGACATCGACTAACATCTCTACAAATATTTTTTTTTCCCACGAGATTTTAAAGTCTACAAAAATGAGTTGACGTTAGGTTCAATGACGACAACACTTATGATTTGATTGATAAGCTTCCATAATCTTCTTAATGTCCCTTCTTTTCTTCTTTTTCTATTTTTGCCAAATTTAACAAAAAGACAACACTGTCAGCCACAATTAGTCATTGTAAACAAAGCAGGGCATTGCATATTTGTCATTATTTTGAGATCACCTTGTCCCGCAATTTATAAAAAGCTCCATCACACATTGGTGGTGGGGCGGGAAGCAAGGCAAGAAGAAGAAGAAACCTACAGGGAGAAAATTAAACAAGGTAATTTTGCTTATTACTTGATAGCCCCTCAAATTTCTCTCTTTTTGCTTTTTCTCCCTCTTTTGAAAGATTCTCTCTCCTCCACCTTAATTTTAGGAATCACCCGCGCTTTTCTCTGCGAGTCTCCTTCTTCGGGTTTTTATTTTTGTGGGTTTGGTTGATGATTTCCTGGTTTCGTTTTTGCGTTTTCCCTCTTTGAAAGGGCTCCAACCAAATCCAGAAAAACCCTAACCAAATTTCCATTAGCTTAAACGGAAAATCCCCATTCTCCTTTGAGCAATGCCGACTTTGGACTCGGTTCCGTCTAGAGTCTTAAAGCGGGGGATTTTTGGGGTGATGACCTCCCTCCGCAATTCTCACTTTGTCTCTGATTCTTATAAAGTTCAAAGGTACCCTTCACGACCGTTCTTTTCGTTATTTGTTTTGCGTTCAAAGTCAATTTTTTCGTCTACCGTTATCGCTTTCTCCCTATTTATTGATTTTTCTCTTTCGGGTTTTGTGCGCTTATGGGTTTTCCCGCGTGGTGCTTTTGGCTTGGTCGTTCTCTTTCGTGATTCTAATCGTGCTCTTAAGGTTTGTGCTTTCCGAAGTATTGTTTTCTTCTTAAGATTTTTTTGGGGTCATTGGTCGCGGCCATCGAATGGTGGGAACTGGGTCGGTTCCTAATAGTTTTACTTTTCTTTGTTCAACTATTGGTATTATTATTATTATTATTATTATTAATTTAGTCAATAGAAGAGATGGTTGGTGAGGAAAAATCCTGGTTTTGAATCATACGCGGTCATTTTTCTTGACAGAATAATTAGAAGGCGGCTTTGGTTGGGGAGCTTTTATCAGTATCAGGATTATATATATATATATATATATATCAAACTTGTTTTTAGCTGCTGAAAAATTGGATTCTTTTATTCGTTATTGTACAATCTGGTACTTTACATTTCTTATCTATTTTGGAATTTGAGTTTGTTAAAATTGGGTATTCATGATGCATTCGGAAATTGGAGAAGGAAGTGTTAGGACACCGAAGATGGATTTGGAAGCAGAAGGAGCTCTGGATTCGAAGATGAAGGGTGTCGGAAATGTTAGCAGTAAAGATAGGATTTTGAGAGCTGATAAAATTGATCTCAAAAGTTTGGATGCCCAGCTTGAAAAGCACTTAAGCAGGGTTTGGTCCAGGGACATTGAGTCCAAAAGGCCTAAAGAAGAGTGGGAGATTGATTTGGCCAAATTGAATTTACGATATGTTGCAGCTCACGGGGCCTATGGTACTGTTTACAGGGGCACCTATGATAGCCAAGATGTTGCAGGTAATTGTGCTTTATATCCCTTTATGTGCTATCAACTGTTCATTCCTTTTTCCGATTGGTTATCTTGGTTGCTGAAAGATTGAGTGGAGAGAAATTGGAATGTGTTACTCAACGTGTTTGGATACTAATAGGTTCCATATTCTCTCCTCCTTCGTTGTCATCAGTGACCTGAAATTGGAAGGTTCATTCTCAGTCTGGAGCTTAAAAGTGTAGCCTGTGCTTTCATGTCATCTTTTACTTTCTTTTGACTTTCGAGTAATGTTCAATCAAAGCCAATACAGTCTACTTGAGATACCAAAATATGATTATTTTAGACCTTAAGCGCATGGCAGCCCCAGGAATGATTGCTTTATGCAACCCAACTTCGGAAAAAAAATTTGGGTCTGATCAATGTCATTCATAATGTTTGCTGTTGACTTGAAGGCATATCTAGTATCTCCAATAATGAGTTTTTTGAGTCATAGATTTGTATTGAAAATTCAAAACATTCTTGATGTATCTCATGTAAAACAAGAAAGTTAAGCAACTGTGAAAGAAGTCATTGATTCAGAATATACTTTTTTCTTTCAGCCTGTGATAAGAGGAAGGAGGGTATAGTTGCTTGCTTAATAAAGTTGTGATGTGTATGTTCACTTACTTTATTGTCTAAAATACCAGCAGACAACCTGTGATTGTTTAGATCTATGCCATAAATATGCCTGTATTGCATGCGATGATGTTTTCGTGTATGGTTCATAACTAAGTCTAACTTCTCAAATTCTTTAATCTTAAGCAAATATTATTTAGGTGTGGAAGGGTGTTGGATAATTGCTTGTTCAGAAGATTGTTATTAGTTTTGTTTCCATTATTTTTTGAGTATATAACATGATAACAACTTGTGTTTTGGATTGGTTTTCTGTCACAGGTTTTAGTGAGTCCTGTGATGATTTGAATGACCTGTGGTATTTTGATTGGTTTTCTTTTCTGCAATTTGTTGAAGTTTGTTATTCATTATTTTCCAAATAAGATAATGCAGTTGAAATATGAGGTTAAATCTAACGGTTGCTTAAGTTAACTCTGTTCTTTGCCATTCCTTACTTCAAAGAAATCAGACTTAGTTATAAAGTTGAATATTTTTGTTTTTCAGAAAATTCTCACTGTTTTGTTATGTTGAATTTTATAGTGAAAGTGTTGGACTGGGGTGAGGATGGTGTTGCCACAGCTGCTGAAACTGCTGCTTTGCGGGCATCATTTCGGCAGGAGGTTGCTGTCTGGCACAAACTTGACCATCCAAATGTCACAAAAGTACAGACTCGTAATCTTCATCCTAATGTATTTAAAATTATGAACTAGTTCTTGTTACTGAACAGAGTTGATGCAAGAAGTGACTGCTGTGGGTAGTAATAGTATACTTCTTTATTCTGTAAAAGTAATGAAACTTTGGAAGTTTGCATTGTTATGTCTCTTTGGCATGCTTAATTTTCTGTTCTTGTTTACTTTGCAAGGGAGGGACTATGAATTAAAAGTTAGGTTCTAAACAGGATACGTTGTTTAGCACATGCCTTACAGTTTTGTAATTGTTTCTTTATCATTCTTGCAACAGTTTGTTGGAGCTTCAATGGGAACTTCAAATCTTAAGATTCCCACAAAGAACTCTTCAACTGATGGTCAAAATTCCCTTCCTTCTAGGGCATGTTGTGTTGTTGTTGAGTATATCCCCTGTGGGACACTCAAACAATTCTTGTTTAAAAATAGGCATAAGAAACTTGCTTACAAGGCTGTGATCCAGCTGGCTTTAGATCTCTCTAGGGGGTAAGTCCCATTCTCTTTTACCTCTGGAACTTTGGCTACAAAAACTGTCAATCATTTTTCTACTGAATTAAAATATTTTTTCCCCCTCATTTACAGTCTTAGCTATCTACATTCAAAGAAGATTGTACATCGTGATGTCAAAACGGAGAATATGTTGCTAGATGCCAGTGGAAACTTGAAAATAGCTGATTTTGGAGTTGCACGTGTTGAAGCACTAAATCCCAGTGACATGACTGGTGAAACTGGAACCCTTGGGTATATGGCACCAGAGGTACCAATTTTGTTTTAGGAAAAAGAAAATGCTTGTCTAGCTATCTTGTATATTTTCATGGGCTGGTCTGGAATAAAAAATTGGTATTTCTATGACTTGAAATGAAAGAAATGTTCTATTCTATAATGGCGCACAAGTAACTCACATTGCTCCTGATTGCTGCTTACATTTTTCTGTGAATGTGCTTCTGTCACTATTTGCATGCAGTTTGGAAGATAGGCAACTCCATCAGTTATGTTTAATATCGGGCGTTATATTATGTGTAGGTTCTGGAAGGTAAACCTTACAATAGAAGATGTGATGTCTACAGCTTCGGCATTTGCTTGTGGGAAATTTATTGTTGCGATATGCCTTATCCAGATCTTAGCTTTGCTGATGTGTCATCTGCAGTTGTCCGTCAGGTTAGTTCATATAATGAATTATTTCTGTGTGCGGACTCTGCACTCATCATTCCCTAATGAGTATTATAGCAATGTCACTGATATAATTGTCCCCGTCGTGTGACTCATGTTTCAAGTGGGCTTGCTCTCATCATTTAGTCAGATGTGTATAAATGCCATACTCAACACTTAGAACCATTATAGTGTAAAAGAAACTCTTCGAGCTGCACCATTTTTTCTGCGTGTTTTAGTACTTCTGATTTTAGAACGATTGTACTGTCACGTGATAGTAATGTTATTGAGCTTGCATTGTATCTCTATTCTTTAGAAGTTTGGTTCAGTGTTTGAATTATGATTAATTTTACCTACAATACTTGTTTGGTTTTGTACCATTAAAGTTACTTTATTTTCTTTCTCCCCTTTTTGTGCTTATGTTTTGCCTTCTTTCATGTGATGATTTTTTTTGGATGTTGATTTTTATAAGTACAAAATAGTCCTGAAATACTTTGCTTTTAGTGAGTTATCTATCTGCTTGTCTCTTAGGTGACATTAGATACATGGGTAATCTAATTTTCCATGTATTTGGAAACTTATATAAAAAAAATGAGTATGAGATAGATGAAAATATCAACATTTTTATTAGACACATACAACTCATTAAATTTTATTATTATTATAATTATTATATTTTTATACTAAAAAGTAATCAATTGCTTGGGAAATTAAAATTCCCATGTGCCAAACATTACTTCAATGATCAAGGGTATATTATCACATTAATGAATTTTATAGGTTTATAATGGATAAACTATAATTTGGAACTCCATTGTTGCTGAAGGGACACAATTAGATTGTCGGTACATTTATACCATTTGAGACTTCTGTTTAGTTTATAACGTAGGGATAGAATGAAGCTAATCAAGCTATCCTAATCATAGATTGGCATGTAAATTGGTTTGATTCTTAGGTTCATATTCAGTATCACCTTTTTGAGGGTTTTTTGTGATATCATCTTAAGCATCAAATTATCATATACTGCTCATCCAGCAACATTAAATGTATTGTTTATTCAAATGACTTTTTGGTGGAAATGATAATTTTTTAGGACAAGTCTTAGCTGAAGTTTCTTAAGTATTTGTTATCAGATTTTCTAATTAAAACATAACATGTAGACATTTTTCAGCTCAGCATCGCATTTTTTACTCTCTGCAAAAAGTTCTTTTGCATGCTATAATTCTAAACTTGATACCAAATGCCTGCCTTTCCAACGTCCTGTGGTAGCATCTTCTAAGTTGTGAAAGATACTGGAAATTTATATTGCTTGGGGTTGTTGTGCAGAATTTACGACCCGAAATCCCAAGATGTTGTCCAAGTTCTTTGGCTAATATCATGAGGAAGTGCTGGGATGGAAATCCAGACAAGCGTCCAGAAATGGATGAGGTGGTGAGTTTGTTGGAAGCCATAGATACAAGCAAAGGAGGAGGAATGATACCAGAAAATGCGACTCCGAAGTGTTTCTGTTTTGCTCCCACACGTGGTCCCTAGCTCTTCAATTCCTTGAAGCAAGAGTTATAATTACATAGGGAAGGCTAGACAGTTGCAGATGGTAAATCCTTTTTTATGGTTTGCCACAGCAGACCCCAACTCCCTTTCCTGGTTGGTGGAAGAGAGGGAAGATCATGAAAACAAAAGGAAATAATGTTTGACGCATTTTGTGTTTTGTTCTACTGAAAAGGGGAATTAGATATTGATTTAATTATCACTGTAAACTCATTTCATTAGTGAATGAAAAATGGTTATAATCTTTAAATCTATTTGTAAACACCATATTGGTGGCGCATTTATTAAAATTTTCAACTATAAAATAATTTTGATTCGCCTATCTGCTTCGTGTCTTTGTTGTGGTTTATCTAAGACATTTCTTTTTTTTATTTTTTTGATTGCATTATCTAAGACATTTCTTGATAGAATAATGAGTGTTCATTAGTTTAGTTTAGTTCCATTATTTGAGGATGTTCGTCGGTTTAGTGCAATAATATGTGAGAGAGAAAGAGGCTAAAAATATGTGTTAAAAAACTGAACAGAATCACAACACGTAGTAGCCCAAACTCTTATTTTGGGGGGTCGAGTTGTAGCCGAAATTGGAATTATTATTCGGTTTTAATCAGTTTTATTTTACTCAACCAAGAGGTTGGATTCTATCTTTCGTTAACATAAAATCCATAACTTAGTTATCTATTTTGTTATATCAATGGTTAGGGGAAAAAAATAATTCGTAAATTTTAGTAAGATTTTTTTTTTCAAACAACGTAAATTATTCAAAATTTTCATATATATATATATATATATATATAAAACTTAATTATAACCTCTTTTAATTAAAAAATACACATTTTTTAAATAAAAAATATATTACAATTAAACTTATTTGACTTGCTGTTAACATTTATTTTTTCATTATTTTCCTCAAGTTATTTATACTCTTGTTAACTTTTTTCACTAAAATATTATCATATGTATTACTTATATGGTTAGATTTTTATTTTTATGAGTGTATTAATGGAACATGGAAAAGATATATTGAAGGAAAAAAAGGTCAGTTCAGGAAAAACTTAACAAATTTGTTTTCAAATTTTTTTTGAAAGATATCAGAAAGAAAAATTGTTAAAAGAACTTATTTTGAAAATTATAACAAAAAATGATTACGATCATACACACTTCGATTATATTGAATCCATCATTAAGTTGATAAATCTTTTGGGAAAATAAGAAAACCTTGTCTTTGAAAAAATTAAAAGAATTTAATTTTTTTTTTGTAGAGGTTAAAAAGATTTTATTATAAGATATTTGCACTCAAATCATGAGATATATTGAGTGTTATTAGCTTGAAGGTGTTAGAGAAATGTTTAAATAAAACGTTTCACAAATTATTCTTATTGTTTATGATATTTTCAAAGTACATACTTTTCTTAACCACAATAATTGAAATATACTACCCTTTACTTTTTCCCTATAGTAAAGATGAATATAGAGATGACATTAGTCAACGTACTTCATTATTGCAAAGATGTAGCAAATATACAAATGTCACAATTAGAGAATTCCTAACTTTTCAACTTATGAGCAGAAACAACAAAGCCCCCATTTTATTGTATGCTTATTGTTTGTTGCAGCAATTTATGGTTGATGAATTTATGATGATTGAATCTCAAAGACTCAAGTACATAAGAAATGACTAAAAAAGATCTAATTGTTGACATTTACAAGGGATTATCATATGCTATCTTGAGAGGAGATTTACAAATAACTTCAACAGGAAAACATGTTATTTTACCTTTAAGTTTCACTAGAGAAATAACGTATATGATTCAGAGCTATTAAGATGCAACGATAATTTGCAGTTGGCTTGGATATCTTGACCTTTTTTTAACCTTCACTTGCAATCTAACTTGGTTTGAAATTATCTATTTTGTTGAAAAAAATGACCTTTGACCTGAAGACTATGCAGACCTTCTATGTCGAGTCTTTAAATTAAAACTATAGCAACTCATAAAGGTCATCAAAGAAAAGAAATAATTTGGAATAGTAAAAGTAAGTTAATCTACAAAATTTATGGTGATCTTTGTTATCATTCACCACATACAACTATTATGTTTTACTCATTTTTCTTTTTTAATCTTTGGTTCTCACTGTTTGATATTTTTAAAGTATAACAATCTCTTACTTGTCCCTTTTTACTTTCTTCCTTCCCATAGAGGTGTGAACTATTGAAATATGAAAAAGAGGATTACCACATGCACATATATTACTCTTCTTGGCAAATGAAGATAAATTTCCATCTTCCTTAGATTATTGTGAATTTGTTGTGGATCAAAGATTGGAGATCCATTGGTGTTTCTGGTAAGAACCATATGGGATAGAGATTAGAGTAAGATCCAATTCTACTACATCTAGGTAATTATCGCATCTGGCTTAGATTGCAATTTATTCCCTTCACATTATATTTTTGATATTTTGCAAAGTAATTGAATTTAGGCTTTTTGGACTGTTTATTCTTCCTCATCTAAGTTTTGTACTTTGATGATTCTTTTGCCAGGCGAATCTAGATGTAGAAGATTCATTAAGTCAGAAAGTGTCATATTGATAGCTTCTTGCTAATCAGGAGTAGCTTGATAATCACATGGCAAAGATTTACAAAATAATCTTTTGCCATCTTACCTTGAATTCTACATCGCCATTTAGTAGTCTAGCTTTATGGCTTAAATTTAAAAAACTTTTTTTGTTGCAAAATTGTCAAAAGTAAATTGAATTGAACGAAGTGAATATGGTAGTGGTTTTCGTGATTAATAAACTCCAAATTTGATAAAGTTAAAAGAATCTTTATCTAATTCTTTCTCCTCAGTTTTGGAAATATAGAAAGTTGTAAATATAGAAAGTATAATATTTCATAAACTTGTCATTTTTTATGATAGAGTAAATCATAGTTTTAATAAAACAATGAAAATTTTTGAGTTGTTCCTAGGCTTGATTTTGAAAAATAATTTTACCAACAATACCTCATTCAATATTTGATATATTCCAATGATTGCGGTTAAAAAAAATATGTAATTTGGGAATATCATAAACAATAAGAATAATTTGTGAAATGTTTTGTTTAAATCTTTCACTGAAACCTTCAAGTTACTCATATTCAACATGTCTTATGACTTAAACACAGATATTTGATGGTAAAATCTTTTTAACTTTCTTAAAATGATAAAATTTTTTAATTTTTTTGAAGATAGGTTTTCCTGTTCTTCCAAAAAAAATATTATCAAATCAATGGTTAATTCAATATATTCAAAGTTTGTATAATCTTAATCATTTTTTGTAATATTTTTCAAAATAAGTTTTTTAACAGTTCTTTTTGATATTGTTAAAATTTTTTTGAAGTTAGGTTCATTAGGTTTTTCCTGAATTGATTTTTCTTTCCTTCAATGTGGCTTTTTCATGTTCTATTAATATGCTCATAAATTTGAAAGGATAAACTGGGATTATAGAAATATGAGAATGGTTCATCTTTAGAATTCTGAGAAGGTATTAGCTATACAAAATGGATAAGAGAGAAGAAGGTTTAGGATTCAATCTCTGACTTATATGCTTAACACAGAATGATATTAGTCATTCCATGTCCATATATAGCAAATTGGTGAAGCCACAACACAACACCCAAAATTAGAAGCATTATACTATATGCAGTTGAAAGAGATATGAGCTTCGTGATCCTAGTTTTCTTATTACTGTAAACTACTTGATTGAAAATGCTTTTTTACGTAGAAAAATTGTTTTAATTGTATAGCATTCTAGTTCCTTTCTTGGTTGGAAATTTTACAGTTGTACAGTTCTTTGACAGATCTTTGAGACACACTTTGTCACCATTCACCATGTAGCTTGTTACTTCATCTCTTTGTTCTTTCAGGCACTTATTTTGGAAAACAATAATCACGTTTGGTCTAGCATATACTTAAAAATTTACTCATCAATCTCTCAGCTGGAACTATTGGTTTGTTTTACTAATGAAGTTATCTATCCTTCATAATAATTGGTTTGTTTTACAAGTGAACACAACTACACTCTCCACTTAAATGATGATTTTTATTTCTTATTGAAGTGTTTAGACAATTGTGTAGTTTATGCAATGTGCATGCACTTTTTGTAAGGTTATGGTGATCTTGTTGGGGAATTGCAAAAGACAACACATTTGGGGATTTTGTATCATTTAGTTCTTTAAAACATGAGAAGAGTTAAGAAGGACAACAATATTTATATATAAGTGGGAAAATATTATTATTGATCTAATGGAGTAATTGCCTTTCACATGATAGTAAATGTTTCTTTAGTATTTTAAGCTAGTATCCTTCATTCTAGGGTTACATGATAGTAAGCTTAAAGTTCCATACCATTTAATTTAAACTTGCAACATATTGTTCGATTGTTGGCTTGTTGCACCTTCCTAGAGAGCTAGTTGTCTTCCTTCATCGTGTGGGTCTTCATGCTATTGGAGATGTGTAGATCTTTTTTTTCCTATTCCGCCTTTCCTTTCTACACTTCGTACTCATGCTAATTGAAATGCATAAGTGCAAAATCTATTCCTTGATTTCGATAATGAATTAGTTTATACTGTCGTCATTTACAGAGCTTTACTTTAATGCAGCTTTATTGCAAACCAGTGTAATTGGCGTATGGAAGGGAAATCAGTTGGATATAATTGATGGGATTTTATAAGAGTAGTGGCAATCAGCTTTTGCTTTTGGATCACAGTAACAACATTAAACTTATTGCACACTTGTTTTTTTTTTCCCCCTTGTAATGAGGAAAAAGTTTAGAGCTTGCATCTACTTCTTTTTTTTTTTGATTGGCCAGTTTTGTTGGCTTAAATAGTGTTGATGAGTTCTTGTTTTAGGACATTTGAGTTCGTCCATGTTAAGGACATTCTATAATGCTATGGAAATTTTCTTCACTTGCAGTTGACCGTGGTTTCGGTTTTGGCTTTGGAGTTTTGGAGAAGGCAAAGCAAGTTTTAATTAAGTAGATTATGAAATATTGTGTAAAATTTAGGATGGATTGATTCTTGTCGTTTAGTAATGTAATGAACACTGAATTTGTTATGAATTAGTTTGTATATATATGGAAAAATATTTTCATTAATGACATTAATGATATGATTGAATCTGCGCTACATAAATATTTTTATTTTTTTCCTCCTATTGCTAATTCAAATAATATTTTCAATTGAAAATGAAAATTGAATGTTTTAATAATTTTCTACTGTTGTTTTCTTGAATTTTTTTTTGTAATTAAAATATTAAAAATGAATATTTTATTTTTTCTATTATTGGTAATTCAAATAACACTATTTTTAATTAAAAAATAATATTATAATATTTTCTATTATAGTTTAAATTAAATTATTTGAATTAAAAAATAAAAATAAAAAATTTAATTCTCTTATGAAGAGTAGTTAAAATTATTTTTTAAAAATTATAAAAAATTATAATATTTTTTTAATGGGTTACTTTCTTTTATATTCTTGTATTACCAATATTAAGAATGGAATGACATTTTTACTTCTTTTTATATTACACCAAATATAATTATAAATTATAAAATTATATTCCATTTCCATTTTCATGTATCAATCAAAGCATAATAGAGTTGGCTTTAGAAAAAAAAAATCCATAATTATTCATTTTTAATAGGTTATCTTCTTATTCTACTTGCATTAGAAAAATCGAACTGTCACTTAATTGCACATGACAAGCACGTGATCATGTACTATATTCCAATTCTGACTTGAGCACCTAATTTCAAACATCTAGTTTAATCCAAAGCCCCACACACTTGCATTCAAATTCTAATTAGTGATTCAAGTTCAAAACAAAATGCTTTATGCAGATTGTTTGCATTTCAGCTTGAGCAGCACTAATTGCTGTTTAGTGAAATCTAGCCGTCCACCCCATCTAATGACCAATGTGTAGCCATGCCACTTAACTTCCTTTTTTTTTTTTGGGAAAAATGGTGCTTCATTTGGACTATCCATTTAGCAAAATAATCTTGATTGTTTGTCATATTTCCAAATAAACATTCTGTCTCACACTTCTTCCTTATCAAACCTGATATGTAATGTCATAACATATTCATTTAAGTCATTCTCAAGTCACTTAACTTCTAATGCAACAAGATTACAATCATAGCAAAACTTTTAGTAGCAATTTATAGGCTCTCCATATGCCAACTAAGCCTATAAGGATCAAAATTTGAATTTCTGTCACTTTCTTATTAAAACTTCTATATACATATTTGCTTTGACCCATATGATCATGATATGAGACCCAATTGCATAACGGAGTTATATAGCTAAATTTGACAACCTTTGACATAATAAGTTTTAAATTTTAAAAACTCATAACTTTAGTTACATAATTCTAATTTATATAAATTAGATGTTAATAGAAAGCTTATGAGCTGAACTTTATAATGTAAAAATTTTAAATAAAAATGAATCTATTTAATCTTTGAAAAGACACAAAAATTGAGGGCTATGCAGATTAAACAGTAATTGCATAATTTAGCATTTCTAAATCATATTTAAAAATTTATCAAATATTTTATAGAGTTCAGAAAAACACTATCTTTACCTTATTGGAAAGCTCTATAAGTCCTCTAAATGTTTATCAAATTTTTATCCTAAATTAGATCATTTGGATTGTCAAGGGTACAGATGCAATTTATGACTCATTGGGCTAAATTTTGGTTCTAAAGTAGTTCATTTGAACCATAATATGCAATCTCTTTCCTTGAGCAAATTTTAATCTATTTATACTTCATTTCTAGAAGGGTTATTACAAGAAATATGGCTAGCATAAAAAATTTACCATCTCACTTGCCATTAACCACATGGAGCCTTACATTACTCATACAGCAAATCATGTTCTAAAAGCTCATATATGCATCAAAGTAGCATCATTTCATGGTCTTATACATATACATAGCTTTTCATCACAATTCATTATCATATACTACATTTTTACTACTAATTGTTTCAATACCTACATCACAATTACATACACATCAAAAGCTCCCTGTTAAATGTTTTAATGCCTTAAGTCTTCTTTGGTTCTTTTGTCTTTGCTTGTAGCACCTGTCATAGTTAATAGAAGATAATAGGGGTGAGATTCTTTGGAGAATCTCAATAGCAATTCTCATTCCACATCAATGAACACAATGAATGTAGATGAGAAAATGTAAGCATGTATGCTATATGTATCAAGTAATTGAAACATGAAATTGGCATGAAACTTCAATTTTCATTAACTATGATGTAAAAGCAAACTAGCTAAACACAGTTAGACTCAACTCTAGGCTAAAAAAGAGCTATTGCCCTCAATTCCCTGCTATAGAAAGTTAGGAGCCAAATGTAACATCATACATGTATAAAACTCATGATAAAAACCAATTCAAAACATAACTCATGAAATTATCACACAACCAAATATACAAATATCTCAACTTATACATACACTCAATTGCATGCAAGATAGAAAGAGATAGCTACCTTTTGGAGACTAGGAACGTTGATGCGCCACTAACCTATACATTCCTTTTTTTTTCTTTGGTCTTTTGCCTTGTTTTTCTCGAGTTCATACACGCCCAAAGTGGAATTGCACTAGCTCGACCTAAAATACATCAATTTAGATGTAAGGTAACCCATTGGAACTTGGTCTAACTTATCTCATTACTATATAAACTCGTTAGAACTTATAAGGTAGTTTAAATTACTTCAAGTGCCTTAAAAGGGAAGTCTCATAATTCAACCTTTAGGTCTTTTATGAGCCCTAAATTTTTTCTTTTTATGAGCCCTCAAAATCTCTCTTGGTATGAGCCATATAACCTTAATGAAACTCATTAAGGCCATCAAATGTAAGTTAAGACATGGCTAACACTAAGTTACTTCATTAGGTCCTTTATGAGCCCTAAATTTTTATTTTTTAAAATAGGACTCTTAAATTCATTTCAATTGTTCCTTTAGTGTTCATTGCTTACATTTAGACATTTTAAAACCTTAGACTCCATAAAACACTTCCTTAGGAGCCTTGTTTACCTCTAGGCCAAGACACGCTTATCATATTGCTTCCATGGAGTTTTTGCCATTTTCATGCACCGGGGCCTCATTTTGGCCTCTTAGATAGCTCATTAGGCTCACATAAAGCTCATTATGGCCTTAAACAATGCCACACTCATGTATGACCATCCAATTGACTTAGGGTTTTCTATGCCTATAGAAAATCAACTTGCACATTTAATCCCCATAATTCAAACCAATGCTTTCTCTAGCTTTTATAATTCTCTAGAAGACCTTTAATTTACTTAGAAGTCAAAAATAATTTCATCTAAAGCCATTTCCATGGGGGTTGACAAAAGGTGTACATAAGGCACTATATGAAGTTTTTCTTAATTCCTTTGGCTTCTTCTTTTCAATTCAATCTCTAGGTGACTCCTACATGTCTTAAACTATCAAATGCATGCAGGAAAACAAAGAGAGAGGATGTTTCTCTATTTAGTTGAATTACACGATGGCTTAGAGCTTCCATATGCTAGCTTGAAAGATAATAATTTATCTCAAACTGAAGCTCTTATAATGTTGAATCTTTTGTTGTATTTGGTTACTCTGAATCTCCTATTTTCCTTAAGAGGTTAACCACCAACTTCACTCTTTCAAGAAAGGAAAATCACAATTAGAAAGGGTTTGAAGAGGAGAAGAAGATTTCTAACTAGCATGTAGTAAACATATGCTCCATTTCTTATCTATTTGCTTTGGTTTCCTATTTCTTTCCTCCCTTCCTTCTCCTGCCATCCATGGTTGAAATGAAGCTCAAGTAAGTTGGTTTGGAAAAGGTAGGCAGATGGCATGACACTTAAAAAGAGAAAGGAAAGATATTTTAAAGCTTTATCAAAATTCCTATTTATGTCATATTGTTTAATTTTCTCCATTTGTGCTCTTTTTTTTATTTGTTTTGAAATTTGTCTTTGCCATAATAAAATGTAGGCTCTCTACTTTATTAAAAACATCTACTTTGAAAATTTTAAGATTTAAAATAATCTAAAAAAGCTTGGTCAAAGTTACAGCTAACAAAGCTTTAAACTGTATATTGTCAAGGATTTAACTATTCTACCTCATTTGGTTAATTTACTAATCTTATTATATCATATTATGAAGAGGGATGTGAGTATCTCATATTAAATCTCATAATATTCAAATCTTTAATTTTTTTAATCTTTTTATTTGACTAGCCTCTTTTCCTCTTGTTTTGTAGTTTTCGCCCTTTTAACTTTTTTTCTTTTATCTTATTTGAACCTCTAGTCTCTCATTATCATGATCATTAACTTTTCTATTAATTTTTAAGAATTTAGAAATATTGGGTATATCAGTAATATTGTTGCATTCTTTCTCGTAAGCTTTGTAGGAGCTAATTTTGTCTTCTTAATGCGTTTTGATCAAAGATGTGAGATAGAGCTTTTAAAGCAAATTTGCATGCACAATGGTAGATTCAAATGGTAAATCAAATTGTAAATGGCATTTGAAGCTAGGCATAGTGGATATCGAAAAAAGCAAAGTGAAGGTGGTTCATTTTTAAAGAAAAAATTTAGGTTTAGATGGAGATCTGATTAAGTAAAAGACATTACCTCTCATATTGTCTATTGAGGTTAAATGTTTTGAATTTAATGGGTCTTACATCCAGATAGAGATCTAATTAAAAGTTTTCAAATGGCAAAGGTTGAAAGAGAATTTAATAACCTGCTAAACTATATTTGATATTATTTATTGTTTTTGAATGGTCTTACTACTGATTTATATATGATATTGTTTATTAAGGTTAGAAGAGAATATGATAGCTTACTGATATTGCTGATTGTTGATGGTTAAAAATCAAAATTATGTGAAGCAAAATAAAAAATGATGAGTTTATAATTAATTTGCATAACAATGTTAGGGATAAGACACAATTATTGTTGATTGTTGATGGTCAAAATTATGTAAAGCAAAATGATATCAAAATAAACAAATTTGTTATTCTCTTCTATTAAGAAAAAATATTACAACTAGCAAGAATGCCCTTATTTTGTGAAGTAACTTATATATATGTATATATGAATTCTTCTATTCTATGAAACAAAAATCTACTGGCAGAAATAAATATATCTGGCAAGAGCAACAAAAATCTATTGGTAGAAATGAAGATATTTGGCAAGAGCAACACTGTTAAAGTTGGCAACTTGATGATACTATCAATGTCCATTCTGTTGCCTCATTTTGTTGCTTGATTCTACTATATCATTATGCTGATATGGTCTACTCTGTGAATCAATATGTGCATAGAGAAATTAAGACCTTAAGGAAATGAATAAGAATATGCAATGAACAAGAACAAGAACAAGCAATGAACAAGAACAAGACATTTCAATGCGTGGGAATGAGGTAGATGAACAAGAACAAGATGAGCTAATGAATATGATGTACTTGAATTGAATGAAATGTCATAAGGAATTGTACTAGTTTGTAATGTAATAAACAATATCATTATGGAAAGTCAAACTCAATGTTTTCAATAAAATATATTCCTTTATTGCCTATATTAAAATGGTTGTGATTACATAATTATTATATGCCATTTGAAATATCTCGACTAAACTCCAATATATCAGACGATGATATGGGGTAATCAAAAGGTGTGTATATTACAAAACAATACTAATAATAACATAAGCATTAATTACTTGACAATATTATATAAGTATTAAAAAAGTAATTGCTTTTGCCATCAATAGTCTAGTAAAAGTAAATTCACTTTTATCTATGAGGGGCATGCTAATGGCACGGGAGGTGCTTATAGAATTAGATGTGCTAAGCATAATACTCCAAATTGAATTTAGTTGTCCTAAAACACAAAGATAATATTAATATTTCTTTAACATTGATATTTTTGCAACATTAATATCGTAGATTGTTGCATTTGTGAATCTATGATATTAGAAGTTATTTTTCTTCTCTTACGTTGACGCTCAAGACAACCCTTTTGGTCATCTCTTCATCCTTCTACTATCTCTCCTTTTAGATCCCTTTGCTTGTGCAACATAACTTGTTAGTGATGCTATGGAAGCATTACTATCACTATTTGAAATCTATTGCCTCGAATAGAACTCCATAACTTGCTTACTTAGATCAAACATAGCCTAAGTAATCAATAAGAATGCTTTTAGACAATCAGATATTTCGATTGCTAATTTTATTAGCATGGGATAAAGTTGTTTATACTATTGTGTGCTTTCTAATTAATATTTGCTTTGACTTCCTCTAATATCATATATCACATTGCTTTTAGCTTCTTTTGTCTAGCTCTTTAGTATATATTATTTAGGAAGTTGTTTTATGTCCATTACATCATATACCTTCAATGCATGGTAGCATAGTATACCAAAGTTCTCAAACTTTCGATAGCTGCATGAAATTAACTTTTTGCTAGGATGAAACGAAACTCTCTATTCTTCCTTTTTGTTAACTAGACTAATATCATATTTAAACAAGTCTTGACATTCATTTAGGTACTCTATGTAGGCAGCTATGAATAAATCATACTCTTCTTGAAATATGTCAAAGATTGGTATGGTATAAGTTTGAGCAAGTTGTCGCAATAATGGCGAATTACCCAATTTCAATCTTAGTATTTTCTGTTTAAACTCAAATTCACATTTCAACTCATTATATCACTTGTCATCTACAACTTGCTCTAAATGTTTGAAGAATTGAGTGATATCTAAATCCAATTTTGTACAACTTTTAATATCAATATTCAAGCTTTTATTGAGTTGTGTGGTTTGCATGCCAAGTGTAAAAGATTTCTTCATGAAACTAGCTACCTATTTTTCCTTTATCTTGTAAGTTGCCTTTAACCATGTACTCTCATGTACATTATATTGAGATAACAAGTTGCTCCATACCACCTTAAATTGCACTTCGTCATCATAATCAAACATGCACTTTCTAAAAATAGTCAAGAATCATGATCCATCCTTTATCACATTCCCTATATGCTTGCTGCTATTTTGCATTAAATGCCATGTGCATAATCCATGTAAAGTCTCTAGCCACACCTCATGTATTTCTTTCACCATGGCTTGATCTTGATCCATAAAAATTGTTAGGGGCCTCTTTTGCTTATGAGCCTTTAAGAAAGTCTCTAAAAGATGTTTAAATGGCTCTGCAGTTTCATCAAATAATAATGTCACTCTAAATATCACCACTCCTTAATAATAATTAAATCTAGAAAAGATGGCAAGCAATTTATGATCATGGTTAATAGAATATGTTGTGTCAAATCAGACAACATTGCCAAAGTATGCATAGTAATTAACATTCTTGTATCAACCCAAATGACATTTGTTATCTATTCTTTCACATCCATCGATAGGCATGATAAAATAATGGATTTTCAGATAACTATAGTTGAAAATGTTGCAATAGACATCTAATTCCCTGTACATTATACTTCTTTATCTTTTGCATTGAATATAGTTGTTTACATCAAATTTAGTATAGCCAAGATTAGTGTAGCCTCTGACACACCAACTTATCCACTCAAAAGATGTTTTCTGTTGAAACCTAGCATTCTCTACTAAATTAATCTCATGGGCTCTTACTTTAGTTATTTTGCACTATGAAGCTAACATGTGAATTGTTGCTACAAAATGAAGTGGATGATTATGTTCCTTAATAAAGTCAATAACTTTATATTTTCCATCCACATGTGTGACTCATATTCTAGCTTTATAATTAGTTCTAGTCTTTTATCAAGGAGTTTTTATCATGAACTCTTTTTTGTCTTTAATCCTTACACATTCTTTGTAACAAATATATCTATATGACGTTATCAAGCCATCTTTCCTACTCTTGTTGAAATTATGTTTCCTAGCTCTAAAGCCAATTCTCCCACCGTAATTAACCTAAAACTTCCATACTTCCTCCACACTGAACAATTTGGTACTTGAAAAAAATTAACCAACTTGTGAACAAAGCATACTACTAAAAAGTGTAAATAAAGTTTGATTAACATGATACACAAAAAATTCTTTCCAAAAAATTAAAGTGACAAAAAGTATACTACTAGAAAGTGTGAATAAAAAAGGCTTACTTTTGGAAAGTGTAAATTAAAAAAAAAAAGCATACTATTGGGCCAAAACAAAACTTTTTTGTTTCATATACTTTTTTCTTTCAAAAAAATTGTTTCATTGGTCAAACTAGGTGTCTTTACTTAAATAAGGTGTTTTTTATTATAAAATATTGTGTATATTGTATTTTATAAGATATTTAAAACTTCCAAATCAATCTCCATACAAAATAAAATGGTACTAAAAAAATTAAGTTGTGAAAAAGGCATATTACTAGAAAGTATATATAAAAAAGTCTTACTTCTAGACAAAATTTAAACTTCTTTGTTCCATATACTTTACTCTTTTAAGTGTCTTTACTTAAATCGAGTGTCTCTCATTATGAAATATTGTGTATATTATAATTAATAAAATATTTAAAGCTTCCAATTATTTAATAAATAGTCCACTGTAGTTTATTTTTCTCTACTTAAACCAAGTGTCTCTAATTGGATTCAAGATAATCTTATGGTAGGAATTAACTTTCCACTTAGTTGCTAACAAAACAGTTTAAACACATCAAGATGAATAAAGATATATCCAACATGTAAAGTATTTTCAAAAATTACAATCTCAGGTATATCTCATTACACAATATGAAAACTAAGCTTCTCTAAATTGGAAATTGATAAACATATATTTCTATCTGTTTTATTCTCCTAAACATAGGCATTTTAATAATAAAATATGGTTTTAAGACTTTAATTAGATAAGATTTTGTTTTAGAAGACATTTCTATATTTTAGGAATTTATTTGCAAAATTGTGGAATTTTCATGCATAAATCTTTTTAAATGAATTTTGTGAATATTTCTATTTCATTCTTTCCATTATTTTTGTGCAGATTTTCAATGCAAAATTGAGCTTGAATGGAAATTGATTTAAAGAAAAGATGAAGGCTTCATGTGTACAGTTTGGAGGAAATAAGAGTGGAATAGTGTGGAGATTGGTAAAGGGCAGCTAGCGTGGAAGCAACGTGGAGAAGAAGTGCAGAATATGTGGAGGAAAGAATTAAAGCTACGGGTTCATTAAGTTTGAAATGGAAAGCTAAGATGAAGCCATGTTGTAAAATAAAGAGAAGTGACACGTAAATGAAAAGCTGCATATGCATGAAAGGAGCTGAGTTGGAAGATGAACAAACGCTGCTGAATAGAGAAAAAACCACTCCATGTGGCTACTTAAAGAGAAGATGGAATGGAGATTTTTGTGATGAAACAAGACACACATTCACGTGGCTGAAACAGAGTGGAAGCTCTCTAAGTCCAAGGAAGCAACATGTGGTACGAAGAGAAGCAGAAACAAAGGAGAAGGAAGCTCAACGTGGTTATAGAACATGCAGAAGCTACGTCTAAACAACAGCAGAATGAAAGGAAGCAGATAACCACCTGTTAAAGAAGAAAAGCCACGCAGCAACATGAAGCAAGAGCTGGCAGCAAAGGAACATGTGTTTGATGAGGAAGAGACTACGGTTTGAAACAAACAAAGAAGGCTGAGAAGACGCTAGCTGGAGAAGGAGGAAGCTGCTGAATATTGATTGGATTTTTGGACTTCAGAGGAGGAGCAGAGACGCAGAAAACCTGGTCAGAAGGGACAAAATACTGTGCTTCATTCATTCATTATTGAACCTTCAAACCTCATGCAGAAACAACAAGGAGGAGGAATCACGTGGAAACCATGCTAAAATTTACGTGAAGAAGCTGCAGAAATAGTAGAAGGGACATGTGGAATATAATAAAATAAAAGGAAGTGGGGTCTACCTTATATATACATGAAGAGATTCCACGTGAAGCTGACATGAAGATGCATTAGGAGAACACGTGAATTGATAAATGAAGCACATAAAGACGTCTGAAGGCGGAAGGCAGAGAGGATGCACGTTAAGATAATATTCGATTCGCAAAAACGCCCTGGAGTCCATTCCATTCACGCAACTTCATTCACGCCTCCAGATTTTCAAAAACCCTCGCATATTTATTCACACTCCCTTCCATCACACCCCATCATTCATTTGGCGGCATTCCATCCATTCATTCACCACTCCATCTCACGTCCACCCATTCATCCATCACCTCCATTCCATCTTCCATCCATCCACCATTCAATGAAGCTCTAATCCATCTTGAGGCTAGCAAGGAAGAAGACCTTGGTGCAAGCTTGAATCCATGGAGAAGAACTTAGAATTTTGGCTAAGGATTTCTTTATTTTCCTACACTTTTTCTCTTTCATATATCATCTTGGTTAAGTTGTATTTGATGGGGAATTTGTGTAATTGTAATTAGTGGCTGGTTAGACACTAATTAGGGAACCTTTTATTGATTAATTGATCTGATTGGACATTGATTTTTTTATTATCTAATTTCCCATGTGTGCTTCGAAGGTGTTCGATAAAATACATGAGTGAGATTATGTGCTTGAATGTTTAATTTGAGGATTCCTTAATGTTTAGTTAGTTAATTAAACATTTAGGATAATGATTCAGAGGCTAATTAATTAGTTAATTAATCAAATTGATTGTTCATTGATCCTAAAACAAGAGTTAGCGATTTGATGCGGAGTTGAGGTTTTAATTCAATATTAGATTGTTAATTTCTTGATTCTTGCGTGATAACTCAAGATACAATTGCTGTGAACATAATTAGGGATTCTTAGGCCAGAATCAATTACAATTAAAATAGGATAAGGATAGTGGATACCAAGGGACAATTCCAAAGCTAGTCACAAGACCATCATCCACCCATAATTCATCTAATTAGATAGAATTTAGGAACTTTATTTTAATTTCATTTTACTTAGTTTAATTAAATCAAAAATCCCCCTTAGTTTATGAATTTTTAGAGTCTTTTAATATTTGAAAAACTCAATTAAGCATTGAACTCCAATTCCAAGGGAGATGACCTAGGTTGTGCCACTAACTGCATATTTTATCAACCTAGTTTTATTTTGAGGGTTGTGTGACGGACCTCTCAGAAATCACAATCTTCATAAGTTACAACAGCCATCCTTTATTAACAACAAAATTTATAGCTATAAGTTTCTCCAAACTTCCCCTTATTCCTTCTTTTTATGAAACCTTTTCTATTCTCCAAATGCTACATTTTACCTATCAATAAATAAGACAAATCAATATATAAATTCTTCAACAATGGTTGAGTAGAACATTCAAGTGACCAGTTAATCACTTCATACCTTTTAAATTGCAGAGATAGCATTAAAAGGTTCAAAATGTAGAGAATGTTCAAAACATTCAAATGGTTCAACCTTGACAACGCTTAAGCTTCTTGGAACAACGACGTGCTTGTGGAAACAAAACACAAACTACTAGACCAAAGACAATGGTTAAAGCAAGCTTCCTTTAAAATCACTCTTTTTGCCTTAATGGTGCAATGATATCACAAATAGGTTGGGTGAGGAAGAAGTATGAAATAGAGTGTTTATTTGGAAAAATGATGGATGGATGAGATTATTTCACTGAATGTATAGCTAAAAAGAAAAAAGAAATTGGGTGAAATGGCTATGCGTTGGTCATTGGATGGAGTGGTTGACCAAATTTCATTGAACAGCAGCTGGCGCTACTCGGGTTGAAATGCAAACAATTTGCATGCAATGCAAAGCTTTTCATTTTCTCTTGTAAGCTACCTTTTGTTAATTCTACCACCTTCTACCCTCGCACTATCATCGCTCACTCAATTCATCTCATAGGTCAGCTTAGATACTAATTTTTATTTTGGTTAAGCTGATTGAAATTTCACTGGTGTAAATACTCTTCTTATATATTTTTTTCTTTTACATTACACGTTCAATTTATGGGTTAAACATGATTTGAGATTAAAATGCAATTGAAACTAGAGTGCATTTAATTTATTTTCATGTTTCATTGAGGTCCAAGGTTTGCAATACAAATTATGTTTATTAGAAATGAAGAGATCATATTGGAAGAATGCATATTCAACTAATTATGTGATAGTCATAGTCAACATCTGGCCTTTGATTACATCAAAACTTTTACTCGGCTACATAAATTGCATTTTTGTTATTCCCAGCGAACCTCAAGTTATTTATTTTTTTGACTTTCTTGATAAGCCCATTTCATAATACAAATTTAGCGCATTTGTGACCTTTCTTACATGTTTTATTTGCTATTAATTGTCAATATGTTGTTAGTACAAATGGGTGTCTTTAGACTCTAATAATATTTAAATCTTAGTTTTCAATTTGCTAGAATTATAAATATATAAAATTTGATACCTTAATGTTGTTGGGTGCGTGGTAGGTGCAAATTAGGTCACATGCATTCACCTATGATTATGTCTAGGGTACTACAGGTTCACCTTTTGCAATATGTGATGATTGTGTAGCTCCACTTATTGATGCTCTTTTCCATAGGTAAAATGACACGTTCTTACATATGGTCGGCTATAAATTTCACATAGTTACTTTTTTCTCAATAATATTTACAAACTTCATTTTGTTTTCAGCAGCTTGCATTTTGATAATGTTAATGAAATAATCATTGATTTTTTGTCCTCTTTATGTAAGATGGGATCTTGGAAAACATTTATAATGGGCATCAATTATATGGGGAAGCTATGAAAGAGAGTTGAAGCAATGAAAGACTCCACATAATTTTTTATAAAAATATAATTTATTGAGGTAAAGCATACTATTATTAGAGCCCATTTGGTTCACCTTAAGGTGAACGTAATACATTTACATAATTTATATAATATTTATTATACTCTTATATTTATTATTTTATTCATCAAATTACTATTTTAATTATCAAATTATTATTTTAAAAATAGAGATATAAAAGTTATTTTTATATTATTTATCTACTTTTTTACATTTTCTTCTCTTTTATATCATTTAACCAAATGGGCTCTTAGTTCATGAGTTTTCTTTGTAATTGAGTTTAGATATGTAAAACTTGATATGCAAGAAGTGACAAATATTCAAGGAAGAGGTTTTTGATTTACTAGATCCAAACTCATCTACAAGAGAAGTGACATCTATTGACAAGGTTGCTCTGCCTACCAGAGTTTCAACACAAATCAAAGAAATAGTGAATGGAGGAATAACACTTGTTGGTGTGATTGAGGTTGAAGTTAAGACAAAAGAAGAAATGACATCATATCTTTCATGTGGTTCATTGTCATATGCCACTGGGATTACAAATATAAAGAGTCAATTGAGGTAAAATGCTATCAAACAATCTGCCACATTCTCTACTTTTTGATCATTTTTATGGTTTTAATTTATGAAAATGTCTTAATTATGTACCTCTAAATCTTTCTTATTGCAAAATCACTTTATACTTTGTTTATTGAAAAAATCGTGCTTTGTCTAATCGCTCACATGCTATATTCACAAGCACAATAGAGTGAAAGAATGGTGATGATATCTTATATTCAAAGCTTTATTTAGTGGACCTTGCTAGTTCTGAATGTGTAAAAGGAACTTTTCTTTAAATGGATGAAATTAATATTTGTAAATTTGAATAAATTAATACCTTGCATTTGTGTTTATTATTTTAATTTTCAACGATGGGTTTCTCTTATTTAAGCTTTCATATCATCAAGGGCTTATTGGTTCTCGGAAATATGATAAGTGCCTTAGGGGATGAAACTAAGCCAAAAGTAAGAGGCTGTGTGCCCTATCATGATAGCAAATTAACATGCCTATTGCAGGTATGCATATGTTTATTTAATCAAAACATTTAGCATAATTACTTTCAAACTTTCTACATTGCTTACCATATGGGTCCTTCTTCCCACAAAGTGAAAATATGCAAGAAAATAATGGAAGAAAACAAATCTTAATGCTAGGAAATATATGTGTTTTCATAAGATTGAATCAACCATACATGATTTGTTTTCTTAATGCAAGAAAACATATATGTTTTCATAAGAGAATTGGAGCTATTCTTATTAGAAAATAGATATATTTTCATAAAAGAATTAGATTTTTCTTTTTTAATGCTAGAAAAACATAAGAGAATTGAATCTATTTTTTTAATGCTAGAAATATATATGTTTTTATAAGAGAATTAGATTTGTTTTCTTTTTTAATGCTAGAAAATATATTTGATTTTCTTATAAAAGTATATATGTTTTCTAGTATTATGAAAACAGATTTGATTCTCTTATGAAAACAAATTTGTTTTCTAGTGTTAAGAAAACAAATCTGATATCTGATACTCTTTGAAAACATATATGTTTTCTAGCTTTAAGAAAAGAGATTCAATTCTCTTGTCTTAACCAAAACAACATGCCTATTGCAAGTATGCATATGTTTGTTTAATCAGTAGATTTAGAATAATTACTTTCAAACTCTCTGCATTACTTACCATGAGTCCCTCTTCCTACAAAGTGAAAATATGTAAGAAAATAATGGAAGGACATTTAAACAAATTTATCTATGAATGATTTCACATGATATTACAATGACTTTTTATGTTATTCAATAGGAAAGTTTCTTGCAATCCCTATCCTAAAACTCATTTGCACTAGTCAGTATTATAGAAAATTGTGAAAGAAAACATTTATGCCATGGATTATCAATATATCATGACATTTGATTGAATTTTAAATATCTAAGATTCTTTTGGAGGGAACAACAAAATATTGATGATATGTATGTATGCCATGCATAAGGGTGGTGCTTTTTTAAAAAAATTATTTTTTATTTCTTTATCTTCACATGTACCTTTTAATTTGTTGTGAACATTCCAACATGTGTTAGTCTTGCTGCCTAATAGTGACATTGTCAAGTTTATAATCAAAAGTCTACATTTAGTATACTTCTATCACATGTATCTTAAGAATGTTGTTACATTTTTATTAAATTTAGCTGCAAATACTGTTTAAGCTATATTTCATAAATGAGCCTTTAGGTTAGCAATTTAAGAATTTTCACCTGATGAAGTATTTCTAATATATCCTTATTAATTTATTAAATTTAGTTTTTAGATGAGTCCAAGTTTGTCAGTCTAAGAACTCTCACTTAATAGATTATTTCTCCTATTTTTATTTATTTAATAATGCACTTGTAAATTGTGTTAGTATCAAACATACACTAGAGACCTCACTCTAAAGAGTATATCTTCTCTAAAAAAGTTTCTCTTTAGCCATTACAAGCTTATTTCTAGTTGTTTTTTTGGCAATTACAGGCCTATTTCCATGACAAAGGTCATTATAGCATATTTTGAAAAATATACTTAATATATTTGATCAGTCTTTTCCATTGAATCTTTTATTTGTGTACATTATGCATAAAGCATTCTTGTATTTCTCATATATGAAAAATGAGAAATTAGAGCAACTTATTAACATTTGTAAGAACAAAATGTTTCGCATAAAGTATTATGTTTGATGCACACTAATTAAAGGATTAATTTCTTGTTTTAATTTTGGTTTTCTAAATTTCTACCTAAAGTCCTCAATGAGTGATGTTCATTAAACATCATTTGGGAGTATGTTTATTAAATGTAGGATCCATGAGAAATTATTTCTTTTTTACATCTATCTAAAAGGTCTCTTAAGTGTCTATTATGTGTTTGAATAGTACCAAAGCTTGTCCAAACATACTCAAACCATATACTATCACGTAGAGCATAATTTTTGTGATTTTTAAAAACAAATATTACCCAAAACACCATTCCAATGCTCCTTCACATGCCTCCCAAAGGTTTTATTTTTAAAAAAATTGCTAGAAAATTAAAAAGGAAAACCAACACACCAAGGGTAGTGCATGTGCTCCATGCGCTGCCCTAGAGGGCTATTCTAGCAATAAGCTTGTGCTATTGTTTTTTTTTTCTCTTCCTCTTTTCATTGGTGCAAATTTCAAGCTAAAAAACTATGGAGTTAAGTCAACATGTGCCTGAGAGAGAGAGAGAGAGAGAGAGAGAGAGAGAGAGAGAGAGAGAGAGTGAGTGAGTGAGTGAATATCACTGTTCATGTTTAACCTTACCAAAAAATTTCAAAGATGGATTTTCAAGGGGTTAACTTTGTGTAGCCATATCTCACTCATTTATTATCCTAATTTAACAAGGTTTATATTATTAAAAGGCCTTGCAAGAAGATCCTTCCAATGGTGTATGGCTTGCAGAGAGTCATGGCCTTAGGAAGAAATTACAAGCCTTGAAAGTAGGTTAGTTGATTACAATTTCTAGAAAAGACAAGCTTAGACCCCTAAATTTAAATTGTCATATCTTAAATTTAATCCAAATTGGATGAAATTAGAGGCATTGGAAATCTTATTCAATAGGCTTTCCAACCATGTATGGTTTGTATTAGATCATTGTCTGTGATGAAAACACTAAATCTCAAAACTTTGCATTTTCATAACTAATTTTTTGAACTTTTAAATTCAAATCTCTCTCTAATGGCTTACATGATTTGTTCCCAATTCCTTCCACATAACTACTATTATATAGGCTACCTATGGTATGAATTATGTGGCCTAATTATGTCTCTATCAAAATTTGTCATTTGAGAGTTCTTAGGTTCAATTATGTAATTCTCTAATTTTAAATGCATATTTCACAAGTATGATCACAAAGAACATATGCACAACATACGACGAAAAAGATTTGAGCCAACTTGACTTTGATACTAATGAAGGGAATAATAGATTGCATTCTTAGTTAGATGTGGATAGTTCTTTAGATGCAACGAAATTAGATCTTATTCTAATCCCTACCCCATGTAGTTTTTATTAGAGATATTAACGGATTTCCAATTTTTGTTCCACAACAGATTCACAATAGTCTGAGGAGGATAAAGGTTTTCTCATTTCTATGTTTTCTTTTCTAAGTTTACTTTTCTTTTTCAAAGAGAAAAGTAGTATGGAAGAGAGGAAGATGCAAACAGAGAATCCACACCAACACACACTTGCGTAATTAGTTTTATGATCTAACATATTCCTACTAATAAAATGACTACTCCTTCCTTTTATTAATAATAATAATAATAATTTCATTTATTAACTAACCCAATTTAAAATTTAAAACTCAAATTCAAATAATAATAATAATTTAATAAATAAATAAATAAATAATAAATCTATCATTAATTAGTTAATTAATTAAATTTCTTCTCATAAAAATATATGTTAGATAATTGGTTGGGTTAACCCATCAAAACCGTACTATTTTTCAACATAATGGAACCTTGACACTTATAAACAAAGTATTATAAAAAAATTTACAATAGCAAATAAATTTATATTGAACAACTACATGACATTGAGAAGCAAATATGTTGCATAAATAATAAAATATATTTTCCTTCTTTCAAAATACAATGTGGAGAAAAGGATGACTTGTTAGTCTAAGTAGAAATTTTAACCATTTAAGAAATCATGTACAAAATGGTGAGTCATATACTTAGTAAAAATTAGTCAAATCCTTTGCACTACTTTGGTATAATGAGTCATGCCAGTCATTTATCAAAGTCATGTTACATAAGATAAATTGATAGCTTTTTGAAATAGTGTTATTCTTGTCTTATTAAGAGTTAAGTGTGCATAAATACTAGTTTTCGATTGATGTAAGGATGTAGGTGTTCATAATAGCCTAGTAGAATTTTCCGATGTAAAATATTACTTTGTTATCCTTTTTCTTGCACTTTCTTCTTGTAATATATCTACGCAATTGCTGATAATGGTGGTGCCAGCAAATACTAATTAGTAAAGAATATGCTCAACAGTCATAAATGAATTGTATTCTTAAATAGTAACATCATTCCAACAAAATTATGCAATAATATATATATATATATATTAATTTTAAACATTCCACACTCACAATCTGTTACGAATCAGTTTGTTAGCCCAATGGATATTTAGTCTAGCCCAATGTAATCAGTCCAATAACAGAGATGGTATAGGTATAATGTTTTTGTATTCATATGGTTCTGATCCTTGCCAAGTGTCAAGTTCTTAATGGATTTATTGTACCTATATTTTTTTTATTTAAGAATTTTAATGGAAAGCCTTGAGGGGAAAGCTAAGCATTCTTGAAGCATCTCTTAGATTTGATTTGGTATCAGAGCTCTTGAGCTAACGCCATTGATTCATAAACCATCTTTGCTTTCAAAAACAGCTTAGCAAACAAGGCGGTTACTGAAGCTTCATCTTTGGTATCACTCTGCCTGAACAAAAGCTCGCCAGTGATGACAATCATAAGCCAAAACATGCTTCGTCAAGTTGGATAGGGGAAATTATTTGTTGTGGCAATCATTGGTGCTTCCCATTGTCACAGGTCACAAGCTTGATGGGCATCTCCTAGGCTCAAAACCATGTCCAGTTAAGTTCCTCTCAAAAGGCTCAAAGATAAAAAGAAACCCAGATTTTGATGAATGGATGGTTATATAATATTATGACCATGGACATCGTATCATAGCTCCTCCAGTGTACAACATCTCACAAATTGTGGAAAGCTGTGAAGGATCTTGTAGAAGCTCATTCTCGCTCCAAAGTGATGCTATACAAGGGAGAACTTCAAAGAACATAGAAAGGATTACTCAAAATGGAAGAATATTTGAACAAGATGAAATCCATAGTTGATAATCTAGCCCTAGTCGAAAGTCTAGTATCCCTATATGATTTGATCTCCTAAACTCTCATCGGGTTACATGCAAAATATAATGTAGTGGTAGTTTAACTGGCTGAAAGGGAAAATCTATCTTGGGTTGATCTTCAAGCATCTTTACTAACATTTGAAAGTTTTCTGGAGCAATTAAATAACTTCAAATCTCCAAGCATTGGTTAACTCATGGAAAACACAGCATGGCTAAAAAATGACTTTCATTCGTTAAATCAAGAATCAACCTAAGGACACACTAGAGGCCAATAAGGAACTTGTGGAGGAAGGATTCAAGGTAGAGGTAGCTGAAATAATAACAGACTTGTTTGTCAAGTGTGTGGCAAACTAGGTCATATTTTAGCTCAATATTATTATCAGTATGATCACTCCTACATGGGAGGACCTTTAGAATCAACTAGGAATAAAACTAGTCAGTCAGCTTTTGTTACTTTACCCAATATTGTATAAGATCCCAGTAGATATGTCAATAGGGGAGCTAACAGTCATGATGGTGCCAAATTAGAGAATCCTCCTACTCACACTAGTAAGTACAACTTGATAATTAGAAATGGTTAATCTCTTCCTACTAAAGCCACTGGATCTACTGTATTACCCTATACCCAACTTAATACTGATCTCAAAATGGACAATGTCTTATATGTTCCAACAATTACCAAAAATCATATAAGTGTATCAAAATTAACCTCTAACAATGATGTTATAATTGAATTCAACTCACAAAAATGCATTGTGAAGGATAAGGTGATAGGTACAATACTACTATAGGGAAGGACTTTATTAACCTGACATACTTGGAGGCATACCACCACATCACTACTATCTATTTAGTTCATCTATCAATGACGTTATCTCAGAAGCCCCTCATCCAAATAATGTCTATGATCTTCTCATTGTGTCTAATCCTATTGTTTTACTTTCCACCAAATAAGTATGGCACAGGAGACTAGGTCATCCTTCTAACCATGTCTTGTCTCAAACACTACACAAGTGTAATGTCAAGTTGAATGGCAATGAAGTTTTCAATTTCTATGAAGCATGCCAATTTGGTAAATCATACAATCTTCCATTCAAAAATTCTAATTCAAAGGTAGAAAATATCCTCAATCTTGTGCACACTGACCTCTAAAGCCCACTCTAATCATTTCAACAACTAGATACAAATACTATATACACTTCATAAATGATCATAGTAGGTACACCTAGATTTATCCCTTTAAATACAAAGGTGATGCATTGCAGGCTTTCAAATATTTCAAAAACCTTATTAAAAACTAATTTGAAAGGAAAATAAAAATCTTGCAGAGTGATTGGGAAGGTGGGTTTATAAGTTTTACTAAGCTGACTCAAAGTGTAGGCATCCTTTTTAGACACCTTGTCATCATACCTCAGCACAAAATGGTAGGGCTAGAAGAAAGCATTGACATATTGTTGAACTTGGTATCACCCTCTCAGCTCAAGCCAAAATGCCATTACACTACTTGTGGAATACTTTCAGACATCTGTTCACCTCATTAACCTCATACTTACAGCCACTTTGCAAGGAAACTCACATTTCAACTTATTATTAAAAAAGAACCCTGATTATGCAAGCCTAAAAACTTTGGGTTATGCTTGTTACCCATGTCTTAAGCCTTATAAACAACACAAAATGCAATTCCACACCACTAAATGTGTCTTTCTAGATTGTAGCAATGCACATAAAGGGTACAAGTGCTTAAACTCAAGTAGCAAGTTATACATCTCAAGACATGTAACCTTTAATGAAATTGAATTCCCATTTGAATCTAGCTTCCTAAACACCTCTCTAAACCTTTATGCAGATTGAATTAGCTTTATTTTTCCCTCTAACTTTTTAATATATAGATGTTCAGTCACCTCAAGAATTCAGAACACAAAGTCCTTCTGAAGCCTTACCTACACCATAGCCTACATCTTACACTAGTATGTCACTTAATTCTCTTCATTATTCTCCAAGTTCCACTGATTCACCAATGTCTTGAGACATGGTAATTTCCAAGTTCATATCAAGGGTTGAACCAAATGAATGAGGTAAAAGGATTGACAAGAAACACACCATTTATCAAGGCACAAAACTAAATTAGTAGGTATATACTCATCCCATGGTCACAAGAAGCAAAATGGGAATTCACAAGCCTAAATATCCTTTCATTGGCATTACACAAATGGAATAAAAAGGTAAACTAGAACCAAATATTGTATTCAAAGCCTTGGCATCACTGACATGGAGGAGTGCAACGCTTGATGAGTATAATGCCCTTCTAAGAAACAACACTTGGACTTTGGTTCCTCTTAATAATCAACAAAATGTAGTTGACTGCAAATGGGTAGTTAAAAACAAATACAATTTTGATGGAACCATACAAAGGCACAAGGTGAAGTTGGTAGCCAACTAGTTCCAACAAGACCTTATAGTGGATTTTGGGAAAACTTACAGTCTAGTGGTGAGTTTATAATCCAGTGGTGAGAGCCTCTTAGAGCCTCAACAATAAGAGCCTCAATAATAAGAGTTTACAATCTAATGACCTTCAATTGGGAGATCAGACAACTTGACATCAACAATGCATTCTTAAATGGTTACCTTTAAAAGATAGCGTACATGACATAACCAAAAGGCTCTATGGACCCTAACAAACCTCATCACGTATGTAAGCTCAGCAAAGCACTCTATGGCCTCAAGTAGACTCCTAGAGCATGGTTTGAAAGGTTGCAAACAACCCTAAATAGTTGGGACTTTCAAAAATATCAAAGGAGACAATACACTTTTCATACTTAGAATGAAGCAGCAGATCATCATTACCTTTATCTACATTGATGACAAACTGGTAACTAGTGATAATTCATTTAGACTACAAGAGTTTGTTCAAAAGCTGAATAACATATTTGTTTTGAAAGACCTTAGGCCCTTATATTATTTTCTTGGTCTCAAAGTATTTTGGGACAACATTGGTTTATAATTATGCTAGAGCAAGTATATTGTTGACCTACTTAAAAAATGTGATATGCAAAATGCTACTCCATGCCTTACTCTAATGGTTGTAAGGAAGACATTGTCTCTAAAAGAGGGTGAATTGATGTAGCACCCTAGCCTTTACCTTAGTGTTATTGGAGCCATACAATATCAGACAACCACAAGACCTGATATAGTCTTCTCAATCAACAAGTTAAGCCAGTTCTTGGTGGCACTTACTCAGGCTCATTGGTAGGCAGTAAAAAGGGTCCTTTGTTATCTGAAAGGGATTGCTCATTTTGGTATCCACATAAAAGCTTTGGTCAACTTAAATATCATTGGGTATTCCGATGCTAGCTGGGCAAGCTGTCCAAGTGACTAGAGATCCACAATGGATTTTTGTGTGTATCTTGGCAAGTCATTAGTGTATCTTGGCAAGTCATTAGTGTCATGGAGCTCAAAGAAATAGCACGTAGTGCTAAGGTCCAACATAGAGTTCGAATACAGAGCTTTGGCAAACCTTGCTAATAAAATTAGTTGGCTGGGTTTACTACTTGATAAGATCACCTTCTCATCTCAGCAAGTTCTTATGATCCGATGTGACAGTGTGAGTGCTAGTGCTACAGCTTTGGTTTCTAACCCTATGCAACACACCCAAACGAAGCACAATGAGATTGATGCTCATTTTATGTGAGACAAAGTCTTTGCAAACCAGCTCAGCATTTAATATGTGCCCTTTGCTAACCAAATAGCTGACTACATGACAAAGGCCTTGTCTCACTCTCGTTTCTGGCTTCTTTGGGACAAACTTAAGGTATTTGCTTCACCCTCTCGTTTGAGGAGGGATGTTACAGATTCGTCCATTAGCCCAATAGATATTCAGTCTAGCCCAATGTAATCAGTCTAATAGTAGGGATGGTATAAGTGTAATGTTTTTGTATTCATACAGTTCTAATCCTTGCCAAGTCCTTGATGGATCTTATGTAATTGTTTTTTTGATTCAAATATTTTAATAGAAGGCCTCAAGGGGCAAGCTGAGCATTCTTGAAGCATCTCTTAGATTCGATTCAATCAGAGATTACCTAATTTCCTATCTGTTGTCCTGCACACTTGCGTGCCAATATGGGGGACCTAACTTACATGCGCATTATTTTGTCACTTATTTCTTTGTCGGCTTTTACTTATTGGCCAAATTTAAAACAAGAATTAATTGATTAGCTGATAAATGATAACCCACATAATATTCAATTTGATCTTTATAATTTTAATAAATTGGATATGAGCAGATTTGATCCTTACCGTATTCTCATGCAGCCATCGCTGGTAGTTTGCACTCCATTACATTTTAAAACGTTTAATATAAGAGCTCTGTTCCATTTGGACTCTTCTGCTTTGAGGTCACACCCAAATACCTTCCCTTTTCCACCATTAAATAAATTCCGATTTAAAGTTGGTTTAAATTAATTAAAGTTGAATAAAAATATATATCTTGTGAACTTTCTTTTTTTAACAAAATTAATATAGAAATTTTAGCGATATGACAGTCAAATGTTGATAATAATATTATAGAAAAAGATTGGTACTTGTCCAGGTGTGCATGGTTTTAACTTTTAATCCACCAATAAGATGAAAATTTGTTGATGAAAAAGTTTGTGCTTGAGGATCACGTTAGACAAGATAGAACAATGGCGCACTACATTAAGTATAGGGATTTCTAGGAGTTTCCAGGAAACTTTAGTTGAGAAAGATTATTATGTTTTTGTTGCAAGTTTTTTAATATAACTCGATTAATCTAAAATATATTTTCCATCAAAAAAGAAAATAAAATATATTTTACAAGGAATACAAAAAATACACACACACACATATATATATATTTTAAATCTATAACATGCATGATGGATGTAATAATTAGTCATAATTCTGTAATTAGATTTATGACAACCACATTACTTAAAACAAGATATTTGATGGTTTTGTGTAAAGTTGTCACTTAATAATTCATCTTTATTTATATGACAATTTTTTCAAAAAACTTAACCTCAAGTAGTGAAAAAAAAGTTATTGAATCAATATTTATCAACTAATCAAATGAATTAGATTAACAGGTAAAAAGATAAAATATCTCTTTGGAAAAAACATGTATATAGGTAGTTTGTTATCAAATTTTTTAATTAAAATATGATAAAAATATAATTTTTTAATAATAATATAATAAGTGTATGATTTTTACAAACAAATATATAATTTTTTAATTAAACTATATACTTGTCATTTATATTATTATTAAAAAATTATATACTTATTATACTTTAATCGAAGAACCTAATAACAAAAATATAAAAAAATCACACTTAATTTTAATCCAATCTCTCTTTTGTAAATTAAGTTTAACTCTTCTAAGAAATACTTTAGAATATCTTAAATGCATCGTATTAATGTAAGAAAGTGTACTATTGAAATCATTCGTTAAAAAAAAAAGCCCAAATAAAATTTAAGAATATTTTTACCAGAATAATGAACAAAAAATTATTGGTTAATTATTTCCATGGACACAAACCAGAGTCTAGTTTCTCTGCTGTTATGCCTATGTTGCTCCACATGGTGTTTTGATATGTCGGGATCTTGGCTTTGGAGGTCAAGATTTTGGTGTTCTTTTTTCTTTTTTTAATAATAAAAAAAAGAATTATGAGAGGAACAACTCCAAACAGCAGAGAAGAAAAAAGTAGAGAACCTGTTGGCCACAAACGAAGGCTTAAATCATAACTGTAATTTTAAAGATAATGGTGCCACCGCTAGAGGCAAATCAAACCATCGTTCTCTTCTCTCCATACTCAGGTATCCACCTTATCCCTAGAGGCAACGTCCTTTTAGCTTATAGTATAATGGAAAACAAAGTGTACTATGGACTATTTTACAGTAAGCTTCAACCACTTTAGTAGGAAATATTTTCAAAAGCAAAGCTAAATATGCTCGTCTTCATCCCCAAGACTTGATATGGACGTTGTCCAACCAGATGCATGTCCCCGCAAAAAGGCATCATGAGTTGGACACTAATCAGATCTAGACAAGATCAATAATGGAAGCAAAATGACAAATTCAGCAATTTCAAAGTTGCAAGCAATGTTAAAAATAAATTTTACTTAAATATATAATATTTAATATATTAACAAAATTTATTCACGATTGATTTATTTGAGCCAATTATACTAACTTTTAAATTTGATTAAATTATATCTAATTAATAGTTTTTTAAAATTATTCTTGATTCTTTTTAAATTTATTTTCTTTAATAAAATTAGCATTCTATATAATATACATTTATTTAAAAAATAAAATATTTGATTATCTTTGTTGTCATGTTAAATATAAAATTATAGTTTTATATTAAATTTAACTAAACGGTCGATTTAATTGTCTTCACTATAATAATAAAAATAAAATTATTCTTATGACACAAAAAGTCAACTTTTTTAATAAAAAATAAATTAAATGAGAGGTTTATGTATATGTGTATGTATAATATAATATATAAATCATATTTAATTTTTAAAATTAAGAATATTAAATATAATTCAACTAAATCTTAAAAAAATTAGCATAATTTAGTTTATTTTAATGCAAATTTTATCTGAAAAATTTTCAATTACAAAACTTGAATTTCCATCACTCAACTCTCAACAATTTGTAACCCTCATTATGTCTAGTGGAGCAAAAATGCTCTTTGATGTACTAGTGGGAGGTGAGACCAATATTTTGAATTTTTAAATATAATTGAACAACCTGCATAATTATGGGAATTTTTTAAAGTTGATCAACTAGTTTTTTATAAATTAAATTAAAAAATGTGGTCATGTATATATGTCTTGTAACTTTTTAGTGAATTTCACTCTCTACACAATTATGCATGAATTTTTTTATTAAATTAATTTATCTAATATTAGTAAATTAAGCTTGAAGACAATTGTCTTCAACCTTAATTATAAAAGGTTTTAAGAGGACGAAAATTTTTAGAAGTGTCATGTGGCAACTGGTGCGAGAAAAGTAATCATGAGATGATTTTTAGAAGATTATCTCGACCTTTATCGTGATTGCCTTTTCTTCTTCGTTTCTTTTTTTAAATTTATCTAATTCATGTATTTTTATAAAAAATATTTTTAAAACAAAAACCTCAAAAAAAGAGTAAAATTTCATACAGTGCTGTTAAAAAAATATGGTATACAAAAGTATAATTAAAAAATTAATTTTTCTTTTATTACCTTAATTTTTTTCTTAGCTATTTATTTTTTTGAAGTAGAAAACACTTTTTTCCCATATTTATACAAAGATATATGGCTATGCGTGACACTTTCAGCTAATTTTGTTTATAAGAATATACATATATATATTGTGTATTTTTTTATAGTAAGTTTTAAATTAAACTTATGAGCCACACTATAAAGTTATAAGATAAGATAATTGAGCGGAGATTAAAACAAGAGGCTCAACTTACAGAGAATCATTTTAGTTTTATATTAAGAATATTGATTATGAAAGCGATATATTTGTTACGAAAATTGATAGAAAGATATTGAAGAAATAAAAAAGACTTACACATAATATTCATTGATTTAGAGAAGGCATATGATATAGTGTCAAGAAAAGTTTTATAGAACACTTTGGAGAAAAAAAGAGCTCATATTATTTATATTTGAACAATTTATGATATATATAGTGGAGTTACAATTAGTATAAGAACAAGAGGTAAACTTATAGAAAATTTTTATAATAACCATTGGTCTGCATTAAGAGTCAGCCTTAAGCCTTTTTCTTTTTACTTTAGCCTTGGATGTATTCACTAGATATATATAAGAGCTGGTGTCACAATGTATGCTTTTTGCAGATAATATAGTCCTAATTAGAGAATTGAGAGTGAAAATAAATAAGAAGTTAGATATATGAAAATTAGTTTTGAAAACACATGGATTCCATTTAAATAAAAGTAAAACAAAGTATATGGAATGTAAATTTAGTGAGATGCACTAATTCTAACATAGAAGTAAAAATTGTAGAACATATCATACTACGAGTCATATAATTTAAGTATCTTAGGTTCATCAAATAACATAATAGGAAAATAAAAGGAGATGTAAAATATTGTAAAATATAAAATTCAAGTAAAGTAGATGAAATGGGGGAGAATGTTTCAAATATTATTTGTAACAGAAGAGTACTACTTAAACTTAAAGGCAAATTCTACCGCATAGTTATAAGACCTGTAATATTATATAGGACTAAATATTAGGCAATACAAAGCTAAGAAGAGAATAAACTTAATGTTATATAGAGATAAGGATATTGCGTTAGATGAATGGACACATCAGATAAGATAGGATTAGAAATAAATGTATTAGAGAAAAAATAAAAGTCGTACCTATTAAGGAAACGATTATAGAATTGCGCTTTAAATATATTGGACATGTGTAGAGAAGATCAATAGAAGTCTCAATAAGGAAATTGATTAAATGGAAAATAGTCTAATAGTTAAAGGTAAAAAGAGATTAATAAAAACTAAAGGAAAAATTATTAAAAAAGATTTAAAATTAAATGATATGTTTAAAAATATGATTTATAATAAGACGTTATGGCATTAATTGATCAATGTAGCTAACCATATATAGTAAGAAAAGACTTGTTGTTATTGTAAGCTTTAAATTTCACCTTTCATAAAGTATAGGAAAAGTTTGAGGAACCCTTTAGTTATATTAAAAAAGAATTTATATTCGATTTTTTATATTTTTCCTATAAGATTAATCAATCACAGTATAAAATATGTATAATTTTTTAATAATAATATGATAAGTGCATAGCTTTTATAAACACATGTATGATTTTCAAATTGAACTGTACACTTATCATGTTTTAATTAAAAAACTTAAAAGCAAAAATATAAGGAATTACACTAAGTTTTGTATTTTATATTAATATGTTAAGGATGAGCACATGTTTAGCCAACTCAAACTAGGCAAAGAGCTAGACTGGCCTTGCTAACCAGTCTAGTTTGATCATATAATAAAATATTAATAAAAGTATGGACCTAAATGAAAAGAAAAGTTTTTTAAAAGTTATTTTATAATTTTAATTAAAAATTTTTAAACACATTTTATAAATTATAAATAATCAAGGGTAAGGACCTCTATTAGATTACTTCTTAGATATGATTGTCACATTTAAATATAAAAAAAGATATAGAAGATATGCATTTTTGGAATTAAAAATAAAAAATTTTAAAATTGAGATAATAAACATGTATTATTTTTTACAAATAAGTGGGCTAAACTATCTTTTGGAGGTTCTATCATGTTCATTTCAAAAAATTACATTAAATAATAAAAAATCCTAATCAAACTATTAGGTTAAGAGTTATAACTTTTTAAAGTTTTATTATTTACACTTGTGTTTTCTTCTTATTGTCTCCTCAAGGCTCAATTTTTTAATTTTCATTGTGTATGAGCTTTCACAAAAATATATCAAAATGAATGATTATTTATTAAAAATAGTCAAATAGTTACAAAATATGAGCTTTTAAAATTTTAAAATACTTTAAAATTATTTTAAAAAAATTAGAAAGACCTAATCAAACCCAACTAGCAAGCCTAGCCTAATTTGATATAAGACTAGACTCAGGTCAAGTCTAGGATTTAAATTTTGTAGATTGATTATACTAAGGCGAGCAAAAACTCCGCTTGGCCAAACCTATGTACAAACCTAATACATGTTAGGTGACTTTTAATATATTTATATTCAGTATAATGATATTTAAAATATTTAGAGGTATAACAGCTTTGTTTGGTACTTATGAAAAGGTGGCAAAGAGACTGAAAGGGAGAAGGAAAAAATCAAAACAATGTTTAGTAAACTTGAAAAGATTTCTTGCCCAGATTGATCTCCTAGGACGCCAGTGTACTGTGCTTTCCATCAATTTATCAAAGCACCAAGTTGTGGCTCTATGAATACGAACCAACCTCTTAGCCTTCTACAGGTGTGACGTGCTAGGGCATTTGAACTCCCTAACCAGATCATTGGCATTATCATCCAAAACTACAAGATCGGTACCACTGGTAGATATTCATGGCATGGCAATGGATACATATATATATATATATATATATATAATAAAAAAGAAATCAAATGTTCCATAAGATGCCCTCCATAACAAACAAATATAGTTTTTCTAAAAGTCTTGAAAAATTTTATAATAATACTTCTAAACCTATTACTATTAGACAAACTATATTTCAAACAAACTATGTTCATTCATGTTCTAAAAGATGTCCTCTATAAACCCGATAGAAATTTCTTCCATAAATCTTATTACATTATTAGATTTGTAGACGATGTCATTCTTGTAAACCCAACAATCGAAGAATTTTATCTTCTATCTAAAAACTTTGTCAAATATCGTAGAAAAACATTATAAATTTTTATATATAAGATGTGAACAAATTAAAGTTACACCTTCAGAAAGAAAAGACTTACTGTATCTTCCCTCCTTTGCCTTAGAAGTACTAGGCATAACCAATTCACTTATTCTCTCTTAAAAATAATAGAAGCCAAGTTATATGCAAGATCCATTTATTTCAATTGTTGCCCTAATAAAATTATATGCTTAACTAATGAAAACATTTTGGGTCGATTTTTTGACTTGGCTAGAGAAGACCAAATCAATCAACATGATGAGCCCAGCTAAGTTTGCCCAAATTTTCTTTTTGGCTTGGCTCAACTAAAACTAGTTAGGTTAGTCAAGTTGTCAAATACAAAGGATATTCATAGGTTAAGTCAAATTAAATATTGGTCTAGTTTGATCCTTCTTTTTTTAAATAAAGATTACAAAATAATCTTAAAAAAAAGATAAATTTTATATAAATTTTTATAAAATTATATTTTATTTTTGAAAAAAATAAAATTCCCATCTAAGTATGTATAAAATAATTTTAAAAAAAATTAATAAAATTGAGCCAAGCCAATACTTTGTTTTGTTTTGATTTCTCTTTCCTTTTTATTATTTTAATCATAAAAATTTTTATTTATCTAAAAATTAATATAATATAATAAAGATAAATACAGTATATTTTTAAGTAAAGGATATTTTTGTAAAAAAAAATTAATTTTTCTATCCAATGTTATATAATATATCTCCAAACATATAATAGTATTATATTATACAATATATTATCTTATATAATATTCTATTAAATATTACATAATTTTAAAATTTTATTAAACCTTATTTTATATAGTATATCAAATGGATTCTTAGACAGAAAAATACTATTTACATAATTAACTTTTTATAATTTTCATAATTATTATAAATGTTCCTACTTATTCATTTAATCCCATTTATATCTTTGGTGATAAATTTAGTGAGAGTGAACGTTGAACTATTAAAGGACAATAAGCCGCTGTGTTTGTTTCTTCGGAAGTTTTGCCCCTTTTCACTAACAATTTTTTTTTAAAGAGAGAACAACAATGTATCTAGACATATTTTATTTTGTGGTACATTATTAGTATTTTTCTTTTTTCTTCTTTTTTTTAATATATTGCGTTCAAGCGAAATCCAAGTTAATCGTGTGTACTTCAATGACTTAACTTACAATTAATGATAACATAATCTCAAGAAAATTAAAAAAAAAAAAGATTCAAAATACCCATCTGATTGCATATCATATCATAGGTTCGCATTCACGGTTGACATTTTAGAATTGATGCATTGTTTTGTTATAAGTAATAATATTGACGTGAATTTTATTACATAGTTTATATTTGTTATCAAATTTTTTAATAAAAATAATATATATATATATATATATATATATATATATGTGTGTGTGTGTGTGTGTGTGTGTAATTTGAAAAAATAAAATAAATCATATAAATATCTCTTAAGTTATGTTGTAATTATACAAAATTTTATTTGATTTTTAAAATATATATACATTTTTTTGAGATAACTTTTTTAATATTTTAGTTTAATTTTAAATTTTTTGATCCAAATATTTTCTATTTAAAATTTTTAAATTTAAAGAATATTTATTTAGATTAATTAAGAGTATTTTAATAAAAAAATTTAAAATTAAAATAAAATGTATGATAATTTTTTTATTTTAAAAAATATTTATATATATGTTTAAAAAATAAAAAGTAAGTTTATATAATTTTAATAAAATTCAAAGAATGTCTTTGTAGTTTATTAAAAAAATTAATTATATAACATTAAATTATAAAAATTATATATATATATATATATATATATATATAGTTAAAATTTATATACTTATGTCATTATTAAACAACTGATTAAAAAAACATTAAAACTATATCCCATTTTTTGTCTTTTTAGTAATGGTGGGAATCAATGCCATGTTAGGGGCATCGTAGTAAATTCAGGAGTTTCCCCCCGTCTGGATGTATATGAAGAAAGAGGGCACATACTAGCTTTATGCGTAGTTTGGTTGGCATCTTTCTTTGTTGCTCGCAAAAAGAAAAGAAAAAAGCGTTGACATCTTCATCAACACTGCGAGAGATAGTAGCAGAGCCAAACACAGCTCAAATTCAAAAGCTTAGTCTCTTGCAAAGATGGGGCTAAAGGGGAAGGATATGTCGTCGTTTATGAGTGATTTCCTTCACAAGTGTGGCGGCTACGCCGTCATAGACGGCGGCTTCGCCACCGAGCTTGAACGCCACGGTGCCGACCTCAATGACCCTCTTTGGAGCGCCAAGTGCCTTCTCACTTCTCCACATCTCGTCAGAAGGGTACTTCCTTTTCTTCTTCTCCTTTTTTTTTTTTGTTGGGTTAAATTATACATTTCCTTCATATAATTTTACATATTTTTTTTTATCTAATTCTCATAATTTAATTTAATTCCTTCCCATAAACTTTCATCAATATTTCAACAAGTTTTACTGATATAATCAACAGTACATCACTTTAGTACCCTAATTATATATAAATTAAAATAAATCATCCAAATTATTTAGTATAAATTTAATTACATGTTATATAAAGTAATTTTATTTAATTGTTTATTTTTTATCTGGCACCAATCATGCATATTTATAATGCAAGATACAAAATAATTAATCATATTAACAAAATATAATGAAACAATAAGTTAATTATAAAGACTAAATTAAAAATATTTTAATTTATAAAGATTTAATGATAAATTTTTAACCTATAAGAATCAAATTAAAAATTAATTAAAACTATATGGATTAAATGATAATTTAACTTTTTTTGTTTAGGGAAAATTTAATATGAAATTAAATTGGTTATTCTTTTATACTTTTTATCTTTTTTTAGTTTATTATTTGTCTCTTTTTTTTCTAAAGATAAAAAGAATCCCCAAAATGCCACTGAGGGATTTGTTGCTAATTTCTTAAAAAAAAAAAATTTTGGTGAATAATACTTAGTAAGTTTCATTTCATCTGAATGAATGACATTAGATAGTGTAGATTAATTATACAAATTATAACAGAAATTTAATTTTTGTGATTATGTAAATATTTTTCGGAAAATATAATTACCTTTTTCTCCCACTCCTAGGTTTAATGCCTTAGTGCCTTTGCTGTTGAGACTCTTGCATGTGAGTTGTCGCAAACACTTTCCATTCTTAATTGTGACTGTCTAACTATTTCTTTTATGTTAATTCATTAAGTTCAAATTGAGCACTATGCTAAATAGGAGGCTCTCCCCTCTTACAACTTTTTTTTCCCTTTTTAAGAATAAATGATTCACAATAAAGAACATCTATTATTAATTAACTAGCAATGATAAAAATTGGGCAAATTTGTCAATTCTCAATGAAATATTTAGGTGTTATTTAGTACATAAAAAATTAAATTTTTTAATGGATCAAAAATCTATTTGTAACGTTTTTTAATATAAAAATTTTAAAATTTATGCGTTATATATATTAAGCTCAAATATTGATATAAATAAATTTTTCTTAAAATTAAAATAATTATATTCCAAATATTACTTTATAATGTAGTGATAATTCTGCCAGTTGCAATCGCGAGCGGATAAAAAAAATATATTTCTTTTTTTGTTGGCCAATAAATAAAAGAATATTTCAACAAAGAAGAAAAATGATATTCCTAGAAGAGAGAGAGAGAGAGAGGGGAAAAAATTGATCATAAAATAATCTCCAGCCATACACGTAGGAAGTTTATCTTGTCCACGCGTCAGTAGCTCATACACGTGGGGGACCAGGTACCTGCTTCCGGTGTCCTCTGGACGCACGTATGCTGTTCAATAAACAATAAAAGGAATATATTGCACTTCTATTAAATTTTATTAAAATTACATAATTTTTATTTTTAAAAAATATAAAGGTTTCTTAAAATAAAAAATTATTTTATATTTTAGTCTAATTTTAAATTTTTTAGCTAAAATATTTTTCATCAATCTAAATATATATATTTTTAAAAATAAAAAATTTTAAATGAAAATTATTTTGGTTAAAAATTTTAAAATTAAAATAAGTTTTTGTATTAAGAAAAATTTATATATTTTAAAAATTAAGAAAAATTTGTATAATTTATTCTAAAAAAAAGTCTTTTCATGTTGGAGATTTTACCAGAGAAAAGAAAAAAAAAAAAGACAATTGTGCTTAAGAATTTTTTTTATTTTTCAATTGAAGCGTTACAGAGTTTGTTTGATGACCAATTATTAATAACAATTGAATTATTTTATCTTTGTCTATTGACTTTACTTAAACGTGTAACAGGTTCACCTAGATTACCTTGATGCAGGAGCAAACATAATAATAACAGCATCCTATCAGGTATTTTCTTCCCCTTACAACTTAACTCAAGTTCAGGCTTAGTCCATTGGATTAGTCATTTCTTAGCTCATGAGTTAATATGGGCTTAGACTTAGGCCGGAGCTCATTGGGTTGGGCCCAAACCCACCTATGAACGGGTTTACTCATGAAATACGGGATATATATAGCACAAGCTAACGTATTGTTTTGGGTGTTGCTGGGGTTGGGATGCGTGCAGGCCACCATTCAGGGCTTTGAAGCGAAAGGCTTGTCAAGAGAAGAAGGTGAAAATCTCATTAGAAAATGTGTAGAACTTGCGCGTGAGGCTCGAGAAATTTATTATGACAGGTGCACAAAAGATTCTTCTGACTTCATGAGAGACGGAAGATCTTGGAGACGACCAATTTTAATTGCAGCTTCTGTAGGAAGCTATGGTGCTTATTTGGCTGATGGGTCTGAATATAGGTGAGTGAAATCAATAATCTGACACCAGTGATCAAAGTTTGATCAAACTAGAGGTATGATCACATTGTTAGGCCATTTCAATCCAAAAACTTAAGTTATTAATCGTCCTTAACATAGTATTAATGTTTCTATAATCGAGTGGTAAGAAATTCAATTCTTGCGCTTCCATTCTTTTAATTAATATTAAGATTCAACACAAGTCATATTCAGTTTGTACATTGTCTATCCTTCAAGTACGAATGACTTTTATATAAAAGAATGTGTTAGACATTATATTAAACCTATTAATGAACTTTCACTTATCATTTCAACTAAGAAAAAAAAATTGAACTATTAAGTGAAAGTTCATAAACAGTATTATCATAAACTCAAACTCATACTGCCAAATATTAGAAGTTCAGCTAGATTTTGCAAAGTTAAATTTAAGTGCGACTTAGTCATTTTCAATCATATTGGTAGCTATTAATATTTTAAATGGTACTATAGCTCCTGATAGTTAAGTTCAATATGCACTAGTACAAGGGACAAATAGCAGCAACATCTGCTAAATTTTGCGGCAATAGTCAGTTTGATACAAGTTTCAGAGGTGTTATATCAGTTCTGGAGCCTGGACGCCAATAAGCATTGATGCTGGAGAGATAGTTTCTAAATTCTAACAGAATAATAACCCTTGAGACATGGATATCTGGCCTTAAGTTGCAGTTCAGTGTGTCCAAGTTAAGGACTATTATTTATTAGTATGTTGCTTGTCTATCTTGACAGGGGGGACTATGGCGATGCAGTTACTGTTGAAACACTGAAAGAATTTCACAGGAGAAGGGTTAAGATTCTTGCTGATGCAGGTGCTGACTTAATTGCATTTGAGACAATACCAAACAAACTGGAAGCACAGGTATTTTCCTATTCCATAACTGTCAGGCTTTACCAGTTCTTTTCAAATTTTTGTCTAATCAAATTTTTGGAATCTGTAATATTCAATGTTCAATGTCGAGTATCGTTTACGATCTTTCTTCAACAATAAAATATTACAATTTTAATATGGTAGAGTGCTCCTGAATTATGGGTGACAAACATGGATTGTTGCGCGGTTACAGGCTAAGCCTACACAAGAATGATTGAGCAACCTTTGGTTATGCTTGAATTAAATGCAGGCGTATGTTGAGCTTCTTGAGGAAGAAGGCATAGATATTCCTGCATGGCTTTCATTTAGTTGCAGGGACGAAAGTAAGGTGGCTAGTGGTGATTCTATCTTAGAGTGTGCCTCCATTGCAGATTCTTCCAAGCAAGTGGTTGCAGTTGGAGTCAACTGTACTGCTCCTAGATTTATTCATGGACTGATTTCTTCTATTACAAAGGTGCATTTTTATACAAGACTCTGCTCTCTAGATTTTGTTCTTTTTTTTTTTGGTTGACCTAGATTTTGTTCATTTAAAATGAGTTAATTGGCTCTACTATTTTGGATAACATGTGAAAGACACAAACTTGATAATGACTTTAAAAGTAGTCATTAGCCCATAAGGAACAAAAATTATGGGACAAAAACGTGACATAGCAGAGATAGAGAGGCACTTTTTGACCCTGCCGCTCCCTTGACTCTCCATCCTTGTCCCTATAGTCTAGGCGAGTAAAAATCTAACCCCATCCTTGTGGGAAGAAATTTCTCTCATCTCTACCGGTGGGTTTGGTACGCAAAAAATTAGGAATAAAAATAAAAAATAAGAAATAATAATTTTGGAGATAAAAAATATCTATAATATCTCTATTTTTAATGATTAAAAAATGATTAATAGATAATATTAAATAATAATTAGAGAAGTAAAAATGAAATTTCACCAAACTTTTCATGTCCTTTTCCTTTTCCCCCGTGCAACCAAGCAAGCCGTAAGTCCATGTGGAACAATCCCAGGGATCCCAACAAATAAAGAAAATTGATATCTCTAAGCTTGTTTGGTATACAAAATATTTGGAATGAAAATGAAAATGGGAAGTAAAAATATGATTTTAAGAAGGAAAAATGATTTTTTTTATCCTTATTTTAAAAAATTTATAAAATGAAATAAATATTATTAAGTAATGATTACGTAAGTACAGTAGATATTATGCAAAAATTTTCCTTTTCTTGTCCTTTCCTTTCTAACTACCAAACAAGAAGCAAAACCTTTGTATTAGTTCACATATTTTGTAGTTAACAGATTTTATGAACACTTTTGGCACTGTGCTCCTAGCTTCCAGTGTTCATTTGTTGCTAATGATACTCCAAACATTCTTCTTGTCTTCAAAATAGACATCTTTGTGAACTATGAATGTTATAACAATGGCGATAAATCTCAAAACTGTTCTGCAAATTGTGTCAATACAGGTTACAAGTAAACCCGTACTAGTGTATCCCAACAGTGGCGAGACTTATGATGCTGAGCGCAAGCAGTGGATGGTGAGTTCTTGATTCTCTCTCTCTCTCTCTTGTAACATTACAAATCCTATATTTTCACCCAACTTCAATCAATTTTAATCTCTTTATTAAATTACACTTTCTCTCCATGTAAATCTATCTAAGGCTCATATATAATGTTGTCAGTCAATGATTAGTAAAATTGAAACTAAATTAGCAATAGACAAAAAATCTAGTTTGGTCCTTGAAGGAAGGTGCCACTAACAATTTTAATACTCTATTGAACCTTCTCATATCACTGTAGTACCTGAGAGTATGGTTTTGTATCACTATAGTGCTTTGGATACCACTGCCTTCTGTCTTGCCACTATGTGGTATGCTTTTGAACAATATAGAAAATTTTTTAAACAAGTTCAATGTTCTCAAAATGCTGAATCCATAATAAGGGCTAGCTTAATTGATAAGGTCGAACTATGTCGATCTTACAATGGCCGATCACCCTGTATTAGGGTTGGAACAATTTATCTAACTCAATTCTTTTTCCTCACCAAAATAATGATTAAAGTCATTTTGCAGAAAACTAGTGGGGTGGTAGATGAAGATTTTGTCTCCTGCATAGACAAGTGGCTTGAAGCTGGAGCATCCCTTTTTGGTGGTTGCTGCAGGACTACTCCTGATACTATCAGAGGCATAACAAAGGCACTTTCTGGAAAAGCTTCTCTAGATGATAAACCTCAAGTATCAAGAGAAAACACATAATTTTTAGTGTTCTTTTTTTTCTTCCCCTTTGTAATGGAGGAAACAGGAGTGATGATGTGCAGAAAATGGTGATCTTTCTGTCTTTCACTATCTTCGATTATGACATGCACCTACTTGGAGATTATATACGTACTGGACCAAGTGAGGTTTTGAGTACTAATAACACGGGTGCTTTTTATGTTCTATGTAGTGTTGGGATTGAAAGAAACCAGCACTTCTTAACATATTAAAATCAGTTGGAAAGGTTGGAGCATCAGAAAATCAGTTTGAAACACACATGGAATTACAAGTACAAACAACTTTACGATATCAAATTTGTACCTTAAATTTGGAGGGTTGTGTATCTTTAAGAAAGAAAAAATTATCAAGACACATTATTTTTACACTATTTGTATAAAACACCGTTTAAAAAGATGTTATTTTGCAATAAACTGACAAAGTCTATATTTTAAAAGACATAAGAGTAAGCCTCAGCTTTTTGTCACCTTCCATGGCATAAAGCACAAGAAAGCCTTTATAAAAAGAGCAAGCAGAACATCACTTCACTTTACTTTACCAATTCACCATTTCATTTTTTTTAGTGTGACTTACATCCTACTTTAATAAAGTACTTAAGTAAAAAGAATTATACTTTAATTAATAACTATAATTTTTTACATAATAATAATTGTTCAAATCAATATTTTTCCCTTGTAAAAAAAAATTATATATCATAAAAGACTCTACAAGTTGTTGTTCTTCCTCATCACTTCCGACTCACCTTTCATTCCAAAATCACAACACAGCTCATAAGAATCACTGGTTCTGGAAACTAGTCGTTAGGTGACGTGGTACTCTATTAGCGGGTCCAAACATAGTTGGGTTAGGATGCTTAAATGGAATACAAGTTATAATTGTTAGTTATTGTCATTCCTAATCCTTTTGTTACTTTAAAATCAAGAAGGATAAGGATAAAGTAACTTCTATTCATGTCTATCATACTATTTTTTGCGTGAAGTTATAAGGGATAAGAATGAATTAGTTGACACTTAAATAAGAATAAAATAAAATAAATTTTATCTTTTAACTGAAAGGTCAAATGATAAGAGATGAAGACGATATTCTTGTTAATGAAGATGAAATGTTTGCCACACAAGTGAGAATAAAAAAAAAAAAATTATTTAATTATCCATGTCAAGATGCAAATTGTAAAAATGAAGACGAAACACTTGATCAGGTAAAAACAAACAAAAAAAAAAAAGTTTGTTTTTCATCCCTTTCAATTTCCTCTTTGCTCTTCTGCCCTTTTACTTTTCTCCTCCTACCCCCAAAGCGTTAATGCAGGTTTCCTTGATGTTTGTCTACAGCAAAGTCAAGTACAGAATTTTAAATTCTCTGTACAAGTGTAACAGTTGTTACCCCAAATTTCTAGAGTCATACTCCTTGGTCAAGCAAATATTTGACTTCAAAATGGGATATACAAAGTGGCTGATCACGTATGTGGTAGCCAAATAGGTAAAGATCCATTCCATATTACATTCAAACCGAGAACGGTAGTTAAAGCTGCTTCTGCTTCTAATGATTTTGATCTCTCCAACGTCATTCTGGTGTCTGTAGGCAGGGGAACCATTAACTGCATTACATGTACAGTCTCACAAAGTTGTCTCCATCAGCAATATCAGCAAAATGCACGGAGAGATGGACATGCTGCGTCAAAGGGAACAGGTGACATCTAATGATTACTTTTTAAATATTCTATCACGCTCCTTCTCCATAAAGTTCCTAATATAAATTTTAATAGAGTTAAATTACACGATTTTTTTATATTCTTAATATCTTCAATAAAATGATTATTACTTGACAACTAAACCTATTTAGCCTAAATTTACAAAAGAATAATTATTTTATGAAATAAATTATAATTTTTTCTTAAAATTTGTTAAAATTATACAAATTTCTTATTTATTTTTAAAAAATATATAAATGACTCCAAAAATAAAGAATAAAATAAATAAATTTTATTTAAATCTTTTTAAAATTATACAAGCATATATTCTATTTTTAAAATATATACTATTCTCTCCTGATATAAGGAGTAAATTATATATATTTTTTGAGTTTTGTTTAAAATTATATAGATTTTTTTTTATTTTTAAAGAAAATTTGTGTAATTCAAAAACATTTAAGAAAAATCAATATAATTTACTTTATCTTATATTGGTTAAATATCCAATCAACTTAGCAAATATTAGCACTGTATACAAGCTAATTTACCTCAAGACAAGCCGATTCATCTATTAAATGAACTAAATTATGAACTAGGGACTCCTGATGGGACACGAAACACATCAAACTTCGAAATATAAAATATGACACGACATGATGAATATGTATTTTAAACGTGTTATTAGTGATATATTTCTATAGAGAGACCCAATCTATATTATTTTACGTTTTAAATATCTTACACTACTCTTTTTCTAAAACATAATTTGTTAATATATATTGTTCAAATTATTCATTTACAACAAAACAAATATTGAAAAAGCTTTAATTCTCTCATAAGAAAGGGTTCTCTAATATCTCATTCTACCTTTTCTTTGGGGTCTTTTTCCCATTTTTGGTCGTCTGTGCACAGGCCATGTTCAGCTCCAGTTCAAGTTGTGTTCGGAGCATGTCAAAGCCACACTCAGCGCAAGTCTAAGCTGAATTTTTTATTTCTTTAATTCTGAGACAATCGTATTTGCATTAAACATAGTGTGTTATAGAAGTTGAGTGTTGGATATATGTGGTACCCGCAACACAACTACGAATGGGTGCATTCATACTTTATAGCGTTGAAATATTAATATTTTTTAAATCAGATTGGTTATTAAATTGATAAAAATTATTAATTTAATTATAATTAAACCGAATCAATGATAATAAAAAAATATATATATACATATATGTTATATAATATATAACATACATATATTTTATAAGTATACTTATATAAAAGTTTGCCTTTTTCTGCATACACTTGAGATGGCAGACTTGGTCATAGCATCTTCTATATTCCACATGATCCGTGTTCGGATCCAGGAGCTTCCTTTACAAATTTTGGAAGCAATAACTGATTTGTATATATATACAAAAGTTTGCATGTACGTGACAAGGAGTATTTGCAGGTGAAGCGGCAATTATTGATCTTTGAGAAGACACGAGGGGGAGGGGTCGGAATTGGCCGAAGCTGTTTTGTGAAATATATTACGTTGTTGACCAGGGTTGATCGATTTTTGAAACTATCAATTTTTAATCTTTTTTGGACTGGACCACGGTCCAGTTTACCAATTTTCTGATTGAAATAACCGATCCGGTTTGATTTTTATTACACTCTAAAATATTGATTTACTTACTCAATGATCTATTTGCTCCTCAAGACCTTTGCTGTAGCAGACACAATTGCCTCGGATGTCCAAAAATATTGATGTTTTTAGTTTATGCTTTTAGTAGTCAATTTGTTTAGGTAAAAGTTGGTTTGCTAGAGTTAATGCATATAGTTAGAATTGATTAATGCTTTGTTTTGTTGCCACACTCCCTCATGCATAAATAGGCTTTTTATATAAATGAAAAGGCATGTTATTGAAAATTTTCAACCTTCCTTCTTTAACATCTCTTATATATGTTTTCATAACTTATAATTAATTCAAAAAATTTTGTAGTTGTGATTTTATATATAAGAGACTTTTTGAGGTTTGATTTGATAAAAAAAATAAATTATTAATGTTTGATATATTAATTATAATATTTTGATTATATCTCTCATTAAATAAATCTTTTAAATTATAAATAGTAAATGTCATTAATTTTAAAGAAGAAGTATATAGACATTCTTAAAAAGTAATTTTTATTTAAAACAAAATTAAAAATTTAATTACTTTTAACTAATTTTTTAATTTTTATGAATTAATTATTTATTTTTAATATATGAATTTGAAAGAACTACAAACAAACAACATACGCAGCTAAGAAAATGTCGAAACAAACTCGCCCGACGATGCAGCTGCTGTTACATTAGCCAACAATGCTTATGTTAGGATGTCAATATGAGCGTCATTCTCCTTTTAAAAATGAAATTGGGACATTCTAAAAGGGAAAAAAAAAAAAAACATAAGATTTGTAAGTGAGTAGACGGTCATGCGTATCCAAACTCCTTTCTGGAAATATAAGATAAGCTGAGATCTCTTTTTAGATTAATAGCCTAAGATTTCGAACAAGAACATCAGCACGGTACGCAAAGGTAATGAAAGACACACATAAATGTGCACCTAGGTTCTGAATTTATGAATTTACGGTGAGCTTATCGTACATCTAATCATAGAGTGTCAGGCAAGTCATCTGGAGTTGCAGCAATCGCTAATTCCACCATGGCCGCAACCCTTCAAGCATCTCCTATGGTTTTAGCTTCCCCAACTTCTGCATCTCCCCCAATCCAAAAGGAATTTAAAGCCATGGGCAAAAACTCACCAATTTTGTTACTTGGAAACTGCAAAACTATGAAGGAACTCAGACAATTACACTGTAACATGATGAAGAAAGGTCTCTGTCACAAAGCTTCTTACGTGAACAAGCTAATTTCTGCCTGTGTGCAAATGGGTACCTACGAGAGCTTGTACTACGCTCGAAGTACCCTCGAATTCTTCAACGAGGATGAAGGTGCCATCGGTTCGTTGTTCATGTACAATTGTTTGTTAAGAGGGTATGCTTCTAGTGGACTCTGTGACGAAGCAATCTTGCTTTACAATCAAATCGTGGGGTTGGGCATTGAGCCTGATAAGTTTACATTCCCATTTTTACTCAGTGCATGCTCGAAAATTATGGCGATTTCTGAGGGGATTCAAGTTCATGGGGTAGTTATCAAGATGGGTTTAGAGAAAGATTTGTTTGTTAGGAACTCTTTGATACATCTCTACGCTGAATGTGGGAAGATTGAGTTGGGACAAAAGGTGTTTGATAAAATGCTTGAGAGAAATGTTGTGTCATGGACTAGCTTGATCAATGGTTATGCTGGGAGGGACTTAGCAAAGGAGGCTGTTTCTCTGTTCTTTGAGATGGTTGAGGCTGGTGTTGAACCCAATTCGGTGACCATGGTGTGTGTTATTTCTGCTTGTGCAAAGTTGAAGGATTTTGAATTGGGTAAAAGAGTACGCGCCTATATTGGTGAGTTGGGTATGAAGCTTAATGCCCACATGGTGAATGCACTTGTTGATATGTACATGAAATGTGGAGATATAGGTGCTGCAAAACAACTTTTTGATCAATGTGCTGATAAAAATTTGGTTCTCTATAACACTATGATTTCAAACTATATTCGTCATGGGATGGCCAGAGAAGCACAAGTAGTAATCCACAACATGCTGCGACAAGGACCAAGACCAGATAGGGTAACGTTGTTATCTGCAATTGCAGCCTGTGCACAGTTAAGTGATCTTTCTGCAGGAAAATCATCCCATGCTTGTGTCTTGAGGAATGGGCTTGAAGGTTGGGACAGCATAAGCAATGCCATTATTGACATGTATATTAAATGTGGCAAAAGAGAAGCAGCTTGCAGAGTTTTTGAGCATATGCCAAACAAGACAGTGGTGTCATGGAACACGTTACTCGCAGGTTCAGTTAGAGATGGTGATCTGGAATTAGCTTGGAGAATCTTTGATGAGATGCCAGAGAGTGATCTTGTATCTTGGAACACCATGATTGGTGCCCTGGTTCAGGAGAGCATGTTTGAGGAAGCAATTGAGCTATTCCGGGAGATGCAGAACCACGGGATGAAACCAGATAGAGTGACAACGGTGGGTATTGCATCTGCCTGTGGGTATTTAGGAGCTTTGGATCTTGCCAAGTGGATTTACACATACATTGGGAAAAATGGCATTCATATTGACTTGCAGCTAGGCACAGCTTTGGTTGATATGTTTTCAAGATGTGGTGATTCCCAGAGTGCTATACATGTTTTCAGTAAAATGGAAAAACAAGATGTGTCTGCTTGGACTGCTGCCATTGGAGCAATGGCTATGGAGGGAAATGCCAAAGGGGCCATCGAGCTTTTCAATGACCTGCTCAGAAAAGAGGTGAAACCAGATGAGGTTGTTTTTGTGGCACTATTAACGGCATGTAGCCATGGTGGCTCTGTGGAGAAAGGAAGGCAACTTTTTAGGTCAATGAAGGAAACTCATGGAATCTGTCCTCAGATTGTTCACTATGGATGCATGGTTGATTTACTCGGTCGAGCTGGATTCCTGGAAGAAGCTCTTGAACTCATACAAAGTATGCCAATGGAACCTAATGATGTGATCTGGGGCTCTTTTCTAGCTGCTTGCAGGACACACAAAAATGTTGAATTGGCACAATATGCGGCTGATAAGATAACTGAATTGGCCCCTGAAAAAACTGGGATTCATGTGCTACTATCAAACATATATGCATTTGCAGGAAAATGGGATGATGTTGCAAAAGTGAGGTTGCAATTGAAGGAAAAAGGGGTTCAAAAAGTGCCTGGATTAAGCTCAATAGAGGTTAATGGCATGATTCATGAGTTCATATCTGGTGATCAATCACACCCGGAAAAAATAAAGATTGATTTAATGTTAAAGGAAATAAACTACAGGCTAGGCGACGCAGGGTATATTCCTGATATAACCAATGTGTTGCTAGATATTGATTTAAGAGAGAAAGAGCACTTGCTTAGCAGACACAGTGAGAAACTAGCCATGGCCTTTGGGTTGATCACTATTGGTCAAGGGATGCCCATAAGGGTGGTTAAGAATCTTAGGATGTGCTCTGATTGTCACTCATTTGCAAAATTAGTGTCAAAATTATACAAAAGGGAAATTACCGTTAGAGATAATAACAGGTATCATATTTTCAAGCAAGGATTTTGTTCTTGTAGAGATTATTGGTAATAGAATTACAAAGAGGAGTTTTGATATCTGATACTACAATTCAGCTTCACTCTTGGCAAATTTAAGCTAAATAAGCACCAAGTCAGTAAGTTACAGAGAACACTGAGGAGGAAAGGATCATGGAAGGAATTATATTTCTGTTTCACTGAAGGGAAAATACAAAACATTCTGTGAAATCTTTAAAAAGCCAGTGAACAAAATGGCTTCATGATTCTAATGTTGGGAAAATAGAATCAACAAAAGCACGGTGCATTGGGTCCTCCTTCCAGAGTTTAGCTATATGAAGATGAGATGAGGTCCGCCGATGGACTTCTTCGATGAGCCAGATGCTGGCTTCAGCTTTGCAGGGATGCATGATGTTGTCTAAGGGCTTATATTCATCCTCACTGTCAATTCTCAACTGGTCCCACTGCTTAAGGAGAATATTTGTCAGGTAATGGAAGGGCTGACCATATAATTGCTTAATGGATCTGCCTAATCCCATCCATGAGGTATAAGGGATGACAGAGCCACGGTGGCTTGGGATTGGGATCTGTTTCATGTAATCCTGGTACATCGCTGCTCTTCTGATCAATAAATCTGCATACAAGCATCAGTTCAAAAACCATTGTATTAAGAAGACTGTCAAACAGTCGAATGATGAAAAAAAAAAAAAAAAGTCATATAGGAGTTATCATAGCTGAGAAATCCAGACTGAACCAACCAGACAGACCAATGAACCGGCCATGATTCCAGTTTGATTGACTCTAAAAATTGGCTAGGCAAAAATCTAGCCAAATTGGTTAAAAACTAGTTTATCTTTTTTTTTTTTGTCTAATCAAAAAATTGATATTCTGCAATAAAGGTTTAAGATATTTATTAGACTCTGTTTAATCTATTTTATATAGATTTGTTGTCATATATAAATACTTTATTTAATTTTTATATTTTTAAATATTGTTTTAAATATATGTATCAATTTAATTGTAATATATATATATATATACTTTTTGATATATTTTTTGAAAAATGGTTCAATTGGAAGTTATCAAGAAACAAAGGGTTGAGGATTGCATAGTGAAGACTTGTATATGAACAGATTCACAGCGACAACTGTCAAGTCTTTCAAAATGCTATCAACAACTTGTAAGCCAAAAGGATAACAATGTCTCAAAGATCTTCAGCTTCTTAATCACTTTAGAAATGAACATTTTCCATTTTTTTTTCCCATAATGCTCCATGCTTGCAAGCAGTCATCAAAGTACATTTTGTAAACAATGTGGCTGAAAATTATATTGCATTTTCATTGAAGATGCAATACATGTAAATGATTCGGAAACAAAAAAGCGACATTGTGAAAAGTTTAAGCAAGAATCAAATTCTCACTAATAAGAAACATCATAGAAGAAGCCATAAACACACACACACACAAAGAGACATGTTTATGTAACTTCCATGCAATGGGTCCACAGGTAATATTGGTAGCTGATAGGTATCTAAGCAAGGTGGGGAACCCTCTCCCAAAAGCTAGCTATTGAGGTGGGAGAACCACACTACTTAAATACTCCATTGAACATCCCATACTACTCAATGTGGGACTTTAGCATCCCATACTACCTTGGTCTCCATCGGTAGCTCATTAATCTTAATTCATGGGAGCTTTCATCCATAAACTGCTTCAAAAATGATTTCTTAGAACAATATATACTGTGACATTCCGGCCAAAGTAAAGGAAGCAAAAGAAAAATGAATAACATATCCTATAAAACTGGATTATAAATTTGTACTATACATTTGTGTCAATGGTTAAAATTTCTTGGTTTCTCTACAGGCTATATAAGATTAATCATAAGATTCGCAATATTTTAGTTGAAATCTGTGTGCATTAATATTTTTATTGAAAACGCAGCAGATTAGTTATCTTCTTTACAGTATTGATAGAATGTTAGATAACTCATTAGGAAACATAGGAGCCAGATCCCCAGTAAGCAAATACCTTCAGACAGTATATTTCTGGCAATATGAGATATTCTTATGTCAATTGTTGGCTTGGGATCACACCCATTACTGGCCTCCATCTCTGAGTCTGAAGAGGAAGATTCATCCGATTCTGACGAGACATCAACTTGCTCATCCCATGGAAATGACCTCTTCATGGTATTGACTATATAGGATAAAAACCTAGATGAACATAAATATGTGCATTTATTACTTGTAAACTGGCATAGATAAAACCCACCAAGAAAATACAAAAGCACAACCCATCCAACCAAAGAAGTGACATTAAACTAGAGAGACAAACCTCCCGCCTCGAACCATAGAACTCAAATACTACAAAATTGATAGATGGGAAAGAGAAAAAGAAACCTTTAGTTGCGTTTATCATATCAAATCAAGTTTCTCCTATTTCCATGTTAAGTTAATTGATGTTATAATACTTGAGATGGATACCTACATCAGAAATGGATTTCAAGAAACTATCTGACTGTAAGGAACAGTTCAGTTCTTCCCTTTTGCAAGGACATACATGAACATCTCCATTGCTGGGATTTGTTCTGAGCATTGTCATGGATAGCACTTAGCTTTTATGAAATTGCAGAAGCATAAAGGCGTGCAGATGAAGTAACTAAAGTAATTATCAATGTGCTTCAAACCTAATAATAAGATTAATTACCATACTTAATTTCTTCTTTCCTTTCTTTCAAAAGTTTTGGCTAAGTGGGACTGTATTAGCCAAACAAATGCAATAATGACCAGCCACTATGTGGCACAAACCACAAAGTACAATTACTATTAGTACAAAACCAAATAATCATAGCTTACGCAAAAGTGCAAACCCAAACCTAAAACAACATATAATCAGATACCAAATCTAGATTCCAAATTAACATAAATTAATGGATTTCCCAAATTCATGGCTAGCATATTGCAATATTGCTATTGTTGAGACTTCAGCATTTGCTTCAGAATTTGATTGTGATCTAAAATGAACTTTTTGTTTGTTATTTTCCAGCATCTCCCACAATTACAGCAAGAGCAACACAACCACAACAGCAATTTAAAATCATAAATCATGATTGGTAATGGTATGGGACTATGGGTAATTAGATTGATGGTGCATTTTTCTTCTTTTTATCCTAAGATTAGTCCAGGACAATTCTTCCATGTTCAATCCTTGAAAACAGTTTCTTTTTTATCCTTCGCAATTAAGTGGCTCTTATTCCCACTGGTGAAAAAAATAAAGAAAGAAAGAAAGAAAACATGGGCATTTTCTAATTTGCACGACGACTGAAAACATTTCATCGCACAGTTGACATGCAGACTGAAATCGTATTGGAATCGGTGTTCTTCCTCACCATTTGGTTTTATTGAATCACAATCAACAAAAGCAGAAGACGAAGCAAAATTGAAGCGAATGTGTGTCTCTGAGAGAGAGAGAGAGAGAGAGTGAGGGAGTGAGAAGACTTACCTTTGTGGGTGAATCCGATAGCGGGTAGATTTTGGGAATGAAATGGGGCTAACAGGCGAAGGAGAAGGAGAAGGTATAAGCGAGAATAGATGATGAAGTCTGTTTGACTGTTACTCCAGGATCATTACGAAATCAAAACTAGCGTCTGCGTCTGAACCAAACAAAAGAAAACTGGGTGTGGGTAAGTCCAATTAGATTCTAACGGACGCGATCGGTAGTATAGAATTATAGAAGTGACCGATCTTCGGAAATTCTGACCAAATGGTGGGAGGCTGGGCTTGGGCTGTTGACTGAGGCTGAGAGTGAGTGAATGAAATGAGATTCTGATCCGTCTATATACATCTATATGTATAAATCATCTCCAGAGTAGAATATTGTTTATAAAACTATTTATATCAGATTTTTTTGGGAGTTTTTTTGTTTCTAAATTTGACTGATTAATATTAATTTCTATACATCACACAGGTTCTCACCCTAATTTTTAAAAATAACACATCACAATGGGTAATTCCCACAGCTCTAGGGACGCGGACCCTTTGTGTGTTTGCAAGGCGTGCAAACTGTGCAATCAAACAACTGCTTGACACTTGTTTTTTCAAAAAAGATAAAAATTTTAATTATAAAAAATTATATTTTATATTATAAAACTCTTAAATCTTTTTACTATTATTTATCTAGTTTTTCCTCTTCATTACTATTTAATAAATGATTCGTTACAGTTAAATTTTTTTTTTAAAAAAAATACATTTTATGACTATATATTAAAAATAATTATTATAAAGAATCTTAAATTTTAAAATTATTTTAAAGTTCAATGGACTAAAAATTTTTAATCTCAATCAAAATTTTTAGAATGTAAATTTTTTTGCAATTACAAATTTTCTTATAATTAAAATTTTTACCTTTACAGTTAAAATTTTTTTTATCTCTTTAATGAAAATGGCTGCCAAGTATTTGTTTGACTACACAAGATTCGAGTCCCAGCTAGAGTGATCCGTTTTATGCACCGATAATTATTTGTTTAGTGCTTACCAACTAATGAAAAATTTTTATTAAGAAAAAAAAATTGTGATTGAATTAAAAAAAATACATATATATACATATCTTTAATCATCAAATAATTTTATAATTTTAAGTAATAGTAAAATTTGTTCAAAAAAAATCAAAAATAATGATAAGAAATCTCAAAGACATATGAATGTCTTGACCAATCAGTGAAATTGATAAAATTCACGATATAAATAGATTGCTACATGACACTATGGGTAAATTATATTCCCATCTCATGACTGATATTTAAATTACATTTTTTTAATTTTAAAAAATTGCATTCTTTCTTTTAAAATTAAAAGATAAGCAATTTCATTTTTCTTGAAACTAACAAGCATAGATATTTGACCAACATAAAATAATCATTTTTTTAATTTATGAATTTCAACACAATATAAATAATATTAAAGTAAAATTTTATGAAACATATATTTTAATAAGTTGTATTTTTAATGAAAAATCAATATTACCTCTAAAGATATTTCGGTCATCTTTTAACTTCAAAGAAGATTTAAGTTTTTTTTAATAAAAGAAAATAACGTACAATTTAGATATTTTTCAAAAGAGGAGAGAGTAATTTATCATAATATTATTATATAGTATAAAAAAATTTTAAAAAATTTTAAATTTTTTTTTGGTAGTCCAAAATTTTGGTTTTTTGCACCAAGAAGCTACAGCAAGGACAATTAGTGCTTCAAATATTGTGCTGCAAAAGCGTTTTTCACGTTTGCTTATATCTTTTTTCTATTTAATTTTTAGCAAGATATAAGAGGCCCCATCTCACAATTTATATTTTTATATTTTTTATTTTTCTAAATAAGGAGATGCAGGATAGACCACACATCTCCTCATATTAAATATAACAATATGAATTATTAAATAAATGAAATAAATGTAAAATTCTACGTACATAAAGAAGAAAAAAGAATACTTACACGTCAAAATAAATGATTTTCAGTATTGCAATAAGGGTTTTTTTCTAATTTATTGTTGTCCATGGTATAGTGGCTAATCTTTTTTGTCTTTCTTTTGCTCTATTAGGTTTTCATTGCTAGTTGATGGAGAACTCGAGTCTCACTGAGGGAATTGAATGTGAGGAATCAACTGACATGGAGTGAAGAGCTCCTGATTTTGTTGGTATGATGATTCTCGCTGATCAAAAGCTGCCCAAGCATACTAGACACTAAATACAAAATGATCAGCACACAATGCCCTAAGTGGGATAGAGCCATATGAAATATCTAGTTGCTGTAGGTGAAAAGATAACTTGAGGGCAATGTACGAAGATTGCGAAAGCAATGATATATAATAAAACTTCAAACGTGCCGATTCCTTTTCTTATATGTCCTTACTTCCACAATTTTCTTATGCCTCCCTCGAGTTATCTTTTCACCCAGAGAAGCTACGCATGCCATGCGGCTTCATTTAGTTTATGGCATTGTTTATTAATCATTTTGCATTTAATGCCCAATATATGACAAGACATCTTTTGATCAGGGCAAATTAAATAGATCAATTTTGAAAGTTACCATTCAAATGTGATATTACCATTCACAATAAATAAGCTACACATATTTAATGGTATTGGAATACCATCAGGTAATCAATGAAAAAAAACAACCAACATTGTAACAACCCAATAAATTGAAAACTTAAAATAATAAGTGAAATTAAGTAAAAGCACTTATACTACAAAAAATAATTAAATAATGACAAATATATCTATTGCAAAATTATAATTTTTTGTCGCAAAACCAAAGTTTACGACAGATTATATCTATTACATATTATGTTATTATTTCTACTGTTGTTATTATTTGCGACAGATATAAGCTTCTTATTCTCTTTCCTCTCCTATACTCCTATCTAACACAAATAAGACTAAATATAAGACTAAATTTAAATATAAATAATGATGAATTAATTTAAAAAACTTAAAACTTTTAAATTTAAAAATCTATAATAAAATTTGAAATCATAATAATTAATTTGATTAATAAATAATTTAATAAAATAATAAATTATATATAAATTGTTAAATAATTAATATATTTATTAATAAATGAAGAAAAATTATTACACATGTTGGTTAAAAAATAAATTCTATCATCATCTTTCTAAAAAAAATATAAATTAAATATATAATATATAAATAATTATAAAATATATATCAATTAATATATTTTTTAATTAAATATATTATATTAATTAATTATATATTATTAATTAATAAAGTAATGAAATCTGTCACTATAGCAACAGAATATTCTATTGCTATATAGCGATAGAGTTTGGGATTGCCCAATTAAATTTTCGTCGCTATAAGTAGCAAGAAAAATATGATAGGACATTGTTTTGCATATAGTGACAAAACAGTGATAAGAGATTTCCTTGTCACTATTCTATCAGGCAAAAAAAATTCAAAAAAGTTTTTGTTAATAATAATTATCATTAATTAAATAATAATATTATTATAAAAATAATAATTTATATTTCAATTAATATTTTTTTAAGAAATAATTTTTGTTTGTTATAGATTTCATTATTGTTTATATTTTTATTAAAAAAGTTACTTGACTTAATTTTTTTTATATAAATATATTATTGTCATGACAACAATTTACATTATCTTAATTGTTTTATATAAATATGGTTATGTTAATTCTTTTATATAAATATGTTTTTGTCATTGCAACTGGAAATATAAATTTTATTTTGCACATGGAATAAATAATGAAATATGAAGAAAAATTACTTAGTAAAGGAAAATAGTGAAAAAAATAATTGGGAAGAACAAAACAAAACAAAGATGATAATTGTTGCGGTGTCATAGTGTTATCTTTTATCATCGAACAAATTCATCTTTTGTAAGAGAAAAAAAAAAAGAATGAATCAGAGATATAGTTACATAAATAAATTGGAGAAAAGAAAAGAAATATCAACTTATCTTGTTTATCATCATTTTCATTGCGGAGAAATAAAAAAAAACTTGTGTATGCAAAGAAATTAAAAAAAAAACCTATATAGAAAAAAGGAGGAAGTTATGAAAAGGGAAAAAATGAAATGGAAAAACAAAGATAAAGATGAAGAAACCTAACTTCGAATTATTGGAGATAGAAATTGAGAAGAGACGAAGTTAAGACTGGAGGGAAAGATAATGAAGAGACGAAGCAAAGAGTCTGAAGATACAAATAAGGAAGGGACAAAGCTATATATTTATAGCAAGAGAAAAGGAGCATAAATTTAAAAGTTTTGTATTTTCGCGATGAGGGGTAATGTAGCGATTGGTTTAATTTTTTCAGTCTTTCTCATGAGAGAGCAAATTTTACTAGAAAAGGCTAATCTTTAATTTTTTTTCTCCATCACTAGCTTGTGGTATATATCAATATATACATATAACTATATAGATATAACTAACTTTATAATTAATTATATAATACATCACAAAAGTATTAAATTTAAACAAAATATGAAATTATAATATAACAACAATTACATAAACTAAAATATATTAAATAAAAATAAAAATACATTAGACTTTTATAAATTTTTCAACAATCACTCACTCCCTTATTATATCTCATTATCCTCATCCTCTATCTCATTATCTTGAGCTTGATCAAGAGGTATAAGCATTTCTGGCTTATATACTAAGCGTGTCCCAGCGTCGTTATCATGTAATTGAGTATCATTAAAAAAATTCTATATTGGCTTAATTAGACTTCAATTTTTTCGATATGTTTTTGTTGTTCATAAAGCGGTGTATTACAAGTATCTTGCATAAAAGCTTTGCATTCATTTCTTATGACTTCTTGAATATAGGCAGAATGACAGTAGGTTGGCTCTTGGGACTCAATGAACCCAATTGTTGGATTTCCATATATGTTGTGGGACATGCTACTTAAATCATATACTAATCCCTTTTTTTCCCTTCCACAACTTGTATCTATAAAGCTAATTCTGATATATTCTCTCCCCTACTCTCTGCCTCAAGCTTTTGTTGAATTCTGAAAAGTAAATAAAAGAGCCCACATTAGAAATTTGCTACTAAATAAACTTATCCTAAAAATAACTCAATTCATAATAAGATATAATTGCATGTATAACAGTAAATATAAAATGATACTTACATATATAGCTTTTGATTTTTTATCTACTCAAGAGTCATTATTTTTATGGGTTCTGAGATAAATCTCAAAATATTTAGGTGGTCTCCCTAATTCTTTTACCTTAAGAATAAAATATTATTAGTTAGAAATATGTTTAAAATAATAATTACAAATAATTAAAAATATAATGAAAATACTAATTAAATAGATAAATAAATAAAATTACTTACCAATCTTTTAGCATGTTCAAGCATAGAAATAGAACCTCCTGTATGTTGTGATGAGCCATACTCAGAAGAGGAGGCTCGATTTTTTCACATCCACTTGTATAAGATTTGATATTGTGAAGTACCCATTTGTCACAAAGTTGATTCCAAATCGCTTCTCCAATCCATTGAGATTTTTTTTTACTTTTTTTGTACTTTCCAAATATTATCCCTTAATTGCTCAATTATTTTATTTTTTTCAATTTCATTTAATTTTTGTGTGGTTGTTAGGTGACCAATAATAATATTTTTGAATAAAATAAAGTTTTAATTATAAAAATGCATAATAATATAATTATTAAAAATTAATAAAAAATATACCTAAAATTTTTGAAACTATAAATTTTTATACTCTTATGGAACTTCTCCAGCTACTCCAAGGTCCTTCATATTTACTTTTAAAAATATTAATGATGCAAGTATAAACTGCATCATTATTTGGTTCAAATCTATATAAAATAAATGTTTAAAGTAAGTGTAAAGAAATAAAAATTCATAGTGAGAGTGAAAATAATAAATACAATATATAATAACTTGTCATCGCCTGCAGGTGTAATAAGTTGTTTCTGGATAATGTCAGGTTGTGACTCTTCATGAGAAGGAATTAAAGGAGAAGTGAAATTCTCTTGCTTAGAAATGGGAGTGAAGTGAGGTTATGATCAACCTTTACTTAATGATGATCTGTACCGAGACATTTTAGTAAAATAATTAGAAGAAATAAAAAAGTTACATCAATTAAAATTTTGTATAGAGATAGTAGTAACAATTTAATATTCATATATTTATATATATAGCTATGTACAATGAGAGAAAATGAGAATTTTTAAATTAGAATCACAGTCAAGATCAATCGAATGAGTAGAGAGCTGTATGATAAGATGCAAAGATATGTATATTTATTTATTTATTTATTTATAAAATATGTAAATAATACTAACTTTATCTAACATAGTCTAAAGTCATATAGCACGTGTGTAGTCTGAGGTCTATAAAATGTAGTATGTGAAGTAACGTCACCTTTTTAGTATAAACGTGTAGTAAAATCAAGTACAGTAATAAAAATAATTCTAACATTTATATTGTGACATTATATAATCTATAATCACAACTCATCTTTTTTTTTTTTGCATTTTTATATACTTCTTATTAAATAATTTATTGATTATAATTAAATAAAAGAAAACAATTCTTTTCATATTTTTATGCACTTTTTATTACATAATTTATTGATTATAATTAAACAAAAAAAGTTCACTACAAACCAAATATAAATTTATTAAAAATTATAATTCTATAGTGTGTAGTAATTATCTAGTAACTTTAAGCGTGTAGTAAAATCACAAATGAAAATGATAAATAACAAAATCAAGTACAATAATAATAAAAGTGGCTCTGACACATTTGTTTGTTTGTTTCTTATAAGTAACATCAACTACAATTGCTAATTGCTTTTTCTTTTTATATATTTTCTTCACAATTTTCATTACATAATTTATTGATTATAATTGAATTAAAAGAAATTAAGCAACTCACATTTTCTTTTCATTTTTTATTACATACTTTGCATTACATAATTTATTGATTATAATTAAATAAAAGATAGAATTCAATATGAATCAAATATGAATTTATTAAAAAGTATAATTCTAACCACTTCAAAATTAGAATAATATAACATTAAATTTTTATTTTGTACAAATTGCTTTAAAATGAAATTGGTAACATCAACAAATAAAAACGTGTAAGAAAATCAAATAAAAAAAATAAAATTACGTACAATGATAGCTCTGACATATTATTTTTTGATTAGTGACATTATTCATACAACTCACTTTCTTGTTATATTTTTTTCTACACAATTTATGTAACACCATCATTTCAAGCTCATACCCATCATGTCTTACATGCTCATATGAGGTATAGGAAGAATAAGGAGAGATCTTTCTCATTGGATTCATACATTTACTTAACGTTGTGGCATGGTCAAAATTGCATTTTAGTGTCACATGGACCGAGTGAGCTCATTCTATACATCCTCATGTTTAATTGCACCATTACAACTCATTTTAATCCTAAAAACATGCTTTAAACCCATGGAAACCAAAAAGGGATATGAGTCATGCATGTTCATTTTCGGCCATGCTTGGCCTCATTTCTGGGCAAAGTTTGGAAATTCAGAACTAAATCTAGAAAAATAAAAAATATGCACTCTTGGTGATTTTGGAAAGCTTAGAATATCTACTTCATACTAAAAATATGTGGAAGTCTTAAAATCCCACACACAGAGCGTTTGACATCCGAAATCATCTAAAGGTCGGAGGGGGTTCTGATACTGTCACAGTTTACTGATATGAACTTCAAAAATGTCTAACTAATTTTAAAAAAATCCACTGCATGCAAATGATACCACTATGGAAAGATGTGGATGTTAACTAGAGAGAAAAAATATCTCTAGATCAGTTCATCAAGACAAACTCTCAAAAATCGATGGAACAATACCTCGGGTCAGGCAAAATGACTGATGCTGGGCAGAAACTTCGAAAATGCATATCTTCCTCTCTAGACCTCCAAATAAGGTGCTTCTAGTTTCTACAAGTCACCGTGATAGTCTAGTTTCTGTATAAAATTTCGTAGCCATTGGATCACGTTTGCCCCTTGGATGACACAATTCCACAACTGACCAAATGAACAGTGTTTATGAAAATCTGAATTTCTGATACCAACTTTGAAAAATCATAGAAAATTCTACAGACCTCTAAATGACTTGATCTTTAGCTTCCCAAAAAGCTCTAAACAAGATTTAGTCACATGCCAAATTTCATGGCAAGAAGAGGTCATTTGGTCAAACTTGGATATCATGGGCAAAGAGACCATTTTCTTGTGTTAAAAGAGGCTTCAAGGGTTCAAGTTTGCCTCTCCTACCTCTAAGGCTCTATGAGCACGTGGGAAAGCATCAATATAGGCTATCAAACATGGCTCAAATGTCTAACAACCCAGATTTGCAAAACTCACTCTCCCACACCAACACATACACCCATGTGAGCAATACTAAGATCTTGCCATTCATTCTAAAACTTGCTACATCATGAACTATAAGTTCAATTCTCATATATATATACATTAAGTACATCCATTTACAAGTGCTACATCATGTACATCATTAAATTACATCTCTTAACATAACTACAAAATGGTGACCACATGACTCTTTTACAATTTCTTGCTATTTTCTCTAGCTTCAAGCTTGATAGCTCCCATCTCTTATTTCACTTGGTCCACCTAGCATGTTAGGATGGTGGAGAGAGGGAGTGAGATTCAAAAAATCTCAATAACTCATCTCTCATTCAATCATACACAAAGCATGCAAACAAGTCTCACAATGTATGCATGGGCATATTAGCATATGAAATCATAAGAAAAGCATTTTCAACATTTGAGTAGGCCATACATAACATACTAAGGTTTGCTAAACTAGTGGATTAGCCTCACCCATTCACTTGTGGATTTTGGACTTGCCTCACCTATTCTTTAAGAGGTTCTTGGACTCAACCTTACTCTTAAGAGTCAACCTCACTTTTGGGGGACTCTTCACTTTGTCTTAACCAACTTTAGAGTTTTTGGCTCATTCTCACAATGGCTGAAGGGTTGTTGGCTTTTTCATACTCAAACAAACCAAAACATCATATAAAACATCATTGAAATTCATAAGGCATCATCATGCTAGCATATTTTGCATGGTTCAAAACATACATACACACAAGCAAGACAATGTAAACACACATCTATGCATGAGAGATAGTGGAGAGAGCTGCCTTATTGGCTAATCACAAGCTTTCCCTTTCAATTTGTCTCTTTCCTTGTTGATTTCACAATCACCACTAGATGAGAGTGCTTCTCTTGAGCCTAGACACACAAAAGCATGGAATTACTCTCTTAGCACTTCATTCATAAGCTAGGGATTTCTTTCTAGCAACCCTACCAAGCATATAAGAGCTAGGGGTTCTTTCTCTCTCTAAAAGTTCACCAACTATTCTTCCTCTCTCAAGCTCTCAAAAGGAAGCAAAGAGAAGAAGTAAGGATATGTGAGTCTTGGTCTTCTTCAAGAGGGGTTTTCTACTCTCCCTCCTCTAAACCAAGCTCAAAGCCTAACTATTTCACTAACCAAACCATAGGAAGAGAGGGCAAGGGGAGAAGAACAATATTCTAAGAGAAAAGCCATGCAAATCTTGCCTTTTCTTGTTCTTCCTTCCTCCTCTAGGTTTCTCTCTCTCTCCTCTGCGCTTTTCTCTGTCTTAGAGGGAGCTTAAGTCGGTTGGAAGGAGAAGAAATGAATTGGGGCGTTTTATTAAATCAAATCCTCTTTTTTCACGCTTTTCCAGACTAACCCTCGTTATAGCGAGTCATAACTCTTGCTACGGCGAGGTCGTATCAGTCCCAGACCCCTGCCTTTGCTATAGCGTGCGCTGCGGTGAGCAGTGCCCTGGTTTTTGTAACATTTGGTCCCTCCGTAAATGTGAGAAACGCAATGTTTGATTTCTCCGTAAACGTCAGAAATTGGCCAAATATAAAAGGAAGTCCTCGAAATAGAAGGAATTAGGGCCAACTAAAATTATGATAAAATTTTAAATATTAGAAAATGCGGATTTGAGGTTTGAGATGTCCAAACACCAGAGCCAGAAGAGCTCAGAAAATTTGCCGAAGAAAGTAGGGGTAATTTTGTAATTTTTTGGAAAATTTTGAAAACTCACAAGAGAGCTTTTTAAATGGAAAATTTGAGCTTTCCGAGGTTCTTAGAGGCCTTGAAAACCATGGGAACCCCTAGAACAGTTGAAACCCCTCCGGTGAGCGATTTCGGCAAAGGTTGACCAAAACTTTGACTGAATGGTTCGGAATAGTTTCAAATTCTTTTTAAATGATTCCAAAGGCAATTCTTATGATTAAGAGCATAAGGAATATGATGGAAAAGATAGATTTTAAAAAGGAGTTGATATGAGCCTAAAATGAAAAAGCCAAGAAAAGGGACTAAAATGCAAAAGTAAAAAATTGCATAAACTGACTTTTGGCTTCTTCTTATCCATGTTCCAGCCACTCCTCTGAGTAAAATGCTCTATTTATGCCCAGAAAATAGAGAGAGAGAGTGGCGCACAAGAGCAAGCTCAAGGGAAGAAGAAAAGCTAAGAGAAAGGTATGAATTCATGGAAACTTTTGCTCTTCCCTTTAGAAAACTTCTTCCCCTCTTTTCCTCCTCTCTTCCTATGAATTTAGTGAGGTGTTTGGTTCTGTTTTGAGCCCAGAACAGAAGGGTAAATTTTGAAATTCAAGAAGAGAGTTGAAGCAAGGAAGAGAGCTCTTGAGAAAAGCTAGGAAATCAAGGTAACTTGTTGTCTTCCATGCTTCTTCTTCCCTTCTCCTCCTTGTGATAATTTCATCCCATATAGAGCCCAATCAAAGGGAGATGAATTCTAGTCCTAGCAAGGAAGATTCATAGATTTTGGAGTGTGAGAAGCAAGTAGGTGCAAAGAAATCAAAGAAAGAAGCATGAAAACACAAGATAGAAAAGTGAAAGATTCATGGAGACATTGTGAAATCTATTTTGATCCATGAATTCCCTAGCTTAGATGAGTGTTTGATTGATTTCCTAAGATCCCTAAGAGGTCCCCCATATGCCTCTTCCTACATGAAAAAGAACAAAACCCCACGAAAAGTCATGAACCTAAAAGTTAGAAAAGTGTAGAGCATATAAGGGGATTGTAAAAACTGATTTAATCTATGAGTTCTCTTGGCTATTTAAGTGTTTCCTTGACCTCCTACAACTCTTAACAACCTTCCTAAATGGTTCTCCCATCAAGAGAAAATCAAGAAGCCATGAAATCCCATTTATTCTCTAAGTTTCAGCTAAGTAGGGATGGCATAGTTAGGGAGAGTTTTAAATTGTTTCAAGCCATTTTTGAGTCATATATGATGAATGTATGTGAGGGGAAACCTTAGGAAAAATTTAGGAAGCTTAGAGAATGAGTTGGTGCTTTAGGTTCCATATTGTGACCTAAGAAAGTAACATGATGTTAGGCCCTTTGTTTTAATGATGTGATGACTCCAAGAGGTTTAAAAGGAGTCAAGAATTATATTTGAGAATAAAGAATGAGACCTAGAAATCATTTGAGGGGTGTTGCTTCATTAGGTGCCAATATGGACCATAATGGAGGTTGTAGAGTAATCTAGGGTTTAAGCAAGTTGCATGGCCCTAGACATTGTTTCATGAACTTAATTGGCTCCCATAATTTGTGTCTAGGCCAAGAGACACTATTTCCATCAACTTGTGGGTGTGTGGCTAAAAGAGGAGGCTTGAAAGCTAAGGAAAAGTGTGTGCTTGTATACAAGGTAGCTCTCTCCACCTTCTCTCATGCATGAATGTGTGTTTAACTTGTTTTAGAATGTGTGTATGTGTATTTTCAAGCTAAGAAAAGTATGCTAGCATGCCTTTATATTCCATGATCCTTGATGCCATGTTATGTTTTAAATGAATCTATGATGTTTGTATGAGTTTGCTTGAGTGAGGAGAGGCTAAGAACTCTTCCCTTTGGTGAGGATGAGCCAAGAACCCTTAAGTTTGGTTGAGATATAACAAAGAGTCTCCCAAAAGTAAAGTGGCCTCCCAAGAGTATGGTTGAGTCCAAAGCTCTTAAAGAATGGGTGAGGCAAGTCCAAAATCCATGAGGAGAAGTGTGAGGCCAATCCAAACACTTGGGGAACTCTTGAATGTCTTGTATGATTGATTCACATGCCAAGGTTGCTTTGAAAATGTCCATGACTTCTATTTTTCCATACATGCATTTGAAAAGCTTGCTTTGTACATATTATGTGTGATTGAATGAGAGATGAGCTATTGGGATTCTTTGAATCTCATCCCCTCCTCTCCAATGCTCTAAAATACTAGGTGAACAAAGTGGATATGCTAATGGGAGCCAACAACAGTGAAGAAGAGAGATTGACATTCATATGTCTAGCTTTTATCCTTTTTGAGCCATAATGATGTATATGATTACTGTAAATAGCACATGACCCTTGAGACACATGTAAATATGATATTATGTGATGTATACATGTATGGATATGATGATGAACTTTAGAAATGAATTTGGGTATGTAATGTCAAGTTATGCAAATTGGAAGTTTGATGCAAATGTGTATAACTGTGGGTTGAATGGCCATAATGAGATGCATGAGGTTTAGGACCATTTGAGAAGCTCACACAAGTCTTAAATATGCTTTTAAACTTGCCCAAAAGGTGTCAAGACCAAGGGGAATCCATTTGGCAATTTTGGTACCCAATATAGAGCCAAAATTGACCATAATGGAACCCTATGCCATTTTTTAGTCAAATGAGTTAGTCTTACCCTGAAACTTGGCATGCAATTAGGTCTCATTAAGAGCTTTTTGGAAAGCTAAAGATCATAATTTTCTGTGACCTAGAGAATATTTGATGAATTTTCAAACTTGGGATTTTTCATGGATTCTAGTATGGGTATTGTTCATACTGGCAGTTTTGAATTCTATGTCACCTGATGGCCAAATGGTGTCCAATGCTTATGAAATTTTACATGCATAAACTAGAGGTCATAAGCTTTCTGTGTCCACCAGGATCACCTCATTTGGAGGTCTGAACAGTGAGTTATGCATGTTTGAAGTTAATAGTCAGTATCAGTAGTGCCCCATGAGTCTGGTTACTGTTCCATAGGGTCCAGCTAACTAAATATATCGGTTTCATTCTGGAATTATTTTTAATATCAAGTTAACATTTGTAGCTTTCCAGAATGACTGAATTTGTGTGATTTCTATTTTTATAGAATTAGTTATGAATTTTAGAAATTTGTATCAGTAAATTGAACCACAGCTCAGGCAGCCAGCGACTCTAGAGCTTTTTGGATGTCAAACGTCCTGTGTGATAAATTTTATGACCTGGGCATATTTTTAGTGTGAAGTAGACATCCTAAGGTTTCTAGAATGACTAATATTTTATGTTTTTTATTTTTCTATATTTAGTTATGATTTTTTAAAGTTTGTGATAGAAAAGAGGAAATCCTGGCCGAAAATGCAAACACAGATTTCATATGCTCCTTTGCTTTCCACGAGTTGTAGGCCAAATTTGATTATGGAAATGAGTTATATTCATGTGTTTAAGTATGAAAAAGTGATAGATGCTTTCATATGGCCTACAGGACTCCGAAAGAAAAATTTTACCTGTAGAGAAATGCATTTTTATTTATAACTCCCTATGTCACTATATTGTTTCCATAGAACAAATATTGATGAGGCATGAGAATTGTATGAATTGAGTCCTAGAAATATGGTGTTACAGTTTTTGTATGGGATGCCCGCACTTGCTATAGCGAAAGCTAGAAGCATTTTTGCTATAGCGAGAAGGCACTCTCGCTATAACTAGATCATTTCTCGCTATAGTGAACAGGTACATTCGCTATAGCCAAGCTGTAACTAGCAGACTTAGAAAATTTTCAACCCTTAAAAAATTTTCAACTTTCTTCTTCTTTTTTTTTCTTTTCTTTTCTCACTTTCTTTTTTTTTCTAGTTGTTACAATTTATATTATATAATTTATTAATTATAATTAAATAAAAAAATCCAACATAGACCACATATAAATTTATTTAAAATTGTAATTAAATAGAAAAAAATTCAATACGTTATTAAATTTAAATTGATTAGTTAATTGATTATAGCTTTTTCATTAATACCAGTAATCATAATAAAATAAACAATAGTGTTATGATAAATTTAGTGATAATAATAATCTTGATGTTTTAAATAATTATTTAAAATTATAAGTTAAAATTAGAATAATATAACATTGAATTTTTATTTTAAATTAACGATTGCAAATATAATTTTTATTTTGTACAAATTGCTTTAAAATGAAATTGGTAAAATAAAAAAATAAAAAAAATTATATGATAAAAAAATAATTAGCATAGACAAGTAACTTGTAAACGATATTAGTACAATAACAATAATATAATCAAATACAATACTATAATCAAGTATAATAATATAATAAAATTTCTAACACTTGTATACGATGTTTTTAAAACTAGATTGGTTATCAAACTAATGGAAGTACTGATTCATTATTCATTAGTCAAACCGTGGTTGAACCGTGATCGAATCGATAATAATTAAATATATATTTTTAAAATTTTATATATTAAAATTTTAATGTAACAAATAAATATTAGTAAATTTTAAATATTTAATTACTAATTTAATATTTTTAAGATATTACAAAAATTATTTTATAATTTTTAAATTATATTAAGATTCTAGTTATCATTAAATAATAAATAATAAATAATAATTTTGGTTAAATACTTTGATATTAGAAAGAAATATTACTAAGAAATGAAGCACAAATATAATATAGAATAAGTATAAAAAATAGTCAAATATATATATTTTATTTCTTTTATATTCTCTCTTTAAAAAAAATCTTTATATTTAAACTTTTTTTAAATTTATTAAATTTATTTTGGATGAATTATTCTATTATATAAGAAAAAATCTAAAAAAAAATTGGGACGGACCGATTCAACCCAATTTTGATCAGTCCAGTTTTGGCTGGTTTTAATCGGTTCTCCACCGGTTTTACCGGTTCTTTTGCTGGTCGATTTTCTAAAGCAACCGAACCAAACCAGGGATCGGTTCTCGATCGAACTGGTCGAATCGGCTGGTTCGGTTCAGTTTTCTTAACCATGCTTGTATAAGTGATGTTTTTTGCTCATATTTTTTACACATTTTTATGACATAATTTCATATGAGAAAATAATTAAAAATTATCATTAAATAAATGACAAAAATTCAATACAAACAAAATATTTGAATTTATTAATTATTTTTATTATGATGACTCTCATAAAAAATCTTATATACATTAAGTTAGTTTTGTATAACTTTTATAGTCTTATTATTTTCTTGAATTTGTGAGGTTTGAGAGTCCATGATGAGTTGTAATATACCTCAGGGAGATATTATTTCACACATATTTGGAGAACTTTGATGGCTAAAGACATCTTCATATCTATAGCCACAAATTGGATCTCCCACTATATGATGTGAAATACTTCCAATACCATAAATAATCCCTCCAACCTTTCTTCCTCCTGCTGCTTGTATCCAAAACTCTATCTCCTTAGATAATTGTTCTTATGATAATTGTTGTGTTGGAGGAGTAGCTTCACCTTTAAGTTTGATATATTCATTTTGAATAGAAGACAAAATATGTCAACCTAAATTATAATAATAGATACAAGTTAAAAACAATAGTAATTTCTCAATATATATATACATAGATAGCTTCTGATTTTTTATCAATCCAATGACCATTCTTCAAATGCATAGCTCAGTGAAGTTCAATTGGTGTTGGTTCCCTCCTAAAATTATTTTTCAAAATCTCCTAATAAAATCACACTAGATGAGAGCTGGCAATAGAAATGGAGTTACTGCTGAATGCTTTTTTTTTTTTTTATGCCTTTCTCTTCCTTGTTGGAATTGTAAACTATCCCAACTAGCACACAATGAGTTCCAAACATGTTCTTTCATGCAGACTAGTCTTTTTTTCCTCTCCTGTGCATACCCTATCATGCCTTTTAACTTATTTCTCACTTGGTCTAAGAAATTTTCATAGATTGAATCATGTCTATCTGGAATCCAACAATAACGTTTCTAGAAAAAAAATATATGTTACAAACTTATAATATATGTAACATTAAAATTCTAACAACAATTTTCCCTAACAAAATTAATAATTACCATATACCTGAAACTCTTGAAATCATGCTAATCTAACTTGTTATGGAACTTTCTTTAAAGAATTGTATGGATCATCAAAATTGTTTTGGATGATGGCAAGAATACATTCACCTACGATATTACCATTTGGTCCAAATCAGATTGATGAATTAAATATATTCATAAGAGTTAAATTATAAATAACTATATATGTGATGAGTAAATAATATAAGTATAAATATTACCCTGTATGTACTGGATAAATTAGTTTTGGTTCTACCGTCAAGCTTTAACAAATTTCATAATAGAGTTTTGCGCCTTGTGTCTGTGCAAACATCTATGAAAAATTAAAAAAAAAGGTTAAACTTAATAATGTATTCCATACCTTACTGATAACAACAATCACTTCATTGTAGTTTCGAATACATAGTTTTTATCTTGATTAGAGCACACAGTATAGTTTTATGTAGTATATGAGAAAAGAAACGAGAGAAACAATTTTCTCTGAAGCACTCAGACAATAAGTTCTTTGTGCAACAAAAAAAAAAAGAACCAAATATATATATAGGTCGATAACAAATATAAAAAAGGAAAATAATTTGGTTCACCTTTAATTATTAACTTAATTTCTTATTTTATTATTTATAATATATATTTATATTTTAAGCAATTATTAAAATTATTATAAATAACAAATAAAAGTTATTACTAACATAAATAAAAAAATTATATAAATAAAATATATTATATTATATACATTATTATTTTAACTTTAATTCATATGCATTAAAGTTAAAATAATAAAAGAAGTTCACGTGAAAGCTGAAAGATGTCAACCTTCACGTGAACTTTATTTATTAATTTAATTTGATTAAAAACTAAAATAAAAATAAAATGATAACATTATAGTTTATGTGAAGGTTGGCATCTTTCAATCTTCACGTGAACTTCCTTTATTATTTCAAAAAGATTAAATATATATAATAATAATGATAATAATAATAATATAATTCATGCTTCATGTGAATTTTAAAAAATAAAATAATAATAATATAGTTCACACTTAACGTGAACTATGGCATCATTCAGTAACTTCATTTATTATTTTAAAAATGATAAAAATAAAATAAAATAATAAATAATATTATAAATAAAATTTTTATCATAATATATAATATATAAATAAAGAAAAATATTACAATGAATAAAAGAAGAAATTTTAAATATTTAAATAAATTATTAATATTAAAAATGTATGGTATAAAATTTTATTCATCACAATAAATAAAATAAAAATAAAAATTTAAAAAAATAAAATCTCATACAGTTTTTTAAATAGTAAATAAAAAAATAAAAACATAGTGAAATAAATTATTATTTATCATCAAACTCAAAATTTAAAAATAAAAAATTAATGTAATAAGTATTGTTATTATAAAAAATTTAATAATAAAATGAAAACAAAGATTAATAATATTATTAATAATTATTTTTATCATTATTAAAAATAAAATAAATTATTATTCATCATCTTCTTCAACTTCATCATTGTCATCGTTAGCCTCTTCATCATCCTCATCCTCATCTTCATCTTCATTGCCCACCTCACCGTCGTCATCATCTCGATCTTCTTCTTCCTCTTCTTGCATATCTATATAAAAATTTATATTTTCAACTTGTAAATTGATATGAAGATTTACCTCTTCCAATTCCTCTTCATCACATAAGGTATCAGATGATACCTCACTATTCATTGTTCTTACTTCAGTTTGGTCATCTTGATAAGCAATCTCTAATGAATTATTATCATCTACTACACTCTTTGCTTTAGTTTTTATGGCAACCCACCAATCACCTTTTTCTCGAGTCCTCACAAGATACGATACATAATAGACTTAAACACAGTGCTTTGCAAATACAAATAGATCAAATTTTTCATACCACCTGGTATGTTTTATTTCAATAATTCTATAGTCGATGTGTATTTTCATCCCTCAATTCATAACAGGATTAAACCAATCACAAAGAAATAATACTATTTTTTTTTCAAGTTCTCCTATATATTGCAATTAAACCACCTCTTTAAGGATACCAAAGTAATCATTATCTCCATCTTCTCCCATTCCCTTAACACAAACTCCACTATTTATTGTTTCTTACCAATGCTCCAATTATCAATATGAAACTTATATCCATTCACAAAATATCCTGGCCATGTTTACACCTCTCTAAGTGGTCCCCAAGCCAAGTCTTTTAAATATTTATTGTCGCTAAACCTAGGTTGGTTAAGAACCTATTTGAAAAAGAAAATTAAGTTAATATCATGCAAGTCAATAAGTAAAAAAAATGTAAATAAATAAATAAATAATGACATTACATAATATGTGTAATGTCTAGTTTTCATTAAACGACGAAAACGATTGCGTTTTCAAAGCAAGTCCTCCGAAATAATTTAGTTAAGGTCTCGAAAAATTTGAGTAACATTCTAAACTCTTAAAAATGAGAATTCTAGGCTCAGACGGAGAGAAAAATGAAGCTAGAATAAAAAAAAAATTTCTTACGAAAAACTTACAAAACGTAATGGTATTTTCGTAATTTTGAGCAAATTTTGGAATTCACACATGAGAGCTTTTTTAAAAAAAAATTGAGTTCTCCGAGATTCTCAGAGGCCTTGAAAATCATAGGAAGCCCCAGGACAGTCAAATCCTCTTCAGTGGACGTTTTTCAATATCAGTGTATCCAAATTTTGATGGATTCGTTCGGAAAGATTTTAGTTCCGATTTAAGTAATTCCAAAGGCATTTTACTAAATTATGAACTTAAATTTTATAATAGAAAGGAAAGTTCGCAAAAAGGAGTTAAAATAAAGTAGAAACAAAATGCCAAAAACGAAAGGCAAAATAGAAATTTTTGAAAAAGCTATTCTCCTCCACCTATAAATAGAAAGCGCCCCACTCTCCCATTCATTTAGTCTCATATTGTTCTGCCCTAAACCAGAGAAGAAACTCTAGGAGAGTGGCGCACCAAGGGAAAAAGAAGGAGAAGAGAAATCAAGGCTTGAAAGTAAGGAATTTTACTAGTTTTTCATGCTTTCTTCCTTGCAAACCTCTTCTCCTCTATTCTCCTTTGTTTCTTATAATTGTAACGAAGTTTATAAATCTGTTTTAAGGGAAAAATTAAGAAAAAAAATTCAGATTTGAAGAGAGGAGCCTAAAAAAGATAAGATTCAAGTGAGAAAATAAGAAAAAATAAGGTAATTTCTCCTTTTATGGTTGCTATCCCTTGCTCCTCTTCTCCACCCATTTCGCCCCACTTAAGAAGACCTAGGAGGGCTTGGTTTTTAGGTAGAATCAAAGGTGATTCTTAGAAAAAAGGGTATGGAGATTAAGAATATGCAAAGAGAATTAACAAATAACTATGAAAATTTAAGATGCAAATTCTAGGGTTTTAAATGTTCCTTGCAAAATCTGATTTTATACAATGATTTTTAGACTTAAATAAGTGTTTGAATGAACTCCTAAGATCCCTAGAAGTCCCTCCATGTGCATCTTCCTTTAAAAAAACAAAGTAAACTCTATGGAAGCCAAAATCAAGCATTGGCTCGCCCTAAGGGAGTTTGTGTACCTAGGGAGAATTTTAAATTTTTCTAAACCCATTTTTGAGTCATATATGATGAGTGAATATGAGAAGAAGCCTTGAAAAAAATTTAGGAAACTGAGAGAATAAGTTGGTACTTTATGTTCCATAATATGACTAAAGAAGCAACATGTAGTTAGACTCTTTATTTTAATTGTGTAATGACTCCAAGAGGCTTAAAAGGAGTCAAAAATCATATTTGAAAGGAAAGAACAGAGCTTAAAATTTATATGATGGGTATTGCTCTATCAGGTTCATTTTTGGAACCATAAAGGAGTTTATAGGTTAAGCTAGAGTCTAAACAAGTTGTGTGACCTTAAAATTTATTTCATAAACCTAATTAACTTCCATAAATTATGTTTAGGCTAAGAGAGATCATTCCCACACCTTTGTGTGTGTGAGGCCGAGGAAGGGAGAGGAAATCCAAGAGAAAAAGTGTGTGTTTGCTTCTAAGGTAGCTCTCTCCACCTTTTCTCATACATGATTGCTTGCTTTACTTATTTTTGAATGTGTGTATGTGTATTTAAAGCTATGAAAAATGTTCTAGCATGAGCTCTTACGCCATGGTACCATGATGATGTATTATATTTTTAAATTATGTTCATGATGTTTATTTTGGTTTGCATAAATGTGGTGAGGCCAAAAACCCTTAGCCATAGTAAGGATGAGCCAAAAACCCTTAAGATTAGTTGAGACAAAGTAATGAGTCCCCTAAAAGTGAGGTTGACTCCCAAAAATGAGGTTGAATCCAAGTGAATGGGTGAGGCTAATTCACATACTTAGTAAGTCTGTGTATGCTATATGTGACTCTTTTAAATGCTAAGATTGCTTCTTGAATGTTCATGTTATGAAATATGCCTATGTATGCATTTTTAAGATTGATTTTGCATCTCTTATGTATGATTGAATGGGAGATGAGCTATTGAAATTCTTTGAATCTCATCCCTTCCTCTCTAATGATCTAACATGCTAGGTGGACTAAAAGATCAAGGAAATGGGAGCCAACCACATGAGAGATGAGAGTTTGACATTAAAATGCCTAAACTTTGTTACTTTAAGGCCTTATGGATGGCAATTGATGTACTCCATTATTGTATATAACCTATGACTACTTGAACATGTATAATTATGTTAATATGTGATGTATGAATGAGACCTAAGGTTATATGTATGGATACGTACATTTTGGTTATGTAATGACAAACTTGCATTATGGAAGTATGTGTATAAATAGAAGTAAAGTAGCAAAAATGAGATGTATGAGGTTTGGGACCATTTGGATAGCTCATACAAGTCATAATTATGCTTTTAGACTTGCCCAAGAGGTTCCAAACATCAAAGAAAATCATTTGGACATTTTGGTATCTTGTATGGAACAAGAATTGGCCATTTTAGATCTCTATACCACTTTTTATCCAAATGAGCTCTTCTTGATATGAGATTTGACATGCATTTAGAGCTTGTTGAGAGCTTTTTGGGAAGTTAAAGAACAAAATTTTTGAAGGTCTATGGAATATTTGATAAATTTTTAAAAGTTGAAAAAAATTCTAGTTTTGGTCTGATGTACTGTTCACTCAGGTCCGAAAATTATTTCTATCACTCAGGGGCCAAATGATGTCCACTTATCACAAAATTTTATATGAAAAAACTAGATATTTCCAGTGACTTGTGTCAATTAGAAGCACCCCATCTAGATGTCTAGAGAGGGAGATATGAATTTTTAAAAATTTTACCTAGTATTAAGCACTCAAGCGGACCTTAGGTATTGTTTGATTAGGTTTCAAGGTCTAGGCATACCTAAACTAGTTTGGAGTTATATGAAAAAACTAAACATTTCCAGTGACTTGTGTTAACTAGAAGTACCCTATTTGGATGTCTAGAGAGGGAAATATGAATTTTTAAAAATTCTACCTAGTATCAAGCACTCAAGCTGACCTTAGGTACTGTTTGATTAGGTTTTGAGGTCTAGGCATACCTAAATTAGTTTGGAGTTATTTTTTCCCTCTAGCTAACATCTGTAACTTTTTAGATTGGTATCATTTTTATGGATTGGATGTTTGTAGAATTAATTAGATATTTTTGAAATTTGTTGCAAAAACCTGTGACGGTATCAGTAGACAGCCAAACCTTTGGATCTTTTCAAATATCAAACGTCTTCTATGTTGTGTTTCATAGTCTGGACATATTTTTACCATAAAGTATACATGTGTAAATTTTTAGAATGACCAAGAATGCATGATTTCAATTTTTTAGAATTAGTTATGATTTTCTAAAATTTGTGACAGAAGTGAGAAAATTCTGGTTGAAAATGCATACATGTATTTTATGTTTCCCTTTACTTTCCACGAGTTGTAGGCCACTTTTGGTGATGAAAATAAGTTATGTAATTAAATATAAAAATGTGATGTATGAGCTCACATGGTCCACATGACATCGAATGGAATTTTCATACGTGACGTAATGCTAAAATAGTCATTATTTTAATACCATTATTTTGCCGCTTGTGTAAGTTGTATAATGTGAGGCATAGATATAGTATGAAATAAGTAAAGAAATTATGGTGTTATAATATGATTTAAACAACTGTACAAATTTTTGTTCAATTTTGTTGTCGATTTCTTGTGAGCCAATGAATGGATTTAACATTCACAATTATTACTCAAAAATCCTATAATACAAGTTGCATGTTAGAATATTAATGAATGATAAATTTAGTGTGATAAGTTTCAATCTTACTCAATATAAGGTTTGACTTCATCACAATTTGTAACACCATATATTTCTAACTCATTTTACAATATTTTCATGCTTTACATTCATAGATTATATGAAAGAGCGAGAAAATGGAATTAAAATAATGTATTTTCTTGCATTGCGTCGTGTATGAAAATTTTATTTGGTATCACATGGACCATATGAGCTCATACAACATATCCTCATATTTAATTACATGAATACAACTCATTTGCATCATTAAAAGTGGCCTAAATCGCATGGAACTCAAAGGAAAGCATGAAATATACACATATATTTTCGGCCAACTTTTGTCCCTTCTCTGTCACAACTTTGAAAAATCATAACTAATTATAGAAATATTAAAATCATAATTTCTTGTCCATTCTGGAAAGCTACACATGTCTACTTTATGCTAAAAATATGTTCAGACCATAACATCCAACATAAAGGACTTTTGACATGCGAAATGGTCTAGAGGTCAGGTTGTCCACTAGTGCTGTCACAAAATTTTGTAGCAAATTTTAAAAATATCCAATTAATTTCAAAAAAATTCAATTCATAAAAATGATACCAATATAAAAATTTATGGATGTTAGTTAGAGAAAAAAAAAAATAACTCCAAACCAATTCAGGCATGCCCAGGCCTCAAAATCTAATCAACCAATAACTAAGGTCAGGTGGAGTTCCTGATACTGAATAGATTCTTTGAAAATTCATATCTCCCTCTCTAGACATCCAAATGAGGTGCTTCTAGTTGACACAAGTCATTAGGAATGTCTAGTTTTTTTGTATAAAATTTTGTGGCAATTGGACATTATTTGAGCCATGTATAACAGATTTCATTTTCGAACCAAGTGAACAATGTATTAGACCAAAATCAAAAAGATTGCCAACTGTAAAAATTCATCAAATATTTTGTAAATCTCCAAAAATTATGTTCTTTAGCTTTTCAAAAAGATCTCAACAAGCTCTAATAGCACACCAAACCTTAGATTAAGAAGAGCTCATTTGGATAAAAAGTGACATAGGATTTTATTATGGTCAATTTTGGCTCCATATGAGATACCAAAATGTCCAAATGGTTTTTTTTAGGGTTTGGCATCTCTTAGGTAAGTCTAAAAGCATAAATGAGACTTGTGTGAGCTGCCCAAATAGTCCCAAATTCTATGCCTCTCATTTTGGCTATGCCACTTGCAATTATGCTTACTTACATCAAACTTCCAAAAAATAATACTTAGCATTACATACTTAAATTATATTCTAGCATTCACATATCATATCCTCTCATTTTTACATCATACATCAACATATTTATACATGTTCATAACTTCATAAGACATATACATCCATGAATTACAACATATGCCATTTTTATAGCCTTAAAGTAACAAAATTTCTACATTTTAATGCCATTCCTTCATCTCTCATGTGGTTGATTCTCATTGCCTTACTCTTTGGATCTACCTAGCATATTAAAACATTGGAGAGGGGGGATGAAATTCAAAAAATTCCAATAACTCATCTCCCATTCAATTATACATAATGGATGCAAATAAGTCTCATAAATGCATGTATGGTCATGTTGACATGTGCAAACATTCAAGAGACATTTTCATCATTTGAGAAAGTCATACATAGCATACAAAGGTTTGTCAAGCAAGTGGATTGATCTCACCCAATTTCTTGTGGATATTGAACTTGCCTTACCCATTCTTTAAGACATTTTTGGATTCAACCATACTCTTGGGAGTCCATCTTGCTTTTAGGAGACTCTTTACTTTGTCTCAACCAATCTTAAGGGTTCTTAGCTTATTCTCACCATGGTTAAGGGTTCTTGGCCTCACCACACTCAAACAAACCTAAGCACACATCATAAAAATCATATAAAATATAATATGTCATCATAAAACTATGGCATATGAAATCATGCTATCATACTTTTCATGACTTGAAAATACATATGCACACATTCTAAAACAAGCTAAGCACACATCCATACATAAGAGAAGATGGAGAGAGCTACCTTAGAAGTAATTACACACTTTTTCCTTAAGCCTTGAGTCCTCTTCCTTGACCTCACACACCCAAGAAGATGGGGATCATTTCTCTTGGCATAGACACACTAAAAAAAACATGAATTACTCATGGAAACAAGCCTTGACATTATACACACTTTACATGATGCTACTTTGGTTTATGGCTCCATTATACTTCCATAAGACATTTAATGAAGAAACTACAAAAATTCATGATCTTGGCTCCCTTCTCTCCTTTAATCTATAATTCTTAACTCCATTTAAACCCCTTGGAGTCATCATTCAATTATTTTAAGGAGCCTAACTAAGAGTTGCTTCATTATGCTATATTATGGAGCCTACACCTCCATCTCACTATTTATGGCTTCTAAATTTTTTTCAAGGGTTCCTCCCACCTTCTACCATCATATGAAGTCTCAAACCAAGGTTAGAATAAATTAAAACACTCTCTAACCCCTTCATCCGTCCTAGGCCGACATTATGGAAGCATTTGGGGTTCAAAGGGTTTTCAATTTTTTATTAATGGGAGAGCCACTTGGGAGGATTTTTAGAGGTCTTAGAAGCTCAATGAAACATTTAAATGGCCAAGAAAATCCATATATTAAATCATTTTTTACAATTTCTTCAAATGCACTACACTTCTTCAACTTAGATTTCATTAGTTTTTCTTACAATTTCTTTGCTTTCTTAGATGGGAGGTGCATGTGGGAAGCTCTTTAGGGGGCTTAGGAACTCATACAAACATTTACATAGGCTTGGGAACTCTTAGGTAAAATCAGATTTTTGTCTATATCTTTGAATCCCTAACTTCCCATTCTTAGTTCTCTTTTGCTTCTTAATCAATTCCACTTGTATCTTCCTAATCCTCACATTATAGAACCCCTAATTCTACCTTAATATGGTTAGAATTTATCTCCTATGGAATGGGCCCTAAGGTGAATGAAAATTTCATAGAGGAAACAAGCAAGGACAAGTAACAAAATAAGAAGGAATACCTTAGTTTCTTGTTTCCTTCAAAGCCTCTTCCACTTAGTGTAAACCCCTCCTTGAATTCCTACTCTTCTCCCTCTGAACCAAACCCAAAAATAGCCCCACTTCATCAAACAAAACTATAGAAAGGAAGGTGGGAAGGAGGAGAAGAGAGTTTTTAAAGAGAGAACTAGAAAAAGTCTTGATTTCTATACCTTTTCTTCTTGGTTTTTCTCCCTCCTTGAGCTCTCTCCTAGTGCGTCTCTTTTCTCTGGCTTCTCTCTCTGGTTTGGGCAGAACAAAGGGTCTGTTATGATGAAGGAGAAGGGGGACGCTTCATATATCAAAAGGAAATACATAAAAGCTTTTTAAAAATGCCACTTTTGTCCTTTATTCTTGGCTAATTCATTTGAGGCTCATTTTAGTTCTTTTTATCGTATTTTCCATCATAAAATTTAGGTCATCAATCTTATAAAATACTTTTGGAATCACTTAATTTGGAGCTAAAATCGTCTCGAACGATCCAGTTAAAGTTCAAGCTCACCGTCGTTGAAAAACGTATACCGGAGGAGTTTTAACTGTCCCAGGGTTTCCCATGATTTTCAGGGCCTTTGAGAACCCCAAAAAACTCAAAACTTTCATTTAAAAAGCCCTTTTGTGAGTTTTTCAAAAAGTACCCATATTTATGAAAATGCCACTGGCCTTTTGACAATTTTTTTGAATTACTCCGACCTTAATTTTTAGGCAACTCAAGGCTCAAATTCTCATTTTTTATTATTTAGAATTTTATCATAATTTTATTTAGTCCCAATTTCTTCTATTTTAGGGACTTTTTTTTTGTATTTGGCCCATTTCTGACGTTTATGGAGACGGAGGGACTGGATGTTGCACAATTCAATAGGATGTGAAGATGAGCAGTAGCCATTTCTCTGTCATTTAAATAACAAGTTGAGCATTTTCCAAGCGATCATCCAACTTTAGTGAAGACTAATAAAGTTAGTTCACTTGTTTCTTGTTCATCTACACACTCATTTCAATGAACTTTTATTCATACTAAAGATACCTATGGCTCAAAATAATATGAACAAAAATATGATACTTCTTGTAACAAATAGGCCTCACAAATAAATCCCTTTCTGCAAGAGCTTTATTTTTAACTATGCGTTTTAATCTATTTAAAAATCTACACTACCAAATGATAAGTAATGTGAGCCAATAATATATTATTTCAAGCAAATGATATTCACATATGAATAGAACTTAAGTATTAATTACCTGTCAAAGGGATACATTTATTCATATTGGACTGGGCCACCCACCCTCACCTTAAATGGCAAATGGATCGATAAATGCTCCATAGAATCAAAGAAACCCAGTGGAAATATTCTTTCTAGTTTGCAAAAAATGATAGGAATATTATGTTCCATTTGCATTAAGCGATCAACTGTCAATGTTGTCAAACATAATTCCTTAAAAAATAGACTCAGCTCAATTATAGGCTTTCTTATTTGCTCAGGAAGTGCACTGAAAGCAATTGGCAATAAGCATTTCATAAAAATGTGACAATCATGACTTTTAAGGCTAACTAACTTTCCTTTTGTTGAATCTACACATCTTGACAAATTTGAGGAATACCTATCAGGCATTTTCAATCCTTTTATCTATTGACAGATCGCCCTTCTTTAATCAAGTGTAAGAGTGAACTTAGCCTTTGGTTTTGCTACTTTTCCATTAGATATTTCTCGTAACTCTAAGTCTTTCCGCCTACAATATTCTCTATTCTACCTTTTATGCTATCCTTAGTCTTCCCTCTGACATCTATAACAGTATTAAAAATACTGTCAAATACATTTTTCTTTATATGCATGACATCTAAATTGTGTTAAATTAACAAATGTTTCCAATATGAAAGTTCCCAGAATATACTCTATTTCGTAATTTTGATATTGCCCATAGCCAGGCAATCTAAAAACACCTTGATCAACTAATCTTGGATGGATCTTCACATGTTGCCATAACTCTTCTCCATCCAATCTTGGTGGAGGGGGATCATTTTCAACTCTTTTTTCTTTTTTGAAAACATCTTTATTCCTTCTGAAAACATGGTTCATAGATAAAAACTGTAGATGACAATCAAACCAAGAATTCTTGCCCCCATACTTCAAGGTAAAAGCTCTTGAGTTTTTCACACAATAAGGACAAGCTAATTTTCCAGCAGTACTCCATACTGACAACATTCCATATGTTGGAAAGTCATTTATTGTCCACATCAATGCTGCTCGCATTTGAAAGTTTTGCTTCTTTGAGACATCATATGTGGGTACTCCTTCTTCCCATAACAATTTTAACTCATCAATTAATGGTTACAAAAATACATCAATATTCATTTTGAGATTTTGTGGTCTGAGAATAATTGCCATTAAAAATAAGTAAGAAATAGTCATACAGAGTCTAAGAGGGAGATTATAAGGAGTAATTATCACAGGCCAACATGAATATGGTGAAGCAGGCTGACTATAAGGAGTGAACCCATCTGTGGAAAGACCAAGTCTCTTGGCTCCATTACAAAATCAGAATATATTCTATCAAAACATTTCAATGCTTCTCCATCAGATGAATAACACAGTATACCTTCGCGCTTTCTATTATTCCAATGCCATTGCATAAGCTCAGTAGATTTCATTGAAGCATAAAGCCTTAGCAATTTAGGGATAATCGGTAAATAATGCATTCTTTTATATGGAATCTCCTTTGATCTTTGTCTTCGGCCAGGTCGACTAGTTTTATACCTATGTGCTCCACAGAATTTATATATTATCTTATATATATCATTTTTATAATACAACATGCATCCATTGATGCAGACATCAATTTTTTATGCAGATAAGCCAAGTTTTGATACTATCTTCTTTGTTTGATACTAGTTATTAGGTACAACATTATCATATGGGCCACTATTTTTCAATAGGCATGCAAATCGGTTAAAACTGTACAGTGACATATGATTGTCAGATTTAATGTTTAACATTTCTGTAACAATAGATAACTCAGACTAATTATTGTATCCTAACTAGAATGGTTATTGATACATGATAAGCATGATTTTTATGTATTTTATTTCCCTTAACTTAAGCATTTTAATAGTTAAATAAGGCTTAATGGATTTACTTAGGTGATAATTGATTTTAGTAGCCACTTTTGCACCTTATGAATTAATTTGCACAATTATTGAGTTTTAATGCATGAATTGCTTTTAAATAATTTTGTGGATAATTCTATTTAATATTTTGTATTCTATTGTGCAAAATTTTTGATGGGCAAACAGCTTGAACGAACATTTGATTTAAAGAAAAAGATGAAGGCTTCATGTGTATAGTTAGGAGGAAATTAAAGTGGGTGGTGTGGAGATGGGTAAGAGGTAGCTTTATGTGGAAAGAAAGTGAGTTGGGTTCTGCGTTGAAAGGAGAATCATGAACTAGCCACGGGGTCTGGTGAAGGAAGAGCTTAATAGAGGAAGAAGTAACACGTGTTGCTGTCAATAAGAAGCTACATGCAGAACATGCAGAAAGACGAAGAAGTAGCAACCTCGAGCAGCAGATTTAATGGTTATTCATGCATGCAAAGTTGTCGTGGACTGGCTGGAATTTTTGGAAGCTCCAGAACGTGGAAAGCAGTGTAAAATAGAACCATACAGCTTGAGATTTACGTGGAATGGTGAGCACAAGAACACACACATGCAAAGGCAGAACTGCTGCTTCGTTTTCTTGTTCTGGTCTTCACGAAGGGACTGTGCAAAGAGGACTGGAGTAACTGAGAGCTTCTTCATTTTTCTCGGATTACACCTGCAGTGCTGGAGTGAGACGCTGGACTGGGCAGAACTACTGCTTCGTTTATTTGCTAGACTGCATCAAGAGACAGACACATCGGCAGAGGAGGCACTGGAGAGTGAGGGGCTTGCTTCATATTTTCTCTTCGGTCTGAACTGGGCAGAAAGACGCTGGAAGAATGTGCTGCAGCTGAAGGAAGAACACTCGAGCAGAATGAACGAAGAGAAGAAGAAGCTACGTGGGAAGCTCGCATGAAATATTATAAAACAAAATGAGGTGGGGCCCACATTCATATACACAAGAAGGAAGAATGAGCACGTGGAGTCACTTAAAAAAATCACGTGGGAAGCATTTTCACGCTATATACACTCGGGGATTCATTCACTCAGAAGACCACCACCACACAATCCATTCACGCCATCACCCATCACACTCCATTCTCATGCCCCTTTCGTACAGCAGCCACCCATCTCACGTCCCCGTCTCATCCATCCTCCATTCTCCATCTCCATCTCACCAAAATGAAGCTCTAATCTCCATTTGTGGCTAGCTAGGAAGAAGGCACTTGAGTTGAAGCTTGAATCCATGGATAAACTCAGAATTTTGGCTAAGGATCTCTATTTTTCCTATACTTTTTCTCTTTCATATATTGCCTTGTTTAAGTTGTATTTGATTGAGAAATTGTGTAATTATAATTAGTGGCTGTTTAGACTCTAATTAGGAAGCCTTTTTGTTGATTAATTGGTTGGATTAAATTCTGAATTTGTCAATTTCTTGCAATTACCCATGTATGCAATCAAGGTGTTTGATGAAATGCATGTGAGAGATTGAACCTTTAATTGTTTAATTAGAGGACTCCTTGGTGTTTAGTTGTTTAATTAGACATTTTTGGATGATGGTTCAGAGGTTAATTACTTAGTTAATCAATCGAATTGGGTGTTCATTGATCCTAAAATAAGAGTTAGCAATTTAATGCGAGGTTGAGTTCTCAATTCAACATTAAATTGTTAATTTCTTGATTCTTGAGTGTTAACTCAAGATACAACTGTTATGAACACAATTAGGAATTCTTAGGCCAGAATTAATCACAATTGGATTAGGATAAGGATAGTAGATACCAAGGGACGATTCCAAAGCTAGTCACAAGACCATTCTCCACCCATAATTCATCTAACTAGGTAGAATTTAGAAATTTTATTTTAGATTCATTTTACTTAGTTCAATTAGATTGAAACCCCCCTAAATTAGTAAGTTTTAGGATCTTCATACACTTAGAAAATTCAATCAAACATTGCATTCCAATTCCGAGGGAGATGACCTAGGTTGTGCCACTAGCTGCATATTTTATCAACCTAGTTTTATTTTGAGGGTCGCGCGACAGACTGCATCAATACACATTTAGTAAATCCAAAAATTGTTAGGCTTCTAAATTTGGTGATTCCTCGACATAATTATCATCATTATCTCCTTCAACATAACTATCAACATTAAATTCAGGACAAGTTGCTTCTGAGATCATTCTTTCATATCTATGATCCTTATCATCATTTACTAATCGTGATGAGTTAGGTGTTTCACTAGATGTTCTAACATGTATGTTAAGTATTGAGAATGGTTCGACCTCACAATGACATTTCCAATACCAATATCTAGGTTGAAATCCTCCCTTATAAAGATAAGTTTTTACTTCATCAAGAGTAAGATATGCTATATTTTTATGCATAGAACAAGGGCATCTAATTTTTTCTCCTCCTGACCTTAATCCTTTTTCACATGCACAAGTAATAAATTCTTCTACTCCTTGTAAAAGTTCATTAATATATCTTTTACGTCTAGGATTTAATCTATTACACATCTACCTTTGATTACTAAGAATTTCATTTTCTGTTTCAATAAACATTTTAAATATTACTTTACAATTTTTGATAACAAAATATACCTTTTAACACATTATCAAATAAATATAATACTTCCTTAAACACAAATGTTATCACTAAACTTTTGTGTATTAATTTATCATTATTACTTATTTATCTATCTCTACTACATTATCACATCACAAAAGAATAATTAACAATTATTTATAATCAATAAGTTATAAAAAATAATATGCTTATATATTTCATATAAATATTTATGTACCTAGACAGGTTGAGATGAATAAAATTTTTTTTTCAAACCAATTCTCCACTAGAACTTGAATAAGGTGGTGAAATTTTGAAAAAATTTGAAAAAGAAAATAGGATGGGAAAATTCTAAGGAAAAAAAAATGATAGCAAATAGTTATGATAAGAGAGTAAGAAAGATCATTCTTCCTCATATAAATAGACGTTTTTAATGATTTTTTAACGATTATTTTTATTTCTAACAATCATTTTTCTTTTTCGATGGCTATTAATAATTTTTTTATTTTATTTTCTTATAAAAAATATATTTATGTAAGCCAAAATCACTTTTTTATATATATAATATAAAAAATTTTCAGCACATCCAACTATTTTTAACAATAATTTTATTCACTTATTATATTCTTTATACTTATTTGTATATTTATTAAAATTATAATTATTAATAGTATTTGAATATTTCAATTATTATAATATATAACAAAAAATAATATTTATATATTGTGGTTCCAACCACCTTACACTATAATTTATAATTCAATTATAATTTATAATTTATTTAATTATAATTAATTATAAATTATACTATAATTTAATAAATATACTTTATAATATATTTATTAAATTATAATAATTAATAATATATAAATATATAAATATTAATATCTATATATAATTTATATATCAAATATTATATAATATTAAATTATTAATATTTATATATAATTTAATATTTTAACGATAAAAAAAATTGGTTGGAGATATCCAACCACCTTTCTGTCGTCAAGTGATTAAATTATATAAATATATATAATTATAATATGGCGACAGAAAGGTGATTGAATATCATGTAACTACTTTTCTATCGTTAGAAATTTGCATAATATTATAATATATTTAAATGTAATTTATATATGTATATTTATAATATATAATTTATATTATATCTTATTAGAAAGTTATATATTTTTTAATTTGAATTAAAAATTAATATTACTTATATTTTCTTTTTTCATGATAAATAGTTTTATTAATATAAATTATAAATTATAATATTATTTATATACTTATAATATAATTAATTAACATTAATTACATTTATCTAAATTATAATAATCTATAACATTTGAATATTTTAATTAATAATATTTATATATTTGTTATGCTATATTTATATATTTTTATATAGCCTTTTAATTATAATACTATTCAGCTCACTTAAGTCAATAGAATATTTATTTTCATATATTTTTTATTTTTTTTCTATTTGATAATAAATATCATTAATATAAATTACAATATGCTTTATATATTTATCTCTAATCAGAATTTAGAATATATCATCTTATTTATAATATATTTTTGTAATATATTATATTTGAACATTATATATATTTGATATTTTTTTCATTAAAAATTAACATTATTTATAATTATCTTTGTATAATAATTATTTTTTATATATTTTTATCATATTAATTAATTTTTTATAATTCTTCAAACCATTGCATAGATGTGACAGAATATCGGTTGGGCAATCCAACCATTATTCCGTTACTGTATGTGGCGACATACTTATGGTTGTAATATTTAACCATAAATCAATCACAATTGTTTTTTCTATTTTTTATTAATAAATAAATAAATCTGTCATTGTCTGTCGCAAGTTTCTATCGTAAAATATGCAGATTCTTATAGTGTTATTAAGTAGCAATGTCTAGTTAAAATTTAAAAATTTTAAATAATAAAGACCATTAAGTATAATAATTGCAATAATAAGTTGATTTAAACAAATTAAGTGAAATCTAAAAAAAAGAAATTTAATTAAGCAAAACTAGGACTCAAGATTAGGTGATAATTGCATTGATTGAAATTTTGCAAGCTCTTACATAGAGAACTTGAGTTCAAATTTGGATTCATTCTATTATTATCTTTTTCCTTCAAATGTAATTGAGTTTCCAAGTATAAGTGAGATCCTTCGAATCCCTAAAAAAGAATCGGGTATAAATGTAGATAGTTAAACTCTAGAACAACAAACAATCATTCGGTAATAGGCGTAATAAGATGAGAAGGGTATCACCATAGAAATGATACTAAATGTAGAGCTAACAGGTGAATGTGTTAAATTATATAGGGATAAAAAATGATGATCACAGGTTAAATTTTGGTTGGTGATTAAAAGTAATGCTTATTTGCTAAGACTCTAAGTCTTAAACTTCTAACATTGCAGTAAATTAACTAATGGCATAAATTTAAATGGATGAGTAGAAGTAGGAGTTTATAAAAGGATAAGTTAAAATTCAATTAAGTACAAACGTAAAGCCATTGTGGAAATGAGAAATAGTAAGGTTAGTTCAAATCACATACTTTGTTAAAGAATTAACATGATTAAATAAACATAGTTGAACCTAGCATTAAAGCAGGGATAAAATTATGTATGGATTAATTAAAAGAACAAGTGAAATGTCAAGAAGGTGACAACTACCTCGAATAAATTAATTTGGCTAATGGGGTAGTGAACTAAAAAAATATCTAGTTACTCAATCTCTGTAACACCATAATATATGAACCTCGATTATCCATCATTTAAGCTTGATTTTATATAATTCCTAAAGAAAAGGACTAAAATCGTAGCATTTTAATGCATTACGTCGAGGTTTAAACATTCATACTTCGTCCCGTGGGTCTCATGAACCCGTCACTCACATTTTCTACTCAAACTCCATCCATACAACTCATACATAGCATAAAACAATCCATAAACCACATATTTGAAACCAAAAACTAGAAAATTATATTTTTCTCACAGGTCCAAAATTTAAGTTTTTGACCCCAACTTTAGAAAATCATAATTAATTCTAAAAAAAATGAAAATCAAGCAAATGATAGCTTTCTGGAAAGCTCTGGATGTTAAATTTATATAAAAATAATTTCAAGCCACAATCATATCATTTGAACCATATTTGACAACAGAAAAGTTTGAAAGGTCAGATTGCCCAATGTTTCTGATATAGCTTACTGATATGAATTTCAAAAATTCATAACGAATTTCAACAAAATCCAATTTGGGTAAACTATATCAATTTTGAAAACTACAGATTTTAACTAGAGAAAAAAAAAGTCCAGACCAGTTCAGAAGCCTTTAGACCTCAAAAACTGATGGAACAATATCCAAGATCAGCTGGCATCCCTAATACTGACTTAGAACTTCAGAAAATTATTTCTTCCTCTATAGATCTCCAATTGAGGTGCTTCTAATTGTTATAGGTCACTGTGAATGCCTAATTTCTTCTTATATAATTTCATAGCCATTGGACATCATTTGACCTATGTGTGACAGAAGTGAAGCTACTAACCATTTGCACAAAAAGAATGCCATTTTTATCAAAATTTGCCAATTTTAAAAATTCACTAAAAATTTTCTAGAGCTCCAAATAATATGCATTTTTGCTTCCCAAAAATTTCTAGGTAGGACCTATATGCATGCCAAATTTTAGATCAAAAGGAACTCATTTGGTCATAGCTTGACATTGCTCATGAATATGGCAAATTTAACACCCTATATGGGTAAAGAGTGGTTCAAATGGCTTCTTAAATGCTCTACCACCTCTTAGACAAGTTTTAAAGTATAAATACAATATATAAGAATTGCCCAAGTGTTCTAAACCATCACACATCTCAAACTCATTATGGTACAGGAAAGAATGCACTACTACATACAAGTCACCGAGTGACCAAATCTTATATTTCCATTGCTTTGGTTCTATACATGGTTTACACATCATTTATACATACTTTTACACTTGTTCAAATATTTACATATCAAAAATAACATGTAAATATAAATATTGACATCTCTTTACATCAAAGGGCATACAAAACTATACAAAAGTGGTAAGAAATAGTTTTTCAAGCTTCTTGACTTCCACTTTGGTCTCTTTGAACTCCTCTTAATATGTTAAGATGGGAAAGGGAAGGATGTGAGATTCTAAGAGTCTTAATAACTTATATACTCATTCAAAGAGGCAATCAAGGTATATAAACATGTCAATACATGCAAGTAAGCATCCAAAACCATAAGAATCATTCAACACATAATTTGCATACCATGAAAATCATATCAATGCCAAGAATAAATTTTAAGGACTTTTGGTCTAACCTCACCCTATTTTTGGACTTTTGGATTAGTCTCACCTTTAGTCTAGGAACTTTTGACTTAGTCTTATTCATCCATGAGACTTTTAGTTCTACCTCACCCATTACAAGGGGCTTTTAGCACTACCTCACCTTTTAAGAGCAATTTTCATAACTCAAAATATAAACATATTGGTACCAATACAACCAGGCAATATCCAATGGCATGTCTCATAATTCAAGTGCATTCACAAGCATATAATGACCATCATACATCCAAGAACATAACAAGAAAGAGTGAAGAGCTACCTTGGCACTCAAACACAATTCTTCCCTTTTAATTTCTCTTTCCCTTTCTCGGTCTTACAACCACAACTAGTTGAAGCTTGATCTCTTTGGCCTAGGTGTAACACATAGCATATAATTACTTTCTTGGAACAAGTCAAAGCATTAACCACATATTTGAGAAGCATACTTTATCTATGATTCCATAAAAAGTCTAATGAAGCTTCTAAATTTTCCTTGAAGAGAAAGACACTTGGGAAGTTTCTTAGGAGTCTTGGAAACTCAAACAAATACTTATAAAAGCTAGGAGATTCTTAGACAAAATCAAATTGTACAAAATGTTTAAGAACCCCTATATTTCCTATCTTAAAGTTCAATAGTTTTTCCTCTCCTTACTTTGCATTTCCTAACTTCCCACACATTGATTCATGAGTTTCATGCTTGTTCTAGGTCAAAACTTCCTCCCTCTCTCAAGCTTTCAAGTTGGTAGAACCAACATACACAAAAAACAAAAATACATAGATATCTACCTTAAATTCAAGCCTTCTTCATGATGTGGTCTTTATGATTGAGTACCAAAAGAGTACTAAATTGAATGCTCTTTAATTGATCACAGGCTAAGTGTTCATATTTAGATATATAATTATTTACCTTCATGGATGGTGTGCCAATGTTAGAATATGATATATGTTAGAAATTAGAGTTTTACATAAACTTCCTATTTTAATATATATTTTAATGCTTTCTGTAGTGATGTTCATTTATTTTTAGCATATAATTTTTAAATATATGACTTTTATTTTTATTTATTTATTTGTTATCATTTTAACCTTTCTTGAATTTGTACAACTTGATTAATTTATGTATTCTTTTATGCCTTGTATACTTTATCAATGTGGTAATGAAATAAATTTTATATTAAATTGTAACCTATAATTTATTTAAACATAACCATACACGTATTTTTGAAATGTTTTTCTTCCTTTTACTATTATGTTAAACTTTTTTACTCATTAAATTTTTTTACTTCTTAGTTCAAATAACTATTGAAATGTATACTCACATAATGCACGTTTTCTCATTGCATACTCCTTTGTTATCTTATTATTAATCTATATTGAAATCAAAACTTATTTTCATTATAAAAACCTTATGCTTGTTTATCCTTTCAATTATTATACTTTATTTTCTACTCATTGAATATTGTGGCTTATTCTTTTATTTACTTTTATAGAAAGTGGAACTACATCCAAACACTCTTTTGGTGTGGGAGTGTTGTTAGTGGAGAGCTAGTAGTTAGTATGGTAGGTATTAATGGTCTGTTGTCATTGCATATGTATATGTTTGTACAATAAAGTTAGCTCTACAAACTATAAGTAAGATCTTCACCCTATTGTTATAAGTTAACTTCAATTGAAATTAGGTTGAAGGTAGAGCTCTTTTTGTTGCATTTGGTTGATTAGACTAGTTGTAGGTAATTTGATATGTCCTAATTTTAAGGAAGACTTCACTGGGTCTCCTATAACAAGCTAATTATGCTTTTGATATTAATTATGGTGAATTGTGAAACCTTGAACCTGATATGTATAATGTAGACTTATAAAATTATGTTTCAAATTTGAAAATGTTATTACAATTTGACCATGCATCAAAATTAAATAAGGATTTGTGTGTTCATCAAGCTTAAAAGTGTGAGGCCTCCTTATATCTCATGCAGGTCTAGTCCCTAGTTTTAGGGCATGATAAACATTGACATAAATAACCAATTTTATTGAATAAGTTATGATAAAGCAAATCTATTTATACATAAGAATAATTATTTTAGATATTTTAAATTGTAATAATGTAAGAAAATTAAATAACCAAAGGAAATAGTGATGTTACGAAAATCATTAGAATATTTGGTATAATCAATACTTACATTGATCAAGTTATGAATAAGAAGTTGAACATAATATTGTAAAGGGGTCCTTTTGTACCACAAAGCTTGTAAGGACACCATTATATAAAATATTATAAACAAATGTTAACTAAATAGAAAATAAAACATTAAAAGCATAAAAATTAGGTTAAGAAAAAGAAAAAAAATTAAAATTAAACATGAGAAATTGTAAATGAATTTATAATGATTACCTATTTTTAACTCTCATACACCTCTTTGTGTACTATATTAGTTGTAGTGTTTAATACTTGTTCACTTGTCACATATCAAAAATTTCAAACCATTCTTATTTTTCACTTTTGATATTGCCATACACAGTTGATTGTGACTAAATATAGGTTTTGAAAGATAAAATCTAACATGAGAGAGAGATTGACCTTGACTTTTGTTAACAGTCATCGTGAATAAAACATTTAAGATGTAACACCTGAACTTCCAGAGTGCAACTAAACTTGTTCCTTTATAAGAATAACAAATTTTTAGTGGAAATGTAAACGATAAAAATTTTACTAATTTGATTTCTCTTTTTACTTTTTATTTAAGCATCAAGGCCATCTTTAAACATGCATATCATAAAACTAAGTTTGTACATCCTATACCTTAAAATTACAAATATTGTTAATAATATCACTAAGTGACCTCAATAGTACTCTAATATTAATATAGATTGCATAGTCCATTCTTAACCTGGATTACTTAAAGTAGAACAATGTCTCTTAATTATTATTACAACCATTCGATAGAAGAAGTAAAGTCTTCAAATTCTCATAATGCTATCTTTTAAATTTTAAAAGGCCAATATACTTCTAGCACTAATCTACTATTGATGTAGCCTCACCTATACCAAGATACTTGTTTGAACACATCACCGAGTATAGTAAGAATTTATATTCTTAATAAAAACACATAATAATCTCGAAATTTAATGATGGTCTAGCTATTACATATGTAGAAATTATTTTTTTTTATTCCCTTGTCTAGACCATACAAAGATAGCAACACATCACATCATACAGAGAATATTCAACCACTAGTATATCGTGAAGCACATCCATAAATGCCTATTTACTTAACCTATTTAGACTATATGAAAACATTTCTACATATGAGGCAATCATGCTAATCTTACCATGTCTAGATATCTTGCATGTTATGATAGTCAATGCAAGATTGCATGCAAATATCATAATGCATATATGAAGCATTGTATCATAAATTATCACAGGATGCCTTTCAAATGATATTAATTTAACTTAGTTTTATTAAGCTTAAGTAATCACTTATGTTGTACCACCTGAACTTGGTACAGGCCAGCATACTTTATCATATTGTTCTACAATGTATATCTTTTTAAGGAGATATAGTTAATCATACCTTAAAAGCATTAGTGTTATAGAAAACTAATTCTTAAGTTTAGTATCGAGTATTTCATACTACTTGATACAAATTTAGGTTTTCATAATCATAGGTAACCTACTATGCATTCCATACTACTTTATAAGACCTAAGTTTTTATTATTATCAAGGAGGAAGACTACTCTCCTTAGTCTTTATGATCTAGTTGTCATGTGTGTAGAAATTACTTTTCTTTATTCCTTTATCTAAAACATACAAAAATAGCAACATATCACATCATATAGAGAATATTTAGCCACCAGTATATCAGGAAGCACATTCATAAATGTCTATTTACTTAACCTGTTTAGACTATATGGAAACATTCTTGCATGTGAGCAATTGTGATAAACTTAACTTACCATGTATAGATATCATGCATGTTATGACAATCAATACATGATTGTATACAAATATCATAATGCATATATGAAGCATTATATCATAAATTATCACAAAATGCCTTTCAAACAATATTAATTTAACTTAGTTTTATTAGGCTTAAATAATCATTTCTATTGTACCACCTTAACTTGGTATAGGTCAGCATACTTTATCGTATTGTTCTATAATGTATACCTTTTTAAGGATATACAGTTGGTCCTACCTTGAAAGTGTAGTGCTAAATAAAACTAATTCTAAGTCTAGTACCAAGCATCTTATACTACTTGATATAAACCTGGATTTTCATAATCATAAGTAACCCACCAAGCATTCTATACAATTTGGTGCGAGACCTACATTTTTAATGCCATTAAGGAGGAAGACTGCTCTCCTTAGTCTTTATGATCATTGGAACCTAGCATTCTAAATAGGAGTAAACATATCTAGGATATCCCCGAAGTGTAGACCCACAAACTTTTATTCAAAACTTAAAACTTGAAGTTACATGAAAGCCTTCTAACCTTTAGCAACCCTTCTATCATAATTTTGTCCTAAGGAAAGTGAGACATAAATTTGGGAGGGATTATGACCCCCTTGTTCCTACATGATCATAACTTTGCTTCTCTATCTAGATGGAGAGCTGTCTCTTTCTATATAGATTAGTTTTTGTTGGAATTTTATCCCTTTTCATTAAGAGTCTATTCCTTTAAAAGCTTTCTTTTTAACCTAAAGATCTTATCCTGCCTAGCATTTGATTAGGACCACATACATAATTATGTTATCATTTTAATTACAATCTAAGTTATCCAAATTAGATTACATAGTGAACAAGTTAAGCAATGTTATTAACATAATTGAGAGCTCATATTTAAATATGCATAGATAAGCTACATATACTTATTCATGACTTATATGTAAGGATAACATAATTTTTTAGTTCAATAAAAGATTATAGTCCATGTCTATCATGGCAAAAAGGAAACAAAATATTTCAATCCATTGTTGTATGCAAACAAACATAAAAATATTTTAGATCTAGCATGCGTGTAAACATATGTATGCATTATAAACTTGACATCACATACAAGCATATTTGTACTTTAATTATATTTTAGGATATTTAAGTCATATTTCATGGTTAATATATTGTGATTCCATGAAACATGCATAAATGAATCAACAACAACAAAGCAAGTAATTTAGTTTGAGCAAGTAAGAAAGCATATTTAACTATGCAAATGCATGTTGATTATCCTAGATTGCATATTTTGGGAAACCTAATTTTTTTTACCATATCTTTTCCATTTTAAGTGTCTTCTTAAAGTCTTAGTCCACAATCTATTAGTCATAAATCATTAGATTTAATGATGAAGTCCATTGTCAAAATCCATAATCAAGGTCTATATATCAGAGAATTAACATTTTATTAGGTAGCTTTTTAAACATTATCATCTTTCTCTTATATGTGTGTGTGTGTGTGTGTGTGTGTGACTCTATAAATCTAAGTATTTCTTAATTTGCTAAGTTTCCTGAAGTAGCTATTTTTAAATGAATTCCTAATTAAAATAACTATTATAGGAATTTAGTTAAAATAATTCATGTATAAGGAAATTGCTAAATTGAATAAATATTAATTAAATTATTTATTCCTCTATATAGCTCTAATTAAGTCCTAAAATACTCCTAAATGGGCTTAAGAATGATCCCTACAATTCCTCGATCAAAAGAAAGCAAAACATAAAAGAAAAATGTGAGTTTTTCACAAAAAGGGGTTTAGAGCTATGGCTTTGGGTTCTTAAGTGTAGCCCTGGACCTATTTTTGCACAAAAATAAAACCATGAAATTCTGGGCCATGGCCTCAATTTTGGGGGCTGCGACCTTAGCCCTTGTTTTAGCAAATATGAAAAGTCTAAATTTTTATAGACATTTGGAAATTCCTAGAAAATTACACAAAGCTTTTAGAATCACCAAATTTTAGCCATAAGTTCTTAAACATGTCTATTTACCATGATGAAAATATTAGATTCCAAAAAAAGCATTTAGTCCCTCAAATCCTCTAAAATTCCACTATGTCCCAAAATAGCTTTAAATCAACCATAGTGCCACTTTGGCTAAATTTTTTAAGTACCAAATAGACTCCTAAAATTATGCCATAAATCATATGACCTTTTAAGCATCTTATAAACAACATATCAAAAATTTAAGGGCAACAAATATCATTTGGTCATACAACAAAATAGAGCTTCAAGGGAATTTATCAACACCATAACACCATCTTTTAATTTTATATCACCACTTTATGCATTATATGATTATAACTAAAAGAGGGTCTTAAGGAAATCTTAAAGTAGATTAAAACTTCATGAATGAAAGCTATTATTCTTCCTAAATTTCCTTTCTATTACTATATATGGAGGGGAGAGAAATGAAGAAGATGAAGAGGGAGGTGTGGAAGTGTGTCGACTACCTTATATGCTTAGAGGGAGTTATGTTCTTATCTTAGAAGTCCTTGAATCATCTTCTTCTCTTTATTCTTCTTCTTCCAACTTCTTAGTCACTTTCTCTCTCTTCAGGGTTCTTTTCTTTCTCTATGGCTTCCTTTCTCTTAAACTTTCAAACTTTTTTGCAAATTTTGGTTTGGCAAGATAAGGGTGTGGGTGTCAAGGGAAACAAAATGATTGGGGTTCTCACCTGAGTCTTTCTCTTTCTTTTTCACATCCTCTCTTCATTTGTTTCTCTTTTTTCTCTCTCTCTCTCTCATGCTCTTCCATTTCTTTTACACTTTTAGCCTCATCCTGTCTTTCTCTCTTAGTTTTTCTAGCTAAAGGGCAAAGGCTGAAGGGAGAAAGCGTTTATAAAGAAGGCGGGTGATTGGCTTCCTTAAGAAGCCATTCACTCGACTTCCTTTGCACATTCTCTCTCTCTCTTTCTTCCAAAAGCAAAGACTCAAAGGCTTTTTAGTTGATTGATTTTGACTTAGAGTTTCTTGTTCTACATTTAAATTTGTTAGGTACTTCAATTATTAAAGTCATTCTACTCGTCGATGTAGTCATTATTTATATAAAAATATTTTCCTAACTCCTCTATTTTGGGTTTATGGGAAAATTATATTTTGACTTTGAGAAAATCATATTTTATTTTTTAGTTAAAATTATACTTTGAACCCTAAACTTTTAGTATTTATATTTTAATCCTTAAATTTTTACCAAATATTTTTATCCTACAAATGATTTTTTAAAAAAATATTTTTTAGGACTCTAAAGGTCCAAGGAATTTAAAGAATTTCTTCTCCAAGTATTTATTATTTAATTTTCTATTATTTAATTATCTTTAACTAATTTTTAAAAATGTTTAATTATTCCTATTAAATTTCAAATTGATCCCATAAAATTTTATTATATCTCAAATACATTTCTCCATTTTCCTTGTCTTTAAAACTCATAGAAAATCTTATTTCTTGTGCGATCATTTACTAAATATTTTTCTATTATTTAATTCACTTTATATTAATTTAATTAAGGGTCTAACTTTGGAGAATGTTATGCTATCCCCTTTGCATCTTAAATGGCAATCTTGAATTAGATGAGGTGATTTCATTCTAGGTATATAAACCTTTTTAGTGATACTATTTCTTGAAATAACTTTACTCTTTATAACATGATTTCCAAGGTGACACAATATAATATTGTTCTATAAGACAACCTTTAAGATTTATCTATGCTTAACAAATGCACTGATTTTCAATCTCAATATATGATTAGGTAGGCCAAAACCTTTTATGTTATTTAGGAATTGAGTTGTGTAAACATCCCCTTGAAAATCAATGTTCAAATATGTTTTATACACATAATCTGAACTCAAATAAGTTTTTTCTTTACTTGGAAGTAAATATAGTATGTAGTCATTAATAGCATCAACATTATCAAGAGTAGGATATAGAATTGCTCTGTCTTGAAAATACTTCAAGTTACGAACATTTTATAGAAATAAAGGATATGTGCCATCAATAGTTGCTTTTATGGGATTTGTCAATTGTTTTATAAGGATGTCTTCTAGTATTTCAGATTCAGCCTTTCCATCATTAGACTTGTGAATGCTTCTATCACCAATCTTCAAAATTCATTTAAAAAAAGATCTAAACTCCTTTAGATCTTCACCACTCAACCTTGCTTGAAGCCTTTTTTCTTTTCAATATTAGTAATTTGCAAGAGCTCTAGAAATAAGAAGAGTTAATAGAAGTAAAAACTATATATTTTTTAGAACCTTTTAGAATTACAGGAAAAATCTACCTAAAATATCCTTTCAATACAATAACTTTCCTCTAAAAGGTTCTTTCAAACTATTGGGATTATTGATCTCATAATATCTTTAAAGCTCCTATATAGAGCTTTAAAGCAGAATCATCCCATATGAGAAGTTTAGTAAGCATCAATAACTATCTCAACTTAAAATCTTGCCTTATTTTGTAGGGTGATTCCTCTATTATCTATAGAAGAATACCAAATTGTGAATGGATTGTTCTACCACTTGGAAGTAATACCACTTGTCACAACTGCCTTTACAATTTCCCTTTGCGATCTCAATGTTATTGTTAAAGTCCTCTAAACAAAAATTTTTCCAATACCCTTAAAATCATATAAAAATAATCTTTTCCATTATTGGAGTTGACAACATCCAATACAATACTATATATCATTATCTATTTATTTGTTAGAGATAAAATTAGATTTGCAACATCTCTATCCAAAGTGTCCTCGTCATAATTTAGTTCAATGTGTAAAAGTCTATTAAGATGAGATAAAAGAAGACATTCAATTGCCAATGCCATTAAAGAAAAAATCTTTAAAACTTTTGTTAATACTTCTTAACAACTTTTCTATATTAGCAAGAGTGTAGTCCTTTAATTGATCATCACGTAAATGCAAATTTAATAAAATTAAAATTGTTAGTTAAAAAATGTTTAATAAAGGGAAAAATTTTTATCAAGATTATAGCTATGTAACTAAATGAAAAATGAAAAATAAATTAATCTTTACTATTGTGATCATGTAAATGATGTTGTTAGTGTAAAATATCATTTGACAGAAACTTCTAAGTTTTTTCTCAAACAAAATCTTCCCAACCAAGGAAAATTATACCAATTTGGTGGAAACTAAAAATTAAAATCACAAAATACTCAAATTTGTTATTGCATAATCAATTAATCAAACTACTTAAGTCATGCCAAGCAAAATACATTAAAAAATAATTAAAATAAGTAAACCTTAAATAAACTTTCACATCACAAAAAAAACTTCCCTAAAGTTGAACAAAGAATTATCTTCATGTACCATCATCAATTTTTATTCACCATTGAATCCATCAATCATGAATAATTCAAACTTAAATTTATTCGTAGAGTTGAATTTTTCCCCAATTTATCAAAGGCTAGAAAAGTTGGTCATCCATAGCACTTAGTATATCAAGAGGGGAAGGAATAAAAGTGATGTTCAAATCTTGGACCATGCAATGAAATTAAGCTCATTGATAGAACAAACTCATATATCTATCTTGTATTTTTCTTTATACTTGTAAAAAAAGCCTAACTTAGCTTTGTAGATAACCAATTTATGAAATCTTTGTCTAGTGCCATCAAAAAATTTAATTTCATAATACCTTTGAGTATAAAGATCAAAGGCTACTACATACTTAGGGTAGAAAAGAAAATGTTCACCATTATTGGTGATCCAAAACATTTCACCATTTTAACATATTTTCTCATCATCAATCCACTAATGCTAATTATTAAATTTAATAGGTTTTGATCAACATACATCAATCACTGAGATTATGGAAATCCAATAGTGTTCATTACCACACTACCAAAAAAAGAAGAAGAAGCATTTTTCGTTTTTTTTTTGGCCAAATGTACAATGGTTAATAAACCTCACTCTTGCAACTATGGAGAGACATTTAGTGGCAATTTTATCTAAGTGCTGAAATACCCACCACCAACATTTCGTGGTGGTTTATGGGTAGTCTGTGGCCGCTAACAATTGATTCAAAGATTTAGGATTCCTGGAAAAATGAAGTTATAGGACATAACTACTAAGCAAGATCTAAAGAAAAATAAAATCTAGAAATCCTCAAAGATATAATACATCGATCAAACATAGGAATACACAATTTTCTAGGGCCAGAAGTGTAAATTGAATGAATATGGATGATCTTTTTCCAAAGAAAATGAAAGCCATAATATATTTGACATATTGCATACTCCTCTGAAGTCATTCCTCTTAAAACAAAATTATATTCCAGTATATCAAGAATTTGATTATAGTCATTTAGTTTTGCAACTATGATTCACCAGTAAGGCCTCCCAAAAGATCAAGCCAATTGAAAAACTTACCAATCCTTAGACAAATTAAAAATCACTTACCTCATCGTACTTAGATCCACAAGTCTCACGATTCTCACAGAACATCTACATATCACATAAACACGGCCCATCCTTCCCAGTACACATGGATTTACAAACATTGCAGCAGTCTTCGGAATTATTAAATTCAAACTCACAACCCTCTTTACGACAGTCTGAAGAAACTAGAACGTGAGACGTTGAATTGCCTCAATCTTGACCGCAAAAAAACTCCAGATAAATAAAAAACATATACCATTTTCTTGGGAGATTGATCAGATCAAAGTCTCAAGCTGCTTCCAAATCTTCTTCTAAAGGAGAAAAAGGGGAAAGACAATCTGCAACAAATCGTACACTGATGCATACAAAAGTTTGAGAATGCAAACTGATAAATGATGATGAAAATTTGTAAAAGTAAGGCTGAATTAAAATCCAATAAAATTGTTGAGAAAGGAGTTAGCATGGTTGAAGGTAATAAAGCTCCTTAATATCGAAAAGTGAAAAACGCACTTGCCATTAGGTTCATGGGAGAGGGAATTTGAAAATGACAACACCACATAATATGTGTCATGTCCCAGCGATCATGAAACCGCCGTTAATTGCTTTCGTATATCGGCAGTTATGAAAACCGTTGGAAAATGACCACTGGCAAAATGTGTTTATCTTCTAGTGTTATTTAGGTTTTCAAAAATCACAACTATCTTCAAATCATTTGCCACAGGATCATAATTACCAAAGCATTTTAGGTTTCTCTCTGCATTAGTCAATTGCATAAATAAATTAGCATCAATGATTAAAACCTGCCAAAAAAATAGCATATGATTTTTGAATAAACCAAAAAAAAAATAATTAAAATGAACCTTAAATACAATTAATTTCTTAAATACCATTTTAACTTTAAATAAAATAAATCAAATACATTTGTAATTAAGGAAAAAAATAGCATGTAAATAAAGGAAGAGATAGAAATTAAATTATCCAAACAAAAGAATTAAAACATATAAACTTGAAATTTTGGTTTAAAAAAGAGCTAAATTATAGTAAATAAACAACTTGGAATCCATTTTATAAATCATGCACATGATAAAAACATTAACTATGATGTAGTTATTGTAAATTTTTCAATATTAATTAAAATAAGGATTTCTTATTATCTATATACAATTTTAAAAAAGAGAGAGAGAGAGAGAGAGAGAGAGAGAGAAGAAATGTATGAAGTCAATACCTTATCAAGCTAAAAAGCGTTGGTAGATTGTGTGTCAAGCCCATATCTCTATTAACATCAAGAAACAAAATTTAAAATCATGTATTTATAATCTTACAAAATGTACCTATAAAGAAAGAAATTAGGTGCATTTCACATAAGTATACATGGCTATCATCAAAAGAATTAATGAACAACTGTTTGATATCATTATTACAAATCATTCTCAACACCATCTACATCTAGTTATAAATTCTATAGTTTTGCTCCTTGATTTTAACCTTGAATGGAATCTTTTTTCCCACAAACCCATTAAGCTTCTCAAAAGCATCTATTTAGTTCTTTTTTTCTTTTTTCTAAGGTACATAAAACAAATATTGCTAACCAAATATGTGTTAAAAATACATGTTACTCAATATTATAATCCGAGAAATTAAAAATAAAAATCTCATGGAAATAATAGACGTATGCAAGTTAGTGGTTGAGATTTGCAAGAACTGAGAAGCCTTTTTGTCAAAAGCAAAAAATGTTGCATTGTTAATAGTGTTAACAACATGACGCACAAATTTGTTCCTGCAACATGAGACATAAAAGTAGGATTAAACATTACATAAGATTTTGAATCAATAACCATGGAAAAAAGAAATAGTGAAGTGTATAAACATGGATGGTATTGATCATGAATATATTCTACCAAAAGGTACAAATATAATTAGGTGCTTGATTTATTTCATTTTTATAAAAAAATAATTATTAACCCAAAAAAAAGAAAATAATTCAAATTTTGTAGTTAAAATGTTAAAACAGGCCATAATAAATAACACGGTAGAAAGAAAATGAGAAATTTTGTCATACATTCTTAAAAGATGAGAATACTCACAATGATGAATAAGATATACTTTAGCTCAGTGTCATACAAAAAAAGATAAGTAATATATGCACCAATATATAAAAAGGAGGAGGAGATTTCAAATTTAAAATTTGAAACAAAATAGAATTATTTAAATATAATTGTAATTAAGGAAATTATGCAAATGAAATGAAATATAATAAAAATAAAGCCAATCAAATATTATTGTAATTAATTTATATTAATTGAAATAGCAAAAAACTGCACTTATAAAATTTGGAGGAGATAAATTTTGAATTCAAAAATTTTTATTGGGAAAATAACAATTATTTATTTCCATAAGATTTTTGAAACACTTTTATTCTAATAGAAATTGAGTAATATTGATTGATAAAATTTAAAACACTGATGGAATCAATCATGACACAATTTAATTGAGATCAATCTATATTCATTAGGATAATGTTTTCCTAATAATTGTAATGCGCAGGCAAGAGAATGGTGAAGAGCTACGATGCTGAATGAACGTAGTTATTCTTGCAGCTACACTCTCAATATAAATAGCAACTACATAGTAACAGAATTGTTTTTTGACTTAACTAAATAACTAACCAGACGTTATAACGGCTATTAACATCAGTTATCTTTAACACTCCCCCTCAAGTGAGGCCTAAAAATATTTACAAGACCCAACTTGGATAACAGATAATGATGTTGATGCTTGCTTAAAGGCTTTGTCAATATATCTGCCAACTGCTCTTCCGTTCTGACATGTTGAGTAACAATTAATCCCGCTTGTATCTTTTCTCTCACAAAATGACAATCAATCTCAATATGCTTCGTTCTCTCATGGAAGACCGGATTAGCTGCTATGTGAATTGCAGCTTTATTATCGCATCTAAGAATTACTGGCTCTAATCCTTCCACCTTTAAATCTTTGAATAATCCTATCAACCATATTAGCTCAGAAACTGCTGAACCCATTGCCCTGTATTCAGCTTCTGCCGATGATCTCGCTATTGTGTTTTGTTTCTTAGATTTCCAAGAAATTAATGATTCTCCCAGCTTTACAACGAACCCACTTACTGATTTTCTGGTAGTTGGACAAGCTGCCCAATTAGAATCATAGTAGCACTCAAGCTCCATCATACTAGAGGAAGACATCAATAATCCTAAGCCTAGACTTTGCTTAAGATACTTCACAATTTTAAGCGCTCCATCCATGTGAGACCTCTTGGGAGCATGCATGAACTGACTTAATGTCTGAACTGAATAGCTAATATCAAGTCTGGTCATAGTTAGGTAGATTAATTTTCCAATGAGTCTCTGGAATACACCTGGTTCTGCAATCAAGGAATCATGACGCTCAAGATCATTTCGAGCCATATCAGATTTTGCTTCAAATGCTATTAGTTTGATATTTTGATCCAAGGGAACTCCTCCTGGTTTCGAATTAGTCAACCCAACCTCAGAAATTAAATCCAAAGCATATTTTCTCTGATTCATGACAATCCCTTCTTTGGATCTTGCTATCTCAATTCCAAGAAAATATCTCAATTCCCCCAAGTCTTTGATTTTGAAGTGATTATGTAACAATCGTTTTGTTTCTTGTATTGCTTCTGCTTTATTCCCAGTGATTAATAAATCATCTACATAGACCAGAAGAATTACAAGCGCATCTTCCTTTCTTTTTATGAATAAGGAATAATCATGTTTGCTTTGTGCAAAACCTGCTGAGATAAGAACTTGACACAGTTTTGAATTCCACTGCCTTGAAGCTTGTTTGAGCCCATAAAGTGATTTGTGCAGCCGACATACCATCTTCTCCCCTTGGCTGTCAAATCCTTATGGTAAAGTCATGTACACTTCTTCATGGAGATCACCTTACAAAAAAGCATTGTTAACATCCATATGAAAGAGTGGCCAGTGTTTAACGGAAGCAAGCGCAATAACAACTCTCATAGTGACCATTTTAACGACAGGAGAGAAAGTGTCATGGTAATCTATCCCAGCTCGTTGATTGTATCCCTTAGCCACTAACCTTGCCTTATATCTTTCAACTGTACCATTGGAATTATATTTGATCTTATACACCTATTTGCAACCAATGGGTTGTTTGCCAGCAGGTAAAGGAACAAGCTCCCATGTTTTATTGGTTTCGAGTGCCAGAATTTCAGATTTCATGGCTGCAATCCACTGTGAATGATGCATTGCTTCTTGAAATGATTTGGGTTCAACCAGAGAAGTTGAAATAGTAATAAAACATTGATAAGAAGATGATAAATGATGATAAGAGAGGTAATTAGAAATAGGATAGGGTGAGGCAAGAGAAGTACCTTGTGAACCATTGGAAGTGGATGGCTTGAGGATAGTAAGACAGATATAGTCTTTACTCCACGTGGGAGGTTTGATAATTCTAGTAGAATATCTGTGACGTTGAGCTATAAGCTGAGCTGCTGGCGAAGAGGATTGAGACTCTGCAGATGTAGGTGGTAAAGAATCTGGTGATGTTGAGGTTAATGGTGTAATATCAAAACTCGGTGAGGAGACTTGAAAAGGATCGGGCTGAGTTGGAGAGTGACCAGGGTTAGGATTGTGATTACAGAAAGGAGAAAAATTGTGAAACAGATCAAGGTCATGAGGGAATGATGTGGGAGATGAAGATTTATCAAAAGAGTTTAGATTGTTGTCACGGAAAGGAAATTTATGTTCAAGAAATGTCACATCCTTATAAACCTGGATAGAGTGAGAAATAAGGTTGTAGAGGATATATCCCTTTTGTGTTGTAGAGTAGCCAATGAATATGCAAGGATGAGCTCTGGGAGCAAATTTGTCTTTACAGGTTAAAGTTGTTGCATATGCTAAACAACCAAATACACGAAGATGATGAATGTTTGGAGGTTTGTTATATATGAGTTCATAGGGTGTTTTGTAATTCAAGACAGATGATGGAGTCGGATTAATAATGTAGGCTGCAGTTCTTATGTTGTCTCCCCAGAAACAAATAGGAAGGTGTGATTGAAAGAGGAGGGCTCTGGCCATTTCAAGTAAACATCTGTGTTTTCTCTCTACAATGCCATTTTGTTGAGGTGTATATGGGCAAGAACTTTCATGGATAATGCCTAATCTACTAAAAAAAAGTTTTAGTTGTTGATTAAAAAATTCAAGCCCATTGTCCGATCTAACTGTGCGAGGAGTGACAGCAAATTGATTTTGAATATATGAAATGAAGGATTGGATGTGAGTAGTGGTTTCAGTTTTGGTTTTCATTAAAAATATCCAGGTAACTCGTGAGTAATCATCCACAATAGTAAGAAAATATTTGCAACCTTGATAAGTGAGAGTATGATATGGACCCCAAATATCCATGTGAAGTAACTGAAAAGGATGATCTATTTTGCTTTGACTATCAGGAAAGGGTAGTCGAGTTTGTTTGGCTTGTGGGCATACAGAGCATGTAAAAATCTGCTTAGAAGTATTGAGAGAAATATGATCTTTTATTGATGGAACATGTTGTAGGGTTGAGCATGATACATGAGCAAATCACTTATGCCATAATGAACAACAATCAATCTTGTTTGATACATCAGAATCAAAAGTGACAGGACAGGACGGGAGGGGTTGCTGCATGGTGGCGAGACATTTGTCTGCGGTTGCTGTAGTTGGTTGGAAAAAATATAGGCCATTATGCATCCTACCAATCCCCTTAACCATTCCACTCCAAAGATCTTGAAAGAGACAAAAATCCAGATAGAAAACCACAAAGCAATGGTTATCTCGAGTAAGTTTTGATATAGAAATTAAATTGAAACAGAATTGAGGGATGTACAGAACATCTTGTAATTGAATATGAGAAGAAAGAGGAAATGTTCCTTTGTGTGAGACTGGAACCTTTTGACCATTAGGTAAAGAAACAAAATGGTTTGGAGAAGAACAAGGAAAGAAAGTATCAAGGCCTTGAATGTTGGCTATCATATGGTTCGTAGCACCTGTGTCCAGAATCCACTTGTTAGTGGAAATTTTAGTGTTACAAGCAATGATACCTGCAGTATTGACGGCCATCTCTGGATGTTCCCTTTTTAGAAGTTGCAAGATTTGTTGATATTGTTCATTGGTAAAAGAAGGAATTGAAGGAGTAATAGGAGATTCTGATGCTTCATTAGTAACGTTATAAACTTGTGCGTCAAGTGTCTTCTTAGACTTGGTAAATTTGAAGTCAGGAGGAAAACCAATTAATCGATAACAGTTTTCTTTCTTGTGGCCTTTCTTGTGGCAGTGGTTGCATTCACCCTGGAATTTAGTCCTGGAAGATTTATTAGATACAATGGACCTTGAAACAAGTGCTGTGTCAGTTGTCAAGTTTTGAATTCCTCCAGCAAGCTGTCTTGTGATTCATCTTGTAGGATGAGAGAATAAGCCTGATTGACAGATGGTAATGGGTTCATCAGAAGAATTTGACTTCGAGCTTGATGATAAACTTCATTCAAACCAACCAGAAATTGAAAGCAATTTCTGTTGCTAAATTTGATCAACATAAGACTTGGTTGTGTGACATTCGCAGGTTGGGAGGGGTACTAAGGTTACATATTCATTCCATAGTTCCTTTAACTTGTTGTAATAATTAGAGACTGAGAGATGTCCTTGAGTGAGAGAATTAATTTCCCGATGAAGGAAAAAAATCCGAGAACCATTGATTTTATCAAATCTTTCACGTAAATCTTCCCAAACGAGATGAGCATCAGAGGAATAAACTATCCCTGAGAATAATTCTTTGGTGACCGAATTGAGAATCCATGACAAAACTACAACATTACATCTTTCCCACTGTGTTGATAACATTGGGTCTTTTGTATCTTTCACACATGACCCGTCGATGAAACCAAGCTTGTTTTTGGCCAATAGAGCTATCCTCATGGCTCGACTCCAAACTGGATAATTGTCGACTCCAGTGAGAATTTGTGAAACAAGAGTAATACCTGGTGTGTCTGAAGGATGAAGGAACAGCGGATGATTATAATCGAGTGTAGTCATTGAACGTTTTGCGGTTAGATTTGTATTCGCCATCACAGAGAAAAGAAAGCAGAAGATGAATCTTGATTATGAAGAAATCTTGGTTCAGAACCTTGCTCTGATACCATGTAATGCGCAGGCAAGAGAATGGTGAAGAGCTACGATGCTGAATGAACGTAGTTATTCTTGTAGCTACACTCTGAATATAAATAGCAACTACATAGCAACAGAATTGTTTTCTGACTTAACTAAATAACTAACCAGACATTATAACAGCTATCAACATCAGTTATCTTTAACAATAATATAAAGCATTTAACTTATAATTAAAAAATTTAAATGAAATACAATTGTACTTGAAGAGATTTAAAATAAAGAAACAATTATTATAAATAAATGAATCAATCAAATTAAATATAATTAAATCATCTCAAATTTAAATTCAAATAGATTACATAAAATTATAATTTAATGCTAACAGTTGGTGAAAATTTCCTAAAACACCATTTGTTAGTAATTTAGAGTGTCACTTATAAGTAATTTAAAGTGCCACTTATTAGTATTTAAGGGAGGTGAAATTGCTTAATAATAATAATATAGATAGATAGATAGATACGAGCTACTATTTTACACAAAAATAAAAAATTAATATTTTTAGGAAAATATTTAGCATATTTTTTATACTCATTAAATAGGCACATTATAGATGCAATATGGCAGAAAAGAAAAGTATAAATATAAAAATTTGTTTGATATAATTCCTATGGAAGAATTCAAATTGGCCCTAAAGCAGACGCTTATAGAAACTTTAATTTGAGATCATCTCATTTAACTTATAAGTTAATTTGAGTTAGAAACTCTATTTAACTTCAAAGCCTGTTAATTCTAACCTCAAAAAAATGACCTGCTTATTAATATATTCTCAGAAATATTAAAAAAAGGTAGGGGTAAAAACAGTAACTAAATGATTTTTCATAGTCTGCTCGAAAATTTATAAAACTTAGTTAAATAACAAGAACAAACAGAGAACTTTTTAATTAAACTTGGCATGAGATTTATATCATCAAGAGTAATTCTTATATACACTAGGTGCATCACGTTATTTATACACTTAATGATTAATATTCATTCTGTACATGAACTCTACTTACATTACACATAGATCCACTTATATAAATTCACTCTTATACATTATTTTTTTAGGTGCACCATTTTCCAAGTATAAAAATTTTCTATGGGTGCACTTGCGAAATTTTTTATCGTCAATATATCTCTATCTAAGATGTAGGATACAAATCAACCCACTGCTGACAAGTGGCTCTCTAAAATGCTTGCTTTTATATTTCCATGCCATATAGCGTGCCATGTGTCCGTCCCTCACCTAAAAGTTATTTATTGTTTAGGATGTGTGTGAGTGAAATCAGCTACTGTTTCGATGTACAGTCAGCGTCTAACGTGGAAAAATGCTTCTACACGCTATTACTTATTTAAGAATAGTTTATAGAAAGATTTGCACATAAAAACTCATATAATATAAAATATATAATAAAAAATTTAAAAAATTAAAATTATTTTTAAAGACTATCATTATAATTAAATTTTAAAAAATTTACTAGTAATTTTAAAAAATTTATTATTAATATAAAAAAATTTAATACTTTTTTATATATAGTAGTAAATCTTTTAAAATTTAATGATAATGATGATCCTTAATAATAATTTTAATTTTTAAGATCATTAAAAATAAATTTTATATGATATGGATCCTTAAATATAAATTTTCCTAATTTATATATCCTTTATCATATTTTTTTAAATTTATATATTTTCAAATTCGAATTTTAAAATTGACTCCTCTTCTTCCTTTTCCAAATTCAAATATTTTTACTTTTTTATTTTATCTCTTTCACTTTCTTATTCTCCCTACTCTATGGGGTGGCATCAACAACAAGATCAACAATTTTCAAAAAACCATATTCATTTGTTTTCTCATTAATTCTTTTACTTTCAAAGGATTTCTTTCTCACTTTACTATTCTCTCGCTTTGGAGCTCTAGAAGTGAGTACTCAACAAGAAAGACTCCACAAGTGAGTAATTCAATATCCATTTCTTGTTATTCTTTATTTCTCTCTCATTTTTTTTATTCTTCCTCACAAGAAGATGATACCTTAGAAATAGATTTAGCAAAACACTCCCTTATTGGCAAAGGCTCACATCACAAAACACCTCTTGGCCAAAGAATTTTTCTTTTTGGCATTTTGAATGCTTTTAGTTGTTGGATTTCCCTCTCACTTTCAAACTCCAGAAGCAATCTCTCACTTTTCAAACTTTGCAAGTGATTACTCAAATGGTTAGCATTGACTTGGTGGCGAATGAGTTCTGTTCAAAATAAGTTACGCTTTACGTACTTTTCCTTTCAATTATAGAATTTGATTTTTATTTTTGTTTTGAATATGCCTTCTATTTTTTCACTAATCTCCTATTGTATAATTAGGGATTCACTATGTTGCTAGCCATGGCTATGATCAGTAAAAGGAAAAATTAGAGATTGAACTTATGGATTTTGTTGCCTTTTAAAGCATAAATATGATCTTACCTGGCCTTTTGATCTCTAATTTTTAAAGTAAAATTTAATATAGAATTTGCCTTGTAGATATTTGAACTGGTATTCATTTTTTAGAACTTCTCTTATATTCTTTTTCTTTTTCTATACCTCCTTAAATGAGTTAAGTAATTTGCTCTTCCCTCCATCTTTTCCTTTCTTCACCTTTTACATATATTCTTTAGTTGAGTGACAATCATAATAAGATATCATGAGTAGGCATTCAAGAGTAAAAAACAATTGATTAATTGAAGAAAGAATTTGAGAAAAAATATCTCAAACAAATAGAGTTTTGTCTCAGTTCGCTGATTGAGTTAATAAAGGGAATTCTTGATCAATTAGTATATACAGAAGAGATCTTAAATTGATTTTATATAGATAAAGCATATTGATTAAATATCACAATAATTACAAGATTGCTAAATATAAATATAGACCATTTTCATCCTTGAGAGAATAATGAAAAATTTCCTAATCCTATCATTTCATATCTTAGTGTTATAAGAGCATTAATATATTTTGTTAATACTGCACGACTAATATTGTATTTATTGTAAGTTTGATAGCAAGACTAAGTTATTTTTTAATGAAAAAAATATTGGAATGGAGTTAAGCATTTATTATAATATTTTTGAGAAACCATTAATATAGAATTATTTATTCAATTGAATTTGATTTACAATTAATTGGCTACATATATACATGATACTTATTTGATTAACATAAAATACAATCTCAAACAAGTTATTTTCTTTATTTGTGGAAGTATAACTATATCATGATACTTTATAAAACAAATTTTAACTACTACTTTCTCAAATCGTATAAAAATAGTTACTACACATGAGGCAAGTTGAGAACATGTTTGGCTAAGGTTAATGACTTAATATATCAAGAAAATGTGCGGCTTGCTTTTAAAGGAAACAATTCCAATAGCATTATACTGAAATAATATAACATATATAACTCAATTAAATGGATAGTACATTAAAGGTGATAAAACAAAATATATTTCACCAAAATTTTTTCACTTATGTTTTTTAGAAGAATGGTGATATGGATATTTAATAGATTCACTTATATGATAGCTTGACATATTTACTTATTAAGGTATTATCAATTATTACATTTGAGAAGTTGATGTACAGTATTGGGATATGCTGATTTAATAATATAAAGTGACATTACCATTAGAGAGAGTAAAAAAAATGCTACACTCTTTTTTCCTTAACCAATATTTTGTACTATTGGGTTTTCCTAATATGTTTTGTAATGAGATAACTTATATTGTAGACATTGTATACTTTTTTTTTTCATCAGATTTTTATCCCATTGGGTATTTTCTAATAATATTTTAATAAGATACATTATTTGTTAATGAACATCTATAAAGAAATATTGTAAATAATATAATTATATAAATATTTATAACTTTCAAAGAATGACTCTTTAAGATTTTTTTAATATTTAATGATATATACTCTATAACTCTTTAATAAATTATAAATTATGTAGATTAATTTTTTTATTTATATTATTGTAACTCATAAATCTATATTTATAATTGAAGGCCTATAAATAAAGACTATATATTAAGTGCAAATAATCTAAGTGAACGAAAATTATCTTTTTATTTTTCCTCTTAAATTTTGCTCTTGCACTTATTGATCTTATATTTCTACTAATTTTACAATGTTTATTAGTTAAAGTAAGCATTTGCCATGAAAGAGTCTATGCTGACAAACTTTGAAAGGTTATGAATTTATATGAAAAATAATATTTTTAGGATTAAAAATAAATTTAAAGATTAAAATAAAATTTTGACAAAATTAAACTAAATATAAATTATTGAAATATGCTTTCAAAAAAAAAAAATCGAAATAAACTTTTAATAAAAATTTTCTGTCCAAGCGAAATAAATATTTAAAAAAGTTAGATGCAAATTTCGTTTTGTTTAAAAAAAAAAATCATATCAAACGAAAAATACGTAACTATATTATTCTCCTTAAACCCTAAACCCCGGGTGTTGTTCCGGCAAGAATCAGCGTTTGCCGAAAATGCTATCAAAGTTGCAAATCCTGAAGCTCGTTCATCATCCTTTTCCTAGGCTTACCAACGGTAATGGGTTGCGCTACTTCTTCTTGCACAGCAATCCACTTTGTACAAAGGTCGATTCGCAGCTAGCCCCTGAGTCACCTGAACTTCCGAGTTGGGTCAAGTTCTTCGGCAGCCAAACCCCTGAAAGCGCAGACTCTGATGACGACTTCGTCATCCCTGCACTTGCTGGTTGGGTTGATGCCCATATGCTTAATGGCCGAACCCAAGTGACGAGACACTTTTTGAGGGAAAACAAGGATGAAAACGACGTCGCTGCAATCGGCAGAGTTCTTAAAGAACGACATTCATCTCCAGAGAAAGTTGCTGAATCGCTAGATAGGTGTGGTTTTCTTGTATCAAACAGTTTGGTTGAGCAGATTTTGAAGAGATTTAGCAATGACTGGGTCCCAGCTTTGGGGTTTTTCACATGGGCAAAAACGCAAACACGTTATGTGCATTCTCCGGAATTGTATAACTTCATGATCGACATTTTGGGGAAGGCGAGGAAATTTAATCTTCTGTGGGATTTGGTTGAGGAAATGGATCAGCTTGAGGGGTATGTGACATTCGCTACAATGGTTAACGTAATGAGGAGACTTACAAAGGCAGGAAAGTATGAAGAAGCTGTAGAAGCATTCCGAAATATGGAGCGGTTTGGTGTGAACAAGGACACAGCAGCATTGAATGTACTCATGGACGCGTTGGTGAAAGGAGATAGCGTTGAGCATGCCCACAAGATTCTTTTGGAGTATAAGGATTCGATTTCTCCAGATTCTCAGTCATTCAATATTCTGATTCATGGGTGGTGTAAAGCTAGAAAACTTGACCAAGCCTATGAAGCAATAGAGGATATGAAGAAACATGGGTTTCACCCAGATGTAATCTCATACACTAGTTTCATTGAATCATATTGCAGAGAGAAAGATTTCCGCAAAGTAAATGAAGTTTTTGAAAAGATGAAGGAAAATGGTTTGTCCCCTAGTGTTGTAACTTACACTATTTTAATGCATGCTCTAGGGAAGGCAGGGCAATTATCTGAAGCTTTGGAGGTTTATGAGAAAATGAAGAGCGATGGATGTGTACCTGACACCCCATTTTATACCTCATTAATATTTATTCTTGGCCAAGCTGGTAGGCTTAAAGATGCATGCGAGGTGTTTGATGATATGCCAAAGCAAGGGGTTATCCAAGAAGCGGTCACGTACAATGCCATGATTTCCCTTGCTTGTGCACACTCACGGGAGGAGACTGCTCTTGGGTTGCTTAAGGAAATGGAAGAGAAATCATGTAAGCCAGGTCTCGAGACTTATCATCCATTGCTGAAGATGTGTTGCAGAAAGAAGAGAATGAAGGTGCTCAACTTTCTGTTAGACCACATGCTCAGAAATAACTTGAGTCTTGAAGTGGGAACTTATTCACTTTTGGTGAATGGTCTGTGCAAAAGTGGAAAACTTAAGCATGCTTGCTTGTTCTTTGAGGAAATGGTCTCACAGGGTTTAGTCCCAAAGGACAGCACATTCAAGATGGTGGTGGGGGAGCTCGAGAGCAAGAGTATGCTAAAAGAAAAAGAACATATTGAGAGTTTGTTTCACAGAAGCAAAAGTGTATAGTAAATTTGGAAGAGGATTTGCTTCAAAGTCAGCAAAAATTCTGCTTAGTATGAATCACTGACAGAATTGGAAGCACTGGCTGATGCTACCAAAAAGAGAAATGGAGATGAATCAAATTTCAGTTCAACCCTATTAGTACGCAACTTTGAATGTGAGGTAATCTTGTTATTAGGCCCCTGGCTTTTGCTTGTAGAATTAAGATGGAATCATTACTAGCAATAGTTTCTTTTCTGGAATGGCCACTTGTGCTTGTTCACTCATTTCATCCCCAGCCATGAAAGATTATAGAACTGAGATATTGAAATTTAGCCTAGTTTCAAAGTTACTAATATGCATAATGCACCTCCAAAATGTTGCGCAAAATCTAGAAAAAATCATAATATACTTTGATAATATATACAGAAAACCAAACTCACTCAATTTTTTTTTTATAGCATTTAATTGTCCATAAATCACAACATAAAGTAATTATATTGTAAAAAACATAGATGTTTAACAAAATTTTTGAGTCTAAAGCTTTATCTTGATATATAAACCAGTTCCTTATTTTCATCAAATGCAACATCATCATAATGGTCATCATTAGGCAATTCCTCAATTTCTTGTTCATATTATGAGTTTTTGATAGGATCCCACTACCAAATACACACACAAACACCCAGAACACATCCCACCCAGAACGCATCTAAAAAAAGAGGTACTTCTATTGCAGAAAAATATACTCCTGGTACAGGAATTACAACAGCACTTACACAAGGAAAAATATACCCCAACACTGGCTCACACTAGCACAGGTTTACAACACTTATACATTCACGCACACACTCCCTTTCACAGCACAACACACCACTCTCACAAGCACAAGGACATAAACTAACGGCCAAGATTCATACAAAAGCACAGAACAGATGAACAACACAGCTACTAGCTTTCGAGAGGCTAGTTCTTCTCCCATGGTCCCTTTCCAAAATTCTTCTCCCCCACTTCTTCCTCCGCCTTCCCCCTTCAAGTACTCCTTTCTAACTACTCTCTAACTGCCCCTGTCACTTCATCACCATGAATTTCCCCCTTTAACCTCTGTACTTTTCTGTCTTATTTGGTTATAAACCTTTGTGCTTTCTTCTGGATCAGTAGTTCCCTCTTTTCTTCCCTCTATCACTCCCTTGTGTTTCTTGCTATAGGTTTTGGCAGCAGAAGTGGGTTGGGGAGACCCATTAATAACCCTCAAAAAGTTTCCCTTGTCATTAAGGTGAGGATTAGATGTGTAGACTGATAGTTTCTCTCTAATAGGGCTTTGCTCCTGCTTCCCCAAAAATCCCAACCCAGCATCTCCTATAAACATATCAAAGTGCTGTTGTTGCCTAACATCTTTGACATATATAATCCACTCATAGTGAAGTCTATACCAAAGTGCTGCTAGATTGAGATGCACCCAACTAGCAGTGAGTTCTATCAGCGCTGCTACCTTCATTGACATCTACAATGTGGGCTGTTATCAAAGATGAGCAGCTTTTGAAGGGAATAGATGGCATTGTTTCTATTAATAACCTTCCTACTTAGCTGCAAGAAGAAATTTTGAACTTAAGACGTCCACTTAACCTTCTCAAGAGACGTCAAGAGAACAAGGTGGATGAAGATGTTGGTGCATCTCCCTTATACAGCCACTGGGGATATACAATCGTCCTATAAGGCCTTAAAACAGAGATTTGATAATAATATGGAATTCAAGCAGAGAGCATGGGCATAAATATGTGAAATTAATGGAATTGAATTCCATATGGTCTACCAACAGTTTGGAGTTCTTTTGGAAGAAACGGGAGAGAGCTATTGTAACCCATATATCTTTGGGGTTGCAGGAAGTGATGATGCTCGTGTGATATTTGTCTAAAGGGTAAATATACCAGTTGTTGTTGTGAAGAGTGATGGTGGCTACAATGATGCTCCAACTAAGTACTTGGGTCAGAGCAAGCACAACAGAGTCTCCCAAGCATAGAAGAAATCCAAACATCAACTCCTTGTTCACTGTCATCATTTACTGTAGTCCCACAAACCATTGTGATTCGCTTGTCAGCCTCTGTTTTCAAGCCCTTCATACATGTTTCTCGACAACAATACACTATTGATGAGCTAAGCTTCACACATAAAATTTCTGCTCTTTGTTAACAAGCAGTTGCTGCAAGGTCTTGTAAAGTGTCTTCATGACCTGAGATTGATGTCAGCCTACCACAAGGATTCAACAGAAGAGAAGCCACTTGTTTAGAAAGTTGTGTTGCTCTTGTTTCAACACTTCTGCCTTAATAGAAAGCCTAGCTTGTTCCTCACCATCTTCTCACCTCTTGATCTCCACCACTCACTTGATAAATTCTTCAAAATTAGATGGAAGCGAACTGACTACAATTGGGAGAACCCTGTGAACGTCATTCATATCCTCTGATCTCAGTAGAAGAACATCATCCAATAGGTATCTTGCAATACTAATCCAACTCTCATGTTCATTGCTCTTTTGGTTCTTCCTAGCTTGAATCCACTTGGTAGCTGCCTTTCCCCCTTTGTCTTCATCATTTTCTTCATTCCCTTTTGCTGCCAATAAAAGAAGTCGAACTTGTTGATTCAAGCTCCTATGGTTTGCCCTAAACATCTTGTCATGACAAAATACAAACCCCAACCCGCTTCTTACTTTCTTGGTATAAGGTGGGTGAGAGAGTCCTCTTGGCTTGTACAAAGCTGGAGTCAAGAACCTCTTCTCCCTTGGAGAATGTTACATGCCAATAAGTTTAGCAAAAGGATCAGACTTAGGTGTAGTTCTTTATATCTTTGCTATCATGTTATTTAATTTAAACATAATGAGTGTATAATTCTCCAATAATACCATAATAAGTGTATAGATGATTTTCATAAATAATTATATGGTTCTCCAATTAAACTATACACTTGTCATGATATTATTAGAAAACTATACACTTGTCATATTTTAATTAAAAAATCTGATAGCAAAGATATAAGCAATTGAACATAAGTTTTTTGTTAATAAAACTCACTTCTTGGTGATTTTTATTGCATCGAGAAATTGGATTGCCCGAAAGTATTGGTTAGGTTTGGATAATTGGACCACTCTGCTGTTGCAATAAGGCCTATAAAGTTTGCCTTCCCCAAATTCTTTTGAATCCATATTCAGCCTGCTTACCTTAGCCCTCTCTAAAATTAGGTTTCTCTCCTCCACTTTATGGGCCAAGCCCATTAACTGCATTTGGGTTGTAGTTTTGGATAGATTGGACTGGGTAACTGATTAGGCTAGGCAATTGCTACTACTTATTCCCAAATAAGGCCCAGAAAATAGGCATCTCGAAAGTTGTTTTAGGCTTCCTCCCCACTTAACTCCCTTAACTCGATCCAAAACCCAATTCCATTCTACCCCTTTGCTGTCATCTCCATCTTCCTTTACCATTAGCAAAATTAATTGATTACTTCTCCAGCAATTTGCCCCAGGCCTCATGTTCCTCTTGGCATTTTAGGCATTGGGAAAAGAGTATCTACCTTTGGGATGGTCTAACATTGACTTTGTGATTGAAATCACTTTCTCCTTAGATATGCCCTTTGTTTCCTTAGAAGTCGTTGAACCAAAGGCTTGGATTGCCTTTATGGGCTCAAAAATTTTGATAATTTTTAACCTTGTTTCTTCTTTTGGCCTGTTCTTGAATTGGGACAACGCATTTTAAGATTTTTGAATTGGTGCATTCATCAATTCAAATCTACCTTCTTCAAACCTCTCTTCTTCTCTGACTTCGATCACCTCTTCCTTAGCCATTGATTTTGCCAAGTCTTCGTCTGAAAATGGTGGAAGCTCTGATCAATGGTCTCGGAGAGGCTCCTCTTCAATTTCTTCCTCACTTGCCATCTTCTTTAAGTGATTCAGTATACCTTTCATAATCTCTATCATCTCTTTCCTGTTGTATTTTATCTCTTGCTTTGTCCTTTTCTATTTAGCAAATTCCCCTTCAAATTTTGCATTGCTGTTCTCCATTCCCCAATCATCATTGCTCTAATACCAAATGATAGGATCCCACAACCAAACACACAAACACCCAGAACACAGCCCAAAGTAGAGGTACCTCTATTGCAGAAGACAGGAGTTACAAAAGCACTTGCACAAGAAAAAATACTCAGACTAGCACAGGTTTACAACACTGACACATTTGTGTACACACTTCCAATCACAGCACAACACACTACTCTTACGAGCACAAGGACACAAACTAACAGCCAAGGTTCATACAAAAGCACAGAATAAGAAGAACAAGATGAACAACACAATTACTAGCTTTCGAGAGGCTAGTTCTCTCCCAAGGTCCCTTCTCAAAATTCTCCCCCCTTCTCAAAATTCTCCCCCCTTTATTCCTCCACCTCCCCCTTTCAAATACTCATTTCCAACTACTCTCCAACTGCCCCTCATCTCCATGAATTCCCCCTTTAACTATTATACTTGTTTGTCTTCTTTGGTTATAAACTGTTGTGCTTTCTTCTGAACCCGTATTTCCCTCTTTTCTTCCCTTTGTCACTCCCTTATGTCTCTTGCTATAGGTTTTGGTGGCAAAAGTGGATTGGGGAGACCCATTAGTTTTCCTCTTGTTCATCAATCTTATCAAGAGCATGAGGAGGCTCTTAGTTATTGAAGTTGGAGTGGATGTGGATGATGATCGAACATGATGGGCTGGCTTCTCAGCTTTAGTGGCTAAAGCTAAATCGTCTCAAGTCAAATTTTCCTCTTCAAATACAAGATCATTTTCTTCACTATTTAGTCTGTCATTTGCCTTGCCAATCAGCCACTCATTGCAATCAGTAACTATGCCAGCAATAGTTTCTTCTTCGGAAAAGCCACTTGTGCTTGTTCACTCATTTCATTCTTAACCATGAGAGATTATAGAATTGAGATACCAAAACTTATCTTAGTTTTCTGTTCATCCTATTTTGTCAGCCTCTTCTGAAATTGCTTGGAATGTCAAATAATTGCAAGTTTATTGGTTCATTTAACAGAATACATTGCATGTCCAAACAATCTGTACCCTTCTAGATACTTACCAAGATTTATGTTTGTACCTTCATACTCATAGAGACATGACTTAAGATATTGGGTGTGGTTTAGGGGTGATGATTTTGGGTAGCTTGTAAGCAATTGCTAATAAGGAATTAGAGACACGAGTCATATGACTTGAAAGAGCCAGAAGGCTTGTTAGGCAAAATAGTTTTTTTGTTTATAATGAGCTGGAATTTATTGCTTTGAAGAGTTGTTATATAGTTATCTATTTCCTCTAGATGTATTTTTATTCTCACTTCAGTTTTAATAGCTGGCAATAGAGGAGAGGTGATCTTGTAACATAATTAGTGTATATAATGAAGAGATTATTCTTTGCTCAGTAACCATTGAGGACTGAGCTCTAGAAACGTTCTTTTCTTACATTTTTTTAAACTTGGTATCAGAGCACTAAGGCTCACACCTTGGCATCTACTACCTCACCTACTGACGCCAATGCTGCTTTCGCCAAAAGCCACACTACTGCCTTTATGGAGTTGATCACCTCAGCTGTCACAAATAATCTCGTCAAGAACCTGGTTAATTTACTTCTGTTAAGCTGGATAGAATGAATTATCTCCTCTGGCAATCTTTGACACTTCCTATTATTAGGGGACACAAGTTTGAGGGTTTCATCTTTAGAACCAAAGCATGTCCTCTCAAGCTAATTTTTGAAGAAGTAGAAACAAAGCTTAACCTTGCCTATAATGAAGGGATTTCAACGGACCAATTACTCATTGGATGGTTGCTCAACACCATGACGTTGGACATTGCATCTTAAATGCTCACTGTTCTACCTGCCAGGAGCTTTGGAATGCTACCAAAGACCTTGCTGGAGCTCGCACTAGGTCAAGAGTTACCTTGTGGAAGAGTGAATTCTAGCATACCCGAAAGGAAGTCTGAAGATGGAGGACTATCTTATTAAGATGAAAAACTTCTCAGGTAGTCTCACTCTTGCTGGGAGTGCAATATCCTTGAATGACTTAATTATGCAGACATTAGCAGGACTTGAATCTGAATATACCCCAATTGTTGTGCAGCTTTCTGACAAAGACAATCTATCCTAAATTGATGGATTGATGTGCAGGCTACCCTACTCACTTATGAGAATCGATTGGAATCATTGAACAGCTTCTCCAACTTGACCATAGGGAGCTCAAACTCGTTTGTTAATGTAGCTAAGATTGAAAATCAATTTCAACACCAGAATCTAGGAAGAGGTTTTTTGTGTGGATCACCACAGAGGAAGAATCACAACTCGAGGCGTCATGGTAGAATTTTAGAAGCAATAAACTCATTTGCCAAGTATGCAACAATATCGGACATACAGCTGTCAATTGCTTCTTTCATTTTGATAGAAGCTATCAAGTCTCATCTGATGTCAACAAGTGAAATGACTCCAGTTATTCTAAACTTATGGCCTCTCCTAGTACTGTTTGTGACAATGCCTAGTGTCTGGATAGGGTTGCTAGCAACCACATTACCAATGACATACATCAAGTTGAAATTCCAACTACTAACAGTGGTAAGATGAACATTATAGTACGTAATGGTGCTTAAATTAGAGCTCTAGGCATTGGTAATTCTAAATTAAGTCTAGAATGGGATCACCATTGCTAATGAAAAATGTTTTATATGCACATAAAATTACTAAAAATCTCAAGTGTTGCTAAACTCACATCTGACAATGATGTTGATGTTGAATTTGATGCAAATAAATGCTCTGTGAAGGACAAGGCCTCTAAGATTGTTCTCTTGGAAGGAGAAGCAGACAAGGGACTTAACAAGATTGATAACTCTAGCTGCTACATACCAGATACAAGAAGATCTCCTTTGCCCAAATCACAAGTTCCTTATAACAGTAGTTTCAATGCCCTTATGTTTTGTCAAAGAGAAGTAGCACCATAGATTGTGCCACCCTTCTAGTTGTGTCGTAACCAAGTTCTAAAGGATTGTAATGAGAAAAATAATGACAATGAAGTTTTGGATTTTTGTGATTCTTGTCAGGATGGTAAATCACATTCTTTGACTTTTAAGTTATCTCAGTCACATGCTTCAAGACCACTAGAAATTGTTCACACAGACTGTTGGGGACAACCACCAATGATTTCTACTAGTGGCTTCAAGTTTTACATTTTGTTTCTTAATGATTATAGTAGATATTCATGGCTTTACCCCTTAAAATCCAAAGATGAGGCTTTAAATGCATTTACACAGTTCAAACTTCTAGTATAAAATCAGTTTGACTACAAGATTAAAGTGTTGATAAGTGATTGGGGGCAACCACCTATGATTTCTACTAATGGCTTCAAGTTTTACATTTTGTTTCTTGATGATTATAGTAGATATTCATGGCTTTACCCCTTAAAATCCAAAGATGAGGCCTTAAATGCATTTACACAGTTCAAACTTCTAGTAGAAAATCAGTTTGACTGCATGATTAAAGTGTTGATAAGCGATTGGGGTGGTGAGTTTCAAAGTTTCTCAAGAGTGTTACAAGAATATTGTATTTTGTTTCCCCATTCATGCCCTTATACTTCCTCATAGAATGGTAGAGCTGAGAGAAAACATTAAACACTTAGGGAAGTTGGTCTGACCCTCTTAACTTAAGCTAAATACGCCTCTAAAGTTTTGGTGGAAAGCTTTTTATACAACTTTATACTTGATAAACAGACTTCCTCATCTGTGCTAGGTGGTGTGTCACCATTTTTTAAGCTTTTTGGTACTCATCCTGATTATAACACTCTCAAGACCTTCAGGTCTCCATGTTTTTCTTGCTTGAGACCTTACAATCAGCATAAACTTCAGTATCATGCCTCTAAATGTGTTTTCATTGGATATAGTAACCCACACAGAGACTTCAAGTGTTTGAGCTCTATTGGAAGAATTTATCTCTCTAGGCATTGTGTGTTTAATGATGTTGACTTCCGTTTTGCTTGGATTTTTCAATACAAAAGTGCCACCTCAAGAGGAAGTTCACCCTTCTACATTCTTCAAGTTGCACCCATCTGCTATAAAGAACCATCTAGAAGCTATGAAAGACACTCCACTTTCAATAGAGTCACCTCAATCCAACCCAAACCACAATGTAGATTCCTCTCCCTTTGCTTCAAGCAACATTTCAACAAGAAACTCCTTGACGATAGCCTCCTCTGACAACTTCAATCACTCTAATACACCTGCCAGTGGTTTATAGATGGAGGAGTCTCCCTTGTCCAGAACTAATGAACTGCGAAATAGTAGTCAACATGAGGAAAGTTGTCAAATGCCTAGTGAAATTTTTGCCAAATCCTTCTGTTATTAAATACGGTTGGCACCATTTCGATGTTTTTTGATTCTTCCAAACAAGAGAGGTTTGATGCTTCTGAATCCATTGTATTAAGTCCGCTTCCTACTTGGAGTATGCTCTTTATGATCTTGGCTCATGATTCAATTGCCATGTGTTTAGCTATTGAGCCTCAAAGTTTATGTTTTTATGTGATGGCGGCATCAAAAAGAAACTATGAATTTTCCACGGAAGCCGGCTCGAAATATTTGATCTTAGGTGCATTTCCCTCTGGCATCTTATTGTTTAGGTATGATGGACAACTACTGGTGTCTAAAAAATTCTTTCTTAGAATGCTGTTGTTATATATATATATATATATATATCGTAAAACTATCGAAACAGGTATTACTTAGATGTGAAACTTGCAGACCTCGTTGGTGATTGGTGATCGGGCACCAAATGGTTACAAGGAGCAAGAGTGGGATTTACAATCCAAAGATCCCTTTTACTAGAATTGTTCAAATAGGCAATGACAATGAAAGTGAACCAACTAGTCCTATAGAAGCTTTTAAGTCACTTTAGTGGAAGCAAGCAATGGAATTAGAGTATAATGCATTGATAAAAAATGACACCTGAACTTTAGTTCCATATATAGGTAAAGAAAATTTGGTTGATTGTAAATGTGTATTCATGTTGAAGTATAATATTGATGGCTCCATTCAAAGGCACAAGGCTTGACCTCTGCAAAGGGGTTTCAACAAGACTCAGGAGTGGATTATGGTGAGACTTTTAGCCATGTGATTAAGGCTTCCATAGTTAGATTAATACTCATCATTGTTGTTTTACTTGATTGGGAGAGATTGGGAGATAAGGCGATTAGATATAAACAATGCCTTTTATGAATGGTTTCGTTCGTGAAACTATCTACATGGCTCGACTAGAGGGCTTCAAGGATCCAACTAAACCATCTCACATTTGCAAGCTAACCAAGGCAATTTACGGTCTAAAGCAAGCGCCAGCGGCTTGGTTTGAGAGGCTTAAAAGCACTTTCCTCTGTTGGGGATTCTGCAACTCAAAGGCCAATAATTCACTCTTCTTCTTTCAATATAAGTTTCGTGCTTTTTGTTTTGATTTATGGAGATGATTTTATAGTAACTGGAAGTCATTCAGCTACTTTGAAGGCTTTCATTCAAAAACTAAATAACTTATTCTCCTTAAAGGATCTTTGCGACTTACATTACTTACTGGGGATCAAGGCTCAACGAGATGAAATAGGATTGTTTTTGAGCTAAGAGAAGTACATCGTTGATCTCCTGAAGCATTTTGATATGACAAATGCCATCTTGTCCAACTCTTATGGTAGCAGGTAGGAGTATCTAAGCTAAGGATGGACAACCGCTACATAATCCTTCACTGTATAGTAGAGCCTTAAGTATCTAACCAACATGAGGCCAAATATTTGCTTTGTAGTAGACAAGCTCAGCCAATTTTTGAGTGCTTCCACAAGCATACATTGGCTAACTGTGAAGAGGGTACTTCGTTGTCTCAAAGGAACTTTAAGCTTTGGCCTTCACATCAAACCATCAGAAACCTTATTTCTCTCGAGTTTTTCTGATGCTAATTGGCTAGCATGTCTAGATGACCGAAAGTTAGTAGCTGGGTATTATATTTTTCTTGGTGACACATTGGTATCTTGGTTTTCAAATAAGCAAAAGATCATAGCTAGATCGAGCATTGAATTTGAATATAGGTCTTTAGCTGCATTAGTTGCTGATTTGGCTTGGATTCAATTCTTGTTGCAAGGTATTAGTTTTCCACTCAAGTTGATCTTGATCATTTGGGGTGATAGTATGAGTGCTACTGATCTTGTTGCCAGCCCAGTTTTTCATGCCTGAACAAAACATATAGAGATTAATGTTCATTACATCCGTGACAAAGTCTTAGATAAAAGGCTAACTATTTAGTATGTTCCCTCAAATGAACAAATTGCAGATTGTTTGACCAAACCTTTGTCACATTCTAAGTTTTGGATGTTTAGGGACAAACTTTGGGTATGTTCAATACCCTCTCGATTGAGGAGAGGTGTTAAAGCAAAATAGTTTTTCTGCTTATAATAAGCTGGAATTTATTGCTTTGAAGAGTTGGTATATGGTTAGCTACTTCCTCCAAATGTATTTTTATTCTCTATTCAGTTTTGACATTTGGTCATAGAGGAGAGGTGATCTTGTGATAGGAACTCTGTTGAATTTATATTGATGTTTACTCCAGAATTTCGGTTTTCCTTCTCCTTACACCGAAAGAGGGAGAAAGGTATATCGGTAATTGGTTATACAGCAACTCAAATAAAAGAAATAGAAAAAAAGATGAACTAGAAAACCAAAGAAATGGTAGTCCCCTGCTTTCAAGAGGCAGGTCTCTGCACACTTCATGATATCTCCCCCTCTCTCTCTCCGGTCTTCCTAGTAGCTTATACTCAGCATCCCTACGTCAATCTCACATGAATATTCTCTTTCCTCCAGCTCAGCCATTCATTCGGCAATCATTAGGAAGTTAATTATCCTTGGTTCCCATCCACGCGTCAGCTACCTCACGCTCCTGATTCTTTTTTCCTCTTTTTTGTCTCTTGTGAGTTTTAAGTGTCTGCGGGCCGAGGGTATTAGACCCACAAGGCCTATCATCTTGTAATAGAATTAGTGTATAAATGAAGAGATTATTCTTTGCCCAGTAACCATTGTGGACTGAGCTCCAGAAACGTTATTTTCCTAAGTTTTTTTTAACTATGCCTATATTGCATCAGATACTGCATTGCTTGTATATGTCAGACATTGCTGGGCCATCTTGCTGAATGGAAAACCACCAAAGGAAGAAATACGGCTTAAAATTGATGGTCAACTTTTTTTCTTGAGAATGAACCCAGAAAACAATATATGTAAGAAAAATCTGGATCAATTATCATTTTTATTGTATTATTGATGTCCTGATGCAGTGCCCTGCAGTACTGTGGAAAGAGAATTCTTAACAAATTATTCAAACTTATTATTGTGTGTTTTATCTCTATTCACTAATTCACTGGGACTTTAATATCAGTGAAAAATGACATTAATGAAATGGACAATGAATAGTACTAAGATGCCTCATAATTACAATGAAAGCTGAAGGATGAACTTGGTCGAAGGAAATATAAGTTGGACGTGCTGAGATCACAAGATAATGACTGCTTTTAAGCCTCGTCTTAATTCCATCGTTTGATAAAGACATGAACTCTCCATAGGTATCTTAATCCACAACTGTTTGAAGCTGATAAATACTAATACGATAACGTCACGAAAGCACATTATTCAAACAGTCAAAACCCCCCATAATTTGAAGGCGTTATATGGATGACAATTACAAGAGGAAATAGACGATTAATGTAACATACCAATAAACGAAATGATGATCGATCAAGCTTTGCATAATTTTTTGGGACGAAATGATTTTTAAATGATATTTACATTGGATAATTGTCACAAAAAAAAACAATTTTATTGTTTTTATTTATGAATATTCAATACTCGTATGTATTTAAGCTTTATTGATATCTTGGTCGTATAACAAATACCAAAAGCAAATGATATGAGAGACTAACAATTAGTTAATAATTTGTTATTCAGTACTTTTAACTATTAAATAAAAAGTTTGAGTAGTTGTTCAACAATTTATTACTCTCTACTATTTTTTATTACTTTTAGTGTGCAAAAGCCTTAAATCAAATGACATTTCACCTAAACATAGAAGATCTTATAGGTTGGTTTGATTTCCCACTCTCCTTCCTTCAGTAGGCTCCCATTGGGAGTCTCTTTGCATGCTGAAGAGGGGGAAAAAAAAACTAATCTAACTTTTAATCCGGTGTTTCTAGATTGAAAAACTGGTTGAAGTTACAATTGTTGTTAATCAAGAAGGTTTTAGGCATTAGGCCAATGTGCAGTCTGTGATTTGGGCTTTTTAGGTCCTACATTCACTCGGTGCAATAGAAGAGAAGGTGATGGAATAATTCAAGTACGCCAAGATCGTGCAGCGGCTATTGATGAGTGGGACTTGATGCTTTCAGAGAGTCAAATGTTCCATCTTTACTAAGGTAGTTCTGACCACTTACCAATTATGTGTGACTTATTATGGAATTCCACCCTTGCACAACTAAGAAAGGAGAGATCCTTCAGATATGAACAGATATGGACCACCCATGATGAAATTTTTGAGGTGGTTGCTAATACTTGGGGCTATTTTGGTGGTTCAAGTTCTTGAACGTCCTTTACCAAGAATTGGATGTAACCAGAGATTCTCTCAAAGAATGGAATTTTTCCACTTTTTGGACAATGTCGGAAAACTAAGATTTGCAAGACCAAATTTCTAACTAATATAAGGGGAGAACTGATATGAACTTCATTTGACCTCTAGAGAAGGAACTAAATGAAGTGCTTAAACAAAAAGAGATTATGTGGAAGTAGATATCAAAGGTGCAGTAGCTGAAGGAGGGTGACAGAAACACTGTTTTTTTAACTCCAACGCTTCACACAGATGCTGAAGGAATTTTGTAGCTAGATTGAAGGCCAAGAATGGTGTGTGGCAGGAGGATATAGATCGAGTCGGGGAAGTGGCAAATGAATTTTCAAGGAGATATTTATTGCTACGCTGCTCACCAGTATGACTTGATAGTTGAATGCCTTTTTGAGTAAAGTCACTGATGACATGAATAACTATTTGATGGCTACTTTTACTACTGATGAGATCAAATAAGCTGTTTTTCAGATGGGCCCAGTTTAAGCCTCAGGTATTGATGGCTTCCCAACTCCTTTCTATAAAAGTCGGTTATTGAAGCTGTCCTTGATTTCTTGAATAATGGAAGTTTCCGGAACATATTAATGATACTTGAATTATCCTCACCCCAAAAGTTAGAAGTTCCTGAGGGTATGTCTCAGTTTAGGTCAACTATCCCGTGTAATCTAAGTTATAGGATCATTGCTAAGGTCTTAGCCAATAGGCTAAAATGTTAATGACACTTGAATTATTATTGATAATGTGTTGATTGCTTACGAGCTTGATCATGCTCTTAAGAATAGGCGCTTTGGGAATGAAGGTTTTATGGCCTTGAAGCTTGATATAAGAAAAGCTTATGACGGAGTGAAGTGGAGATTTTCTAGAGGCTATGATGCTAAAATTGGGATTTCACGCAAGCGGATATGCACAAGGGCACCAGCATTTCTCATTTCTTTTTTGCTAATGGTGGCTTTGTGTTTCTGAAAGCCAATCTGTCAAAATTGTATTAAGTTTGAAGGGATATCAATTTTGAGAAATCAGCAACTTTCGGTGGGATAAACTAGTGTTCCTCAAGGCTTTGGGTGGCATGGGTTTTCGTAAATTAGAAGAATGTTGGTTTTTTGGCCAAACAAAGTTGGCACTTAGTACACAAACAAAACCCCTAGCTTTATGATACCTTATAGTTTTTTCTATTTCCCTATAATGACTTGTTGCATGCATCTCTCATTTACATGGCGAAGCATCCTCAAGGGGAGAGACGCTAGCTCTTTCACTGGGACTGCAAAAAAGGGTGGAAAATGTCTGAAGTATCATCATTTAGGGGGACTCCTAGAGATCCCACGCTACCCCAATGAATGGGGTGCTTTGGGTTAGTAACCTTATTAATCCTGTGTCAAGGACTTGGAATAGATCACTTATCTGCCCAATCTTTGAAGAGCAGGACAGAAAAGCAGTTATGGGTATCCCATTGAGCTCTTGGTCTACCAATGATTCTTGGCAGTGGTCGTGTGCTTCGAATAGCAAATTTACAGTTAAAACTTGCTACAGGAGAATCATGGAGGCTAGGTGGCATGATGATGATGAGCTGCTCAGTAGTGACCTTCGCAAGAAATGTTGGAATTTAGAACTACCAAACAAATTTAAGCTATTTATGTGGAGAATCTGCAAAGATATATCATCCCCACAGTCAATAATCTAAAAGGGGTATGGAGGTGGATGGTTCATGTTCTGATTACAATGGTAAGATTGAAACCCTTTTTCTTGCCCTTGTCACCTTTTGCAATTTGGCTACGGTGTGTGTAAGACAACGTTAAAAAGGATTAATGTGCAGATAGGTGTTTTGTGGTTTGAGCTATCAAGGATTTGGGACAAGGTAGTGACTGTTTGGACAGATATTGAGAATGAGAACTCATCTCAGACTGGCCCTTTATAATTGGCGCAAATCGAATTTCCCTTGTTATAGAAAATTAATAATGATTTTGCTATTAGAGAAGACGAGAATGATGCCGTGGTCTGTGTGGTTTGTGACTGGGAGGACCACATGCTAGGTGAAGCAATTGTAATGCGAGAAGGAACTTCCCTAGCAAATGACTTAAGAGACCTTTTATTGGTGGTTGATTCAGATTTGCGTTTAATGTTCTTACTAATGAAGACATGATAGATTCTTATTTACAATCTTCGTTGATAATACTTTAGCCATTTGTTCATGTTAGTCCTCCAGAGTACCTCATTCTTATGACACTATAGCTCTTGTTTTGACTCAGTATGAAAAACATGTTGGTAAGTATATATGAGGTTTGGATTGATTCTGTTCCAGACTCTATTGTTGATGTAATTGCTCCTAAGCTATTCAATAAAATGCTTTCTTTTCATTGAAAAAAAAAAAAGAGAAAGAAGGAAAAGGAAGAAAGACTAGGTGAGTAGAGAGTTTACATAAATAGCTGGGTGAGTTATGGTAGTCTTGTACTTGGCCATGCATGTGTGTGGTTCCAACATTAATGCGTTGAAGCTTTCTTTACCAGAAGCAATAAATTTTGGACCTTTTTTGAGAAAACACTTCACCCACCAAGCAGATCAGAGAAAAGCAGCAGCAGAGGATATTTCAGCTCCTAAGGGAACAAGAATGGATAATTCCTCTAAAATGGTTTCCCAAAATTATTATGTAATGATTATGCACAAATGACTTGTACATGAGCATTAACACCGCATGCAAAAATGCATAATTACTCTAAAATGGCTTGCCAAAATTACACCCACCAGCTGGTCCAATATGTTTGGCCTAATTATGACAAACTTTGGACCTTGTTTAATACTTTTAATCATCATAGAGAAAAATTTCATGCCAGTTACTATTTAGTATTGTGGTCATGTGATACATGGGTGAATTTGTACACATTTTAATCGATTAATTTATTTAATTTGATTAAAGATAAGTAATTCATGTCAAGTGAACTTTTCTCTAACAATTTGACAAAATAAATATTTAAATTTTGTAAAAGTACACATAATCACGCGCCACATGATCACTTCAATCCTTGTACAACCACCCTTTTGATGAATTGACGCTTAATTAGCTCCTATTTATATACTCTAAGGGTTAGAAGCATTTCTACAGTCAGCAATAAATAATTATTTGCGTGAGATATATATCTATATATATATATATATATATGTGTGTGTGTGTGTGGGGGGGGGGGGGGGGGGCTCTTTTACCTTTAGCCTATAAAGTTAGAATAAAATAATCTTTATTCCTCCAACATATCTATAATAAATCTCAGTACTAAGGTGCTTACATATCTATTAATTACTTACATAGTTGTGTTTCTATTTTGAAGAAAGAAGAAACATTAAATGAAAGATTAAAATCCCATATTATTTCTTAGAGATAAAGCATTTATCAATTTAGTCTTATAATGAATTGTCTTTTTTAATTTGGTCCTTCATTCTAAATTTAGTTGCTTATATAAAGTTATTTCTCCACTTAGTTTTTTATAAATAAAATCATTATTAATAATATCTTTATATTAATTTATCGTACATAAAGTTAACAAAATGTAATGGCATATAAAATATTTTTTAAATAAGTTATCGCTTAATATTCATTCTATAATAGTTATCATTAATAGAAGAATATTATTAATAATATTTTTTTATTAAAAATTAAATTAAAAAATATCTATATATAAAAGATCAAAGTGAAAAAATAAATTTATGAATAACTAAATTGACAAATGTCCAATCTATATAAGATCAAATTAAAAAGATAATTTTATAAGAAATAAAATTTAAAAAACACCCATATCTAAAAGATGAAAATAGAGTTTAATCTCAAATGGAGGCAATAAGTAGATTGAAGAAGGATTTTATTGCTATTTCTCATCTATGTTGATTTTTATACTTATTGTTGGATTAAAAATAGTAGTAATAAAACTCAACTAGTGTGTGGCTCCATCAAACTTTGGTGCCCCATAGTGAAAAAAGAAAAAAAGAAGCAGCGACATCTTGTTACAGGTTAAAAGCAATGCCAGCAAACCTTATATATATATATATATATATATTGATTATAATTACAAATTTAACAAAATAGAAAATACAAATAAGAAAAGTAATAATAACACTTCAAATTACTTGCTACCTTTGTGTAATGCTTTTTTTTTTAATTATTTAAAATAAAATCCCAGTTACATAAATAATTGATTTGAAGATATTTTAGTTAAAATAAATTTATATCATATTTTCGGTTTTAAGAAATCTCTTTGTATATTTCATAATAAAAATAAAAGTCATATAGTCAAACAATGTCTCAACTCTTTGGAGGGAGAGAGTATTTTATTCAAAAAATTAGAAAGAAAAAGAGGGGAGGTAAAGTATTCCTTTAACTTTAACATTGGAAGAAAAACATGAAAGATATGTAAAATACATGTTTGTACAAGAATTTGAATATTCTCAATTAAGTAAAAGATAAAGTGTTTTTCAATTGAAGAGAGAGTGTCACAATGAACAAAAATATATATGGAGTTCATTTTTTCTCCTTTCATCTATTTTTTCTATTTTGCTAATTTTTTTTTTCTATTTAAAAAATATTTTATCATTTACTTGTTTGAGACGATCCAAATCTATAGTACAATTTACCTGTATGTGTGCTTCTCTTTAATGGTAGGTTGCTAAAGACAGAGACAGGTGAGGAAAGCTTTGTTACATTTTGAAAACCAAAGGACCTCAAACTCAAAACCCATTGCATGGAGCAGATGATAAGAAGTAATTCAGGCTTGGAAATGGGGAAAAAAGGGAACACAATGGGGTCTCTCTCAAAGCCTGAAAAGCAAGCAAGAAAGAAAGAATCAATTGGAGGAAGGAAGGAAGAAGAAAAATAATAATAATAAAAAAATGAAAGAGGAAAGGAAAAATTAAAAAAAAAAAATCAAAATCTGCTACCTTTGACTGCCTCGTAAAACTTAGTTTTGGCCACAGATTTTATAAGGTGGGTGATTTAGGAAACAAAAGGCAAAAGCAAACAAGCAGATCTTCTTCTTGTTCTTTTATTTTATTTTTTTGACCTTTTATATTTTATTACAAGTTTAAATTATGTGGGTGATAATCTTGTTCAAGATTTCTGTCACTTGCCAACTGTATCAATAATTCCATATTACTGGGCGATAACATGATTACATAAGTAAATACAAGTTATTTTAATCTATAATATATATATATATATATATATATAGAGTAAAGATTTATATATATATATATTTTATAATAAAAAATTTTCATAATTAAATCATCTTACAAAAAAATTATTCTACTTATATTTTTGTTTCAAAAAACAAAAATTGTTTGATATTGTTGTTTTCTATTGTTTTTTTCATTCATAATTCTAAAAACCTTTAAAACATAATATATTTTAAAGAATTAAAGATAAGAACATCTTTTTGATGTTCTAGTGTCTTATTTTTTAACACCAAGGTAAAACACAAAGAACATCTTGACAGAACAATTTTCATTCAAACATGTTTTTTTTTCTTATTTTCAAAACTTGTTTTTGAAAACAATTTGACATAAGCGTTTTAAGAACATAAAAACAAAAAACAAAAAAAAAACAATCAAACAGAATTATCTCTCTACCCTACTTAATTATTTTGTGAACAGATGGAATATATTTTTATATGAATATCTCGGGATTAATTTTTTTAGGGATTTAATCATGAGAGAAGGCTAGGATTTACATATGTTATTTTTAAGTGTAATTAAATTCTATCTGCATTAAAAAGAAAAGAAAAAAAAAGCTACTCTCTCACTCTCTTTTTTGTCAGAGACAATAATCGGATATCCATAATATAATTTATTCTTTAATGATATATGCCAATTCACATGAATAAGAAAAATCGATAGCCTACTCATATTGAATAATACCTACATGATAGTACAACGAAATGAATACATATGGTCGCATTCCAACTACTTAATGTTTGCCTTTTTTAATTCCTTAGAAGTGTGGCCAAATGTATTTGAGCAGGGAAATTTGAGTCCCTTCATTATTGATAATGTTAATTATGGCTAGAAAGTTCCAATACATCACTTAATTAAATGTCATATTCAACTTGCATTAATAAAAGAAGAGTGATAATTTTCTATTTTTCGAATGTTTTTATTTATGATACAATTAATTATTAAATATACAATATTTTTATTTATTTATTTAAATATATTTATTATTATAATCATATTCATTAATTATATAAAAATCAAATTAAATTTTTTAAGAATTATTAATTACTAAATAAGTTAATATTTTAAATAATTATTTAATAAAATATAATTTTATATATTTAATAATTAATTATATCATTACTAAAGAATATGTGTTTACAAAAATGTAAGATGATCATCCTATAAAGAAAAGTATGGAAATGCAAGGTACCATGCATATGCTAGATTCACTCCTTAATTGGGGTATGAAAAATATTGCTGAAATTCATAATATTCATTATGCCCCTTTTGAATACTCCAAGATGCTTTTCCTCTTGAGACCACGTGATGACAGGATGTATGAATTACTTTGGATAGAAATAATGTATCCTAGTTAAGTCGAATCACATATTTTGTCAAATCTTAAAGAATTTGAACTTAAAATTCTAATTTTTTAAGAAAAATAAAATGTGAAATTCCCCTGGATTCATTTTATCTCATTATAATAAAAGTAAATTACTTTTTTTATTTTTAGAAATATTTAAATTATATAATCCTTTTCCTTATTATAAAAATATTGTATAACTCTCTTGAAATTAAAATATGAAAAAAATATTTTAAGAATAATATTTATTTTTATTAAAAATATAACATTAAAAAAATTTTCAATGTTTTATTTAAATGTTACTTATTTTGTATTAAAAATTATAAATTTTCTTTATTCTACATTTAGAAAATTGACTATGTCCATGTTGATCAGATATATATTTAATATTGGTTATATTATACAAAATTACACACACACACACACACACATATATATATATATATATAAAGGAATTTTGATCAAAATAAATGTAAAAATTGTAGCTTATCTTTTGCTTTAAGAGAAGTTATTCCAACCTATTTTTTATTTTAAGGAAAGCGAATGTAAATTTTTAAAATAAAAAAATAATCGTATAATTTATAATTAGATATTTCTTACAAAAAGGGAATGCAATTTACTCTCATAATAAACAAAAAGGTGATTTTCATTTCAAAAGAATAAGTTCAGTTAGTAATAAAAATTAATATATTTCTTAGTTAATATGAATTATTTCTTTTAAAAAATTTTAAAAATAATATCCTAAATGTATTATGTGTGAATATATCCTTAAAATCATTTGGGATATGGGGAAAAGATTTAACTCCTAAAAAAATTGGTGATTTTTAAAATCAAGACATCTTTAATTTTAAAGAAAGGGAGTGTAATTTACTTTTATAATAAACAAAAGGGTGATTTTCAATTTAAAAGAACAAGTTCAGTTAGTAATAAGAATTACTAAATTTCTTAATTAATATGAAATAATTCTTTTAAGAAATATTTTAAAAATAATATTGTAAATGTATTATACATGAGTATATCTTTAAAATTATTTGAAATATGGGGAAAAAAATTTAACCCGTATAAAAAATTGGTGATTTCTAAAAATTAAGAGGGGAAAGAAAAATTAAAAAAAAGTGAGAAACTTCAAAATTTCAATAATCAGGTGATTATTACACAGAGATTAGTTATGAATGTATATTCATAGCAAAAAGTCATATTTTATTGTATGATTATAAATGCAGAAACCAAATCAAATCAAACGAATGGAAAAATGGGAAATCCCACAAACTTTGTCTATCTTCCTTACAATGACACATCAAAGAAAATGCGCATCAAAATATGAAATGATCCCTTTTCTCATCATAACCTCATTGAATCTAAAAACGTTGGTTCTTCTGCATATAGAGATACCACTGATAAAGATGCTGCGTCTTCGTCTTCTAGAGGTTGTCAAATACTCAAAGACGTTTAAGAATATTATTATACGCATCGAAGACTTTGTCCATCAAAAATTGTGGGACCACTACTTCTTTTGCCCTTTAGATCTCCCATTAGCATACAAGGCCCCACTTCCTTCCCTTTTGTGAGTTTTATATATTTTGGACTATTGAATGTATCCTTTATTCCCACAAAATCATTCTTAAAGACCCACATTATAAGGACGCATATAAAATTAACTTAAACCAAGTTTCTAAAATTCTTGCAAAAAGGAAAAGCAAATATAAGCACACATCATCATCACCTTCACTAGTGTGTGTGTGTGTGTGAAGGTGAGATTGTGTTGAGGTAGCTGATTAGGTAACCTTGATTTGATCATTATGGAAGTCCACTCATTACTCATGTCTTTGACTTGTCAACAAAAGAGTTCAAGTTGGCTCTAGCTTCTTAGTTTGTGCTCTCTTCCATCCAATTAATACTTTCTTAACTCAACCATTAATGTAGCTCTCATGCTTCCATATATATACTACTTTCTCTAAGCTTCTACTCCAAAATTTGACTAGACCCCCCCTTTTTTTTTCTAAGTTCCCCATATATAGTAACTATATATTCTAGTATTAGTCTAATTGGAAGGTTCAAACTTCAAAAAATGTCTAGTTAATTTATATGTACTAATCTAAATTTTTTAATTTGATCTAAGATAGGCTATTCATTACATAGGCATTAAAAGATTTACAAAAAATTTACTTGTAACTTGATCCAAAAGATTGACATAATTAATTAAAATATGAATGATCATGACAATGCTACCACATATTTGCCTTTATTATAAGAGCATTATGAACAAAAAAAATTACAATGAAGGACCTTAAAAATTAAAATTACTAGTAAGGACTATTATTACTATAAAGTTTTAAAGAATTTTGTTGTTAATTTCAAGAGATTTTTTATATCCTGTAGTAAATCCAAAATTGATAATAAAATTTCTTGAAATTTAATAGTAATGATAGCCCTTAAAAATAATTTTGACTTCTTTCATTGTAAATATTTAATGATATAGGTCTTTTATTATAATTTTTCTAACAAAAAAGTTTTATAGGTTTAAAATGGCCTAATCTACTCCATCAAAACCTAAAAAATCTAAGAGTTACAATTTATCAAATTACATGTAATGAACTGACAAAAACTTTGTTTATTTTAAATAGTACAATTTCATAATAGTTCAAACACAACAAAGATAATTTGATCGGAAAGCTTATACGATTTCACTTAACTACTTATTTGAATATCATCATTAGCTTATTTTTTAAGACTATATAAATAGGAACCTCCACCTAACAAAGGGAGGGACCTGAATTTATCTAAAAGATCTTAGGTAAATAATCTCCAAGGCTTCCTACACTATTCTACAATTAACAGAGGATGATTCCTTCTTTGTCTCTCCTACGATTCTGACCAAAAACAGCCAACATTAATAACTAAATCTTTGAAAGTTATAATTTGAACATTTTGTTTGACAACAATTTAAGAGTTTGACAAATTATTCTAACTTTTAAACTAGACATATTGTAAACAGTAAATGTTTATCAATAAAAGATTATTAGCAGAAATTGGGTCGATCATTTTTTAATCAATGCAGTTCAATTTTACTAATGGAGCAAACTCTTGTTAGCTAATGGTGTCTTATTGATACTGTAATACTTACTAATGGTCTCTTATTGATACTGCTAGTAGTTTTTAATCAAGATTGTTCCTCTTGGCCCTACTATTCTTCCTTTTGCTTTGGGACCTGCTTGGCAATGATGACAGTAGATATAAGCAGACACTGCTTAGTGGGGGTTTATGAAGCTGTTTAAGGATAACCTTTTGGAAGGTGGAGAATTGTGTGATGAAATGACCCCTCTTTTTTATGGTAATATGCCCCAAATTGCAGTATTGCGCCGTCAGCCTCAACACTTTTTAAGTCCTTCAATCTATATTAATTACAAATGGTTTTTGATAATGAAACGCATGAGGCCCAAAAGAATCATGAGTATAAAGATAAAATCCATAAATAATAAATAAACAAAACCCTTGAAAGGTGATGATGAGTGTGCTCTATATATATATATATATTTTAAGCTTAGGCATGGTCAATGAGCAGTTCAAACTTGGGAGCCCAAGCCAAAGCCGAAAAGACCACTTTGTTTTGGTAATGCTTCATTTTTCATATGGCTTGTTGAACGGAATTCAAACTTAGCATGGGGCGGCGCATGGTATAAGACTCTAAAAATTGAAAAATTCTTGAAAGATTCTAAATTTCATTTATAAAAAGAAAAGTAATTTAAATAAAATATAAGTAAATATATAAGTATCAGGGACGGGTGATCACTTATAAGGAAATAAGGGTAGTTGTCCCTACCCAATTGGACATCTGTTTTGATCATTAGCAGGTCAGACTACATGTGAGTATTTATATACATGAATCTAGCAACAACTCTAAAAAAAAAAAAAAAGAGAAAAATTCATGGGTATTATATATGTATATAATATAATTATCCTTTGAAATTTCTAATTTTACCTTTAATTTTTGAAAGTTACCAACATATGTTCTAATCTATTCTCTAAATTAGGTCTCCCATGCTTTTTTTTTTCCTTCTAATTTTACCCTTGATAAGTATGTTAAATAATTTTTTAGTATGACCTAATTTTATATCTTTATTTTTTGAAGTACCATGGATAGGGTGTCTTTAGGTTTTATTTGCATGTCAAAGGCACGTTATTCAATTTCACTTTCAGAGTACTCTTTATAAAAATTAAACCTGAGTTGATAAAGACATATAATAGCTTCTCTTATTAATCGAACTAATCCTTTTTGATGAAATATTTATACGTTTACGTTTAATTAAATTAGTGAACATTTTTCCAAAAATTGAATTTATTTAAAAACTTGTCAAATAAAATAACCTAATAAAAGATAAAGAGAACTTTTTCGGACAATCTTTATGACATATACATATAAGTTATAGAAATTTTAAATCCAAAATAAAAGTAATATGCTTGTATGTTTATACACAATTGATTTAATTGTATAAACCAAATACGCTTAAAAATTTTCTCCGATAAAATAACCCCCAAAAAGATAGAGAGAATTTTCAAAGTTATGGAAGCTCCTAAATGCATGCATATTTCTCTCTAACCCATTTGCATATAATCAGGCATTGAGGAACCCCACGAGGTTGGCAACAGCTTTAGCTAAGGGTTAATTAAAAACTGTGAAACACAGTGAAGTCCCAACACCTTAAAATTAGGTAAGCTGCCCTTGTTTCAAAGGACATGAGAGAGCACATAGTGCGAAAAGTATCTCCATGTATAGTTGCATAGTCTTCCATGGCACCACACATCAATAATCAGTAACCACTCATTCAACCTAACACATTGCTCCATAAGATGTAAAGTTATAAGGAAACAAAATATATATCTAAGAAAGACAAAAACAAAACCAGGTTTTTGATAGGACTCGTATTCCCAAAATTGGAGTCTTTTTGTTGTTTTGTTTCAGATTTAATTGTATATAGTTGTCATACTCATGATAGCCATCACACAAACAGTAGCTTTTCTTCCAAACATTCCTTGCCCAACAAAAGATGAAACCAAAAAAAAAAAAAAATATATATATATATATATATATATGTATAAAAATAGAGAGAGAGAGACTATGTGTGAGAGTACAAGGACATATCATATATATGTATATATATACAACCCCTTTATCTTTTGTCATTCTTTAACTGCTTTTAGTCTTTTACTTTGATTGGAAGACCAAAATGGGAAGAAGAAAACAGCTCTATAGGATACTGCTAGATCTCTCACTCTTCCCCTCTTTCACTTTGCTGACTAGGGGCAGCCTTTGTTCCGGCTGACCAGGTCGTTTTGCGTTTAAGCGTTAAAGCTAAACGACCTGCCCGTTGCCCCTTCATGTTGGGTTTGTCTTTATTAGCTGAGGTTAAGATTATTACAAAATAAAATTTGATTAGAAAAAACAAAAGCTCTTCTCTCTCTCTCTCTTTCTTTCTTTCTCTGTCTCTCATTCGCTACGCTGCGCTTTATTCCGTTCAAATTCGATACTTTGCTGTTTGTTGCAGAGAACGAGGAGGCCCCTTTGTTTCCGAAGCCAGAGAAAGAGAAGTTGAATCCCTGTCTCTCTCTCTCTCTATGTCTCCCACATTGTCTTGTTCTATTTCAGAATCTCGTCTCACTTCCACGCATCGAAGTGTTCTCTCTCTTTAGTCTTGCGCTTTCCTTCATCATATTTACTGGAGAGTTTGCTGCTTTGCTGCCTAGTTCCTGCATTTTTTATAGTGTGGCTGCCATACTTAGCACCAGAAAGAGGAAAGAAAGAAAACCCATTTGCCATTTGCTATTTACCGTTTTCGGTTGTGAGCCTCTTTTGAACTGATTTGTCAATGAGGTGGGAGCTCTAAGAATTTGCGAGACAGAGCGCGAAATGAGGGTATTCTTGTTTCTACGCTCGAAAGGGAGAGAAGCAGGAGATTGGAGAAAGGGCTTTTGTACTTTGAATTTCTGAAAATTTTGGGCAATTCTAAGTGACACCCAGAAACCCAGAAATAGCAGAACCATACTTCGCATTGGAGCTGAAGAGCTGTATGAAGTAGAAGTTTAACAATGAGAGATGAGAATTCCAAGAAAAGCAAGGTGTTTTTTGTTTCTTACTACTCTCCTCTTATAGAAGATGAATTATTTTCATCTTTCAATTTTATTGGGACTTTACTGACTGTTTGTTGATTTGCTGCTTGATGATTGAAGCTCTCATGGTCCAAGAAAATGGTCAGGAAGTTCTTCAATATCAAAAGCAAAACTGAAGAATTTCAAGCAGATGGTAATGTTTATGGAGGTGGGTTTCTATGTTTTCTTCAGAATTCAACTTTTTTCGTGATTGATTAACCATTTTTGAACAGACTAGGGTTAATTTAGCAGAGCAACATTCTCAGACTTCAATCCCACAATGCAAAAGCCTTGTATATTCTCAGATTCCAGTTGGGTTCGGAGAAACCGAGGGAAGTAGACAAATAACATCGCTTAGAAAGGAGACCAAAGCCTAGTATAACTCATCAAATTTTGGCTGATTTTGTCTTTTTATCTAATTCAAAAGATTTAGCTTGGCCAACTAGTAAACTAGCTTCAAAGTGGGGTAATTTGTTTGTCCTCTGTGAGGAAAATTGTCTACTCTGAATTTTTATATTCACCAATTTGTTTTTTCTTTTTTGCTTTCTTGGTATCCAAAACAAAGTGTGTGCTTATTCTTCCATATCGAATATTTGATAATCAATTTCGTTTTTTGGCTGCCTCAATACAATCTTTTGATTTTTATGCTTTGAATTTGATGTATTGACGCCGCTTGCTTTCTTCAGGAAGTGACGTAGATTACAGAAGCAGGAGTAGCTTTTCTGAGAGAGAGCCATGCACAATCAAAAAAAGCAAAACGGGTACAGATTTCCTCTATTCCATCATGTGAATCACACTCCTAAGAATTTCCTGATATTATTTAAAATTATGACATTTCTACAAAAGTCCTTTTAACCTCGTTTTGATGAACAGAGAAGTTTAGCCGGAGCACCGAGCAGGTCAGGCGAGGAAGAATGAATCTTGACCATCCTCGAATAATAGATGTGCAGAACTATAGGTACATATATTCTTTGATCCATTTTTTTCTAATTGAAAATTCTACTGGCTGTGTTCAATCTCTCATGGGTGATTCTATTTTTTCTGTGAGTAGCATGTTTGTTGCTACATGGAATGTGGCTGGAAGATCCCCACCAAGTAATATGTGCTTAGATGATTGGCTCCATGCCTCGCCACCTGCAGATATTTACGTTCTTGGGTAGGAATTTGGTACTTGTCAACATCTTTTCAAATCAAGATCTGTACTAATGATTACAAATTGACAAGTTTCTACCTTTCTTTTCAGATTTCAAGAGATCGTTCCCTTGAATGCTGGTAATATTCTAGGGTCAGAGGACAATGGCCCGGCTAAAAAATGGATGGCTCTAATTGGAAGGACTTTAAACAATCTTCCGGGTACTAGTGGAAGTAGTGCATGTTATACACCATCTCCCATTCCTAAGCCAGTTGTAGAGTTGAATGCAGATTTTGAGGGATCAGCTAGGCAGAAGAACTCGTCTTTCTTCCATCGCCGATCTTTCCAAACAACTTCTAGTAGTTGGGGTATGGACAATGATCCTGCAATTGTGCAGCCACGACTAGATCGAAGATACAGTGTCTGTGATCGCGTAATTTTTGGTCACAGGCCTAGTGACTTTGATCCCAGTTTTAGATGGGGTTATAGGCCTAGTGACTATTCCCGGGCAAGTGACTATTCCAGACCAAGTGACTATTCAAGATGGGGTTCATCTGATGATGATAATGGTCTCGGGGATTCACCAAGTACAGTTTTGTTTTCGCCAATGTCTTATGGTGGACCTACCCTTAATGAAGATGGGTATGGAATGCCCGGGGGTTCAAGGTACTGCCTTGTCGCAAGCAAGCAAATGGTGGGAATATTTCTTACCATATGGGTGAGAAGTGAATTGAAAGATCATGTACGCAACATGAAAGTATCATGCGTTGGCAGAGGATTGATGGGCTATTTCGGAAATAAGGTAATTTAATAGTCAATTGTTGATAGTCCTAACTTTTTATGTTTTCTTTGATTTATTCATCATGAAAATGTGGATTACTTGAAATTGAATATAAGAAGAGCTATTCTGCTTGTATTTGTAGGGATCCATCTCAATTAGTATGTCTCTGCACGAAACAAGCTTTTGCTTTATTTGTACACATTTAACCTCAGGACAGAAAGAGGGTGATGAACTCAGAAGAAATTCTGATGTGATGGAGATTCTTAAGAAAACAAGGTTTCCACGTGTTCACGGTGACAATGAGAAGTCTCCTGAGACAATCCTCGAGCATGAGTATGTAACTTACTCCTATATATCAATATTGCAAAAGACACTATTATACTTTCAATTTCCTTCGAATTCTCAAACCCCTTAACAACACATTTGCATAATGAATTCTAATTATAAAATAATTTATGTATAGTCGAATTATATGGCTCGGAGATTTAAATTACCGGATTGCCCTCCACTACCGTTCTGCTAAGGCGCTTGTTGAGATGCAAAACTGGAGAGCATTGTTGGAGAATGACCAGGTATGTCTATATATTCTCACAAATAGTTAAATTATTACATTCAACTGTATTTTTGTATAATCTAACAAGTACAATTAATCTTGATATGAATTGACATTCCTTGCAGTTGAGAATAGAGCAGAAAAGAGGTCATGTGTTTGTGGGATGGAATGAAGGGAAGATATATTTCCCTCCAACATATAAGTATTCAACTAATTCAGACAGATATGCAGGCGATGATATGCACCCAAAGGAGAAAAGGCGTACACCTGCTTGGTAAGATCATCACCCAAACCAAAAGTAATAGGAATTTAGCAGAAACACATAGCAAATGCAAAAATGAGGCTCTTATGATGACAAAATAAAACGTAATTAGATGCTAAAACTTCAGCATGAGGTTTGTTCTTTTTTTTTTTGTGGGTATAAGTTTGTTAAATTTTTTACAACTCATGCCAATTAAACTATTTTTTTTTGTATAGGTGTGATCGCATCTTGTGGTACGGAGAAGGTCTCCATCAATTAACTTATGTCCGTGGGGAATCCAAGTTTTCTGATCATAGACCCGTTTACAGCGTATTTTGGGCTGAAGTTGAGTCAAGTCATGGAAAATTGAAGAAAAGTATGAGTTGCTCTCGTTCTCGGATTGAGGCGGAAGAACTTCTGCCATATGCCCGTGGATATACTGAACTAAGCTTTTTCTAAAGGAAAGGAGGGCTGGATATGAGATGTGTTCATCTGTATTCAAGTAATCTCTCTCTCTCCCCCTCTCCCTCATGCATGATGACAATCCCAAATTTACAATGTACAGTTTACATGTGAAAACTTAGGTGCCTCAGGAGAATGTAAATGATTTGGATATTTTGTTTTCTTTTGAAGCTCATGCACATAGAAACAGATAGCAAAACCAAAACTTATGGGGAGAGCTTTTTATTTTTAGGTCTGAAAGTAAATTTCCTCCAAGTGATCTTAAGGGTTTACTCTCTTACATTGGCCTGATGAATTCAGGGTTTTTACGCTTGGAGTGCTTCTTAGAGGAAAACCTGACTCTGCTTCTCTGGGGTCCTGGCCTTTTTCTTATTTACTTATTGGCTGGAACAAACGTACAAGATTCTGAAGCTCTTTAAAAGAGTTATAAGAGTCCCAACATAATTGAGTGGATTCTGCAATCCAAACATTAGAGCCTAAAGAATATACTGTTATGATAGCCTAGTAGGCGTGTCATGCTTTTTTGGATATCTCATAACCAAACATGATTTTAAGAATTCATTTAGGCCTATCTATTATGTATTCTGCAGAATATGTTGTGGTCAGCAGAATCTCAATAGTCTGTTTCTCAATCATCTTTTGCTTTGAAGTCCTTTTTGTTCCTTTCCTTGTTGTTTTTACATCTTTTTATTTGGATTAAAATCAGAAAATTTACATGCAACTATTGCTGTTCAGAAATTGGTCCCCCATTATGAAGAAAATTCATCCATGGAGGAAAGGAGAGTGATAGAGACAACCCATTTCCCTCAAACCGAAAAAGGTTAGTTTTTCTTCTCTTTATTTTTGCTTTTTTCTTGGCTTTGGCTTTTGGTCTCTGCTTCTTTGTCTAATTTCTACCTTTACTTTATCTTTGTCAGGCTCTAATCTCTAGTTTTGCCCTCTACGGTCATGCCTTGCCTAACCTACAGTACCTTCTTTATCATCTTGTTAGCTACTACTCACACACCAGCTTCAGTACAGTGCATAATCATTAGGTACTACATTTTGACTATTTATCAAAGCTTGTTTTTTAAACTAACCATTTGGTTCCTTCAATTATTAGGCATATTTAGTTTTAGTTCTTGAAAATAACTAACTTTTATTCCTCTTGGCACCCTTGAGTTATTTCACAAAAGAACTAATGTAAAATGGGTTTGTTATTCTGAGAATTGAACTCGCGTAGTCATTAATTTTCAAAGACTTAAAAAAAAAATACTAAACTTGGATAGGGATAATAATTTTGCGAACAAATTGTTTAGTTTAGTCTATTAAATTTGGTAGTGATTCTTCACCTGCATGCTCATATAAGTTTTTCTGGTGTTGCAGGTTGTGGAAGACTATTTTTTTATTCAATTCAAGATTCTTTGATTGTTTTGGGGAAGATTTATGATGATGAAGGGGAAAGATGGTTCAAAATAATCGTCTGGGGTACTACTGACTTTTTTGGTTTCAAACGCAAAGGAAAAAAAAAAAAGAGTTTTGATGTATACTGACTGTTAAAGTGATGATGGAAAAAAGGATTGTACAAAGAGGAAGAGAGAACAAAGAAAATAAAGAGAAATTGATTTTGATGATTGAATTCCAATGTCTTCCTTCTTCTGCTCAGTTCTGTGTCACTGTCTCCATTATTAAATAAAGGTGGCTTTATCAAATAGAATAGTCTGCATGTTCTTTTTTCTTTTAAAATTTTATTTCATTTTTAGAGGGTAATTAACCAAAAAGTTTGAGTACAGGGCTTGCAGGCTTGGCAGGTAAATTGGGAGGATGCTATTTACATGTCTGTAAATTACTGTTTAACTTTTGACTAATTAATGTTTCCCTTTAATTTGTTTTTTAAATTTTCTTGGTGGGGGTGCTAGAAATTTAGAATCACGAGACATTCTTATGCAAACTCTCTTTTCTAAGGATGAATAGATTAAATAAATATATTAAATACATGTTTATGAAGTTTATTTTTAATATTTTTATTAGTTTATTAAATATTTTAATAAAATGACTAAGAATATCAACCAAAAGTACCATAAATAAATTGAATGCTGATCTCATCATCTATCTTCTTGTTGTGAATGCCATAAAAGACATTAATGAGTTCCTCATGAAATCTGAATTAATTTGTGGGTGACCGCAAAAGGAAATAAGGAAGAGTCACTGCTTTATTATCCCACCGCCACAAACTATTTCTGCATGTGGCTGTATTGTTTTTAATGTATTATGTTCTGTTACTAAAATAATGAATTAACTAACAAGAGATGTATTATTAAATTTTGAAAATTAAAAAAATTATCCATAGATAGTTCAAAGTTCATAAAATGTGCAATTTATATGGTTGAAAAAAATCTTGAAAGGGTGGTTAGAACTTTTAAAACTTGCCAACAGAAGAAGTTGCGAATTAATGATGACCTATACAGGGGTCGATCAAGGGTATATATGCTTAATGCAGGTAAGATGAGGGATTTTAAACTAATTTTTTAAGATTTAAGTAAAAGGATAAAAATGAAATTTATGATAAAGCCAATAATTGAAATAGAGCATTTGCCAAAGTTTTCAATTAGTTTTATGTTTATAAGTACTTTCAAAAGTATAAGGTTTTTTTAGGACTAATTATGATGAGAAATTTGATTAATTTAATTTATTATTTTAGCAAATATTAAATTTAAATTTTATTTTTATCTCTAAATTTTGTTTTGTTACAATTTTATCTATTAATTTTACTTTGGATTTTACTTTTATCTTATAATTTTATTTATTTTAATATAATCCTTAAGCTTTAACTTATATTTTACTTTCATTCGTTAATTTTATTTTGTTTTAATTTAATTTTTTAACTTTTAAAAATATCAATTCTTTCATTCTTTCTAATATTAAGTTGTTTAATAAAAAAGTTATTAGAATTAAATTACTAAAGAGTTATATAATTTTTTTTATTTAGCATTTTAATTTAACAGTGCTATAGAAAAAAATATTTGGGTGATTTTTTTAAAAATTAAAAAAACTAATTTGGAACAAAATAAAATTAAAGGACAAAAGTAAAATTTGAGGTAAAGATAAATGATCAAGTTGAAGCTAAATATAATCAAAGAAAGAAAATGAAACTTAAAATTAAAAACTAAATCAGAACCAAATAGCATTAAGAGATAAAAGTGTAACATTAAATAAAATTAAAGGATCTAAATTACATTTTTACCTTATATATATATGATTATTAATTTAAATCTTTTTTTTTGTTTAAATATATGAAGGAAAAAAATGAACGATATCACCATTTAATAACTTTTTTCCTTAATTTTAGGAAATGCAAAATTCGTGAGAATATATGATAATTAATTAATTATATTTAGTTTTAATTTTAAAAAAAGATCTAAACGAAGAATATTTAACCTTCTTTTTCCTCCTTTTCTATCTCCTAAATATAAACTAATCCTCATGCTCCAAAGTTATTATGTCAAAAGAATTGAAACAGTACTTGGAACTCTCACCTAGGCTCGTGATTCAAAAACATAGAATACTTGAAAAAACAATCAAGCAATATGATAGCAATAGCCTTAATGGGGTTGTCACCCTACTGTTCTACTTCATTGTTTTGACCAAAAATATTGATAATAAAGAATAGAGTAAATTATTTAGACTTTTTTTTTAAAATTTTGTTGAAATTGCACAATTTTTTTATTTTTTTTAAATATATTTTTTAAAACACAAAATTATTCTATATTTTAGTCTAATTTCAAAATTTTTGATTAAAATACTTTTTATTAACCTAAATGCATATTTTTTTTAAAAAAAAAGAATGTATTTTATTTAAAAAAATTTAAAAGTAAATCAAAGTATAAGATAATTTTTTGTTTCAGAAAAGGCTTGTGTATATTCTAAAAATAAAAAAAGTTAATTAATTTTAACAAAATTCAAAAAATATTCGTATAATTTAGTTTGAAGAATAATTAGAAAGAATCTTATGTGTATCATTACCTTGTTGCTAGGGTTTTTCCTGAAACTAGAAGTGGGGAAACACTTCAAAGGAAGTTATCTTTGGAGTTCTGACAAAGATGTTCAATGGTGCCATTCATGGACTGGGAAAAAGGTTGGTCCACTGTTTTCACTTCTCCTTCATCCACCACCATTGTTTTGTGTTGGTCATCTTTTGTTGAGTCTCTTTTAACCAATTGTATGATTCATATAACTTGTTTGGATCCATGCTTTTTCTGACCTTCTTCCTGGTGTGGGAGAATTTTATCTTTCATCAGACCTTGTGGGATTAAATTTCCCTGTATGGGACCATGCCTTTTTTTAAGAAAAAAACAAAAGTGTAAATTTTTATACTATTTTATTCAATCTTAATAAAATTTTACAAATACGAAGATACCACTAGCTCCTGTATCTTGTGACAAATGGGGATAGGAAAATTTGTAATGCAGTCAGTGATAGAGAAGCAGAGGAGTGGAGTGGATTCCTCCATTATGTGCTTTATTATGGGGTTGCAATTTATGCCATAAATACATATTTTGGAGGAGAGAAATTCTGAGATTGTTTTAGTTTAGAAAAGATAATATGAATAAATTAGTTAACATTTTTATGTGTCTAGTTATATTTATTTTGATTTATTTATCATTTTTAGATGAAATCTATTTAAGAGCATGTTAGACAAATAGATATTTCCTTATTTAGGAGTAGATGTATTGGAAAGAGAAAGAAATATGGAGTGGGTCCCAATGAGATGCACTCTTATGGATTCCACATCTCATGTCTCTTTTTTCCTCTCCCAAGATCCTTTTATGAATAGATGAGGAATCTTGTTTGACATGTTAAAGGGTTGGGAAGATAAGAAAAGGAAACTAATCTCAAAAAGGAAAAGGAAACTAATCTCAAAAAAAAAAAAAAAAAAAGAGAAGAAAAAAAGAAGAAGAGATATTTAAACAAAAATTTTCTTTGTTTTTGTTTGGAGAAATTTTTTTTCTCCAAAATCTAGAGAACTTACAAAGAAAGAAAAAAAATAGAAGATTTTGAAAAGCTAATTAAAATTTTTCATTATACATCCACCTTTATTAATAATTCCAAACGAAAGAAAGGTTGCAACGAAATTTTTCATTCTTTTTTATTATCTTCTATCAAAACATATGCAAATAATTTTTCTTAGTTGGAGTGCCATCATTTTCAATCCATCATAATTACCGGAAATAATTCCACTGAGAACTTCGCTGCAACTGTCTCTAGAAATGATTGTTTGAAACTCAACTCACGAAAATGCTTACGCGATCCATATATGTCAAATGACGAAGAATTTGCAAAAGATTTTCTTCAAAATGTTTTTTTTTGGCCATTTCCTTAATGTTTGTTTTTAAACAAATGCGTGAAGAATTGTGGCAACTATTATCTGGAGGTTTTTCACATTTTTCGGATTATAATTTAAAATTGATTTCTTGCTTCTTATTGGTAAATTAATAGCATGCACGAAGAAAAAACTTTTTTTTTTCCCCATATCATTGAGAAAAATAGGGTGGTTTTCTTGGGTGTATGAAAAGATAACGTTTGCATGACTGCTAGAAGGAAATTTAAATTCATTTTGGGCCTAATATTTGGACCATAAACTTTACAGCGAAATTAGACTTTGACCTTGGTTCCTTCTACAATACAATTTATAATTTTTTATTTTCAAAATTTTGCATTATATTCTTCATTTGATCTCACACACACAGATATATATTATGTTTATTTTTTACTTTATCAACTCAATTTTCTTCTAATAATTTATTTTGGCTGACAATTTTTCTTCAATGATTTAAATATGATAAAAATATGACTATTTATGGGAAAAAAAGTTATAAAAGTGATACTAAATTGACTATCAATTGGTTTTTATAACATTTTGAAATTAAAATTTTATTTAATGTACAAATAAGTTACATGGACCAAGTTGAGGCCCTTTTTATAGCGCGTATAGGCTAGGGCCATTATCTAGCCCTTAATGATATATACTTAAGTTAAAAATAGGTTTAGTCATCAACTTAGATCTATTTAATAACTAAACAAAAATATATTTTAGCCCAAATGTCAGAGGATTTAAAGGATTGGAATAGAGAAATGCATATTAAATATTATTATGTATATTAAATGAACACATAATCGTGTTCGGTTATCTAAAACAAAATTTCTGAATTTTCATTGAAACCTTAGCACAGATACAGAGAGACAGATCTCTTAAAATTTTTATTTTCTTTTGTAAATTTAAAGAGAGACAAAGCGTGGGCTTTATGTATTCTATCCTCTCCTTATTTTTTTATTCTAAATTTATAAAGAATTTACGAGAAAAACTTTAAAAGATGTTGTTTCATTGACACAATCATAACAAAGAAAAGGGAGAAAAAAAAAAAAGACACCAAAGCAATAGGTCATCTAGCCATATATGCAAATGGAAGTAACATGAATTGCATATGTAACTTAAAATTGAGTAGAAGCCAGCTTGAACAGGACCAGAGTGGTGTTTACTTCACTGTACAATGCCTACTAGCTATAATAAAAATAAATAATGAATTTGGAAATTAAAAAGAAAAAAAAAACAAAATCCCTAAATGGGGTAATCTTTCTATCACAAGTATTGGTCATTTTAATTCAATTTTTAATTTAATCTCTATTATTTTTGTGAAGGAATCATTGAAATTTGATAATATAATCAATTATATATCATTTTAATACTTTTTTTTTTTTTTATTAAAGTGGGAGACCTACTGTTGGGGGAAGGGGAAGCAGGGGTTCGAACCCCTGAATTCTTGAGAACGCGGGAGGGAAAATGCCATTGTGGCAGTCAGCTACAAGCGCATTTTAATACTTTAAATAAGCATGATTTATGCAAAAAAAAGAAAAAGAAAAAGTATATTATCCACTCAATCATTGACATGTGATGCCATGAATAACAATTGACTTAAATGAGTTGATTTGAATCATGCATATTTAAAATATTAAAATAACATATAGTTGATCATATTATCAAACTTGTGTAAATTATGCAAAAATTAGACAACAAGTAAAACCTAAAAAATTGTAAAAATTTTAAATCAACAAATTTTCGTTTAATTAAACTATCATAAAGTAAGAAGTCTTTGGTTTCATTTTTAGTGATAATTCTTTATTAGCAAACATCAATTAGTTACCATACACTCTCAATTGAATTAACCTATCTACCTCTTAAATTTGTTTGTTATCCATTCGAATTTCAAGTATCTGGACTTAAACTTTTAAGACAAGATGAAACATATAGTTAAACGATATGAAATACTGATATTTAAAATAATAAAATAAAATCTTATTTGATACTTATTATTTATCAACTTAAACACGTATTTTTTTTAAATGAAATGTTATGTTAGTTTAAAACATTTAAAATTGAACTAAAGTATTAAATAATTTTTTGTTTTAAAAAATGTTTATATATATATTTAAATAAAAAAATTTGATTAATTTCAACAAAAATCAAAAGGTATTGCTATAATGTACTCTAAAGAATAATGAGAAAGAATCTTATGTGTATCATTACCTTGTTGCTAGGATTTTTCCCGAAACTACTAGTGGGGAAACACTTCAAAGGAAGTCATCTTTGGAGTTCTGACAAAGATGTTCAATGGTGCCAAAGGTTGGTCCACTGTTTTTACTTCTCCTTCATCCACCATCATTGTTTTGTGTTAGTCATCTTTTGTTGAATCTCTTTTAACCAATTGTATGATTCATATAACTTGTTTGGGACCATGCTTTTTCTTACCTTCTTCCTGGTGGGGGAGAATTTTATCTTTTCATCAGACCTTGTGGGATTCAACTTCCCTGTTTGGGACCATGCCTTTTTTTAAGAAAAAAACAAAAGCGTAAACTTTTATTCTATTTTATTCAATCTTAATAAAATTTTACAAATACGAAGATACCACTAGCTCCTGTGTCTTGTGACAAATGGGAATAGTTAAAATTTGTAATGAAGTCAGTGATAGAGAAGTAGAGGAGTGGAGAGATTTCCCCATTTTGTGCTTCATTGTGGGGTTCCAATTTATGCCATAAATACATGCTTTGGAGGACAGAAATTCTGAGATCATTTTAGTATAGAAAAGATGATTTGAATAAATTAATTAACATTTTTATATGTTTACTTATATTTATTTTGATTTATTTATCATTTTTAGATGAAGCTTATTTAAGAGTATGTTAAACAAATAGTTTTTTTTTTTTTTTGTTTAATAGAGGATCTGTTAAAGAGAGAAAAAGATATGAGGGTAAGTTCTACACCTCATGCCTCTTTCTCTCTCTCTTACATGATCCTTTTGTGAGGAGGAGAAGATCTTGATTCACTATGTTAGGGAAAAAAAGATTGCAATGAAATTTCTCATTCTCTTTTATTACTTTCTATCTAAACATATAGAAAGAATGTTTTTTAATTGGAGTGCCATAACTTTCAATTCTTCATAATTATCGGAAATAATTCCACTGAGAACCTCGCTACAACTGTCTCTAGAAATGATTGTTTGAAACTCAACTTACAGAAATGCTTACATGCTCCATATTTGTCCCAAAAAAAAAAAAAATAACAAAAGAAAAAAGAGTTGACAAAGAATTTGCAAAATATTTTCTTCTTAATGTTTGTTTTAAAACAAATGCGTGAAGAATCGTGGAAACTATTATCAGGAGGTTGTTCACATTTTGTTGAGTATTATTTGAAATTGATTTCTTACTTTTTATTGCTAAATTAACAACATGCACAAAGACTTTTCTTTTTTCTGTTTTTTCAAGTCATATCACTGAGAAAAATAAGGTAGTTATCTTGAATGTATAAAAGCTGAAAAGTTATCGTTTGCATGACTGCGTGAAGGAAAACTTAAATTCACTTTGGGTGAAATTGGACTCCACCTTGATCCCCCATACGATAAAATTTATAATTTTTTTTTTCAAAATTTTGCATCATATTCTTTATTTGATCTTTTATTATATATATTATGCTTTAATTTTTTTCTTCATTTTTAACTTTATAAACTCAATTTTCTTTTAGTAATTTTTTGGCCAACAATTTTCCTTTAATAATTTAAATACGATAAAAATGTGACTATTTGTAAAAAAATTTTTAAAAGTGATACTAAATTGATTATCAATTGGTTTTATAACATTTTGAAATTAAAATTTTATTTAGTGTACAAATAAGTTACATGGAATAAGACGAGGCCCTTCTTATAGAACGGATGGGCCAGGGCCATTATCTAGCCCTTAATGATATACTTAAGTTAAAAATAGGTTTAGCCCTCAGCTTAAACCTGTTTAATACCTAAACAAAAATTTGTTTCATATATATATATATGAAGTGGTACATATGAATAGGTTCCATCGATATATGATAGAATTTGAGACAATGAAATTGTTTGGTATTGCTAAAACAGACAGATCTTTTAATTTTTTTTTTTGTAAACTTAGAGATGGATGTAGAGTGAATTTTATACATTTTTTTTCCTCTCGGCCCTATTTATCCCTAGGTTTATAAAATATTTATTAAGAAAAACTTTAAAGGACACTGTTTCATTGATGCAATCATACAAAAGAAAAAAAAAATTAAAAACAAAAGCATAAGGCCATCTAACCATATATGCAAATGAAAGTAGCATGAATTGCATATGTAACATAAAATTGAGTAGAAGCTAGCCTGATCAGGACCAGAATAGTGTTTACTTCTCTGTTCAATAGCTACTTGCTATAATTAAAGAAATAATGAATTTGAAAATTTTCCAAAAAAAAAAAAAAACTAAAATCCCTAAACGGGGTAATCTTTCTTTTCACAGGTTTTGGTCAGTTTAATTTAACTTTTAATGTAATCTCTATTATTTTTGTGAAAGAGTCATTAAATTTTGATAATATAAACAATTAAACAATTATGTATCATCTTAATACTTTAAATAAGCATAATTTATGCTAACAAAAATAGAAGTATATTATCCACTGTTGGCATGTGATGCCACAAATAATAATTGGCTTAAATGACTTGATTTGAGAAATATATATTCAAAATATTAAGATAGCATATAATTGATCATATTATTAAACTTGTGTAAATTATGCAAAAATTGGGCAACAAGTAAAACCTAAAAAATTGTAAAAATTTTAAAAGAACAAAGTTTTGTTTAATTAACCTATCATAAAGCAACAAGTCTTTGGTTTCATTTTTAGTGACAATTCTTTATTAGCAAACATCAACTAATTACTATACACTCTCAGTTGAATTAACCTATCTACCTCTTAAATTTGGTTCTGATCCATTCAGATTTCAAGTATCTGGACTTAAAATTTTAGAACAAGATGAAACATATAATTAAACTATTTGAAACACTGATATTTAAGATTAATGAAATCATATCTTACTTGATACTTATTGCGACACATGTATTGAATGACACTTAAAATTATATTTAACTGTCTCATCGTATCTCACCCAAGAAAATAACTAAGTAGGTTAAACATCCATAGGATGGAGCTCAATTCTTTTATTTTTATTCATGCTTTTCTTTTTATGCCAATTAACCAAATAAAGCGTCCCAAAGAGATTGTGATTGCAGGTGTTATTTTTTGTTGTTGTTGTTAATGTATATTTGTAAATAATTTCTAATTTTATGTTTTTTTATTATTTAACTTAGATTATCTTTTGATTCTTAGTTGTTTAGGTGATTTATTGTATTTACTTTTTTATATTCAATCTCTTATATATATATATATATATATATATATATATATAAATGCGTATAATCTCAATGAATGGACAAACAAATTTTACAGAGATTTATCTCCAGAGAGAGAAAGAGAATTAGTGTTTGTAGAGAGAGGAGGATTTGGGGAGTTAGGACTTTCAGAGCAGAGTGTTGGCGCCTAAAACCGTTTTATTCAGATTCTTCTTTTTCTTTTTTTCTTTTTAACTGAATTTCTTAATTCTCAATTCTGTGGACCTTTCCATCAATTATAAATTACATGTAAAATTAACTGCAATTCTTTAAATATTTAATAATGAATTTTTAATAAAAATATAATATAATTTAAAAAAATTAATTTGATGACGTTGAAATTTAAAAAAAAAATCCAGTTATCATATTATTATTAAAAAAACCTAAAAATCATAATATCAATTCTTTTTTTTTAAATTATAAAGAAGGCACAAAAGTCATGGGATGGAGAAAGAATGCGGTAGGGATTGAATTTAAGTACATTAAATCTTTTTAGAAATTAAATCTAGAAGAGGTGCTAGAATAAATGCTCTTGGACAATAATATAAATTCTTTAAATTTCTCACTCTTTTTTTTAAAGCAAAATTAAGATTTTTTTTCTTTTCTTTTTTCCCCCCATAAACTACTAATGTTCTGGCAAGTAGATACATGCTCACTTTTTTTTGGGGGGGGGGGGGTTTCACGCTATTACCTATTCATTATATTTATTCTTTCTTTCATTCAGAAAATACTATTACGTGTTGATATATTAAGTAGTTTGTCCATATTCCTAGTAGAGTAATTTTATGTAAAAAAAAAAAAATCTACTTTTAAAAAAGTTCTTATTTACTGTTAAATAAAATTTGAGATTCTCAATTTATTTTTTTTAAAACTAAAGTACGAATCTTAAAATAAATCTAATAATAAAAAATTATAATTTCTCTAAAAGCAGAACTTTCATAAAATTATCCTTTTCTATAATTCATTTCAATTGATATATAATTCTAGTTTGACTTAAAATTTATACTTTGTATATAAATGGATATACAATTTTAGTTTAAGTATCCAACTCATTTTAAATATAATTTTTTCTCAAATATTATGTGGTCCCTGTTGTTTTAAGTTCATTATGTTGTTGATTTTGTATCGCCAATTTCTTTTAAAATAAACCATTTAAAAATTGACAAAAGTCATAACGTAAAAATTTATTCAAATTAAAGTTTAAATATTTTAAAATTTAATAAAAACAATTTGTTATTTAGTCAGCTCTCACGTTTACTTTCTTTTCACTGGCCTCACTGGTTTAATAACCAAAAATAATAATTAATTCTTATGATAATTTGGATTAGATTTAGTTCTGAGATGCAAATTTCCAAGTTTTCTAAAGAATCGTTGAGCACTTTCTTTATGAGCGTTTTGGTTTGTGAAAGATGGTAAGTCCCACGTCATAGAAAAATGAAATGAAGATATAAGTTTCTGATTATAAATTGAGAGCCAATGCAGTGTTTTCTCCATTCCTTGGGCTATAGTTCTAATATCCAAAGCTAGATGGTCTGTTGGCTTGCCTAACTTTGACCGATTTTTACCAGTTGTTGACTGGTCTTTTTATCAGCCAGTTTGGTATGTCAAATAGATCAGATTAATAGGTGGTTTACCAACTTTTTTTGATTGAATTGACTAGTCTAATTTAATTTTTATAACGCTAAAATTGACATACGATTTTTATAACATTGAAATTGACGTAAATGGAGATGGGTGTGTTGATATTGACGAAATTGGAGAATTATACAAATCAGTAATGGCTGATAAAGACGAAGAAGAGGATATGAAGGGGGCATTCATTGTGTTTGATGAAAACGGAGATGGAGATGGGTTCATAACAGAAGAAGAATTAAGCACAGTTTTAGCTTCTTTGGGGCTAAAGCATGGGAAGGCACTGCAAGAGTGCAATAGAATGATTAAAAGTGATTTGAAGGAGGTGATCGAATCAATGTATTTGATCAATAAGAAGGCAGCGGCAGATAACCCTCGTGGAGAAACAGAATAGGGGTTGGGTGAGGGTGGTCATTACGATGAGTAAGCACTGATAGTTGGGCTGGATTGTTTACTTCTGGATTTGGTGTTCAGGCCCAAGATGAGAAAAGTAGTGTACATTTTGCTAAACCCAAACGAGCCTCTGATGGAATTACCAAGAAAAGTGGTTTGAGTATTTTTGTCTTTCTTGGATTTGCTTGATACGCTCTACCTTTCTTTTGAGAAAAATCACAATTTATTTTTTGTTCTATTAAATTTTAATTTATTATATATATATATGCATATATATAAAATTATTACTAATTTAATCATGGACAAACTAATGATTTGAAGGAGATAAAATCGATTCAATTTTAAAAATATTGATTAAGATTATGATTTTTCATTTGTAGTATTTTAGTGGGACTAATTTTTTTTAATTTTAGTTGTTTATAAATAAAATGTGAATCAAATAAAAATAATCCATCCAATTGTTGATAGATAAGTTTAATATTTTTTTTATAAATTTTTTATTTTTATTTTAAAAAATTCTTGTCTCACCCCAAACTGTCTCATTATTCTTTTAATTAATTTTTTTCAAATTTTTAATTACCAACACATGTAAGGATATAGGCTTGTTTACAAGTCCAAAGTGAATCTATAATTCCTTATATTCATGGGCCTTGGGGCTCCTTTATCCATGATGATTTGATATAGGAATCCATTCCAACATAATCCTATATAGGCGATCGGATGTATCATTTGACCTCAATATATATATATATATATATATATAGAGTAAAAGTACAAATTTACCAATTCTTAATAATATATATCTAGGAATTAAATATATAATAGTAGCAATATTTTTAAAATTGAATTGATTATTAAATTGGTAAAAGTACTAGTTTATAGTTCACTTGCCATATTATGATCAAATCGTAATTAAACTAATCATATATATATATATATATGTTTATGTGTATTTTTTTAATTTTATATATTAAAAATATGATATAATAAATTATAACAAGCAAAAATTTTATAGCATTTCAAAATAGTGTTTAAAGAATTGCAATTATAATAGTAATGACTAATGGCACCATGGCAACTTTAGCTAAGGGCAAATGTGACTTTTTTTCATTTTGCTATGATTTAGAGTTTTGATTCTTCATGATTTTGTTTTGTTTCCATATTGTGTGTATTAATCAAGATAGGTAATAAACAAAAGAATGTACCAATGAAAGTCAAATATTAAAGTAAAAAGAAATGTTGAAAAAATTAAGAAACCTCACTAAAGTGCATGTCCCTATTTTCCTTGAGAAGCTCCAACACCTACTAATAAGAATGTAAGTGAAATGAAGAAAGGCAATGTAACATCTGGTCCCTCCGTAAACGTGAGAAACGCGATGTTCGGTTTCTCTGTAAATGCAAAAAATGAGCCAGATACAAAAGGAAGTCTCCAAAATAAAAGGAATTGGGTCCAACTAAAATTATGATAAAATTTTAAATATTAGAAAATGAGGATTTGATGTTTAAGATGTCCAAAAACCAAAGCCAGAAGAGCTCAAAAAATTTGCCGAAGGAAGTAGGAGCATTTTTGTAATTTTTGAAAAATTTTGAAAACTCACAGGAGGGCTTTTTAAATGAAAAATTTGAACTTTCTAAGGTTCTCAAAGGTCCTGAATACCATGGGAACCCCTAGAACAGTTGAAACCCCTTCGGTGAGCGATTTCGGCCGTCGGTTGACCGAAACTTTGATCGAATGGTTTTGAATGGTTTCAGATCCTTTTTGAGTGATTCCAAAGGCAATTATTATGATTAAGAATCTAAGGAATATGATGGAAAAGATAGATTTTGAAAGGAATCAAGAATCATAATTGAGAGGAAAGAATGAGGCCTAGAAGTTATTTGAGTAGTGTTACTTCATTAGGCACTATTATGGACCATAATGAAACCTATAGAGTAATCTAGGGCTTAAGCAAATTGTATAGCTTTAGAATATGTTTCATGAACCTAATTATCTCCCTTAAATCATGTCTAGGCCAAGAGAAACCATCTCCACCAAATTGTGGGTGTATAGCCGAGGCAAAGGAGGGAAATCCAAGGAGAAAAGTGTGTAGATTTGCACAAGGTAGTTCTCTCTACCTTCTCTCATGCATAGATGTGTGTTTAGCTTATTTTAGAATATGTGTATGTGTATTTTCAAGTTATGAAAAGTTTTTTAGCATACCTTTACATGCCATGATCCTTGATGCCACGTTATGTTTTAAATGACTGCATGATGTTTGTATAAGTTTGCTTGAGTGTAGAGAGGCCAAGAACTCCTCCCTTTAGTGAGGATGAGCCAAGAACCCTTGAGCTTGGTTGAGACAAAGCAAAGAGTCTCCTAAAAGCAAAGTGAGCTCCCAAGAGTATGGTTGAGTCCAAAGTGCTCAAGAAATGGGTGAGGCAAGTCCAAAACCCGTGAGGAGAAGTGTGAGGCCAATCCAAACACTTGGTGAACTCTTGAATAATTTTTATGAGTTGCTCACATGCCAAGTTTGCTTTGAAAATATTTATGGCTTTTATTTTCTCCATACATACATTTGTAAAGCTTGCTTGCACATATTATGTATGATTGAATGAGAGATGAGCTATTGGGATTCTTTGAATCTCATCCCCTCCTCTCCAATGATTTAGCATTCTAGGTGGACTAAATAATTATGGTAAAGGGAGCCAACAACCATGACGAAGAGAGATTGACAAGCTTATGCCTTGTTTTGTTCATTTTAGAACCATAATGATAGTTCATGATGTATATGATGTTGTAAATGTACTATGAACCTTGAGACATGTATAAATATGATATTACATAATGTTTAAATGTATGAATATGATGTATGCCTTCTAGCCTACATTTTTAGCATGAGATGCCAAATTATGCAATGTGAAAGTATGATGAAATATGCATAAGTGTGGGTTGAATGGCCAAAATGAGATACATGAGGTTTTTGACCATTTAGGCAGCTCACTTAAGTCTCAAATGTACTTTTAGACTTGCCCAAAAAGTGCCAAGACTAAGGAAAATCTATTAGATAACTTTGGCACCCTATAAGGAGCCAAAATTGGCTATTATGGAACCATATATCTCTTTTTAGCCAAATAAGTTAGTCTTGATATGATATTTTGCATGCAATTAGGTATCATTGAGAGATTTTTGGAAAGCTAAAGATCATAATTTTTGGAGGTCTACAGAATATTTGATGATTTTTCAAAGTTGGCAAAATTTATGGAAATAGTCTGATACACTGTTACAATGGTCCGAAATTTTTTTCTATCACATGAGACTCAAATGGTGTCTAATATTTGTGAAATTTTATAATAATAAACTAGAGGTCATAAGATTTTTGTGGCCACTGAGATCACCTCATTTGGAGGTTTGAGCAAAGAGTTATGCATTTTTGAAGTTGACTGTCAGTAGTAGTGGCGCCCCAGGAGTCCAGTCACTGTTCCAATAAATTTCTAATAGCTAAACGTATTGGTTTATTCTAAAATTATTTTTAAAATAAATTGAACATTTTTATCTTTCCACAATAACCGAATTTGTGTGATTTCTATTTTTATAGAATTAGTTACGAATTTTAGAATTTTGTATCAGTAATATGAAACAACAGCCCAGGCAGCAGAGACCTCTGGACCTTTCAGATGTCAAACATCCTCTATGATAGATGTTATGGTCTGGAAATATTTTTATGTGAAGTATACATCCATAGCTTCCCATAATGACCAAGATTGTATGATTTCAATTTTTCTTGATTTAGTTATGATTTTTCAAAGTTTAGTCAGAAAGTGGAGCAATTCTGGCCGAAAATGAAACTCTTTATTCCACACTTCAATTCGGTTTTCATGAGTTGTAGGCATGTTTTTGTGATGAAAATGAGTTGTAATGATGTAATTAAATATGAGGATGCATAGCATGAGCCTACACGGTCCACGTGACACCAATTGCAAAATTTTAAAGTATGACATAATGCAAATAAGCCCATTATTTTTACTCCCTCTTTCATATACTCTCATAGGAATGATGATGTAAAGCCTATAAATGACATAAAATGAGCTAGAATTTATGGTGTTACAAGCAAAACCATTAAAATATTAATATTAAAAGGACGAGTGGCAAATGCAATTTCATAGTAATGAAAAATAACACATTCTTGTAATTTGGCTAAAGCATTTAAGGTCTTCAGGGTTAGGTTATCTTCATCTTCTAGTTGAGATGAGATGCATAGTTCAAAGTCTTCCTTTCCCAGAAAGACAACAAGGGTGCTTGAGCATAGGCTATGGCAAAGAGCAAGATTGGGCATTATGATAACTTCATTGTGAAGTAGTCTTAGTCAGAAGAGGAAACTATGGAGAGGAGAGGAAGAATATGAAAGTCAAAACATATGCATATCTCACATCAAATAAAGCTTAAGAGAGGAGTTGAATCTTAAGACTATAAATAGAAAATAATCCCTCTGTATATATAGCATTGCATTTACTTGGATTAGGCTAATAAAGGCCTATACTTTGAGATTTACTTTTTCAAAATTGGGTGTTTTTGTTGATTTGTTTGTTTTTTATTGGTCCTATTGGTTTTTGAGTATGTAAGTTGGTACTTGTCAATTTTTTGTAGTTGGTTTTGATATTTAAATGGATCCCATCTATATTTGGCCAATGATTTTTTAATCAATGAATAGTAGTCTTAATTGAGAAACTTGTTGGTCTATTGATTTTTGCATGCCAACTAAAAAACTATAGATAGTCTCTTTTGCATGTCATCAAGCATAATATTTACATGCATGTATGTCTTTAGCTTATTTGTGAGATGTATTTTGTAGTCGAGGTTGGTAGATTGATATGGATTTAGAGTTAAGTTTGTTGAAAGTAATTTAAATTGTCTCCCACTTATTGTGTCATTCTGTTAGAAAGAGATAGAGGAAAAATGATACAAATGAGCAAAAATTGTTGAGGATAGTTTAAAAACTAATGAAAATCCAAGTTTGACAAGGAAGCAAGTTTCTGGAAGATACGTTGATTGGTAAAAGTAGACTAGTTGACTAAGATCACATAGAGAGGAATAAATTATTCTAGGTATGAAGCAACCAACTAACTTGGGAATCCAGTCCCAAGCCATTCGATTGGTCCAAAGTAGCAGTTGAATAGTTGATTAGCTTGAAGAAGTAGTCGATTGGTTTCACTAGGATCTTAGGACTTCAAAATTATCTTATTAGATCTTAGAATCTAGTGGTTTAAAGGTTTGTTTTTTCATGAAAGCAATTGGATATTTGGTTGAGGTGTAAAAAGACTGAAAATACTCTTTCACATCATTATTTAAAATTAAATTTCAAATTCAATTTGATGAAGGGATATGTTGCTTTATAACGTAGTCTATAAAAGACTAATTTTAAATACACAATAATAAAAAAATAAGAAGAACTTTTGATCAAACTTTATTCTTTCATATTCTTTAAACTAAAATCATACTTTAAAAAAGGGGATCCACTATTTCTTTAGTGTATTTCCCTAAGGTGCTTTAGGTAACTCTTAAAAGTAACTTTGTCAATACCTTGCAATAGTAACAAGGGACAAATTTTACTTTAAAGATAGTGTGGTACGTGCATGTTTTAAAGCTTTTGATCTAATTTTCTATTTTGATTTTATGACTTCATTAAAGCAAGATTTTATATTATGTTGGAGTCAAGATTTGAAGAGTTTGATGGAGTAATCTTATCAAGGAGACAACTTGGTCCAAGTGTTCTATGACCAAGTCTTATCAAATTGTTTAGGTTCATTGCAAGGGAAAATAACATATAATTTTTCAAACCTTATTTATTATATCTATAGTATTGATATTTTCACAAAGAAATGAGACTGATGCCACAAATTTAATTTGAATTTTTGAAATCATTATTGGCTAATAAAATCATTAAATTCATTTTTGAAGCATCATTTTATTTAATATTATATAATTTTTTAATTAGTGGAATGACGAATATTTGATAATAACCATTTGTTGAATATCAATTATTGACAAGCTAAAGAGCTTATAGTCTTTGTGGAATGTAAAGTAAAGCAAATTCAAGGTTTGTCTTTTTTGACACTTTCACTATTGGTTGAAATTAAAGTTGCAATTGCCAATACCAAGACGATTTTGCTTTACATATTGTTTTGGTTTGATGAAGCAAATATGGAATTGGCAATAATGGGAACATTTTATATATAATATTATAGTTAAAGTGGAATTGACATCTTCCTAAATGGTTTTGTTTGAAACAATATTTTTAAAATTAGACCGATTATTGAACCATTGAGAATACTAGTTCATGGTTTATTAGTTTAACCGTAATTGAATAATAGTTAAATCGGTGATAATTAAATATATATATTAATATTAAAAATTTATCATAATAAATAATAACAAAAAATATTAATAAAATTTGAAATATTTTATTAGTAATTATATATATAAAAAATCAAACATAGCATAATATTTAAATTCATTTAATTTTTTAATTTTAAAATTTGATCCTAAAATAACTTATCTATTGATAAATATACCTATCAAATGTTGATATGTTGAGACAAGTATTGAAACCAAAAAATTATAAGAACTAAACATTCAATATACTAATTTTTTTTCATTATTACTTTTCAAAAAAATTTATAGAATAAAATTTAATTGGTTCTTGAAGGTTTGATTATAGTAAAAAAATGATAGTTGATAAATGTCCAAGTTAAATATCATAAATTTCATAGAAAATACTATAATTATATTTATATAATATTATACACAATATTAACAAAGAACGTAAGGCAGCATAATGGTTAAAATGCTAAAATTATCCCTTTTAAGCCCTGGGTTCAACACTGCAAGCAACCATTTTTAAGGAAAAATGCAAGTAACCTAGATGAATAATCTATTTATATCAAACTTTACATACATCAGTTTAGAGGGTTGTCCACACTTGATCAAGGTTTAGTTTCTGGGCCAACCAGTTAAATCGATTGGTCCAATTTGATTTTAATTACTATGGTTTGAAGTTTGTCCCTTTGTGATTTTGCTAATGGGAAGCATGTTTATACATATATAATATTGAATAAGCAATGGTATGTATCACATATGGAATTGAAGTTTCCAAATTCATTTCTTAGTATAAAAATGCACAAATTCAAAACGTGGAACTTGATTCAATTTCATACTTAGATTGTGACTGCCTTAAGTCGTACAGGTGACAAATCTGATGCATTCACACAAATCTAACCATTGAACCAATCTAGTAGCCTTTCGCATGCCACATGTCATAGTTTTTCCCCTTGTAGAGGCAACCTAACACATCTTTTGGAGGTTATGTGAAAGCCAACAATTGTTTGCTCTCTTAATCTATGTAAAGACGAAGGACACACCTATCCCTTTTTTTTAAGGCAAGCTTATTAGAGGATGTCATTTTTTTTTTGCTTTCTAGGTCCATTACCATTATCTCTTATTTTTACCTAATTCCAATTTTTTAAGGCAAGCTTGCTATTTAAAAATGGTTTGCTCTCCGAATATGTGTAAAGACGAAGGACACACCTCTTGCATGCATTTATATGTACTAGGTATGTCTATTTCCACCAACCACAATAGCTTGATCTTAATTTTTTTTTCTTGGAGTGTTGTTTTATTTGTGATGGACTAGTGATCTTAAATGCTTCATCCCCTTGTGTTTAATTTTGTTATTTGGGAATTTGTGATTAATAAGAAGTTGTGAATAGCGCCTTCATAGGCAAATACGCACTAGGTGTTCAACACTTTGCTTGAACTAGTTGCACACTAGGTCTTTGAATTAGTGTTACTTCATTTTGTCAAGTCAATGAGTGTCAAAGAAATTGGCATGAGTGGGTTGCTTCAATTTGCCCTGTATATATGGTGTGAGCTTTATTTTTTCCTTTTTGCCTTACTATATGTTGTGAGTTTAATTATGAGAATTCCATTAATGGACAAGCTTCTAATATGATGCATGCAAAAAACTTCTACTAATGTTGATGAATTTCCTTTGCTAGTGTGTGATTAGGGATGATTTAATACCCATTGATTTTAACTTATAAAATTTGGTCTTTAGAATGATAGGGGTAGCCTTATACATAAAAGTTGGTTTGTTGAATGTTGATGTTGCCATGAGTTTTGTTATTTAGGTTCTACTATTATATTTGAATTGCCATAAGCTTTGTAATTTGTAAGTGAAATCTGTACCATAAAAGAAGGAGACTATAGTTGGAATCTGCCACAAAAGAAGGAGGCTGTATTTTTTAGTGATGATATGTAGAGTTTCAAAATAAGCCAACTAAAACTTATTTCTTGTTTCCTTTCTTCATATGTAGAGTTGCAAAATAAGGTGAAATTGCAAATTCTAGCACAAGCCAACACATATTCAAGATAATAATGATTGAAGCCAACTTCTAGCATGGGCCAAAATGAAAGAATGCTCAAGCTAGTGATGATTTAGTTGCATGATGTAAAACTAGTATATATAAGACCTGTATATTGAAAGAATGTTCAGGGAATGAATGTAGCGATGAAATTTATGTATACAGAGGGAATGTTTAGGATAGAAATCTATGTCTATAAAGAGAATATTTGTACTTGAATATTTCAATGTAAGATGAATTTCTTGAATAGCATATACTTGAATTTCTTGTACTTGAATAGAGCACCTTGTCATATACATGTACAAAAAGTTGTAATCATATACATAAAAAAATGTGAGGAAATAAAGCTATTATCATATAATATAAGGTGATTGTCATATATTGTACAAAAGATGCATAAAACATGTTCAACATACATGCCTTATGAAATTTGTAATAGCATTATACAAGTTTGGTTCTACAAGTGACTATATGGGATGGTCATGTGTTGCCTATATTATAGAGATGAAAAAACACAACACCATTAATTACCATCAATAACTTAAAAGCAACTTTAACATTAATTAGGAAGTAATGATACATCAAATGCTTTTATCATTAATAATTGTGTCAAAGTAACAAGAGATTCTAGAATTGTAATATCATATTTACTAAGCTCATCTCACATCATTACTAGGCTCATCTGCTTGGATTACATAAGATTTTCAAGAAGAACTATTAAAAATATTCCATTAAATTGCGTTACATCACGGATAAAATTTTTTAGTGTCCCGTGGGCCATATGGACTCATCCAACTCATTCTCATATTTAAATACACAAATACAATTCAAAACTATCTCAAGAAGTGGCCTATAGCTCGTGCAAGTGGAAGGTATACATGAAAATAAAGTGTGCAGCCTCGGGTTGGAATTCTAAAATTCTAACATGAATTTTGAAAAATTATAACTGATTCTAGAAAAATCGAAATCATGCATACTATACCATTTTGGAAAGCTAAAAATGTATAATTTATGATAAAAATATTCAAGACTACAATAGAGACATTTAGCTATTAGAATTTGATGGAACAATATTAGAGGTAGTCTATCACTACTAGTACTATCCTTCAATTTCAAAAATTTATATCTCCCTACTTAGATGTCCAATTGGGGTGATCTTGGTGGCCATGGAAATCTAATTATGTATAATTTATACCTGTAAAATTTTATGAATATTGGATACCATTTGATGCTTAAATAACATAACTCAAGTTATTGACCATATAAACAGTGTCTGCATCAGTTCAGCAGAACAATTTCAATTTTGAAAAATCATAATTAATTTCAAAGAGTTTTAAAAAATTTAGTCTTTGTATTTCCAAAAATCTCAAGATGAGATCTATTTGTATGCCAAATTTCATGGACAAATTCGTTCATTTGGTCAGATTTTGATGTTGGATTGCAGGATGGCTCATTTTGTGTTATGTAAGGGTCTCAAATAGTCCAAAATTGTTTCTAAAACAACCATGGCCACTTGAGCATGTGGGCAAGTACTAAAATGGTCTACTAAACTTGTCTCAAAGGTGCAAAAATCCAAATTTCTCAAACTCACTCATCCACCCTAAGTTATACATAAAAATGCATATGTCAAGTCTTGCCATTCCATACCCAAAATGTGTTATATCATACATATGGCATTAAATTTCATTCATACATCATACACTTACATATTTACATATGTTCATGGAGTCATAAAATATATACAATAAAGGATTACTTCACATGCCACGCATATGGCTACATAATGGTAATTTTCCACACTTGGTTGTCGATCTTCATTCTCTAAGCTTGGTGGCTTTCATTCCTTGGCTCACTTGGTCCACCTAGACATGTTAGACATATGGGGAGGAAAGAATGAGATTCTAGAAATCTCAATAGCTCTTCTCTCTTTTAATCACACATAAAGAATGCAGATCTATGTCTAAAAGTGCATGTATGACTATTATGGAATATGTGATCATTCAAGAAGCATTCTTAGCATTTTAAAAAGTCATACATAGCATACATAGGCTTATCAAGTAAGCGGATTAGCCTCGCCCATTCTCTTCAAGGATTTTAGACTTGCCTCACCCTTTTCTTAAAGGCCTTAAACTAAGCCTTACTCTTAAGAGACTTTTGGCTTTGTCTCAATCATTTTTAGGGGCTCTTAGCTCATTCTCACCATGGCTAGAGGGTTCTTGGTTTTACCACACTTAAGCAAACTAAAGTAAAGTCAAGTCACAAGACATCATTTGAAGACATAATACAACATCATGGTACCATGACAATTAGATACATGCTAAAACATTTTCTCATGGCTTAAAACATACATATATACATTTAAAGACAAGATAACATCCATTCATGTATGAGAGAAAGAAAAAAGAGCTACTTTTGTTATAAATGCAAACTTTTCCTCTAAGATTGGACTTTTCTTCCTCAGCCACACACACACAATAAGGTGGGGCTTGTTTCTTTTGGCCTAGACACATCATATGGAAGCCAATTACACTCTTGAACTAATTTCTAGAGCTATACATTCATTAGAAAAGACTAGATAGTTCATATGACTCTTTTATGGTACCATAATGCCCTTAATGAAGCAACCCTATGGAAACATGATCTTTGCTTCATTTTTTTTTCATTTATTTATGATTCTTGACTCCTTTTAGACCTTTTAGAGTCATCACACAATCAAATCAAGGAGTTTAGCTAGGTGTTGCTTCTTTAAGCCATAATATGGAATCTATGATACCATCTTATTATCCATGGCTTCTAAAATTTTTTTAAGACTTCATCTCATCCTCTTCCATCATATATGACTCAAAAATAAGCTTGAAACAAATTAAAACTACCCCTAGGTGCTTCAACCTCTCTAGGCCGTGGCTATGGAGTATGTGAACACCAAGTGAGTTTGCTTTATTTTCTTGATGGAAGATGCATATGAGGAGCCTTCTAGGGATCTCAAGAGTTCATTCAAACACTTATTTAAGCTTAGAAATTATTGTATCAAATCAAATTTTTAGTGGAACACTTTAAACTCTAACTTTGCTATCTTGAAATTTAATGGCTATTTGATTATTTCCTTTGCATATTTTTGTTCTCCTCCCTTATTTTCATAAGATTCATCCTTGGTTTAGATAGAAATCTAACCCCTCTTTGCTAGTCTCACAAAGGGCGAAACATGCACCATAGAAGGAACAAGGAGAATCAAGTATAGGAATGACAAAATGCCTTGTTTTCTTGCTTTTTCTTGCTTATTCTTTACTTAGTTAGCTTCCTTTTCTCAAACATGAAATTCCTCTCTCTGGTCTGCCCTCAAAATAGAACTAAACTCCTCATTAAAACCATAGAAAGGAAGCTTGAGAGGAGAGGAGCAAGTTTGGAAGAAGAAGGAACATGAAAATCCATGAAATTTCTTAACTTTTTCTTGCTTTTTCTCCTCCTTTCTTTTCCTCCTTGGTGTGCCTAAGAGAGCTATTCTTTCTCTGGTTTTTAGGTAGAATAAGTCGTGCAACTAAAGAGGAGAAGAAACATGAAACTTAAAGAGGGTTCAAGAAGCTTCTACTTTTTTTAAAATTTTAATTTTGCCATTTTGTCTTGGCATTTTCGTTTTAGTTTTGTTTTAGTTCTTTTTTAAGAACCATCTTTTTAGTCATAAAATATAGGTTTCCAATTTTATAAAATACCTTTGGAATCACTAAAATTAGAGCTAAAACCTTCCTGAATAAATCAGTAAAAGTTTAAGTCAATCGATGTTAAAAAACGCACACCGGAGGGGTTTTAACTGTCCCGAGACTTCTCATAATTTTCAGAACCTTTGAGAATCCCGAAGAACTCAAAATTTTCATTTAAAAATCTCTCTTATGAGAATTCTAAAATTTGCCTAAAATTACAAAAATGCCATTACATTTTGTAATTGTTTCGTTAAATTTTATTTAGCCATTTTAGCCTTCGTTTCAAGGTACCTCTAACCTTGACTCATCATTATTTGAGGTCTAAAATATTACTATAATTTTATTGAATCTCAAATCCCTATATTTGGGAGATTTTCTTTTATATTCAATGAATTTTGTGTGTTTATAGAGAAATCATACGTTACGTTTCTCATGTTTTCTCTCATTTTCAAAGATTCAGATATTACAAGAGTGTTCTCCTTAGGTGTTGAATAGGCTATTTAGGTTGCATTTAACTTAAAGATTCATTTGCCTATAAGGAAGACAAAAAAATTATGAATTCTTTAATAAAAGTAAAAATGTAGATTTATGAAATAAATACAAAGATGTTAAATACCACAGGATGTTGAGTTTGTGAAGCTGTGATAGTTAGAACTCTTATTTTTCTCTTATCATAAAGCTCAATCCAATTCTCAGAGTGCTTGTAAATCTTATGACCAACTCTTTTTTTGAATCCTTTTACTTGTACCATCGATGCTTGCTCATATTTATCCCTAAGAGTGGTCTCCATAAGCCTTTGACTAAAGTGAATCTTCACTATTTGCTTTCTCAAATCTTCCATAGCTTTTTCTACTAGTAAGCATATTTCTTCACAACTAGAGAATTCAATGGCTAATCAAATTAGTTACAAACAAGGTCATCTTAACCTTTGCGTGCTAATTAACCTAGGGTCTCTTTTAATTTCCTTTCCTTTCACATCATATGTAATATTGCTATAGGCCTCTCTTGTCCACCTCCTTAGGATATATTGATCAAGAACCAACTTAATATCAATTGCCTCATACACCTTCAAATTGTGGCTATAGAGTATACCTAAAGTCTCAAACTTGTTACAGTTAGAACAAATGGACTTATCTGTAGGATCAAATGAAACTCTCCATTCATCTTCTTTATTAAATATGGTTACAACATATTCAAATGGTGGCTAAGTTTTAGATTGCAGCTTGATGTAGTTAGTTAAGAGCAAGTCAAGCTCTTATTGGAACAAGTTAAAAAAGGTGCAGGTGTAAGTTAGTGCAAGTTGTTGAAGTATTAGTAAATTCTTAACTTTTAATCTTGGTACTTTCCATTATAAGTCAAACTTACATTTAAACTCATTGTATCATTTTTCCTCCACAACCTTCTCAAAGTGAGTAAAGAATTGTATGATATCAACATCCACTTTTAAGCATGCCTTGGAATTTGCATTCATGTTTTCATTAAACTGTGTACTTTGCATGCCGAGTGTGAAAGCTTGCTTCATGTAACATGTAATGCATTTTTCTTCAATGGTGTACGTTGTTCTAATCCATGTGTTTTCATGAACCTGATATTGTGATAGCGACATGTTCTAAGTCATCTCAAACTAAGCTTACTCCTCATATTCGTACATTTACTTCTTGAAGTCCTTTAAGAAATGGCCCATCCCTTATCAAGTTCCCTAAGTGCTTGACCCCATTTAGCATCAAGTGCCATGTATATAGTCCATGTCAGGTTTTAAACAATTGGCTTTCCTATATAACATGCTTTTTTGTCTTTTGGCTCGTAGATAATTTTTTACATCCTATCTTATAAAACCAAGATTGGCTTTACCTCCTACATGTGCACTCATCAATTGAAAAGATATTTTTTGCTAGAGTCTAAAAGTTTCAACCATTTCAATCTCATGAACTTGAACCTCAGATATGTGACATGAAGATGCTAATGTGTGAATCGTTTCTGGGAGATAAAGGATGTGATTATGCTCTTCCACAAAGTCATGCCATTCACCCAATTCTAATCTTAAGTTGAAGATTAATCATCAAAAAAGTTCTTTTGTCTTCCTTTTGAAAACCTTCCTTGCATGATACAAATCTACAAGATATAATGGAGCCATCTTTGTTCTTATTGGAATTTTACTTTCTAACCCGAAAGTTGGCTTTCCCATTATATTTAACCCAAAACCATCATACTACCTCTACATTAGCAAACTCCATTTCTACTTTAGGCTTCCAGTTAACCTCTAAGTTACCATTTCTAGTTGAATGATCCATTGATCACTTTGTTAAGACCTACCCTCCTTTTAACATGAAAATTTAAAACTTTATTAAAAAATAAATAAAAATAAAAAATTTATGCACAAATAAAAACTTCACACAAAAATAACACTTTATTTATAATACCAACCAATTTTACTTCTTGGAGACAAAATTGCACATATCCAACAATTAATATTTTTCAAGCTTAATTAGGGGGAAAAAGAAAACAGTAATCAAGATTCAATTCCTAAAGAACTTTAATCTCAAATGCACATTACAAAATTTAGTTGCTTGTTCCCATTACAAAATGCAGGTCTTTAGAGAGAACACTTCAATGGGTTTTTTACATTAGATACCTACATAAGTATTAAGCTTGTTTCCATTACAATATTGTATAAAAAGCAACCAACTTGAAGTGAAAAGAAGGATTAGAGCATGGATTTTTTACATGGGTTTTGATACATCAAGATCATCCTATATCAAAAAGGCAAAAACACATCACTAGTGTACACCATATTTATATAACTCTTAACTCATGACATGATTAGCATATAATGTTTATGTGCATGGAGATGGCACTTTTGTTGGCAATGGTATAGATAAAAGTAGCATATAATTGAAAGTTCATTTAATTTATTCTTGGCTTTAGGTACCATGTGGGCTTACCAATAACATTATCCGTACATAACGCATCCATTCATACCAAAATCATCATAATTTAATGCACAAAGCTTAGATCATGGACCATACTTCACCAAACTAGGATTTTGCTCTCGGGTTGCTGTACCAGTTTTCTGATATGAATTTTGAAAATTCATAACTAATTTTTAAAAAATTAAAATCATGCATGCTATAACTTTTTGGAAATCTCTAGATGTTAACTAACTACTAAAATAATTACAGACTAGGTCAAAAGTATTTAGCCCATGAAAATTGATAAAACAGTAACCTGGGTCATGCTCTTAAACTGGTATAAACCTTGAAATTCAAAATTTATAACTCTCTCTATACTGATCCAAATTGAGTACTCTTGATGGCTGTGGAAAGCTTATGATATTTAGTTTGAGTTTGTAAAATTTCATGAGTATTGGACTTCATTTGGCCCACAAGTGAAACAAGAATGCAAACTGACCATATAAATAGTATCCTTGACAGTTTCTGTATAATTTAGTCAATTTTGAAAAATCATAATAAATTCTCTAAATTTCAAAATTGAGTGCTTTTTAGCTTTGTGAAAATATCTAGATGAGATCTATTTGCTTGCCAAATTTCATACAAAAGTTCATCTATTTGGTTAGATTTTGGTTCAACTTAAGAAAGTGGTCAATTTAAAGTCCATAAATGGCTAAAAAGACACTAAATGGTCTTCTACTTAATCCACAACCATTTGAGCATGTCCAAAAGCATGAACATAGCCTATGAGAGCATCTCAAATGGTTCAAATCATCATGCATCTCAAAACCACCATCCTAGTTGCTAACATACACATGTACCTCATAAGCTTAGGATGTCAAATTCTCACATAAGCATACATTTAACTTCAAATCCCATTCATACATGATCATTACATACATTTACATATGCTTATACATTTACATCTCATATACATCATAGAATTACAAACTTTGATATCAAATTACATTAAAAGTTATTCTATTGTCAAAGTATTGCTAATCATGCTCCTTGGCTCCCATTTTTGCTTCCTTGACTTTCACTTAGACATGGTTAAATATGGGTGCAGGAAAAGTGAGATTTAAAGAATCCCAATAACTCTTTACCCTTTTAAACATATATAAAGGATGTATTTATATGCCAAAGAATGCATGCATATCCTAAAAGCTTCTCATGAACATACATAAATCAATTTTTTTGTCATATGAACTCATACACGTCAAATATAGACTCTAAAGCGTGTTGGTGTAACCTTACCTAATTTCTTTGAAACTTTTGGACTTATCTCACCCACTTTAAGGGAATTTTGACTTAGTTTCACTCTTTCTTGAAACTTTTGGCTTTGTCTCACCCATTTTTAAAGATTTTTAGCTCATTCTCACCCATTCTAAGAGACTTTTGGCATAACCCTCCCCATTCAAACCACTTTGCATTCATAAACATATTTTAAAAAGTATAATAGTATCATAACATATATTCAATGGCTAAAAACATATTTCATAATTCAAATATACACATAATCATCCAATGATAAGCAAACATCTAGGAGATGCATGCAAGAAAGGTTAGAGAGCTGCCTTGTATCAATAATCACACACTTTTTCCTTTATTCATTCCTTTCCCTTTTAGACCACACACTTGCACTTAGGAAAACCTCTTGATTTGGTTGGCCTAGACATATCAAATGAGATATAATTACATTATTGGAACAAGCTCTAACCTTGTACAAACTCTATGCATGCTTACTCTCTCATATAATTCCATTATATTTCCATACAAGACATAATGAAGCAACTCTTGAAATTTATGATCTTAACTTTAATTTCTCATTCAATCCAACTCTTTTGACTCCGTTTAGACTCTTTAGAGCCATCACAATTTCAACCCAAGAAGCCTAGATATAAGTCGCTTCTTTATGTCTCAAAATAGAGCCTACATCTCCATCTCATAAACCATGGTTCCTAAATTCATTTCAATGCTTTATTTGATGTTCATTAATCATATTTAGTCCTTTTCTACCCTTAGAAGTAATTAAAACTCTCTTTAGATGCATTATCTCTTTTAGGCCAAGACATGAAGGTATTAATAGACCCATTGAGTTTCGTTCATTTTCTTTAGGAGTTGGCACTTGTGAGGCTTCCTAGACTTCTTACGAACTTTTACATAGGCTAATTTATTCTTAGAAATTTTCAGAATTTGCTAGGTGCATCAAAATCCCTAAGTCATAAATCTTGAATTTTAATGCTTTTCTTTTAATTCCAATTGGATAATCCGATCCTTCATTCTCTAAAACCCTTAATCCTACCTTGGTTTGGTCATAAATCGTCTTCTCCTTCATAGGCCTAGGTTTGGACGAAATGGTCATGGGAGAAGCAACTAAGAAGAAGCAAGACAACTATGAAGATTTACCTTGTTTTAAGGCCTTTTGCAAGGAGTTTTCAATTTCTTCTAGTCTTTCCTTCAAATGCTCCCTTCCACTTGTTGGACTAGCCATAGAATAGCCTCAAACAAATAAAAAAAGCCATGGGAGAAGAGAGGAAAAAAAGGAGAATAAAATTGGTGAAGGAGAAAGTATGAAAATCCATGAAATTCTTACCCTTTTCACTTAGTTTTTCCCTCCCTTTATCCTTCCTTCTTGTGCGCCTCTCCAATCTTCCTTAGGTTCTTTTTATGTCCAAAAAAGTCAGTCATAAGCAGTGGGGATATGCTTAAGAAGCTCAAGGGTTCATTTATACAACTTTTTAAAATTGTAATTTAGTCTCTCATCTTGATTTTGTCCAATTAACCCATTTCTACTCCTTTTTTAGAATTATTTTTTTCATTATAAAATTTAAATCCTCTAACTTATAAAATGCTTTTGGTTTCATCCAAATTAAATTTAAAACTATTTCAAACCATTTAGTTAAAGTTTTAATCGACCAACAGTTCAAATCACTCATCAGAGGGGTTTTTATTATTCTAGGAGTTTCTAGGGTTTTTAGGGCCTTTGAGAATCCCATAAAACCAATTTTTTCATTTAAAGATTCCTCCCTTAAATTTTCTAAAAGTTGCCCGAAATTACAAAAATACCACTGGATTTTGTCTGATTTTATTTAGCTATTCTAACTCCGGTTTTTGAGCTTCTTTTGCCTTGTATCCTTATTTTCAATTATTTATAATTTTCTCCTAATTTTATTTAACCTCAAATTATTTGATTTAAGGGACCTCTTTTTATGTTTTTCTTGATTTAAGACTTTTAGGATATGCCAGGTATAACAACTAGTCTTGTATATTACCTCCAAAATATCACAAAACACACACATTGTGGCTAAAGCTTGGGAAGAACATCCAAAATGTAGCTTGAAAATAGCAGAAGCTCAAATAAGGAAAGGTTGTAGATTTTTGCACCATTACATCTCTGCTCTTTCTTCCTTTCATGTGCTTTAATCAGGATGGATATCTCATATCAAAATGCTATTATGGTTATCTCAGCTCAAACGATTTGTGTTACATTGTTTTCATTGAGAAAAAAAATGCTCTTATAATGTGTCAACAATTCAACAGCCAAATCAATTGGATGGTCAGGTTTGCATAACTACATCAAATCTTATCACCTAAATGATTAGAGGTGATCTTAGTCCTTCATAGGTTGGTGTAGTAATTGAAAACATATGTGGCAAGAAACTACAGATTTTCAATGAAGGTATAGTTTATTTTAAATATTATAATAATATTTAATGAGAAATTAAAATTGCATGATAAAATATCTTCATGGCTAAAAAGAAATTATGGTTCAATGGATTTATTGGTTTATACAAATGAATTATTGTATTAAAATACAAGATGGATTACTCAAGGTACATATTTATTTCTTTGGTTTAATTTATTTAATATGATATTTTGTATTTGTAAAGTCAAAATTTATTTTGTAGAAACATTAAGTGTTTATTAAAGGTGGAGATGGTCTTTAAGGAATAGTTTTAAAAGAAGATGAAGTGAGATAATTTACAGCCAATAGGGTCTTCTATGTGTAGGTTCATACTTCTATATTCTCTTTTATTTTAAACTATTAGTTATATATCCATATTTAAGTGTTCCTTTATCTAGTTTGGTTATAGAAAATTAGATATTTTTTATATAACCTTAGATAATAGTACATATGTTATTGGTAATTATATGTGAAATTCTAATTAATATTAATTAAGAATAGTTTATAATTATCCTATAAAATTTTAATTTTAATTGGAAAGGTTAATGATTATCTTGTAAGATTTTAATTTTAATTAGAATTGTTATATATAATAATAATTTATAGTTGTTTTGCGAAACTATAATTTTAATTAGGTTGATAGATAATATCTTATAAATTCTAATTTAATTAGTATGGATGATAATTATTTTGTAAAGCTCTACTTTTAATTAGAATTATTATATATGCATTGACAAGATAGTAAAATGACATGTTAGAATTTTATGCTTAGAATTTAGCTAAGCATGTGGTTTGTGAATTCTAATAATTGCAAATTTGGTATAAACATGATCATACCTAGCAAACAAGACTATTTTAAATAGCAAACTATATGGTTTTTTATTTATATTATGATTAACTAAGCATATTATAAGGTGCTAGATAAGGAGTATACTTATTTTTATGCTTAGAAATCATGAATGATGGTTTCAAACAAGTTAGTTGATGTGAATTTATATAGGAAATATCTTTGTCATCACAAAAGGAATATGAAAGTTTGTGAGATAAATTTTATCCTAGATTTAAAATTAAAAAAAAAGTAATGGGGGTTTATCCTTTAAAGTTATCAAAAAGGTGATTAATTTTAATAATTTAGTTATAAGAGATAAAATGCCCCTTATGGTGATTCACACATATATATTGTTCAAGTCATTGAGTCCTTGAAATATATACATGTTTAAGATGTACTAAAAGTAAATGTATTTTATAATTTACAAACTACAAGACAATTGAAAAATAAAAGTACTAGTTGTTGAAAGTGAAGGATATATTAAAAAGAATATAGATTTAGGACTTAAATTTTTAGACTCTTTTATGCAATATTGGATGGATAAATTGTGATTAGTTAGATAACTATTGTAACTCATTCTATTATAGAATATGAGTGAATAAATTGTAAAAATAGTAGACAAAGAGGAATATGGTTGAAGACTAAGAAAAGTGTTATGTCATAACTAAAGCCAATCATTTCTTTGTGCTATGTTTGTGAATCAAAATGTATAGTGTATTGTGGATTTCAATAAACATGAATGTAGATATACTAACTTGAAATATATATTATTGATTTGTGATAGTATAATTACAAATGCAATGTCTAAGATCAATAAATAACTTGGTAGATGTGCTTTCAAAGGAACTCACAAAATAAGTTGTGAGAAAATTTTCGTAAGGCATGGGAGTGTGAGATCTGTAATACAGAGTCAGTAATAATGGAAATCTAACTTCTTTTTAAACTAAGTCTAATCAAGAAGTTCAATATAGTAACAACAAGTTACTGATAAGTGATTGGGAGCACTAAGGAATGGTCAATCAAATTCTAAATAGTGCACAATTAGAGTTAAGAGGGTGAGTGTAAAACTATTAATGAAGCAAAAGTTAACATGTGAGATTTTAACAAAAAACTTCACACACACACACACACGCACACACACACACATATCAAAAGAGTGGGGTTGCGCTTCTTAGAAGTGAAAAATTAATTTTTTGGACATGTTAATAAAATCTAAGGGGTACCACATAGTCATACACATTAGTTTTTTTGTCAATATTGTTAAGTTATTTAGAGGCATGTGTGTGGTAATTTTGATTTTAACTTAAAAACTATAGTTCAAGGATAATCTTACTATCAATTTGTTAAAACTTTGAGTTATTCATATTAGTGGGAGGTCCAAGTCAAAAGACACCTCTCCTACACATGATTCTATAGTACAGAAACTTAGTTTTTCAAACAAAGTAGGGGATTATTGAGAATAATTTGAAAAACTAATGAAAGTCTAAATCATCACAACATCCATTTGGAATGTAGCAATATAGCCATTACAATATATGGCTATACATTTTCTCTCCAATTTTAAATTTCTAGGGACAACATCATTATCATTCAACAATACATAAAGCATTCCTATTTTAAAATTAGCTTCATTGGCACTTTAGTTGCTCTTTAATTTGTTGGCTTGAAACTTGAGACTTTAGTTACTATTAAAACTTGAAACTTGCAACTTGAAACTTACAATTTTAGTTGATCTTCAATTTGGTAGCTTCATTGGTGTATCTTCACATAATGTGCCAGTAGCTTCAATTTAAGAAGAATGATCAAATAGAGCTAATACTAAAGTACCATCATCCAGGAAATCAAACCAATAGGGAAACAAATAATTATCATTCCATTCCCCAACTAATAGGACTAAATGTAACCATTATATTTGAAAATAAGCCAAATGTTGAGAATATCAGCTTGTTTTGCTCACACCAAACTTGAAACTAGTATTTCAAAGGAAGTTCAAACTCAGCAAGCTTGTTTGACTTTTATACTATGAAGGTTGCTAATTTATGGATGCTCTATAATGAAAATTTATTATCTGACCTCATTGAAATGTCAAATGATCCCAATTAATTCAAACATCCATTGCTCAGTATTCAAGTTCACAACAAAGTTCAAATTGATTTTCTCAATTCTATATAGTTTACAGCATTATACACGTCAAATAAAAGTCAATGAAGGAGAAAATGAAAGTAAAATAAAATAGAATAACATACAAATTGAACACTAAAGTGAACAAACAAGTAGAGTAGATACATGATAATCTCCAACATCACCATATTCTTAATCTAATAGCACCTTGGAACTTCTCGTTTATTTGGTACATAGAAAGTTAAATATACGGAAATAGAAATAGAAAAAAAAACTTTAATACCTTTACTTTTAAAGAATAATGATTAGTAAATAATATTAAATAATATTTAAATAATAATTACAAAAATAAAATGGACATTATATAAAAACTTTTCTTTCCCTCTTACTTTCCTTCGTTATACCAATAAGGGCACTAAACTTTCAACCGTCAACTCTATCATCAAAGTTATTCCATCTAATTCCAATTCGTTCCAACACTGCAGCTAAAACTATTTAATAGTGTAGTTACTTAATTCTCACTATATAGCACACAAGTCCTACTTAGGAAGCTAAGTGTTTGTTCTAGAGAAGTTGCAGAAAAGTGAGAGGCTCGAACTTTGGGAGATTGCACTGAGTGGGTTTCCATCTCCAGAAAGATAACCCAAATTGGGTCTTCCATGGTCAATGCAGTTCAGGCCTTCTTTGATTGTACCAAAAAGTTGTACTATTGTACAAAGGGCCTCTTCTGTCATGAACCCATTTGCCACTGAAGTAGTCACATGAACAAATTGAAGCCTTACTAGCTCTAGACTCTTCTGCAATGAAGTATAGTACCAATAAATCGCATTTTTCAAGTTTCTAATTAAAATCTAAGACAAGCAGAAAAATCCATTACTAATAAAATAGTTATACTTCGGAAGAAGATGATGGTGGAGAAGAAAAAATAGTACGTGTTTGGTATTCTGTTGTAAAATCAGGTTTATGCAGAAGCTCTCCATCTTTGTTCCTTCTAAAATGTGGTTTGAAGAATTACAAACAGAAATCCAAACACGCTAATAGAAGAATGGGAGGGTATGGTGATGAGGGTGGAATGGGGGAGCTCGGTTTCCAGAGAAGGCAAAAAAGGGAAAGGGTAAAAGTATAAGCAGAATAGAGCTGTGGCAAGCAGAATGTAGAAAGTTGATGGGAGGAATTTCTTGGTGAGAAAAGGGTTTGATGTTTGAAAGAGTTCAGTGTTCCCATTTTCATAGCCTTCTTGCTTCTTTTGCCTCTGTACGCTGTTGGATTACGTAGACGGTGTGGATTGGCACAATTGAGGCGCAATGGAAAGGATCCAAACGCGCTTTTGTGATCATCTACGGCATTATAGTCAGACACGTAGTTTCTTCGTAGGAAAAGGGTCCCTGCGGTGACCTCTAAAATAGCTTTTACAATGGAAAAGTTCAACTGTTTAGATTAATTTGAATGATTTTGATTTATTTAATTTTTTTAAAATTTGAAAATAAAATTTGTTTTTTATAAAATACAGAATATAAAATAAAAATAATTTTTTAATTATAAATTTTAAAATTTTTTTTACTTAAAAAAATAAAAAAAATTTAGATTTTTTAAATTTTAATTTGAACAATTCAGATTTTTTGAGAAAAAGATTGGAAAGAAAGTTAAGGGAGAGGTTGCCTCGTGAAGACATTCGACACTTGACCATGCAGTATGTCGCCACACAGTTTCTACTAATTCCAGAAGATTACAATCTTCACTTAGGCCACAGAATAGTGTTGAAATTAGATTGTATAGTATGGGCTCATTTAATTCTTTTGTATAGTGTTGGTTTTTATATATTATAAAAAAGACCACAATATTTCTTTTATGATTAATTAATCTTTTTAATTTTACCTCATTTCAATATTTCTTGTCAACTAAATTAAATGTTTATTTTAAGTCATTTAACATTAAAAAAATTATAATTATCCCCTCTTTTCAAATTTTTTAATCGATTAATTTATATAATTAATTAACTCATTTATTTATTCTGTTTGCAAGTCAGATGTTATTAATTTAATAAGCCGCAACATCATCAACTTCGTTTATTTTTACCTTCCGCGATAACAAGGCTTACATATCAATCGGTTACTTCTCTTCTCCCTCATATATAACGCTGTAACTACGCAATACGCCCCAGTGTGCCACAAAAAAGACAAATCGAAGGACCTTATAACTCTATATCTCTTGGTCACTGTTCGCCAGATAAAATCCAGAACTCCTCTCGTCTATACTCACTGGCTTCAACATCAATCACATGCAGACTCACACGTGTACACTGTGGCTAGGTGTCCAAAATTTATTTCTAATCTCATCGCTGCGTCCCCTAATCTCTGCAAAAACACCTGAATTTTTGTCCCTTTTGAAGTACCAATTTAGCTATACTTCAATATATTAGAATGCTCTTAAACTATATCGAATAAATATCAAAAGTATATTTTTGAATAGTTACGTTAATAAGAAAGTATATATCAAGCTATAGTGGTGGAGCTACGTTCACTTCAGGGTAGGCACATTTCTCCTTCAATTTTTTAAATTTGCATATATATAATATTAATTTTTGATATTATATCTTCACATTTTTTTTAATTTGAATTCATTAAACGCATATATATATGTTAAGTAATTTTTTTATTTAATATTTTAATTTAATCTCACTCAACCCACACATAATGTTTTCATATATATATATAACTCTTACAAAAAAAAAACTATTATTATTATTATTATTATTTCATTTTATCCTTCTGTTTCTTTTCTTTCTTTTTTCTTTTTTCTCATTATTTTTTCCTTTGTATTTTTATTTCCCTCCTCTCCTAAATTTGTGGTTGTGGTTGAGCTCAAAATTGGGGTTTTGGAGTATAAGTTTTCAAAGGGTGATATCTACACCTCAAATCTTCAATTTTCAATTTTCAATTTTTTGAAGTAATCTCTAAGTCCAATTTGAAATTAAAAACTCAATTGAGTCATTTTAGTCATGAATACTAAGTTGCTAATCAATTAGAAAATTAAAAAAGTAAATCTGTAATTCTAATTTCTAGCATTTTATTTCAATAGTATGCTATAAAAATATAATTTTTTTGGAATAGGATATAAAAATTTTTTTAAAGAGAAAATTGATATCAGAGCAATGATCTTCATTTAGATTTCATGAATCTAATTTTTAATAACAACAAAATGTGATTAATTTAAAAGATATGTCATTAGATAAAAAAAGAAATTAAAATTTCAGCTTATATCATCTTAATGATTAAGATAAGTAAGATACAAAGGACATATTTAAAAAAAAAAAAAATACCATGTCGACTATGTACCCACTGGCCTTGAGTCTTGACTCTGCTACTATCAAGCAACCCCATCATCTATAGTTTAGCTCGTGCTGTGCTTCTGTGGCCGTGAGCCCAACAATTTGTTTATGTGGGCCTTATGAAGCTCTTAATTAACACGTTAAATCACAGGAAATATTCTCACTTCTTGTAAAAATTATTTTGAAAGTCGATGTTTTGTATGTTACAAACTAAGAGCGGAATTCTCATTGTATTGTAAAAAACTGACTCATTTGAGCTGTTTTCACAAATTATGATAATTCAATTCATAAGGGAAATTTTATCAAAATTTTTAAAAAATGTTTGAATAATAAATAAAAATATTTTGAATATTTTGTATGTGTATATAATTTTACAAAATTAAAATAACTTCCATATCCATTGCCAATATATCACTCTCCATTCGGGGGTGTGACACTATAACATAAATTTGTTTGCTTTTATTTCAACAATTTTAATAACAGCCACTGCCACAACTATGTAACTATGCACGATCAGTAAGCCACAAAAAAGACAAATCTAGGTAAATTAATCTAAATATTGGTACAGGTACATAATAGGGCAAACATTTCGCTTTTGATAAGATCAAATTCTCCTATTCCATATTCAGAGGCTAGAACCCCAACATGCACATGCAAATGATCCCGAATCCGTATATTTGTGCCCAGAATTTAATTCCACAATTTTTTTTTTCGAATTACCCATATCATAGTTAATATGTATTAAAAACAACTACAATATATTATAGTAATACATAAATATTATTATAAATAATAATACACTGTCAAATTAAACTTGATTCTTACATTAAATAAAACTTAATGTTGCCGTCGTTTTTTACAATTGTATGTGATTGTAGTTTGTAACTATATATATATATATATATATATATATATATATATGTATGTATGTTATATATTACATAATGATTTTAAAATGTAATTCAACAATAATCATTGAGTTGGAAACTCAGATGTGACCAACTAAATTGAATTATGTTATATGTGAAAAGATCAATTCTTAATTAGTCTTATCTTTTGAAAAAAAAAATATATAAAAAGCTTTTTTTTTTAAACAATAATAAAAGTGTAAATTAAATTTATGTATTATCATCTTTATCTTAAATTATAATATTCTTTCACGATTTTTTTTTGGGTGAACCACGGATAATTAATTTTTACAATTAATATTTTTTATTTAATTTCATTTCAATATTTCCCGTCGACTAGATTCATGCTAAAAGAAAACAACTATACTTATTTATCCTAACTCTTACTTTCAATTATAATTTTTTAATTAATTAACTTTTATAATTGATTAACTCATTTATTTATTCAGTTTGCAAGCGGGGTGTTGTTAATTTAATAAGTCGCAACATCATTAACTTATTTATTTTCACCTTGACGATAACAGGGCTTATGTATTGATCAATTACTTCTCTTCTCTCAGCCATAACACTGTAACTATGCACTAGTTTGCCACTGAAAAAAAAACAAATCAAAGGACCTTACGGTGTATCTTGTCCTCGTTCATCATCAAGCTTTTCACTTTTCACCTGATAAGATCCAGGACTCCTCTCGTCCATATTCAGAGTCTTCAACCTCAATTACATGCACACTCACACGTGTATACTTTAGCTAGGTGTCCAAAATTTATTCCCAATCTCATCGCTTCGTCGCCTGATCTCTGCAAAAACACCATAAAGTTTTGACCCTTTTGAAGTAACACTCGTCAAGCCGCATGATACTCGAAGCCCAAATGTCCTGCATGCATTAAAACCAAAGCTTACACTTGCCCACCTTCACCCCACTCCACAGCCAAATTTGCATGCACATTGTAATTAACCATTAGAAATTGAAATTCCCATCTTCTATAAATACCCTGTTTGTCGCTCTCCAATATTTATCGTCCAGTGTGAGTTTTGTGATCTCAATAGTTAACCATGGATCCTATCAGAGCCAGGCTTCCTGTGTTGTTGTTTCTGGATTCTCTTTTCCTGGCAATGGCCTGCGCTTCTGTTGGTCTTGCCTACTGGGAAAAGGAGAATCCGAAATACCGCGTGTGTGTGAAAAGCTGTGACCTTGAAAATGATGCTTCTAGGTACCTTGCGTGCCATGCTCGTTGCAGGCTGACCAATGATGAGACGGACCCTCAACGAGCTAGGCAGAGAGAGGAGGAACAAAAAGAGCGTGACCCGCGCAAGCAAGAGCGAGAACAAGAACGACGTCGTCCCGAGGAGCATCGAAGGGAGGAAGAGGAAGAAGAGGAACAAGGACAGCGCCACCATCTCGATCCCGCAGAAAGGGCGAGGGAGAGGCAGAGGCAGAGGCAAGAGAGAGAGGAGAGAGAAGAAGAGCAGGAGAGGCAGAGGCAAAGGCAAGAGACAGAGGAGAGAGAAGAAGAGCAGGAGAGAGAGAGGCAAGAGAAAGAGGAGAGACAGAGGGAGAAGGAGAGGGAACGATGTCGTCGTGAGAAGGAGAAGGAGAGAGAAGAACAGAAGGAGCAGGAGAAGCAGCAGCAGAAACAGCACAACCCTTACCACCTCCGCTCTGATAGGTTCCAAACTCGCTTCCAGAACAAACATGGTCGCATCCGGGTCCTTCAAAGGTTCGATCAGAGATCCGAACAACTTCGCGCGCTCCAAAACTACCGGATCGTGGAGTTCGAATCCAAACCCGAAACCCTCATTCTGCCCCACCACGCTGATGCTGAGTACCTCCTCATCGTCCTCAGAGGTAAACTTGTAATCTTTATTTTATTATTTTGGGTAATAGAATTATATTAAAAACTAAATAATGTTTATATTAACTAAACATGATTGCAGGAAGGGCCATTTTTACTATTGTGAATCAGAACAACAGAGAGTCCTACAACCTTGAGGAATGTGATGTTCTGAGGGTTCCTCCAGGGGCCATATGTTATGCCGCTAATCGAGACAATAACCAGAATCTTAAGATACACAAACTCATATTATCCGTTAATATTCCTGGTGAATTTGAGGTTATCATTCTTAACTATATTTCTTTTACATATACAAATTAATCCGTGAATTCTTAAGAGAAAAAAAAAAATCTCATGCTTGTCTCTGGTTTTGTAGAATTTCTACCCCTCTGGCAATCAAAACCCACAATCATACTACAATGTCTTCAGCAAGAGGACTCTCGAGGCCGCCTTCAATGTGAGCCTAATCAAAAGATCATATCGTTGTCGTTGTTACAAATTTTTATCGTGTTCTGATTAATTAATGTTGTTGTGAAATAGACCAATTACGATGAGATACAAAGGGTTCTGTTTGGAGAGCAGGAACAACAGAAAAAGGGGAAGGAGCAGGAGCAGAAGCAGAGTTCAGAAGAGGGAGTGATAGTGAAATTGTCGAAGGAACAATTAAGAGAACTGAGCAGGCATGCCAAGTCGAGCCCAGGAGGAGGAAGATACTCAAGATCAGGTCCATTCAACTTGAGAAACCTTCAACCTCGCTATTCCAACAACTACGGCAACTTCCGAGAGGCTCGCCCTCAGGACTTCCTACTACTTCAAGACTTGGGTGTCTCCATCAGTGTCTTAAACCTCAACGAGGTACACATATACATATAACTAAACCAACTGAGCACAATAAACAAATTTCACCAGACAAAGTACGAGGTTCCATAAATTTTGATGAATAATTATTCTTCAGGGATCCCTGTTTCTGCCACACTACAATTCAAGGGCGATAGTGCTGGCCCATGTTGTTGAAGGAAAAGGACAACTTGAAATCGCGTGCCCACATCTCGCCAACCAGAAGTCAGAAGAAGAGAGTGAAGAAAGTGAACAGAAGGAGGAGGAAGAGGAAGAGGAGGAAGAGCAAAGAGAAGGACAAATTCAGGGGGTGTCTGCCAAATTATCTAAAGGTGATGTTTATGTAATCCCGGCAGGTCATCCAGTGGCCGTCAGAGCTTCAAAGAAGAATAAGTTGAAGGTGGTTGAGTTTATTCTTAATGCCGAGTACAACCAGAGGAACTTCCTTGCAGGTATAGTAACTTTAACTAAACACTATTATTTGGGAATTATTGTTATACATAATAGGAAAAAGTTAATGGGGTTTGTTCATTGTGTTGGTTAACTGAAGGTGAGAGAGACAATGTGATAAATCAGATTGAGATGGAAGTGAAGGGGCTGGCCTTTGAAGGGTCTGGTCAAGAAGTGGAGAAGCTATTCGGAAACCAAAATGAATCTTACTTTGGGAATCTTCAGAGTCAGCAAAGAGAGGGAACAAAGGGAAAGAGGGTTCCTTTGTCTTCAATTTTGGGGGCTTTCATCTGAGTGTACTGCACAGGAGGACTATGTAATATATAATGCCTATTAGCCTATATGGCATGTACGGGTTTCTCCAATGTGAGCTAGGGAAGGAGTACCATATATATATATATATATATATATGAATAAATGAGGCCCTTGTTTGTTATTTTTCTTTATATATATATATGAATAAATGAGGCCCTTGTTTGTTATTTTTCTTTCTTATTTTTGTCTACATTGATGGCTTTTCTTTTCTATCTCCTCGTGTCCAATAATTCTGTTTTTATAGGCACATCAACACGTGCTAATAATTCACGGGACGCCTTGAACCCTTCGTTCTTACATTAGAAGGTGACGTTTGAGAAATAGTAAATTTAATTTGAATTAGATTTTTTTTTCTGCTTACTCATAGTTCATTAATAAGTGTTACTCATGAGGTTTTATGATATAAAATTAATTTGTTTATTTGTTAATAAAGTTTAGAAGAAATAACAAAGTGCAGGTTCTTTTTGATAATTTACTAGTCTCTTAAATATAGGAAAACATCCATGCATGAGTCCTGTGATTTGCTCTGACGATTCTTTAATTCTTTTATTATTTTTAGTGGTATTATTTATGGCTTTTAATTATTTGTAGAATATTATACCATGATAAAGCTCTTGTAATCGAAAAACCTCACTATAAATATATTCGTATTTTTTCAATTATTTCCATTATTGCTTTACATCCTTTGCATTGTTTAAACTATTGAAATATTAAATTGTAGCAATAACAAGTGGTAAGAGATACGTACAAATAATTTTAAAATTTTATTAATTTAAATATAAAAAGTTAACAGATATAAAAGTGACGACGCAACTTATCTTCTTATTAAGATTAAAACATTAAATTAGATAAATAAAAAAATATATAAATTAAAATACAAATAAATAAATAAACAAATAAATTATAGTTTGAAATAGATCAACACATATGAATGTTAATGTCTTCTGGAAATAGTAACAAAATTATTTGAAATAAGTAAATAAATATGATATTTGTTATACTAAATATAAGTATCATAATTATTATAATATTTTATACCAAAACATATTATCTCATAGTATATAAAATATTATAATATTTAAAATTATAATATACCAAACAAAGAAATTAAACTAATACTTGGTTTATAATAATTCCTTCTTTTAGTATTTTATTTGAGGAATGGTCCAAATTCAGATTTTCTGACGTACAATTTTGGGAGTTGGGGAATTTTTAAAAGAAGTTTTTTTTTTTAATTAATTGGGAGTTGGGGATTTGTTTCCCTTTCAGTAATATTATGGCTAACATTCTAAACACTTGAACGGCGAACAGACTTTGGGTATCCATACCACTTGAATTTACTATTTTTGAGGTCTTTTTTGTTGTAAAAAAAATTGAGTTGAAGGCTTAATCAATGTAATATAAGCGGTGGATTCTACATGCTACAATGAGTAACAACTTTTTATTGTGTTGTTATAATTGCTTAAACTGTTAGTAACTTTACTAAAATGTTAATATTCATTAAGCATGGTTTCTTATTGTATTGATGACGAATTAGGGCGCTAGTAACTCCATTAAGATATTATCATTATCTATATATTATCAGCATATCAATTAAATGTTATCAGCGCATCACAAAAAGATACCAACACAATGTAAAGGCAATTACTAATTGTATCGGTATATTTGATTTTACAATGAACATTTTTACAGTAGTGCCTTGATTAATGCAGTGCTTCGGCGTAAGCTTATTCTTGACCTCTTTTGGAAACTTTATCCTGATTTTAATCCGTTTCCCTACCGGTTGGTTTTCAAACACATCTTTTTACTTAATTCTAAGTTTCCTCTTATAATTGTTTCATATCTTGAATCTATAAGCACGTTGGGTAAGATATAGACGTATTATGAATGGAACGATTTGGGCTTCAAAGAGCAACTTCGTACCTAAAGAAGCAACTACTAACAAGCAAAGAACCCGAAGGATTTGGGTACCTAAAGAGAGATGACTTCTATTGCCTGGTGTGCCAAAGGTTGAGGCCAAAGAAGGATAAATGATTTCTTGGTAGTAGCTGCTCTAGACATAAACAAATGTTTAATATATTCTTTTAGTATTGAAAAGTTAGTATTACTATTATTTAGATTTTAATATAAGAGATTTTTGCTTAAAATTTAAAATTTAACTAAATTATAATTTAAAATTAAATTACATGACTCTTATACAAAGTAATTAAATTATATGATAAAGTATAAATAATAATTGATAGTAACTATTTTTGCAATAGAATCGGCAAGCGTACGAATTGTTTTTGTAATACAATGAATCAAGGTCGTCCTATAAAGAATTGAATTAGACTCAAGTAGGCATAAGGAAATTTGCTTTTGTTTGAGTCAAGATTACCAATGTAAAGAATTAAAAGAAATGAATTTAAACTAATACTGAGCGTTAAGATTGTTCTAATGAGATTAATCACTCAGGAGTATTTTAGGTTTTTATTCCTTAATTGCCACGAATTGAGTTGCTCAATTATTTAGTTAATTAACAATCTGAGAGTTAAGGAGATTAAGTGAGTCCAAGTGTCTCTTGAACCACTTAGACTTCTATCCTAGTTAGTTGCAGATATCTCTCATAATTAATTAAGTTAATAGTATTTAATTCTTTTCACTACTTAGGGTTCTTAAGTATACTTCTATACCTAAGAATAAAATTAGAATAACCTAATCCTAAGTTGCTTAATTAAATGGTCTATTAAGATTTTCCTCTTTCAAGAGCTAATCTCAAACCCTCCAATTTCACAAAAGAAATGGCCAAACTCTTAAATGAAGCACAATAGACAGATTAAGCATTCAGATCAATAATCAAACCAAATTAACTTCACAAAATCTCCATTACATGGCAACAAGTTCAAGTAAACCTAGGATCTAGGAAATCTAGCCACACATGACTCTACACATTGCAAACAAAACCAGAGATTCGAATAAACAAGGAGTCATTGAAGAAAAGATGGAGAATATAAAAAAACTCAATGAAATCACGTTGATTCGGCCTCCAATCTTCAACCCAAGCTCCTGTTCTTCAAACCCTAGCTCCTTGGCTTGTTTTTCTCCTTAGAAACTTTCCTCCCAGGCTCAGAATGACGAATCCCTACATCAAGAAAATGGGTCCATGAAGTCCATGCCCCATACATCAAACAATTCAACTTTTAAAATCCCAAACTGTAACATTTCATGTGTCTTGAGATGTTCCCTGTTCTTTGGCATCTATCACACTAAATAACAAAGTTGTGAGCATCTTTAAACAATGTAGGCCAGTAAAAACCAGATTCTAACACCTTATATGTAGTATTTTGACCCCTAAAATGACCCCCATAGGCAGATGAATGGCAAGCATATAGGATAGCATCTTGTTCAATTTCAGGCACATATTTTTTAATCATAGAATTAGCGCGCACCTTTTAAAAAGAAAAGGTTCCTCCTATAAGTAGTAGGTTACATCATGCAGAAAACTTCCTTTTTTGGTAATGACTGACATCAGGTGGTAAAACAGTATACACAAGGTAATTCACAATATCGGCATACCATGAAATTTCAATCAAACTTGCTACATGAAATACTTGCTCATCAAGGAAACGTTCATCAATCATAGTTCCATCTACACATTTCGACTCTTGAACCAATCGTGACAAATGATCAATTACCTGATTGTCACTGCCCTTCCTATCCACTATATTTACATCAAATTCTTGCAGGAGAAGGACCCATCTAATTAGCTTAGGTTTTAACTCTTTTTTACTCAATAAGTATTTAATTGCCGCATGATCAGTATGTATAGTTACATTAGAACCCATTAAATAAACATGAAATTTAATGAAAGAAAAAACCATGACTAACATTTCCATTTCAGTTGTGTAATAATTTATCTGAGCACCGTTCAAGGTTTGACTAGCGTAGTAAATGGGGTGAAATACCTTCCCTCTTTTGACCGAGAACAACTCTTACTGTATAATCACTTGCATTGTGCATGAGTTGAAATGGTTGACTATAGTCTAGAGCTACAATGATGGGCACAGTGATCAACTTTTGCTTAAGTTCTTCAAATGCTTTCAGGCACTCATTGGTAAACTGAAAGGCTATGTCTTTCTCCAAAAGTTTGCGAAGAGGCTTTGCAATTTTTAAGAAAACTTTAATGAACCGGCAATAGAAACCGGCATGACAAAGGAAACTTCAGATCCCCTTCACATTAGTGGGTGGTGAAAGTTGCTCAATCACTGTTTTTTTGGCACGATCCACTTCCAGACCATGTTTAGAAACTTTATGACCCAAGATAATTCCTTTAGTGACCATGAAATGACACTTCTCCCAATTCAACACCAAATTTGTTTCTTCACATCGCTTCAAGACTGATGCTAAATTTGCTAAACACATCTCAAATGATTCCCCAAAAACAGAGAAATCGTCTATAAAAACTTCCATGGTGTGTTCAATGAAGTCTGCTAAGATAGACATCATACAGTGTTGAAAAGTGGCAAGAACATTACATAGCCCGAACGACATCTTTTGGAATGCAAAGGTGCCATAAGGGCAAGTGAATGTTGTCTTTTCTTGATCTTCTGAGGCGATTGCTATTTGATTGTATCCAGAGTATCTGTCCAAGAAATAAAAATATTGCTTCCCAGCCAAGCAATCAAGCATCTGGTCAATGAATAGGAGGAGAAAATAATCTTTACGTATTGCCGCATTCAATTTCCTATAATCCATACAAATTCGCCACCCAATAACCGTTTTGGTGAAAATAACCTCATTCTGATCATTCTTTGCCACTATCATTCCTTCTTTTTTAAGTACACATTGTACCAGGTTGACCCAACTATTGTCAGAGATAGGGTATATGATCCCTGCATTCAACCACTTAAGTATCTCCTTCTTAAACACTTCCTTCATGATTGGATTTAGTCTCCTTTACCCTTCAACATATTTATTATGCTCATCTTTTAACAGGATTTTGTGCCTCACTATTGCTGGACTGATGCCTTTGATATCCGTAATTGTCTAACCCATAGCTAATTTATGAGCTCTAAGTACATCAATTAACTTTTTCTCTTATTCCTCATTCAGAGATACGTAAATGATTATTGGTAAGGAACCATCCGTACCTAAATAGGCATACTTCAAATGAGACGGCAATGGTTTCAACTCCAACTGTGGAGCTTCTTCAATAAATGGCTTCATTGATAGGGCCACTCTAACTTCCAATTCCAATGGTTTAAATTTCCTCAAAAAGATCAACCATCGGGGGTTTCCATGTATCATCATCTTACATTCATTCGTCTCTTGATGTTTAATTATGTCTAACTCATGTAACAATACCTCAAATGAGTTTTTTTTAATACATTTCTAATATTTTTTGAATGTAATCCTTATAAATCTAAACCCGAAAATAGTCATTTGTCTGATCAAAGAATTGCAAGGCCTTGTTCATATTAAAGAGCATCTCCTCATCCCCTACTCGTAGCTTGATTTCACCCATTTCTACATCAATTAAAGCTCGAACTGTTGCCAAGAAAGGTCTACCCAACACAAGAGGTAACTTCTTGTCCACTGGTATGTCTTTGATGATGAAGTCAACTAGAAAGATAAACTTATCCACCTTGACTAGAACATCTTTAATAATACCTTTTGGCTTAAATAGGCTTTGATCAACTAGTTGTAAGGTAATTGAAGTGGGTACTTCCTAAGTTGAAGTTATTCAAAAATTTCAAGTGGCATCAAATTCACACTTGATCTAAGGTCACAAAGAGCTCCCCCTTCAAATTTGTCTCCAATGACACACGGCACTGAGAAGGTACCCGGGTCCCGTAGCTCAAGAGGAAGTTTATTGAGAATTATTACATTGCATTTTTTTGTAAGCATAATTGTGCTCAATTCATTTAACTTCTTCTTATTATTTAGCATCTTTTTCAAAAACTTAGTGTATAGAGGCATTTGCTCTAAAGCTTCAGCAAATGGGATGTTAATATGAAGCTGTTTGAATATCTGAAAAAATTTCTTGTATTTCTCTTCTAAGGCTTTCTTTTGAAACCTTTGCTGAAAAGGAAGTGGAAATATTCTTTTATGAGATTCTATTATCTTATCTTCACTTTTATGTTTCTTCTCTGTATCTTTATTTTTCTCTTCTTTTCTTGGCTCTTCCTTTTTCTTTTCTGGTTTAGTCAACTCTACACCTTCCTTTTGAATGACTTGTTCCCTTTCACTTACCAAGTCCTCCCTAGATTTGTGAACTTCAAGCAATTGCTTTCCATTACACAAAGTGATTGTTTTACATTCTTCCTTCCCTTCTCTTTTAGGATTAGGAACTGTATCATTTGGTAATCTCCCTTACTTCATCGTATTCAACTTTGATGCTAATTGCCCAATTTGCATTTTTATGTTTTTTATTACTGCCTTTTGTTCGGCCATAAACTGCATCATCATCTCTTCCATACCTGATTTCTTTTCTTGAATGGGGACTTGCTGCCTTGGCTATTATGTAAATCCTGGTGGTCGCATAAGAGCTACTAGCCTAGGCCCAGAGGATGATGCTTGATTCAGAGATGTACATTGACTCCATGAGAAGTTTGGGTGGTTCCTCTAACCAGGATTGTATGTGTTGGAGTATGGGTTGTTGGGACCCCTTTGTGGATTTCTAGCATAATTGCATGACTCAAGGTTAGTCCTTATTGGACAAAATTCATAAGGGTGTGCTTCCCTATAATAGTCACAAGAATTGATTGGCATGTGTACTGCATTAACTCCTGTATAACTGCTATTTTTCTGAACTTGGAATTCCAACTAATAAAAACGCTTGTTCATGGATACTTCTCTCGACCATTTTTATCGATCTCCGCTCACTAGAATATTGTGCATGCTCGGCTGCTAGATCATCCAGACATTTTATCACATTGTTCACTGGTTGTCTTCTAAAGCCTCTATTTGTTACAGAATCCATCAGAGTTTTGGATTCTGGAGTTAACCGTGAACAAAATGTTTGAACTAGGACCCATTTGTCCTTATTATGGCTTGGGCATTGTTTAACTAACTATTTAAACCTTTCCCATGCCTTATACAGATTCTCACCCAACTGTTGTTTGAAATTAGTAATTGCTGCTCTGGCATTCACCATCTTATCATGAGGGAAAAAATGTGCCTAAAATCTTTCTTCTAAATCCTCCCATGTCTCAATTAATCATTCTAACAGATTATTTACCCACTCCTTGGCCTTCCCTTGTAGAGAAAAGGGAAAAAATCGTAAACAAATCACATCCTTTGGTACACCATTTTGCTTGAACGAGTCACACGCCTCCAAGAAAGCTAGGAGATGTCTATTAGGATCGTCATGGTATGTACAATTGAATTGTTCATTCATTTGCAACATTTGTAACATCGTTTGTTTGATCTCAAAATTATTGGCTTGAAATTCTGGAACTTTGATACCCGACTGATGTCCTTGATTATTGCGACTGAGAAAATCATTCACTTCTAACCTTTCATACTCTTCTTCAGCCATGGTTGAAACTTCTCCTTGTCCTTCTCCTAGAATTGAATTTTCTTCTTCAATATAAATTGCCCCCTTGTGGTTCAACTGGAGTTTTTTTTTTTAGTTTCAATTTGTTCCAGCTCTTCTTTTTCATTGAATGTGAGTTCTATAGGCGAATCCTGTCATATCTTACTATATAACGCTTTTCCTACTACACATACCTCATATGGAATTTAGAAGAATCAATGAAAACCTAAACTGATAAAAATTTTTTGTTTTAAAACTTTCTCATACACTTTCACTATTCATTTGTCCATTTCTAAATTTTTATCTAACTTTGAAATTACATAATTAATTATAGAAAAGTCATATGAGGTTGGTTCATGGCTCTACTTCAAGCTCTTTAAGCCCTTTACAAGGAAAAAAATACTTTCTCAGTAGAATGCGTATAAATTCATATCAAAGTGCCCCTACAAAAACTAGACAATGTTACCCCTCACTTAACATATTGTTATTATTATTTTGCTTTTATATAAGCAGATGCATTTTTGCATTTTAGGCACGCCAGTCATATTCTATTTACTCAATGGTAGATTATATTCATGACTTTCTATTTCATACCTGAGTACCTTACAGTGTCATAACATAGCTCATACTCGCAGTAATCTAAAATATTTAATTATATAACAAAATGTGGTGCAAAAAAGTAAGGTCCTCGATTTATGCCTCCACACTCTTTGCCCTTTCTTTGTTTGAGCTCTAACCTAGCATAGGTTATATTTAGGGTGAGATTATGAAATCTCAATAGTAGTAAACCAGTCTCATTCACAAGCAAGTATGTAACTACATAACATAATGCCAATTAACGTGCCACATACCATATAGTAATACAAGGAATTTCATACAAAGTCAAGCACAATCTAAGCATACATGTCTCATCTTATAGCATAAATGACAACTTGATATAGCATAACACTTGTCACTATACAAACATACAAGCTTAACAAAAGAAAAAGGAAAACTACTACCTTAGCAAACTTTGCTCCTCAAGCCTTAGAACTCGGTCTACTTGCTTTTGGAGTTCTCAAACAAATATCAAACCCTATAATCATAATGATAATTCATTTTAATCAACACATAAACCTTAACTTCTAAAGTAATATGACCCCTTTAAACTCATTGAAACCATTTGAATTGGAAGAATCTAACTCCTTCCCTTTTAATCCACTATGGCCGAATAGTGTACATTTCTTGACCAAATTTAGAAATTTTATTCCATGAGTTTTGGGAGCTTTGCTATAGGTATTCTTAGCTAAAAACATCCTTTTGAATCCATTAGAATGGATAAAATTAACAAATTTCAGTCCCAACAACACGTTTTGGTCATAACATAACCAAGCTCTGTTTTAGGCCCAAAAGTGCGTTTCTTTGGTTCTAAAACTTCCATAGCCTCTTCCTTTATGTTTTAGGACTTGAAATTTGGTATACATGACTTTAAGACATTAAGAAAACACAATAAAAATTTTGAGAAAATTCGGACAGCATCTTCCCATGATTTCTATTTTCTCAAAAATTACAATCTTTGTATTTTTCAAAGTCCCAGCACATAACAACAATAACTAAGCTCATATAGCCTTCATGTTCAACATATAAACTTCATTTCAAGGCCTTAAAATTAAAAATATAAACCCTATTTTTAATGATCCATATGCTGTCCAAAAGTGACTCATAACTAGGGTTTAACAAAACTAACTTAAACCATATAATTTTCAAGTGCAAGGTGGAGAAAACTTACTCTTTAAACTTAATCTTTGCTTCCTTTGCTTTTCTCTCACTAAAGTTCCTTCTTTTCCGACTTAGAGCAACATTCCACCTTGAAGAAAAGATGGAGATGCAACTACCCTTTGGAGAAAATGGTTAGAGGATGAAGAAGATAAAGAAATTTAGTGAAGAATGATAGTAGTTTTGCTTGATTTCACTTTTTCTTCCACTTTTTCTCCCCCTCTCTCTATTTTCACGTTTTTCTCTCCTCATTCCTTGTGTGTGGTGTGAAAATGGAGGAATGGAAGTGAAGGAGATGAATTTAAATGAAGTTAAATGGTCATGCCAAATTTGGACCCTTGGATCAACCTTTTCAAGATCAAATCTTAGCCTTCCATTATTTTTTTTCTTTGATTTTCTAATTTCATAATTAAATATCTTCTTCCAAAATTCCTTGGCCACATACTTGGACATCTTTTCTTAGCCCTTAAGTTATGGATAACAACAATTGTTAATTTTCTTAACTCAACCATAGTTAGTTTTTAACTCAACCATGGTTAATTTCTAACCTAACCATGGTTAATTTTTTAAACTAACTAAAATCTTTTTCTTCTTTTCTTCTTATTTTATATTTATATTTGGGTTTTATCTTCTCTAAAGTCCTAATTATATATATATTTTTTCTCTTATTGGTCTTTTAAAATCAGCTTTTGAGCCTTGTAGTAGTCTAAAAATCGGCGTTCGGGCCCGATTAAGGTTTTACAGTACAATACATACCTTTAAACTTTCTAAAATTTATAAATATTGTTTTCTCTACTTTCTGGCCATACTGAGCCTTAAACATAGATCAAAGGCCCTCAAGCTCGATCCTCATAAATTTTGGTGTCAATCAGACATTCGGGTCTTTAGGTGTAATTTTCACCATTTTGTATTATGATTGTGTTATAAAATTTTCATTTATTACAATTTAGTCCTTGAAACTCTTTCAGGGTTTCTTAGCCCTTTAGCTATTTCTATTTTTATAGTTGTTACAACTTTTTTTCTATTTTGCTCATGGCTACTGATCAGGTTAACTGGATCCCGCTCGACCATCTGGACAACGTGTCATCATTGGACTCGTCTTGTCAAACGGAGTTTAACCGTAGGTTACAGATTTCTAAGATTCTTGCCTGATTTTTTATATTCGTGCCTAAAGCCATGAATAGAGGGTGAAACTAGGGTTTCTTAAACTTTCAAAAAATTTATACATTTTGCCCAGCACATAACTTTTCTTTGCATTTTAGTCCCTGACTCCTTCATATTTGACTTCGGAGACTCTTCGACACCTTTTTTTGATCTTTTCTTTTTTCATCTATTTTGGCCTCAATTTTAGGGCACCTCTAGCCTTGACTCATCATTATTTGTAGTCTAAAATATTATTATAATTTTGTCGGACCTTAATTTACTCTATTTGGGAGATTTTCTTTTGTATTCGATGAATTTCATACGTTAATAGTGAAATAGTACGTTATGTTTTTTTCATTTTCGAGGGACCGGATATTACAAACCCTCAGCTATAATATCTTGGATGCTTCTAGTCTTTAACTTAGCTCTCACTTTAGTTTTTGCCTTGAGTGGCATAAATTATAGTACTTGCTAAACAATATATCCAAAAATTAAGTCCCAATAGCAGAAAGAAGTTAACTAAACTAACAAAAATCTTGAACGGAAACTACTAAGAATTTACTTAGTCTAAAGAAATCTAGCTCAACTCCTTAGCAACGGCGCCAGAAAACTTGATAGCCATTATTTTTGTAATAGATTCCGCAAGCGTACGGATCATTTTTGTAATACAGTGAATCAAAGTCATCCCACAGAGAATTGAATTAGACTCAATTGGGCCTAAGGAAATTCGCTTTTGTTTGAGTCAAGACAAGCAATGACCAATGTAAGGAATAAAAAGAAATGAATTTAAACTAATATTGAGCATTAAGATTGTTCTAATGAGATTAATCACTAAGGAGTATTCTAGGTTTCTATCCCCTAATTGCCACGAATTGAGTTGCTCAATTATTTGGATAACTAACAATTTAAGAGTTAAGAAGATTAAATGAGTTCAAGTGTCTCTCGAACCATTTAGACTTCTATCTTAGTTAGTTGTAGATCTCTCTCACAATTAATTAAGTTAATTGTATTCAATCATTTTCACCACTTACGGTTCTTGAGTATACTTCTATATCTAAGAACAAAATTAGAATGACCTAATCCTAAGTTGCTTAATCAAATGGTCCATTAAAATTTTCCTCTTTCAAGAGCTAATCTCAAACCCTCCAATTCCACAAAAGAAATGGCCAAACTTTTAAATGAAGCACAATAAACAGATTAAGCATTCAGATCAATAATCAAACCAAATTAACTTCACAAAATCTCTATTACATGACAATAGGTTCCAGTAGACTAGAATCTAGGAAATCTAGCCACACATGGCTCTACACATTGCAAACAAAACTAGAAATTCGAATAAATAAGGAGTCATTGAAGAAGAGATGGAGAATATAAGAAAACTCAGTGAAATCGCGTTGATTCGGCCTCCAATCTTCAATCCAAGCTCCTTTTCTTCAAACCCTAGCTCCTTGGCGCGTTTTCTCCTTAAAAACTCTCCTCCCAAGGTCAGAATGATGAATCCCTAACTACCTATCGCATTTTTAGTCCGCAAATTGAAGTTATGCATTTTAGTAACCATTCTCGCTATGGCAAAGGGTATTTTTCGCTATAGCAAGAATTTATAAGTTCAAGATCTTTACTAATCTCGCTATTGCTTGTGCTATACTTAGAAATTTCATAGATTTTACATGAGTCACAGCTTCGCTATAGTGAACTAACCTCCTTGCCACAACGAAATGGCATACTAATTATAGCGAACTACATACTCACTATAACGAGGAGACTTTGAATAGCTTGCTTTTGAACTTCCAGCTTTCTCTTCTTTTTTTTTTTTTTCATTCTTTCTAGCAAATTTCTACCTTTCTCCTGAAATTAAAATAAAAATAAAATAAAGATCAAAACTATTAAAAATATTACAAATGTTATATTTTATTTATTTTCTTTAATTGGATAAAAAATTTATACAAGATTAATAAAAAAATAGACAGTTTGACTCCCTAATCAATCATAAAATACACCTTACACTTATCAAAATTAAGGAGTCATCAATAACATTTAGTATTCCATGAATAGTTAATATATATAAACTCCTAATTAATTAAATGGGTGATGCATATATATAATTTTTCTTATAAATAGCAATAATTATATTAAAAACATAAAAGGTTAATAGAGATCGATGAGTTCCACACTAAATGGCCATACATCCTAGAAAAAACCGAAGAAAGGGGACATGCGTAGGATGTCCATATAATGACATAGAAAGCATAAAAATAAGCCAACAAAATACACAGGACTGAACATAAAGAAAGCACGATAATGGATAAAAGACTGAAAAAGCCCGAGCTCTGGTTATGGAGCTCACATTGTCCCAAGCCCTTACATGTTGTGTATATAGGCATTACATTTTCACATCACATGGTCTCCTCTCAAAGCAACGCTCTCGAAATTGAGGATAAAGGAGCCTTCTTTTTCCTTTCTTCCCTCCTTTTCTGACTATGAGCATTCACAAAGTAGGATTCATTCTGGTTTCTGAATAGCCTGTCCACTTCTTTACCTGACCCTTTGAATGCCAGCTCCTTCACTTCTCTCTCTATCTGGTTTATCACATTGTCTCTCTCACGTTCAATTAAATTAAATCAGTTTTTTTTCGTTAATCAAACAGAAGCAATTCCCGGATAATAGTGTTTGATTTAGTTTACTATACCTCCAAAGGAAGTTCCTTTGGTTGTTGTTGGCATGGAGAGTAAAGCCAAACACTTGGAGATTATTTTTGTTTGAGGCTGTGAGGGCTATTGGATGACCTGCTGGGACAACGAAAATATCACCTTGAGACAATGCGGAAGAGGCCCTCTGAATCTGTCCTTCATCTTGCCCTTGTTGCTCCTCTTTTTCACTTTCTTCACTCTGGTTAGTGAGATGTGGGCATGCGATTTCAAGTCGTCCTCTTCCTTCAACAACATGGGCTACCCCAATGGCCCTTGAATTGAAGTGCGGGAGAAACAAAGATCCCTGAGGAAAATCATTTAAACGCAAAAACTCCTTAGTTTTCTAAGAATTAATCCAAACCTCGTACTTTGTATTGTTGTTCGTTGGTTTATTTATATATATCTATATATACCTGGTTGAGGTATGTGAAAGTGATAGAGATGCCCACGTCTTGAAGTGGTGGGAAGTCCTGAGGGCGAGCCTCCCAAAACCTGCCATAGCTGCTGGAATAGCGAGGTTGAAGGTTCTTCAGGCTGAATGGACCTGATCTTCCTCCTGGGCTCGATTTGACATGCCTGCTCAATTCTCTTATTTGTTCCTCTGACAATTTCACTATCACTCCCTCTCCTGAACTGCTCTTGCCCAAATACAACCTTCTGTATCTCCTCGTATTGTGCCTATTTCACGACACCAACCTTAATTACTAGCACCCAACAGACGAATTATTCATGCAGATATAATGTTGCTTATTAAGCTTACAGTGAAGGTGGCCTCGAGAGTCTCCCTGCTGAAGGCATTGTAGTATGACTGATTGCCATTAGGGTAGAAATACTACAGAACCAGAGACAACCAAGAGATTAGAACTTGAAGAGAAAATAAGGTAAAATTAATATATATAGAAAGATTGATAAGTGAATGGTGAAAAGCAAGTTGCCAAATTGGCAACATTCAATGAAGATGGTTCTTTACACCATGTCCCCAATTTAGAGAATGTATTTTGGTTCTCCATTAAGGCACCATGTTGAGAAACATGAATGTTTATCCCATTATCTATGACATGAGACATGTTTGATTAGAAGATATCTTTCTCGTTTAGTTATAAAGAGGGGTCCTTAAACTTTATTTCATTTAATACACAATATTCATATACACCAGTAGTAAGAGAAATAGAGAGTTTAGAAGTATTCCTATTCAGAAAGCTTCCTTGTTCAGGCAAATGGTGGAGGCAATATATTTCTCACTATTTTGATTTATTTAGGGATCATTTATGTCTTTTGTATATCCCACTCGGTTTAACAGGATAAGGGAAGATTAATAGATATAGGAAGATTGATAACCTCAAATTGATCAGGAACGTTAAAAGGATAAGCGAGTTTGACTACACTAAAATTCTGGTTATCATCACTGTTAGCAATATAAACAATTGTCCCCACAGGAATCCTCAGCACATCACCACGCTCAAAGTTGAAGGACCCTCTACTGTTCTGGTTCACAATAGTGACAATGGCCCTTCCTGCCAGCCATCATAGTTAATTATAATCAGATTACTTAATTACCATTGATGGATATAATTAAATTATATTTACCTAAAATCATAAAACGAATAGAGATCTGAACTTACCTCTCAGGGCAATGAGGAGGCACCCAGCGTCAAGGTGGTGGGGCAGAAAAAGGGTCTTGGGTTTTAATTCGACCACTTCAACCGGGACGTTTCCAAGACCTCTAAGTTGTTCGATCTGGTCAAACCTTTGGAGGACTCGGATGCGACCATGTTCGTTCTCAAAGCGAGTTTGGAACCCGTCAGAGCGTAAGTGGTAAGGGTTCTGGTTTTTCTTCCTCTCTTGCTGTCTTTGTTCCTATTTGAATAAAAGACTACAAAATATTAATTAAATTCTCCTGTATAATAAAATTGTCATTTAGTATAATATCATTATTGTGACTTAGCATAAGGATGAATTATTCTTTTGCTTCCTATAATTTTATTTAATCTAGTTCATATAATTTAAAAAATTTTTAATTTAGTTCTTGTGATTCAACTGTGGTCAATTTCTAATTAAATTCTATTGATATAATTAACCATGTGTTATAACTAATCATGCGTTATAATTAATCATGCCACATAAAAGAGTAAAAATATAATAATAAATGAAATTAACTCATCTATGTAATATATAATGAAATATATGTTAAATGACTTAAGGGAATTAGTTTTAATTATTGTAATTATAATGTTTAAATAGTGTATGATTTATCATATAAAAATATTTTAACAGTTCAGTGATAAAAACTTAACAACATGAATTAAATTAAAAAAAAAATTTTAACTATAGGATTTAATTATAAATTTTTAAATTTTAGGGATCAAAACAAGATTGTGCAAACTTTAAACATAATCTGTGACATAGTACAGACTTTTGAATATACCTTTGCATCATCTTCCTGTTCCTCGCCTCTCTGCCTAGGTCGTTCAGAATCCCTCTCCCAAGTCAGCTTGCAACGAGCACGGCACGCAACATACCTAGAAGCATCATTCTCACTTAGACAGCTTTTCACACACACTTGCTATTTTGGATTCTCCTTTTTCGAGTAGGCAAAGCCAGCTGAGACAGAGACCATTGCCAGGAAGACACAACGCAGAAACAAGAACACAGGAAGCCTCGCTTTGAACATAGTGCTATTAGCCAGATGGTTCTATATTGTTCGCAAACTCTCACACACTTCAGAGCCTGCAATTAGATGATTTAGAATCTAATAATTGATTTGAAAACATGATCATATGCATAAAAATCTTAACTTTTTGTTATTTTTATCCATATAAATTTTTAAAAATTAAATTAGATGATACTCAAAAAATTGGAACCCAAAACCTTAGAGCTTTTATAGATGTTAAAATTTTGAATCATTGAAAAATTTGCCTTTTTTTCAATTATCTTTTATTTATATTTAATTTAAGTATATTCATATCTAAAATTTTAAAATTCTATTGTTGAATAAGAAATTAAATTAAGGAAAATTCAGATTTAGATATGAAACTCTAAGTTTAATTAGAATTTTATATTAAATTCATTATAAATTTAGACCTAAAGAAAGATTTTATAAATTAATAAAAGTTATTTTGATTTAAACTATATTGCCAAAAAAAAAATCAGTTAAAGAGATGCGCACATAAATTCTTTGACTTTTGACAATATATATACACACACACATATACATATTGTAAATTATTATTCCCGTTTATCATTGTTTATGAAGTATATCATATATGTGGAATATGATATCTGTGTTTTACGAACAAAATACACTTGTGGGGCCCACACACACACACACATATACATATATATATATATATATATATATATATATAACGCCTTACAGTTAACAAACAATATGCATGGGATTTTGGCCACGACGTGGCATGAAGGTTGACGAGTGTATGCTTCGAATGCGATAACATGCGTGGACCATTTGAATTTTTGGGGTTAGTGTAGCATGCAGGGTAAAGAGTGTTTTAACTGAAAGGGAACTGAATTCCTTGGCAACTTTTTTGTATCTGGCTTAGGGTTTAACACTTAACGCCTAACAGTTAACAAACAATATGAATGGGATTTTAGCCACGATGTGGCATGAAGGTTGACGAGGGTATGCTTTGATTGCGATAACATGCGTGGACCATTTGAACTTTTGGGGTTAGTGTAGCATGCAGGGTGACGAGTGTTTTAATTGAAAGGGACCTGAATACGTTGGCAGCATTTTTGTAGCTGGTTTATACTATTACATAGCCTATGCTTGATTCTTTATCTTAGTTTCCATGCGCCATGTGCATGGTTAGTCTCAACCAAGCCGGAGGTAGAGATATATATATATATTATATTAAGCAAAAGGTGCTCGTTATACATTATTAGATCAATTTAAATTTAATTGTCTAAATTCATGGAGAAAAGTATGAACTGATGAAGTACATATACAAATTGAATCCTTTACCCAAAAAGTACGTACATATAAACAAGTTTGAATTCGAAAGGAAACAACTTATTAAATGTATTTAAGATGTTGAAATAAATTTTAATATTTTGAAAATTCTTTATTTGGTTTTAATTATCAATTTAGCAGAGTTAAGAATGTCTAAGGTCTATGACTATTAGCCTATTTGTGTTGCTTATAAAATTAATAGTTTATTTCTTTTTTGGGGGGGGGGGGGGGAACCTATTTTTAGTTTTTATTGTGTTTGGCCGAAACCAAAATTTACTTTAAGTAGAAAAAGGAGCAGTTTTTTCTATAGTAGGAAAATTTGAAGCACAAACAGAAATGAAAGTAAAAAAGCATTTTTGTTTTAAGTGTATTTGGAAAGAAACTGCTCTTTTTTGTTTTTTAAAAAATACTTCTTTAATTTTGATTTTTGGCAGTGTTTGACCCTTTTTTTAAAAAGAAAATATTGCTTCTGAATGGTATAAGAATCTATAAGGAAAGGAATGTAAAAAATTAAAACTTTTTCTTTAAAGTAGCAAAAGTAAAATAAAAAAATTATTGTTTAAAAGTAGAAGTACCCTCACTTAGTTACCAAATTAACACTAAATTTTTCTTACCTAATGTAACACCATAATATTCTAGCCTTCCCTTTATCCTTACCTTGCAACATTTCCTTAAATAAACAAGTTTTCTCAAGAAAATCAATAAAAATAATACATTATTTTGCATTATGTAGGGTTCAAAATTTGTATTTTGCATCTCGTGGGCCATATGAATTCACCCATATTATTTTCCACTCCAAATACATACATATAAGTCAGAACCATCCCAAAATGTTCCATTTTTCTCGAGCTTAGGACATCCACACATAAAATCACAAGTTCAGTCTCGAGTTCTAGTTTTTAGTTTTCTATCATCAACTTTAAAAATTCATAATTAAATCGAGAAAAATCAAAATCAAGTAAATGATAGCTTTCTAAAAATCTATGCATGTCCACTATAGGTTAAAAATCATTATAAGCCATGAAAACATTAACTGGATCATGATTGACAATACAAAAGTACCAAAGGTCCAACTGCCTAGGTTTGTTGTCATAGGTTATTGATATGAACTTCAAAAATTCATAATTAATTTTAGAAAAATAAAAACTTAGAAAACCATACCATTCTGGAAATCTATAGATGCTAAGTTTATGAGAAAAATAATTTTTGACCACATTAAGCTTGTGTAGGAACTGAATTATAATGAAACAGTACACAAGGTTGGTTGGCACTATTGTTTCTTATATAAAATTTCAAAAATTCATTTCTCTCTCTACAAACTCCAATTGAGGTTTTTCCAGTTACTACAGATCATTGGAAATGTCTAATTTATGTCTGTAAAATTTCACATTCATTGGACCACATTTGGCCTACGGATGACATAGAAACCTAAACTGACCATATAAACAATGCATAGACCAATCTGAATTTTTGATATGAACTTTGAAAAATTATAATAAATTTTCTATAGTCCAAAAGAGGTGGTTCTTAAACTAGAAAAAATCTCTAAATGAGACACAAATTTTCAACCTCAAAATTGCTCATTTGGTTAGTTTGGGGTTCAGCTCACAAAAGTGACACTTTTTGGTTTCTAAATGAGTCAAAATGGTACCAATTCACCTCTAACACTTTCTAGGCTAACTTGGCCACATCCCAAAGCTTAAATGAGGCATAAAACAAATTCTAAAATGGGTTAAAAACTCATACAACTCAAAGTCACTCCCTAGGTTGCATTCATACACAATCTCATACATGCACCACAAAGGCAATTTTGCACCATAGACCACAAATGGTCTCAAGTCGCATACATACATATCAAATACGACCATTTACATTTGTTCATAAGTTTACATCCCATAGATATCTTATACAAGTCTCAATATACAAGAGTGACATTTATACATAAAAGCTAGGCCTCAAAACCGAAACTAAAGCTTCAAGTGCCCCTTAGTTAGCTTCCTTGCTTCCCTGAGTTTCCTCTAGGTATAAGAAGATGAAAAGAATGGGGAATGAGATTCAAAAAATCTCAATAGCTCTTTACACTTTCAATCATACATGATGGATGCATTTTTATAAAAATGAATGCCATGCATAGTCTATGCACTACATATACATATCAAGAATATAATTTTCATTTCATAAAGTCTCAAACATGTCAAAGTAGACTCTTAAGACCTCGGTTAGCCTCACCCACCTCTTTTGGGACTTTTGGACTCGCTTCACCCATTTTACTTTAGGACTTTTGACTAAGCCTCACTCCTCTTGAGACTCTTGGCTTGTCTCACTCATGCTAAAAAACTTTTGGCTCATTCTCACCCTTATCAAGGGACTTTTGGCATCACCAAGTCTATTCAAGTCTTATACACACATAAAAGCAATTTAAGACACATAAATGGCACCACACATGTCCCTACTAGCTAAGCACACTTTTCATAGTTCAAACACACACAAGCATCCAAAGCAAGAAAACATCTACACACATACATGAAAAAAAGGTTAGAGAGTTACCTTGAAGTGAATCACAACACTTTTCTCTTAGAATTCCCTTCCCCTTCTTAGTCACACACTTGCAAGGAGGTGCAACTTGTTTCTCTTAGCCTATAAACACAAATGGAGCATGACTAAGTCATTGAAATAAAACTTAGCTCCTTACACCTCAAGACTAAGTTACTTGACTCAAAGACCTCATTATGGTTCCATAACGTACATAATGAAGCAACACATAGATTTCTTGCTCTTGGCTCCCATTTCTTGATCATTATAGATCTCTTGACATAAATTAAACTCTGTGGAGCCATCACAACTCAAATCCAAGGGTTCTAGACTCACATTGCTTCTTTGTGCTTTAATATGGAACCTTGATAACTACTATTTTTGTAACAGATTTCGCAAGCATACGGTTTGCTAATGTAGTATAGTGAATCAAGGTCGTCCCACAGGGAATTGGTTTAGACCCAATTAGGCCTAAGAAGTTTTGCTTTCGTTTAAGTCAAGACAACCAAAATATTAGTGTAAGAAAATAAAATTGAACTTAAAAGAATACTGAGTGTTAGGATTATTCTAATGAGAATAAGCATTAAGAAGTATCCTAGGTTTCTATCCCCTAATTGCCAAGAATTGAGTTACTCAATTAATTAGTTTAATTACTGATTTGAGGGTTAAGAAAATTAAGTGAGTCTAAGTGTCTCTCGAACAACTCGGACTTCCATCTGATTTAATTGTAGATTTCTCTCATAATTAATTAAGTTAATTATGTTCAAGCCTTTCAAACCACTTAGGGTTCTTAGATATATTTCTATACCTAGGAACAAAATTAGGATAACCTAAACCTAAGTTGCTCAATCAATTGGTCCATTAAGATTTTCCTTTCTCAAAAGCTCATCTTAAACCCCTAAATCCACAAAAGAGGTGGCTAAACTCCTAAATGAATAATAATAACCAGATTAAGCATTCAAATCAATAATCAAACCAATTTAACTTCACAAAATCTCCTTTACATGGGAATATGTTCAAGTAAACCTAGGATATAATAAATCTAGCCACACATGGCTTTACACATTGCAAACAAAACCAAATATTCAAATAAACAAGAGTTCATGGAAGAAAAGATGAAGAATATTAGAAAATTCAGTGAAATTGCATTGATTCAGCCTCCAATTTTCAATGCAAGTTTCTTGCCTTCAAACCCTAACTCCTTGGTGTGTTTTTCTCCTCAGAAGTTCACCCCCCAAGCTCAAAATCCTGAATCTTTGGTTACCCATCGAGTTTTAAACCTAAAAGTCGAAACTGTGCGTTTCAGTAATAAGTCTCACTATAGCAAAAAGCACCTCTCACTATTGAGAGAGCTTGTCAATTCCAGACCCTTGCTGTTTTCGCAACAGCCCATGCTATAGTTAGAAGTTCCCTGGATTTTGCATGAGTCACGAACTCGTTATAGCAAACTGACATCCTTACTATAGCGAGGAGACTTTAACAACTTGCTTTTGACTTCCAACTTTCTCCTTTTCTTTATTCCTTTTTCGTAAGTCTCTACGTTTCTCCTGAGATTAAAATCAAAATAAAATGAAACTTAAAACTTCTAAAAATATTGCAAATGTTATATCTTATTTATTTACTTTGATTGAATAAAAATTTATACAAAATCAATCAAAAAAGAAGCAAATGACTTCATAATCAATAATAAAATATACCTTACACTTACAAAAATTAGGGAGTTATCAAACCTACAAGTCCATCTTCTCCTACAAGCCTCCTAAATTCATTCCAAGGCTTCCTTTAATGTTTCTTACTCATAATTAGTCCATTTCTAGCCTTAGAAAAATTTTAGACTCTTCCTAAGTGCTTCTTATGCTCTAGGCTGAGACATGACCATACAAAACACTCATAGAAGTTTTGCTTCTTTTGACATCTCAAGACCTCATACCCACTCTTAAACACTCTTAAAATACTTTAGAAAGGTTTAGACTTTTTGCCTCTTCACAAACCCTCAAGATATGCTACTTTGTTTTTTAAGGCTTTTTATTGTTTCTAACTTGTGTCTTCCTTAATCTCACACCCTAGGGCCTTTAATTCTTCCTTGAGATGACCAGAATCATTCTCCTAAGGAATGGGTCATGAGCTGGACAAAATGTTTAGGAAAGAACTAAGCAAGACGAAGCAACAAGGGGCATTTACCTTGGTTTTTCAAGCTTTCTTCAAGACTCTTTCATAAGCTAACTCCCTTTTCCTCAATCTCAGATTTCTCCTTGCTGGACTAGACACAAATCAACACCAAAACAAGCATTAAAACCATAGAAAGATGGAGGAGAAGGAGAGGAACAACTTTAAGGAAGGAAGGTGTAAGAAATTTCAAGGTTTTCTTATCTTTTTCTTGAATTTTCTCCCTTCCCTTCCTATTCCTCTTGGAAGCCCTTCAAGTTGGTCTCTCCTCTAATTAAAAAATGAAGCCAATCTCGTCTAGAAAAGGAGAAGCTGGAATGCCCTTTTAAGGCCCAAAAAGCAACTTTAACAAACTTTTCAACTTTGCATTTTAGTCCCTTTTCTTCACTCTTGTCATTCTTGCTCAAAGCATCTTCCTTTTGAAATCCTTCTTTTCTATCATATTCTTTGGGTTCTCAATCATAATAATTGTCTTTAGAATCACTCAAAAAGGTTTTGAAATTATTCTAAACTATTCGGTCAACTGATGGCTGAAATCGCTTACTGGAAGAGTTTCAACTGTTCTGGGGATTCTCATGGTTTTCGAAGCTTCTGAGAACCTTGGAAAGCTCAAATTTCTCATTTAAAAAGCTGTCCTATAAATTTTCAAAATTTTTCAGAAATTGTAAAAATACCTTACTTTCTTTGGTAAATTGTTTGAGCTCCTCTAACTCTGGTTTTCTGGCATCTCAAGCCTCAAATCCTTATTTTTTATTATTTAAAATTTTATCCTAATTTTAGTTGGTATCAAACCTCTTTATGTAGGGGACTTCCTTTTGAAATTGCCTCATTTTCATCGTTTTTCGAAAAACTAGACATTACAGCTAATCTCTTCTCTTTTAATATTTTCACTCCTTATTTGCCTCTCACCAAGTCATACGACAAGTGTATATTCAATTTAGCATTCTTACTCTCATATATTATATACATATATATATACACACACAATTTCTCTTTCATGTTTAATATACTTTGTTAGGGATTTAAGGCTATAAATGAGTCATAAAACACAAAATGGACATTAAGAAATTATTCAATGATGAAATAAGAATAATACATTAGAAGACTTTGAAATATGTGTCCAACACATTGTCTTTCAAGTAATATTTGCCCTTACTAGTTATTGTAGGATTCAAACAAATTTGTTCTAGGAGTCATTTAAAGTAGTATCCTAAAGGATTTCACTTAGCAATGATGGAATCTTTTTCTTTCAAAAGTGTTTGTAAAGGGTTTCAGTGAGTGTAAGATTTGTAGAGAGTTTTTCTATTATGCTTATGTGCTTAAAATCAATCTTTTTATATAATTGATTATAAACCATCATGTCCTTTCAATCAAAGTATATGTATTTTTAGATTTTCTAAACATTCAATAGTCATTTTACTATTTTTTTTTAATTTAAAACACATGACTATTCCAACCAATAGGCACCATAATTGACAAACGGTTGAGTTTTTTGAAGTTTTCTAGTCAACCAGTTAACTAGTCTATCACATAATTCCATAGGCTTGCCTTTGCATCAAATTAATCGATTGAGAGTTAGTAGACTAGTGTCTAGCACTAGTCAACAAGCAATACAAAAGAGAAAAAAAAAGTTATAGCCACAGTTTTGTCATGGTTGGTAGGCTTAAAAACGCAATTCTCAAAACTACAATAAAGCCATTTGTAATGACTGGTTTAACCACAATTGTTGGAAACAATGGTTACCTTGTGGTTTAACCACAATTTGAAAACATGGTTAAGCCATAGTTGAGTTGCGGTTCAATAACTGTAACTAAGCCTTAAAATACTTTTGTAATGGTTTCATTTTTTCACCTTCAGTTATAAAGTTTTTTTCCTTAGGGAAAAATTTATAACCAAGGAATTTAGTAGCTAAAATAGAAACAGAGCTCCACAGCAAAAAAAAAAAAAACTACCCATAGTATTGATAAATAAGAAAATAAATTAGCAGCTAAAATTGAAATAGTGCTCCATAACAAGAAACCAACTATAGTGTTGACAAACAAGAAAATAGATTTGTAGCTGAAATTGAAACAAAGCTCTATAGCAAGAAACCAGTCATAACATTGACAAACAAGAAAATGAATTAGTAGTTAAAATTGAAACAAAGCTCTATAGCAAGAAATCATCTTAGATCATGATACACAATACCTAGGTCCTAATGAGTTTTCCCTCCTTATGTGCCATAAGAATATTCTTAAAAAATACATAATCAAAGTCATTGATAACTTTAAAGACAAAAAAAGTGTGTTCAAAATTGGTTTCCCTACTTTATGAATAGGGTAAGGAAGAAGAAAGAAGAGAATGGAAAGATAGAGTGCACAACAATGATTTTTAGCCTATAAGCATACAAAACTTTATTCAATTAGAAAGGCCTTTAGGGTTGATAGCATGAAGAAAGCAAAAAATCAACTCATAGCAAACTTGTCTTTCCAAGTTGCTTAGATTTTGGTTAAGCTTTGAGTAAATATATCTTCAAATAAGAAAATCAGCAACTTTTTGCAATGATCAATATACCTTCAAAAGTGATTAATGCAAAACTAATATATCATATTTTCAAATAATTAAACCTTAAAACCTATTAATTAAAGTTTCACTTCCCTAACTTCAATAATAGTTACATCATTTGCACAACATGTCAAATATGAAGCAGTACAACCTTAATATTGTACTTAGCATCAGCATAATGCATAGAAGACAACATTTTGATTTCACTTACATAAAATAAAATGAAAAAGTCAACTTTTCAAACAAGAAACATCATAATGGTTTTAAGCTCACCTAAGCTGGGAATATTTTGTAAGTAACATTGAAGCAATTTTATTTACAAATTGCATGATGAGTCAGGTCAATAAGAAAATCAAAAAGTAGAAGGAACATAATCTATGCTTTAAATTAAAGAGGTGTTGAAATTCATGGTTTAAAGTTTAAATAGATACTCGGATTATCCATTTATCTATCTTGCCATGAATTAGTCAAATTACAAATCAATAATAATAAACCAAGCATATTATTCTATTGAAATTAAAAAAAAAAGGTTCAGAAAATACAAAAGCAATATCACCCCAATTTAGAAACATTTAAGCTTTTACTATTAAGATGCAGAATGTAAATACTAAGTAATCTAAGCTGGTAAGACTTGAATTCTCAAATTATAGCATAAATGCCCACCCAATTACAATATTCATATTACAAAAGAAGATTTACTACCTTTCAGGATTATTTGATGAGCTAGATTTGGAGAAACTCTCCATTTAGTAAACCCTATAATTGTTAAATTATTCAAGAAACCCCATAAAAATATATAGATCCTTTACTTAATCTCAAGATGTATAGGCTCATAAGAGAAGGGATGGTGTTCAAAGATTTGAAATAGGAATAGAACAAATCCAGATGAATTAGTTTCAAGATCCAATTTGAAGTTTAAAATTAGTAAAAATAATATAAAAAATTTCAAGCATTGGTTTTGTTCAATAGGGCTGTTCATGGGCAGGGTCGGGCTAGACATCTAGTAAGTTTGATACCCAACTCGATTAAAACATTAGGCTTATTTTTATGCTCATGGGCTGACCCAACTCGAACAAGTTCGGTTTTATGTTGGGTTAAGGCGAGATAAGGTCACCCATGTTATTTTTTTTATGAACTGATATTTATAATATAAAAATATCTTTTGCAAACTCATAGGCATATATTTCAAAACAATGGACTTTTAGGACTCTCATGTTTTTATCAATAATTAAAAAATAGCATAGTATTATCAAGCAAAATATAAGTTATACTAGCATAATTAGCCTTAGATACATATATGTATTTTTATTATTTAATAAAAGAAATATCAGTAAGCATGCACATTAATGATAAAAATAATTAAGAAGTAGAAAGGATTTTTGTAGGTAATAAAAGTTACAGCATGCAAAAAGAATCAGATGAAATAAGAATTAAAAAAAATAAGATGGCAAGATGTTGATAACTAAAAAAAGTAACTACAAGGGTAGGTTAAGTAGAACATGCCTTCGTCCGCGACTCGGCCCAACCTGATATAATATTGTTTAAAGTTTTACTCATTTATATTTTTTCCTGACCCAACTCGACCCGATTAGGTCAGATTATGGTGGGCTCCTTGTAATACCATGCTCCTTTTATCTCCATATACACACATTTAAACTCAATTTCACATGGTGCCAAAGAAAATGAATGAAAATAATAGTATTTTTACACATTGCATAACATTTTAAAAATTCATACTTTGCCCCGTGGACCCATCAATAGCATTCTCTACTTATTTTTCATCCATACAATTCATACATATCATAAAATAACCTATAAACCACGAATTTGAAGCCAAAAACTAGAAAAATTGAAAATTTCTCACAGGTCCATAATTCAGATTTTTGGCACCAACTTTGAAAAATCATACTTAATTCTAGAAAAATTGAAATTAAGAAAACGATAGCTTTCTGGAAAGCTCTAGATGCCCATTAATGGTAATGGAACTCTATGCAAAGTTTCCTCCCATGAAATGAGTTACCACCTCATGATCCTAAACTAATTTTACCTGGGATTGCAAATCCCAAGTTTGTCTATAAAGAGGGATTCATCATTCGAACAGAGGTAGACTACTCAAGAATTTCACATTTCATTTCCCAAAATGGGTACTGTACTCTCAGGTCGGGTGAATTCAATAATAGATGCCTATTGACTATAGATAAAAATCATTCCAGGTGATGAAAACCTAGCTAGACCATGATTGGCATTAGGAAAGTGACATAAGTCAGATTGCCCAGTATTTCTAATATAACTTACTGATATAAATTTAAAAATTCATAACTAATTTTACAAAAATCTAATTTGGGCAAACTATACCAATTTGGAAAGTTACAAATGTTAAATAAAGAAAAAAAATAATTCTAGACCAATTCAGAAGCCTTCACACTACAAAAACTAATGGAACAATAATTGAGGTCTAATTGTACTCCTGATATTAACTTGGAACTTCAAAAATGTAGTTCTCCTTCTACAAACCTCCAATTGAGGTGCTTCTTGTTGTTGATATAGGTCATTGTGAATGTCTAATTTTTTCCTATAAAATTTCATAGCCATTGGACATCATTTGCTTCACAAATGGTAGAGATGAAAATTCTAACCATTTGTACAATACCTAGGCTAAATCTATCATAAATTGCCAATTTTAAAAATTTACCAAAAATTATCTAGAGCTCCAAATAATGTGAACTTTAGCTTTCCAAAAAGCTCTAGGCAAAGCCTATATGCATGCCAAATTTTAGACCAAAAAGAGCTCATTTGTATAGATTTTTTCATAGCTCACACATATGGCCATTTTAGCATCATATAAAGGTCCAATTTGGTCCAAATGGTCTCCCTTTGCTTCTACCACAATTTGGGCAAGTTTAAAAACACAAATATAGCATGTATGAACTTCTAAAATGGTCTAAACTACCATACATCATAATTTCACTATGCCACTTATAAGAATACACATTCCATACTAGGGTACCAAATGGTCAAATTGTATTTTCTCATCAATTAGGCCATCACTTCGGTTCCTACTCTACATATACATACTTTTATATTTGCTCAAACATTTACATCTCAAAAATAATATATACATGTACACTTTGACATTTCTTTACATAAAAAACCACATAAAACTATAGAATTGTCAAGAGATAGGCCTTTAAGCTCCTTAGCTTCTATATTTAGCTTCTTGGACACCACTTAGACATGGTAAGATGAAGGAAGGAAGGAGGTGAGATTCAAAGAATCTCAGTAGCTCAAATACTCATTCAAGAAAGCAATCATGGCATATAAACATGTCAAGGATGATAAGTATGCATGCAACACAAATAAGAATTATTCAATACCAAACTTCCAAGCCATGAAAACATGTTAAGGCTAAAGACAAGTTCTAGAGACTTTTAGTCTAGTCTTACCCTATTTTTGAGACATTTGGATTAGCCTCACCCTTGGTCTTAGGACTTTTGACTTAGTCTCACTCATCCAATAGACTTTTGGCCTTGTTTCACCCATTCTTAGGGACTTTTGGCTTCACCACTTCTATTCCTAGGGACTTTTGGCTTCACCTCACCCATAAAAGTAATCTTCATAAATGAAAGTATATTGGTACTAATGCAATTAAGAAGGAGTAAAGAGCTACCTTACAATCAAACATAAGCTTTCCTTTTGCTATTCCTTCCCTTTTTCGGCTATACACCCGCAAGTAGTTGGAACTTGATTTCTTGGGCCTAGACATAACAAATAACATTCAATTACTCTCTTAGAATAAGTCAAAGCATTAGACACACACTTAAGAAACATACTTGGTCTATTGGTTCCATAATAGCTCCATTAATGGCTTAATGAAGCAACTACCATGATTCAAGTTCTTGACTTCATTTTCTTCTCATATTTAGGCCTCTTGATTCTATTTAGACTCCTTGAGGTCATCACAAACTCATTTCCAAGAGTTTAGATACAATTTGCTTTTTAAGGCTACATTATAGAACTTATTGCCCTATCTTCTAATCTATAACTTTTAAATTTTTTCCAAGAGTTCCTCTCATCTTCTTCCATCACATGAAGTCCCAAACCAAGTTTAGAACAAATTAAAACATTCCCTACCCCCTTCATCTTGTCTTGGCCAAACCTAAGGGGTGGTTTGGAGCCCCATGGAGTTTCACATTTTTCCTTGATGGGAAAGGCACTTGGGAGACTTCATAGTGGTTTTAGAAACTCAAACAAATACTCACATAGGCTTGGGAACTCTTAGATCAAAATAGAATTTACACTGAAGTCATGAATCCCTAGCTTTCTATTCTTGAATTTTATTTGTTTAACTTCCAATTTCTTTGCATGTCCTAGCTCCCAATGTGTAACAACCAAAAATTGCTAAAATTTCTGAAATCCTGAAATTTTTCTAAGTCTGCTGACCATAGCGAGAAATGGCCTAGCTATAGTGAATGTACCAATTTGCTATAGCGAGAATGCTTCTAGCTATAACGAGTTCGGGCATCCCCTACAAAAACCAAGGGGTTTCTTGCAATGGCGCACGCCGTAGCAAGAACAAGGGTTTGAGACTGATACGTGCTCGCCGTAGCGAGGGTTATTGTTCGCTATAGCTAGGGTTAGTCCAGAAAAGCATGAAAAAAGAGAATTTTGCTTCTTAAAGAGTCCAGATCCTTTCCTTTTCTTCTAACTGACCTAAGCTGCATCCAAAATAGAGAAAAGGGCTTGAGAGAGAGAGAGAGAGACTAAGAAAAGGAAGGAAGAACAAGGAAAAGATAAGCAAATTTGAGATTTTCATAGCTCTCATTCTTACAATTTTGTACTTCTTTCTTTGCCCTATCTTTCTATGGTTTTGGTTGTTGAATTAGTTTTGTTTTGAGGTTGGTTAAGAAGAGGGAGAGTGGACAATAAAAAAGAAGGCAAATGCAAAATAGAATCACTCTTGAAACTTCTTTTTCTTTACTTTCCTTGAGTATGTTGGTTCTACCAACTTGAAAGCTTGAGAGACGAAAGAAGTCTGACCTAGAGCAAGCAAGAAATCCTTGAATTAGAGTGTGAAAAGTTAAGAAACATAAAAGATCTAGAAGAAGAGTTAGTAAAACTTTAGAGGGAGAACTCCTAGTTTCTTATATACTTTGTAGGGTTTGCCATGATGAAGAACCCCTTAGCTTTGTGAGAAATTGTTGAGTTCCAAGAGAGTAATTGCATAATATTTGTTGTGTCTAGGCTCAAGAAAAGCAGCTCCATCTAGTTGTGATTGCGAGACCGAGAAAAGAGAAGAGAAATTGAAAGGGAAGGCTTATGTTGGCTTATAAGGTAACTCTCCACTCTTTCTTATTGCATTCTTGGATGTATATAGTCATTGTACACTTGTGTATGTACTTATATTGTGAGACATGCAATTTGATGATGCATTGGTATCAATATGCTTATGTTTGGGTTGTAAAAATTACTCAGGTGAGGTAGTGCTAAAAGTCCCTTGTGATGGGTGAGGTGGAGCCAAAAGTCTCTAAAAATGGGTGAGACAAGGTCAAAAGTTTTATGGATGAGTGAGGCCAAGTCAAAAGCCCTAAATCAAGGGTGAAGCCATCTAAAAGTCCCTGAAATAAGGTGAGGCTAGACCAAAAGTCCCTAGAGCTCATTCTTGGAATTGATATGGTATTCATGGCATGTAAATCATATGTTGTATGATTATAAATGGTTAGATGCCTACTTGCATGCTTTAACTTGTTTATATGCCTTGATTGCTTCCTTGAATGAGTGCATGAGCTATTGAGATTCTATGAATCTCACCCCCTTCCCTCTCCCATCTTACCATGTTAGGTGGAGCTCAAAGAGATCAAAGTGCAAACCAAGGAGCCTAGTTGAGCATGTTTAGGCAATTGTATAGTTTGTTTCGGTTCTTTTGATGTAAAGAAGTGCCAAAATGAATATGTACCTATTATTTTTTAGATGTAAATATTTGAGCAAGTGTAAATGTATGTATAAATGACGTGTAAACCATGTATAGAGCCAAAGCAATGGAAAAATGAGACTTGGCCTTTTAGTGGCTTGTATGTAGTAGTGTATTTTTGCCCGTAGCATAGTGAGTTTAAAATGTATGATGATTTGGACCACTTGGTCATTTCATATATGTTGTGTTTACGTTTTAAAACTTGCCCAAGAGGTGCTAGAATATGTAGGAGGCTATTTGGACTAACTTTAAACCATATCGGGGGTCAAAATTGCTAAATTCGTGAGCTCTGTCAAAGTATGACCAAATGAGCTCTTCTTGATATGAAATTTAGTATGCCTCTAGATTTTGTTGAAATATTTTTGAAAACTAAAGTACATAATTTTTGGCAATTTAGGGAATATTTGATGAATTTTTGAAATCGGAGAATTTTCTGGTTTTGGTTGGTTCCTGTGCCAATAGGTCCGAAAATGAATATTCATAGACCAAACAGTGTCCAATTGTCATAAAATTTTATAGGCATAGATTAGACATCTACAATGACATATACCAATTAGAATCACCTCAGTTGGAGGTTTGTAAAGGGAGAAATAACTTTTTGAAGTTCTATGTTAGTATCAAGGAAGCCATCCAACCTTTATTACTATTCCATCATTTTTTGAGGTCCAAAGGCTACTAAAATGATCTAGAATTATTTTTTCCCTCTAGTTAACATCTGTAGCTTTCCAAATTAGTATATTTTGCCTAAATTGGATTTTTTTGGAATTAGTTATGAATTTTTGAAGTTTATGATAGCAAGCTGTATCAGTACCAGGGACAGTCAAACCTTTGTCTCTTGTTCGATGTCAAACATAGTCCAAACGCTGAGATTGTGGTTGGAAATTATTTTTAGTGTAAATTTAACACTTAGATATTTCCAGAAAACTATGATTTTCTTGATTCCTATTTTTATAGAGTTAGTTATAATTTTTCAAATTTAGAGCCAAAAATTTGACTTTTGGGCCCATTTGAGAAATTGCATTTTCTTAGTTTTTGGCTTCATATCCATGGTTTATGGGTTGTTTAAGGCTATGTATGAGTTGCATGAATGGATTTTGAGTAGAGAATGTGATTGATGGGTTCACGAAACCCACGGAGCAAATTATAAGCATTTAAACCCCGATACATAGCAGAAAAACGTCATGGTTTGCTCTTTTTCTTTGGAAATCATATGGAACTAAGCCTAAGTAGAGATTAGTTGGGGTTAATACATTATTGTGTTACATTTTTGGTATCAAAGCAAAGGTTCAGGTACTTTTGTTCAGTGTTAGGCTCTTGAATGGTGTGATTTGCTTGTGTTTGGTGTGAATTGCCATGGAAGTGGTAGCATACATATGCATATGTACTTGTGATATGATTGTGAATTGAGGGTTGTTACTTCTTTTTAGATAAGATGGTTGAGACTAGATGGGGCAAGGGTAGAGGCAGGCCGTCCAGGCTCAGAGAGCTGAACCAGAGGTTCCGGTTAAGCTTGAAGATCCTCTACAGACCATCATGGAGAGGCTTGATCGGTATGAGGCTATGATGGGCTAGCACTAAGAGATGCTGGAATAGTAAAGGTATATTGCCCAGCAATAGCATGACATGATCATGCAATTACAAGATACCCTGGTCAAGTAAGAAGAAACCAGGAGAGAAGCCCCTGTACTTTAGCCATCCACATCTGGCATTCCACCTGCACCTCCCCAGGAGCCTGCTGCAGCTCAGACTCAGACGCCTATCCATAAACTATTGAAGTAGTTTAGGTAGAATAGTCCCCCCTTGTTTGATGGGGAGTTAGATGCGGATAAGGTAGAGGCTTGGGTTATAGAGCTGGAGAAAATATTCTCGGTGATGGATTGTACCACCGAACAAAAAGCTCAGCTCGCCACTTTTATGCTACAGAAAGAAGCCGATAGGTGGTGGCGTAGCACAAAACCCCTGATGGAGACCAAGAACATACTGATCACTTAAGAAAGTTTCTTGGTAGAGTTTTACGAGAAATTTTTTCTAGTTCGGTGAGAAAGAAGAAAGAGATAGAATTTATGGGCTTAAGGCAGACTTATAAGATGACTGTTAATTAATATGTGGCCAAGTTTATTGAGTTGTCTCTGTACTCCTTTTACCTCCAGAGGTATGATGATGAACCCTGGAGATGTGAGCAATTTGAGGCTGGGTTGAATCCCTGATTAGTGACAGAGTTACTCCACAGCAGATCAAGAAGTTTAATACCCTTGTGGAAGTCAGTAGGGTGATTGAAACTAACCTATGAGCTATCATGTCTGTTGCAGCAACAGCTAGTCAGAAGGGGGCTTCAGAAATGAAAAGGCTGAGACCGAAAGAGGGTTCTAGCGTGACACCTAGCACCAAGAAGAGAGACAAGGTGCCATAGAATAGAAGGCCATAGCGAGGTAAGTCGATGTGCCTCCTCGGAGCCAGTCATCCTTCCAGCAGTCTCCGGTGACATGTTTTAAGTGTGGAAAGCCGAGGCACATTGCTAGGAATTATCCCTAGGTGGACACAATGCCTCCTCTTAGGCCACAGACTCAGGGCCGAGTGTTCACCCTCACTCAGTAGGAAGCCAGTGCGTCCTCCATTTGATTCGAGGTACGCTGATAGTGAATGACTTTCCTGTAGTTTTTATGTTTGATTCGGGTGCTAGTCACTCTCATTTATATCCTATAATTGTGTGAGGCAATTGGGTCTGGCTGTTAATGTCTTGTCATTTGACTTGTCTATCACTAAACCCACTAGAGGCCACGTGGTTACCTCTCATATTTGTTTAAATGTCACTGTTCAGTTTAATCATTGTCATACTATTATTGATTTGATCTGTATGCCCTTCCATGATATTGATTTAATTGTTAGTATGAATTGGTTAGCTACGACTAATGTGGTACTTGATTGTGAACACCAAACTATTTTCCTACCTCCTGTGGGATCATACCTAGGGTAAGAGCTGAGTTATCCTTTATGACTACTGCCTAGGTTGAAAGGCATTTAGAGCGTAGATGTCAAGGATTTCTAGTCTTTTTCTCTATTCAGGTTGAGATAGAGGAAGGGATAGAGGAGATCCCAATTGTTAGGGAATTCCCACAGGTTTTTCCTAAAGAGTTTAACTTTAGTGGTCTACCCTTTGAGAGAGAACTAAAGTTCCCTATAGACATAGTGCCTGGGGCTGGACTGGTGTCCAAGGCTCCTTACAAGATGGCTCCTACTGAGCTCGCTGAGTTGAAAAAGCAGATAGATGAATTATTAGAGAAAGGTTTATCTGCCCTAGTGTTTTACCTTGGGGAGCTACAGTGTTATTTGTGAGAAAGAAGGATGGTAGCTTATGATTATGTATCGATTACAGATAGTTGAATAAAGTTACCATCAAGAATAAATATCCTCTCTTTAGAATCGATGATTATTAGATCAGTTGGATGGGGCATCTATGTTTTCCAAGATAGATCTTAGATCTGGGTACCACCAGTTGAGAGTGAGAACTGAAGACGTCTCCAAGATGGCCTTCAAAAAGAGATATGGGCACTATGAGTTCCTTGTGATGCCATTCGGGCTAACAAATGCGCCTGCTATGTTCATGGATTACATGAACAAGGTATTCAAATCGTATCTAGATCAGTTTATGGTGGCCTTCATTGATGATATTCTAGTGTACTCCAGATCCTTTGAAGAGCATAAGAGGCATTTAAGATTAGTCCTAAAGACCTTGAGAGAGAAGAGGTTATATGCCAAACTTAGTAAATGTGAGCTTTGGCTAACTGAGGTGAGATTCTTAGGTCATGTGATATCACGAGATGGGGTCGCGGTTGATCCCCATAAAGTTGAGGCTGTGTTACAGTGGGATAGACTTAGAATGATCATTGAGGCTAAGAGTTTCCTAGATTTAGCAGGGTACTATCGTCGGTTTATTCAGGGCTTTTCTCATATGGCCTTACACTGACGAGGCTAACTAGGAAAGAGACACCTTTCGTGTAGGATGATAGATGTGAGAGGAGTTTCCAAAAGTTGAAGCTCCGTTTGACCACTGCCCCTGTACTGATTATCCCTGACCCTAGTGAACTATTTGTAGTTTATTATAATGCTTCGGGCAAAGGGTTAGGATATGTGTTGATGCAGTAGGGTAGAGTAGTGGCATATGCCTCTAGGTAGTTGAGGCCTCATGAGAAGAATTATCCCACACATGACCTCCGTAGTGTTTACTCTTAAAATCTAGAGACACTATCTGTATGGTGCTACCATAGAGATTTATATTGACCATAAGAGTTTGAAATACTTATTTGACCAGAAAGAACCCAATATGAGACAGAGGAGATGGATGGAATTCCTAAAAGACTATGATTATATGTTAAAATATCATCCAGGTAAGGTCAATGTGGTGGTGGATGCCTTGAGTAGAAAATCCATCCATGTAGCCTATATGATGATTAAGGAGCAAAAGCTCCTAGAAAAATTTAGAAACACGAACCTCTCTTGTCAAGTAGTATCGGGTAAATTGTATCTGAGTGAAACCTGAATTGAGAATGTATTGAGAACCCAGATCTTAGATGCCCAGAGAGAAGATAAGTTCCTAAGACAAATCGGGAATGAGATTTCCCAAGGTAAGACCTCAGATTTCGGGGTATCTGAGGATGGTATGATAGTATACCAGAATAGAAGCTGTATTTCTAGTCAAAATGAATTGAGAGAAAGCATTTTAAAAGAGACACATAAGAGTAAATATACTATCCACCCAGGTGCCACCAAGATGTATCAGGATTTGAAACTAATTTTCTGGTAGCCAAGGATGAAGAATGATGTGACGGATTACATGGCTAGATGCCTAGTATGTCAAAGGTTAAAAGTAGAACATCAAAGACTGGCTGGACTGTTGTAACCCTTAGATATCCCCGAATGGAAGTGGGATAGTATAGCCATGGACTTTGTTGTAGGATTACCTAGGATATCCTCTGGACACTATGCTATTGGGTAGTTATGGATAGATTGATAAAGTCCGCATACTTTTTAGCTATTAGGACTACTCACACATTGGATAGATTAGCCCAGTTGTATATCAAAAAAGATAGTGTGACTTCACGGAGTACCCAGTAGCATAGTTTTAGATAGAGACCCCAAATTCACATCGAACTTTTAGAGGTCATTACAGCATGTCTTGGGAACCAAGTTGCAATTTAATACTGCATATCACCCCCAGACAGATAGTCAGACTAGAGGACCATCCAAACCTTCGAAGACATGTTAAAGGCATGTGTGTTAGAAATGAGGGGTAACTGGGATGCGTATTTACCGCTAGCAGAGTTTGCATATAATAATAGTTATCATTTCAGTATTCAGATGGCCTCTTATGAGGCTTTGTATGGGAAAAAGTGCAGATCTCCATTGTGTTGGGTTGAGCTAGGTGAGAGGAGCATGATAGGACCTGAGATTGTGGACCAGACCACTCAACAAAAAGAATTGATTAGAAAAAGACTCCTCACGGCCCAAAGTAGGCAGAAAAGCTATGCCGATAAGAGAAGGAGGCCATTAAAATTTAAGATTGGAGACCATGTGTTCATCCGAGTGTCTCCAGTGATGGGGGTAGGTCAGTCAATGAGGGTAAAGAAGCTTAGTCCTAGGTATATTAGTCCATTTGAAATCCTTGAGAAAATTGGACCCGTAACTTACCGGATAGCCTTATCTTTTAACCTAGCCCATATCCACAATGTTTTTCATGTCTCCCAGTTGAAAAAGTACTTACCAGACCCCTCACATGTCATAGAATATGAGGACGTGCAATTGCAGGAAGATTTTTCTTACATAGTAAAACCGGAAAGAATTATGGATGTTAAGCTAAAACAACTAAGAAGCAAGAACATTTCTCTGGTGAAAGTGGTTTGGAGAGGTCTAACATCTAAAGAAGCAACCTGGGAATTGGAGGATGACATGAGACAAAAATATCCAGAGTTATTCCATTAAGATATGTATTTAAATTTTAAGGACGAAATTTCTTTTAATGGGGGTAGAAATGTAACAACCAAAAATTGCTAAAATTTCTGAAATCCTGAAATTTTTCTAAGTCTGCTAGTTATAACGAGAAATGGCCTAGCTATAGCAAATGTACCAGTTCGTTATAGCGAGAATGCTTCTAGCTATAGCGAGTTTGGGCATCCCCTACAAAAACCAAGGGGGTTCCTCGCAATAACGCACGCTGTAGCGAGAACAGGGGTCTGAGACTGATACGTGCTCGCTATAGCAAGGGTTATTTTCCGCTATAGTGAGGGTTAGTCTAGAAAAGCGTGAAAAAAGAGAATTTTGCTTCTTAAAGAGTCTAGATCCTTTCATTTTCTTCTAACCAACCTAAGCTTCATCTAAAACAAAGAAAAGGGCTTAAGAGAGAGAGAGAGACCAAGAAAAGGAAGGAAGAACAAGGAAAAGGTAAGCAAATTTGAGATTTCTATAACTCTCCTCCTTACAATTTTGTACTTCTCTCTTTGCCCTCCCTTTCAATGATTTTGGTTGTCGAATTAGTTTTGTTTTGAGCTTGGTTCAGAAGAGGGAGAGTGGAGAATAAAAAGGAAAGAGAATGCAAAAGAGAATCACTCTTGAAACTTCTTCTTCTTTGCTTTCCTTGAGTATGTTAGTTCTACCAACTTGAAAGCTTGAGAGAGGAAGGAAGTTTGACCTAGAGTAAGCAAGAAATTCTTGAATTAAAGTATGAAAAGTTGAGAAACATAAAAGACCTAGAAGAAGAGTTAGTGAAATTTTAGAGGGAGAACTCCTAGTTTCTTACATTCTTTGTAGGGTTTGCCATGATGAAGAACCCCTTAGCTTTGTGAGAAATTGTTGAGTTCCAAGAGAGTAATTGTATGCTATTTATTGTGTCTAGGCTCAAGAGAAGCGGCTCCATCTAGTTGTGATTGTGAGACCGAGAAAAGAGAAAAGAAATTGAAAGGCAAGGCTTATGTTGGCTTATAAAGTAGCTCTCTATTCTTTCTTATTGCATTCTTGGATATATATAGTAATTGTATACTTGTGTATGTATTTATATTGTGAGACATGCCATTTGATGATGCATTGGTATCAATACGCTTATGTTTTAGGTAGTGAAAATTGCTCAGGTGAGGTAATGCCAAAAGTCCCTTGTAATAGGTGAGGTGGAGCCAAAAGTCCTTAAAAATGGGTGAGACAAGGCTAAAATCTCATTGATGAGTGAGGCCAAGTCAAAAGCTCCTAAACAAAGGGTGAGCCCATCCAAAAGTCCCTAAAATAGGGTGAGGCTAGACCAAAAATCCCTAGAGCTCATTCTTGGCCTTGATATGGTATTCGTAACATGTAAATTATGTGTTGTATGATTGTGAATGGTTAGATGCCTACTTGTATGCTTTGACTTGTTTATATGCTTTGATTACTTCTTTGAATGAGTGCATGAGCTATTGAGATTCCATGAATCTCACCATTTTCCCTCTCTCATCTTACCATGTTAGGTGGAGCTCAAAGAGATCAAAGTGCAAACCAATGAGCTTAGTTGAGCATGTTTAGGCAGTTGTATAATTTGTTTCGCTTCTTTTGATGTAAAGAGGTGCCAAAATGAATATGTACCTATTATGTTTTAGATGTAAATATTTGAGTAAGTGTAAATGTATGTATAAATGATGTGTAAACCATGTATAGAGCTAAAGCAATGGAAAAATGAGATTTGCCCTTTTAGTGGCTTGTATGTAGTAGTGTATTTTTGCCCGTAGCATAGTGAGTTTGAAATGTATGATGATTTAGACCACTTGGGCATTTCATATATATTGTGTTTATGTTTTAAAACTTGTCCAAGAAGTGCTAGAATATGTAGGAGGCTATTTGGACCCATTTTGAACCATATCGGGGGTCAAAATTGCTAAATTCGTGAGCTCTATCAAAGTATGACCAAATGAGCTCTTCTTGATATGAAATTTGGCATGCCTCTAGAGTTTGTTGAGAGATTTTTGGAAAGCTAAAGTACATAATTTTTGGCAATTTAAGAAATATTTGACGAATTTTTGAAATTGGAGAATTTTCTGGTTTTGGTTGGTTCTTGTGCTAATAGGTCCGAAAATGAATATGTATCATTCATAGACCAAACGGTGTCCAATTGTCATAAAATTTTATAGTCATAGACTAGACATCCACAATGACATATACCAATTAGAAGCACCTCAGTTGGAGGTTTGTAGAGGGAGAAATAACTTTTTGAAGTTCTATATCAGTATCAAGGAAGCCATCCAACCTTTACTATTATTCCATCACTTTTTGAGGTCCAAAGCTACTGAAATGATCTAGAATTATTTTTTCCCTCTAGTTAACATCTGTAGCTTTCCAAATTAGTATATTTTTCCTAGATTGGAGTTTTTTGGAATTAGTTATGAATTTTTGAAATTTATGATAGCAAGCTGCATCAGTACCAGGGACAGTCAAACCTCTGTCTCTTGTTCGATGTCAAACATAGTCCAAACGCTGAAATTGTGGTTGAAAATTATTTTTAGTATAAATTTAACACTTAGAGATTTTCAAAAAGCTACAATTTTCTTGATTCTCATTTTTATAGAATTAGTTATGACTTTCCAAAGTTAGAGCCAAAAATCTGACTTTTGGACCCATTTGAGAAATTGCATTTTCTTAGTTTTTGGCTTCATATCCATGGTTTATGGGTTGTTTGAGGCTATGTATGAGTTGCATGAATGAATTTTGAGTAAATAATGTGATTGATGGGTTCACAAGATCCATGGGGCAAATTATGAGTGTTTAAACCTCGATACATAGCAGGAAAATGTAATAGTTTGCTCTTTTTCTTTAGAAATCATATATAGTCAAACCTAAGTAGAGACTAGTTGGAGTTAATATATTATGGTGTTACACAATGGTCTAAAACCTAGGATTCTTAGTTATTTTTAGACAGAAACCCCTCCCCCTTGACTATTTTGTTCTTGGTCAAGACACCCATAGAAGAGCAAGGGAAGAAGAAAACAACAAAGGAAGAAAATTACCTTGGTTCCAAGCTTATCTCAAGAGTTCCTTTCTTTGCTTTAGTCTTCTCCTTGAGTTCTTATACTTCCTCCTCTGAACCAAGGCCAAAATAGAACCAAACCATCCATCAAAACCATAAAAAGATAGAGCAAAGAGAGAAGAACAAGGTTTCAAGAAGGAAAGCTATGAAAATCTTTAGTTTTTCTCACCTTTTCCTTGATTTCTTCCTTCTCCCTTCCTCCTTCATTGTTCACCCCTCTTAGTTGAGCTCTCCCTTAGTCTGAAGTAGATGAAATGTTAGTTAGAATGAAGGAGGAGTGGGATGCCTAAATAAAAGAAGAATGAAGAAATTGTTCCAAAAAATGAGATTTATGTCCCGTGTTTTGCCAATTTCATTTTAGACTCATGTTAACTCCTTTTTTAGAATCATCTTTTCCATTATAAAATTTAGGTCCTTAATTTAATAAAATAGTTTTGGAAGCACTCAATTTGGATTAAAAACCTCCCTGAATAAATCAGTCAAAGTTTGGATCAACTGACATTCAAAACCATGCACCGAAGGGGTTTTAACTGTCCCAAGGGTTTCCATGATTTTTAGGACCTTTAAAAACCCTAGAAAACTCAAATTTTCATTTAAAAAACTTTTTTGTGAGTTTTTCAAAAAGTGTTCATATCTACGAAAGTGCCATTAAACTTTCAGCGAATTTTTTGAACCACTCTGGCCCTGGTTTCTGGGCAACTTAAGACTCAAATCCTCATTTTTTCTTATTTAAAATTTTATCTAAATTTTATTTGGCCTTAAATTATTCATCTAAGGGGACTTGTTTTTCAAACTGACTCATTACGGTGTTTTCACAAAATATCGGACGTTACACCCCTAGGGCCTAACGGGCCAATGAACACCTCTATTATTCAATCTTAAAATCTAAAAAAATAGAAAATAAAATTATATGACACATGAAAAAAATTGAAGTTTCAACTTATAGGAAATAAAATGTCAATATGGGTGGCTATCAAACAACTGTAATAACATCTTGGAGGAAGGTGGTGGTGTCTAGAATAGAGGTAGTGGCTGAACATGGGATAAAAGTAGCAGTTCTGCTTCTCTAGCATCGTGCATCGCTCTCCACATTGCAATAAAAACTAAATTTACCAAAAGAACATTCAGTCAATAAATGAAAATTTTCAATAAAAAAATCAAGTATTTCTAACTAAAATTTAGTTTTGCAATGTGTCAATTTTTTTGTTGTTGATAATTTATTATGATTGTAATTTAGTTAAAACATAGTAATTTTTTTCCTCTCTTTCCTATCACATTAATAGTAGCTTTTTAATTTTAAAAAGATGAATTATATTTAACATATAATAAATAACTAATAATATTAATAAAAATTTAAATGATAAAGATTCTAATATTTAATGAAAAAAATTCTAATATTTTATTTCATTTTCGTTTTGTTCCTTCTCTCTTTAATTCTTTTGCATGCCTGCTCCTTTTATTTTATCATTCTTTTGCTAATTTTAATTTATTACTGCTTCCATTTTAAATTTTCATCCTTTCTATCCCAAGATATAAATTTATAAAATAATAAATATTAAATATAAAAAAACTTCAATATCAAATAATATTCCTTTAAATAAAATAACATAAATTAAATTACATAAAAACAAAATTAACAATCAGTCTTCATTTTTTTTCATTCTTCCTCTTCATTCTTCTCCTTCTCCTCATCAGTGTCTTTATTAATATAAGACATATCTGGCCTGTATACAGAACTTATTTAAAAATTCTTTTCTTGTTATTTCTTGGATATATTCATAGTGATTATACGTTGGGGGCTTGTAAGTGAGATTATTTAAATATTGGATTTCCAAATATATTATGTGATATATTTCTTAAACCATACATGAAGCCCTTTTTCTCCCTTCTCGAAGCCTTCATCCATAACCTCAGTTTTAATATGTTTTCTCCTCTACATTTTGCTACTTTTTTTTTTGGTTATGGATACTTATTCTAAAAGTGGATAAAAGAAGTTAAAATAATAAAATTGTAATAATTTATATAAATTAAATATAAAAAGACACTTACACATACAATTTTAAATTTTTTATCTATCCAAACATCATATGATTTATAAGTCTTAAGAAAGACCTTATGTTAGATCTCTTCCTAAGTCTCATGCTTTTAAAATAAAATTTTATTATCTAAACATATATTTTAAATAATAATTAAGAATTAAAAAGATTAATTACCAATATCCTTGCCTGCTCAGTTTTGAAATAAAATCTCTTGTATGTTGAGATGAACCATATTGAGAGGTGGAGGCTCTTAAAAAAAAAAAATTATTTCTACACTATTTTGATTGAAATTCTTTAATGCCCCACTTTCTACATACTTGATTTCAAATATATTCTCCAATCCAGTTAAATTTTTTTTCCTAATTTTTGAGTATCGCTAACTAGATCTCTTAAATAAGCAATTACTTTTTTCTCCCAATTTATACAAATTCAATTGTGATCTTAGGGACTCCAATAGTAATATTTCTATGATAGAAATTTCAATTATTAATGAAATCAAAAAATAAAATATTATAATAATTTAATAAATATTTAAAAAAATTTATCTAAATTTCTAAAAACCATAAATTTCAATATTTTGTAAGAACATCTCTTTAACTATTCCAAACCCCTTCATATTTATTTTTAAAAATGTTTACTATATAAGAATGAACTTAATTATTATTTGGTTTAAATCTACATAAAGTAAATATATCTCAATTAAATTTATAAATAATTAAAATTTATAAAAAATTTAAATAATATACAAAAATTAAATAGTACTTCATTGCCAACTAGTTCAATAAATTATTTTTTAATTGTTCTTTGTACTGGAGCTTGAGTTTCTTGGTGCATCGGAGGATGATCATTTTAAAATCTTGATCTACCCTAATTAATGATATTCCTCATTGAGACATCTAAATAACAAAAAATTACATAATTTAAAAGATAACAAAAATTTGAACAAATAAAAATTCTTTAAAATATAAAATCAAAATAATCAAATAAAATTGATATAAATGAATACAAATGTTACACCCCTAAAAGGAGGCATAACCAGCACGGTCTACGAGTCGAAACTCGTACCTATAAGCCTCTTAACAACTATAATAGTAAACATAAAAGGTACAATGACAAAGTAAAATAAATCTTTGAAAATTTAAAGATGCTTTCCTTTATTGAAAAATTTATACGATATTACAAGAAAATTGATTACAAAATAATTAATTTAACTTTTTATAAAAATTTTGACAAAGTATCTCCTAAACATAGGACTATCTAAAATTTCTACAAATAGCCAAACAACCAATCAAAATAATCAAGAGAGCTTTATTCTCAACCTAAAGTATTAAACAGTAACAAATGGGGATGGGGACCTTACCTATATATAAGTGGAACTACAACTAAGAAAAAGCAATATATCTAATTACAAATTTAAAAGTACTTTCACAAAAAAAGGGCCTAGCAAAACCACACAGAGTTTAACAACATGAAGCAGCTATTCTTGTGCCGATTTTAAACCCATATCACTATCTGTAATGAAAAGAAATTAAAAGGGATGAGTTAAAAACTCAGTGAGCAGGTAATACTAATTATGAATGAAATGCAAATCATAAAGAATGGTCTACCTTCAAACTTGAATTTATATCGAAAATACAAACAATAACGTAGTATCCAATAAATTCATTATTCTCATTTATAACAAAAAAATTCGATAATGCACATAAACCAAACATTATAAAATCATGCATAGTAATACAATTAGTGTGTCTAAATAGAATCAAATTAAATGAATGCCAAGCACATCGCTAACGAGGGAATAATAATATAGAGGTAGCTTGCGCTTAACAGTTCAAACAGATTCACGTGTGGTGGTCGACACACAAGGCTAGCAACACCCATGCTAGTTAGGGTTCAGATAGAGATGCATCAAGGCTAACAACTATTGTTGTTCACTGTAGGATTCTGTATTAGACCACATTCTATCTTTAACATTAGTGTACACTAATCAAAGATGGCTAAAGTAATTAATCAAGTAATTATCCAAGTATATTTAACTAATTAACCAACAGCTAAGATATTCCAATAACATGAATTCATAATTTCTTTTTAGACACAACGTAACAAAATCATGTTTACCATTCCATTATCTTATGCTGAATAAGAGTATAATTTCTCATAAAAAGTACTATCCACTCACACTGCATATGTTGACACCGTAAATTTCTTTAAGTCTTAATTTGATGAAGCACATGATATAGGGTTATCTTCAGAACCTCCTAAATTACCCATAAACAACCTTTATCACTAAATAACACATTAATTTGGATAGGGTCAAGCTACTCTTATTTTTTTATTATCTCTTTTTAAAAATATAACTTCCATATTCTACTATAGGGTATTTCCACTTAGACCTAATATATTCTAATTAACATAAGGTTTCTTACTCATTAGTTATACCATTTAATCTTCTAAGTTATAGCATCAAATAAATTTCTCTTTCTTAGCCCTCCAATTTTCCCACTATTCAAGAAGTTAACCAATTAAAACTCCACTTCCAAGAATTTATTCAAGAAATTTATCATCCTTTAACCTAGATCTCAAGCCAACCTAGACCTTAAATTTGAATAAGTTAAGTTGCAATATAGAATTTTTTTCCCTTAAATTTTAGGCTATGGAAATTTTTAATCTATTTAGCACACTAATTCACCATCTAAATAGGAAGCCCTTAATTTAGTCTTCTTCCTTAGATAGCCATAAAAGAGGTTATAATACTTCCATACCACTTGAGGAAATTAAGAACAAAGAAGAAAATAATAAAGTTGCTACCAATATAGATATGCTTAATTTTTTTCTATTTTCGGACCAAACCCCCTAACTAGACCTCTCCCCTATTTTGGGTGCAAGAATGAAGCAAGTTTCATGTATTAAACTCTTTAAGACACAATTTAAGCTCCAGCAGCAAGAATAAAGAGAAGAGATGGTTTCTTACCTGGAAAATCGAAGGAGAAAGGAAAGAAAAGAAAAGCAACTCATACAAAGCTCAAAACCCTAACATCTTTTCCCTTCAATGTTGTTGTTGTGACCGAAGAAGGGAAAAATTTTGCTGCAACAATATGGAAGGATGGTGTAGTGGGCTAGCGACTAGAGAGGAGATGGATAAAAGGGAAGGGAGGAGGAAAGAACAAAAGTAAATGTAGAGGTTTGAGAGGAAGAAGAATGAAGAAGGAACAAAAGAAAAAAAGGAGGAACAAACACTTGAGCTTCACACAGCATAGAAGGAAGGAAAAAGTAAGAAAAGATAGGTTGTTAGAATTTTTTAATATATTTTGGATAATATTGGATTTTGGCTCCTATAAAGTTTTAAATGCTTTTATATAGTCCTTGTGTCATATATATATATATATATATATATATATATATATATATTAGGGTGTTACAACAAAGAAATAAGAAATATGAAATTTTAAGAGAAAGAAATGAAAGATACTGAGATAGAGAGTGTGTAAAAGTTTAAGAGAGAAGCAAGATGAAGAAGAAGAATAAAGATGGTTGTGATGCTTAGCATGAGAGGATATATACATGCATATATATATATATATAAGATAAAAAAGAATATAAATAAAATATTAAAATTCAATTCATTCAAACTTGCTTAGACATACATTAGACCTATGCTCAGGCTATAGATTCCATCTACTATCGTCATGTCTATCAAATAGTGAAAATGAATCTTATCACATGAAAATTAAATACAAATTATTTAAAAAGAAATAAATTATCATCATCATCATCATCATCTTGACCATAGTCAAAATGACTTTATAAGTATCAATTTGCCCTTAAAGGGATTAAATAATTATTTTATTTTCTTGGAATTGCAAGTTAAGAGAGCATAATGCATCTGCAATATTCGAATGTAATGTTCCTCTTAGAAATATATTTTATCAAATACTTAAATAATTTTTGGTATTGACCTCAATATCTTTATAACTAAATCTAGAAATTGGATCTCTTTTTATTAAATGTGACATACTTGCGAGATCATAGACCATTCCATCAGCCCTTGTTCCTTTAGTAGCTTTCATCTAGAGATTTATTTCTTTTGATAACTGTTGCCGTCATAATTGTTGGTGAAAAGTTGAACTTTGTCTTTCTTTGCTTTATAGGTTGATATAATTATTTCGTATAAACATTATATATATATATATGAATTTGTATTATAATAATAGATATAAATTAAATGCAAAATTATACTTATAAATGTGACTTCTAGTTTTTTATCAACCTAATTATTATTTACTCAATAAGGTAATGAAGCCCAGCTAGTGTTGCTTGTTTGCCTAATCCTTCATTCAACTTCTCTCAATACAGCCATGATGGAAGAGAGCCGCTTGTATAAAGAGATGAGCCTGAGCCAAGACTAGATATTTTATTTCTCTTATTCTTCTCATCTTTTTTTTTTTATTAGAATTGTGGTTATTCCAACCAATACATAATTCATTCTAAATATGTTTTTTAATCTACTCTAATCTTTTTCCATTATTTCATACATATTTAATCAAGCCCATCAATTTTATCTTTATTTAACCCAGAAAGGTCTCAAACTCTATCATGTTCTTCTAGGTATCAACAATAATATTTTTAAAAGAAATATATATATTTTTCAATTATCAAGGAATTAACAAAAAAATTAATGTTATCTTACATAAGATTAAAATATACTTCAAACTCTTGAAACCATAATAATCTAGTTGTTTGAAAAACTTCTATCAAATAGTTATATGGAGCATTGTAATTATGTTTAATGATAAAAATAATGTATTCACTAAAAATATCATTGTCTCAATCAAATATGATTTATAAATAAAGTACATTTATATTAATTTAATTTATAAATAAATAAAATTTATATAGCAAATAAATAATGTAATCAAATAGAAAAATTACTCCATGTCTATAATGGTCCGGTAAACACTTTTTCATATTCACTTCCATGGTGAACTTAAGAATGAACAACTAAACCATTTGTTTTTATAGACATCACCAAGATCAAAGAATAATCTGACATAGATTAGTATAGATTGGAATATAACATAACATGAGAAGAAGAAAAAATCATGTTAAATAATTTAGAAAATAAAGAGATACTTATATTGTAACACCTTAGCTCTCTAGTCTTTTATTCTAACACAATTTGCTTGGCTTCATACAATCCCATGAAAAAGCACAAAATAATAGTAATAAATCACATTACATAAGGCCCAAAAATTTCTTTGCACGCTTTATAGGCCATATGAATCCATCAATATCATCTTTTATTCATAACACATCCATACAAATCATAAATATCATAAAACATCTCATGCTTTACAGGTTTAGCATCACACATCAGAAAAACAATAGTTTGCTCTTGGGTTCACTATTCTAGTTTACTTATATGAACTTTGAAAATTTATAACTAGTTTTAAAAAAAATAAAAATCAAGCAAACCATATCATTCTGAAAAGCCCTAGATGTTAAAAAATAGTTCTAAAACAAAACACAAGAATTTATCTCACAAAAATTGATGGAACAATGCCAAAAGTCAAGCTACATTACTAGTATTATTATGCAATTTTAAAAATTTAGTTCTCCCTCTACAGAACTCCAAATAGGATGATCTCAATGGATATGGAAAGTTTATAATGTCTAGTTTATGTTTATAAAATTTCATGAACATTGAATATCATTTGTCCTATGTGTGATATAGAAATATAAACTGACCATATGAACAGTGTTATTACCACATCAACAGAATTTTTTCAATTTTGAAAAATCATAATAAATTTCCTAGAGTTTCATATTAGGTGCTCTTTACCTCTATGAAAAGCCCTAAATGAGACCTATATTCATGCCAAATTTCATGGGGAAATTCATCCATTTGGTCATTTTGAGATTTAGCTTAAGTTTTGGTCACTTTTAGCACTATAATTAGGTCAAAGAGGCAGCAAATGGTCTTCTTAATATACTATAGCCACTTGAGCACGTGCCATAGCACAAACACAGCTAAGGGAAGAATGGTCCCAAATATCATGGAAGTCAAACTCACCATGCCACTTGCATTCATACACAAACACATACTAACACAAGAGTGACAAATTCTCACATTTCCATATATTTGGCTTCAAGATTCATACATACATCAAATATATATATATATATATATTCAAACTTGTTCAAATGGTTACATGTTATATACAGCATGTGAATACATTTCTTAACATTAATATGTCCTTAAAACTACTATTTAGCTATTTCCTTGTTAAAGTATCATGCTTCAAGGCATTTGGTCTCCTTTCCATGGACTTCTTAGCTCACCTAGATATGAATAAGCATATGGAGAGAGAAGAGTGAGATTCAAACCATCTCAATAGCTCTTTACCCTTTCAAACATACATAATAGATGCATTTGCAAGTCAAAGAATGCATGGATGGCAATTTAGCTACTAGTAGGCATACATAAAGCATTTTACATGTTCAAGAAATGCATACATATCATACATAGGCTCTCAAGGGTATTGGTGTAGCCTCACCCACTTTCAAGGGACTTTTGACTAAGCCTCACTCTTCTTGAGACTTTTGGCTCATCTTCACCCTTATTAAGAAACTTTTGGCTTCACCAAACCTATTTAAGCCATAAGGCATCCATAAAACACCTTTTAAGAATATCATGGTACCATAGCATGTAGGAAATAGCTAGAAACATTTCTCATAGAATAAACATACATAAACACATCTAAAGACAAGGAAACATCCAAAAATGCATAAGAGAGAGGCTAAAGAGCTACCTTGGAACCAATGCCACATACTTTTTCCTTGAATTTGTCTTCCCCTTTTTGGCCAAACTCATAGAATTGGGTGGCACTTGATTCTCTTAGCTTACACACATTAAATGGGACATGATTCAATCATTAGAACAATCTTTGGTTTAATACAAACTCTATGGAGGCTTACTCTCTCATATAGCTCTATTATGGTTCTATACAAGACATAATGAAACAATTATTGGAATTCATGATCTTGGCTCCATTTTCTCCTTCAACCTAAGTCTCTTGACTCTATTTAGACTCCTTGGAGTCATCACAAATTCATTCTAAGGAACTTAGCTATAAGTTACTTCTTTATATCTTATTATGGAACCTACACTTCCATATCACAATCCATACTTTTTTGAATTTTTTTCAAGACTTCCTTTGATATTCTTTTATCATATTTAGTCCCATTTTAGCCTTAAAACAATTTAAAACACTTCCTAAATACATGGTTCTGTTTTAGTCGAGACATAGAGGAGCTTGTGCACCCATGGACTTTTATAATTCTTCTTTGGGGACTTGGTACATGGAAGGCTTCCTAGGTATCTTAGGAGCTCATATAAACTCTCACATAAACCAAAACATCCTTAGAAAGGTTCAAATTTGGCTAAGTGTCTTAAGATCTCTAGGTTTCTAATCTTGAATTCTATTGCCTCTCTTTTAATTCCATTAGCATAATCTTAATTCTCATACTCTTAAAACACATGTTCTTCCCTTAATATGGTCAGAATTCATCTCTCTCTAAGTGGGCTAGCTCTGACCGAAATATGCCTAAGAGAAGAAGACAAGATGAAGCAAGGAAAATCCATGGTTTCTTACCTTAATGATAGCTTTTCAAGAGCTCTTCCACTTGCTTCCAAGCTCCCTTTCAATTCTTCTCTTCTTCCTTCTGAATCATACCTAAATCAGTCTCAAAATAATCAACAAAATCATGGGAGAAGAGAAGAGGAAGAGGAGAAAAGGTTTAGTAAAGTAAAGAGCATGAAAAACCATGAATTTCTTACCCTTTTTGCTTGGTTTCTCTCCTTCTTCTCTCCCTCTCCTTGTGCATTCTCCTTGGCTCTGTTTCAAACTAGCAAAATCGTGGTTAAGAGCTGGAGCAAGTGGTTGGACATTTAAAAAGTCAAAAAGGTAAAGTTAACACACTTTTTTAACTTTTTATTTTAGTCCCTAAACTATGGTTTATTCGTTTAGCCTCATTTCAACTTCTTTTTAAGAACTATCTTTTCCATCATAAAATTTGGTTCTTTAACTTATAAAATATCTTTAGTTTCACTCAAATTGAATTTGAAACTATTCCAAATCATTCAATCAAAGTTTTGATTAACCCTTTGCCAAAATCACTCACAGGAAGAGTTTTAACTATTTTAGGGATTCCCATGATTTTCGGGACCTTTGAGAATCCTGAAAAGTTTAAATTTTTTATTTACAAAGCTCTCCTATAAGTTTTCCAAATTTTTCAAAAATTATGAAAATGCCCCAACTTATTTTCACAATTTTCTTAGCTTTTCTGGCTCAAGTTTCTAAACACATGGGCCTTGGATCCTCATTTTTCATTATTTAAATTTTTTTTAATTTTATTTGACCTCAAATCATTCTATTCAGGGGACTTTCTTTTATATTTGATAAGTTTTATATGTTTACGGAAAAATCAGACATTACATTTATAGAGGAATCGAATGTTACATATATATTGAAGAAAGAAGAAAAAGAATGCAATAAAATAAAAGAGATATTAAAGGAATGAATGAAAGACAAATGAAGAATGGTGAAACATATACATAAATATGATAATATTATTTTTTCAAAAAAAAAGTTTCATGTGAAGGCTGAATTTAGCTTTCACATAAAAGTGTTTTTTTAATTTATATAAATAATTTTTTATTTATATTAATATTATTAAAAAATTTTAATAATTATTTATAAAACAGTATATAATAATTTATAATCAATAATGACAAATAATTTTAGGTAATTAATAATTAATGTTTTAAAATAATTTAAAATTGTTAATCCATATATTAAATAAATTTATTTTAAATTTTCATTATTTAATATATAATTTATTATTATACAAAAAAATTAAATTTTCAAAAATAATTTATAAATTTTTAATTAATAATTTATAATGTATAATAATATTAATAATTAAAAAATAAAATATTTAAATTACAATTAATAATTAACATTTATTATCATCTTCTTCATCTTCATCTTATATATTTATTTGAAGATTTACATTTTCAATATGCAATAATATCTGAAAATCTGTCTTTCATTTCTCCCTCATCTTGTAAAGTATCAAATACTATATTATTATTTATTGTACTAACATAAACTTCATCATCTCAATAATAATTTCTAATATATTACTATTATTTGTCACATTCTTTACTTTAGTTTTAATGACAACTTATCAATGGACTTTATCTTTTTTTTTTCATAGAAATATGACACATAATAGACTTAAACAATTTGCTTTGCAAATTAATACAAGTAGATTACATTTTCTATATCTTCTGGTATACTTAATTTCAATAATTCCATATTTTTTATGTATTTGAATCCTACAATTCATAACTGGATCATACCAATCACAACGAAATAGTACTAATTTCTTTACAGGTTCTTTTGAATATTGTAATTGTTTCATCTCTTTAAAAGATACCAAAATAATCATTTTTCTTTATTTTTCCATGTTCCTTTCATGCAAACTTCACTATTTATCATTTTCTTTCCAATGATTCAAGATTCAATGTGGAACTTACATTCGTTAACAAAATATTTTGGCCATGTTTGCACCTTTTTAAGTAGTCCCCCAGCTAAATCCTTCAAACATATATTATTATTAAATCTTGGAGGACTTATTTAACAATAAAATTATGTTATATTTATGTAAGAAAAATATAAATAAAAATAAAAAATATATATGTATATGTATATATACAAATAAATGATGATATTATTACATACATAAGAGTTAAACCACATAAAGTTTTGCTTAATCATAGAGTCAATTTTTTTAAAGCTAATGTCTAGATTTAAACTTATTAACTTTTGCTCAAACATCTTGCAAAGTAGTTTAACATCTAAATGTTAAGACAAAAAAATAATCTTAACATATGGAAAGAAAGTGTTTTTCTTACTCAATATAGAGTTTGACTTCATCGCAATTCAATAGGATATGAAAATGAGTAGCACATATTTCTTTATCATTCAAATAACGAATAGAGCACCTTTCAAGCAAACATCCAACTATAGTAAAAACTTGTTAAGGTTGTCTCACTTTTCTCTGATTCCTCCACACAATCATTCTAACTAAGTTTTATTTGTAAAAAGGGTACATCTAACTCAAAGTAGTATGAACAAAAATGGGATACCTCTTATGACAAATATGCCTTACAGATAGAATCTTCTACATGAGCTTTATTTTTCACTGTCTATTTTAATTTATTTAAAAACCTACATTACTAGATAACAAGTAGTTAGAGACAACAACAAATTAGTGATAGTTAAACTATTTAGACATAGGTAAAATATCATCTAAGTATCAATTACTTTTTAAATGGATACATCCATCGATATTGAACTACACCACTAACCCTAGCCTTAAATAACAAATGGACTAGTAAATGTTTCATAAAATCAAAGAATCTAGGTGAAAATATTCTCTCTAATTTGTATAGAATGATAGGAATGTTACATTTCATTTGCATTAAATCATCCACCTTCAATGTCGTTGAACACAGTTTTTTTAAGAATTGAGTAAACTTAATTATAGGTTTCTAAATTTGCCCAAAGAGTACATATAACATCCAGTCCCTTTGTAAACATGAGAAACGTGATGTTCGGTTTCTCTATAAACATCAGTAATGGATCAGATATAAAAGGAAGTCCTTGAAATAGAAGGATTTAGGGCCAACTAAAATTAGGATAAAATTTTAAATATTAGAAAATGAGGATTTAAGATGCCCAAAAATCAGAACCAGAAGAGCTTAGAAAATTTGTCGAAGAAAGTAGGGGCATTTTTGTAATTTTTGAAAAATTTTAAAAACTAACAGGAGGACTTCTTAAATAAAAAATTTGATTTTTTTGGGATTCTCAGAGGCCCTGAATAACATGGGAACCCCTAGAATAGTTGAAACCCCTCCGATGAGAGATTTCGATTGTTGATTGACCGAAATTTTGATTGAATAGTTCGGAATAGTTTCATATCCTTTTTGAGTGATTACAAAGGCAATTATTATGATTAAGAGCCTAATAAATATGATGGAAAAGACGAATTTCAAAAAGGAGTTGATATGAGTTTAAAATGAAAAAGTCAAGAAAATAGACTAAAATGTAAAAGTAAAAAGTTGCATAAAGTGACTTTTAGCTCATTCTTATCCACGTTCCAACAACTCCTTATTTCCACGATTTGTTTCTACCCCAAAAATAGAGAAGGAAGCCAGCTCTCTTGGGCGTACAAGGAAAGGAGATTTTGAAGAGAGAAAAAGTAAGGAAAAAGTAAGAAAAGTGTGAAATTTTATGCTCTTCCATTGAGTAAACTTGTTCCTCTCATTCTCTTCTTTATTTCTATAATTCACTACAAAAAAAATAGATATTTAGTAATGACTTTTAGTGGCGACTTAAAAAATGGTCGCTGAAAAAATATTTTTAACAATGAATTTATTAAATTGTCACTAAAAATTGTCATTAAAAAAATATTCTTAATTCTGAAAAGATTTTTAACAGCGACAAAAAAAATAGTCACTAAAACTATTTAGTAGCAACAAAAAAATCGCCGCTAAATATTTTTTGCGATGATATTGACATAGTCGCCGCTAAATAACCTTTTAGTGGCGACAAGATTTGGTCGTCACTAAAATATAACATTTAGCGGTGACACAATTGGTCGTCACTAAAAGTCCAAATGCCTATTATCTAACAAAACTTTTAGCGACCATCAGATTTAGTCATCGCTAAAACAAAACTTTTAGCGACTATTAGCTTTAGTCGTCGCTAAAGTGTAATTTAGCAACGATTAAAGGTGGTCATCACTAAAAGTTCAAATGTCCATTATCTATTTGACAAAACTTTTAGCGACCATCAGATTTAGTCGTCACTAAAATAAAACTTTTAGCGACTATTAGCTTTAGTCGTCGCTAAAGTGTGATTTAGCGACGATTAAAGGTGATCGTCACCAAAAGTCTAAATGCCCATTATCTATCATGACAAAACTTTTAGCGATCACCAGATTTAGTCGTCGCTAAAACAAAACTTTTAGCGACTATTAACTTTAGTCGTCGCTAAATCAGTCGTCGCTAAAGGGTGATTTAGCGACGACTAAAGGTGGTCGTCACTAAAAGTCCAAATGCCCATTATCTATCTGACAAAACTTTTAGCGACCACTAAATTTAGTCGTCGCTAAAACAAAACTTTTAACAACTATTAGCTTTAGTCGTCGCTAAAGTGTGATTTAGCGACGACTAAAGGTAGTCGTTACTAAAAGTCCAAATGCCCATTATCTACCATATTACTGACAAAACTTTTAGTGACCACCAGATTTAGTCGTCGCTAAAAGATACCTTATACCGGCGACTAGTTTAGTCGCCACTAAAAATTCTGACGTCAAATTTTTTATCAAATAAAAATATTTGTGCCAAATCTTTTAGCGACGACTGATTGTATTCGTCGCTAAAAGTTAGCTTTTAGCGACGGTTAAAATAATCGCCATTAAAAGTTTTGACATAAAATTTTTATTTATTAAAAGTTTTTGTATGAAATATTTTTGTAACTTATTTATAAATAAAAATATTTGAAATTAGAATATTTTTTAAGTTAAAAAAATAAATTATACATGTCAATTAATATATGCAAATATACAGAATAAAAAAATTAATTAGAATATTTTTAAGTTAAAAAAATATTTTTAAAGTTAATAATTAATATATACAAATATATAATACTAAAAAATATTTTAGTTGTAGTCATTAATTAAAAAAATAAAACTATAATTTTTATTAAGTTTAAAAAATCTAGTAGATTTAAGAAGTTAAAATTTTAATTTTTATAATTCATGAAATTAATATGTCTAACATTTCATATGTCGAATAATCCATATATCTAAAATTTTAATTTCTATTTCTATGATTTATTTTATTAATATGTCCTTTTCAACTTTTGAAGCAACGTAAACAACAAAGAGATAGAAAGACAAAAAAAATTGAAAGAGAAAAAAAGGAATGGATAAAAGATTGAATTCCACCTTAATCTGTTATCATTGCAACATTAATTTTAGTTGGGTAACCCTTTTAAATTCTTATTCTGTCTTCTTCTTCATTCATTAATGTCTTCTTCTCCCTCATGTTTCACGGCTTTAAACTTGATACTTTATAATGAAAGCAAAAATATAATGATTTCTATGGATTTTTTAGTGAGGGGGCAGCCATGGATGTGAATTTAGAACTTCAATCTTGATACTTTAAACTTGGAGAGACCTTAAATAATTTTTTTTTATGAAGATGAGCCCAGTTGTAATGTAATGAGTCATAGTGTAATGATTTAACATGCATTTCCTGTTTAGACAGCTACGTATACAAATTCTAGAGAGATAAGCTGGAGGATGATTTATATTTAGGATTAAGAACTTCAAATGTTTTAGTTTGAACAAAAATATATAATGGGTAGATCATAGAAAAAGATACATTAGGCTATTGAAAAATAAAGATTCTAAATTCTTAATTAATTTTTGAGTTCAGTTATGTATTTCATAATTTTTACCTTCTTTTTATTGTTAATCAAGTACTTGAATTCAGAATTTAAATAGAATAAAACTTAAGTAAATTATAAAAAGCATTATATAATTATCGACTTATTTTAATGTTAGTGAAAGGTAGTAAAAAACAAAAATCACAAAATTGAAACCCTAAACAAACTTTTTTAAGAAAAATAAGTGACCAAATCGCCTTTGGCATTCGCCATGCGTAGATCTCGAAAAAATACCCAAAATAAAAAAAAAATCACCTCAAACGGAGTACGATACACAAAGTTATGGCATTTTAAAGTTTTACCTTCCAATCTTATATTTTTTTCATAATTTCTGCTCTAATCCTAAAAGCACTTCAACAGTAAAACCTAGGGTTAGTTTTCATTCCCCGCCTCTTTGTTTTCCCCGTCTTTCCCCTTTCCCCCTTTCTCATTTTCAAACATTCTTCTCATCTGCTGGCAAAGGCTGTTGGAAATCCTTCTTAATCTTCGTTCCAATACATCCCTCTGGTCGATTTCGTTGTGAGTGAAGCTATTCTAACAAAAAAATTTCGCGTACAAAAAATAGAGTATCCCTAAGAGCTGATTTCGCTGTGGAAGAGGAGAACATAGAAACTGAAGAGGAAGGAAGCTATGTAAGTGGTAATCTGGTTCATTGTTTGCTCCTTCTCTGGTCTATTGTTTGCTCCTTCTCTGGTTCATTGTTTGCTCCTTCTCTGGTCTATTGTTTGCTCCTTCTCTGGTCTATTGTTTGCTCCTTCTCTGGTCTATTATTTACTCCTTCTTTGTGCAATTGATTTTGTGTTGAGTGTTGTGGCTGTGGCTAGCAGAACTAAATAATGCCAATTTTGAATCGAATTTACTTTCTTTTTTTTAGAATTTCTTCTTTTTTGTGTTGGTTTCCTCTTCTAATATGTAAATTTATACTACATTTTGCTAAACATCTGAAAATAATTTCTTATATTTTAAACTTACTTCATACAACACAGATTCTCAAGTGTTAGCTCCTCAAACAAATCAACTGTGGCTCCTTGAATCTTTACTGTAGCTGCTGAAGCATAAAGGTATTATTTTTCTAAAGGAGTGAACTATCAAGCTTGGAATTGTAATATTTTACTATGACATTGATCGTCAATTCTGTTGTTGTCTTGATAGTTTACTGTGATACTGATGAAATGGTTTTAAGTTTTGATGTGTGCCTAAACCTTTTGAGGGTGGAATGGTTCTATTAAGTGTTGTAAATTTGGTGTCTAAACAAGATTTGGTTCAATAATTCTACCTGTGTGTGTACCTACATAAGTTCTTATATATGCCTAAGTCTTTTGAGGGTGCAATGGTTGTTTTTAAGTGCTGCAAATTTGGTGCCTAAGCTCTTATATAAGCCCATAAGTTCTGTAGGTTTGGTGCTTATAAGTGCTGTAGGTTTGGTGAGTGTTATAAATTTAGTGTTTATAAGTTCTGAAATGTGCCTTTAAGTTCTGATATGTGCTTTAGAGATTTGGTCCAATTCTGTTGCCTTGATAGTTTGTTGTGATACTGCTGAAGTCTGGTGTTAATTTTGATATATGTCTATAAGTTCTGATATGTGCCTAAACTCTTATATATGCCTATAAGTTCTGATATGTGCCTAAATTCTGATATATGCCTAAAAGTTCTGTAGGTTCCTAAACTCTGATATATGCCTTTAAGTTCTTATATGTGCCTAAACTCTAATATATGCCTTTAAGTTCTTATATGTGCCTAAACTCTGATATATGCCTTTAAGTTCTGATATGTGCTTTAGAGATTTGGTCCAATTCTGTTGCCTTAATACTGCTGAGGACTGCTGTTATTTTTTTTTTTTTAGGATGAAGTATGGTGCTTAAGTTTTTTAAGTGCTGTAAATTTAGTGTTCAAATTACATTTTGTCCTATTTCCATACCTATGTGTGTCATACCATCATACATTATGTATTCTACCTTTCTATAGTTAAGACCTTATTGAGGAGATTCTAAAAGAGTTGCCCAACTTTGAGTTTCTTCAAAGCTTTTCAATTATAGATTATTTTGTCATGAGGTAGAAGATCCTATTGACAAGGTCTTATCCTATCGGCAAAGTCTTCAATTTTCCTTTGCTAAATTTGAGATCTTGTCGACAAGGTCTTATCTAATCAACAAGGTTTTTAATTTTTCTTTGTTAAATTTGAGATCCTGTTGATAAGGTCTTATCTTGTCCACAAGATCTGTTACTCTATCAACAATATCTTATAACTTATCAATAATATTGTTTGCCTTGTTAACAGGATCTTATTACTACCTTTAGAAAAAGGATGACTTGTTCTCCATATTCATTCCAACCTTTCCATCATCAAAATGCAATCATATTCAATGTTTAGCCTTGGTCTCACAACCTTTCCATAGGTGAAATGGAACTATAGGGGCCCAAAACTGAAATTAAGATATGTTCCAACTCTTAATACTTTTACTTGTGGGAATGTTTTCATTATAAATATATCGTGTACAACTTTTCATGAGCAACATATTACATCAAAGCCTATACTATTATCAATGTTAATGTCATGCTTTTAGAAGTAATATAAAGGAAAATGTGACATTATGAATCCCTCATTATGTTTTATACTAGAACAAAGTTTGGTTTTAGTTCAAATCTAAAACTTAAAGATCTGAACCAAAACATAAGTATATAATTCTTTACATGTAACTCTTTACATGTAACTAGAACAAAGTTAAGCAGTGACGGCATGGACTTAACGTAAGTATATAATTCTTTACATGTAAAAAGATTTGACTTGTCCACAACTTAACTTGCAATGATGTTGATTAAAATGTAGGAAGTAACAGATATGGATAAAAGTTGGATAAAGATCAATAATAGAGTTAATCCAGCATACAGGCGAGGAGTTGATGAGTTTTTACAATGGGCCTTTAATCAGCCAAGGGTGACAGATATGATTCGATGCCCATGCAAGAGGTATAGGAATATAGAATGGAAGAGTCGCATTGACTTAAAGACAAATCTATTAAGGAAGGGTTTCAACCCAAGTTATGAAGTGTGGGACTCACATGGAGAAGTTCATCTTGGTGCTTACAGTTCATTGCGTCAAGATAATGGTGGTGAGGTAGCTGATGATATAGTTGATGAAACCGATGAAGAAGATGATATTATTGGGATGCTCTATGATGCATATGGTCACGAAGATTCAAATAAAGGAACCGTGAGTCAGAGAACCATGAGCCACCTAATAGGTAGGCAAAATAGTTCTTTGACTTGTTGTAAGCTGCTCAGACTGACCTCTATCCAGGTTGTGACAAAGTTTAAAACTCTCTTTTATAGTTAGGTTACTCCACCTTAAGTGCCTTAACCATTGGAGCAACAAATCCATGGATTCATTACTAAGTTTATTTAAGGATGTTCTTCCGGAGGGGGCATTAATACCTAACTCCTACTACGAAGCAAAGAAAGCTATTCAAGAGTTAGGAATGGATTACACCAAGATTTATGCATGTGAGAATGACTGCATCTTGTATTGGCAAGAGCACACCAATGCTCAGTCATGTCCTAAGTACAATATGCCTCGATGGAGGTCAAATAGTCATAGAGGAAAGAAAATTCCTCATAAAGTGCTACGATATTTTCCTATAAAGCCTAGGCTACAAAAGCTATACATATCTCACCATACAGCTAAGGAGATGAGGTGGCATAATGAGGAACGCATTGATGATGGTGTTTTACGGCATCCAGCTGACTCTATTGCATAGAAATAGTTTAACCAGCAGCATCCAGAATTTTGTAGTGATCCAAGAAATGTTCAGTTGGGCCTAGCAAGTGATGGGTTTCAGCCTTGGGGAAATATGAGTACTAATCATAGTATTTGGCCAGTTGTATTAGTTCCATATAATTTGCTACCATGGCAATGCATGAAGCACCTATATTTTATGATGACTCTTTTAATTCCAGGCCCCAAAAGTCCAGGTGATGACATAAATGTATACCTCTAACCAATGATTAAAGAGTTACTTGAATTATGGGAGCAAGGAGTAGAGACATATGATGCCTATAAAAAGTCTAATTTCAAGTTGCGTGCAACATTATTATGGACAATTAATGACTTCCCAGCATATGGGAACCTATCAGGATGGTTTACAAAAGGAAAGCTTGCATGCCCTTATTGCCATAAAGACACATATTCTATTTCGTTACGAAATAAGTTATGCTACTTGGGCCATCATCGCTTCCTGTCAACCCATCATCCATGGAGGCGAAATCGAAGGGCATTTGATGGGAAAGTTGAGCATAGAGTTCCACCCTCTCCTTTAACTGGTGATGAGGCACTTTGTCAATTATGAGCATTAGGTAATGTAACTCTAGGGAAAGGTCAAAAGCGAAAGCATGGCCATGTCACTGGGGCATTTAATTGGAGAAAAAAAGTATCTTTTTTTGCTTACCTTATTAGAAAACATTATTGATCCGACACAACCTTGATGTTATGCACATTGAAAGAAATGTTTCAGATAACATCGTGTCAACTGTTATGGGATTAGTTGGAAAGACAAAAGATACAGTAAAGAGTCAGTATGACTTGGTTGACATGGGAATTAGATCTAAATTACACCCGATAGAAGAAGGAAACAAAGTTCTGATTCCAGTTGCTTGCTATGCATTGTCCCCACAAGAAAAGTTAAAAGTTTGTAACTTCCTAGCTACTTTGAAAGTGTCTGATGCCTTCTCTTCAAATCTATCACGATGTATTAATGTTCCTGACAGAAAAATCTATGGCTTGAAGTGCCATGACCACCATGTTTTGTTACAAGATATATTCCCTATAGCATTACGTGGCTTGTTGCCCAATGAGGTATCTGAACCTATATTAGAGTTGGGTAAATTCTTTAAGAATTTATGTTCCAAGTGCCTAACAACCGAGGCTCTTGATCATCTTGAATCCCAAATTGCAAGCACATTATGCAAATTGGAAATGGTTTTCCTACCAGCCTTCTTTGATATCATGATCCACTTGCCTATCCATTTGGAAAGAGAGGCAAAGTTCGGAGGGCCCGTACAATATAGGTGGATGTACTCTATCGAGAGGTAACTTACTACACTAGATATGCCTTTTATAAATTTTATTAATACTCTATGTTAAATTTTTTATTCAAATCCTCTTATGTATTTAGGTATTTGCAGACATTAAAAACATATGTTTGCAATAAGGCACGACCAGAAGGTTCAATAGCCGAAGGGTATTTGTCAGATAAATGTCTTATTTTTTGCTCCCATTACTTGAAAGACATCCCCACCAAGTTCAATAGGCATGTCAGAAACGATGATGGACTTATGGGAAAGGATGAGACATCCATCTTCAATAAAAGTGGCCAAGTCCGGGGAGGTTACGAAATAAGATTTCTCTCTAGTGTGGAGTTCAATCAAGCTTGTATGTATGTGCTCCATAATTGTGAAGAGGTTTGGCCATTTATAGAGTACGTTCGTGGAGCTTGGTAACTTCTTTCAAATAATAACTTCTTCAAGAATTTGTTGCCTTAATTATGTTATTCATTGTAGGGAGCATAAGAAGCAGATGGAAATGCATAGATCAATAGTTAAAGAGTTCCCAAAATGGTTTCGTGAACAAGTTAGTTTCTACACACCGCGCTAGGAATGTAAGAATTATGTGATAAATTTTGATCATAACAGAATTTATCAATGGTGATCTCTCATTGTAGGTTGCAAAGTTAAGCACACAGGGTGAGGCTAGTGATGACCTCATGAGTTTAGTAGTTAGCCCACTCAAAGTGGTTCACCGCTACTCAGCATTTACAGTGAATGGCTTTAGATTCCACACAAAAGATCGTGCCTTAGGCCAAAGAACAAATAATAGTGGAATACTTATGAAAGGTGATGATGAAGATGAGAATAAAGAGTACTATGGTGTGTTAGATGACATATATGAGTTGTCATATATTGGGCATAAAAAAGTGTATTTATTCAAGTGTCATTGGTGGGATGTGGCTCATCTAGGAAGAGGATACAAGGTTAATAAATTTGGAATCACTAGCGTGAATACCCATTATTCACTCAACTCTAATAAGCCATTTGTCTTAGCATATCAAGCCGAACAAGTGTTCTATTTAAATGACATAGTTGACACAAATTGGCTCATTGTTGTCAAGACAAATTCCCGTGACCTGTTCAATATGCCTGAGGCGACTGATGATGACGTCAGTGGGGACTTTGAAGGAGGGCCCATCGATGAGGCATATCAACAAGATGAGATCGAACTATATGTGGTCCTTGACGATAATGTGGAAAATGACTTTGTGGTCCAGTTGTAGAGGGATGATGTTGCTCCAGAGACTCTAAGTCATTCAAGCGAATGCCTACGAACACAATGCCCAAGTACAATTAATGCAAAATATGAATTCATTAATGACAATGATGAAGATGTGTCCACTGATAAAGGAGATTCAGAAGACATACTTAGGGAGGATGATGAAGTCGATACTGACACCACAAATACAAACCAAGATTAACTAAGATTCTATGGTATTTAATGGTATGTATAATAAATGACTAAAATATTAAATTCGTAGATAGTATTCTATTTCATTAAGTATTTTTTATTTTGATAAGGTTAAATATCTTGTTCATAAAGTAAAAAATCTTGTCGACAAGATTGAAAATCTTATCAACAATGTCTTTAAATTCAGTGGCTAGATAATATGTTGTTGACACAATTGAAGATCTTGTCGACAAGATCCTGAATTCAATAGAGAGAAGTTTGAAACCCTGTCAACAGGATTTGTTATCTTACAATAAGGTATTCTTTAATTGAGAAACTTAGAAAAGCCAAGATCTTGTTGACTTGACCAATACCTTGTCAACAAGGTTTTCGATCATAATCAGTTATAACACATAATAAGCGATAATTATGACAGTTTCTATAAGGTTGCTATTATTATTATTATTATTATTATTATTATTATTATTATTATTATTATTATCATTGTTTTAAATTTTTAAAACTTCCCTTCTTGTAATTCATTTCTTGGTTAAAATTTTTATAATTTTACAAATTGACATTGTTCAACTACCTTATTCTCATAATAAATATGGAATGGTATAGGAAATGTCAAGTGCTGGGCGTGGCAGAAGGGCTGGACGAGACGGACGAGGCTTAGGACTTGGAAATGGACGGGGGAGGCAGAATAATACGAGCAATGTTGCATCCCCACCACGTACGAGAGGGCAACTTGAGCATGACGCACTAGAAGCTCTAGAAGCTCAATATTCTCCATTGCCACTAGAGCCAGTTGGTGAGAAAGAACAAGAACAAGATGGTTCATCTCTTACCCAGCCATCACAAAATTAGAGTAGTGCAGGTAAGCAAGGGAAACAATACAAGTGTTTGGTTAATTTTTTGCCTTGTGTCATATATAGGTATATTTATTTTTTATGTATCATCATCTAATTGTTTTCTTTTTTTTATATTGTTCAACTTCTTGCAACACTGTTAAAAAGGGTCGAGGGAAGTATAAGTGTTTAAGAGTTGATCTTAAAACAAAATTTGGCAACAAGATCTTAATTACCATGTCTAGGACTACTGAACGCCCAATTGGAGATGGGGCTCGAGAATTATCTAGTTACATTGGTTGGGTGGTGCGGACTACTATGTCCTTAAGAGATGGTGATTGGAAATATATTGCAAATAAAGATGGGGACACCATGTGGTTGAAAGTGAAGGTAACAAGTTACATATTTTAAATGCATATATTTAACTAACATGCAAATACCTATGTTATATTTGCAATTATAACTACTTATAATTTGAATTTGCTATTCTATTCTTAATGTATAGGACAAATTTGAAGTTCGCGTCCTCAACAGGAGGTGGCATTCAAGTTTTACTGCATGGACTCGATGCAACGACTCTTTAAGAATTGGAAGTCTTCATTGTCAAAAATATATAAGAACTACATGACTAACGAGGAGAGGCAAGCAGCAAAACCAAAGGATGTTAGTCTTGAAGATTGGGATTGGCTAATTCAGCACTTTAAGTCCGATAAGTTTCAGGTCCTTAGTTCAAACTTTATTACAGTTGTACTATTATTAATTAAAATTATCATTAACAACACTTTGGCTTTATATGCAGGCTGCAAGTAGTAGAAATAGTAGAAATAGGTCAAAGCAGGTAACATTACATACATGTGGTACCCCGCTCATTTGCAGAGGTTGAAGAGTCTTTGGTGAGCATCTCATTGTATTTTAGGAGAAATTTGTTTCTATATTCACTACTATTTTTTTTCATGCTAAAAAGCTTTGAATACTAATGTCTGAAAAATATGTAGAGGGACCCAGAAACAGGGGGACCCAGCAATAGCTGATCAAGTATGGGAGGCATAACATACTCGTCGGACAAAAGAGGGGGAGATAGTGTGGGCTGATCTGCAGTCCAAGGAGATCTATGTAATGTTCTCAAATTCATTAACTTTAAACAAATTGTTTGTACAATTTTTCATACTTCTAACTCATGTCCTGCACTACAGTCACGCATTCACGATCTTGTTATTCAACAACAAGTAACAAATGAAGAGGCACGCCTAACTGGAGATGAGATATTAGCTACCGTACTGGGGGAGAGATCAGGGTATGTGCGTGGCAAGAGATATGGGAAGAAACCCTCAAGAAAGAGAAGCATCGGCGAATATGAAGTGGAGTCTAGAGTTTCTTCTGCAATAGAACAAGTGCGTGAAGAGATGTGCCAAGAAATGGAACAAAAACTACAATAGGAGCGAGCCCAAATGCAAGCATAGATGCAAGCTAAAATTCATGCTCAAATGACTGCCTTCATGGCCACATTCCAACAGGTATCTTTTCACTTTTCTTTTTCTTTTCAATGTTAAAAAACTTAGTGTTATGTTTCTTTTCAGTAGGGAAATGTACCTCTGATGAATAATGCTTCAAGTGGAGAAGCTCAATAATTTTATGAGTAATTAAGAGTTTTAATGATTGATTATTTAACTAACACAAATAATGCATCTTAATTTATAACACCATTTTCCTTTTAAATTTTTGACATTAATTTGTTTATGGCATATATAGTCTTTCAAACATTATGCTTTACTGAAATTGGAATGTGGTCTTAATTTGTCACACAGGTAATTGCTTTGATGGAGAAAGTCTTGACATTTACAAAATAAAATGAAGTGTCTAGATTGAATGCTAGTGCCCCTTCCTTGAATTACGAAGATTCAAGCAATTACCTATACTAACTTCTTATTCTTTTTCTTTTGTTTAGTAATATTGTAATGCTATTTTAAACATTGAATAGTGGAGTATATGAGTGAGTTTAAAAAATTATTCATATGACAAATTTGTGTATTTATACTTGTTGGATGGACCTTTGCAGTAATGTATATATCAAATTTGTTAGCAAAGTTTGATTTGCTCTCTTTTTACTTATGTATTTTAAAATGTTAGATTTTGTAAAAGGGTATATGTTATTAGAGATTTAGAAGATTTATTTTTCACCATTTATAATATTATAAAATCTATTTTAGTAAATAGGATTGAAGAATATAATTAAGAAAAATACTAAAAATCTGAAAAAAAAAAAAAACCTTTTTAGCAGCGACTAAAGTCGTCGCTAATAGTGTACAAAAAAAAAAAGAATTTTAGCGACTACTAATGTCACCGCTAAATCTCTTGAACTAAAAGGTCGTCGCTAAATAGAAGGATTTTTGCGGCGAAAAAGTCATCGCTAAATTCCTTGAACTAAAAGGTTGTCGCTAAAAGTATGCATTTAGTGTCAACAGATATTTGTCGCCGCTAAAACCATACATTTAGTGACGACTTTTTTCGCCTCTAAATGTTGTGGCCCCAAAAGTTTAGGAGTTTTAGCGACAAAATTACATATATTTAGGGGCGATTTTTGTCGTCGCAAAAAGTCTTTTTAGCGACGAAAATTTTTTGGCCATTAAATCTCTTTAGCAACGGCTGTAATTGCGGCGACTTAGCGACGATTACATTGTTGTCGCTAAATAGTTTTTGCGACAACTTCTGATGTTTTAGCGATGACTTTTGTCGCCGCAAATTCCATATTTTTTTATAGTGGTTTCATTGATGGATTTGTGATGTTTTAAGTTTAGTCCAGAGGAGAAATAACAGAATTTGAAGGAGAGGAACTTACCACTTGGAAGAGCACTTGAGAAAAACTAAGAAATCAAGGTAAGTTGTTGTCTTCCATGCTTCTTCTTCCCTTTTCCTCCTTGTGATAATTTCATCCCATATAGAGCCCAATCAAAGAAAGAAGCATGAAAACACAAGATAAAAAAGTTAGGGATTCATGGAGACATTGTGAAATCTATTTTGATCCATGAATTCCCTAGCTTAGGTGAGTGTTTGCTTGTGTTCCTAAGATCCTTAAAGACCTCCCTACACACCTCTTCCATCAAGAAAACAAAGCAAACCCATTACTTCCCCTTTTCATATGTCATTTCAGCCTAGGGCAGAACTATAGGTTAAGGATAGTTTTAATTTGTTCCAAACTTATTTTTGAGTCATATATGATGGAAGAGGATGAGAGAAAGCCTTGGAAACATTTTAGAAACTATAGATATTGAGATAGAGGCGTAAGCTCCATAATGTAGCATAATGAAGCAACTTTTAGTTAGGCTCCTTAAAATAATTGTATGATGACTCCAAGGAGTCTAAATAGAGTCAAGAATTATAGATTGAAGGAGAGAAAGGAGTCAAGATCATGAATTTTTGTAGTTGCTTCATTAAGTGCCTTATGAAAGTATAATGGAGCCATAAACCAAAGTAGCATCATGTAAAGTGTGTATAATGCCAAGACTTGTTCCCATGAGTAATTCATGTTTCTTTTGGTGTGTCTAGGCTAAGAGAAATAGTCTCCACCTTCTTAGGTATGTGAGGTCAAGGGAGAGGACTCAAGGCATAAGGGAAAAGTGTGTCAATGCAAGCAATGTAGCTCTCTCTCTTTTCTCCCATGCATGAATGAATGTCTACATTGTCTTTGAATGTGTGTATGTGTATTTTAAGCTATGAATTATGTTTTGGTATGATGCCTATGTTCCATGGAACCATAGTATTGCATTATGTATTCAAATAATGCCTATAAATGTTGCATTGGTTTGTTTGAATGTGGAGAGGCCAAGAACTTTCTATCTTCGATGAGGATGAGCCAAGAGCCCTTAGAAGTGGTTGAGACCAAGATAAAGCCTCCCAAGAGTAAGGCTTAGCTCAAGGCCTTTGAGAAAAAGGGTGAGGCAAATCCAAGAACCTTAAAAAAAGTGGGTGAGGCAGATCCAATCATTTGGCAAACTTAAGTATGTTATGTGTGCTTTGTGTAAATGCCAAGAATGTATTTGCACCATTTTCAATATTAGTATGCCATGCATGCATCCTTAAGACTTGTGTTACATTTTTTATGCATGATTAAATGAGAGATGAGCTATTGGAAATCTTTGAATCTCACTCCTTCCTCTCCAATATCTTAATATGCTAGGTAGAGCCAATGAACAAGGAAATAGATGTCAACAAGGTGGAAGATAAAACTTTGGCTTTAAATTACTTGATTTTGCTTATGTTGTAACCAAAGAAGTGGAAAATGATGTAAACTTTTGATAGAATGGATGTACAATGAATAGAACATGTGTAAATATTCCAATAGATGATATATATATGACAACTAATGATAAATGAGTAGTGTTGCAATTTTTGGGTATTGAATGACTATTTCTCACATGTATCTCTTTACATATAGCTTAGGGATGGAGGATGAGATTTTGTGTTTTGAGTTTCTACACCTTTAAGATAAGTTTAGGGAGTCTTTTTGGGTCATTCCCAAGTGCCCAAGTGACCACAAGAACCTTAGGAGCCATTTTGCACATCTTTACACCATTAAAAGGCATTAAAATGACCCCAAATGACACCATATGGCACATTGTGACCAAATGAAGAAATTTCTCCATAAAATTTGGCAAACATGTAGAACTCATTGAGATATTTTTGGGAAGCTAAAGTTCAGCAAAAACAAAGCTCTACAAAATTAGTTATGAATTTTCAAAATTGGGATTTTCAAATGGTTCTGGTATGTGCACTGTTCACATTATTAGATTTGTGTTCTGTGTCATCCAATAGGAAAATAGTGTCCAATGCTTATGAAATTTTGGGCATAAACTAAAGGTCATAAGGTTTCTGTAGCCACTGAGATTACCTCATTTGGAGGTTTGAGCAAAAAGTTATGTAATTTTGAAGTTTGTTGTCAGTAGCAGTAGCACCCCCTGAGTTCAGTTACTATTTTATAGATTTCCAATAGGTAAAAGTATCTATTTTATTCTGAAATTATTTTTAGCATAAATTTAACATCTTTATATTTCCATAATGACCAAATGTGTGTGATTTCAATTTTTATAGAATTAGTTATGAATTTCGAAAGTTCATATCAGTAATCTGAACCAATAGCCTAGATAGTAACAACCTCAGTGGTTTTTCGGATATCAAAAGTTCTCCCCTTAATGATTCATGAGCTGAAATTATTTTTACCATGGGGTAGACATCCAGAGATTTCTGGAATGGTAAAGTTTGTTGGATTTCGATTTTTTTGGATTTAGTTATGAATTTTTGAAGTTGTGATAGAAAAATCTAACCGTGGCTAATTCGTGAAAATTGGTATGTTTCACCCACTTGTATGAGTTTCAAGCCACTTTCTTGGATGGTTTTGAATTTTATTAGTGTAATTAAATATAAGAATGAGTTTAATGAGTTCCCTTGGTCCCTGGGATGCAGAATGAAGAATTTTACCTGTAGAAAAATACATCTTGATCCATGTTGTTTCCATAGAAATTATATGATATGAGGCATAGGAATCGCAACAATTGAGTCTTAGAAGTATGGTGTTATAGTGCATTAAATGCAATTGGCAATAAACACTTCATAAAGATGTAATAGTCATGGCTTTTAAGTTTAAATAATTTTGCCTCCTTTGAATCCATACATCTTGACAAATTTGAGGAATACCCATAAGGCATTTTCGATCTTTTATCCAATCATAAATACCTTTCCTTTGATCAAGCATGAAAATAAACTTTGTTTTTGCCTTAACCACTTTTCCATGAGCTAATTTTTGTAGCTCCAAGTCTCTTTGCTAACAATATTCTTTCAAATCTATCCTTAATTTCATGTTATCTTTGGTTTTTGTCTTGACATTTATAGCAATATTAAATATATTGTCAAACACATTTTTCTCTATAGGCATGATATCTAGGTTGTGCCAAACTAATAGATGTTTCCCATAAGGAAGCTCCCAAAATATACTCTACTTTGTTTAGTTGTGTTGTTGCTTATAGCTAGGTAATTTAAAAAAAAAACCCTTGATCTACTATTTCAAGAAGAGTACTCACATGTTGCCATAATTCTTCTCCATCCAATTTTAGAGAAAGGGGATTATTTTCAATTCTATTTCTCTTAAAGTATCCTTATTTCTTCAAAAAACATGATTTATGGGAAGAAATCATCAATGATGATCAAACTAAGAGTTATTTCCCCTATATTTTAAGGTAAAAACTTTTGAGTTATGCATACAATAAAGACAAACTAATTTTTCAATAGTACTCTACCTTAACATTTTGTATGTTGGAAAGTCATTTATTATCCACATTAATGTTACTCTCATTTGAAAATTTTGTTTTCTTAAGACATCATATGTTGGTACTCCTTCTTCGTATAATAATTTTAACTTATCAATTTATGGCTGTAAGAATACATCAATCTTGGTCTTGGCATTTTGCAATCTATGAATGATTACAATTAAAAATAAATAAGGAATAATCATGCATAACTCAAGAAGGAGATTGTAAAGAGTTATTATTACAAACCAACATGAATATGCTTAAGCGGAATGACTATAAGGAGTGAACTCATCTGTACACAAGCTTAATCTAACATTTCGTGGTTCCATAGCAAATTTTGAATATACTCTATCAAAATATTTTCATGCTTCTCCACCTACTGGATGACAAAGAACACCTTTACATTTTTTATTATACTAATGCCATTGCATTTTCTTAGCAGAACACAATGAGGTATAAAACCTTTGCAATTTAGGAGTAATTGGTAAATAATACATTCTTTTGACTGGAAATCTCCTTAGAATTTACACATTTTTTATGTTGTCTTTGTAATACTACATACATCTATTGGTGGAAAAACATCAATTTTTTTAGTAGATAAGCCAAGTTTTGATACTAGCTTCTTTATTTTATACCACGACATTATTAGGAGGGCAACTATTTTTCATAAGACTTGCAAATCAATTGAAATTATATTGTGATATATTATTGTCAAATTTAATACTTAATATTTGTATAACAACAAACAACTCAGACTTATTAGTGCATCTTAGTTATAGTAGTTGTTGATACACATTTAATAAATTAAAAATTTTTTGGGCTTCTATGTTTAGAGGTTCCTCAACCTAATTGATATTATCATTATAATTTATTTCATCATAGCTAATAACATTAAAATTAAGACTAGCTACATCAAATATCATTTTTTCATAACTATTATTATAGTTATCATATTAATCTTAAGTTAGATGTTGTTCTAATGTGTATGTTAGTTAGCAATGGTTCAATCTCATTATGGCATGTCTCATACCAATATCCAGGTTGAAATTCTCTTTTTGTAAAGACCAATGTTTTCATTGTCAACATTAAGATATGCTCTATTTTTATGTTTAGAATATGGACATCTCTAATTTTTTCTTTATTTCCTAAACTAGATCCATGTTCACAAGTAAAAGCAATAAATTCTTCTACCCTTTGTAAAAATTCATTAGTATATCCTTTCCTTCCAATTTCAATAGTTAGGAATTCCATTTTGTGATATAATAAACAATTTAAATATTATCTTACAATTCTCATAAATAATAATTATCTTAAAACTATTATCAACAAAATTATTTTCACTATGTTAAATCACAAAATTTTTTAATATTATTTTCTAAATGTTTTTTAGTAATAAATATTTTTCTACAATATTATCACAAATCAATAAATAATCAATAATATAGTAATAATATTTCTCTATTATATTATTACAAATTAATGAATAATCAAAACTATCAATCAATTATTTATAATTATTAAATAATCAATAAATAACAATACTAAATACTAAATAATATTGTATAAAAATTTATCATAAAATATTTATATATATCTTAGAAACAAAGTTTAAACCTCGAATCAAATAAATTTTCAGATACCTACTCTTCAATCACACAAATTATTGCTTGTAGTAGTGGTTGAAGTGAAAAATAAAGCGAAAGAAAACCTTACAAACAGAGAGAGAGAGAGAGAGAGAGCATTGAAAGAGAAAAGAGGAAGTGAAATGAAAAGGAAAATAAGGAAGAGAATAGGAAGCCAACAAAAGCACTAAATGAAAGAGAAGAAAGGAAGTGAAGATAGAAAGAAAATAAGAAAGAAATGTAATTTATATAAATCTCGAATGGGCAATGGCTATATTTTTAACAAATATATTTTTAACGGTTATTTTTTTTAAAGCATTTAATGGTTATATTCTTAACAAATATATATATATATATATATATATTTTTTTTTTAATGTTTAAAATGTAAAAGAAAAATTATATTAGTGAACAAGTAAAAAAAAGGTTAGAAAGTTAAAAAAATGGTCAAGTCCAAAAAATTTTCAAAAATTAAAAAGAAAAAGAATTGGACAACAAATTAAATAAGTGGGCCAACTTAATTTTCAATCAATGTACTTTTTTGACTAATTTCTTCTCTTTTTGTCACTTTTCTTTTTATAGTGTTTTGTTGTTTTGTTATTGTTTTGTCAATTTTTCATTAATAATTTGTTTTTTGACTCATATTCAATTAGAAAACATATATATATATATATATAATTTTAGTCTAAATTTTTGGGATCTTTCTATCAAAATTTTATAATATTGTTGTGATGCTCGCTATTTGGTGTCCAAATGTTGCTAACAAACAATGAGATGGCTGGAGGATGTTGTCTACAATAGACAACAATCTTTCTCCAGCAAACAAGGTGTGGGATGGTGCCTTGGTTGGTGAGTCATGGCTAAAGCTCAAAATTTAAAAGGTGGGTATGTCATGATTCTAGCAAAATGAAAAGGAATATAGGGCTTTTTTTTAATTGTTGTTTAACAACAGTTTGGATCAAACTATGATTAAACCTTAAGTCTTTACAACAATTATTGTAAATGGCAATTAAGCCAATGAGACTTAATTGTGATTTACTTAAAACTATAATTATATCTTATAGTTTAACTGTAATTATAAAAATCACAAAGCCAAAGTTAGACCACCATGGTGAATTTCTCATTTTTTTTTAATAGTATGGTCTAAGGCTGTCAATTGGTATCAACTAGAGATGAACCTTTTTGTTTCTTGTTTCTTAGTTGTAATAGTCGACTAGTTTTTGTCAATCTTAGATTTTCTATAGTTTTTTTTCAAACTTATTCAACAATCTCCCACTTAGTTTGGAAAAAATAAGTAATTTATTTTCTTATAAAATCATGCATTTAAGAAGGTGTCTTTTGACTTGGACCTTCCATTAGTGTAAATAATTCAAAGTTTTAACAAATTGATAGTTGCTCTCGAAGCATTAAATCACAATATATTTTAGTTAAGACCAGAACTATCACACATGATCCTAAATACTTTTAACAAGACTCATAAAAATCTAACATGTATTTGGCCATTTGCTACGCCTTAGTTACATGGACATTTCTTAAAATTTAATTTCAATTTTTGTGAAAAGTGGCTCCACTCTTTGATGTTCATATAGGTGAACTTCCTTAAAACCTTGTAGGCTTACCTTAACTTCATTAAGAGTATAAGACTTACCATCTTAATCTTATTTATCCATTATTTTTAAATTAATTAATAATTTTCTAGTGCCCATCTACTTATCATTAGTAACTTGTTGTTACCATATTGCACTTTTTTATTAGATTTAGTTTAAGAAAAAATTGGGTTTCCATTACTCGTGATTATATGTTATGGGTTTCACTCTCATTCCTCTCAATTTTTTCTCACAAATTATTTTGTAAGTTTCCTTTGAAAGCGCATATACCAAGTTATTTCTTGATCGTGAATGTTGAATTGTGATTTTACTATCACAAAAACATGATATATTTCAAGTTATTATATCTAGATGTTTGTTGAAATTTACAATACACTAGATATTCCGCTTTATAGACACAGCACAAAGAAATGATTGGCTTTGGTTGTAGTCATAACTCTTTCCTTATTCTTCAATCATTTCCTCTTTGTCCACTGTTTTACATTTTACTTACTCATCTTTCACAATGGAATGAATTACACTCAGTTTATTAATTAGAAGTAAAACTCTCCTTAACTATTGATAAACACCAACAAGATGTAGACTAATTTATTTTATATACACTAGTTGTCCACTTAGTTCAAAATTTTATCCATCTAATACTACAAAAGTGTCTAATATTCCAATCCTAGATTTATATTCCTTTCGATATATCCTTGGACTATCCTTTACTTTCAACAACCATACATTTCCTTTGTCTTGTAGTTTGTATATTTTGAAGCATATTTACTTGCAATATACAACTTAAACATGTACACGCTACAAGAATCCAATGGCATCAATAATATATGCATGAGCATGAGTCACCATAAGGGACCTTTTATCTTTTACAACCAAGTTATTAAATTTAATGACCTTTAATAACTTAAAGGATGAACTCCCACTATATTTTCTATTTTAAATCTAGGATAAATCTATCTCACAAAATTTTCTATTTCATTTGTGATGACAAATATTTCCTATGTAAATTCACATCAAACAATTTGTTTCAAGCCACCATTCATGATGTTTAAGCATAGAGATTAGCAGATAAATGTTACACCTTATCTAGCATCTTATCATATGCTTAGTTAACCATAAGATGAATCAAACAATAATTATCCATCTAACTTACTAATTAAAAATAGTTTCTTCTACCACATATGATCATATTTTATAACAAGTTTCCAATTATAGATTCACAAACCACATGCTTAACTAAAATCATAAGCATATAATCCCACCATGTCATTTTATTATCCCATCCATGCATATATAACAATTTTAATTAAAATTAGAATTTTGTAGGATACTTATCAATTATTCTAATTAACACTCGAATTTCACATGATAATGATCTTCAGCCCAAAAGAACACATATAAACCATCATTTAAGTTTTCTAAAACTTATCTAATTCTCTATAATCAAATTAGATAAAGTAACACTTAAATATTAATATAAGATTATCAACCTTTTTAAAGATAAAGATAGGAAAGAATATGAACCTGCATTAAGAGGTCCTACAGGCAATACACTTTCTTGCTTCATCATCTCTAAGGCTATTCATCAAAGACATATTCTCCATCTTTGACATACAAGAAAATGCTTCATAAAGTGATATTGGAAACTTTTTTGAAAGAAATTCTCACAGCGTAGTAATTATTTGTGCAAGCATATTTCAGGAAAATTATAAGCAAGAAGAAAAATTATTATTTTATCATGTCTATTCTTGTAAAGTAGACACTAATCAAGTCAAATTATATGTTTCAATAAAACCCATTTCAATCTAAAGCCTTGAACCAAAGTGTGGTTTTCCTCCATAACGACCATAATCGTATGAAATACTTGAAAACCTATCTCCACATTGTGGAGAAATGGATATATAATATGCCATGAATAGAGTGTAATTTTGGCTATTAAACTTGGCAATCAGATCCATAATTGATCAGAACTAATTAACGACAGCAAGCATATTGCTTCTTCAAATTAAATTATTGGAATAACCTTGTCAAGTGATAACAAAATCAGTACACAAACCGACTGATTCATTTTTGCATATATGCTTGTCAATTGGAATAACCAATCATTTTTGCTTGACTGAAGTATTGTCTCTTCTGGGAAAAGAACATAATGGCTTGGATAGATGAAATTACTATATATATATATATATATATATTATATTAAAAGTAAAGCACCTTGCCGCCTGTGGTTTCCATTGCACCAAAATTTGACAGAATCCATCACATTGAATCTGTCCATTTCCTTAATTCCGTGCGTTTTAATACCAGGAAATGAATTTGGAAAAATAAAATGCAATTTCTAATATTTTTATTATTAAATTTTTTTATTAAAATATAATAAGTATATAATTTTTTGATAATAATATGATAATATATGATTTAATTGAAAAACTATACAATTATTTATAAAAATCATATATTTGTTATATTATTATTAAAAATTTATATATTTATTATATTTTAATCAAAAATTTTGATGATAAAAATATAACAAATTATATTTTATTTTTGATGATGGAAAAACTCCAATTCCAATTGTGATATATACCATTGCTTCTTCAAATATTATTATATATATAATAAGCACGCTTCCCATAGGAAAAATCACAAAATGACAATTCCTTCGTCACAATATGACACATGAATCTGTACGCATGACCCCTTTATCCTCCAAACAAATGGACGCCCACAAAGAAGTGCCATTATCGTACAGTGCTGTAACACGTTACTTTTATTCCTTTTCCAATGAAGCAACTTTGCGCCATTTAAACGAAACTTGAATTGGGATTGGCGAATCACTTTATGGCCTGTAAAAATTAAATGGCTAACTACCGGGCGTCAATAGCAATTTTTGTCGTTTACCTTGTATGGTACAGCGGTACAGCCTATATGAAAAACATTACCAGAAATATACACTGTTATTCTATCTGTTTCTTCATCCAATTATAAGAGAGGATTTGGCCAATGGATTTTGTAGTCTCATCACGACAATTTGTCTTGCATCATTTTGTGCGTCTTTTGTGGCTCCATCAAATATTACTTTAAGATTATTAGAAAGTTGGAACCGCAATGGAATGATAAAATACAAAATAGACATTAAAAAATTATTTAATGATAAGAATAAACATATTAAAAGGTTTTCAAATGTGTGTTGCTATATTCATCCCCACTAATTAGTTGCTGTAAGGTTCAAATAAATTTACTTTTAAGAGTTATCAAAAGCACTCCAAAGGATTTCACTCAATATAACCCTCTCTTTCAAAAGTGCTTGTAAAGGGTTACAGAAGTGTGTGATTTGTAGAGAGTGTTTTTGATATACTTATGTGTTCAGAATTAATTTTTTTATAGAATTGGTTTGGAAAAATTATGTATTTTCAATTAAACTTGAATTAGAAAATTCAAATTTCTAAAGCATATGTATTTTTAGATCATTCCAATAGTCATTTGAGTGTTTCTTATGGAAAACACATGATTATTCCAACCAATAGGCATCAAAACTGATAAACAATTCAATTTTCTGAAATTTTTTGGCTGACTGGTTAATTGACCTCTTACAAAATTTTCCAAACTTCCCCTCTATATTGGAATAATTAATGACAAGTTGATTTTCAGTTAACTAGTGTCTTAAACCAGTCAACTAGTCTTTAAAACTAGTCTACTAATATTAGCTAGAGATAAACTTTTTTTCATTTCTTGTTTTTGAGTGTCTTTGTCAATCCCGGTTTCCTCTAGTTTTTTTTTTCAAAGTATATTCAACATATTTCATATCAAATTTTTAAGCAAAAACTTAAAATAAACTGCACTTGGGACTATTCAGTATTCACCAAAACTATAATGGGACGTGGGAGTAAGCCTCACCACAAGAAAATAGAAAATTAGATGTACTACTGATGGGAGTAAACAAATGTTTTAGGTAAACACAAAAAAGGCCCAATAGTTAAACTATTAATATATGTTCTACTGCCAAATGGACACGTACGTAGTATGATTCAAACTTCCACAGAATTTTAGTAGATTGGATGATGAGAAAGAGTAATCGCTCTTATCTTGAATGATATTGAATTTGACGCCAATGCTAGAAAATTGAATCTCAATTTGTTTAAATATTCCCGCACTTTCTAAGTAATCAAACTCATCCGAAAAAAATCGTTTCTCGGTTAATTTTTGAAATTTTACTAGAATTCAACGTGCAAAAAGCGGTTCACAACTTATATTTCAAAATTTCCTTCACTTTCTAAGTAGCCAAACACACACCCACATGTAGGATTAAGTACTTACTCCTTAATTGGCTGAAACATCCATCAAAATTGAGACTTGCTGATCTCGAGCATCTCCGATACTATTATAGTAGGAGAGACAAATAAATTAAAGTAGACTTCAGCCTTTTATTTTATGGAAATTAACATTAATATAGTGATACTGTTCATAAGTATAAACTTTTTTCGGTGATTTCTAAATAATAAATATTACCTTTACTTTACTAAAATACTTAAATTAAATTAATAAAACAATAACCATATAGTTAAATTGTTAGCAGCATGTGGATATTCTGAAGACAATAATGATATCCAAAATAAAATCAAAAGAATAAATCCAACCTCCAGCCATTGCCTTTCTTGAAATTTTCTGAAGCCTGTGTATTGTTTTCTGCCTCTTGGGGATACTTGCAGCTCAATTTTACACTTAGTGATGGTGCCAAATATGATAAAATATGATAAAAAGCTGCCAATTTCTGATTTAAAATAAAAATAAAAAGCTGTCAAATTCAGTTTACCCCACTTGGCTAATTGAATAATTTATTTTTCATTTTCTAATTTTTACTTTTAACATATTTTTTTATTCATTCTTGCATAATTTTTTTCCCGTTAGAAAGTTAGCCTTTTTACTTTCAAAACAAATTTTGACTTTAATTCATTAATTTTTTCTAACTTTTTTAGTGTTAGAAGCTAGTCAGAAATATATCCATTAATGGATACTTATATAAATTACTTTTCCTTGTATTTTATTCTTTATTTCTCTTCTTCTCTTCTCTACATCTTCCGTTTTGCTTTTCGTGCGTTCATATTCTCTGTTTTTTTACTCCTTTATTCCTTACTTCTTCTGCATTCTCTCATTTCTTTAATTTTACTATACACATTTGGAATTTCTACACCTGGATATTTGTTTGATTGAAGCATCAGTTTGTGTCTCTTTAAGAGGTATGTATCTCTTTAAGAGGTATGTATCAATAATTGCTTGATAATATATAATAAAATATTATTTAATATTTAATGTTGTTCTTTCTTGATTATTTATTAATTTATGATAATATAGTAGAAAAATATTTATTGCACAGTATTGATTATTTCTTGATTTGTGATAGTATAGTGGATGAATATTTATTACTGGATAATATTTACAAATTAATATTAAACATTTTTTATAATATTTTTGGTTATTTAATGCAGTGAAATTAAATTTTTAGTTCATAATAGTTGTAAGATAGTTTTTGCTTATCAAAAATTGTAAGATGATATTTAAATTATTTATTATAATAGAAAATAAACATTCCTAATAATTGAAATTGATGTATAATAAATTGAATTCTGAACAGAAAGAATATACAAATGAATCTTTACAAAGGATAAAAGAGTTTATTACTTTTGCTTATAAAAATAGACCCAATTTAGGAAACCAAAAAAAAATAGACGTTCATATTCTAAACACAGAAATAGAGTATATTTTAGTACTGATAATGTAAAAATCGATCTTTATAAAAGAGGGTTTCAACTTAGATATTGGTATTAGACATGCCATGGTAAGATTGAACCATAGCCAACTAACATACACATTAGAACAAAATCTAATTCAAGATTAGTAAATGAAGACCATAAAAATAGTTATGAAAGAATGATTTTTGGTGTAGTTGGTCTTAATTTTAATGTTGGTAGATAAGATGAAGTAGAATATGATGATAATATTAATCAGGTAAAAAAAACATCCAAACTTAGAAGCCTAGGAGTTTTTTGATTTATTAAATATGTACCAACAACTACTATTGCTAGGATATGTTAATGAGTCTGAACTATTTATTGCTATACAAATGTTAGTATTAAATCTAACAATAATATGTCACAATATAGTTTCAATCAATTTGTAAGTCTTATGAAAAATAATTGCCTACCTGATAATGTTATACTTGATAATTAGTACAAAAGAGAGGTTAGCATCAAAACTTGGTCTATTTGCTTAAAAAATTGATATTTGCGTTAATAGATATATGTTGTATTACAAAGATGACATAAATAAGACAATGTATAAATTCTATGAAGCATCTCAATATAAAACTAATAAGCTTGACAGAAGATGAAGTTCTAAGGAAATTCTAATAAAAAGAGTGTATTATTTATCAATTACTCCTATATTACAAAGGCTTTATACTTCGATGAATTCTATTAAACTTATACAATGGCATTAGAACAATAAAAGGCATGAAGGTGTACTAGGTCATCTATCAAATAGCGAAGTATGACAACATTTTAATAGGATAGATCCTAATTTTGCTATAGAACTACAAAATGCTAGACTAGGTTTATGTACAGATGAGTACACTCTTTATAGTTAATCTGCCTCACCATATTTATGTTGGCCTATAATAATTCTTCCTTACAATCTTCTTCCTAATTTGTGCATGATTGCTCATTACTTATTTTTTATTACAGTGATTCATGGATCACAAAATCCTAAGACCAAGATTGATGTATTCTTATAGTCATTAATTGATGAATTAAAATTATTATAGGAGAAAGGAGTATTAACATATGACATCTCAAGAAAACAAAACTTCCATATGCGAGCAACATTAATGTGGACAATAAATAACTTTTCAACATATGGAATATTGTCAAAGTAGAGTACGTTTGGAAAATAACCTTGTCCTTATTGTATGTACAACTCCAAAACTTTTGCCTTGAAGTATAGGGAAAAGAACTAATGGTTTGATTGTCATTGAGCTTTTAGAAGGAATGAAGATGCCCTCAAGAAAAATAGAGTTGAAAATGATCCATTTCTTCCAATATTAGATATAGAGAAATTGTGGAACATGTGAATACCCTTCCTAAATAATATATCAAGAGTTTTCTAAATTACATGGCTATGGGCAACAACACAATTGGACAAAACAAGCACATTTTAAAAGCTTCTATATTAAAAACATTCATTAGTTCAGCATAATTTAAATGTCATACATGTAGAGAAAAATGCATTCAACAATATATTTAATACTATTATGGATCTCAAGGTGAAGATCAAGAATAACATGAGAGTCAAGGTGGATTTGAAGGAATATTGTAGGTGGAAGGACTGAAAACTACAAGAATTAGCTACTAGAAAAGTGGTTAAGCTAAAAGCTAAGTTCATTTTCACACTTGATCAAAGAAGTGCTATCTGTGACTAGGTAAAAGAATTGAAAATGCCCAATAGGTGTTCCTTGAATTTGTCAAAATATGTGGATTCAAAGGAAGGAGAGTTATTTGGACTTAAAAGTTATGATTGTCATATCTTTATAGAATGTTTATTGCCAATTATATTTAGTACACTTTCTGAGCAACCGAGTCAAGTCAATTATTTAGAGAATTGTGTTTAGCAATGTTGAAGATGGATGATTTAAAGCAAATGGAATGCAATGTTCTTATCATTCTATGCAAGTTAGAAAGATTTTTTTCACATAAATTCTTTAATTCTATGAAATATTTATTAGTCTGTTTACCATTTGAGGTTAGGGTTGGTGGCTTAATCAAGTATTGATTGATGTATCCTTTTGAAAGATAATTGATACTTATGTGATATTCTACCCATTATTGTTATCTCTTCTAACAATTATTTATCTTTTAATAGATTAGTTTATCTTCTACCCAATTAGTTTATCTTCTAACGAATTATTATTATTTCTAACTACTTGTCATCTAGTCATGTAGGATTTTAAATAGATTAAAAAGGACAGTTAAAAATAAAGCTTATGTGGGAGATTCTCTCTGTAAGGCATATTTGTTGCAGAAGGTGTCACGCTCTTGTTTATATTACTTTGCATCACGTGTACATTATATATGAACAAGAGTGAAACAAAATGATTGTGTGGGGAAAGTAGAGACAAGTAAGCTAACTTTATTAATTTTTAATAAAATTAGGCATTCACTTGAGAAGTGCTCCACTCATTATTTGAATGATAGAGAAATGGTTGCTACTCATCTTCATGTCCTGTTAACTTACGATGAAGTCAAGCCCTATATTGAGTAAGATTTAGACTTGCCACTATGTTGAAATTTCTTTTTGTCCTAACATTTAAATCATATTGTAGGACTTTCAAGCAAGATTTGACAAGATTAAATTTAAAACATTAGTTTTAAAGAAATTGACTCCATGATTAAGCAAACTTTGTCTAGTGATTTAACTCCTATGTATATAGTGACGTCATTATTTATATATATATGTAAATAAATATATATTTATTTATTTACTTACATAATTATAACATAATTTTGTTGTTAAATAGGTTCTTAATTAACCAAGATTTAATGATAATGTATATTTGAAGGACTTAACTTGAGGACCACTTTAAGAGTTGCAAACATGGTTGGGATATTTTGTGAATGGAAATAAGTTTCATACAAAATCTTGAAACATTAGGATGATGACAATAAACAAAAGAATTTGTGTGAAAGGAATGGGGGAGGATGTAGAAATAACTATTTTAATATCCTTCAAGAGGTGGTACAATTATAATATCTAGGAAAACTTGCCTAAAAAAAGTACTATTTATTGCAATTGGTTTAATCTTGTTATGAATGATAGGATGAAGAAACATAAAGAATATAGAATTATTAAAATTAAATATATTACAAGGTATGAAAAATTTGATCCATTCATATTTGTAGAACACACTGTTCAAGTTTATCATATGTCATATCTTATAAGAAGTAAAGATAAAGTAAGTTGATAGGTTGTCATTAAAACTAAAGCAAAGAGTGCGATGGATGATAGTGATACATTAGAGATTGCTTATCAAATTGATGAGGCTTATATTAAAACAATAAATAATGAGATATTATCTAATATTTTACAAGATAAAGGAAAAATAGAAAAGGTAAATGTTTAGATATTACTGTAAATTAAAGATGTAAATCTGCAAATAAATTTGCAAGATGAAAATGAAGATGTGAATCTTCAGGTGTGAGATGATGAACAAGATGAAGATGATGATGAAGAAGAGGATTAATTATTAGTTGGATGGTAATTTAATTATTTCAATTATTAATATCCATGATTTTACTTATTAATAATGTTATTAATTACTCTTAATTATAAGTTATAAATCATTATATGTTATTTTATTGATAATTATTAAAAATAATTTTAATAATATTAAAATTATTAACAAAAAAAAAATGTGAACACTTCCACTTCAACGTTCACGTGAAGCTAACAACTTCATCGTTCATGTGAAGCTAAATGCTTTAGCATTCACATGAAGTTAAATGCTTCAACATTCAAGTGAAAGTCACATGAGCTAAACGCTTCATGCAACGTTGAAGTAGATCAATGAACACATTTTTTCTAATACATATATATATATATATATCTCTCTCTCTCTCTTTCTATTTTCTTATTTTCATACCTCATTCTTCTTCATCCTATTTTATTCTGTAACTGCTCCATTTCTTTGGGTTATTTTTTCCTTAATACCATTAGAGTTTTAAATTGAGGTAAGATTAAAAATACTCTATCTTTCATTATTTTCTCTCACTCAGTCATACCTTTGAAAAAATTTCTAAATGTACGTGATCTTCAAATGCATGACTTGATGTGATGCATGATAAGTAGGAAGCAACATGAAGCAGGTCTATAATTTATTTTTTAGATTATTTAATAATTGTAGTTTCTTGCAATATCATTAGAGATGTCTAGAAAAAAATACATGAATCACTCCTTAATCTCAAGTTCATGAAGAAAATCAATATGAAAAATAGTTTATTAGACCATTGTGGATAGGGAGTAGTATCTACAATCTAAATTTTGTTGATTCATAAATTAAATTAATATATATTTACCTTATTCATCAATCGGATTTGGATGCAATGATGATGTTATCAGTGAATACATTGTTGCAATCATATATAATAATTATGATGTTCTATATAATTGTTTGAAAGAAGTTCCTCAAATAATTAGACTTTATAGTTTCAAGATATAGTTTAATCTTATATGTAAGACAAAGTTTTTTTTAATAATTTTTTGTGTTAATTCTTTGATACTTGCAAGAATCATTTTTGTAAAAATATTATTGTTAGTATTTAGAAGAGCACTAAGTTTATGAGACCTTCATGTCTCAAGTAAGGATTAAATTAAAAGGCTTGTTTGGATATGCACGAAGTCAAGGAAAAAGACCATATTGGATTAAAAGACATATTTGGAACAAAATTATGAATTGATTGAAATTTGCCACAATTCCAACAAAAAAGTGAGAAGAATAAAAAAAATAAAGCATCTAGCTTTGGCTCTGGTCCATCTTTTCACACCAGAGGGCCTACTCCATCGTGGCAACATTGGGAGAATATGAATGAGGAACTAGGCAAAAAAGTGACACCAACTAATCTTCACTATTTACCCATCAAATAAATAATAAGTGGGTTGATAACAAATTAGAAGCCATGTTTATAAGTATAATTTTGTATTTAATTTATATTTATCATTGCAAAACAAATTCACATATATGGAATGTTTGTGCACAATAATTATATCTACCTTAAAGGTGCAGACCAGAACTAGGTATAGAGTTTTGCTTCTTGTCCACAATGTTTATCACTGTAACAAATAACAAAAGAAATAGATTTCTAGATGAAAGTCATTGAAAGAAAAAAGGATAGAGAATGGTCTATGGATTCAAAAGTATGTCACATCAAATGAATGGAAATTTGATCTCTATATTTAGATACCAAGGAATTGTGGACAATCCTAAAACATATTCAAGTGTACAAGAAGTTATATTTTCACAAGGGACAATACATCTAGATATTGCTAGGGTGTTGCACTCTATTGGTCAACAATCCGTAGAAAATCGAATAGTTATTTTATCCTTGCAAAACTAAATTGATACATATAAGAGTTATTTTGACAAATACCATCAAGATAACTATGATAATAATAATAACAATAATCAATAAGTTTTTATCTTTTTTTAATAATTTGTATAAAATTTACATACTTAATTTTTAATTTGTTAAATAATATATTATTTAATTTTTAATAATAAATAATATGTGCATCTTTTGTTGTGATAGGACTCTTAGTGTTTGCTATTTATATTGTTTATATCACTCATTTATATCATTGTGTAGTCTGAAGGACAGACATAAAATAGAGTTTGAATAGATTGAATTTCAAGATTTTATTTCTTCTTCTTCTTCTTCTTCTTATGTCTACCCATTCCCATTCTACACTTCTCACCTCACACACAAGTCTTATTTATCTCTCTCAATCTTTATTATTGGTATTCGAAGAATCAAGAGTTGCATAGCTCTTTTTTTAACTTAATCAATCTCTTTTTTCTTAATTTCATGTATACAAATATATGAAAGTTAGTGTTTATCTCTACTAATTTTATTTAATTATTTTGATTTTATATTTAAAAGGATTTTTATTTAGAAGTAATTTTTTTATTCCTTAAATTATGTAATTCTTTTATCTAGATGTCTTGATTGAAAACATTAGCGAGTAAAAGGTTGATCAAGATCCCAAAATACTCCTTTCCCACTCTAAGAAGAGTCTCAAGCTCCGGCTTTAGGACTAATCCAAAAACAAGTTATTGAACTATACAACGATGAGTTACTATTTATTTTTGGTATATTATTTAAAATTATCATAACTTTAAATTATTTATGAATTTAATTAATAAATATTTAATTTATGTAGATTTAAAATAGGTAATAATGCAATTCCTACATGCATAATAAATATTTTTAAAAATAAATATGAATGGCCTTGGAATAGTTGGAGAAATGTTCCTAAAAAATACAAAGAATTATAGTTTGTAGAATTTTAAGTGATTTTTCCTACTTATATATTAGATTATTGTTATTATTATATTATGTATTTTCTCTTATTAATAATTGAAACCTCTATTTTTTTAATAGAAAATTACTATTGAAGACTCAATGATCATAATTAGATTTAGCTTAATTAAAAGAAAAAGGTAATTAGTCATTTAAGAGATCTAATAAGTGATGCTTGAAAATTAAAAAAAAACATAAATGGATTAAAGAATTCATTTGGGACTAGTTATATATACAATGGGGCACTCCAAAGTTTCGACCAAGGAGTGAGCAAATGGAAAGAAATAGGGCTTTCACCTCCAAATTTGATTCATCTCAACATATAAGAAGTTCTATTTCAATGGATGAGCACCCAAGGAGAATGGTAATTAATTTTATGTTTTATAATTTTTACGTATTATTTTAAATATATACTAATCTATTAATATGTTATTTTATGAGCATGATAATTAGGACCCAATAAACTCATAAAACAACAAGTAATGTTTGAGTTGACAAAAAATTTGAATATGTATATATAAGTGTTATTTTATATTTAATTTATATATATTATTATGATTTTGACCCCTTTCATTCACTTTCAAAATAAGTATACCTCCAAAAAAAATGAGGCAAAAAGTAAAGGAGAAAGTATGTTAGAGTTAGATTTATGGATGAAGGCTCTGGTAGGAAAGAAAAAAGGGCTTAGTATATAGTTTAAGGAGTATATCATATAATATGTTTAAAAATTCAATGACCAGCTACTCTCACACTCTAACCCCTCATACAATTACTCTAACTATATACAAGAAATAATGAGAAAGTAATTTTTAAATTATGCAACACAAACTCATAATGCTAAACTTAAACAACAAAGAAGACAAATCAAAACACTTATGCAACAACTAAATTTTTTTCAACAACACTGAGGTCAAGATGATGTTGACCCAAGTTTTGGATATAGGACATATATGTTTAATATCAATAGAGATAATGAGAAGAAGGAGGAGGAGGAAAAGGAAGTGAGATTGTTAATCTTTTTTTAAATTGTAGGTAATTTTATTTTTATTTAATTATCATATATTAAAATTTTTTATTCTCATTTTATTTATATTTAATATTTTTACTTCTCAAAATTATATATATATATATATATATATATTATATTCAGTTAATAAATTCGATCATATTATATATATATATATATATTAAGTTAAGTTATAATATATTATAAGACATCATCCCACAAAATTTTACCAAAAAAATTAAACATGTCGCGGGACAATGGCACGCAGATATGAGAAAAAGTGAAAAAGGAACGAAATCGCCAAATTAATTTCCCGCCTGCCAAATTGTCAAATTTTTGTTCTTCCTTTCTATATAAATTTTTCCTCTCTCGTTTCGCCTATCCGTCTTTTCTAGTCTCTTTGTATTTGACTCATTTAGCTCTGCCACCTCATCATTTTTACTCTTCTGGTTTCATTTTTCATTTTCTCTTTATTTAAATACTTCTTTCTCATTTCATATTGGTTTATCTTGTCTCCTTCCTATTTATTTTTCATTTTCATGTTAATGGTTTCATTTTCTTTCAGGTGAAAATTTCCTGATCTTGTTCAAATATTTTTTACTGAAATTTTGATTTGATTTCTAACATTAGATTGAAATTTATTTGTAACCTGGATAGGAATCTATTTTGAATATTATTGCATTTGTTTTTTTTTTTCAGGTTTGGTAATTTGTTTCTAATGTATTATTGTGTATGGTTTTTCTTAGATCTGATTTTATTTTTTCTTTCTTATTTCGTTCCTAGGAATCTATTTTGATTATTATTTTTTTCTTATGTGGTTTTGATTTCATTTGAAATGTTTTGTACACATTAAAATTCAATCAGAGTGAAGTAAATAGATAACACGGATAAAGATAATAGGAAGAATGAACATGAAGAATGAAGAACAGAACCCCAGAAAGTGAACAACATGAAGAATGCAAACAATTCTAGTAAAATCCCAAAACCCCAATCAAGAAATTGCAGAAATGAGAAAATGTCCAAAAAAATGCATAACAACAACAACAACAACAACAACAGTATATATGGATAAACTAAAATAAATATAACATAAATTATTATTAATTATAAACAAGTTTATTATAATGTATATTAATTAATATATTAATCAAAATATTACAAGAATTAAAAAGAATTCAGAAAGGATTAAAAGTGATTAAAATGTATATGTATGTAAATAAAATAAAAAAAAATGATTCAACCTTTTCCGACAAACATATAATTTGGTGTCTAACAAAACGTTTAAAAAATTATAATTTCATTTTTCAAATAAATAAATAAATATTATTTTAATTTTTATTTTTAAAATTATTTATTATCATTTATATCAACTTTGATTAATATTAATTATTAATTAATTAATTTTTATTATTTAAGTTTTTATTAACATTATTCTTTAGTTATTTACTGTATATTAAATTAAATTTTTATTTATAAACTAAAAAGCTACTCAATGTCCCATTAATGGAATGCAGTGAGAAAGAAGCAGAAGTTTATTATGGTTCGACTATAATTCAGTCAAAACAAAATATCAATAATTAAAAAAAATTGACAGATTGTACAACTAAAATTTTTTATTTCCAACTAAAAATTAATAATTTAACTACTGAAGATTTAGTCAATAAATTCAATTTTTATTGTAATGATTTTCGGACCACAATCAGGGAGAGTTGCAACGTCAAAGTGATTCGCATGGTGCAACATCCACATATATAAGTTACCTAATGTCTTCAGATAATTGTTTTGATTTAATTTATTCATGATGTGGTCTTCTTGTTCGTCGGTACCACATGCAGTTTTGCTACCACTCTTCTATTGCAACTCTTCTGAACCACCGACAAAACGCACTCGATTCGCCGCTTCTCTAACTATACCTGTTCCTGAGTTGCTAGCAGTTAAGCCAAGTATACCAAAGCTGATGAAAAAAATCAACTATACACTGACTTTTTTAATAAAAGAAAACGTAAACTTATTCTTCACCATTATATTTGTGTGTATATATATATATATATATATAATTTTTTTTAAAAAAAGAAGATGTTCAAATTACACACCCCATTTATTCGAAATCATATACAAATTTCTTTCAAATCAAAAAATAACAACATATTTAAAGATATATCAATTTCTTTCATTAAAATTATAACTTATTAAAAAATATATGTATTAAATTTTTATTTTAATATTATTTATTTTATGCATATAATAACATTGAGTAAGCCTTCCAATCAAATTTTTTTTTTGCATGAAAATGCTCAAAAGGGGGCAATTAATTCAGATTGCTCTTGGTCCCTCCAAAAGTCCATTCACATATATATAGTCCAAGTTTTTAGAATGTTAGCGACAATAATAATGAAAGAGAAATAGAAAACACAACTCTGGTCCCAAATATATATCATGCCAGAAAATCTGGATTTGGACCACTCCTCAGACAGATTACTAAACAAAGTGATTATATCAAGTATTAGTAATTTCCAACATTCGCTTTTGAATGAATCTTGAAGGAAGTTTCCCAGAAAAAACGACGAAAAACGAACAAGTTGCACTTTTGTTATTTATCCTATTTCAAATTTTAAATTTACTATTGGTCAAACGTCACCTTCAAAGGTTAGAAGGTCCAGCCGTCCAAGTCTTGTGAATATGATTGATTGGTACTTGTTTGACCCTTGAAACCAACATGTGCAAAATCAATTGAGATACAAGACAAAAAATAAAAAAGAAAAAGAAATGGAACAAAGAGGAGCAGTTTCAGAGAGTTATTATGGCTTGATTTATTTATTAGTAGTAGAAAGCCGGAGCTCTAATTACTTACAAAAGCTTCCTTCTTAGTCCTTTGATCCCCTAGCTTACTTTATTCAAGCCCTTACATGCTATATATATATATATATATATCTAGGCATTACATTAATATATAACCACTCAGAAGAAAGGTCCCAAAATGGAAGACAATGGAGCCCTCTTTCCCTGTCTTTCCTCACTTTGCTGACGCTCAGCACTCACAAAATATGATTCCTTCTGGTTGCTGAATAGTTTCTCCACATCTTGGCCAGACCCTGCGAATGCTAGCTCCTTCACTATGCTCTCTATCGGGTTAATCACATTGTCTCTCTCGCCTTCAATCCCATCACCACCAAAACAATTAACCCAAATTAGCTTTTCCCTATTAATTAAGTAGAAGTAACAATTCCCAGATAAATTTTTTCAGATGAGTTTAAATTATATACCTCCCAGGAAGTTCCTCTGGTTGTTCTCGGCATTGAGAGCAAATCCAACCACCTTTAAATTACTCTTCTTTGAGGCTCTGAGGGCTAGTGGATGACCTGCCAGGCCTACGAAAACATCACCTTGAGACAATTTGGAAGAGACACTCTGAATCTGTCCTTCACTTTCCTTTTCCTCGTCTTCTTCCTCTTGCTGTTGCTGTTGCTGTTGTTGCTGCTGCTCCTCTTGTTCACTTTCTTCACCTTGTTCTTTTGATCTCTGGTTAGCGAGATGTGGGGATGCAAGTTCAAGTTGTCCTTTTCCTCCAGCAACATAGGCGACCAATATAGCCCTTGAATTGTAGTGTGGCAGAAATAGAGATCTCTAAAGAGAATTATTCAAAAAGAGAAACTCGTTTAAGTTTTCAAAGAATAATTAAGCATTAGAATAGAACCTCTCATGCTTTGTACAGTGAAATTTGTATATTATTGTTGGATGGTGTAGTATGTACCTTGTTGAGGTCTAGGAAAGAGATAGAGATACCCAAATCTTGAAGTAGTTCGAAGTCCTGAGGACGAGCCTCCCAGAAGTTGCCATAGTTGTTGGAATAGCGAGGTTGAAGGTTTCTCAAGTTGAATGGACCTGATCTTGAGGATCTTCCTCCTCTTGGGCTCGACTTGGCATGCCTACTCAATTCTCTTATTTGTTCCTTTGACAATTTCACTATCACTCCCTCTTCTGACCTCTGCTCCTCCTCCTTCCCCTTTCCCTGCTGTTCCTCCTCCCCAAACAGAACCCTTTTGATCTCATCGTAATTGGTCTATTTCACAACAATACACCATTAATTAATCAGAACAAAATTAAAATTTATAATAATAATAATAATAACAATATGATGTTGATTAGGCTCACATTGAAGGTGGCCTCGAGAGTCCTCTTGCTGAAGGCATTGTAGTATGACTGTGGGACTTGATTGCCAGAGGGGTACAAATTCTACAAAACCAGAGGACAAGCATGAGATTTCCTTTTTTTTTTTTAAGTAAAAGATTACAACTTGTAGAGCAGAGAAGGGGAATTCAATCGATATATAAAGATTAATGACCTCATATTGCCCAGGAATGTTAAGGGGTATGAGGAAGTTGGCTACTCTGAAATTCTGGTTTTCATTAATATTAGCAGTATAGGCAATGGTCCCCGCTGGAACCCTCAGCACATCCCCTTGCTCGAGGTAGAAGGACTCTCTTTTGTTCTGGTTCACAATACCAACAATGGCCCTTCCTGTAATCATAGTTAGTTAATAAGATTATTTATTACCCAAAATCATAAAATGAATAAGGATTAAAACTTGCCTTCGAGGGCGACGATGAGGGCTTCAGCATCACGGTGGTGGGGTATAAAGAGGGACTGGGGTTTTAATTCAAACTCGGCAACCCGATAGTCTCGGAGCCCTTGAAGGTGATCGGATCTCTGATCGAACCTTTGGAGGACTCGGATGCGACCATTTTCGTTCTCGAAGCGAGTTTGGAACCTGTCAGAGCTGAAGTGATAAGGGTTCTGGTTTCTCAGCCTCTGCTCTTGTGATCTTTGCTCGTCTCCTCTCTCTTTCTGCTGCTCCTGCTCCCTTTCCTGGCGATGTTGTCGTTGTTCCTGTCGCAAGAAAAGTATACAGAATATTAATTAAATTGTCATGTCATATATATAACATTATTTTGATTTAATATATCACTCCACAAGATATTACCAACGATTGAATACCTGTGGGTCTTGTTGTTTTTCCTCCTCCCTCTGCCTACCTTGTTGAGGGTCCTTTTTATTAATCAACCTACAACGAGCATGGCACGCACGGTGCCTAGAAACATCACTTTCAAGGCCACAGCTTTTGAAACACACTTCGTATTTTGGATTCTCCTTTTCCCAGTAGGCAAGGCCAACAGAAACAGAGGCCATTGCCAGGAAAACAGAACCCAGAAACAAGAAGAGAGGAAGCCTCGCTTTGAACGTAGCCATTGTTATTGATCACAAACTCGCACTGCTCGTCGATGAAAATTTGAGAATGAGAAATCGGGTATTTATAGAAGAAGATGAAGGAAGCTGTAATATTGGTTAGCACTTAAGAACATGCATGGGAATTTTGGAATGGGGTAGTATGAAGGTCGACGTGTTAGCTTTGATTCGCATCTCATGCATGGAGGACATCTGGGCTTGGAGTGGCATGCAGGGTGACGAGTGTTTCAGGAAGGGACAAGAGGCGAAGAGTTTATGATACATTGAACATGGACAGCATGTAATACTGCGTTGTGAACCTGGGCAGGATCTAAATAGTAATACAAGTTTTCATCATGTAGTTGCAGCCATTTCTCATTTCCTTATCCTGATTCAGGAGAGTTACAGAAGCATGGTAGAACCCAACATACGTAAAAGAGGAAGAGAAATCTAGTCATAAAATTAATGAATTGTTTTCGCATTAGGATAATAGGTTCTGTTTCTGATCTGGGTGGTGCCAAGCACAAAATTTAATACACTTTCGATGAAGAAGACATGAGTAAAATCTGCCCCAACAAAAAAAAAAAAAGATGAGATGAGCAAAATGAAGAATGACTATGGATGTGAAGATTATTGTTTTGAAAATTGAAACAAATCAATTGGTAAAATTAAAAAATTAGTGGATCACTTATTGTTTTAATTTATTTGACTTTTAAAATTAATCAGGATAAAAGTCGGTCAAAAATTAATTAAATTAAAAAATTGATAAAATTAGTAAAAATTAAATGGATTAGTATTGAACCAATCAAAATTTAATTTTAGATCTTTTTGGTCTAAATTAAAATTTTGAATTCTATAATAAAGATCTATGATATTTAATGCATTATACCTAACCTATTTTATATAAATTTTTTGTTATATATAAATATTTTAATAAATTTTTATATTCATAAATATTTGATGGTTTGATCTCACTTCTATGTGTGTTTAAATGAAAAAGTTATTTCTATTAAACAAATACTTTCTTTAAGTTAAAAATTTGAAGTTCAAGACTTAATTTTAATAATTTATTTCTATTATACAAATAGAAATTTGAGATGGAAGTAGTGTTAAACAAGCCTAAAATTAGATTGGGAAATTTTTTAAATGGATGTTTACAAAAATTTATCAGTGAATTCGACTATGAATAACAACTAATTAACATAAGTTTATATACTTGATATTATCCTTTAGTGGTCCAAAAAAAACAAGACATTATCCTTTTTTATTCACCGCAATTAGATCCCAAAATCATTCATAACAAAAACTTATCTTGAAGGACCTAGGTGTTATTTACCTCATAATTTTAAGTTCGACTTGAGAGTTGAGCCTTAATTATATGATGCAAGTGAGAAAAATTAATAATAAAATTGACACTATTCCTAAATATTAACTTTAATTTACCAGAAATAATTAATAGATAATATTTTTAGATAAGTGTTCTCTTTATATTTTGGGTTTAATTAATATTTTAATCATTTAACTTATTTATTTATTTTAATTTATTTCTTTAATCTTTTTTTTTTGGTCTAACTTTGTTCGTTAACTTTAATTTCATTCTTTTCTATCACGTCTATTAAGACATTTAATGGAAGCCCCAAACAATGCTTGTATGACATTCGAGGTAGACAAACTTAGGGTGGCCATATGCCTAAAAATTAATCCTTTAACTTACTTTAATATTTCTAAAATAACCCCTTAAATACATATGAAAACTCTTACTATTTCTAGTGAAGGCAAACCATTACTAATAAAAATAAGATATAAAATACACCAATGAAATAGGATGCATTATTGGCATTATGAGAGAAGACTAATCTTAACCATTGACGTCCAAAAAAGATTCATATTAACTCTTTAACATATAAAAAAAAACTTAAAAAAAAAAAAAGAACATAGCATGCATAATCTACTTCAAGTCAAAGAATCACTTTATTATTCTTCTTAGACGTTTTTTTTAATATCATTGTTTTCATATGTTGCTTCGTTAGTCTTTCTGGATGTCAAAGATTTATTACCGCTCCTCTTTTAGATCGTGTCAGCATAGTAATCCACTATAACAATGATGGAGTACTGTTTCAGCGGTTTATTTTATGGTTCATCTTCGCTGATTCTAGTTTAACTACATTAGAATTGAATATTTTATTCTCATTCGAGAGATCATTTTTAAAATACTAAAGAATTAAGGGACCAATAATTTGTAATATGTAAAAAAAAAAGTTAATAGACTATTTTAAACACAATTATATGGACAAAACAATAAAAGTGTTTATCCACTTGAGATGCCGTATAGACATACACAAGGGCCTCTGCTAAGTTTCCAGAAATGTAACAAAAAATAAGGGACGAGGCACAAATGAGAAATTAAGAGATAGACTGAACCCTAAAAAATAAATAAATAAACGACTAAGTTAAAATAAATAAATGAGTGAGGCACGAACAAAACTAGTTAAGCCTTCTATTTTATATAGTAAATATACGCAAGAAATTTTATGCTCGCTTCCTCTTTTATCTTAGTTGGTACCACACACAAGCTCTCCTGAACCAAGATAAGAAGATAGGGGTGAGAAATGGCACCATTTATATGATGAAAAATTTGAATTCAGATGCTTTCCAGGTTCACAACGTAATAATAGATGGTGTCTTGCAACGTCTTCCCAAATGAAACGACGTTCGCCGCGCCCATGAGGTAGCTGTCCCTCGAAAAGGGCAATTATCTTTGTCGGGTTGGTACCGAGTCCTACGTGCAAATCACAGTAACTCAAACGCACTCCATTCGCCACGTCTTTCAAGTCCCTGCTATGTGTACATCCGTTCCTGAGTTGGATCAGATTTGGATCAAAGCCTAATACGCCAAGGTTAAGATTGGGATTGAAGTTTTAAGCTTCAACTCAATTTAACTCTAAAATCAATAGTACATATCCACTGAAGTAGTGGTTCAAGCTTACAAAAAAACCTAAACTTCACTCGTGTTTTTTGGTTTATAAATATAATTTTTTAAAAAATTTTGATAATCAAACTTATTTAAATGAATTTGATAAGTTGTATAAATAAATAAAGAATACTTTTGATCTAAATAAATAGCTATGTTATTGTCATATTTAATTTATTAAAACGCAAATCTATAGAATAAGAATAAAACACACACACATATATATATATAAAGAAAACATAAAGAATGATAATAAATCAAATATATAATATAAAATTTTAAAATAAATCTTTCTATTTAAGTTTTAAATTAAACCCACCTTTATATAATAATGAGCCAAAATCACACATTAAAAGGAGTAAATTTTGCTGAATTATTCTCAATGCTAATTAAATTACATTTCATACTCCTCTAACTAAAAGTTTCATTTTAGCCTATGATATTTGATATATATTATAAAAATTTATTTTTATATAAAATTAGAAATTAACTTTTTATATAAAATGTGTTTCTTTTAAAAATATAATTACTTTGTTAGACATTTTAACAAACATAGAAGTGTTTAACATCATAGCTATAAACTAATTTAGTTAGACATTTTAGCAAGCAAATAGCTTGTATTATATATAAACACAACCACCACTACAAGAAAAATAGAAATTAATAATAGAATTTTTTGTCACTAAATGCGGATAATTCCATTGCTAATCAATTAGCAATGGAATTTCGTGGCTAATTTCATCATTGCTAATTAAAAATTCCATCGCTAATTAGTAATGAGATAGTCCATCGCTAAAAAAATCTATCGCTAATTATAACGATAGGATATCCAAAATTAGCAGCAATAGATCAACAATAGAATATTCTGTGGCTGACCAATGATGAATTATGGATAGACAAATTTGTTGCTAGATTAGTGATGGAAAAATTCCCTAATGATTAGTGACGAATTAGTGATAGAATATTAGTGATAAATATTCCATCACGAGATCAGTGACGAAATGCGATTAGTTATGGATTAATGAAAAAAAAATTTGTTGTTAATTAGCGACAGATTAGCGATAATAAATTCTATTACTAATGTAAATTTTTCTTTTTATATGTAATAGTTTCTTTTTTTAAATTTAGCCTCAATATAATGTTACCTTGCTACTTGTCTAGTTAAGTACAATAAAAGCACAAGAAAAGAAGGCCAATTGAGAATAATGTTATTATTGAATAATAAAATTAGGGTCTAAATGTTTCTTCCTATCTAGTAAAGTACAATAACGCAACAATATTCAATTAAAAAGTAAAAAATAGATTAAAATGATCCTTAGTTAAATGATAACAATTCTAAAACAAATCATAACAATTTTCAACTACAAACACATAACTTAAAATAAGAAAAGAGAAATAAAATTGTCTTTATAGAGGAAGACAATCATCAGGGCTTATCTTCTCAATTGTTGAGTCTTTCAGTATAGGATCAACTGGGGCACAAGATAACTGCAATTCAAATTCTTACAACTTATTAAGTGTTTGCTTATGCTAGTCACTACAAGAAAACATACAATTTCTCGCGGAATTTTTCCGCGAGAAAAAGCAAGAATTTTTGTGAGAAAGGCTATTCTCATGGAAATTCTCACGCAATAAGTGGCGTGAAAAAATCAGCCATAGGAAACTTAAGTTCTTACGAAAAATTTTCATGAGAAATGTAACACCATAACTTTTATCTCATTTGATACCATTTATAAGCTTTGTATTATCAATCCCACAAGATCATATGAAAAGGGGATGAAAATAATAAACTTTTAACGTGTTGCGCTATGTCAAAAACATTCAATTTGGTGTCACATGCACTGTGTGAGCTCATACTATACTTCCTCATATTTAATTTCATTATTACAACTCATTTGTATCACAAAAACATGCCTACAACCTATGGAAACTGAAATGGAGCTCAAAATAAACAAGCACATTTTCGGCCAGATTTGCTCCATTTTTTGACCCAACTTTGGAAAATCATAACTAAATTTAAAAAATTCAAAATCATGTAATCTTTGTCATTATGGAAATCTTAGGATGTCTACTTCATACTAAAAATACTCCCAGGTCATAAAATTCATCACACAGGACGTTTGACATCCAAAAAGCTACAGAGTCACTGGCTGCCTGGGCTGTTGTTCAGTTTACTGATACAAATTTCTGAAATTCATAACTAATTCTATAAAAATAGAAATCACACAAATTTAGTCATTCTGGAAAGCTACAAATGTTAACTTGATATTAAAAATAATTCTAGAATGAAACAGATACGTTTAGTCAGCCAGACTCTATGGAACAGTAATCGGACTCATGGGGCGCTACTGATACTGACAATTAACTTCAAACATGCATAACTCACAGCTCAGACCTCCAAATGAGGTGATCTTGGTGGCCACAGAAATCTTATGACCTCTAGTATATGCATGTAAAATTTCATAAGCATTGGACACCATTTGGCTATTGGGTGACATAGAATTCAAAACTGCCAGTATGAACAGTACCCATACCAGAATCCATAAAAAATCCCAACTTTGAAAATTTATCAAATATTCTCTAGGTCTCCGAAAATTATGATCTTTAGCTTTCCAAAAATCTCTTAATGAGACCTAATTTTATGCCAAGTTTCAGGGCAAGAATAACTCATTTGGCCAAAAAAATGGCATAGGGTTCCATTATGATCAATTTTGGCTCTATATTGGGTACCAAATTTGCCAAATGAATTTTCCTTGGTCTTGGAACCTTTTGGGCAAGTTTAAAAGCATATTTAAGACTTATGTGAGCTACCCAAATGGTCTCAAACCTCATGCATCTCATTTTGGCCTTTTCATCCACACTTATACACATTTGTATCAAACTTCCAATTTGTATAACTTGGCATTACATACCCAAATTCATTTCTAAAGTTCATACATCATATCCATACATATATGCATCACATAATATCATATTTACATGTGTCTCAAGGGTCATGTACCATTTACAATAATCATATACATCATTGAACATCATTATGGTTCAAAAAGGGTAAAAGCTAGACATATGAATGTCAATCTCTCTTCTTCAATGTTGTTGGCTCCCATTAGCATATCCACTTAGTTCACTTAGCATTTTAGAGCATTGGATAGGAGGGGATGAGATTCAAAGAATCCCAATAGCTCATCTCTCATTCCATCACACATAATATGTGCAAGCAAGTTTCATAAATGCATACATGGAGAAAGTAGAAATCATAGGCATTCTAAAAGCAACTTTGGCATGTGAATCAATCATACAAGATATTCAAGAGCTCACTAAGTGTTTAGATTGGCCTTACACTTCTCCTCATGGATTTTAGACTTGCCTCATCCATTCTTGAGCACTTTGGACTCAACCATACTCTTGGGAGCTCACTTTGCTTTTGGGAGACTCTTTACTTTGTCTCAACTAAACTTAAGGGTTCTTGGCTCATCCTCACCAAAGGGAAGAGTTCTTGACCTCCCCACACTCAAGCAAACTCATACAAACATCATGGATTCATTTAAAACATAACATGGCATCAAGGATCTTGATATGTAAAGGCATGCTAGCATACTTTCTATAGCTTGAAAATACACATACACATATTCTAAAACAAGCTAAACACACATCCATGCATGAGATAAGGGGAAGAGAGCTACCTTACACAATTTCACACACTTTTCCCTTAGCTTTCAAGCCTCCTCTTTCGGCCACACACCCATAATTTGGTGGAAATAGTTTCTCTTGGCCTAGATACAATTTATGGGAGCCAATTAGGTCTGTGAAACATATTCTAAGGCTACATCACTTGATAAAACACTAGATTACTCTATAGGCTCCATTATGGTCCATAATCACACCTAATGAAGCAACACCCATCAAATGACTTCTAGGCCTCATTCTTTCTTTTCAATTATGATTCTTGACTCCTTTTAAACCTCTTGGAGTCATCACATTATTAAAACAAAAGGCCTAGCAGCATGTTGCTTCTTTAGGTCCTAATATGGAACCTATGACACCAATTCACTTTCTTTGAGTTCTAAATTTTTTCTAAGGCCTCTACTCATCTTCACTCATCACATATGACTCAAGAATAGCCTTAGAAAAATTTAAAACTCTCCCTAGCTATAGGAACTTGCTTAGGCTGAGACTATGGGGGATGGGAGACACACTTGGGAGACTTCCTAGAGGTCTTAGGAGCTCAATCAAATACTCACACATGCAAGGAGACTCATATATCAAATCAGTTTTTGCAAAGTGTTCAAGAGCTCTACACTTTTTTAACTTAGAGTTCATTAATTTTTTTTGCAATCTCTTTACTTTCTTGGATGGGAGGTGCATGTGGGAAGCTCTCTAGGGGTCTTAGGAGCATGTTTAAATATTCAATTAAACCTAAAAACATTCATGTTAAATCAGATTTGCAAGGAAGCATTTGGATCCCTAATGGTTCTATCTTGTTTCCTAATGCTCCTTTCTTGATTCGATTGGTTCCTTCTTAATCCTTGCCATCTAAAACCTCTAATCCCTTCACAAATTGGACAGAAATCAGCCCATGAGACTTGGGCTCATGGTGGTCAAATTCGTGCAAGAGGAAGGGGGAGGAAGGAACTACCAAAGAATGGAAGTTTTACCTTGTTTTCTTGCTTTCTCTTGGTTGCTTTTCACTTGGCTAGCCTCCCCTCACCAAATCCGAAAATTCCACCTCTGTTCTGCCTTCAAAATAGATTTAAAAGCACCATCAAACCCATAGAAATAAGGAGGAGAAGGAAGAGAAGTAACTTGCTAAGGAGAAAGCTAGATTTTCCATGGAATTTCCTACCTTTTTTTGGCTTCTTTCTCCCTCCAAGAGTGCTCCTTCTTGTGCGCCTAAGAGAACTGATTCTCCTCTCTGTTTTGGGCAGAAGAAAGATGGTGAAAAATGAGGGCAAGGGAGGGCGTGAGAAAGAGAGAGTATTAAAAGCAAAAGAATTCCAAAAATTCTCATTTCATCCCTCATTTTTGGCATTTTCGTTTCTAATCCGTTTTAGCTTCTTTTTGAGAACCATCTTTTCTATCATAAAATTTAGGTCCTCAATCTTATAAAATGCCTTTGGAATCACTCAATTTGGAGCTAAAACCTTTCCGAACAATTTGGCCAAAGTTTAGACTCACCGCCATTGGAAAATGTATACCGGAGGGGCTTTAACTGTCCTAGATCTTCCCATAGTTTTCAGGGCCTCTAAGAACCCTGAAGAACTTAAAACTTTCATTTAAAAAGTCCTCCTGTGAGTTTTTCAAAAAGTACTTATATTTACGAAAATACCACTAGCCTTTTGACAAATTTTTTGAATTACCCTGACCTTGATTTCTAGGCAACTCAAGGCTCAAATTCTTATTTTCTATTATTTAAAATTTTATCATAATTTTATTTGGCCCCAATTCCTTCTATTTTGGGGACTTTCTTTTATATTTGGCTTATTTCTAACATTTATGGAGAAACCGAACATTGCATTTCTCACGTTTACGGAGGGACCGGATATTACAAGAAACATTTCTCGCAACATATTTTTGTGAGAAAAATTAGAGAGAAAAGTGGTGTGAAAGTCATAGTTAGGCGTGGTTTTGTGTCGGACTTTCTCACAAAGAAATTCGAGAGAAAAAAATTTGTGAGAAATTCTCGCGGAATTTCTCAACGAAAAAATTTGTGAGAAATAGTAGCCACGGGGTCTTTCTCATGGTATTTTTCTATAAGAAGCATAGAGAAAATTTGTATATCCAGGTTTCTCACAGAAAAATTCTGCGAGAAAACTGGAAATTTTTGCCATAAGCATTGCTTTTATACATTTACCTATATTTGAACCAGTACAAGTTATTCAAATAGTAAAAAATTACGATATCTAAGTTTAGCCAACCAATAATAAGACCATAACAATAACAAAGCCACAATAATTTTGTATTGAAAATATCTGAAAGTACATTAAAATTAAAAGAAATATGCATTCAACATTACAAAGTTCCAAATCATAATTCCATGATGTCACATAAATAAGAATACTAGAATCATTGTTCATCATCCTCATCCCCATCATCATTATCATTCTCATCATCACCATCGACAAGGGTGGGTTCATCATGGGAAGTGTCACCTCTTTCAGTTCTTATACTCATGTGGGTCATAATTTGTTTCATGAAAGCTTCCATATGGACGATTTGAGACAATATGGATGATCTGAGATAATATGGTGACTGGTGGAATATTTGGATAAAACCTACAAAATATATAAAGTGATGCAGTAAAAGTAAAAATAATGGAACAACTACAAAATAAAAAAAGTTGTATTTAAAGAATTCTTACTCATCAACCCCATGAGGTCTAATAACTAGCCGTCCATCACTCAGCCTTGTCCCTGACTCATATCTAATAGGACGAGAAGATGAGCCAACCGCATCTATACTCAGAATATGTATGGAAGGCATCTCTGAACCAATGAAAATTAATGAGTTAGGTGGTGTTTGAATGTGTGGAAACACAATCTAGCAATGAGTCTACTAATAAGACTTAATGTTGTATTAAGCATAATCATATTATTGACGTTTAAAAAATATTTACAATTAAATTATTATTATTATTCTTATCATTATCATCTTGTGTAGAAATATTATAAAGTGATGAAATAAATTTTCAATAACTTAATTAGTTAACTCTTGTGTCAAAATTTCTTTTCTAAGAATACACATAAAGTAAATCTTGATATGCACAATGTTTTCTACTAATAAAAAAAATATCAAAGTTTTCATATTTGAATAAAACATATTTTTTTCTTTACAATTCTAAAAAAATCCAACCATTATATATACAACTATATATATATGTATAAGTGTAATATAAGTTGAAATTTCAAAGTGATTTTGTTGTTTATTGTAGATAGATAGTTGAGTGGTATTAGTTTGAAGATAGAGATAATGGGGACACAAAAAGAAGACTCACATGTGGTGTGTGTTTATATTGAAAGTATGCTTATACTTATATCATATTTGAATAACTTATACATAGATTTAGATCATTTAAATATTATTTTTTGTTCATTGTAATTGATTATTTATTTTTATTTAAAAGGCAAAATATAAAATGAAAAACATTTTAACTCTTATAAAATAAAGTTCTCTAATAAAAATTAAGAAGCATTATTTATCTTATTTTTTAAAATTAAAAAATTAATTAAAGCTTAAATCATCTAAATTTATATCATCCAAAAAAAATTGCACATGTATGTTTTTCCTTATTCCTACCTTATTTTTTAAAATAAAAATAAAAAATTAATTAACGTTTAAATCACCTAACATTATGTCACAAAAAAAAACTAAAATTATATACATATGTTTTTTCTCATTCTAACTTTATTTTTTAAAATAAAAAATAAACTGAAAAATTAATTAAAATTTAAATCATCTAACATTATATTCCCAAAAAAAAAAATTGCATGCATATGTTTCCATCCCCACCCCCATCCAGTATATTTTCATCCTCACCATTCTCAATTATCACCTCAAATATTCATATAAGTGGCTATTTTCTTCAGATTTAACAAAAATAAAAAAAGCATCAATATGCACCTTCGTTCAGCCTTCAAGTGTGGGAGCTAGACTTCAGCCTTCCTCCAATGTCTTCACGCACGATTGCAGCCCAGATCCGTGGAAAACTCAAGCTATAGCACCGCTTCGCCTTCGCCTGTGCTGCTTCGCATCATTCTGCGAAATGAAGGGGGAGGCTTCACGTTGTTCTGCAGAATGAAGGAAAGAAGGGGATATAAACGTCTTTTCTTGCGATAATTTCTCACGAAAATTACCATGAGAAATAAGTGGCAGTCCAGCTGGCACATTGTAGCTTCTTACAGAAATTTTTCGTGAGAAATTCAAATTTTTCACAAAAAATTTCCGCAAGAAATTCTCATAGAAAAAATTCGCGAGAAATTCAAATGTCTCACAAAAAATTTCCATGAGAAATTCTCACAGAAATTTTTTGCAAGAATTTCCCCATGAAAAAATCCACGAGAAATTCTCAGATTTTTTTCGTGAGAAATACTCCATTTTCTCATGGAAAAAATCTGTGAGAAAATAGTGTTTTATTCATGAACTTCTTTTATGAGAACTTTTTTTACGAAAAAAATATAGATTTATATGTTTCTGTCTTATTTTCTCACGAAAAATTACTGTGAGAAAATCTTCCCACATTTATGCACCATTATTCTTGCAGTATTTCTCTCATTATTGTCGTGCTTTTTTCTCGCAGAATTGTTTCTACGAGAAAATTCCATGAGAAATTACCTTCTGTGAATATTCTAGTGAGTATTTCCATGAGAAGTTCTCATGGATTATTTTCTGCGAGAAATTTCCATGATAAATCCTTCATCTTCTTGTAGTGAGTCTAGTAAAGACAAGATTTGTAGATGTTGCTTTATTATATGTTGTTTATGCTCTCTATGTTCTTGGTTCTCCTATCTCAAAGGTGTTGTCTCCATGGCAATCCTCCTGCGTAATTCCTTTTCAAAATCCAAATGGAGTCTTGAGTTATGAACGAAAGAAGAGGTCTCACAAGAATAGATAGCGTCAATATCGTGAGTCTTAGATCCTACCCCAAAAGATGTGACCCTTCTTATTCTTACTACCTATAGCCTTTAACCATAAAGCAACTTCATCATTATCTTCTACATCATTTGATGCTACGCCTATTAAGTCCTAAGTAGAAGCTCTACCATTCTTAAGCCTTAAGTAATTAGCCTATTGAAGGAAGTAAAGAAAGATAATTTTACAATAAAGAAAACAATGACAGTGCATCTAAAAAATATATATGCACATGTTTAAGCATCTTTTCTGTCCTATAGTATCAACATGAAGTTTGATCTTTCACCCAAAAAAAATGATGCGTGATCATATTATAAAGAATAAGGATCTTGAAACTACAAATATATTCAGCCATCACAATCAAAGCTATCAAATATTGAAATTACACAATTAGGTATATGGAAAGAATATGCAATGATGTTGATAGCCATGCAATTGAATAAGTAAAAGACATTAAATAAATGATCACACAATTCTAATGACAATCAGAACAAAAAATCAAGACTTACACTACAATTAGTTAGGTCTCTAACCATTAGCACAATTCCAATGACAATCTAAAAATCAAGACTCACATTATAGCTAGTTAGGCCTTTGGCCGTCAGCACAAATCTTATGATAATTAAAATAAAAAATCTAAACTCACATTACAGCTAGTCAGGCTTTTGGCCATTAGAACAAGTCCAGTGACAACTAAAACAAAAAATCAAGATTCATATTACAGCTAGTTAGGCTTCCGGCCATTAACACAAGTTCAATAACAATCAAAACCAAAATCAATACTCACATTATAGCTAGTCAAGCCTTTGGCTATCAACACAAGTCCAGTAACAATCAAAATAAAAAATCAAGACTCACACTACAACTAGTTAAGCCTCCAACCGTCAACACAATCCCAACGAGAAAAAAAAAAGATAAACATATACATACATAAGCTTCAACTGCCTTATGGTACACAAATTGACCAATTACTTTGTCATAATGCGTATGCTTGAACAATTCAAACATTATAGGTGGCTTTCCAAACTCTAAAGTATATAATGATTTATTAATATTAGTTATCTCATGTATTAAATAAATGATGGTTGCATTTGAATTTAAATGCTTATTAGACTCCTCTTATGCTTAGTTGAAGGATTGCTGCTCTTTTTATGTTGCATGCCTCCTGTGATAGATGCCTCGTCGTTTTTAGCTATCTAGCACATGGCCTTATATTCATCTGACTCCTAATAGTGCTTTAATTGGACCATTACATTGTCTGGGATCCAATTAGGCATGATCCCTTTTCCAAGTCTAGTTGGACCCTGTACATTGCATTTTGCAAGACATCCCCACATGTTTTGTTCCAATTATATCTAATTACTTCATCATACTACAACAATCATTTATACTTTTTTTGCATAAACAATAGAAAAATCAAAATTGAGAAAAATAAGGAAAAAAATTAACATATGATATGTATATACTGATGGGATAAGATATATATCGTTTATTTATCAAACCATAATTACTTGACCTGACAAGGTGTTACTTTTCAACTGTGGCATGGATGTTCAAAGTTTGCTTGAATTACAGGAGAATATCATGAATAACAATAATGGCATAATTAAACTTAATCATTTAACATCAGTGATTGTAAATATTACAATAGCATTAAGTTGTTAACTAAATAACAAATAAAACAATATAAACTTTATGACTTACATATGCTTGTCAGTATACAATCATGTTAGACCGTCTGTGGGGTCATGACCAAAAGGTTGGATAGGTGGCATTGGTGTAGAACTAGTGGGAGGACTTTGAAGAGTGGGATGTGAACGCTAAGAGCCAAGAGATGGTATTGGTGGAGATAGTATAGGTGATGCTGATGGTCTCCTAGACAATTCAGGTATGATTAGAGCTTATGTAAGTGTAGTGGATGCGTTTGGCACTGTAGGAGTTAATGCAGGTGCTAAAGTTGGAGGACAAGAAGATGGTTGAGGATGCAGAGATAACAGTGTAGCAGTACTCCATCGAGCACGAACTTGCCTAGAGCCACGACCTAACATCTACATATGTAAAATCAAATCAAACCTTAAGTTAGTATAAGTTAAGAAAAGTTAAATGGAAAATGTAAACAAAATCAATTCAAACTTAATCAAAATAGCAAATGCATTATCAAAACAAAATCAAACTTAAAATTAAATCAAACCCAACCTTAATTTATGCATAATCATCTTCATCATTTTCAACATCATTGTGTGTATTTTCATCATTGTTGTTGTTGTCGTCATCATCATCATCATCTTCTTCATCTTCACAAACTATGTTAGCGGTTGACATATCTATTTCTTCATAGGAACCTTTAGTGTCTCTTAGATTATGGAATTCATCATTCAAGACAATTGCAGGTATTATAACTTTTAATCCATCCACTTAAAATGACCCTATGTTTGTTTTAGATGTAAGAGTATCAATTATGCTATGGGCCTTAACCTTGATAATAGCTAACCAATTAGTCTTCTGATGGCAACTAGGATAATGTGCATTGTACACTTGTGTTACTTGTTGTGTAAATATGAATGGATCAAAGTTGTTATACCTCCTTAACTCAAGAAATTCAACAATCCCATATTGTCTTTGAACCCTCATACCACAATTAAGTAAAGGATCATACCATTGACAATTGAACAATACTAATCGTTTCATAGGAATCCCTGTGTATTCAATCTCTACAATCTCTTCTAGAATGCCATAAAAGCCATATTCTGATTGTGCAAAGTTAGTCCCCTTAATTCATACACCATTATTTATTGTTGATTTTTGATGGCTCAATAAATGTATGTGAAATCTATACCTATTAATAAAATAAATAGGCTAAGTTCTAATGCTTTGCTTTGGTCCCCGAGTAATGTCATGTAAAAATGGATCCAAAACATTGTTGACTTTTTGAACTTGTATGAAATTTTTTAATATTTTATGTGAGTTAAGGTTAGTTTTAAGACACAATTAACTTCAACTTATTACTACCTACATGTTCTTGAAACTAAGAGGGAAAATTTGCTTCAATCTAAGCTTCTATCTCAGCATCCACAATTTAAAGATTGGATAAAGTTAGCTTATGAACAAATAAACTACATAACAAAGAAATGTGTTAAGCATATACAAATAAGCAATATGCAAGCAATATCACTTACTTGATATAAGGTTGCACTTCATCACAGTTTATTAAAATATATTTTGTGGCAGCTTCTACTTCTTGATCATTTAAGAAATGAAACTTGAACTCTCTAAAAGGCCTTTCAGGATAGTTAATTATAGGTAGGTTTAATTCTCTACCATCATTATTTCTTAGAGGTTTCATTATTCTTGATGACACATCATGCTCAAAGTAATGCAAGCAAAATGTTGCAATCTCCTCAATTATATAAGCTTCACATATAGATCCTTCCACCTGAGCTTTGTTCTTAACTTTTTGCTTCAAAGTATGGAGGAACCTACATAAAGAGTAGTTGAACAAGTTTTATTACCTTTCAAGCATATAGTAATAGGCTTTATTATCTTTCAAATGGATACATCCATTAATATTAAATGGGTCCCCCAACCTTGGTTTCATAGAGAAAGTGGATGAGCAGATGCTCCATCGAGTTAAAGAACCTAGAGGGGAAGACCTTCTCTAACTTGCATAATGTCACAATAATATTTTGCTCTAATAACTCTAGTTAAGCCATCAAGGAAGTGGAACAAAGTTCTCTAAAGAACTAACTAAGCATGGTTATAAGATTCCATACAACTTCAGGCAAAGCATCAAAGGCAATGGAAAGCAAGCATTACATAAACACATGATAATCATGGCACTTTATTCTATACAGCTTTGCTTCTTTCATGTCAACACATTAGGGCCAAATTATATGCATGCCCTTCAAGGAGTCTCAAGTTCTTTATCCAATGACAAATAGCTCATTTTTGTTCCATATTCAAACTATATTGTGCTTTGGGCTTCAAAACTTTCCCTCCATTGTCGACAAGTTCTAATTCTTTTTGTCGGTAATATTCTTCCATGTCTAACTAAGCTTATGTATTATCTTTAGTCTTCTCTTTTGTGTCCATGACTGTGTAAAATACATTGTCAAATATATTTTTTTTAACATACATGACATCAAAATTATGTTGAATAAGGTTTGTTTTTTAATATAGCAATTCTCAAAATATACTCTGTTTCGTCCAATGGTGAGTGTCTTATACCTTTCGATTGGTACAAGTTCTTCCCATTCGGTCACTTTTAGCAGATTGCACACTCTTTGCCAAACTTTCTCTCCATCTAACCGTGACAGAGGCATTGATTTCTCAACTCTATGATTGTAAAAAAATATTTTATTTCTCTTGTATGCGTGATCTGGTGGAAGAAATTGTCGATGACAGTTAAAGAAAGATGTTTTCCTCCCATACTTCAATTGGAATAACTTTAAGTTTTTCATATATGTAGGGCATGATAATCTCCTCGCTGTCATACAAACCAGACAATATGCCATACGTTGAAAAGTCATTGATTATCCATAATAATGTGGCACACATATGAAAAGTCTGTCTCAAATACGCATCAAATGTTAGCACGCCCTCAGCCCATAATAATTTTAATTTATCTATCAATGGTTATAGATAAACATCTATTTTCCCTTTGGGATTGTTAGGAATTAGGAATAATCATTGTAAAGAACATATACTCTTATCTCATGCACACCATTAATGGTAGATTGAACGAAGTGATAGTAATTGGCCAACAAGAATGCTTTCTCTTATTCTATCAACACACACTAGCCACAATAACCACCTCCTTACACAAATGTTTGCCAAAATGGGAAAACTGTTATACATTAGAAAAAAATAACGACCTATTTTATTTTAAAATTTAAAAGATAAGCCAATACAAAATTTTTAGGGCACATTTGATATATCTTCGAAAAATAAAGCAAAAATAGGAAATTGTAAAAAAAATATTTATTATGTTCTTATAATCATTATTTAATAATATTTATTTTTTTAATACTTTTTTTAAAAGTAGAGACATGTGAGTCAATTTTTATCTACAAAATTTCTATTTTCTTTTTATTTTCACTTATAACTTTTTGTATATCAAAATGATTCTTTAAATATTATATTGTTACTAACTATTCAAGTTGTTCATTTGTCCTCTCCCATGGTTCATATTAGAACAAAACATTAAAAAAAGGAAAAATAATAATAAATCACGAATATAATGTAGATAGAGCCAAATATTATTAACAGCAAATTGATAGTAAAGAAACATAAACCAGAATTTTGCTTGCATACAAATTCTCCTTGAGACCATTTCGACCGAAGAATATGCATTCCCCATAAGGTGATAAACAAATTCATAGTACAATGCGAGAGAGAGAGAGAGAGATTCATCTATCAAAATCAAATAATTCAAAAGGAAAAAAGAAAGTATGAACAAATTTATTCAAAAGTTTAATAATTGTGAAAAATTGGAGCTCAGGACCATAGGCTGCATATATCACCCTCACATTTCCTATATCACTATCAAACCTCTAATGTGTGGTGGGTTAACCATCAATTTAAAAAGTTTGGAAAAAGTCACATAATGTTATGGAAAGTTTGATTTTTTAATAAGTCAAATATTTTATAATTATATTTTTTAAAAAAATTATATAAATAATTCTTTTTATTATTATACATATAAATTTTAAGGTAATCCAACAATAAAAAATTTAATATTCTAAAAGATCCATCTCTAAAGATATATATATATATATATATATATAAAGATTTAATAAAAGGATATCAAAAAAGATGAAATCTTAGTGTTAATACATATGACAAATAAGAACCTCCTAGATTTTATATAGTCTAGGACCTCTTATGATAAAAGAGAGAAAGAGATAAAAGATGGGGCCACAGTGATGTAGAAAACTTTTCCTTAAGAAAAAGAAGCATTGAAGGAGATAGCATGAGCACAAGAATATGGGAACAAGTCTCAGTCCACATCCATATTTCTTCACTTGTTCACGCTTGCTATTCATTAAGGTCAACAATCAACACATCAAGGTAATCAATATTAAGCTGCATAACAATTTGTTTTTGGTATGTGTGTTAGAAGTGTTCTACTTGTCCATTCAATCTATATCATGGTTCATGTTGTAAAGTTACCTTGAACAAACTACATACTTGCTTAGGAATTTTTTTATCACTACCTCCGCTGCATCAGAAGTGAATCTCTTCCCAAGCAGTTTCTTTCTTAGCTCAACTGATGTGAGTGCCCTGTAGAAAACATAGACAAGCATGGTTAGAAGAATGGATTAATTTTTAACAATCAAATGTATATGCACAACCCATTCCGAAATGGATTCATTGAGATCAAGAAATAGCTAGCTATGGTGGGGACAACATGAGAAAATAATAAGATAAGAAAAGCATAGTAACAATGGAATTGGAATTTTTGGAGCATCTATTTTAAGGAGAAAAATTTGTGTAAGATCACTTTTAATTCATCCAACACCTTTAGTGTCTATATTTATCACTTTGGGCCAAATATGAATAAAATAGACTAATTAACTACGAAAGGCAAACAATGATATTCTTCGGTGTCATGCACTTGCTCTTTACACACTTGAAAGAACCATAAATCACACTTCAAGCAAAATGCCACCAGTTAGTTTAATTTACTCAGGAATTCTGTAAACCTAGTTTTGATGTCTTAGTGCTGAGGCAAAGGGTCTTAGAAGTAATTATCAATAAACCACTTGGAAGATTCAAAATCATCATTAAGATGAAATGAATTTCCCTTAAAATCTCATTGGAAATCGATTAGGGCACAATGGGTTCAACAAAGAATGTTAAAGTAGGAGGATTTTTGTAATCCAAATGACAACAACCCATAAATTCTGAAGAAGAATCTGGGAACAAGAACTAACCTTAACTACTAAACAAGAGAATGGGGGAAATTGATTTAAGAGCTCTTGCGACGACCTTTGATAGAGCTTTAAACCAATAGGTTCTATAATCTCCTAATCATTTCAACATTTAGGCAAGGCCTAGAAAGGAAGCGCTTACTAGTTGACATAGATGAGAGAAATCAAAGATGCCACAATTAATTTGGTTTAGGGGACGAAAGATCAGAATGGTTTAGGGTTTTTGGTTAATGGGATGAAAGATCTGGATGGATCTATTTGATTCATATATGGGCTTAGGTGTTGGGTCCCTTTTCTTTACATTGATTCTTCCTTTTGTTTTTCTTTAATTTTGTTAATTTGTTGATTTATTTTTTATTTTGACTTTGACTTTGATTTTTATTTTTTATTTTTATTTTTTTCTTTTTAATGACACCATTGCTACTTGCTAGTAGCTCCCGAGAAAGAATAAAATGCCTTTTAGGGTTGCTACTAGTGCTTGGTCCATGTGAAAGTCTTTGTATTTAATTAAATAATTATAAAGTATAAAATTATTTTTTATTTTCATTTATTTAATTTTTATTTTAGTGAAATCATTTAACTTAGCAACCAATCTAGCAACTATACTATTTCTATTTCTATGATTTTTGGCTTGCTTACAAAAGCTCCTTTCAATTCCAGGATCAAAATCAACCAAATTACTATTAGAGAATCTAATTATACACCAAACATGAAATAAAACCAAAGAAAACACCTAAAAATGGCCCAAAAAATTAAAATAAATTCTAAAAAAATTGAAAAAATAGCTAAGAATAATTGAAAAAATACTAAAAATATTTAAAAAGTGGTCTAAATGATGGAATTTGGTCAAAAAATGGCCTACCTCATTACATATAAGTGATTATTATTCCTCACAAAACCCAAAACCTATATACTAAAATTCAACTCAATCGGAGCTTGTTATCCCAGGAACTAGTATTTGTGCAGAATTGCCTTAAAACACCAAAATTGCAAGCTTTGGAATTGACCACAAAAACAAAGTAAAAAAGGTAAATTAAAATTGAAAACAATAAAATTCCTAATCTAATTGATTATAATTAATTGGCTCCCCAGCAATGGTGCCAAAATTTTATTCACTTCTGTCGAACTAGCTAAGATTAGTAAAAGTAACTAGTTTGCAGTAGAGTGCCTACAAAGTCATCTCTCAAGGAGTTTTTTCTATCAAATTAATCAATTTAAGAATTCATAAAAATAGAATTTATTCAAAAATCTAGGGGGGAAGGGAGGGTAGGAGTTGTATACGGAATTAAATGACTAATTAATAATGAAAATTCAGCTACATTTATTTGAGAGTTGGCAGATCCCCCCTTTTCCCTCAAATTTGTAAATGAGATACGTATTGGATTTTAGATTATATCTTCTACTCCTTTTCTAATTTTGGACACGTTGATATTTAGTCTTTACTTCTTCCAAAAGAATTTGAGAGATCTGAGATTTAAATGAGAGAAAGTTTCAGCCTTTAAAGAAGGGAAAACCTTAACACAATCACTTAGAAAAGTATAAAAAGAAATAAAGAGACAAGAGAAAGAAGACATAAATTTAACTTAGAGTTTAAATACAAAAATTGAACTTTCACAGCATGCCAGAGAGAGGAAACAGATTGGGAGAAGAGATAGGCGAGAGACAAGGGGCATGATTGAAGCATATTAGACAAGTAGAGTCATTTTTAATATTTGTAAAATTTTACAAAAAAGAAACATATTATCATATTTTTTATTTTTTTTATCTTTTGTATTTTTTTAAGTGAAATATTTATTTCACTTTTATTTATTTATTTTTATATTTTAAATAAAATCATTCCTTATATACATTTGTTTAAATTATGATTTTAAATTTGTGAATTTTTTTACTATTTTTAATTAATCAAATATATTCTATATTTATATTAATATATGATTAAAATAAATAAATTATAATTTTTTTACATTTTGAATATAAATGGAGACCTTTTTTCAATCATAGAATAATTAAGCATATTAGTATTTATTGCATTTTACTATTTTGATATTGAAATCATTAAATTATTAATTTATAATTTAAATTATAATATATAAATTATTAAATTATAATATATATATATAAAGAATTAATAAAATTTAAATCATTATATCATATAAAATCATTAAAAAATTCAAATTATCATTTGCGATGGATTTAATGACAAAATTTTGTGACAAGAAATTCCTTTGCTAAAATTAGCAATGGAATTTTTTGCTACTAAAATCGGTCACAAAACTAGAATTAGCTATTTTAGTCATTAATGACGAAATTTTCCATCCCTAATTTTAGCGATGGAGTTTTTCATCGTTAATTTCATCCCTAATTTTACAATAGAATTAGTGACGAATTAGCAACATACTAGTGACGGAAAAAAAATTCTATCACTAAATTTCATCCCAAATTTGCTATTTTTTTAGTACATGACTAAAAAATTAGCTTTTCACTCTAATTTATTAACTATGGTCATGAAAACCATGACTAAAATATGGCGTAACTACTGTTAAAGTAACTACAATTAAGCCACTAGTTAAGTCATAGTTTCAAAAAAACCACAATTAAATCTATGGACAAACTATAGTTTTTTACAAATCACAACCAGTCCATAATGGACTAACTACAGTTTCCAATAAGCTATAGTTAGTCGATTAGACTGATTGTGGTTTCATTTAAATCATAATAAAGACTAAGGACTAATTGTAGTTTTGTGTAAATGCAATTAATCTATTTTTATAACCCTTCACCCCTAAATCCCTTTAACATTTCAATTCTAAGGAAGCCTTTCATTTATAAATGTTTTCTAGCCCTTCGTCTGATAGCAATGCCATTGAAGCCTTCGTCCATCTTGGTGACCACCGTCACAGCCTCCTCCTCTAATAGCCATTGTCAAGAAGGAGATCTGCCTTTGCACAATTTCTTTCTTCAATTTCATTTGTCTTTCTTTCCTATTCAAGCTTGAATCTTAGGTGAGATCTCATATTTTTTTTATTTCTTCTCCCTTTCTATCTTCTTCCTCACATTTCTTTAAATATTTTTTCCTATTTGTCATCCTTTCTTTATTTTGTCATGGCTCATCTTAAATTATAGGCACAAAAAAGGAGAAATCCTAAAATGTTAAGAACAAAGGAATCATAACCATTTTTATTTTACTTAAATTATATGAATGAATTGTAATAACCCAAAATGTTTAGAAAATAAAATAATTAAAAAAGAAACAATATATATATATATATCATAATAATAATAACTTAGGGTAAATGTAAATTTTTAAAAAGAGGTTACAAAGCTTTGGACTTAGAAGTTAACTTAATTAAACTTAAGTGATTTAAATTACAAAGTACACACCAAAGTCAAATAAAAATAAAATAAAAAATTAAACAAGTTAAATAAGTTGTAGGCTTAAAATACATACATACATACATATATATATATATATATATATATATATATATATCCTAGAAACATTAAGTTATTATGCAAATATGTTAAATTCCTTACTTTAAGGAATGACCAAGTTTTCTTTCCTTCCACATTATTATCAGAAGAAGGACTTATTTGAAAGAACACACAGGAATCAACAAAAATTGTTCCTAATTTACTAAGGGTAAAATACCACTTTCACATTAGGAAACAAATGTATGATGAAGGCTAGTTGTCCATCTTTCTCTTTTTTCGTATTTCCCATCACTCCCATGCCCAAGAGTTCCAAAGGGTTCTTCTTCCATACTTCGTGTCCTGGTGAGCTATGAGAGGAAATGATGGTGCTGAAAGAGAGAGAGAGAGCACATGATTCTCATCCACATTTTTTTCTTATTCACGTTGATCTACACTACCTTTTTGAATGTTCACCTCATCTCTTAACTCTTTTTTGCTTTCATCCCTTATTTTTTAAGCTTTTGATCTGCTACACTTTTCTTCTTGGCATTCCACACTCTCTATGTCTAGCCAACCCAAGTTCAAGTAGCCAAAGGTGAAGCTTCTTCTTTCCCCTCCATTACTTTTCCTTTCATCTTTACTGCTATATGATATGTTCTATCTTTTTACGAACAACCAAGGGAGAAAGGGAAAATGCCCATCTCTTCATACCTGCTCAGTGTGATTAAGTGAGAGGGTGAGTTGACTGAGTTGTCATGCTTAAGTGTTCGTGGCTGTAACCTCTTTTACTTCAGGGTTTTTAGGTCTATACGTATATCTTATCTTGTTTGACAAAAACTTGTTATTTGTTCTATCTTTTCTATGTTCCATTAGCAAGCTTTATGTATCTTCTTCCTCAATCATGTTAGAGTTATCCTTCCAGTGCAATCCCAATGTTGAGCAAGATTTTTGTAGCTAGAATTGCTCCCATTTTCTCACGTCTTAGCCATTAAAAATTTTGGGTCAAAATCTACTTCATGGTTCAATTCAATGTGGTGGAGTTTTGGGCATGGGATTAGTGAAGACTCCACTCATCTTAAAAGGGCATCCTCTTACTTCTACTAACTTTACATCAACTGGTTAAGAGGAATTGATTTCTATTTTCCTTTATCTTCTAAATTTAAGAATTGACTGTTGCTATAGAGATTTTAACCTAAAAGTAACCATAATTGCAAAAACAAAAAAAACTATGGTTAGATCCATGGAGTAACTATAGTTTTTTATAAATTGTAATTAGTCCATAACGAATTAATTGTAGTTTTTGATAAATTATCGTTAGTCTATTGGATTAACTGTGGTTTCATTTAAATCGCAGTAAAGATTAAGGGCTAACTGTAATTTTGTGTAATCATAGTTAGTCTATTATTATAACCCCTCACCCTTGAATCTCTTTTGCATTTTAATTTTGAATAAGCCCTCTATCCAAAAATGCAGCATAGCCCTCCATCTGATAACAATGCCATTGAAGCCTTCGTCTATCTTTGTGACTACCCTCACAACCTCCTCATCTATCAGCCATTGTCAAAAAGGAGATTTGTCATCACACACTTTCTTTCTTCAATTTCCCATCTTTCTCTCTTCAAGCTTGAATCTCATGTGAGATCTCATATGTTCTTTGACTTCTTCCCTCCTTCTATTTTCTTCCTTGCATTTCTTCTAATAATCTTCTTGTTTGTCATCCATTCTTTTGTTTCACTTTGGTTTATCTTAAATTATAGACATGAAAAAGGAAAAATCCTAAAATGTTAAGAACAAATGAATCATAATTTTTTTTTTATTTTACTTAAATTATATGAATAAATTGTAATGATCCAAAACATTTCAAAAATAAAATAATTAATAAAGAAATAATAATATTATATATATATTGTAATATCTTATAATTTGATAATTGAAATAGACCTTAAAGAGTGGAATAAATTGAGTAAATGAGGTTAAGAAACTAATAATGACAAGAAACCGGAGCCAAAATGGCTAAATAGAATAAACTGAAAACTAATGGCAAAATTGTAGTTTCAAGCAAAATTTTAAAAACTTAAAGAGAAGAGTTTTAAATGTTAAAATTAAACTCACTAGAGTTTTTAGAGGTCCTGAAAAGTATAGAAACTGTCAAAATGGTTAAAACCCTTTCGATGCACAATTTATGCCGTTACTTGATGTAACAACCAAGAAAAAGAAAATAGAAAAGAAATGAGAAAAGAAAAAGAAAAGAGAAAGCTGAAAAATTTTTGAAGAGCTGAGAATTTTCTAAATCTTCTCGCCATAGCGAGAATGCCTCCTCGCAATAGCAAAGATGTTCCTAGCTATAGCGAGTGTGGCATTCCATATAGAAACCAGTGAGTTGCTCGCCGTAGCGAAATTGTTCCTAGCTATAGCGAGTGTGGCATTCCATATAGAGACCAGGGAGTTGCTCGCTGTAGCGACGCCATAGAGAAGGCAGAAGTCTAGAACAGACACGAGCTCGCCGTAGCGAGGGCACTAACTCGCTATAGCGAGAGCGGTCCAGAAAAGCGAGAAAAAGAGAATTTGACTTTTTAAAAGCTTCTAAATCTCTTCTTTCTTCTTCTAACCGACTCAAACTCGTCTTAGGAGAGAGAAAAGGGCGGAGGAGAGAGAGAGAAGCTGAAGAGAAGAGGAAAGCACAAGAAAGGTATGAATTCTCATGGCTTCCTCTTAGTATGTTGCCCTTCTCCCCTTTTCCCCTCTTTCCTACGGTTTAAATGGTAGAAAATGGCTAGGTCTTGAGTCTGGTTCAGAGGAGAGAGAGTAGGAAACCATTCTTGAGAGAGATTAGAAGTATATAGTCTTCTCTATCTTGCTTTTCCCTTTCTTAAAAGTTTAAGAGTTGAGAAAAGAGAGAGGATAGCTAATGGACCCTAGTGAGAGGAAAAGACCTAGAGTGAGAAGCTCAGTAGAGCTGAGTAGAAGTGATCCCTAGCTTAAGAATTGAGTATTGAGGTCTTGATTCCATGCTTTTATGTGGTTAGGCTCAAAAGAAGCTCTCCCATCTAGAAGTGGTAGTGAAATCCACAAGGGAGGAGTCAAGTGAAAGAGAAAGTAGTGAATAGCTAACAAGGTAGTTCTCTCCACTTTCTCTCATGCATAATTGTGTGTTTACATTGTCTTGCTTGTGTGTATGAATAATATGAGCTATGAGAAGTGTGTTAGCATGATTATGTGTTATGATTGAGATGATGTTTTAAATGATTGTTTGGTTTGCTTGAGGAAATGGAAAAGCCAATAACCCTATAGCCAAGGTGAGGATGAGCCGAAACCCTAAGTTGGTTGAGACAAGAGAAAAAGGTCTCCCAAAAGTGAGGTTGACTCCCAAAGAGTAAGGGTTGAGTCTAAGGACCTCTAAAGTATGGGAAGGCAAATCCAAAAGCCACAAGGGAATGAGTGAGGCTGATCCGAGTACTTAGCAAGCTCTTGAATGTTATGCAGGGCCATTTCATATGTTTTAAATGTTTTCATCATGGTTTTATATGCTAACATGCCATACATGCATAATGAGACTTGTTGCATGCAATGTATGTATGTTTGAATGAGAGTTGAACTACTGAGATTCTCCGAATCTCACCCTCCCTCTCCACCATCCAACCATGCCAGGTGGGCCAAGTGAGGTTAGAAATGAGAGCAACCACCACCAAGCATGAAGCTAGGGATAGAAATGAAGAAGAGTGTAAAGGCTTTTTGTAATACATTGTATATGAGAGTTGTAAATGTAAAGCAATGATGTATATGATGTAGTTCCTAATAGTTTTTGTAAGACAATGTATGTATGAATGATGAATGTATGAGAATGAGGTTTATGATGAATGAAAAGGCATATTTGAATGTGAAATGATCAATGGTAGTATAGACTATATGGGTGCATAAGTGGGCATGGGATAGTGAGTTTCCCCAATCTAAGTTATTAGACACTTGAGGCATGATTGATAGCTCCTATAGATGCTTTCTCATGTGCTCAAGGAGTCATAGAAGTAGAAAAACTAAGATTGGACCCTATGAGCCTCATTTTTGGCCAAGAAAGGGCCTTTTTGCACATGATGTCAAAGAATAGCCATATGACCTCTTCTTGCTATGAGATTTGACATGTAGCTAGATTATTTTTAGAGCTTTCGGGGAAGCTAGAGGTCATGTCATTTAGAGGTCTATAGCATTTTCTATGATCATCCAAAGTTGACATCAGAAAATCGGATTTCAGAAAATCACTGTTCATTTGGTCAGTTTGAGAAACGTGTCATCCGAGGGGCAAATGTAGTCCAATGGCTACGAAATTTTATACACAGAAACTAGATGGTCACAGTGACTTGTAGGAACTGGAAGCACCTCATTTAGAGGTCTAGAGAGGAAGTTATGCAATTTCGAAGTTCCTGCCCAGAATCAGACACCCAACCAGACCCGAAGTACTGTTTCATCTGTTTCCGGGAAATTGGCTTAGTGAACTGATCTGGAGATATTTTTATCCTCTAGCTAACATCCACATATTTCCATAGAGATATAGTTTATGAGCATTGGATTTTTTTTGAATTAGTTAGACATTTTCAAAGTCCATATCAGTAAACTGTGACAGCAAAGAAGCCCCCTCTGACCAGTGAACGATTTTGATGTCAAACGTAGAGTATGTGAGATAATGAGACTTCTACTTATTTTTAGCATGAATTAGATGTCTCAAGCTTTCTAGATTGACCCAGATCATGCAGATACGATTTTTCTGCATTTAGTTATGGATTTTCAAAGTTAGCCCAGAAATGAAACAAAATCTGCCCATAGCGAAAATGCATGTCTCCAATCCCTTTTACTTTCCATAAGTTTGAAGCATATAGTTGGGATTGAAATAAGTCTCAATAGTGTAATTGAGCATGAGGAAGCATAGAGAGAGCTCAACCGGTCCATGTTACTTCAAAGTGGATCTCTACCCACACATAGTGCCATAGAGAAATTATCTCCCTTGTGAGTTCCGCATCTGTACATGAGTAAGAGGGCATTTTGGGTATGAGCTAGAGGTTAAGGTGTTACACTTGACCCAAACTTTGACCAAGCTATTTGGAAGGGTTCTAAATTCCAAAAGTTTAGAGGTAAATGGTTTTAATAAAACTAGATGACCTAAGTTTTTATATGCAAAGGACAGTCTTTAAAAAAAATTCAATATGAGTTTAAATGAAGGAATTAAAATTAAAGGATATAATAGGAATTTTATAATTATTTTAAAAACCATTCTTTCTCCGTTATATCAAGGCAACCACGCACCAACACCTCAAAATTGACTTAGAGCACTTAGAAACAGAACCAAGGAGGCATGAGAAGAAGCAAGGAAGGAGGGAGAAATCTTCATCTGGGTAAGTTTATGTGCTAAATTTGCCTATGATATTAGTATAAATCTTTCTCTATTCCTTTTTTTTTTCTTTCTTTTGGTGGTTTTGGTTTCCTAACAAGAGAAGTTTTGTGATTGAAATCATTAAGGAAGAAGCTCCCTAAAGGAAACCAATTACACCATAATAATATTCATTTAAAGCACTTTCAAATGGTATATAACTTAGGCTAAGAAAACTTGGCATGGATGGAGCTCTAGCCCAGGTGCAATTTGACCAGGATGAGAGGGCTGAGTGAAAGGCTTGAGTTTGATGAAACCATGGTGAAATTAGGGGTTTTGAAGGATGAAAATTAAGATTATACAGTTAAAATTAACAAAGAACCTAAAGAATGGCTTTTGTCTTATCTAGGGTTTTTGTTGTACCTTGGAAATTTTAGAACTTTAAGGGAATATTTTAAGCCATCTAAAATCATATTCAAACTAGGAAGAAGTCAAAGAACCTTCATATGCATTAAATTCCTAAGAGAAATCACAAAACTACATAGAAGCTCTCTTTAGGGTATGTTTTGGCCTACGTATGGTTTTAGTACCTAGGAAGTTGTTTCAAGGATTTTAAGATTATAAGTAGTCTAGATATGAATTATAGACACTAATGGAACCATTGGAATGAATTTAAAAGCCTTATTTTGAAAGTTGAATCTTTAGAGTTCAATGAGGCCTAAAGAAATAACTTGGTGTTAGACTCCTTAAATCATGCATGTGGGTTTTAATTAGTTCTATTAGAGTCATACGATTCATATCAAGTGAGAATTTGGAGCCAAAAGTTGAATTATGGGAGTTGCTTCATTAGATATTCAAATAGGCCATATGTGTAACTAAAGCCTTAGCTTGCATGCATAAGGCTAATATAAGTATAAGTATAATTCCATTGATAATTTTATATTTCATTTGATATGTCTAGGCCAAACTAGTGAAATTCCATTTAAGTGTGGTTGTAGAGCTGTGGAAGGGGAAAAAGAAGCAAAAAGGAACTAATTGGAATTCTTATGTCAAGATAGCTTTTCCTCTATTGTTGTATATATATGCTTGGTTTGCTTGAATGACTTGGATTACTTGTATGCGTTGTTTACAAATTATGTGTGTTATTGATTACTTGATGATCATATGTGTAAAATTCTGTTTCTCCATAAACGTAAGAAATAGGCTAAATATAAAAGGAAGCCCCCTAAATAGGAATATTTGAGACCAAATAAAATTAGGATAAAATTCTAAATAATGAAAAATGAGGATACAAGGCTTAAGATGCCTTAAAACCAAAGCCAAAAGAGCTAGGAAAATTTGCCAAAATAAGTTGAGGCATTTTCGTAATTTTGACAATTTTGGAAAACTCATAAGAGGGCTTTTTAAATGGAATATTTGACCTTTCTGGGGTTCTCAGAGGTTTTGAAAACCATAGGAACCCCTAGAATAATTAAAACTCTTCCGGTAAGCAATTTTGGCAAAAGGTTAACTGAAACTCTAATCGAACAATTTAGAATGGTTTCAAATCTAATTTAGGTAAAACCAAAAGCATTTTACAAGTTAGAGGACCTAAATTTTATGATAGAAAAGATTATTCTCAAAAAGAAGTAAAAATGAGGTCAAACGGAGAAACTATGGTTTAGGGACTATAATGAAAAGTGAAACAGTTGCAAAAAGTGACCCTTTGGCTCCTTAATACAAGTTCTAATTTTCTCCTCCACTCAAACTAACTTAGCTTCTAACCAGAATAGAGGAGAGACCAGTAGCAACTAACGCACAAGGGAGGAGCAAAGAAAGAGGGAAAGAGCTTGTAAAAAGGTAAGAAATCTTTAGATTTTTATAGTTCCTCCTTCACAAACTTTGTTCTCCTCCTTCTCTTATTTTTTTCTATGGTTTCCATGAATAATTTGGGATTATTTTGGGTCTAGTTCAGAGGGAGAAAGATAGAGTTTAAAGGAAGGGAGCATACTAAGTGAAAAAGCTCTTGAAACAAGCTAAGAAACAAGGTAATTCTCCTAGCTTCCTTTGAAATTTCTAGTTGTTCTTCATGAGAAATGGTTCTGACAAGCATAGGCCCAGCCAAGGGAGGATAAATTTTGACCTAACTAAGGAAGAAACCTAGGTTTTGGAGTGTGAGGAACAAGATTATGCAAAGAAATTCAATTAAGGTGCATTAGAAATAAAGTAACAAAGATTAGAGATTTTGTTGCACCTTGAGATGTAGGAGACTTCCTAGGGATAATTTAAGCTATCCAAGAGTATATGTGAGTTCCTAAGACATCTAAGAAGTCTCCCAAGTAGTCATTCCCTAAAAGAAAGCAAGCAAACTCCATAGGTGCCAACAATGGGGAGTGTCTCGGCCTAAGCAAGTCTGGCCACTTAGAAAGAGTTTTAATTTGTTCCAAGTTTAGAATAAGACTAGATATGATGGAAGAGTATCAAAGGAAGTCTTGAAAAAAATTTAGAAGCCTTGAAATGTGAGATAGAGGTATAGGCTCTATAATGAGACATTAGAAAGCAATTTATAGCTAAGCTCCTTAAAATGAATGTGTGATGACTCCAGGAAGTCTAAAGGGAGTCAAGAGACCTAGAATGAATAAGAAATAGAAGTCAAGATTATGAATTCTCATAGTTGCTTCATAGGGTCTTGTATGGACGCATAATGGAGCCAGAGAACAAAGTAGCTTCATATAGAGTGTGTATGATGCCAAATCTTGTTTCCATGAGTGATTTATGCTTCTTTTGATGTGTTTAGGCTAAGAGAACAAAGGGCCACCTAGTTGCAAGGCTTGGTCGAGAAGAGGGAGAAGAATCTTAAGAGAAAAGTGTGTACATTTGCTCCAAGGTAATTCTCTAACCTTTCTCTCATACATTCTTAGGTGTTTTCTTGTCTTTGGATGTGTGTATGTATGTTTATGCCATGAGAAATGTTCCTAGCTATTTCTTACATGCCATGGTACCATGATATTTTTGAAATATGTTTTATGAATGTGTTTTAGCTTGAATGGGCATGGTGATGCCAAAAGTCTTTTAGCAAGGGTGAGGATGAGCCAAAAATCCTTAGGATTAGGTGAGAGAAAGCCAAAAGTCTCAAGAAAAGTGAGGTTTAATCAAAAGTCTATTGAAAATGGGTGAGGCTAAACCAATGCCCTTGAGAGCTTATGCATATTATGTATAAGTTTTTTGAACATTGAAAATGCTATGTATAAGTTCACTAGTATCTTGAAAGCCATGCATGCATTCTTTGACTTGTAAACACATCCATTATATATGTTTGAAAGGGTTAGGAACTATTGAGATTCTTTGAATCTCACTCTTTTCCCTCCATATACTTATTCATGTCTAGATGAGCCAAAAAATCTAAGGAAAAGAGACCAAATGCCTTAGAGCATGATACTTTGACAAGGAAGTAGCTAAATAGTTATTTTAAGGACATATTGATGTCAAGAAATGTATTCATATAGTGTATATCAGATGTAGCCATTTGAACAAGTTTGAATGTATATATATTTGATGTATGTATGAATCTTAAAACTAAATGTATGGAAATATGAGAATTTGCTACCCTTGTGCTAGTATGTACTTATGTATGAATACAAGTGGCATGGTGAGTTTGAAATCCATAATGATTTAGACCATTTGGCATACTTCCCTAGGTTGTATTTATGCTATAGCACATACTTAAGTGACTATGGAATAAGAGGAAGGTCAAATGGTACCTTATGAACCCACCTTGATCATCAAAAGAGACCAAATCATGAGCTAGACCAAAGTCTGATGAAATGGATGATTTTTTACATGAAATTTAGCCAACAACTAGAGCTCACCAAGAGATTTGCAGAGTCAAAGAACACCCAATTTAGAGCTCTAGAGAATTTATTATGAATTTTCAAAGTTTATATTAGAAACCTGTGACAGCAAACCCAGTAACTAGACCTTTGGCATTGTTATGTGGTTTTTCACAATCTAGTTGATGTTGTCATAGTCTAGAATGGTTTTTATTCTTTAGTTGACATTTATGGCTTTCCAAAAAGCTATCATTTGCTTGATTTCAATTTTTCTAAAATTATTTATGAATTTTAAATTTTCATATCAATAAACTAGAACAGTGAACCTGAGAGCAAACCATTATTTTTCTGGTGTATGATGCTAAACCCATGAATTATGAGATGTTTTCTGATATTTATGACTTGTATGGATGTGCTATGAATAAAAGATGATATTGATGGGATCATATGACCCATAAAGCATGCAAAATAATTTTCGGGCCTTACGTCATGCACATTTAATGTGATTAAATCCATTATTTTCTTGTAAGTGTGTGGAGCTTTAGCCTTGCAATGGAATGGAAATGCTAAAGAGAGTCAGGTATTACATTTTTTGTGTCAAAGCAAAGTTCCAGGCCTTTTAGGATTGTATATAGCTTGAGGTTGTAATGTTACAAGTATGTGTAGGCTTGTACAGGCATGTATGTGCTTGTTCAGGGCATTTTGGATGTGTGAAGGTGGCATATGTTTATATTTATGTTAAGTAAGATGTAGAGTGGTATGGGAGCTAAGTGATTCTACAGCTAGAGCTCTATGAATTATGGCAGCTCACCAAAATCGGTAGCAAGCCATGTGTATTAGCAATAAGAGATGATTACATAGCTGCTAGGAAGGTTTGCCCAAAGAGATTATGAAGGGCCTAATCCTCCCTGGTTACCACCCCTACACTTTTCCAAGATGTTTTTCCTGATGCAGAGATAGGCAGTGATGCAACACAGGATGAGGTGAAACTATCACTGCCCCTGCAATGACACTCAGATATCTTTATGAATTAGAGAGCCTAGAAAATTATTCCCCTAAGCCAAAGATTAGAGTCTATAGGCAACACTCCATAGAGCCCTAACAGCCTAGATAGACTAATTGGTTATGAATGAAAAAAGTAAAAAGCAAAACCCACTAGCCTTGATAGTGGGTTGAATTCTGAGACTATGAGGCTCGGACTGTATAGCCAGAGAAAAAGTAACCAGTGATGATGGAGTGTATTACCATATAGAAGGCCGTGTTGGTCATATTCAGGTTAACCTAAGAAATGAATTGTTATGGGGTCAATCAAAACACAGTGAATTGAGACCCCTAGTATGAATAAAGTGAAGGAGAAATAAATAGCCCATTAACAAACACATAGGATCATTAAATGATGAATGAGCAACGGGCCTAATGTATAAGAGTAAGAAAGAGACTGGCATTATGCTATGATTGCACTAGAGGATATTTGAGATTGAGTAGTAACTAGACCTAGAATATGAGGCACAGGGGTAGTAAGGTTGTAAAGACCTAGTCACAAAGAGTTGAATCCAACCTAGGGTACTACCCCATATGTTAGTGAATGACGGGCTAATATCATGAGCTCAAGATATGTAAACCATGTTATAAGTATATGTGTAAAGGAAGGGCATAACCATATAAAAGAACAAATGTCATACCCATACCTATTATATGCTATAACTCACTGTTAAAAGATCTTGTGCTTATTGTTAGGAAAACTTTGATGACAAGGTTTCAAAATTTACATGGAAAAATACAAGACCTTGTTGATAAGATCTTGGATCTTGATGACAGGATGTTTTCATAGCCTTTAAATTGACATGATTTAACGCTAACATTATTAAGGAATGTAGTGAGTGTACAAGGAGGGTATACCTTAGGGGTGATACCCTAAAATGAAGATGACTAGTTTAGTGTTAGAAATTCAAAAATGAGAAATAATTTAGAAAGATAACTACAAGAAGTTTCTCCCTAGTTTAATGAGAAGAAAATGAGATATAAAGGGATAAAGGACTACACAGTTAGTGGACACTTCAAAGGATAAACCCTTGATTTGGTGATTATAAAGAAATGAAAAAGCGAGGAAGAGTTGAGAAGCTAGCATACAGAATGAGATGTCCTTGTTTTAGTAGTGACTAAATGAAAGCCAATAAGATGAGTATAGAAAAAGCAAATGAATAAGGGTTCAGCAGTGAACTAGATGAGCTCCCCTAATATGAGATTGATGTAATGTAAAGGCACACAAATAGTAAGAACACTAAGTGAAGCATAAAATTACAAGTAATGTAAATTTAGGACAGTAAGGATTCGTGGCCTGAATTAGGTTAGTAAAACCTTGAAATTGGCAGACTATACTTCTAGAGATGAAAGTAAAAAGATTACTTAGCTCTGATACGAGCTGAGGCAAGCGACTAGGGCTTCAGTGCTCCCCATGAAGCTAAAGAAAGTCACAAGTCACCTAAGAAGGTGAGTTCCAGTACTATACAGAGAAGAAATGTAAGCTCAAATGGGTGAGGCAAATCTAAAAGTCTCAAGGAAAATGGGTGAGGCTAAACTAATGCCCTTAAGAGCCTATGTGTATTATCTATAAGCTTTTTGAACATGGAAAATGCTATATATAAGTTCACTAGTAGCTTGAAAGTCATGTATGCATTCTTTGACTTATAAAATTTATTATGTATATTTGAAAGGGTTAATAGCTATTAAGAGTCTTTGAATCTCACTCTTCTCCCTCCATATGCTTATTCATGTCTAGGTGAGCCAAGAAGTCCAAGAAAAGGAGACCAAATGCCTTGGAGTATGATAGTTTGACAAAGAAGTAACTAATTAGTTATTTTAAGGACATGATGATGTCAAGAAATGTATTCATATGGAGTATATGAGATGTAACCATTTGAACAAGTTTGAATGTATATATATTTGATGTATGTATGAATCTTGAAACCAAATGCATGGAAATATGAGAATTTGTCACCCTTGTTCTAGTATGTGCTTATGTATGAATACAAGTGGCATGGTGAGTTTGAACTCCATAATAATTTAGACCATTTGGCATGCTTCCCTAGGCTGTATTTAGGCTATGGGACATGCTCAAGTGGTTATGAAATAAGAAGAAGGTTAAATGGTACCTTATGAACCCACCTTGATCATTGAAAGTGACCAAATCATGAGTTGAACCAAAGTCTAATCAAATAGATGAGTTTTTGCATGAAATTTGGCCAATTACTAGGGCCCATCAAGAGCTTTTCAAAGAGCTAAAGAGCACCCAATTTGGAGCTCCAGATAATTTATTATGAATTTTGAAAGTTTATATCAAAAACTTGTGATAGCAGACCTAGTAGCTAGACCTTTAGCATTGTTCTGTGGTTTTTCATAGTCCTGTTAATGTTGTCATGGTCTGGTATGATTTTTATTCTTTAGTTGATATTTCGGGTTTTCTAAAAAGCTATCATTTGCTTGATTTCAATTTTTCTAGAATTATTGATAAATTTCTAAAGTTCATATCAATAAACTGGAATAGTGAACCCGAGAGCAAACCATTATTTTTCTAGTGTATAATGCTAAACCCATGAAGCATGAGATGTTTTATGATATTTATGAATTGTATGGATGTACTATGAACAAAAGATGATATTGATGGGATCAAATGGCCCATAAGCTTGCAAAGTAATTTTCAGGCCTTACGTAATGCACATTTAATATGATTAAATCCATTATTTTCTTGTAAGTGTGTGGAGCTTTAACCTTGCAATGGAATGGAAATGCTAGAAAGAGTAAGGTATTACAATATGCAATCGTATGACATTTATTTGCATTTAGAATTAGATTGGTTCTTGACGGGTGAGGTTGTGCTAAAAGACCTTTAGTAATGGGTGAAGTGAAGCCAAAATTTCCTTGGGAATGGGTGAGACTAGGGTAAAAGTCCTAATTGTGCATAAGGCTAAGTCAACAGTCCTTAAAAGAGGATGAAACTAAACTAAAAGTCCTTAATTGTATGGTGAGACTAGACTAAAAGTTCCTAGAGTATTAAATTATTTTTTATGGAGCCATGGGATCCCTAATACATAAATATGATTTATATATGGTAGTATGACATGTATACTTACATTCTTATAATTGAGTGGACCATATATGTATGCTTGAATCCTAGATTAGATATTGAAATTCTTTGATCTCACTTTTTCCCTATTTCCACACCATGGCTAGGTGGCTCTTAAGGAAGTAGGAATGATGAACAAAAGTCTTGAGAAGAGCAAGTTGACAATATAATTTCATTTGAGGCATACTCTTGATTATATGATTATGCACTATTTTATTTTGGTGTATGGAAATGCAAACACATTTAAAACTATGAAATTATGCTATAGAGACCATTTGAGACTTATAAAACCTATTATGATGTAAATTGGTACCTTGAGTTCCTATATGTGCATGTGGATTTTTGCATGGTAAATTTGACATGATAGATCAGTCTTATATGCTTTAATTATGGAATGAAGTTTGCCCAAAAATAGAAATGGCATCTTAGAGCTCAATTGGTACCACTTGGAACCAAAATTTGGTACATTTGAATCATAAAATGTTCATTTACTTTTGATAGCCTAAATGAGTTTGTTTGGGCCTAAGATTTGGTATGCAATTAGAGAATATTGAAAGCTTTTCAAAAAGTGAAAGATCATAATTTTTTTAGCTCTACAGAATATCTTATAAATTTTTAAATCTACCTGAATTATGTAGAATTCTACAATATACTATTCACATAGTGCAATTTTGGATTTATAAGTTTTTAAAGGTCAAAATGAACTCATTTTAACCTGAAATTTTTACAGTAGATAGCTCTCATCATAAGCTTTTCATACCTAATTTGTAAAAATTAGAGTTATGTAGCGAATGCTATAAATTTTTAAAGTTTAGTCTATATTATGTCAAAAGAGGCTAAAAATGGTTATATCACTTTCTTATGCAAATAGAGCCTATCTTATGTTCAATTGAGTTGAACCTAATGTGTTTATGGAGTTTATCGATTGAAGTGGAAGGAAATTTTAATTTGGACTCCTATAGTTCTATCTCACCTATGGAAAGCCTATAAAACCACTACTAAAAGCATTGATACGGTTGTATTTTAATGTTTTGCAAGTAAATGATATGAGGAGAACTATAAGGAATGAGTATTTCTTTACCAGAGCTAGAAATAAAATGTTGTTAGCATGCTAAACTATGTTGTTAACAAGGTATAAAATATTGTTGACAAGATTGAAAAACTTGCCAACAAGGTCTCGAATCTAATAAAGACAAATTTAAGACCTTGTTGATAAGATCTTTTGCCTTATGACAAGATATTCTTTAATTGAGAAAACTTAGGGAAACCTAAGATCTAGGCAACTCTACTAGGATCTTGTCAACAAGATCTCAATCACTGAAAGGTAAGATATATAATATATGATAGTATGACATTTGTCAGTATCAAAACAAAGGTTTAAGCAACCTAGCCCTATATGTAAGTCTTGGAATGTTTGAATGAGCTGTTCTTGTGGTGTAATTGTTAGGAAACAGTGGGAAATGATTGATTGTGTTACGATAGTTATGTATATGTATTGAGATTGTAGTTCTTTTTAGATATAATGGTGAACACTAGAAAGGGCAGACCAGTTGGGCCAAGGCTTAAAGATCCTATGCAAACCATCATGAATTGGTTGGATCAACAATAAGCCATGATGGAGCAATAGAGACAAATCATGCAGAAGTAAGAAATAAGACTATAAGTACAAAATGCCCTAGTTAAAAGAGATAATGACAAAAGAAATGCCCTAAAGCCATAGCCACTTGCTCTTGACAACCCACCAACACCTTCTTAAAATCAAATGTTGGCCCAGTTGACTAGCCATCAGTTGCTAATTCAATTCAAAAAGAACTATGCACCCTCATTTGATGGAGAGTTAGATGCATAGAAGGCAGAGGCTTAGATAATTCAACTAAAAAAGATCTTTAAACTAATGAGCTATAACTCTGAGTAAAAGACAATGTTACCACCTTCATGTTAGAAAAGGAGGTTGATCATTTGTAGTGTAGCATATAAGCAATTAGGTAGACTAAAAATATCCCAATTAACTAAAAGAATTTTTTAACTGAGTTCCATTAAAAGTATTTCCCTAGTTCAACTTAGGATAAAAAAGAGATGAAGTTTATAAATTTGAAGCAGATTAAGAAATATTTATGGATCTATACATAGCCAAATTCATTGAGTTATCTTAGTATTCCTCTTATTTCTAGAAATACAATGAACAAAAATAGAGATGTGAATAATTTGAAAAAGATTTGAAGCCTTGAATCAGAGACAAGGTAGCTCCACAGAGAATTAGAACCTTCAATACTCTTGTAGAGATTAGTAGAGTGATTGAGAATAACCTGCAAGAGATAATCTCAATAGGGTTGGGGTTAGTCAAAAAGAGACCCCAGAATTAAAGAGATCGAACAAGAAAACAATACAAGTGTAGCTGCTAACAACAACAAAAAAAGTTAGGTGCCTTGGAATAAAAAAGGGGTAGAAAGGAAAAAGAATCTAGCCTAGTAAAGGATAGCCATTATCACTTATGTGTTTCAAATATACGACACTTGGGCATATAGCTAGGAGTTGTTCTCAGATGGAGATGGCACCTCTACCCAGACCGGAGACCCAGGGCAGAGTGTTTGCATTTACATAGCAGACACTAGTATGTCTTTTAATTTAATCAGAGGTACGATAATAGTTAATGGTTTTCCTATGATTACTATGTTCAATTAGGATGCTAGTCACTCATTTATATCCTATGATCGTGTAAGAAAATTGGGTCTAGTTATTGGTACTTTGCTATATGACTTGTCTGTGTTTATCCCTACTAGAGGCCATGTGATTTCTTCCTATATTTGTTTGAATGTCATTATATAATTTAATCATTGTTATACTACTATTGATTTGATTTGTATGCCTTTCCATGACATTGATTTGATTGTTGGTATGAATTAAATGGTAACTAATAATACTATGCTTGATTATGAACATAAAACCATTACCTTACCCAAATGTAGGACCATACCTAGTACTGGGGTTCAATTATCTTTTTTGTCTAATGTTTAGGCTAAGAGATACTTAGAACATGGATGCCAAGGGTGTCTAGTCTTTTTCTAGAGGAAGAGATAGAGGAGATTCCTATAGTTAAGGAATTCTCGGAGATTTTCTTTAAGATTTTGATTTTAGTGGCCTACCTCCTATGAGAGAGATAAAGTTCCCTATTGATATTATTCCTAAAGCTAAACTAGTGTTTAAAGCTTCTTATAGGATGACTTCCATCAAACTAGCAGAGTTGAAAAAGCAAATTGAGAAATTATTAGAGAAAGGGTTCATACGCCCTAATATGTCACCTTGGAGAGCTCCTGTACTGTTTGTGAAAAAAGAAATATGTTAGCCTGAGGTTGTGTATAGATTATAGATAACTTAATAAGGTTATCATTAAGAATAAGTATCTTCTTCCTAGAATTAATGATCTTTTAAATCAATTAATGGGGGCATTAGTATTCTTTAAGATAGATCTTAAATCTGGGTATTATCAACTAATGGTTAGAGCTAAAAACATCCAAAAGATGGCTTTAAAATCAGATATAGGCATTATGAGTTCCTGGTGATGCCATTTGGTAATAGGGTATTCAGACTATATTTGGATTCGTTTGTAGTGGTATTTATTGATGATATTCTTGTATACTCTAGGTTATTTGAGAAACATAAGAGGCATTTGAAAATAGTCCTTGAGACCTTGAAAAATAAGAAATTGTATGCAAAACTTAATAAATATGAGTTTTGACTAATTAAAGTGAGATTTTTAGGTCATATTATATCATAGATGGGGCTTGTGGTTGATCCCCTTAAAGTTAAAAACGTGTTACAATGGGATAGGTTTAAAACCATCACTAAGGTTAGAAGTATTCTAGATTTGGTAAGATATTATAAAAGGCTTATATAAGGTTTTTCCCAGATAGTCTTACCATTAATGAGGTTAACTAGGAAAGAGACACCATTTGTATGGAATGACAAATGTGAAAGGAGTTTCCAGAAGTTAAAACTCTAATTGACCACTGCCCCTGTGTTAATTATGCCTAACCTTAGTAAACTTTTTGTAGTTTATAGTGATTCTTCAAGGAAAGGATTAAAATATGTGTTGATGCAACAAGGTAGAGTAATGGCTTATACTTCTAAGTAGTTGAAGCCTTATGAAGAGAATTATCTCATGCATAACTTAAAGCTAGCTACAATAGTATTTGCCCTCAAAATCTAGAGGCATTACCTATACAGTGCTAAAATGAAAATATTTAGTGGTCACAAAAGTCCAAAACACCTATTTGATAAAAAAAAATTGAATATGAGGCAAAGCAAATAGATGAAATCCTGGAAGATTATAATTATATATTGAAGTACCATTCACATAAGGCTAATATGGTAGCTGATGCCTAAAGTATGCTTTCAGACAAGTTATTGAGTGAGACTAGAATAGAAAATAACTTAAGAGCCTCGATCTTAGATGCCCAGATAAATGATGACTTTTTAAGTTAGATTAGGCATGCGATTTTCTAGAGTAAAACCTCAGAATTCAAAGTTTCTGAGAATGGTATGGTAGTATACTATGATAGAATTTATGTGCTAAATAAAATTGAATTAAGAGAAAATATTTTAGGGAAGGCACACTAGGGTAAATATACAATTCATCCAAGTGCCACACAAATGTACCATGATTTGAAAAAGATTATTTTGTTGGCCAAGGATGAAAATAGATGTAACTAATTATGTGGCTAAGTGTTTGGTATGCCAAATAGTGAAAATTGAGCACCAGAGACCAGCTAGGCTATTACAACCCCTAGATATTTCTGAGTGAAAATGGGATAGTATAGTTATAGATTTTATTATGAGGTTACCCAAGACATCCTTTAAATAGATCTTATTTAGGTAATAATGGATAGGTTAATGAAGCCTGCACACTTTTTACCAATTAGGACTGCACACACATTAGACAAATTAGCCTAGCTGTATATAAAAGAGATAGTGAGATTTGATGGAATACCTAACAGTATAGTATTAGATAGAGATCTCAAGTTTACATCAAACTTTTGGATGTCATTGTAGGTAGCTTTGGGGACAAAGTTAAGATTTAGTATTGCTTATCACCCTCAAATAGATGACTAGACAAAAAGGACCATCCAGACCCTATAGGACATGTTGATGGCGTATGTCTTAGAAAAGAAAAGGAACTGGATATGTATTTATCACTAATTAAGTTTGCATATAATAACATTTACCATCTAGATGGCCCCTTACAAGGCATTGTGTGGGACAAAATATTGATCACTTTGTGTTAGATTAAGTTAGGTGAAAGGAGTATGATAAAACTTAAGATAGTAGATCAAATCACTAGGCAAATAGATTTAATTAAAAAGAAGCTCCTTATGGCCCAGAATAAACAAAAGAGTTATGTTGATAAGAAAAGGAGGCCATTAGATTTTGAGATTAAAGACCATGTATTCATTCGAGTATCTCCAGTTATCAGAGTAGGTTAATCTATTAAGGTAAAGAAGCTCAGTCTTAGGTGTATTTGTCCATTTGAAATCCTTAAGAGAATTGGACATGTTGCTTATTGGGTAACCTTAACTCCTAACCTAGCCCACATCTACAATGTATTCCATGTCTCCTAGTTGAAAAGGTACTTGCTAGACCCCTCAAATTCAATTATAGGATAACCTTTCTTATATCATAGCACCAAAGAAAATCATTAATACCAAGATCAAATAGCTAAGAAATAAAAACTTTTTTTTTTGGTGAAAGTGTCTTAGAAAGGCCTATCTTCTGAAGAGACAAGGTGAGAGTTGGAAGATGACATGAAAAAGCAACATCCACAATTATTTAATTGAGGTGTATTTTAAATTTTAAGGACAAAATTTATTTTAAGGGGTGAAATGTAATATCTTATAATTTGGTAACTAAAATAGTCCTTAAAGATTGGAATAAATTGAATAAATGAGGTTAAAAATCTAAGAATGGCTTAAAACCAAAGCCAAAATAGCTAAATAGAATAAACCAAAAATTAGTGGCAAAATCACAATTTCAGGCAAAATTTTAGAAACTTAAAGAAAAGAGTTTTAAATGCTAAAATTGAACTCATTAGGGTTTTCATTGATTTTGCAATTCTAAGGGGATGTTTTAAGCTAACCACGATCATATTCAAACTAAGAAGAAGCTAAAGAACCTCCATATGCATTAAATTATTAAGAGAAATCACAAAACTCCATGGAAGCTCTCTTTAAGGTATGTCTTGGCCTACATATAGTTTTGGTACTTAGGAAGTTGTTTCAAGGATTCTAAGATTATAAGTGGTCTATATATGAATTATAGACACTAATAAAATCATTAAAATGAATTTGGAAGTCTTATTTTGAAAGGTAAATTTTTGGAGTTCAATTAGGCCTAAAAAAGTAACTTGGTGTTAAGCTTTTTAAATCATGCATGTGATGGCCCTAATGAGTTTTATTAGAGTCACATGGTTCATATCAAGTGAAAATTTGGACCCAAGAAGTTGAATTATAGAAGTTGCTTCATTAGGTATTCAAATAGGCCATATGTGTAACTAAAACCTTAGCTTGCATACATAAGGCTAATATGAGTATAAGTATGGTTCCATTGATGATTTTATATTTCATTTGACATGTCTAGGCTAAACAAGTGAAACTCTATTCAAGTGTGGTTGTCGAGCCATGGAAGAGGAAAAAGAAACAAAAAGGAACTAATTGAAATTCTTGTGTTAATGTAGTTTTTCCTCCATTCTTGTATATATATACTTGGTTTGCTTGAGTATCTTGAATTGCTTGTATGTGTTTGATAAACATGTTTTCCTATATATTTTATTCTCTTAAACTTGGGCATTTTAATAATGAATTAAGGCTTTAAGATTTTAATTAGATAAGATTTTATTTTAGTAGCCATTTCTATATTTTAGGAGTTAATTTGTAAAATTTTAAAATTTTAATGTATAAATCTTTTTAAATGAATTTTGTGAATATTCCTATTTCATCTTTTCCATTCTTTTTATGCAGATTTTCAATGAAAATTTGGAGTTTGAATGAGAAATTGAATTGAAAGAGAAGGAGACTTGGATTCCGCGTGGAAAGGAGCTGGGGTACAGATTATACATCCACACACTCAAGCTGCCACGGATTCCATGTCATTTAACCAAGCTATCCACTCATTGAAAAAGCAATGCAAGCTCATGAACATGGAAGAATGATGTCCAGAACGCATGGAACAGCAGCTGAAGAATGGGCTTGACGTGAAAGTAAACAAAAGAAGAAGCAGCATACGTGGAGACAAGTGCAGAACAAGCCACATTTTTACAGAGCATGAGAGAGATGCATTCATTTACTTCTAGTTGGGAAAGATAGCAAAGAAGCTATATGAAGATGCACATGAGCACAAGGCAGTCTTAAGTTAGGCAGAATGTGCATATGAGAGATTCCACGTGAGAAAAGATGAAGGAGTTAACGTGGGGCAACAGCGAATATAGGAGGAGAAGTTACATGAGCAAAACAGAGCATGCAAGTGAATGAAGGAAGAGTTGAAGGAGATGAACACATAAGAAGCTATTGGCTTTTGGAGCTGAATGAAAGGAGAAAAAAAAAGACATCAGAAATGACGTGAGTAGGAGTTGGAATTTCTAAAGAAGCTCTAGAACGTGAGAAGGCATGTGTGTGTGAGAAGAAGAAGCTACAACTTCATGCAGCTAGCCACGGGTTCTAGCTAAGAAGCAACATGTGGTGGTGTGAAAAGAAATGAGCTAAATGAAGGGAGAGGAAGCACATGACAACATTTGAAAGAAGGAGGCAACCTCTATTTTGAAGAGAAGCTAACGAAGAAGAGAAGCTAAACACGAAGCATACAAGCTTGGGTCTGATGTGGGAAGCTTGGGCTGAAGTTTAAATGAAGATAGAACGCATGAAAAAGGTGGAGGTGAACGAAGGAGAAATAAAGGACATGGCTGGAACAGAGGAAGAAACAAACACGATAGATGAAGAAACAAGGAGCTAACACGAGGACTATGCAGCAGAAGTAAAGGAGAAGAGATTAAAGCAGCCTCGAGCAGCAGATTTAATGGTTTATTCATGCATGCAAAGTTGATGTGGATGAGGGATTAAATGAAAGGAAGCAAGGCTGAAGAAATAAAATTAATAAAAGCAATGTGAGAAGCTACGATGGAGCATGCACACATGGAAGGAATGAGGCCCACACTCATATACAAGAGAGGAAGCACGTGATCTATGTATAAAAAAAAAGAGAAAGAAGCAGACAATGAGACGGAATGAGAGGGCTGAGCACATGAAAATAAAAGAAACCACGTGAGAAGATTAAAATGCACTCGTGGTAGCATCAGGGAGGAGGCATTCACGTTAAAAACACACACATTCATCCAGATAGAGACTCCGTCATTCCATATGCATTCATTCACTCCTTTGTCCATTCCATCGTCTCATTCGCAGAACACACTCCCCGCCATTTCCCATCCATTCTCCCATTCCATCTCCACTCCAATGAAGCTCTAATTCCATTTATGACTAGCTAGGAGAAAGGCTATTGAGTTGAAGCTTGAATCCAATGATTAGAATCAGAATTTTGGGCTAAGAATTTCATTTTATTTTTCTCTCTTTCTATATCAATTTTAATTATTTTATCTACTTGGTTGAGCTTATAAATGATTGAAATTGATGGAATTCATAATTGATGGATGGTTAGACATTGATTATGAGAGATATTAACTGATTAATTACATGAATTAAGTATTGAATTTTGTATTTTTCTTTAATTTCCTATGTATGCCATGAAGGTGTTTGATGAAATACATTAGTGAAATTATGAGCTTGATTGTCTAATTTGAGGATTTTTTAGAGTTTAGTTAGTTAATTAAACATCTTAGGGTGTTAATTTAGAGGCTAATTGATTAATTAATCATTCAATTCAAGTGTTCGTTGATCCTAATAACAATAGTTAGCGATTTGATGTGGGATTAAGGTTTCAATTCGATATTAAATTGTTAATTTCTTGAATCTTAGATGGTAATTCAAGACCATTTGCCATGGACACAATTAGGGACTCTTAGACCAGAATTAATTACAATTGAATTAGGATAAGGATAGTGGATACCAAGGAATGAATCCAAAGCTAGTCACAAATCCATCATTCACCTCGTAACTCATACAATTAGGTAGTTAGTCATTTTAATTCAATTTCATTTTAGTTAGTCTAAGTAGACCAAAAATCCCCCTAAATTAGGTAGTTCAAGGATCCTTTAAACACTTAGAAAATCTAATTAAATATTGAATTTCATTTCCAAGGGAGATAATATGGGTTGTGCCCTGTATTGCATATAATTTCTTAACCTAGTTTTATTTTGAGGGTTGCGCGACAGGCCCATCAATGTTGTTTACAAATTATGTGTGTTATTGATTACTTGATAATCATATGCAATTGCATGACATTTATTTGAATTTGGAATTGGATTAGCTTTTGATGGGTGAGGTTATGCCAACAGACCCTTAGTAATGGCTGAGGTGAAACTAAAAGTTCCCTAAGAATGGGTGAGACTAGGTCAAAAGCTCCAATTGTGGATGAGACTAAGTCAAAAGTCCTTAAAAGACAATAAGGCTAAACCAAAAGTCTCTAATTGTTGCGTGAGACTAGATCACAAGTCCCTAAAGCATTGAATTGCTTTTGATGAAGCTATGAGATCCCTAATGCATAAATATCATTTATATATGGTTGTATGACAAGCATACTTGCATTCTTGTAATTGAGTGGACCATATATGTATGCCTGAATGCTAAATTAGCTATTGGGATTCTTTGAATATCACTTTTTCTTATTTTCACTAATTGTGGCTAGGTTGCTCTTAAGGAACAGGAATGATGAGCAAAAGTATTGAGAAGAGCAACTTGACAATAGAATTTTATTTGAGGCATACTCTTATTATATGATTATGTACTATTATATTTTTGTGTATGGAAATGCAAACATGTTTAAAAGTATGAAATTAAGCTATAACGACCATTTGAGGCTTGTAAAACCTATTATAATGTAAATTGGTACCTTGAGTTCCTATATGTGCATGTGGAAAGGTGATTTCAATTTGCATGGCAAATTTGACATGATGGATCAGTTTTATATGCTATTATTATGGAGCAGTTGGGTATTTGTCTCAGTGAAACAATTATTAAGTTCTTGAAGTTGCATATCCACAACAGTGTAAAATAATTCAACCTGATAGTAATGATCTATTGTAACTTCTTAAGTTTACCTCCACAACACGATCTCCCTTTAGACAAATAAATCTCTTCCATGTTAGGGATGTCAATGTCATGCTTATTGCAAAATAAAATTACTTCATTCAACAAAGACTCCCATCCAATATCCCTTATAGTTTGTAACCGTTGCTTTGTGATGTTAACTAAGTTCATGGCATTGATGATGTCTTGATCTTTCCTTTGCAATGCTTATGACAATTCATTTGAGATACCCAAGACATTTTTCTAAATTAATTTCAGCTTTTTGTTGTTGATGATGATTTGATTCACAAGGTTTTAATGAAGATTGTTGCTTATCCGATGACAATTTTCTCTTCAAAAACCTTTCCATTTTCTATTTAAAATATAATAAAATTGTAATTACTTAATTAAAAATATCTAAGACTATCACCCAAAAAACTATATAAATATTTATAGGTAAAAAAAGAAGAAGCAAAGATAGAAAATTCACATTAATAAATAATATATATACATATTCCAAGAATCTAAACAAAAGTTTCCAAATTTATCCAAAAGAAATTATGAAAAATATATTTTTCTTCTTTTTAACATAAAAGACATTGATCAGCGTTAAGGCCACAATTTGGTTGAGTGGGGTTTAGTTTGTTTATATTAATGAAAACACCACACTAACACAAAAAGACAAATCCATGGCTTGTTGATTTGTTATTATAAAATAAACAATGGAAGGGATATTACCTTGCATCCGTTGAAAAGTCAGAAAGGTGGAAGCTTTTCTTAGGTTTAGCTTTAGCAATTTGTTCTCTCTTTCCTCAGGAGCTAAGCATAGAGAGCAACGACTTCTTTAGTTCAACTTCTTCTTCTTTGGTGTTTTCCCTCAATTGTAGTGACTGGTGTTCACCTCCTCTTCAATGTTTTTACATAAAGCACATAGAGATTAGGTTAGACTTTTTCTTTTTTCTTTTTTCGAAAAAGAATGGATTTCATTCTGAAACATAAATTGTAAATAATGAGATTTATATTTTTTATAACACTAATATTAACATCAATAAATGGGTTTAAAATTTTTTGTTAGTGCTTATTGGGTTTAAGTTAAGTTATCACATATCTAAAAAATTGTTAGACTCTAATGTATTTGGATCTAATCTGGGTCAAGACTTGAATGGACTCAAAATATAAAGATATAAAGAATAAGGGGTGCAAAATATTAGGGGTAGGGAATGCAAAATACTAAATCTTATACCTTTACTTATAATTTTTCCTAAAGTGAGGAGGTGCATAGGTCCCTCCTCACACCATCGTGGCTTTGCCACTGATGCCAAAACTTATTCTTATGAGTGATATATGTCTCTTTTGATGTGCCTAGGCTAAGAGAAGTAAGGACCACTTAGTTGTAAGGCTTGGCCAAGAAAAGGGAGAGGAAATCTAAGAAAAAAGTGTGTGTATTGGCTCTAAGATAGCTCTCTAACCTTTCTCTCATATATTCTTGGTTGTTTTCTTGTCTTTGGATGTATGTATGTATGTATATTTATGTCATGAGAAATGTTTGTAGATATTTCTTACATGCCATAGTACCATGATGTTCTTGAAATGCATTTTATGAATGTGTTTTGGCTTGAATGGGTTTGTTGAAGTCAAAAGTCTCCTAATAAGGATGAGGATGAGCTAAAAGTCTCTAGGATTAGGTGAGACAAAGCCAAAAGTCTCAAGAAGAGTGAGGCTTAGTTAAAGTCTCTTGAAAATAGGTAAGGCAAGTCTAAAAGTCCTAAGGAAAAGGGATAAGGCTAAACCAATGCCCTTGAGGGCCAATGTATGATATGTATGAGTTTTTTGAACATGAAAATTGTTTTATGTATGGTTACAAGTAGCTTGACCTTCATACATGCATTCTTTGATTTGAAAATGTGTCTATTACCTGTGTTTGAAAGGGTTAAGAGCTATTGAGTTTCTTTGAATCTTATTCTTCCTCCTCCATATGCTTACTCATGTCTAGGTGGATTAAGAAGACCAAAGATGGAAGCCAAATACCTTGGAGCATGATGCCTTGACAATGTAAGAGAAAAAATAGGCTTTTGAATATCATTTGAATGTCAAATTATGTATCTATGTGATGTACATGTAAGGTAGACTCTTGAACATGTTTGAAAGTATGTAGACATCATGTACATATCAATTATGGAACCAAATGAATGAATGTATGGATTTTTGCCACTTAGGTTCTAAGATGTTCATGTGTATAAGTGTGTGTGGCATTGTGAGATTGAGCTCTATGATGTTTTGAACCATTTAAGAGACTTCCCTAGGCTGTGTTTGTGCTATGGGATGTGCTCAAGTGGCTATGGAATAAGAGGAGGATCATTTGGTGCCTTATGAACTAAATTTAACTCTTAAAAGTGACTAAAGTGTATGCTGAACCAAAAACTAACCAAATGAATGAATTTTCCCATGAAATTTGGCCTAAATATAGGTCTCATCTAAATCTTTTTGTTGAGTTAAGAATCACATTATTTGGAGCTCTAGAAAATAAATTATGAATTTTCAAAGTTAAAAAATTTTTCAGATTTAGTGTGTGCACTATTCATATGGTCAAATTTGTCTCCTATGTCATCCGAGGGTCAAATGATATCCAATACTCGTAAAATTTTACAGCCATAAACTAGGAATGATATGATTTCTGTAGCACTTAAGATCATCTTATTTGGATTTATATTGAGGGAGATATGAATTTTTGAAATTGGCCCTCAATACTAGTAATGTAGATAGACTCCCAGTATTATTCTATCAATTTTTGTGAATTAGATGTCATCTTCTTAATCTAAAACTATTTTTATCAATAGTAGACATCCACAAATTTTTAGAATGGTATGGTTTGCTGAGTTTTGATTTTTTTAGAATTAGTTATGAATTTTTGAAGTTTATATCAAAATCTTGTAATAGCAAATCTGGGCAACTGGACCTTTAATGTTATTCTATTGTCATTCATGGTTCATTTGATGTTTTTATAGTTTGGAATGATTTTTAACCTATGTTTGACATTCAGGGATTTTTAGGAAACTATCATTTACTTTATTTTTATTTTTCTAGAATTAATTATGATTTTCCAAAATTTATGTCAGTAACTTGTCCCTGGAACCCGAGGCAAGCAAATCTATTTTGAGAAAAATGGCTTCAAACCTAATATTTGCATGATGAATTGTGGTTTTCTTGATGGATTAAGTATATTATGAATATAAGAAAGGGTTGGTAAACTCATATGGCTCATTTGATCAAGTTTGAGCTCACTTGGCTTAGGAGAAAATATGCAAACCTATGGTTTGACGTATGTTATAATGTGATTTTGTGGAATATGGCTTGTAGCCACTTTTTAAGCTTCCAATTATGTCATTTATAGTTGAACAAATGTGTTAAGGATGATTATTACATTTGGAAAGATCATATGATTTATTTGGCCATTAATGAGTTTTTTTGGCGTTACGTTTCGATCATTCCTGCTGCTAAAAGCTTAAAATTCATGAAAATAACTCTCTAAGCCATTTGTGACATAATATGGAAGGTGCCTTGGTATGGTATTACATCAAAATTCAACTTCCTTTTGATGGGCTCTAGGTTGCATGAAATTCATATGGAGGAAGGGCAAGAAAAGAAATATGAAAGGCTAAGGGGTTTACCTTATTTCAAGACGTTTCCAAGGGCTTCTTCCATTGCTTCTAGCTCTTCTTTGAAATTATAAGCTCTCTCTTCTGGACTAGCCACAAACCAGTCCTATATGAGCCATTAAAACTATAGGAATGAAGATGATACAGAGGAGAACAACCTTACTAAAAGAAGAAGCATGAAAATCCAAAAATTTCTCACCTTTTTGCAAGCTCTTTCCCTCCTTCTTTGCTCCTCCCTTGTGCGTTAGCTTTTGCTGGTCTCTCCTTTGTTTAGGCAGAGCCAAAGTTGGTTTAAGTGGGGGAGGGGAAGGGAACGTGTTTTATAAATAAAGGAGCTTCTTAAATTCTTTTCAAAAATGCCATCTATGTCCTCTTTTCTTGGCTTTTTCCTTTTTAGCTCATTTCAACTCCTTTTTGAGAACTATCTTTTCTATCATGAGATTTAGGTTCTCTAACTTATAAAATGCTTTTGAAATTACTCAATTTGGATCTAAAACCTTCCCGAACAAACCAATCAAAGTTCCAGTCAACTAATATTGTAAAACATCAACCAGAGGGGTTTGAACTATTTTAAGAGTTTCTATAATTTTTAGGGCCTCTGAGAATTTCAGAAAACTCATTTTTTCTAATTTAAAAATCCCTCCTTTTGGTTTTCTAAAAAGTACCTAAAATTACGAAAATATCATTATACTTTTGACAATTTTATTAAATCACAGTGGCTCTGATTTCTGAGCACCTTAGGCCTTAAATCCTCATTTTCTATTATTTAAAATGTTATCCTAATTTTATTTGGCCTTAAAGCATTCATTTTAGGGAACTTGCTTTTATATCTAGTGCATTTTACATGTTTACGGAGAAACCGAACATTATGTTTCTTACATTTACAGAAGAGCCAGATGTTACAAATTTAAGATACTAATTTATTTTGAATATACCCTTGATAAGGGAGATTTCTTTTAATAAGAGTATAATTACTAAGCATATGGGGATTTATTGGATTATCAAAGTGGTGATGTGGTATTAATTGTATTTAGGTAATTTGAAGAGCATCTCTTTATTTAAGGATTATTTGGAAAAAAAAATGTTAGGAAGTACCATTACTACACCAAGTACTCTGTGAAAATGAAATAATTTGTATACATATAGTCAATGAGTAAATAATTTTGCCACTAAAATTTCATAATTTATATTTGTTTCACCACAACATTTATATTTTAGGAAATATCATGATTTTCTTTAGTATGAATTTTCTAGTTGCATCAATGATTTATTAAAAAGCATTTAAACTAATTTGAAATCCTTGAATTTTGTTTGAAATGATTAATATATATGCAGAATCAACGAAAAAATTTTCAAGAATTTTATTTACAATATTTATGTCGATTATTTGCAAGAAATGTTTACGTATGAACTGAGTGTATGATTCCATACATGATGATAATGTTTTATGAAGGGACTAAATAGTAAATGTTGGTTGCTAGTAGCAATTCTATTAGCCCTTTGTGTGCCATGGTTGATACTCTAAGTAATAAAGGATATAAGAGGTGCTATCCTCATGTGACAACCATCACACATGAAATGAAGGGATGTTATTTTAAATGAGCTAAGGACTCATGATGAATAGTTATTACCCATGTGGGCCTAGTGCCCATGATGAACTAAAATTTGCTTTGATGATTTTGGAATGAAGTGTTGAAGTTATTTTATGATTGATTTCCTAGTTATAAAAGTTATTTTGAGCTATAGCTTGAATTAGGAAAAAGGTCGGTCTTGGTAATTGAGGTTTACAAAAGCAAGATTTACTTCGTGCTTTATGCTTGTCATGCTTATATTTTAAAGGTGTGACATGAATATTTATTTTATATAGTCTTTAGTTTGTTATATATTTATTTCACTTTTATATTCAAGCAATAAGTTGACAAAAGAATAAGAACCCTGGGGCTACAACTCAATCTCCAAACTCATCTAATTGGGATAATTAATTTAGTATTTTGATTTATATTTGAACTTTGATTGTATTGTATTTGAAATTTAATTATAATTGAATATATTTGAATTTCAATGGTAAATTATAGTTGAACAATTGTTTATAAAACTACTATTATAAATAGGGTAGTTAATATATAAGCTATTAGACTTTTTTTAAAAAAAGAATTAATTTAAAGTGGTTTAAATCGCTGCTAAAACATTCACAAAACGTAGCAGCGATTCCTCCATAACTTCAGATAAACCAAGGGCTTAATTGCAATTCAATAATCATAGTTAAGCCTTTGATTTACTTGCAGTTAGCAAACTGTGGTGCAATTCTGTAGTTAAATCCAAAAGATTACTGCAGTTACCTTAAATCACAATTAAACCAGTAGTTACAAACAAGCTGCACTTAAAAAGGTTGCAACTAGGACCTTTTTTGTCTGGTAAACAAATAATAAAGAAAAAAATGTAAATGCTTTAAAAAATGAGAAAGGAGATCATGGTCTTATGGAACACATCTTTTAGAGAAAATTAAATTAAATTAACAGAAAATGAGTATTAAGGGAAATTTTTACAATATATATTCTATGTTAAAAAGCATAATAATACTTTAGAAACAAAAGAGATATTAAGTCAAACCTAAAAACAAGGCTAATGTACAATTTATTATGGAAAAAAAATTACCCATGTATATTGGACCGTTGAGGATAAGGGTGGCATTAGTAAGAAACATATAGCTTAGAGAGAGAGAGAGAGAGAGAAAGAGAGTTGTGTTATTTCAAGATGAAGGTATTATGAGAGCATCAAAATCAATGTAGTGAGAATAGCAAATAATGTTGGTCCTTGACCTTGTGTGTACAAAAAATAGGAAGCCTTATTTATACCCTTAAGAAGCAAATCATAACTTGAGCAAATTGTGTTTTCTTCTTTAGTAGATCCACATTGTCAAAATCAAGCTATTCAAAGCAACTTGTAGTGGTAATCCCTTAGCAACTTGCGATTTCAATACATTGCATGTAACTAGACAGAACTCTATATAACGGCAAAATCTTTAAGCATTGGTAATGTGAACTAAGTTACTCTAGACCTATGAGGATTTTGGACTTGTAATTGCCATTGTTGTGAAAACCAGGCTAGACCGACCAGTTGGACCAAGAATCGATCTATGATCTAGTTCGGTTGGCCCTCAGAATCGAATGACTTAAAAATTGATAAAAAACTAGTGAAATCAGTCAAGAACTGATGAGAACCAAGAAAATCGATCAAGTCACTAGTTGAACCAGTCCACAGTTTATTTAGCAAAATTAGCAATGCTCTAGCTCAAACTCGTATCCTCTTCGCATGTGAGCACATCCTTGCCATTGAGCTGGAATGCATCTTCAGTTATAATATGCAATATTTAATATAAAATATTTATTATGGTTCTATTTTAAAATGCTTTATCATGGTTCTATTTTAAAATAGCAAAATGACTAATAGCTTATTCGAATCTTAACCATTAGTATGATAAATAATATATTTTTCATTGAATTATCATTATTGTCTTGTCTATAACTTAAAATTTTAATATAATAAATGAGAAATAAAAATAAAATTCATACAATTTTTATTAAAATTATACAAATATATTTTAAACAAATTAAAAGTTAAATATTATGTTAGGTATGATTTATTTTTATATACAATTAGTTATAACATATTTTAAAATTTATTGATATTTGTTTGTTATTATTTATTATCTTAAATTTTTAATATATAAAATTATATATATATATATATAAGTATCACCAATTCGACCATAGTTCAACTACAATTAAATTAATGAACCGTAGTGACTTCACCGGTCAATGATCGGTTTAGTTTTAAAAACATTAGTAATTGGCATAATATGTACAATCATACATAAGATTAAAGATTTAATCTTAAAGAAGGCATATTAAAATAATTTCTTTCATGTTATCATGATTCATTTTTACCATTGTACTATTGGTGGTTTGACACATCCAATAGTCTAAAGTTTAAAATTGATTCCTTTCAAAAAAATTGAAAAAATTATAGTTCAAATCCCAATGTAAAGAAATTTATATTAAAATATTTTAAATTTTAAAATTATTCTAAAGGACCCTAATACTAAAAATTTAAATTGTGCAAAAATTACAATTCATAATCTTAAGTTAAAATTTCTAATCATAAAATTCTTCAAAATAATTTAAAATTTTAAAGTCTTAAAATATACATTTCCCCAAAAAAAATTAAACTTAATTACACTTTTAGTGCATCTAATATAGTAAAAGTTAATCTCAATATGATCTTTTTTGTTTTAATTGAGTGAATATTATCCTTCAATATTTAAAATAATGTAATTATAAATTATTTTGTTTATTTCTATATTTAAAATAACAAAACATGATGAAGTTGTAATTAACTTGCATAAATAAATATGTTTTTGGATAATACGAACTTATTAGATGATGAGTAATTAAGTGAAATGACTCTAAATTTTACTCAAATTAAACTTATTAAGCTATATTAAGTTATACTTGAACGTTGGGCTTTATAAAGGGAATGTTGTAATACAAGTAAAAAATCAATAATGAAAATAACGTCATTCCTAATATTACTTTTAATTTACTAAAATTAAGTAGTAATATCTCAGAAAATTCATCTTTCATTTATTTTACATCTTAAACAAACCCAAGAAATCATATGTTCAGTTCCTCTGTTATGTTAATTGGTACCGAGATAAGAAAACAAGGTGAGAAATGGCAACATTTATATGATGAAAAACTTAAATTCAGATGATTCCTAAGTTCACAACATAGTGTTGGATATTGTCTATGTTGAAAGTAATATCTTCACACATGAGACCACAATCACTGCGCCCATGAACTAGTCGTCCTCTAATTTTCGTCTTTTCTATCGACTCAGAAACAAAGATCAAAAGTTGATTTTTCAAGCATCATTTCATGGCTAAGCCATATTGACTTGCTAGTCGATTCCAAATCGAAAAGTCACCAACTATAACAAAAATATATTAATGTGTTAAATTTTAAAAAAATAATTAATATATTATGTTGTTGAGCCCATTCAAACCAACCTCAAGCTATGCTCACCCTTAAAAATTCATAGACTCCATATTTAATTTTAAATTTAACCTCATTTAGTTTAAATATTAAGTATGAACCTCATTGAATTAGGCGAAGTATACCAAACCAACTTATAACCCACCAACACCTAAAGTTTGGGTATAAATGAACTAGCTTTTCATAAATTGATTAACATTCATTTTGTTAAAAGTTTAAATTAATTTCATTTTATTAAATTTAGTAAATAAATGAATTTTAATGATCTGTATTAAATTTGTTTAATGAAACAAATTAAATTTAAAATTTTAATATTTAACTGGTTAAATTCGTAATCAATTCAATTAGTAATATATACATATAAAAGAATCCAAAAATAATCACAAATTTTGATTTGATTAAGATTTTGGAGCAACTTGCTGTATTATAAATAAACAAAGTTGATAACACTTTGAGTTAGTTGGGCAACACTTGTTTAAAGACCTAATCCTAACGGCTTTTTGACATCAATGATGCATAAGGAAAAACATGTAACAAAAATACACAATCACCAAAATTATTTTCTCAAATACATTTTTAAAATTTTAAGATTCATTTTTTATTTAATTAAAAATGTTGAACACGGAGTTGCTCCCTCCACGTTCACCTAATTTCTTTTTTAAAAAAATGCATTAATGTGATTTAATATATATATCACACTGACACCTCCATGTCTCAGTCAAAGTTTAACTGCAGGGATAAGATAAGCTCCACGAGGCACTTACTCTTTGAACATAAAAGATCAACATTGCTACACAGAAAGAAATAATTGGCCAATATTTTTAATTACGGTAAAAATAAAAAAAATACTCTCACCCTCAATTTAAAAATTAAAGTTCACACCACCAATTTCATTGTGAACTCTTTTCAGAAATTTCATATTCTTAACTCTCTTCACTGGTCTCAACTTTCTCGACTCTCAACCCTCCTCTCTACTCTTCCTTTCTATTAATGTAAGCTTTCATTTTTTTTTTTTCAAAGTTTTGGCAGCTATGGTCCTAATAGCTCTCAACTGACTCCTCTCCTCTTATTCTCTATCACTATCAAAGTTTAGTCTTTCAATTTTTTGTTTTGTTTTAAGTTTTAGGAGTTGTGGTTTCAATAAATTTTGTTTGTAGTCCCAATAGAGAAGAAATTTTAGCATACTCTTTACCTGAACGTTTTGCTTCTTCACTTGGATTTTGTTCATAAAGATTATTTATATTATAGTAATTGCATAAAATATATTCTTATAGATATAATATTGTCTTTTAAGTGTGTCTTCCTCTTATCTTTTGATTAAAAAAAAGCATAAAATGTAAGATACAACATTGTTACAATTTTAAATAATTTATTTATTTATTTGCAATATTGTAACATGTTAAATTACCATGTTAGTTTAAAATTTACTAATTTTGTGAATATTTAAGAAAAAATTTTAAAAATATGTGTGAGGATGATAAAATTTATAAATAATGAAATTTATTAAATAATTATATGTTGAAAGCATAAAAGGGTCCAAAAAAATTATATGCCATTGAAATTATGAATAAATTGTATAAAATATTTAAACTTTGAACATAAAGGAGATCTTTTTTTTTTCATATGCCTATATGCAAATTCTATTGTAGAATTATAATGAGTAAAAGAAAGGCACTTGTATATGCACATATGCAAATGGCATGATTTATGATAATAACAAGACCAAAACATTTGAGTGTGTCAGACTAAAAATGTTAAAAGTTGACCTTCACATCACATTAGAAAGGTTAAAGGAGGCCCTTAAGAAAAAGTTGCAGCTTGAATCAAATTAGTTCATATCTAAGTTAGTGTAATACCCATTTATTCTAAAATGCCCTAATTGCCAAAGGAAGTACCCTAAATAGAAAGATTTGAGGCTAAATGAAATTTGAACAATAATTTAAACCTTAAAAATGAGGATTTGATACTTGAATTGTCTAAAAAACGAGCCAAAAGAGCTAAGAAAATGTCACGAAAAAATGTGGGGTAATTTTATAATTTTTGAAAAATTTGAAAAATGCATAGGAGGACTTTTTAAACAAAAAATTTAAACTTTTCAAAGTTCTTAGAGGCCCTAAAAATTATAAAAATCCTGGAAACAGTTGAAACTCATCCGGTGAGCAATTTTGATCATTGGTTGATCGAAATTTTAATTGAACGGTTCAAAATGATTTTAAATCTAATTTGGGTAAACCAAAACCATTTTATGAATTAGAGAACTCAAATTATATGATGAAAAATATAGATTTTGAAAAGAAGTTAAAATGAACCCAAACAATAAAAACTAAGATGAAGGACTAAACTGCAAAGTTGAAAAGTAGGGCAAATGGACACATGGCCTCATTAAAATGTCCCAAATCTATCCTCCACTCTAGCCGACTTTCTTGCACATTGAAACAAAATCAAAGAGAGCTGAGAGTGGCACACAAGAGGGAGAGCAAAGTATCACACCCGAAAATGCGACCGCGTGGCGCCCTTCTCAAATAAAGAAAAGAAAAAATTCAATTTTTTTAATGAAATCGAAAACCGAAATCGAAATTAAAATAAGTATATAAAAAGTTCAGGAATTGCCACCAAAATTTTAAATTTTAAAAGGCGAAACTTTGGAAAAACCTTTTTAGTTTGAAAATGGTCTGCAAACCAGAAAATGGATTCAGGAGTCTATTGTGAGTGGGGAAGGTATTAGGCACCCCACTACACCCATTACTAAGAATGGTTACCCTACGTAAGTTGTGCAAAAATAAAATGACCTCAATTATATTTAAATTATCCCTAACAAATCGCATATAAAATAAGAATAAAGAAATTAAAGGAAATAAAGTTAAAAGTAAAAAAAGAAAGGAAATCAATATTAAAATAAAACAGAAAAAAATTCAAGAATTAAAATAAGGAGGAAATGAATGAAATTAAAAGAAAAATATTTATTTACAAGGGCGGACTTGACTTAGGATGAAAGCCTAGGGCCTACGTACCCTTCAGGAGGAATTAAAGTCTACGTAGTTCAACTGGAGATTATATCGTTGATATTTTGTTTTGTTTTTATTTTGTTTGTTTGTTTGTTTTTTTTATTTTTATTTTTAATTTTTGATTAATTTTGTTTTATTTTTTTTCTTTTTTAGTTTTTACTTCTAGTTTTTATTCTTTTTTTTTTAAAGACAAAGAAGATAAAAATTACTTTTTCCTTTAACAAATAAAGCAATTTTGAAATTGGTTGGTGTACTTTGATTTGTTAAAATTAAATTAAATTTTAATCTTCTTGCATTTTCGCTTTTTTTATAAACTCTTTTCTCTCATCATTTTTCCTTTTATCTTTTTTCTTGTTTTCTTAATTCTTAGGGATTTTTTTCATTTCATTTTTTTAATTAATTTTTTGGTCAAATTTTCTTTTTTTTAATTCACCTATTTTTAAATTTCAAAATGATGTTTATGTGTAAGTAGAAAAAATTTTCCCTCCCCATTTGTTTTAATTTATTGTTTTATTTATTGTTTTTTTTGTTTAATGATTTTTTTTAATTAAAAAAGGGGTTTTTCTTTTTTCTTTCTGCATTTCAAAACTTTTTATTTGATTTAATTTTAATTTTTGACTTTCTTATTTTTTTCTTGTATTTTGATTTTTTTTTTGTCTTAATTTATTTTCAACTCTTTCTTATTTATTAATTTTTTAATCTTTTTTTTTGAAAAGGGAAAGAAAATAAGAATTACTTTTATCCTTAGCAAATAAAACAAATTTAGAATTAGTTGATGCGTTTTAATTTGCTAAAGTCAAGATTAATTTTATCTCTTTACTCTTTTCACATTTTTAGTTTTTTTTTCTTTCTCCTTCTTTTGTTTTTGTTTTTGTTGTTTGTTGTTTTTTTTATTATAAAATTAGAAAGGATTCTTATTTTTTATTCTTTTATTTTTTTTATTTGATTTATTGATTTATTGTTTTTTTTTCTTGTATTTTTTTATATAAGTGATCTTTCTCCCTCTTTTTTAATGAAATTTTGGTTTTAATTAGATTTTGATTTTTTGTTTCTCATTGTTTATTTTTTATTTTTCTTTCTTTTTTTTTCTTTTTTTATATATTTTGTACTTTTTAATCATATATGCAAATTTATTTATTTAAACAAGGAGTTTGTTTTTATGAAATATAATTTTATTGAAAGAAACTTTGAGAAAAAATCATAAGTCTTGAATGGTTCAATTCTCACTTTCTATGCTTTTTTCTTTGTTCGCTTTTACTTTTTTTTTTGTTCTTTTCTTTTTGGGGTTTCATTTTCCTCTTTTATTCTTTTATTTTTACTCTTTATCTTTTCAAAAGAACAATCTCTAAAAGAAAAATTTATCTTTGAATCTTTAGAACAATGCTTTTCAAACATTTGCAGAATAACCTTTAAGAAAGGGGAAGGCAAATATTTGAAACTCAATTTAATTTTTAGTAAAAAGATTTTTTAATCCTCTTTTTTTTGTTCTTCTTATTAAAAATTTTCTTTAAGGAATTATCCGCTAAGGGCCATTGAAACCCAAAACACTAAACGTAAATTCAAAGTTCAAAAGGCATCAAGGAGGCTTATTGTCACACATGGCCTTTTGGTCTATTCTTATGTGCTTAAGAGGATATAAAATCCCACATGGCTATTCTAACGTGAAAATTGACGAAAATAAATAACAGAAAAAAAATGAAAATATTTACAAACCAAAATAATAGCTTGCAGGTGTGTGTGCTAAGTGCTCAACCAGATTCATCATGTTCCAATATATTTCAAGCATGGAAAAGGAAAAATGAAAATAGTAATAAAACATGTAAAATGAAACACAAAACCAATTTGTCCTCATGGTGATGCCTCCGCCCTTCAGCATCCTTATGCTTGCCATCCCTTGCTTGCTATCCTCTTTTGAGCAAATCCCGAGCGCAATCCTAGTGTGGTCTCAAGGTACTCCCCGCCATGTCAATAAGCCAGGAAAAGAAATATGCAGTAGTTTGTAGCCAAACAATGATATTCAAGTTAATTCTATAACTTCCAAACATGACATACATCCTTAAAATTGATTTACTTGAGACCCCTGAAATCAATGCCTTGGTAGGAACCTCAATAACAACCCATTTTAGGAATTTAAAACACCATGTAAGAACGGGATAAATGGGTGAAAGAGTTAGGGAAAGAAAAAAAAATGCAACTAATTTAGTCACTGGTCCCCATTGCAAATATTAGACAAAACAATAGGAATTCCCTCTGAACAAAAGCGAACTATAGTTATTAGTCACATAAAAACTCAAAGTCAAGAACCCCGAACCATTCACTAACTCATCCAAGGCAAAGAATAACTTCATAGGATTACAAATGGAATGCCTTGTCCTAAAGTCCCTATCCATAATATATCAGACTAGACATAAGCATATCAGCCATTTAGGACCTTGCTTCAAAAATTCAGAGAACAAGAACCATAACCTTACCAAGATTTTTCTTCATTTTTATATCGAGATATGAAAGACAATAAGGAGCATTATTGCAATTTGCCCAGCATGTTAACATATCCATATTATAGCAAAGACAAAAATGACATACTATAATAAATCACAGCACAGGGGTTTGCAAACTCATCTACGTTTATTGATCTAAGTCTATACCCATTGGAAGGATTTGGCTTGCTCAAAATTTGAGCATAGGCACTATTCAGGACTCAAGACTCCGTTCATATGACAAAATCAAGGAGAAGTAAAAATTCCACCAATTCCCATCACCCAACATTACCATATATTGATCTCATAAACCAAAAATATAGAGAGTATATAAAACATTAGCATCCAAGATTCAACGCTATCCAGAAACATCAGACCCAAAAAGAAATCTAGCATCAAAATCAGAATCCATCTATGATTCTACATTCTCAAGAATAAAGGACCAAGAAAACATACCTCAGCTTGTAGGCAATCAAGCATACCTACTTGTTTAAGCTTTTTCACAACCCGTAGAATCTGGATCGTGGTCAGCCCAAACTTCCCCTCTCCCCTGAAGTTAAACCAAAGTGCCATGAATGCTTTGTCCTTAGCTTGGTTCAAACCCCGATCACAGGTCGAATGCAGAGCTTCTTACTCAAATCAATAACCAAATCAAGCTCTTCTTCTTGCTCAAGAACGATTACGGTATTCAGTGCGAGCTTCCTTGCAATCAAAGCCAGAGAAATATATTCGTTGTCTTAAAACCTATTACAAACCAAAAGGGCTTCTGGATTACCCTTGCACAAACAACTCATAGCCAGAAGGAGCTCGGGCTTCGATCCTACCTCTAGCCCAAACCGGAATGGAGACTCGAATTTCACGATATCTTCCACAACGAACCGGTCCTGGTTGCATTTCACCGGGTAAACACCCTGATAATGGGACTCATATCCCTGAGATTGAATTATGTACTCGAACGCCGACTGAAGGGACTCAAGCCAGTTCTTTAGCACGTCCGGTAATCTAACAATGAGCGGAAGCTGCAACCCAAGACCACCAGAGGATTTCGGATCTGAGACCTTCTTCACAATCTTGAGCAAATCAATCTCCTGGTGAGAAAGGGTCTCTGAACCATGAGGCTAGACAGAAATATTCCTAAAGGAATTCACAAAAAAGTATGGAGCACCCCACCCATCGATCTTGTAAAGGGAAGCAGACTAAGAAGGTGACTAATGGGAATTCTCAATGGCAACGGTGACGGTATTGTGGTCAGCGGTAATGTTGCTCGTCGTTGGAGGTACACTAAAAAATGTGACCGGCGCCAGAAAAGAGATGTCCCCAGCTAAAGCGTAGCCAGGAGGAACAAGTGCAGCATCCGTGCAACAAGCTAAGGCCAGCACCTCTTCCGCGACGATCAAATTAAATTAGGGAAAAAGGAGAAGCGTTAAAAGTTTAGGTTCTTGAAAACTTTGTAGGCTCGAGCAAATGGGGGCTTTAAAACCCGCCGAGGCCGAGGCCCCGGCTACCCCCTCAAAAGAAAACAGTAAAAGATCTCTCAAAACGAAGAAAACCTCCCTCCTCTTTTAATCTCTGTGTGTCTGTGCATCCGTCTGTGTTGCGTTTTTTCGTTCTCTTTTTTCTGCGTCTCTCTGTGTCCTTTTCTTTGTGCGTTCGTGCTTCTTTTTGTCTCTGCCAGAGGAGAGGACATAATGGAAGGGGGACCAAGGGGGCATCGGGTAGGGTTTCGTTTGGATCCGGGTTGGGCACCGGGTAGGATTTCATTTGGATCCGGGTTTGGCTTTCTCTTTGAATTTTTTTTGTTTGGGTTCTGGTAGCTGAGCTTTAGGTTGAGCTGAAAGTTTTCTTTTGTTTTTTTTTTTGATTGATTTTTTTTTTTTGGGTTTGGGTTCTCTTGGATTAAACCCCAAAATATTAATTAATTAATTTTTTTTTATTTTAGGTTTCCCTTTAAATATATATTATTTTGATATTTTTTTGTAGTCTTTTTTGATGAATTTTTTTTAATTATTATTCTTTTAATTATTATTTTTTTGGTATCTTATTTTTATTTTCTTTTAGTCCCTTTTTTTAATTTTAATTCATTTTTTTCTTTTCTTTTTCTAGTCTCTTTTTGATTTTTTTTTTATTCCATTTGTTTTGGATTTTTGTTACTCCCTCTTTGATTTTTCTTTTTTTTGAATCTTGGATTAATTGGCCTTTACTCTTTTTTTAATTTTATTTTTGAGTTCTTTCTCCTTTGATTTTTTTTGAGTTTATTAAGCTAAAATGACCTATTAATTTTTGTTTTAATTTTTTGTTTTCTATTTTTTTATTAGCTTAATTTTATCTTTATTTTTGGAGTATACCCAGACAAAATACAGTGTTCACACAATGGGAGGAGGAAGCAAGCCTTGAAAGTGTAAGATTTAGTCACTTTTTTCTTACTCCTTGCTTTGTTAAACTTCTTTCTCTTTTCTTCCTCTTCCTTCTCATAGTTTTAGTGATTAATTTGGTGCTAATATGTGGTTGGTTTAGGAGAGGGAAGAGAGGATTTGGGAGTGCTCTTGGTAGCATAAGGAAGCTCCCTTGAAAGGCTTGTAAATAAGGTAAGTAAATCATAGTATAATTGCTTCTTCTTGATTTCTTCTTCCTTCATGGTTTCGGTCAGAATAGGGGTCTAATTCTAATCTAAACATGATAGTCAGTAAGGCTTTAAGGCATAGGGAATCCAATAATGCAATTAGGAATTAAAGTGAAACTTTAGATAGCAAGTTGTAATAATTAGAGATTTAGTTGCACCTTGACAATATATGAAACTTTCTAAGGTTAATTTAGATTGTCTAAGAGTATATGTGAGCTCTCAAAACATCTAGGAAGCTTCATAGATGCCTAATCCCCTAGGAAATTAAAAGAAACTCTATGGGCTCCCAAGTAAGGGTGCACATAGGCCGGATTAGGCTGAGTATAATTTAGGCCCGCTCCTAATTTGATGTTCGGGCTGCTTATTTAGCCCATGGCCCACCTAACCCGTCAAAAGCCCAGTTACAAACTGGGTCTAACCGAGCCAAAATGGGTTATGGGCTGAGTCGAGCTAGTTATGCAAATATCTGTTGAGTTTAAAACTAAAACTGACCATCTTCATTGAACTGGTTATTGATTGACCTCTGTAGCTAACATGAATCTTGAACTTGGCACAAAATCCCTGAAAGAAAAAAAGTGAAGATTATTCAGGGCAATAAAGGTAAAAAGAGAATAGAGAGAGGCCACAGAATATACTTCTGTAACAATCTATGATGATTTAGCATCAAAGCTCATATGTCCAAGCACTTCGATGAGATCAAGTAGCAATCCTGGCCTATCAGCCATCTCTATATAGAGCAAGCTGATAAATATTAAAACCAAACACAATATAAACAAATCAGACACCTACTACAAATCAAGGTTACAGATTATGCAGATAGTTGTGTCCAAAAACACTTTCACAGCATACTCATATCCACATAATATAGTGTAATGCAAACCTCCTGAAAGGCCTATCTTCATTAACTTATAAGACAGGAGCATTATCAACAACAAGCTGCATTAAGCAAAACTTAGTAGTTGTGAGACTTACTAGTTGACCTAGAATATTTTTTATTTTAGTGAGCTCAAAAATTGAAGCATGATAAATCTAGTAGAACTATTTTAAAAGAAGAAGCTTCCCTAAGATGAAGTATTTACGATAGAAAAAAGAAAGCATGCCTCTATAGGTTCAATCCTTAAAACAGAGTGTGAAGAATGAAGAAAGCACTTGCAATGGCAAGAGACAAATAATAGAGTATTTAAAAGGTAACAAAAATGAGAAAAGTGATGCAGATATCTCTTCTATATGAAAGCATATAAATTAAATAGAAGTCTTGAGAGATATGCACTAGTTACAAGCCTTTTATACATAAAAAGTTCGCTCTAACTAGTTAAGTTTTGGAAGGCAGGTCTGAAAGTAAATACTAATAATAACAAAAAATCAACAGACCATTTTTGGGGTACAACTCTTTTGGTGGTTTGAAAGTAAATACTAATAACAACCTAAATAATATTGTTCTTCTGAAAAAAGAATATTATGTTCCCTAGCCAATATACGAAAAACTGACAATATGGAAAAAGTGCCACCAAAGATGTATAAATGAATTAAATATGATGTCACCATAATTAAGGCATAAGCATGCACACATACTCAAAAAGCTTTATACTAACAAATAAATTAAGAATTAGGCATTAAGAAAGTGGTCTCTCTTAAGAGGATAATGTCTGTTTTGTAAAGGTTTACACAAAAGAAAAGGCAAAAATGGAATGATACCTGCATCTTTAAGCCATTTACTCCATACAGCTCACCCATTGCTAGCTGCTCACAGGACTCCTAGACAAAAAATAGGAACAATTGTAGAATAATGAAGATGCTTCTCTTGTGAACATATGCTAGGGAAAGAAAAGAACTCTAGAGGTAAAACAAGTTTAAGCATACTCACAGGATGATACTTCAACAGAGTGTCAATAATGGTAAGTCGGATTTTCTCTAACATGTCGAGATCTTCAACTTTATGCCCAAATTATTTATAAGAGTAGTATAATCAAAACCATTTGTCAAATGCTAAAATTGAAAACATGATCATAAATGTTTAAGAACATGGCTAACAGAGAAAAATGTTGAACCATGCATTACCAAAAGTACTTATAAATTTACACTTTAGTTTACTAATAGCAAGATATAAAGAATTATGTCAACTTCAAACAAGAGTTAGAAGAGGAGAAAATGAATTATGCATATTGACTAAAATTCGCTGGATGTTCATATCTTATCCTATGTCTTACTATTGTGTTAGCTTCAAGTTTCAAAATGCATATGATTTATAGCAAACAAATAGAATCAAATAAAAGGCGAAAAGTTTACTCATAATAGGCACTGGCATTACAGATACCTCTGGTAACTTTATAGTGTTGATTGAATTGGGAAGAAATTGATCTTTAATCAATTACATTTTTAATTTCATCAATAAACTATAGCCTTCAAAAGACGTAGTCTTCCCAAATGCAGTGTCTGCTCCAATGCCTACAATGATTCATTTAATGATGTAAGACAAAATAGAAGTAGTCTTTCTCCTTAATTCTTTTCTAAAACCACCCAAATATATGGATATTCAGATCAACTCTCTAAAGGGACAAGTTAGTGCCAGAAGCAAGTTCTTACCAAAGGAGATGAATTAAAGCTAGAATTAAGGTGCAGCAAAAATAAACATAATTAATCTTTTATTTCACAATCAATGATAAAACATCGCAAAACATATAAATCACATACCCTATCAGTAAGGCTAATCCACTCAAATTCCAAAATCAAATCATGCTATAAGTTAAAAGTTGAGATCAATACCTGTCTAAGCTATATTCTTGAAATTTGGCTTACTTCAATAGCAAAGCCAAAAAAACTAAATTAAAACCATCAAACAACATCAAATTGCAAATACATATGTTTTAGCCTTTAGGTGATGTTTAAGATAGAAATATATGTTAAATACAAAAAGAAAGCCAAAATAGATGTTTGGAATACAAATACATGCTAACTAAAAAGTAAAAGCACATCATCTGATGTTCACAACATCTTTAGAGATAGCAGAAGCTCCTGAGACATCTGAAAAAATTAAATAATGTATTAAAATTAGAAGTAAAAAGCAAATTGAAAGTATGAACTTTATCAAAGTATAGAGCTTATCAGTGGCAATAATACTCTCAAACTCCTTATATTGATCAAACTCACGCTCATTAAATTTGAACACTATAGGAGATAGCCAAATTTGGCTGCAAATGAGTGCTTCAACCATTTTTGGTGATAACGAGCTCCTAAAAGAATCAAGCACATGACCACTAATGCTAAAAGCATATTCAAAAGCCACAATTGACACTGGCATAGCTAACATATCACATACTATCAAAGAAAGCACTTTATACTTTGTTGCATTTCCTTTCCACCATGATAAGATATCAAAAGAAGGATCATCTTCAACTAATTCAGCTACAAGATACTTTTCCAACTTTGTGGTCTGATCTAAGCTAACTTTCATTTTCTTGGACATGTTCCATTTGTTCTTTATCCTACCAGAAGCAAAAGTGGGCATCTACACTCCCACTAGATCCCTTCTACTTGAGTTACTTTCTTCAGAGATATCTTGTGATTCATTAGCAAAGCCCTCAGTATATTCCTCATATAAATGATATAGTGCATCTTTCACCTTTTTCTCCATGGCCTCACAAAGATTAGGGTCAGGATATATCTCTTCAAAGGTAGTATGTACATAGGCAAGTTTATATCTAGGGTCAAATACCACTCCTAGCACCAATAAAGGATTTATGTTCTCTGGTTTTCCCCAATACTTATTATATTTACTCTTCATATTCCCAACCATCTCTCTAATGAGAGGGTCCTTCACAACAGAACTTGATATGAACATATCAAGAATCAAAGAGATGTCATGAAAGCAAGCATTTAAGGTCACATACAATGAACCAGAAAATCTTAGTGTAATCTCGTAGAAGACCTTCAAAAATTGAACAAATACAAAAGCATTACTCCAATCAGAAGCTGTCGGAGGACCAATCCAATGAATATCTTCCCTAAAGTGTGCATTATAGCCCTCATCTTCATCCTTCATTCTGTCAAATACCCTTTAAAACTTGATGGTTTGTTCCAACATTAAATAAGTGGAATTCCATCTAGTTGTGACATCTAAGCATACAAGACTTTTGGACTTAATTCTTTCCTTTTCAGCAAAGCTTTTAAACTTTTGAAGTCTTACTGGGGAAGACCTTACATATCTAACAACATTGCGAATAGCAATGATGAAATTGTGCATATCTTTCAACCCATCATTCACTACCAAATTTAGAATATGTGCACAACACGTCACGTGTAAATAATCCCCATTACATACCAATCCATTTCAATTTTTCAATCGCTTTTTCAAATAGGCTACAGCTATGTCATTGGAACTTGCATTATTTACAGTCAATGTGAACACTTTCTCAATCCCCCAACCCAACAAACACTTCTCAATTGCCTTGCCTATAGTGTCACCCCTATGATTTTCAATTATAGAAAAGTTAAGGATTTGCTTTTGTAATCTCCAATTTTTGTCTATGAAGTGAGCTGTGAGACACATATAGTTAAGATTTTGAATTGAAGTTTATGTGTATGTAGTGAGGCAAACACGCAAACATGATTTTTTTAAAAACTCTTTAAGCTTCTTAGATTCTTTTATATAGAGTTTCAAACAATCCCTAACAACAGTCATTCTTGAGGGAATTGGGAACCTAGGTTCTAGACGATTGCTACACTTGCAAAATCCATTTCCTTCCATAATCCGAAAGGCACTCATCACATATGATAAATTCAGCTAGAGCCCCTCGACATTTATCTAAATTGAAGGTATAAGGGGTCAATGTTCTTGTAGGAGCAACTCCCTCTAAATTATCTCCCCCAGAAACTTGGTTGTATGCTAATATGGTTTGATTTTTTGCTTATGCCCTATGTGGGTTTTTATTACATGCTTTCAAGTGCCTATGTAAGGAATTCGTTCCATGTTTGTTGGGGTGACAAGCATAAGAAGCCTCGCAGTATTTACATACACACCTATGTTCTCCATTAGTTTCGTCTAATGGGAGTTTTCTGAAATGCTCCCAAACACTTGACTTATTTATAAGGGGCCTTCTCTTTGAACCCATAGTTGTAGAAGCTGTAGCGGCAGTAGAGCTAACAGTATTAGCATCTGAAGCATTGGATTGTTGGGTAGGAATAGTGCCAAGTTGGGATTGAGATTGGCCTTGGTTTTCTTCAAAAGTTTAGTCTGCCATGGATGCCTTCATAAACACCACATCAAAACTTAGTTATGCCAAATTTTTGAAAAGATTAGCTATGCTAGATTAACATGTAAATATATTATATACAGAATTTAGGTTTTTAGAGTATTTTAGTTACCAACAAAATTTAGGATGGGTTACATGATACTTGGTTCATAAGTTTGTGTTATCTAAATAGTGTTCTTTGTATGTTTATTATTTAATTCTGAAAATGAAATTCAATTAAACATGATCATGAATACTTATATAACCTTGTTGATACAAGATAAGATCCATATCTTAAGGCATATCTTGAGAAATAGCAAGCTCCAAAAAGAAAAAGAAAAAAAAAAGATTCAAGAATTAGAAGCTAATAATAGAGTCCTTACTCTTTATGCTACAGATGGCAAAGCAACCTCTTTGCCAGGAACAAACTTGATTCTTGAGCCCTCGACTCGTGATCGGTTCTGCAAGTTTGCAACAATACCAGTAAGTTAAAATACAAAATCAACCATGCACAAAATCAACCATTCATATCTACTATCTTCTTTTTCTTGTGAAAGGAGAATAAAGTAGCTTTCGTAGATAAGGCCTTACTTACCCGATGAAGATGACAAGACCAACAAGAAATTGTAACACATTAAAAAAGCAAGCGAAGGTTGTGTGAGCTTTGAATGGTTGAGGGGAAGCTGATGGTTGACGATGAAGGCTCGTGAGTCATGACAGTGAGACGAGGCAGGTTAGCAGGGAGCGTAGCTATAACAGAGTGATGCGAATCTATGATGAGCCTAGCATTGTCGCAGTGCCACTTATGCTGAAGGAGGAATGAAGCAAAAGAGAGATTAGAAAATGATGAGATCAAGAACTTGGAAAAAGTTTGACATTCAACAGAGAGAGGCAGGAAGCAAGAATGTAAAATGCAACTGGAAATGGGATTTGGTAATTACCGATTGAATGAAGGGGACGGCCCTTTTAGCAAAGCCAACTTCTTGGGTTGCCGGCGAAGAAGGGCGGACGTGAGGACTAGGGACTCGAATTAGGGCGTAGCGTAATTAAGAGTCTAAGACTATAAGAAAGTCATTCCATGATCAGCGATTGAGGTCTCAACGAGCCTTCCTTCAGGCGCTCTCTAGTCCTAATCCTCCGGCGGTCCGCCCTACTACCTTCTTTCGAGTGATTCTTCTTTAGCAGCTTGAAAATGGGTTTAGGGAGACATAGAATAGGCAGCCATGAATGACTCATGAGCGGTATGGTCTATGGTGTACGAACTAATTGGCCAGCGCTAAACGATGATAACTAGCACTAGCCTAGGGATTTTAGAATACGATACAGGCCAGGCCGGGCTGAAATTGTCCGTTAGTTTAGCCCGTAGCCCGACCTGGCCCATTTTTATATCTTATTTACCTTCACCCATTTTTTCATTCTTCCCTTGTTGTCCTGCCTGACCCAGCCCGAAGTCACCGGGTTGGGCCGGGTCTTCCGGGTTTTTGTGCGCCCCTACTCCCAAGTGTGGGTGATTCTTGGCCAAGGAGGGAAGAGAGCACCTAGGGATTGTTTTCTTTGATTCCAAGGTTTAAAATGGTCTAGATATGAATTATAGACACTAAAGGAACCATTGGTTTTAATTCAGAAATCATGTTTTGAAAGTTGAAAATTAGATTACCTTTTTAAGCATAAAGAAGCAACTTGTTATTTGGCTCATTGAATTGAATTTGTTATGGCTCTAATAACTTTCAATGGAGTCATGTGACTTAGAATGAGTGAGAAATGGGAGCCAAGAACTTGAATTATATAGGTTGCTTTATTACACCCTTGTATGGAACCATAATGGTGTCATAAGCTAGATATAGCTTGTGTAATGTTTATGTGAGGCTAGAGATGATTTGAATGATTGAATTGTGTCTTATTTGTTGTGTCTAGGCAAGTGAATCAAGTTCCTCCTAGGTGTGGGTATGAGGTCGAGCCAAGAAAGTAAGGAAACAAAGGAAGAATTTGTCTTCTTGAACTAAAGTAGCTCTCCATCCCTTCTTGTGTACATTTTATGGTGGTATGATTGTCATTGGATGCTTGTATGTGTGTTTGAATCTTGAGACATGCCAATTGCCATTGCTTGATTAATATGGTATCATTATGTTTCTTAGAGTGGCTTTTGTTTGTGAAATTGCTCTTTGTGGGTGGGGTTATGCCAAAAGTCCTTAAGAATAGATGAGACAAGGCCAAAAGTCTCAAGAATGAATGAGACTAAGTCAAAAGTCCCTGAAAAAAGGGTAAGATCAATCTAAAAGTCTCAAAAATGGGGTGAAACTGGACCAAAAGTCCCTAGAGCTTGATCTTGACTTTGACATGTTTTGACAATGAGGAAAACGTGGTTTGTATGACTCTTGTTCATGTTGGATGCATACTTGTGTTCTTTGACATAATTATATTCCTATATGCTTACTTGAAAAAGTGTATGAGCTATTAAAATTCTATGAATCTCACCCATTCCCTTTTTTATCTAACCATGCCTAGGTGGAACCCAAGAAAGCAAGAATGAGAGTTAAAGAGCATAAGAAGCTATCTCTTAACAATAACTTAGTTTGTGATATAATTAAATGTCAAATTTTGTATGTATGAGTTATTTTTGAGATGTAAACACTTAAGTAATTATAAAAATATGTAAATGTAGTGTATGAATCATATTTAGAGCCACATGATTGAGAATATATGATTTTGGCTCTTGAAAGCCTATTCTTAAATGTGTATTTATGCATGTGAGATAGTTAGTTTGAAGTTCATAATGATTTGGACCATTTGGAATGCTTATATATATGTTGTGTTTATGCTATGGGATGTGCTCAAATAGTCATGGAAGGGATAGAAGACTATTTGGCACGTTTTTGACCCATATTGGTACCGAAAAGTGCCATATTCATGAGTTGAACTAAAATCTAACCAAATGAATTAATCTTGGCATGAATATAGCTCTTATTTAGAGCTTTTCATAGAGCTAAAGAGCACTTAATTTGGAGCTCTAAATAATTTATTATGATTTTTAAAAGTTGAAAAAATTTTGTAAAAATGGTAACAATATTGTTCCTATGGTCAGATTCTTCCTCTATGTCATTTGAGGCTCAAATGATATCTAGTGCTCATAAAATTTTACAGGCATAAATTAGACATGATAATTTTTTTGTAGCACTTAAGAGCACCCTAATTGGAAGTCTGTAAAAGGAGAACTAAATTTTTAAAGTTGCATGATAGTATCAGTAATGCAATTCAATATTTGGTACTGTTCCATCAATTTTTGTGGGTTAAACGCCATTTTCTTGATCTCATCCAGAGCTTTCAAGAATGGTATGGTTTACTTGATTTTGGATTTTTCTAAAATTAGTTATAAATTTCTAAAGTTCATATTAGAAACCTAGAACACTAACTCAAAACTAAAAATCTGATTTTGTGGAATGTGATTCAAAGTCCATGGTTTGTGTAGTGAATGGTGATGTTTCTGATATGATTGAGTATATTATGGATGAAAATGATTTGAGGATGGGTTAAATGACTCTTGTAGGCAATAATGAACAATTCAGGTATCCGGTATACAATGTTTCCATTGCAAGGGTTACTAAAGACATGTAATTGTGTATGGTTTGCCTTGAATGTTGTAATTTAAGGCTTGTGAATTATGGTATTACAATTAGTATACAAGTACCTTTATTCACGTAATCTAATATGATACTTGGCATGCACTTTAGAAAATAATTTCAATGTATAATTGATGTGGCAAGTGAACTAACAATTCCAAAACTAGCTAGGTGTACCACATTTATATGTGCATATCTCTACCATAAAGGAAGGTTTGAACATGGCACAAGAAGAGATTTATGAACATAGCCTTTAGGAGTAAGTAGTTGAAAAAAATGTTCATAACATTTAGTAAGTTTTGCTTATTAAGGTTGGTTACATCCATATAGTTTCCTACATGCACAATATAATTGATTTTTAGTTGTTTTATGCATTGGTTGCTTAAGCAAATGTCATATAATAGGTAAGCAATTGACCCAATTACATCAATTACATGCAAAGGCTATGAACTAGATTGAGGATATTTCAAAGAGTAAATGGCTCCATGCATATGATATTGAGGGCTAGCATTAGAATCACATAACAACAAACTTAGCTAACTATTTAAATAGCATATTTAAAGGGGTTTGGTTCTTGCCCAACTAGTTTGGTTTAAACAACCATGTATAAGTTAAGTAAAAACTAAGTTGAGCATGCATGGATTGCAAACACTTAAATTAAGGCTAGTGAAGTGGTTTCTAAGGATACGAGGAAAAAGCTATTGATGAGGATTCTAAGAGCATTTACCGTAGCTATGCATAGGTTTAATCATCGATTGTTAATATTTGATGTAATGGAGCTATATAATCCAACGAATAAGCAGTACGGTTGATACTGTAAGGTAAGCTTGATCAATCAGACATGTGATTATCATAAGTTTTATTTACAAAAGCATCCTTATCAACATGTGATTGCCACATGCACCATGGTCTCCCTTAACTTGCTATAGTTTATAAACTGTGTTTTCTGGTTAGAGATAATGGTAAATGCATATAAGAGTGACTTTTAACTGATGGAAGGCAAAATGTATTGGCACCATACAATAAGTCTAAGGTTAGTACTTGACCCTTTAAAGATTCACACAAAAGGTCAACCTAGATCCTCTAGAATATAGAACGAGATGAATTGAAGAGAAGGTTCAAAAGAGCATCAACAATGTGGGTTGTGTAGACAAATCGATCATAATTGAGAAACTTTTCATCCTATCAATGTAGGCAACCATAGATATTATTGGACAAATACTGTATTTGACTTTATAATATATTTGACTTGTTAATGTATTTCAACTATGATGTATTTAACATGATGTGTTGTGTATATGAAATTTAAGTTAGCCTTGTACATGTGTCCAGCAATTTGATTATAAGTCATGTAAATGTTTGCTTTAACATGTTGTTTGTAGGGGAGCAAAATGGATCACCATCAATGTGATATCAATCTAGGCCTAAAGGATGATTCCCTATTGTGCTTGCAATTTTGTCACATATCATAAGCCGTGTGGCAAAATCTTGTAAGTTAACACAACCACATTATGTAATGTTTTTATTGAATTGATTATTATTTAGATTATCAACTTTGTTGTATAAACATTATCACTATTTGTCAACGGATGATTAGATTCTCCATGTATACCAAATCATGCAAGAAAATCACCTATTCCAGCCCAAAATTGCAATCCCTACCTCACATAAGCTTGTTTATAGAGTGTCCCAAATTAGGCACTTCAATTTCAATGTTGCATTTATTTTAGTCCTTGTGAAAAGGTAGCATCCAAAGACACATACCTTCCACCTAGTAAGAGGTGAGTATACCATTAACTTCAAGATGTTGTAATCCAGCTAGGGTTACCTTGCGCAGAAGAGGTAGTTGTCAAACAAATAGGATACACCTGGTAGAGTGTACTATCACATTTCAAGATGTTGCAATCCAAAGACAATAGATAAATAGAGGCTTAGTGTTCTTTGGCTCATAAACACATTTATAAACCTACTAAATGATGTAAATAATGATGATGTATGACAATTCATACGAACCTACATTATGAGGTTGATTAAAGGATACCTTATGCCAAATAGAATTAAACACAAGGTAATGCTAATGTATCTTCCTTTGTTAGAAAATTTTGAAGAAGTTAGGTAGTATAGCTAGAGATCAGCAATGTTGCCACATCTGTATAGAAAGATGTGTAATGCTACAAATTACGATAAGATAAATATTAGCTATCTCGCCTTGCTACACCTATGGGCATGGGATTAATTCCCTTAGCTTGCTCTATAAAAACCCTTACACTCTGACCCATATATGGAATTTTATCCTCTAATGCCACCACTGGGCTTTAGATGGAGATACGTCCCACAGCATTCCCCTCTGATTATGGAGGCATTATGGTAGTATAGAATTCTGTTGAATTAAATGAAAGACAATGAGGTTTGTAGTTAAGCACTGATGCTTATGTAATCAATCATTATTTCTATAAGTTTGCTTATGTAATCCTCTTATGCTACCACTAAGTTTTAAGTGGAGATGTATCTCACAGCATCCCCATCTGATCATGGAGGCATTACGGCAATATAGAATTCTCATGGATCAAATGAAGGATGACTAGGTTTATAGTTGAACACCAATGCTTATGTTATCAAGCATTATTTCTAAAGGTTTGCTTATTTGATTTTTACTTTTTGCGCACAAATTATTTGGAAACCATATGACTTACCCAAAATCTACTAATTAATTCTAGACTACCGCTTACTAAACATCTATCGATATTTGGCATGCATCCATCCACATCCTTTGCTTCTAGATGGTTGAATGGCATCATTTGATTGTATTCTCCACTAATTTTCTAGGCAAGAGAATATCCCTTAAAAATTCATTAGAAACTAGCTCTTTTTATACACTTCAGCTCAAAGGAAAAGTCAAGAAAAATTAGCAGTATGAGCATATGGCATTCATTGCAACATAAAACATCTAGTCATAGGTTGTGGCCCAGATTGATGTAGAGGTGTATTGTAACACCATATATTTCTAACTTACTTCCTATCATTTCTAAGTCTCACATGATGAATTGCACAAAAGAGAATGGAAAATGGCATTAAAATAATGCCTTATTTCGCGTTGCATCGCGTATGAAAATTTCATTCGGTGTCACACGGACCATATGAGCTCATACATCACATTCTCATATTTAATTACATAAATACAACTCATTTTCATCACTAAAATTGGCCCATAACTCGTGGAATTCAAAGGGGAGCATCAACTCACACTATTATTTTCGATCAGAATTTCAGTTTTTCTGTTACAACTTCGAAAATTCATAACTAAATACAAAAAAATAGAAACCCAACAAACTTTATCATTCCAGAAAGCTCTGGATGTCTACCCTATGTTAAAAATAATTTTAGCTCATGAATCATTATGGGGAGAACATTTGACATTCGAAAATCCACTGGGGTCGCTGCTGTCTGGGCCACTAGTTCAGTTTATTGATAAGAAGTTTCAAAATTCATAACTAATTCTAAAAAAATTTAAATCATGCATTCTTGTCCATTCTAGAAAGCTACACATGTATAATTTGTGCCAAAAATATTTTCAGGCCATGAAACATAACACAAAAAATGTTTGACATGCGAAAAGGGGTAAAGGTTCAGATAGCTATTGGTACTGATGCAAGTGTCTGTTATGAACTTCGAAAATGTCCAATTAATTCCACAAAAATCTAATCCATGCAAATATATCAATTTAAAAAGCTATAAATGTTAAATTTATGTTAAAAATAGACTTAGACTAGAGAAAGCACGTTTAGCCACTGAAATTCAATGGAACAGTGACTCAGGTCGTGCTGCACTACTGTTACTATTCCAGAAATTCAAAAATTCATATCTCTTAACTCAGACCTCTAAATGAGGTGCTTCTAGTTGCTACAAGTCACTGTGAATGCCTAATTTCTGCCTATAAAATTTTGTAGCCATTGGACCACGTCTACCCCTCGGATGACACAATTTCACAGCTGACCAAATGAACAGCACTGGTGTAAATCCGAAATTCCGATACCAACTTTGAAAAATTATAGAAAATTCCACAGACACAAGGAGTTGGGGTTGGATTTCCTTGGCCTATTCACAATAAACAATACTTAATTATACTCTTAGAACAAGTTATGATATCCAACTCACTTTTAAGACTATACTTTGTTCTATTTGCCACAATATGGTTCCATTAAGGATCTAATGAAACAACTACCATAATTAACATTCTTGGTTTCATTCTCTTGCCATATTTAGACCTCTTAACCTCATTTAATGTTCTTGAAGCCATCACACACTCACTTTCACAAACTTAGATCCATGTTGCTTCATAAAGTTATATTATGGAAGCCATTACCTCATCTCCCAACCTAAGGCTTGTAAATTTTTATCAAGGGTTTTTCCTATCTTCTTTTATTATATAAAGTCCCAAATTAAGCTTAGAACTATTTAAAATATCACCTAGCTATCTCTAAGGGTCTTGACCGATTTATGCTTCCATTAAAGACCCACGGAGTTTGGGATTTTTCCTTAATGGATGGGGCACTTGAGAGGATCCCTAGGAGTCTTAGAAACTCAAACAAACACTCACATATAATGGAAAAGTCTTGAATCAACTGAGATTTTAAACTATGTTCAAGCATCCTACACTTTTTCAATTTGAGTTTTACTAGTTTTTCATACATTTCTTTGGTATAATCTATCTTCCCATAGCTTAGTTTGATGGATTCTTTTAGATTATAAAACAGAAACTCTTCCCTCTTTATAGTTCTGTTTGAGGCATCCTACCATGAAAGAGGAGAAGGAGAAAAAGAAGCAACAAAGGGAGAGAAATTACCTTACAATTAACCTTCCTTCAAGAGCCCTTCCTCTTCCCTCTTTCTCCTCCTTAAAATTTAAATTTTCCTCATCTGATCTGGACCCAAATTAGCACCAAAAATTACATTAAAACCATGGAAAGATGAAACAAGAAGGGGAGGATAAAGTTTCAAGAGGAAGGAGCATGAAAACCTTACACTTTCTCACCTTTTCTTTGGCTTTTCTTCCTCGAAAATTTCCTCTCTTTTGTGTGCCTAAGGAGCTGAGAATTTTCTCTGAAAATAAGCAAAAGAAAGTCGGTTTAGAAAGGGAGGGCTGAACGTGGATTAAAAAGGGGATTTGGAAGCTTTCTTTGTGCAATTTGTTTCCATTTTTTCCCTTCCATAATGGCATTTCTGGTTTGGCTTCTTTTTAGCTCATTTTTTAGAATCTTCTTTTCCATCATAAAATTTAGATTCCCAATTTAATAAAATACCTTTGGAATTACTCAAATCGGAGCTAAAATCTTCCCAAACGAATAAATCAAAGTTTGAGTCAACCGACGTCAGAAAGAGTACACCGGAGAGGCTTTACTGATCCCGAGGCTTCCTATGGTTTTTGGGGCCTTTAAAAACCCTGGGCAACTCAAAATTTTTATTTAAAAAGCTCTCCTATGTGTTTTTCCAAAATTACACTTATTTATGAGAATACCACTGGCCTTTCAGCAAATTTTTGAATTACTCCAGCCCCAGTTTCTAGGCAACTCAAGGCTCAAATCCTCATTTTCTATTATTTAAAATTTTATCCAAATTTTATTTGGCCTTGAATCACTCATCTCAAGGGACTTTCTTTTCAAACCAGCCAGTTCCAGTGATTGTACAACATACCGGGTGTTACATGTATCCAATGGATCATACCTCTGACAACATGCATTAGTACTAGACACATATGTGATTGTAGATCTATCTTGAAAGTGGTTCTCAAAGTTTTATGGTAAGGTTTTAGATACTTGTCATCATTGCATTTCCACTTTTATTTATTTATTTATTTATGTTATCTAAATGCCTAACTACTAATTTTTGTTTTAAACTAGTCAATGTATCGGAGGATTTGTATAAGCTTATTGTTATTGACCCTCCAACACTTAGTTATGGTGAATTAAAAGAGATGGCGAGCGAAATCAAGTCATGTTATATGCCCTCAGGGAACATCAAAAGATGATGGTTTCCCAGTCTGTTCATAACTTGCTCTACTTGCACCTTATCCGTTAAGGTCACCAGAGTTAGAAGTTAAGTTGAGAAAGAATGGTCACAATTTTATCCCAATTAGGGAACTGCTAGTGGATGATGAACAAGATGGTGATTATATAGGTGTATTATTGTCTTCCTACACCTTAGAACTGATATATAGAGAATTCAAAACTACAAGTCCTTCTTCCTTTATACCATATTGAGTGTGTGTTTGCATTGATGGTGAGTAAAATTGATTTTCCAAACCTTGATTTTGTATTGATTTTGTGTAAAAGTGAATTTACATGAATGTAATTTATGTTTGGAAAGTTTAGGTAAAAAGTGATTCTAGTAGAATTGATTGTATTTGGTTATTATATACCAGAATCACTTTTAAGTGTAAAATTACCAGAAAGGGTAGTCATATTATTTTGTTTGATTTATTTTTATAACATTACTTTTTTTTAAATAGCATTTAACAAATGATATAGCATAATATATCTTTTTATTTCTGTTAATATTAGAATTAAAATATAAATTAAAAATAAATATTTTAGTTAATAAATTTTTCTTTTTCCCTTGAGCTTATTTAAATCAATATGTATCTAAAACACTTAATTATTCAATTAAAATATTAGTTGTTAATGTAATAATAATGCAAGTAATAATTTCTTTCCTATACAATAATTTTCAAAAGGCAATTGGGCCCAGCGAGTTGAGGTATGGACCAATAAGAAATGTGGAAATGTAAAAGTTATAGGAAATATTATATTTAAAGACCTAACTTTTATAAAATTTATAATAAAATATTTTAAAGCTTAAAATTATCTCTAAAAATTAAAATTATTACCAAATTTTTCAAAAATTATTATGAAATTATTTAAACTATAATTTTTTTAAGAAAATCTAATAGTAATTTTTAAAATTCTAATAATAAATTTCTTAAAATCTTATAATAACTTTAGTCATTAAGAATAATTTCAATTTAACAAATTTTTTATTATAAAATTTGAAAAATCTAACTCCTTAAATGCAATTTTCTCAAAAATATATTCCAATAACTTGTGAGACGTGCGAGTCCTGAAATTTCGATGTGTTTCTGCTTTGTCTAAATTGAAATTGGAAAAAGTTTACAACCGAGAACAGAGAGTTAAATACTGCCTTGACTAATCCGAGAAAAAGACACATAATTAAACCATATGTCACAATGATCAAAACCAACAACAACCTATGCATGATTGACAAGCTTTCATTTCATGCCAATCATGAAGAAGCAAATCAGCAAATGAAGAAATAGGCAAAAGAAAACACAAAGACGCAGGGAGAAAGGGAGAGAACCTTGAGCAGCTGTAGTAATGACATCTTTGGGGGAGTTCCTGACATCGAAGACGAGCCTAGTTTTGTAATGAGAATGAGAGACATAAAAGTCAGAGAGGGACATGTTGATGCAGCTCAACCCCATCTTTGCTGTCGCATTAGCAAGATTAAGTATGATTCCCACTTTCACTGGCACGGTTGCATTTCTCTGTGCTACGCACAAGAAACAAGTTAGAGTCCAGATAAGGAAGAGCAAAGGGCACACAAGCTTCTTCAACATTTTCGAATATCAAGCTAATCAAGCTTTGTGATGATCATGGCGGGTGGAGTCAAAGTAAAGCATATATTTATAGGGTTCGTAGTGGTTTGAAAAGTAAAATACTAAATTGTGCACCTAGTTCAATTTCTTCACGTGACCACCCAAATCAAGCCACCCAAGAAATGGAATTGCATCTCCTACCACAAATAGTCCCCTTAAATGAAAAAGCTCTCTGAACACCTTCCAGCACTGCCTAACCTCTTTTCATCTGCATCTTCGCCCAAGTATCTCTTTCCAGCAATCATCCTGAGGCTCTTTATGCATGGCGTCTAGTGTGGGTTTGCAAGGGTCGTAACAGCATGCATATACCATTTGTTTTTAAGTCATACGCAGAAGATGATGTTGGGATGTCCGAACCTCTACAATGTATCCACAAAACAGAGGAGCAGATTCTTTTGCAACGAGGTTGGCAAAGATGCTCCGAACACAAACGATGGACCACAGGATTTTCATTAGCTGCATTTGCCGTTGGAGATATTAATGCGTTTTCAATGCAAGACATTCGCGATTGGCAAAAAGCGAGTATGAATAGCTTCGACCCAACGCGATTTTCGGATGCTCCTGAACCATGGTGCGACTTGAGGAACGCGGATCCAAACACGATGAAAACGGGCTTTTCCAAAGCAAACCGAAGTTTGGGTTAAAACGCAGATGGATCAACGTTGTTCCAAACAGGCACTGAGACTTTAAAGGTGTCAATTTTTCTTCTTTCGCATTGACTACACAATACACAAATTTTGGGTGGGTTGCTGGTTCTTCATCGTTTGTGCTAGCCATGTAGTCCAAAGACTATGGAGGTGCCTGTAATCTTAGCATACACCATTAATTGCTTAGTCTCTCCACATAAATTCATCATTTTCCACCCTAATGACAAAACACATGCCATCTAGGGGTGTCACACTCACAATGTTATTTGCAAATTCATTTGCATCTAATGCAAAGTATGTTGATCCATCTATTAGAGAGTAAGGATCATTATATCAAGAAGAGCAGGGATTCTTTATCCTAAATCAATCAATTTCACCTATTCAATCTTTTCAATGGGACTTGAACAATCAACCAACTTATAATTATAACCATAGTGAGTCATCAATAGAAGAACAAAAGGAGGAAGAGAAGGAGAAGGAATAAGAAAAAGAAGAAAAGTCATCGCAATGTCGATCACAACGACTCAAAAGAACGTCTTGTTATGGGACAAAGAACCATTATGGTTAATTTAAAATTACAATGATATTTTTATTTTTGTGTATGTAAAATTTTACATTTATTTTTTTAGTAATCTATTTATTATATTAATTTTTATTTTTAAAATTTAAATAATATTGGAGGAGAACACAAAAAAACCTATTCTGCATTCCCCATATTAAAAAAATATATAAAGAGAATACAAAGATAGTTGCTCTATATTTCTCTAATTTTATTAAAAAAATTAAGCAAGGAAATGTGGAGGAGCTTCCTCCATGTTTCCTTATTTTAATTAAATAAAAAATGAAAAAAGGAATATAAATTAAAAAAATAAACATTTGAAGAAATAATTTTGGTGATTAAGTATTTTTGATAAATAATTTTCCTATCAAAAAGCCCGTTCCTAACACCCCTGTACCCAAGTGACTGTGAGCGCAGTGCGTAGGTGGGATTAATATTAGAGAAGAACAATGGACAAGGACACATCATGTCGTGTGGGGATGTAACATACAGCTGCATGGCCACATGTCCTTCCATCTCTCCATTTGAATAGTAATTAGTGTACCATCCCAGTGAGTGTCTTATTTACAACCATGGCGCTCAAAGCAGCTGGGTTTCCTTCGTTCTTGTTGCTTTGCTCTTTACTATTCCTGTTCCTGGCTTCGTCTTTCTCGCTGGGTTAGCAGGGAGAGAAGAACCCGAGGTACGAACCTGACCAGTGCTTAGCACGATGTAGGGACGAAGAGAGTGATATGTACAGATACCTCGTGTGCGAGTTGTCTTGCACACCACCATGAGAAGAAGGAACGACGTCGTGAGGAGGAAGAGCGTCAACAGCCTAAAGAAAGAGGAAGAGAACAAGAAGAGGAAGAGGAGAACGACGTCGTCATGAACAGACGGAAGAGCGTCAGCAGTGTGAAGAAACAAGAAGAGAGCGAGAGAGAGAACAACAAGAGCAGCAGGAACGACGTAGTCACCAGGAGGAAGAAAGAGAGAGAGATCCAGAGCAAAGACATCGTGAAGAAAGGGAAACAAAGGAACGAGAGCAGCAAAGAGAACAAGAGAAGGAGTCATGGTCAAAGGATCCAAAAGAAAGACAAGACGAGGAACCACGTCGTGGCAGGCGCTTATCTTCCATTCTGGACTTTGCTGCTCACTTCTAATTAAGCTTATGCTGTGGAAGCATCAAGGTTAATTAATGCATAAATAGCTCTATATATAAGTGTCTTTGTTCTAATTAAATAAATGAAACAAAGAAGCTTCTGCACCTGTAAATTAGAGAGAGCTTTAGCCTTCATCCATATACGTAAATATTTATAAATAAAATAAACGCCGGAAGAGTTTCCAATTAAATTGTGTTGTACATGACCAATTCTGTGAGTTGTCCCTGCATCTTTACTTGTATTTCTCCTAGTTTTCATGCGCCAAGGTCTCAAGCAAGCTAGAGGTGGAGTTTTTTTTTTTTAAATACTCATTAAATGATATTAGATCTATTTAAATTTCATTATCTAATATTTTGCAATTGGTTTATTTGATTTTAATTATCAATTTATATACGTAACGTCAATGACTAAGCAAAGTAATTTCCTAACAAAAATGATTGTGCTGAGGAAAATTGCAGGGGAAGAAAATCCATGTTAGCCGTGCAGCAAAATCAAGATGCCACAATTAATAGGGAAACGATTTATGATCAAAGAAATTATCAATTGATAGGTATAGTATCTAAACAAACCTGAAAGCTACGTGCGATTATCAGCGATGATACATGGAAAACAGATATTAAAAACCGTGAGGAGTGGTCCGATCGGCTGATCAGTTGGTCAATATCCAATCCTAATTAAATAAAATTAAGTCTAAAACTAAAATTTTATTTGCTACTATTAATACTTTATTTTGAGAAATTAAACCTGAAAGCTTCTTGTAATACAACAATAACAAATTTTCATTTAATCTTAACTAATAATTTTTTACCAAAGTATTGTTTTTGACTTTGCTTCTATTAACTTCGAACTAAGTGTCTTTTTAGTCTTTCATCTTTCTCCTTTTTTATTCTATTATTGTTCTTTCATCTTTTTCCTTTTTTATTCTATTATTGTTCATCAACTAATCAAACATTATGACGTTAATTTGTTTTACTAACCCCGTAATTTCATTAAAAATGTTGACGTACGTAACAAAAAGTATCCCCTTCATATCTTACTACCTAGCTCGACATTTTATCCTCCACCTTCTTGCGTTTCAGAAATTTTCATGAACTTGAATTTTCGTGGTGAAAGAACTGAATACTGCCTACTTAAACGAAATCTAATTTGCGATGTATATCGATCCCCATCATATTCTTTTAAAAGGATACTGGATCTAACACGAGCAACTTGCTAATCTAAGTTGACAAAAAATATTACATTGAACATATTGTGCCATCCCTTGGTCCGTGGGAACCAAAAGCTAACAAAGGTACATGTATTTACCAGTTCATTAAATAATATAATCAGAAAATTCCTTTTCTCAATAAAGGTGCAGGGGGGGAAAAAGTTAATGTGTCATGTTAGAAATTTACATGGGAAAACTAATTACCCTTTTTAATATTATCTATCCTTGTGGGGAAAGGTTGTCACGGTGATAAATTAACTTGTCCTTTCACATCAAGTGGTTATTCACCTTCATCATCTTCGGCCAGTTCGACCACTTCTATCACGAAGAAGAATGAGGATCTAAGGCACAAAGAAATGTAAGATTTTGGGGATTGAAAATAACATCCCCTCTTTTTGATGTAACAGGGCTTATTTAGTTTTTTTTTTTTCAAAAGTCTTGTTGACCCTTTGGGAGTAATTATGCCAAGGGCCTTTAATGCTTTAATAACATATACGCGCACGCGCGTGAATTACGCTTTGAAAAAAATGCTACAAATTTACCATTATAAACAGAAGCAGATCCATTATATTTACAAAGTAAATACACAGCATCAATTTCAAAGTATCTCTGCCATTTGTTTGATCAAAGGCTTCTATGAGTGACACGTGGCCTTCCTTGACTCAAAACACACCGTTTAATGCCTCCTTTCAAAATGCACCTTTAATCCTGTCCCTCCTCCTAACAATACCTTCCTATGCCAATTTATTAGGTTTTGACTTTAAAATTGGAGAATAAAGAAACACCTGAGTAGAGAATAAAATATGGAGTTAGTGATCAAACTTACTTCTTTTGAGAATTCTAACAATTGTGAAAAGATGAGTGTTTAGATATAGTGGAAGAAAAGCCTCAAATGATTATCAACTTACAACAATAAAAGAAAAGGCTCTGTGAACCTTTCTTATGTTCCTTATCAGACCCCAATATGCAGAGACAGGTTTCCATAATGTTTAAATTTCCAAACTTTCTTCTTTTAAGCATAGATTGAAGATCTCAAGCACCAGCTTTAATGGGCAAAATCAAATATTCTCTCATGTTGCCCAAAAGGCACAAGAGTCTCACGTGACAATCTAACAACTCATCGATCCATTTCTCATTCTAATGTAGAGAAAATGCATTCTAGGTAAATGGCAATTTTAAAAGATGTTCTTGGTAGAGGTGCACACCAACTCAACGTGCTTGGTGCAATTTGGCCAAATCAAATCAAGCCAAGCTGATCCATAAAAATAAAAATAGATAAGATTAGATTAGCCTAAGCTGAGCTAGTCATTGAACTGTCTTTACTAGTCAATCTAACCCAACAATATATAATAATAAATATAGACTTAAATAAAAATTTTATCTTTTGAATGGTCATTTTGTAATTTTAGTAAAAAATGTGTATTTTTTGAATTTGGAAGTGAGAATCTAAAAATTAAAATAGTAAATGCATGTCTTTTAAAAAAAATGAGCAAACTGCCTTTAGTATTTGCATAACCTCCATCTTAAAAAATTATCCAAAATAAAAGAAAAATCCCTCCAAATAAATCATTGAACTCTAAGTTATAACTTTTTTAAATTTCACCCTTTACATCTTTTTTTTTTTATTTCTTTCTTTAAACTCACGTTTTTTCTTTTTTTATTTCCATTGTATAGATCTTGTAGAGACGCATTAAAATGAGTAGTTAATATCTAAAATAATTAAATGATTACAAAAATATGAACATTCAACATTTCAAAATTTTTCAAAATTTTAAAAAAAATTTGTAAAAGCCTAGCTAAACCCAATATATGATGAGACCATACCTAAGTTGGGTCGAGCCACAAGCTTAAAAGTTTAAACTTAGTACCAAATTGAGTTAAATATCGAACCAAGCATAAACCTAGACTGGCTTAACTTATGGACGCCCTTAGTTCTTAAGCAAATAGGGATGGGATTAAACATGCGGCATTAGATTGTGTGTTTTGAGTAAATGAAGGCCACATGTCACTCATGAAAGTCGTTGATCAAACGAATGGTTGAGATGCTTTGAAATTGATGTGTATTTACTTTGTAAATAAAGAGAATTAATTATAAACCCTCTAATGCTAGGTGAATAATTGCAGAATAAATTCTTAAAAAAAATTTATTACATCAACTATAATTAGTAGGATTAGATTAAAGTACACTTTCTCTTATATATTTAATATCAAATTCTTTAATAAAAATATAATATGTAAAAAATTTGTAAAAAGATCTAATCATATGATGCTAAATTATAAAAATCATACTGTTATTTATAACAATCATATATCTAGTATGCATTTTATTAAAATAAATAAATAACAAAGATATAAAATATACCGAATTACTTTTCCCAATTAATATTGTATTATCCTCACCACACTCTCTTTAAGAAAGTAGAACAATTAGCTACATTATTATTTCCTGTAGCAGTTTGCCATTCTAGAAGTAGTAGACATGATGCAGAGGAAAATTTCTGATGTATTTTTCAGCCCATAACTCTTTGGATTACTCTTTTTTATACACTCGTATGAGTATAGATTTTTTTTAAAATTTTTTATTATAAAACCTATGTAAAATTTAGAAAAAAAGAAGTAAAATAAAAAAGAAATAGGTCAAGTATATACGTTTATACTCTTTTTAATACCCTTTCGTATAAACTTTACAATAAAAAACTCAAAATCATCCTTACACCACTGGTAGGTACTTTTTTCCGTTACCAGCCTTTCATTAATTACATCTTGCGAAATGAATGAAAAGTCCCCTTCATTTATCGGTAGTTTCAATCAAAGTGAATTGACTCCATTTTCATTTCTTGTCCGCAAGAGATAAGGGATCTATAATTTTCGGATTTCATTTTCTCACTCTCGCTTTTCAATATTCATTGTCTTAAATTCACATTGGATTCCGATTCTCCCATTAATGCTTTTAATTACATCTTAGTAGTTCGTATATGATAAGTGCAATACTGCTTTAAATTCTTCTGCCTATAAAATCTCACATAACATATGGCCAAGTCAAATAAAATATTCTTGCAGCTTTCTCTTTTGCTCTTGTGAAAAATCAAATGGCCCAGTTCTCATCAACTAATTCTCTAATTCTGGTCCTTCTTGTATTCACTTCAGGTTTTGTTTCAAATCTTTCTTTGTCTTTCATTTTTTATTTCTCATATAACTTCCTACCAGATATTAAGCTGGGTTTCTTCTCGCAAGAATGCTCCTAAAAAGGTCTAGAACTAATTAATAAGTCCCATATATTGAAAATTTTGTTTATCTTCTTTTCATCTTCAGTGGTGAATGCATGTGAACTAGCTACCAGAGGAGGTGGTTGCCCAGATATAAACCAATGCACGGATACCTGTCGTCCCTGTTACCGTGGCATCGGCGAAATTCACGCCTACTGTCGGCCGGCCGGTGGAGGAGTTCCGTTCGATGAATGTGTTTGTAACTTCCAGAAAGGTGCTTCTTGTAACGTAACTGGGCCACCGCAATGCCCCAGACCATGGCCACCACCGTCTTCTTTCAAGAGCAACGTTAATGGAACTCTTATAATAAATTAATGCCAATGTATTCACATAATAGAAATGTGACTTATGATTTGTATCGATGAAAATAAAAATAAAAAGTTCTAATCATTAACGAATAAATATATGGTCTTTGATAGGTTCAAAAATGAAAAATCTACTAATTGAAGTGCTGTGTATATAAAGTTTTGTATGTATATCCTCAATTCAATTAGTAAATTTGAAAGCTGTTTTATTTTATAATTGTTATTAAGATTATAATGTTAGAAATTTTATTATCTGTTTAGTATACAGTCATTTTAACGGAAAATTGATAGCTTTAAAAATGTTTTACAAAATCAATATTAGTGATTTGTCTTAATTTATTACAGGGACGATGGGCTCCACCCCACTGCTCATGCACCTTAAATTTAATCGATCTATTTAGTAGTACATACAAATCTCGTGTCGATTATAAGATAAGAAAAAATTGATGAACAAATAAACTTCATTTATTTGTTTTATAAGATAAGATCACAATCTCGAATGAAATCTTTAAGGGTGCAGATCCCCTAATATCGGTGACTTGATTATTAGAGAGCTCGAAAAAGCTTAAAATCTAGATTCGTTGTACTTCACTTTGACTTTGATATGAGGATTTAAAGAAACATGATTACCGACTTGAAGTTCTTTGCTTGCTTTAGCTCTGCAATTCTCAAATTTCTCTTACTCTACAAGTGACTTAGCATCCTATTTATAGTGGTTTGAATCGAGAATCTTGCTTACAACAGTTACATCAATAATCATAAAACGATTATCTCTTCATTTACTAGTTTCTTAAGAGATAATTATGTGTTACATTTTGATTAGTTATAATGATGGAATTTTACATATGACATAATTTTATTTACGGGATAACATCATTATTATCCATAATTTAATAATGACTTATGGCTTCATTTTGACCACAATGATTCACTTTGTTTATAGAGGTGGATTGTCTGAAGTAAATTTTACCTGAAGTGGGAATTCATCTCTCTTTCTCTTTCTCTCTTCTTATTTCAGGTGAAATTTATTCCAAAAAATCTAAATTACTTTGCTTATGTGGTAAAAATTGATTGATTGGCATATATTTATTTTATAAACCTTTTTTAATGACAATTTTTTTTATCAGTCATTAAATATTTATGTCACTAAAAAAAGAGTTTTTAGCGAGAAAAGGAAAAATTCTTGTTGGTCCCTCGCCAAACAAATGCAGCAAGAGATTAGTGATAGAACTAGGAAGGAACACTTATAACTAAAGAGAATTGGGCCTTTGTTATTCCTACACTAAGATACGACAAAAATGTTTATAAATAAATAATTAGCATATCTTTAGAGAGAGAAAATTCCCTCGCTGATAATTGACCAAGAGAATTTAAGTAGCAAGAGAAATGCCCCATCGTTATCTTCTCGCAAAATTTTGATAGCTTGTGAGAGTAAGTTCTCGTCACTATTTCCTCACTAATGAGACACAAAATTAGCACAAGTTTTCATGCATTTTCTATTTCCAAATAAAGAGAATTGGCAAGGGATTTACATATTCTGGCAAATTTCTCACTAATTAGCAAGATTCTCTTTCTGAAATCCTTTGCTATTATGCATTTTTTTTGTTTCGTAGTGGATAAGTTATATTTTTGTCAAATAATTAAAATTTTATGATTAGCTTATGGTTACGATGTAGCAAATTTTGGTTCGCCATAATTTAATTTCTTGCACTAGTAAAACACAAATAAATGTTATATTACTCATTTTATCAGAATTTTTTTAATTTGATTTTCTTGGATTAAAAATTTATAACTACATCCTTATACTTTTAATTCTTTTTGTTTGATCTTATAATTAAACATTTAGCAATATACTATTAAATTTTAATTGACAAATATTTTTTGTTTCTCGAAAAGAAAATGGAGCTAATACTGCCTTACCTAAATTTCCACAATGACGTGAATTAGCCTCAGGTAAAGGCAAAATGGTATTTTGTTTGTTAATGCGAGTAACCTAACATATCAAGGCCTAGTTTCAAATGCATTCCAACCAAAATAATTTCGGATGCTATTTTTTATTATTTATAATTGATGATAATTTAATTATTATCTTTTTATTTTTTTTATTACTATTATCGTTTTAAGGGAAAAAAATTAAAAAAATTATGTTTAAAAATCAAAAGATAAAAAAACTTATTTTTAAAGACCTTTATTATTAGGTTTAACAATTTATTATTAAATTTAATAATAATTATCTTAAAATAAGTAATAATAAACCTTTAAAATAATTTTTTTTTATTTTAAAATTTTTTATTATAATTCTCCCAACAAAAATTTAGATAACAGCCCAATTGTCATACTACATATTTTTGGGGGGTTAATCTACCATATTTGTTGAGCGAGTACACTGTAAGCCAGAATCATTCCGATCCGTCCTGTCAACATCCGCATATATATATATATATATATATATATATATATATATATATATAATCTATTAAATGGGTTACCTTGTTTTATTTATTATTATTACACCTTTTAATTGAAAAAAATTTTATTGGTTTATCAGCATAAAAATTTCTGTAAGTTTAAATAGTCTAATTCACTCTATTAAGATTTAAAAAAAATTAACAATTCTAAATTTACAAATTTGATATACAGAACACTTTACCTTGGATAATATATCTTAAAATAACACAAAGCATATTGCTTTGATTACACAGCTTTTACAACGCTATCAAGTCACAGTGATTCAAATTTTATTATTAGCTTGTCTTTGAAAATAATATAAATGAAAGTTCTTTCAAAAGGAATTCAAATTTTTAAATTTACTTTCCATCCTATCTCTAAAACACTATCATCCTCTAAATAAAGATCTTTTTTATCTTTCTAAGAGTTCCTTCTAATTCTATGTCATAATTTTGACTGAAACAATAATACTTATGAGTTATAATGATAAACTTTTCACTTGTTAAAAAAAGATAGTAAACATATAATAAAATTTTAATTTTAAAATCAAACTAGTCTTAAATGTGCCGACTAGTATAGACTTCTCTTATTTTTTATTTATTTTTTTCAAATGCCAAACCCTATTTGATCATATCCGTTTATTTTGACAAGTAGATTAAACGGGGTTAACTCGTTTATATCCAAAAGCTTAAAGTCAAACAAAAACGGACTGATTTGTAAACCTTACCCGTATCGACAGAACCCCAGTGTATCGACCCGACCCGCACAGAAGTTTATACCCATTAACCCGCAACTCGGCTACTCTACTTGCCCCGCACGAAGCCTTTGGGTATTTCATTTTCAGAGGGAGGAAAGTAAAAAAAGGCAGAGATATCTGAAGGGGCAGATCGAGAACATGGAGTGCGTATTCGGACTTGTCGGAAATGGCTTCGCGATTGTGGTGGCGGATACATCGGCGGTGCACAGCATCCTAGTCCACAAGTCGAACGAGGACAAGATCATGGTCCTCGATTCTCACAAGCTCATCGCCGCTAGCGGTGAGCCGGGAGACAGGTCCCACCTTCCCTCTCATTTGTTATTACGTTTTTTCGTTTTATAGCGATTTCTGTTTTGTGATAGTCATATTGATGCAGGGTTCAATTTACGGAGTACATCCAGAAGAACGTGGCTCTGTATCAGTTCCGTAATGGGATCCCTTTGACCACTGCTGCTGCTGCCAATTTCACCCGTGGCGAGCTTGCCACTGCTTTGCGCAAGGTATGGGTTCCCTTTCCCTATCTCTGGCCAATTATTTTTCATGTGGCTGTTTAGATTGATTTTAGGTTTTTGGGTTTAGGTTTCAGCTTTCAGCCCCAAAATTGCTGGGTTTCAGTTTTTTTCTTTTTAATATTTAGTGTTGAAATCAGCTGCCTGTTTAAATTCTGTTTAGTTTTGGACAAGTGGATTTCCCTTCGAAGATGCCAACTTTGGTAATGCACTTTCTGGCACTCACATTGGGTGCCGTCTTGCGAACCATTCTATGCAGAGGCATCCTTTGTGTATGCAGTGCAGTTGATAAACATTTCTGCTGGGTTCTGATTATTGGAGATCAGTTAAAATACTTTCTGTAAGGAAGTTGTATGTATCTTGGACTGCAAAAGGATAATGTTTTGCACTTGTACTGTTACAACGGTTTATATAGCTCGCTGTGTACAGCTTTGTTTCTACTTTCGTGCAGGTTCTTGATTGTTATATGTTTCTTTTAATGAAGTATCTATTCTGATTCATCAAAGAAAAAAAAGAAAAATTAAAATTAGGAGAGACAATGGTTTCCTCATATGTGACTTGCTGCAAGGCTAGCCTTCATGACCTTTTGTTATTATATAGCAGTTAAAAACCTTGACTAGACTTCTGAGTGCCATAGTCACAGTTGGAGTATTAAGCTATGTTTGGATGGAGGGAAATAAATTTTAGAATTTTCAAATGAAAAGAAAATAAGGGGAGAAAATTCTGAAATTTTACATTTAACTTTTCTCTTCCCATCTTTATATTTCTTTTGATCCAAACAATTAAAAGTTTGAGATTTACCCCCCAAAAAAAAATCCCTTAATAAAAGCAGAGCATTAGTGGTAGTGTGGTGCTTGTTGTGTTCTTTAATGTTAATAAAGCAACCTTCCATGTATGAGATCTCTTTACTTGCTCTATCAAAGAGTTGTGTTTCTTTGTGCTTGTCTAGAAATATTCTTCAGAGCAGTAGAAAGGAAATCCATTTGAAACTAAATATTCTATGTATGATTGGTCCATAGACAGTTCATATTGTCCTTGTCAACCAGCATCTGTTTAACTTACCAATATATAACTGCATCGCATACCTCCTAAAACAAAATATCATTACATGCCTCACTTGTCTTGTTCAAGATGCATGTGAGATTCGGCAACTGTTCTGTTGACTTGCTTGATGTGATTCTGTGGAAGATTTATCCTTCTAGATGCCAATTTTGTTCATTTAATATTTATGCTTCATTTCAATGAATCCTCTTGGTTAGAGTTTCTCTGCTACACATTTGGATTATCTTATATCTTGTTGGCATGTGCCTATGCATGTCTTATCTCAGAAGTTGCAGCTTAGGCCTGCCTTTGTTACCTAGTTAGGCCTTGCAAGTGATGATTAAGGTTCTCTTTTAAATGCAAAATTGCATCTGCTGCTAGTCCTGCATGATTTCAAAGTCTCCTCTATGTTTTCGGTCATGTCTATAGAACATTAGGGAATGCTCTTTCCTTTTACAAAATTACCTCATACATCCAGCTGGATTACAGATCCACTGGCAATTTTTGTAAACATTGCTAGGCTATTAATAGTACAACTTTTGGGTAAACAACAAGGGTGCTTGCAGTGAGATAGCAGGAGTTGATACGCAGTGGAAGTGTTTGTGGTTTACCAATATATTGTAGGTAAGGTGTTTCTTGATTAATGTAGCTGCCGCTGTGGTTATTACTTGGTAGTGATTTAGGCTTTTTTGGTAGTAGTCAGGTATTGATTAGCTGAAGCTGCAATATAGTTTAATTAAGTCATGGCCAGGCACAGGTATTGCTGATGGCCATACTTCTCAATTTGATTTGACTGCAAGCATGTTTGGTTCTTGGTGTGCAATTTCCCCTTCCAGTTCTTTAATGACTTTGGTTTGGGAATTGTTGCAAGAAACGCAACCATGTCATGGTTTGATGTAATGTGGAAGATTATCTTTGAGTTCTGAAGTTTCACCTCCTATGGATTTATTAAGATTTAAAATTGCTGATAGATTTGTTTATGCCAATAGGGAAATGCATCCAGAAAAGCAATCAGTTGATGTTGGAAGCTGGAACTGTGAATTAGATTTATATTTAGTTTCTTATTAATTTTGTCGAAATATTATGATCAATGCTCCTTCTGTATGGCAAGAAGATATTCTATAAATCTCCAAACACAACAAACACTCTGGTGGATGGTAACAGTGCTTCCTCAGTTGCACTGTTAATAAACAGTGCTATATTTAAAATTTTAAATTAAGGTTCAGCTTGTTAGCAACTACATCTCAGTCATTTGGGTTCAGTTTGCTTTTAACTGAGTAATTGCACATTTCTCAGGTCGGATAAAGTAAAGATATTTCTTATGTATAATCAACAATTATGGCTGTGGGAAAATGTGCTTTTGTTGTTCTGTTCTACCATTGGTAAATGGCTATCCAGATTGTTGTATCTGTATACAATAAGGCGTGATTTTGCTTATTTGACGGATAGCTGAATGGATTGTGATATTCAAATAGGTCCTACCTCGGGGGGCTTCATTAATGTTCCATTGCTTCTTGATCATTTTATCTGTGGTTATTTCTATAAAGATTCTTAGAATATGAGGCCCTTTTCTGTCTTTAATTTTGCTTGCTGTTAGGCTGGAATTCTTTATTGTCCATCATAGAAGAACTTTAAAAAAAGAAGTCTTGTTTCACATATATTTAGTCCAATGGCATACAGAGACATACAAACCCACCGCACACCCCAATGGCCCTATCTATCCCGTTATTGATCCCTAGATTTACTATAGAAAAGTGAAATAAAGATTTTATTGTTCAAGCCACTTTAGTTAGAGTTGTTTTTAGGTATGATTTAAAGGTGTTAAGTTTGTGATAGGCTGTTATTGATCACTATGGCGGTTCAGCTAAGCTTTGAAGCTTACATTTACTACAGGAGCCCAATTCGTTTTAATTTGCTCTCAATATGCAGTTAATGTAGCATCATTACAATGGATGATGAGTTAATTTCTGTGTGAATTTGGTTTGCTTCAGAGCCCATACCTTGTGAACATCCTTCTTGCTGGCTATGACAAAGAGACAGGCCCTTCCCTCTACTATATTGACTACATTGCTACTCTTCACAAGGTTGAGAAGGGAGCTTTTGGTTATGGCTCCTATTTTTCACTATCAATGATGGACAGACACTTCCATAATGGAATGTCAGTGGAAGAAGCAATTGATTTGGTTGATAAATGCATCTTGGAAATAAGATCGAGGCTGGTTGTGGCCCCGCCAAACTTTGTTATCAAAATTGTTGATAAGGATGGAGCAAGAGAGTATGCATGGCGCGAATCAGTCAAGGATACTCCTGCTCCCCCAGTTTAACTTATGATTACTTCTTTTTTTACTTCATTTTTTTGCCTTTAGCTTTCTTCACTCTAATGGTAATGTGTATTGTGATATCTCTGCAAATCTTGGTCTGGAATTACTTAAAAGTGGATAAATTGTCATTTGAATTATCTTGGTCTAGACTCTAGAGTTACTTAAAGGTGGATAAATTGTCGTTTGAATTAAACCATCTCTGGACATGTGCTGTTCTTGGAATTACATTGTGACAATTTATGAAGTAGACCTGATTTTAATGTCTTTGCTGATGTTTTTAAAATGGGGGTAGTCTTTAAATTAGTGAAGTTATTAATTTACAATTTATTGGTTCAATCGTGATTAAATCATAATGAAGTCAATAATAATTATATATATATATATATATATATTAATTTTTATATATTAAAAAGATGAGACAATAAATAATAACAAAATCTTTTTTTTTTGTTTATATATATATATATATTTGGAGAGAGACAGAGAGAAGTAATCATCCAAAAGATAAAACAAGTGTTTTCCTAAGATGCCTTAAAAAATTACGCTTAACTGGGCGCTGCAAGTGTAATGTTTTGTAAGGTAGTAATAATGCCATCTTCAATGCATTAAAGCAATCCATGTCAAGTGTTATCTGGCTCTAGTTACGGGTATCATTTTCATTAATATTTTATTAGATTTCACTAATGATCGATCACTCAGTCTTTCTTTTCCTTCACAACATTTTTTACTACCTCAAGGCTTTCCCATCCTCATCCCAATCATCATTGTTCCAGTCATTTCCGCCATCAAATACTTCAACAGTAGTTTCCCATCTCTTTCTGTAGCAAGAAGACCATTCGTTTTGTTTATTTGATGGGTATGATGGTGCTGAGGATGGCTAAGAGCCAAATTAAGGGGTGGGTGTGGCACCAAGTGCAAGTTTTTTTTCAGAAGAGGCATGGAGATGGGGAGAGGTGGGCTTGTAAAAGGGAAGGCAAGGCAAGGGAGAGATCTATTTTGTGTCTTGGATTAGGTTGTTGAAATTTTTACAAGGCCCACAATTCAATTAGTTTTTATACAACCTAGGTTCTTTCTTAATTTGTTCAGTTTTTATTGATTTTATCGACTTTTAAACAATTTCTTTTAAGTTAATTTATCAATTTTTCAATTGAATTGGTCAATTTAGTTCAATTTTCATGACATTGGTGTTTGCCCCACGCCTCCTTCTAAAATGAAAGAAAGAAGACCATGTTGAATACCACAGTGGATGCTCATTCATGTTAATGGGTCAATATATTAAGAGGGTATCTGCCACAAATGATTATGGTTGAATTAGAGTTTTTGAAAATAAAAACTTTTTAAGGGGGCTGGTAGATCATTTTTATTCGCTCATTATAATCTAATTCATAATCCGTCCGATTGTCCTGTTTGCACCCTATAACAAACACTTGAGGATAGAACATATTAAAAAAACGTAACTAGGGCTGTAGAGAGTGAAACGGAAGATGGTTACAGAAAAACGAGAAGTCAGAATCATCAATTGGCATTTGTGTTGGTGGAGATGGTGTCAAATTATATCATTTCTCAGCAGTATACTAATGAAATATCTCCTAGATTTTAGTGTGTGTGAGATTTACATGCGAGAGAATCAAGGAGGTAAATTTCTCTTTTTTTGGATCTCGTTTAGAGCTTTATTTCTATTGAATCTTTGAATTCTTTGACCTAAATTTATTTAGGTGAAAAAACTTTAAAATACATATATATATATATATTTTTTTTTAAAAAAATTGAGACTCATTTACATAAAATTTATTCATATAAAATCATAAATAAAATAAAATATCTTAAACAATTATTAATATAATTCAAAACCCATATAATATTATATAGATAAATTTTTTTATTATTTTTATAATATATATTGATTAATATATTTAAATGTATCTATCAATATAAATAAATATAGATATATATATACACTAGAGATTTTTTTTTTTGGGGTAAAGTATGGAGGCTAAAGGCCTAAAGAAGAGGGCTAGACAGAAATTATATGGAGCATATAAATTCTCATTATATCAGTAAACAACCAAACCGCCATACTACTTGAGGGATTGACATAAATAACCGAACCAAAATCATGATTGAAGCCTAAGTTAGCAAGGTGATTTACACACTATTGGCTTGTCTCCATCTATGTTGAATTATGTCCTCTTAGTTACTGTTAAGAATTTGGTCATGTTAGGAGAAGACCTATAGAAGCCCCAGTTAGAAGAGTAGATGAGATGGAGAATAGTCTAATAATTAGAGGTAGAGGAAGACCAAGACAAACTATAGGAGAAATTATTAAGAGAGATTTAGATTTAAATGGTTTGTCTAAAAATATGATTTACGATAGGTGCTTATGGCGTCGATTGATCCATGTAGCCGACCTCACTTAGTGGGAAAAGGCTTTGTTGTTGTTGTTGTTGTTTTAGATGTTGTGCAAAGTTGTCTCTAATTACTTCAATTTGTTTTATGCAATTTGTGGTTGGAATGACTATTATCAGGGATATATTGCTAGGGCTCATGAAACGCTTGGTTAGACTTCGTGCTTCCAATCTAAAAGTTTTAGTCACATCAGCAACTCTTGATGGAGTTACTGTTAAGAATTTCTCAGCTTCTCAAAAATGCTATGCAAATGAGTATTGTGATTATAATAGGAGATGAGGCTTTCCACCAAAAGCTTAGAATCACTTTCAAAGATAATGCTGTTGAAACCTTGTGAACATGCAAACTTGAGGCCTTCAAAAGCTCCTCAACATTCAGCCTTAGGAACTAAATATTTTTCCAAATTGTTTGAGAAACCAGAAATCCATCTACCATCCTTGTCTCTAATCAGGTCTCCACAAGTCGCAACACCTGTGCTACTCCTTACAACACCATTAGTGTTGATTTTAATCTAGCCACAATCCGATTTTTGCCAAGTTACAGGAGTCTCCATTTTTAGTTTAACCTTAGGAATGTACCAAGCATCAATCAAGGGCCAATTTAGTTCTTCGAACAAAATTTCTAATCCAAGTTACAGGACAAGAAGGTTTGTACACTTGTTCAAATAAAGCTTTGTTGCACCGTCTCCATAGTTTCCAAATATCAATTGCCCAAACTATTCCCTAAAGAGATGAAAGTTTATTCCCAAGGTTTTGGATTATATTCAAATTAATCCATTGCCAAAGATCTCCATTAAAGTCACCATGTCTTTCTCGGTTCATCAAATTGGTCCATAACCTCGCAACATAGGGACATCTAGCCATGGAGAACATGAATAATATCCTCATATAAATGAGGACATGCATCACAGTACGGGCTACCATCAGCCCATTTGCTACAATAAGCTCTAGTTAGGAGTTTTTCAAGCAGGATTTGCCAAACAAAGACTTTAATTTTTCAAAGACTTCTATCTTCCACGCCTTGAGCCTTGAATGCAAGGTATTCAAGCCAACACAAATGCGAATAATTAAGGAATGAGTGAATTTTCATTTCTATCTTCAAGCGCCCCTCCTCCTTCCATCCTGTATTCAAACACTACAACTCTCTACTCCTAAACATTAACCCTCCCTTTGTGAATTTACGAGGAGATGAAATAAAATGACAATTAATGGAATAAAATGGCCTAAAATAACAAATTATATGTTATTCTTTTTTTTGATTGTTTTAATTGGGTAAGGGAGAGAATTCCTTCACTAATATTTGGATATTGCATGGATGGAATAGAATGACTTATAAACTTTTTTTTTTCAATTTTACCCTTATGAAATAAACCCATATATAAGAATATGAAATAAAGACATTATCACTTTGGCTTGCTCATTATACATGATTTCATTAGAGCTTCTCTTAAAAAAATAAATAATAAATGGTTGGTTTTTCCGTAAAAAATTAATCACGTTTTGTAATTAAAAAAATTAAAAATCTTGCAAATGGATCATATATAATCATTGTAGCACATTTACTTCTTGCAGATGTCATGGTGTTTCGCACCCTGATCATCTTTAGTTAACTAAAATATAGATTTTTTTTTTTAAAAAAGGCAGTGAGATACTTGTAAGTGAGATATTCGGTAGACCCATGAAAAGAAACATGTAAATCACACCATATCTCAGGCAAAAACGTATACCTTCAACATCTCCACATTACTACTACTTTCTAATCCGAGATGGAGTGGAGTCCGTGCGCGTCAGTGGAGAAAAATGGAGAAAGAGGTAGCCAAGCACCAGAGATGGAGTAGAGTCCGCGTGCGTCAGTGGATAAACCTAAGGTATATTTATTATTTCTAAGATGAGTGAAAGTCATTCCATCCTTCGCCTCTCAATTTGGTGAGGCACAAAAATTAAAGTTTTAGATGGCAAGAGAAAGTTTTAAAAGCCATTCCTTATCATTCTATCCTTAAAAAAAAGGTTTAAACAATAGTCTAACCCATTTTAACTATTCCATTCCATCCTTCCCCATCCATCCCACCACTACCAAGCCTTTTTCATACCCAAAACTCTCACCCAGGGTGGCACTTTGTGGTCTTTTTTTGCACCACCAACCCATTCTTAGACTTCATCTATCTCGAAGCTCGTTTCCAAAGTCTTCAGAGCCTGTAAGGAAGTGTTGAAATTATAAGTTGATCCATCAGCCCTTTTTAGAGTTAAGATCGTGTCTCCAATTTCCGCCATAACCTCCTCCTCCGACATCTTCGTAATCATCTGGGTTTGTCTACCATATCTATCCATCAAATATTACAAAAGCCAAATCCCCTTTTTCGAAAACCCCTCCAACTCTTCACTTAAGCATATTGGCTCCTGCCACTTCTTGCTTGCACCCACCAAAAACTCTATCCTTCCTTCAACAAGCTCTTCTTCCCACTGCAGAAAGTAAGCTCAATCCTTCTGACACCTATGTTTTTCCTCCTAGCTACTGTTAACAAACATCCTCACACCAACAAGAACATCCTCCTTGCCATAAGCTCCAGCAAAGTCTCAAACAAACATTTTTAGTATATCTCTAATTAGTTTTCCTCGATCCTCATCACATTCTATACTCCCCCAAATTTTACACGCCCTCCTTTTTGCTTTGTTTCTACTCACCGTCTGAAAGCAGTTAACTTTTCTGAGTTGAGCTTTGCAAAGACTGAGTTCTTCGTTTTCTTATCCACCTTAACTATAAAAACTTTTTTCTGGTTTGGTTTCTCACAGGCATCCTCCTATTAGAAGCTAGGAGCAATCCTGTTCAAAGTACGGTTGGATACTAAATGTGGACGTCTCTCTTAGTGAGAATTCAAACCGTGGTTCACCACGTTACGGTGGACTAGCCTCTTCCGCTAGACCCAACCCCCGTTGGTTAATTATGAAAATTTTAAGGGTTTGTTTGGTACGAGGGGTTAAGTTTTGATGGAATGAGAATGAAAAATAGAATGGAAATAGAAAGAAATCTTGTATCCCATAATTATGTTTGGTATGATAAAAAAAGAAATAGGAATGTTTTTATTTTTTTTTTATATTTAGTTAGATAAAAATGACATAAAAATAAAATGAGAAGAGAATTAAAATATTAAAATATTTTTAATAATTATAAAATATAATAAAATATTTTATTTTTAATTATCAATAATAATAAAAAATAATAAAATAACATGTTAATTTAAAATTTTATTTTTAATTTACTTTTAATAGAAAAAAAATTATTTGAAAAAGAATAAAATAATTTTAATTTTTTTTTTCCTTCTCAGTAAAGCTCTCCCCTACTCAATAAAATTCTCTCTCACTACAAAATAATGGGATGAACTCTTCCATGTTAGTGGAAATATTGTCGAACAGAGACCTTCGACCTACCAAACAGGCATTTCCTTCAATCCCACTCCCTTTCCCTCTCCATCACTCAACTCTCCCACAAATCAAGCGAGACCTAAGTGGAAGCTATGGGCTTCCCTGGCGTGGTCTCTTCTTCCTTGAAACCATCTCTACTTCCTTCTAGGAAAACCTGTCATGTTTAAACTTTGCGCATTTTGTCCTCACGTCACACTGATTTCATTAAATCAAGAAGCTCTATAACTCTGAAGTTCATTCACTTAACCCTAACTTACACTGACGAAGTAATCTCATATTAACTGGGTGAGGTAAGCAGAAAACGTCCAACAAAATAATGTGATAATTTTTATGTTGATTTGTGGATGGAGATAAGTTGGAAGGGTAATGTTAAAATTATTTAAGAAAAGAAAAAGATCAAATTAAAAGAAGCAATTTATAAATAACTAAATAGTTGACATATATGTAAAGACATGAACAGAATTATCCTCAATATACTATTTATGCAACAATGCTGTTTTCTCTTGGAACTATGCTATTCTGGTTGTCACATGAGCTCTAATATCTCATCAAGCCTGCGGTTTAAACTCCTTTAAAGGCAGAAATTTTATTCATGGAACTCAAATTTACAATTTTGTGCCTTTAATACGAGTGATGGTAATGAAGATTAGCTAAAGTACCTACATATTTACTAGTGAGTTGCAAAAGCACCATATGTAGTAGCACTAGAGAGTAGCGGTAAGCAGAGAAACAAAGATGTTAAGGGTTGAAGCCAATAGCCAACTCCTGCTGCTGCAAATCCGAGTCTCAGATGAACTATAACCAAGAGCCCCTGCTACTAGAAGCCCAGAAGTCCCTCCTCCCTTGCTGGGTGTTGACGTTGACCTTCCACCACCACCACCGTCACTGTTACCAGAGGACCTCCCACCGTTACTACCACCGGAGGACCTACCACCGCCACCACCCTTGGGTAGCATTCTCGCCGAAGGTGATGCTCCATTCCGAGACCCTAAGAATACAGATTGCAAAACAATTAAGCTAATGTTTAGTAAGTGAAAATATAAATTTTCTATTTTTTTAATGATTTTTAAACATAACAAGTACAAAATTATTTAAAATTTATATATTAACTTTTATATATATAATTTTTATAAATAGATTTTGGTTTAATTGTACTTCTCCATCATTCTAATTCATACAAGAAAACAATTTAGTCCTCCTAATTTGAAAACAATTTAGTCCTCTTAATTTAAGTTAAAGCAATGTTGTTTCATTTCAATCACATTTATCTTTCAGCTCTAATTGTTTGAAAAATAAAAGTCATTGAAGATAAATTTAAATTTTATGTTCTGTAAGAAGTGGAGCCATTATCTTGTCTAATTATTATTTTTAAAAGTTTTGATTTAATAATTAGATAAATAACATTATTTTAATTCGCACTTATTAAAATAATTAAAAAAATATATTTATACACATTATTACTCTTTATATCATATTCTCTTTCTCTAAATTTCATAAAAAATTTACAATAAAAAATTCTAAAGAATCGTCTCATTAAAAAATCAATCAATGTAATTCAAGATCACCCACCGGTAGTAGAAGGGCTGGTGAGCCCTAAAGTTGCCGAGTTGTTTAGAGGAGGAAGAGTCGACGATTCTGTGGATTCAAAAGAGAAAAAGAATGTCACTAATTTCTCCGTTTCTGTAATCTTTGTAAACAATTTTTTATGCAATTAATGTGTTGGAACGCAAGAAAATTTTTCAAGTTTGGTGAAGATAAGCTCAAAGATTCAAGAAAAGAAAGGCGCCCAGATTTAAGAAACCGAACCTGAGCAGAGAGAATTCAGGGATGGAGCCCTAGCAGATGTGCGATTCGCGGGAGGACAAACCGAAGACAGCGAGAGAAGTCTTGTACTGTTCAGAGGAAAGCCGAGGATAGGAGGCTCCCGAAGAAGGTAACAGAAGCAAAGAGCCGCGCCGGAGTTGGTGGCGGAGGAGAAGGCGTTGCAGCAGTTGGTGGAGGCGGCGTCGGCAAGGTCGTTTGGCGGAGAGGAAACGTAAGACAGACATGGAGAAAATAAAACGAGCTCGTCCGTGCAGCTCGGTTGTGGTGACGGCGGCGACGCTGACGGAGGTGGCTGTGCAGCCGACTTGGAAGGGAGAAAAGTACAAGAGAGGAAGAAGGCTAGAAGCGAAAGAACAGTGGTAGCCATGGTCGACGGGGACGGTTAAGATAACAGGAGGGAAGAGACGAACGGACGCACCGGAATCCTCGAAAGTGCCCTACAAAGTTTTGAAAATTTACGTTCACGCAAAATATGTTTCTCCAACTGTTCGTGAAAAAGGAAAATCTTATTTATGCAGTAATCAATGTTTTAATTAATATATATTATAAGAAATATTTAAAATAATATAAAAATTAATTAAAATATTATATATATATATATATATATATAATAAATTTATATGATAAAAATTGAATGAAATCCGTTAAATATCATAAATTATTATTGCATAATGTCAAAATTTTTATTTTGGATAAAATATAAAAAATTAGTACACAATTAATTCAATGTCAAGCTTGAGCTGGTATACACTAATTTTATCAGATTCTTGATCAATTCTTTAAAAAATAAAATTAGTTGAATGGACTAAAATTATGACTAATTTATTAATTTTTAACACACCTTCTTTTATTATGCAAAGAAGCACACCGTTATCACTTGTTGCCTAAATATTTGCAATAATGTTAGGTCAATTAAGGAGCCCAAAAGAGCCTATTATTTAAAAAAATGAAAAAAAAAAGTACAATTATTTAAAATATACATATAAGTATAATATATTAAAATTTAACTGCATATCAGCAAAATAAGCCATAAATCTTTCAATCCAAAAGAAAAGGTCGTAAGTCTAGAAACTTGGGTTTTTTTTTTTTTTCCTTTACATACTAGAAGCTCATGAGGAAAAAGGTAAAAATAATTGAATTCTTTGAGGATTTTGACTCTGGAGATCAGGCTATCAATAGTCTTGATTAGATACTGATTGAGGTAATAAATGTAATTATATATAAATTATTCATTAATAAACTAATACAAAGATTGAGTACAGCAATTGCATATCATGAGTTATTATATAAATTATAAGGGGCTTTTCTACTTGAATATTATAAAAATAAATGAATATTGTTAATCCTGTACCGTCAAAGTATGCAGCACTCGATGTGGCAAGCCAAGACATTCGATCTTTTTCTTAAAGATTAAATGAGTCTTAGCCTACAACACGCTGAGACTTGTTACTGTGATTCTCCCTGAGTTTGACCCTTACACAACTATAAGCAAGGGCGAAGTGGCGTGGATGCCACGTGGCGTGATATGATTGGCCTGTCAGACTGTAACATGACATGGCAATGTTTGATTGATCCACTTAACCTTCTATTATCCATTTTTTTTCCCAAAATGTAAATATTTAACCCCCACCCCTCTCCGATACACACACACTCGTTTTGGGGAGGAGCAGGAATTTCTGCCAGCGTTCTTCTTTCTTACCCCACTCCTATATTTTGCTTCCTGATTTAAAGCGCTATGAGATTTTGCCTCTCGAGTTGAAGCGTATCCCGGGGTAGAAAGTTGTTGTGGTCCCAAAAATCTTGTCATCAACTAGCATATTTTGGTTTAAGTTTAACAAGATAATATAGCCCTAAATATGTATAAAAAGAACACATTAAAATTGTTGTATGTAAGATATTGTTTGAAATTTTTAGGTGAAGTATCATGGATGTAATTTTTTTTAGCTATTTTTGATGATTTATAGTTTATCTCATTTAATTTATAGATTATTGTGAAACTATTGTTATTGTAGCATAATATTTGAAAATTTATTTTGTTTGTCAAAGGTTAGTCATGTATCAAGAGACGGCAACCATGTGGGATATGGGATGGGAGTGCTTTCCTGCGCCCTGTTTTTGCCATATCTCTATCCTTGATCCCTACCGTGGGGTGAATTTTTTCTCCATCCCCATTTGTTGTGTCCCCATGGATTCTCACGAAGACCTCATAAGGCAACACAACAACATGTTTACAGCAAGAATAAGGCAAAGTCATATCTCTAGAATGAAAAAAAGTTGAAGACAGGAAAAGGCTTCTAATATGAGACTGGGGCCTTCTAAATTTGAATATAAGAAAGCTTCTAATGTTGCTTTTTATATTTTAAACCAAAATATATATTAATATAAGAGAAATGACTAAAGAAGACAATTAAAATGAATATATTTATATATAAATGTGAATATTACTTTTCTAATTTGACCGAGATGAAGACCCCATAAGTAAGGAACATGATTCTTGCTCCTGTCTTCAAACTATTCTCAAAGAGATTTTCTCTCTTATCTCCATCCCAACTCAAAAAAATTCCCAAATGTGGGTGTTCCAATGGGATAGTCTTCACAGGATTGTTAAGAAATTCTTGTCATCCTCATGTATATGATTTCATTAGCTAAATCAAAATGTTTAACATGTTTTTCTTTAAAAATGAAATAGAAAACGAGATTAATGACTAGTATGTTTATTTTGTTTATGATGTGTAGAGATATGTAGGATTTAATATTTATAGTAAATAATGATACAAAATAATTTTTGGTTTAGATTAGAATTTTTGCAATACTAAACTCAAGGAAAATATTGTTTAAGTGTTGAAAATCATAAACTAAAAATATTTATTGTCTTAAATAAAAAATAAAAAATAAATAATTAATTTTTTTAGTATTGAGAATTTTAAATTTAAATAAAAATATTAATGATAATTGAAAATGGTAATATTTAAATCTTGTTAATAATAAGTAATATAATCAAGATAATTTAAAAATAATAATAACAATGAATAGAAGTAAAAACAAATAAATAATAATTAATTAATCTTCCTTTCAAATTTTGAGAAATTTATAATTTAGAAAAATATTAATCATAATTAGAAATATATGTTATTTTAATATTTTTATTAAATAAAATTAAGAATAATTAATTATATAATGAAAATAAACCCAAACAAATGGTAATTACTATTGGAATTAAAAATTAATGGATGAATAATTAATGTTTGTTTCAAAATTGAAAAAATCCAAAATTTAAATAAATAATATCAATAATAGTTGGAAAATGTTAATATTTTATTTATGTTTATTAAATAAAATTAACAATAAGTAATATAATGAAAATAATTATAAAAATTGTATAACTTATGGAATTAGAAAATAATAATTAAAAAATGAATTTTTTTTTATTTTGAAAGCTTATCATTTAATTAAATGATATTAATAATAATTAAATAATTGAAAATGATAATTTTTTGTTGCATTACTTTTTTAAAAGTAAGGTAAAATACCAATTTTTAATAACTAATTGTCACATTTTGGTGTTGTTTATATATTTCTACATGTTTCTATATGCAATCCCTATTGTAGGAATCAAAATAAACCAAAAGAAATATGTGTGTATGCAAATCAATGAATTTATGGTGGCAATAAGAGTATGACATTTAAGTGTAATAGAATAAAAACAATGAGAATTGATGGAGACATTACTTTAATGAGATTGAAGAAATTGGTTCAAGATAAGTTAAGACTTCTAAGTCAAGTGATGTTTGAATTAATATATAAAACCCAAATAAGATAAAAGCAATGAGAATTGATGAGGACATTACTTTAGAGAGGTGCAAGGATTTGGTTTGGGGTAAGTTAAGATTTCTAAATCAAGCAATGCTTGACTTAATATATAAGGCCCAAGTAAGGCCATTTCTATTATGGCACTAAAGGTTACACTTCGATGAGGAATCCAATGTCCTAGTGATAGTTTATACACACTTACAAGATCCATCACAACTATTTTTTTTTTTACAAATGAACATGAATATCTTAATCACTCAACTAGATCTTAACACAAAAACTTAGCTATTAATGGACTATGTTGCATACACACTCCTTTCATCAAGCCATGTTACCAACCACTATGCCTACACCATTATGCCCATTATAGTTGAATCATGATGCCAATAAATATATTTCCTTGTTTAGTTCATTCCTCATAAAGGTGGATCTAGTCTATTACCTACCCACTAATGCCCTATATTATCTCACCCCCTCCTATAGATCACACGTTCAAGCGAAGTGTATTGTATCCACCAATTGGTAGTACTCATCCCCCTTCCCTTAAGGATGCAAGGGGTGATATTATGGACAAATTTGAACACAAATATAAATACGATGTTGCTCCTATTGCTAATAATGACAAAGACAATAACGATGAGGCAGATGATGGGAAAGTTCATGCTAAGGGCATTCCAACTGCGCCTATTAACCAATATAAGGACCTTGTAGCTGCTTACTTGTCCCAAATTAATATGCAAGTTATAAGTGACATTGATTTCTTATAATGACCAATCTTATGAATTTGAACTAGGACCAAAAGTTAACCAAAAATATATAGATAACATGTTTCTATGCTATGTAGTCAAAATATACTCAATGTGAACACATGACACATTTAACATGGTTTACTCCTTTGCAAAATACAAAGAATATTGATGTCCTCATTACAATGTCAGCTACAATTGGAGAGTCAAGGCATGCCAAAAAGAAAATGACGGTCATTGGCAAACCACAAAATATAGTAGACCCTATACATGTGCGTCCATGTCATTATCCCAAAATCACCTGAAACTAGATTTCAATGTGATATCATCATATATTATTGCAATGTAGACCAAGAGCCTAAGTAATAAAGAGGATGCGAAATACATTCAAATACATGGTGTCCTATAAGAAGGCATGGAAAGCAAAGTGAAGTACTATTGCTGTTGCTTTTGAAAATTAGAAAAGCTCATTTGCTTTATTGCTCAAATGGAGGGTTATTATTTAATATTATATGCTTGTATCATCTATGGAGTTTGGGAACAAAGGATGTTCATAGAATAACTTCAAAGGTAATAATATAGGGGTCTTCCATTAAGTTTTTTAGACATTCAAGCCATACATTAATGCATTTGACCCCTTGAAACCATTACTCTAAGTTGTCAAAATGTTCTTATGTGAGAAGTATAGATGAACCATATTGATAGCTAATCCATAAAATGTGATAAGCATGTTTTGCCCGTTGCATTTACTATATGGAAGCGAGACATATGAGGCATAAAATGGTTCTTGCTAAACCTCCATAGATGTGTGATAAAGGGTAGGTAGGGATTATATCTAATCTCAAATAGACATCCAACCATTTAGCTACTATCTCAAGTCTATGACTTTGGCAGCTACCTTATGCACACCATGTGTTTTATCTTCATTGTGTGGCCATCAATCCAAACCAAAAATATAAAACAAAGTGATTAAAGGAGAAATTTATCAATATGTGAGAACCCAAACAAAAATATAATGGCAAAAATGCATAACAAGCCTCTATATCTATTGCACACATATTCAATCCATGATCTTCAACATTCAAGGTTAAAAGGCTCTATAATCAAATAAACTGTTAGTTTGGAAAATACTTTAAAGTTAGCTCGATAGACCGTACATATAATTTTGTTGAGTTTCAAGCCTAAAAGTACTCTTGTTAGCATTCTCTTGTAGCTTATATGAAGGTCTCTCTTAACTCCCTACAGTTCATGGATCACAATTTTCGATTACCATAGTAAATGCTTATAGTTGTAAGTTTTGACCAATTAGAGGTGTAATGCATTGGCCATAAATATAGGGTCTAAAACTAGTGTTGAACCTGTCTATGCTCTCAAAAAAAGGTCAACTCAATTTAATATAGATATACAATGAAAAAGACTAGAGAGAGCTAGGAAGACTTACCACGTATAAGTTGTGCAAGTAGTTTGGTCATAACCATGCCATTTGTCTTTCATGTTGCTACCTGAACAAGTAGCTGAACCAATCATTTAGAATTGTAGATATGATGGGATAAGTTTGGTTGTGCAATAATTGATATGATGTGACTATTGTAGCTTATGTGATACTTTCAAACATGTGTCTAAATTATTGTACAAAAATTCATGTGATGGCTTAATATGTACTTGCAAATTCTTGTCTAGTCATTGATTTAATTATGAAAATGTGTTTGTAAATTGTTGTATAATAATTAGTGTGATTTTTAAAATGTGTCAGTAACTTAGTTTAAAATATGTCATTGCCCATAAGTTTTGTTTGAATAAATAGCATGTTACGAGGCTGTAATTGCTATGGTTAGAGCTTAATAGGTTGTTAACCTTGGACTAGAAATTGATTCACTTTCATACATGCAATCCTAACACATTTCGTAAGCCACATAGCTAGAATGTAAGTTAATAACATTAACCCTTTAAGTATTTTTCTTTTTAAGATACTCTTTTATCATATATAAACTTATATATGGTAACCATTTAATTAGCTAACATAAGGAGACCAAATTCTCCACGTACATCAATGCTCACATAAGGATTGACTAGGCAATCTACCCTTCACCATCATTGACTACTTTAAGTAGGCAAGCTTCTACAAAATAGCTTGACTTAGACAATTCAATTTTAACCTAGCTCTTGTTTCAACGCTTGTAGGAAATGACATCTTGAGAACCATATTGTTCACACAACCAAAGGTAACTACATTATTACCATATAAGACATGGTTATGTAGGTAGGTGCATTACATAAGGGTATGCTCGTCTCAAGCTAATCGAGCTACAAATGGCTACATGTCTATGATCTTTTATTAGGGATTGTAACACCACCAAATAAGCTTGATGGCTAGAGGTTGAGAATTAATTAGCTTGTCTAGAACTTTGCTAAGCTATTGGATGACACAAGGACATGAATGTACGATGTTTTGCATATGCATAGGTGCTTAGGTTGATTAGAGGTTACTTGATGCTAGAGAGGTCAGTTTATAAGGTTTATCTCATATACCTTCCATTATTTTGGGACTTTAAAATAGTTAGCTAATTCAATTTGGGATCAATAGCATTGACTCACCTTTATAAGGAGTTTTTGCAACGTTGCCAACTTAAATGGGCAAAACGTATGACTACTTGACATTGCCACATCTGTGAGTATGAGATTGATTCCCTAGGTTGGTGCCAAAGAGATCCTCAAAACCAAATCTTTGCATAGATCTTTATCTTGTGTAACCACCATTGGATTATAGGTGTGAAATATAGTTTTAATTTATTAATTGTATCCTTAATGTGGTTTTAATTTATTACTGATCATTTGACTTATATGTCTACTCATGATCCTAACATGTGGAATGTTGAACAAATTCTTCATCTGTTTGATAAAAGCCTTTTAACAATATAATATTTTGTTAAATTATATGGGCGACAATGAGGTTTAATACTAAAATCAACATATCTATATTACTAAAGTGTAAGATTTTGTCTTTGTCCTTATTTAAAATTATTGTTCATAGATTATTTAACATCTGTATGTCACAAATAGTGTGGACCAATAATTTCATAACACTACTTGGCATCATAAGATATCTAACTTACATCAATCCCCCTTATTTGTTTTCACATTATTGAGTGGTAATGCATGGTTTGATATTTGTTATATGATGTAAATAAGAAGAAGAGAGAGTATTTTTATTTAATTGACACACTCAAAGATTCTTTTTGAATTGGTTTAGTACCAAATGATACAAAATAATTTTAAAAGATCAAATGGATTTTGTGATAATGTATATTCTAATTTAGTACTTATTATATTATATTAATGAGGACAAAAAAGAGTATTTTATTTTATTGGGTCACTCAAATATTTTGTGGATATTAATTTTATTATTGCAAATAATGTTAATGTAAAATGAATTTTGTAGTCATTTTGATTTAATACAAACATTTACCCATGCAACCATTCAAATTTCAAAAAGAGATCCAAAAAAAAAAAATGCTGCTGACATGCAGCCTGAAGAGAAAGCTGAATTATAAATAACTTATGTATAATATGTTTTCCTCTAGAGTTATAATATATATTGATTAGCGATTGAACATGTTATATGCTTTTAGATGACGGCTAAGGATGCTTAAAATTTGTGTGTTATAGAAAGTTTCATCGATCAAGTATACCAAACCTATAGTACTTTAAGGTGCTAGCGTTGGACATAAGCTTACATGAAATAGACTGAAAGGCAGAAAAGCAGAGCACGCAAAGAAAAGCCATCCAATATTGTTTAATCTTCGGTTATCTAACTCAACAGCTGAACTAACGCACAATAATTTGACTTATATACCAGTTCCCAATTGGCTTAAGCAAAGGGTCAACGTTTTTTGTCACATCATAGGAAATCAAGTTAGGAACATTTTAGATTACATTTTGGTGGGCTCAAAAAATAACAATAATAAATTACACGATTCTTTTTATTTTTTATTTTAAAAATGTAAATATTTTTTTTAAATTAAAAGATACACTATACTAATCTTTATTTTATTTAAAATAAGGTATAATTACATATATTTTTTATCAAAATAATATCATATTTAATATTTATATAATACAACAAGTATTGAATATATGGTTAATTAATATAACAGTAGTCAATTTTTTAAATTTAAAATAAATTTAATTTTTAATTTTTAATATAAAATAAATAAAATTTTAAAAAAAAATTTTAATAAGTTAAATTTTTTAAAAAAATCAATATTATTCTTAAAAATATTTTAATTATATTTTAAGTTAAAGGAATTTTTATATATTTTTATAATAAGAAACAGAATTATATAATTTAAGTATGTGAAAAAAAAACTTACAAATAAAAAGTTCAGTCAATATAAGTGTTCGCAAATAATAACATACCAATCCTACCTACCTGTTTCAAATTCTTCCGCATCTCCAAGATCAGCAGAGTAGTTGATCTCCTAAACCAACTTCAATTGAAGCCTCCCACCCTTTTTTCCTTCACTTGCACCTATAAAAACAAACCCTTCTCTTACCCAAACCATCAAAAAACACTTTCATTAATTCCCTTTGAGTTTCTGAAACGCCATAAGCCAAAAACCTCAAGAACAGATATAACAGAACAGAGATATGGACCGTTCTGTGCAATGGTGGTTCGCTGTGGTTGTACCCATGATGGCTATGGTGATGGTGATGGTTGCACCGGCGGCGAGAGGGCAGATTAGCACCCCATGTAACCCGTCGGTGATAAATAGCTTCACCCCTTGTATGAACTTCCTCACAAACAGCACTTCCAATGGCTCCACGTCATCATCTTCACCCACCACACAGTGCTGCGATTCCCTCAAGTCTCTCACCAATGGTGGTATGGACTGTCTGTGCCTCATTGTTACTGGCAGTGTTCCCTTCAGAATGCCCATTAACCGAACCTTGGCCATCTCTCTCCCACGTGCTTGTCACATGCCTCGTGTCCCAGTTCAATGCAAAGGTACGCTTTTCATCACTCATGCTATAATTTGGGTATTTTTTTTTCATTAAAAAAAAAAAGGCTAAGATGTGTTATTTTCTGATGTATTGTTATTTTCAGCCTCAGGTTCACCACTTCCTGCTCCAGGTATTGCCAATTTGACTTCTTTTCCCATTTCAATCTTGTTTAGACATGCTTTTAATTTTTTATTATTTTAAAATTTATCCTAAAAAACCATTTCTTAAAAATTACGCTAACGAAAAAGCAATTAGTGTTGTCCAAGTTATGTAACAGGTGTTTCTATCACTGTTATTAATTACTGAAAGTGACATATTTGGAAGAATTACGAAGTCTAATAATATTTGTAATTTTTTTTTATTTTGATTACGGCTGTTTTTTTCTTTAAAAATAATTTTTTTAATTTTTAAATTAGGTCCCAACCTACACACAATCAACGGGTTTTCATAAATTTAAAAGAAAAAATAAAAAAAAAGTAGATCTAATTTCCTAAACAGTTATGAACAATGACCAAAATTCAAGTTTTATTATATGAGATAGATTTATTATAAAGAAAAGTTTCTAAGTTCCTACTTCTCCTTTATAAAAAAGAAAATAATTACTGTTATTTATTTCATGTCTTAGTCAAACATATTTAGAATTAAAAAAATTATAAAAATAAGTAAAATTTTCTTTTTCACAACTAGGCCAAATAGACTTTTAATTTTTTTTAATTTCTGTGTTTAAAATTTTTGGTGCAACCCTTTTCCAGTTTAACTAATTAGTTGAATAATGAAACAAAAACCTAATATTTTGAATTTTTTATGCAACAAATGGCAGGACCTGTATCTCCGGGCCCATCTCATTCCCCAGCATCTGCCCCATCCGCTCCCTCCGGATTCACTCCATCTCCTAGTCCTCAAGGTACTTCTTGACATCAAAAAAGAAAAGAAAAGAAAAGAAAAGAAAATTTCCTGCAGAAGCATGCACATATATATCACTTTTTAAATTCCAAGATTTTCTGAAGTTTGATATTACTATTAATAACATCACATTCTTATTCCTTTTATGCAGTTTCTTCACCAATTACTCCATCCCTGGCACCTCAATCTGACACAACCCCAGCTGCTGATACACCATCTGCATCTTCTGGAGGGCGTTCTGATCTTACTCCATCATCTTCTGCAATTTCATCTTACAGTTTCTCACCCTCCTTTCTTCTCATTGCTTTAGGACTTGTTCTTCTAAAGTCCTACTAAGTTGATCGTGCGTGTTTGTATTCTTCATTCATGTAATATTGTACCTATAATATTGTTCTTGATTTAGACTTTTGTTTTGATCATTTCAGACCCACATTGGGGAGTTTTACCATATTTGTTAGACGCATTTGTATTGTAATTTATATGAGTGAATGCAAATAAAAGGGTTTTATTTTTATTGATATATATGTGCCTTTTACTAAATAAGGTAATTTGTCAATTGTTTAAAATTAAAGGGTTGGCCTAATTGTGAAGGCAAACATGTGATGTATAATTAGATATATTATCAATTTCTCATATTGTAAAGAATTTTTTCATCATATCTTTAATCAAATTAAAAAAGTGAATTAGTTGAGATATGTTCCCACTAACCCAAAAAGTACCTATCAAATCAATTATTTAGTCTATACATCTCATTGATGTCTTTGCCTTTGTCCAAGAAAAGCAATTCTGCATAAAAGAACAGACATAGCTGAATGCAATAACAGAAGTACAGAACTATATTTATCAGATAATTCAGTTACTGGTTACTACCAAAATCTGATAATATAATTCTACATATATATATATATATATGTATATATATATTTCTATCATCTCTTCACTATTTTTAATAGCACATTTAAGAGTCACACACTTTGCGTCTTTTTCACACTATTTCTGATCAAACTCAATGCAGAGCTATAAATAGGAACATGGTGGTTTGCATTTTCTCCAGTTGCTCATGCGATGCTCATGGTTCACTAGTGTCACTTCCCACAATCAGTGTGAAAGATCTTAAAATTACCTCTTCACCCCTGCAACTTAAAAAATGAGTTGATAAAAGGTCAATATGGAATTCCATAGTTAGAACCTTGAGTTTTACTAATATATTTATGAATTATGCTTACAAAAATTCCCTGTCATATCCAATTATGGCCATGAATTCCAGCAGGATACTAGTTCCCTTGAGGTGTACTTGGGTATTGACACTTATATTGCTGTGTTTTCTTCCTGCCATAGCAAAAACTCAGGCATATTATGGGTGCTCGGTGCAGAATATAGACCTCCAAAAGTGCTTGAACCAAAGCAACGATTCAATGTACATAAAAGATAGCTGCTGCAAAAGCCTCAATCAGATAGCTCAAGCTGGGTTTAACTGCTTGTGTTCCCTTATAAGATCATCCTCCATTGTCCTTCTTACCCCTCCACTCGCTCTCCCGTTTTCAAACTGCTTCATCTCAGCCCCTCCCCTCAGCCTTTGTCGAGGTATTGCTTTGCCGTTTCTGTAAATTGCATATACACTAACATATTTTGTATTCATTTTCAATTTGTATCTCTATGAAATATCAATATTGTCCAATGACAAATCTCAAACGATGCCACTGTATATTCTGTCGTATCCTGCCTGCACCAATAGCTCAGTTTCATTTCAAACATGGGGTTGATTGACACCTTCATGTTGTGAGAAATATTTACCATCGGGAAAGAGGAATTAAAAAAAAAGTTATTGTTTTAAAAATGCTTTGAGAAAGAGTAGACGTCTATAACCTTTCAACGAGACCGTGCTATTTCAACTCCCTCAAAATGAAATCTATTCCAAACATATATACCATAGTTTCTTACAAATATCTAAATTTAATGCTTTGCTGACCTATTGTTGATACTAAGTAGCACCCAACACTTTGTGTCTATATTATGTTGGGTCCCACTTCTGTCTTAGTATTTATGATTCTTAGTATATTATCCATTTCATGTTTTTTTAAACTTGTTTCCCTTTTCTTGTATGAAGCTTTGGCTCCTCCAGTGCCTGTGTTGCTTCCACCAGATAGCCCAAAGGAGCAAACCCAGCTGTCTTCTCCACCAGATGTGGTTGTTGTGTCTTATCCTCCACAGGAAGTGCAGGTTCCTCCAACTAATTTGACTATGGATGGGAACTCAAGCACTGTCTCAAGGCAACCTTATGTTAAGGAAAATGATGATGATAATGATGATGATGATTCTAAGCATTGTGTGTCACCAAATGGGGAGGGAAATAGTAATACCAGGATGTGTTTGTGGGAAACTCTGTTGATCTTTTCCTTTTGGGTTTTCCTGTAGGTTTCAAAATAGTTTGATTTTCTTTTTGGCCCCTTTGGCTTTTACCATTTTCAATTAAGCGGAGCTTTGGGGATTACTGCCTTCTTGTTTGGTTAACTGAAACTTCTTCCTTCGAGGCTACCTAACTGCAACACTAATGTTTTATATTTCTGCTTCATTCACTTCCTCATCAGCTCATAACCTTTTCTCATTAGCCCAATTCACAGTCACGCACTATGCGTCTTATTCACACTATTTCTGATTAACATAGACATGGCCACACAAAATTTGTCTGGTCTCCTTGTTACAATAAATAAATAAATAATATTATAAATAAATTATACAAACTTTTCTTAAATTTTAATGAAATTACACAAATTTCTTCTCTATTTTCAAAATATATACTAATTTTTTTAAATTAAAAATTACTCTACACTTCAATTTAATTTTAAATTCTTTTTACTAAAATACCCTCTATTAACTTAAATATATAATTTTTTTAAATTAAAAAAACTAAATAGATGATATTTCAGTCAAAACATTTTAAAATTAAACTAATGTATAGGATAACTTTTATTTTAGAGAAAGTTTATGCATATTTTACAAATAGAAGAAAGATTTCTATAATTTCAACAAGATTTAAGAGAGGCGAGATTAATTTATTCTAATATTTTTTAAAAAAATTTAATTAAATTACACATGATACCTTCTTATTTAGAAAATCATATTGATAAATTCCTTTTTTTTTTTTGTGGGGAGGTGGGTGGGAAGCTGAATTGGTCTCAATGAAACTGTAAAATTATCCTTTAGCCCATTAGAATGGGCCAAGTCAAGATTATAAATGTCCAACATAGATTTGGGTGGGGCTTTATCCAATTTTGCGCACAGGCCACCACATTTGTATGTTATGACATTAAGATAGGCCGGGGGTTCACGATAAATTGATCAGAAGCCCAGAAAGTATTCTGATTTTATTATCCAAAAACAATTTGTGATATTTTATTTTCTTAGACCAAAAAAAATTGTGTAATTTTGCGTCCGGTAATAATATCTGTCTCCCCTTACTTGGCGCCATTGTAATAAAATATATCTTTTGGAAAAAAAAATGGTAGGGAAAAACTCAAACATTGACCAAAAAAGCAATAAAACTTCATTTACTTTTTGTTATAATTGAGGCACAAAGTTTTGAGAAATAAATTTTTTTATTAATACTAGTATATCCTTTTAATAAATTATATTTTTAAAAATCAGGTTTTGAGCAATTCACTATAATACTACAGAATACAAACTAAAAAGAATTCCATTCATATGCTACATTTTTCAGAAACTTAATGATAGCATTACCAAGTTCTTGAAAAGTTTTTAAAAACTTCAAACTTGATGGCAATGTAACCAAGTTTAAAGATTTTTTCATATTAATTTTTTTTTATAAGATTATTTTATTAAAATTAAAATTCAGTATCAATTAAAATAAGTAAAATGACATGTGGTAATGAGCGAAAACAATTATATTATTTAAACCAAAGATGTATAATATAAATAAACAAATAATAGATTTATCAAATTATCTTATTTGTTTGTGTCAAATAGCCTATAAATATGTAGTGTTTGAAAATATAACAGTGACTTGTCATCAAGATCTAAGTTTAGTCTGTAATAATTTTGGAAAAAAAAAATCATTGAAAAAAAAATGTATCTTTTGAGAAAAAAATAATGGTAGGAAAAAATCAAACAATGACAAGGAAAGTAATAAAATTTCATTTATTTTTGTTATAATTGGGGCGCAAAGTTTTGAGAAATAAATTTTATTTTTATCATTACTGGTATATCCTTTTAATAAATTATATTTTTAATTGGTTATGAAATTTATTTCACATTATTGATCATTTTGTTTGTTTTCCAAAAAATAAATTGGTAATGAAATATGTGTCTAGTTAATTAAAAAAATCAGTTTAAAAAAAATTCATTTTCTGTCCCCAAAAAAAAAATCTTTTGTAATTATTCATATGCAAACTACGTACATCCAAGCCATGAAAAAATTAAAAATTTTAAGCTTATCATTATAGCATCTATAAGTTTCTTTAGCAAAAAACTAAATTGAAAATTGAAAAAAAAAAAAGAAAAAAGCAAGCGTCACTATAATTAGTATATGATATTTGGCTTCATTAGCCTTTCAATCTTTACGTTCTCGTTTGGGTTGATCTTAATATATTTTATTCAATATCTTTGGTTAATTATAAGGTCGATCTGCTTCACCTTGCCCTCAAAGCTTATGATAATTTACACGAATAACAAACCAAAATAAACTATCATTGATTAACACAAATAAGACCCAATCATCAGAGACAATGATGAATGATAAACGATGATGATGATGAGACTATCCACCACCATAACATGATCATATAATTAAAAAAGCGAGGAGAAAAAAGTTGAAAGACATATTAACCTAAACATTAATAAAAACAAGGTTCACTAATCCTGAAAAGGAAGTACTAATAATTCAAAGTTTCTTAATTCTTGCCAAGTGCCAAGTGACAATTTATTATATTTACGTACAAATTAGGCAATGTAGCTAGCTAGCCAGCATTTGGTTAATTAGGCCTCAGAAAATGACATATCCAACATGGCATTCTTTCTAATGCGTGCTGCTTCTTTGAAAAAATTATAGATTAGGAAGTTAAATTAAAGATATTTATATTAAAAGATTTTAAAATTTAAAATTATTTTAAAAGATTTTAGAATCAAAATTTTAACTTAGAATTTTAAATTATATTTTTTATGTAATTTAAATTTTTAATCCTAAAGTCCTTCAAAATAATTTCAAATTTAAAATCTTTAAATATAAATATATTTAAGTTTGAGTCTTTAATTATAATATCTCTCTTTTCATGCTTAATTAACTACGTATTCTCCCTCCCTTTTCTTTTCTTTTTTCTTTGCTTTATTTCACCTTATGAACAAAATTTTATTTTATGTTTGTCCTTAATAAATTGATAATTTTTTATTTAGTCATTAATATTTTCTTTTAATTTAGTCTATTTTTTAAATGATTTTGATGTTATCTTTGTATTATATTTTTTCCTTTAAATTAAATAAAAGTTAACAGAAATTGTTGAATTCGGCTTCTTTTTTTGGGGGGGGGGGGGGGCGGCTTGAGGCATTAGATAAGAACACAGATTTAGTCTCTTCAATCACATGAATCAAACAAACATTGCGGTCCACGTATTTTCCATTGTTGCTTCTTGTTGTAGCATTCACTCCTAAGATTCCTTGACAGCTTTGGCAAGTTTGTATAGATAGAAATTAACCAATGCAACATAAGTAGAAACGTCTAACTCAGCAATTTGTTAGCCTCTTTTATTAATATGTAAATGAAGATGAGATGAAAGAAATATTTAAAAAGTATATTGAGGACAAAATTATTAATTTACCTAATTGTCAAAAAATAAAATAACAATTTTTCCCTTATTAATCTATTCCATACACAGTCTAATTAAATTGCGTAGATAGTTTAATTTTAAAATTGAATCAATTGGATGATTAATTCACATATTGTATCAAAATAATGGATTCAATTCTTACAAAAATAAAATCTAGATAAAATTTTTAAATATATACAATCAATTTTTTAATAATATATAAAAATTATAGGGGATAATTATATTTTTAAACTTGTATAGTTTCACTCAAATTTTAATTTAGTCCATACCATTATAATTTTGTCAATATTTTATTAAATTTTTATTAGTTACATTAGCAAAATTTAACATAATGATAACAAAATGTTAACTTTAAGGACTAAATAAAAAAAATTAAACTATAAAAACTCAATTATAAATTTTTAAATCATAAAAACTAAATTAAAATTATAAAAGCTAACAAATATAATTTAATATTATATTATTAATTCTTTTAAAAAATATTTACGTGTCATAATTTTATTCCAGCACCTAGTCACTTGCATTCTTGTGATTATTGTCATAATTCAACTGAATGGAGCGTGGACAAATAGAAAGATACAAAGTATACGTATGACCCAAATGGACATGTACTATAGTTTCAATAGGTCACGACCAAGCTTTTGTCATCACAAGCATCCTCTTTTTTTTTTTTAATTTCTTCTACCCTACCCAGTCTTTTTGAAGCATTAATACGAGCATCTTCATCATGCTACCAATACAATCTACATCTATTACCTACATATGAAGTTTCAATTTTATAACCTGCTAAATAAAAGTAAAATATGTTATGTTTCATCAGAATATACTTTAAAACACACCAAATCCATATCCTCTTTTTTATGTAGATATGTTAAAATCTAATTTTTTTGGCCAAAAGATATGTTAAAATCTAATTAAAAAATCCATATCTGCTAGTAAAATCTATTAATATATGCCCCTCCACCTTCTCAAAACTTTTCGATTTATCAAGTAAAAAAAATGATTCAAAAGTAAACCCTGGTACGTAGATGCTGATGGTTTATCCTCCACCCTACCTTTCTTACGTGTTCATAGCGTGACCTAGAGGTTTTATTTCAATAAAATGAAAGTGCCTTCGATTGCTAAAAGACAAAATTATTTACCGAGCGTATGATCTCAGTCACTGTAATCAACAATAATATCTATGTGTTAGAGGTGATTCTAAAATTGTAATAAAAATACAAATATAATTAATTTACATTTGCTTGTAAGTTTAAAAGACGCTATTTTCTAATCCACTTTAAAAAGAATAAAGACAATATCCCCTTTGAATAAATAATTGGACACATATCATTTATATGATTATTGATGTGTCGAATTAGTGGCTCTAATATTATTGTTAAGGCTCGAGGAGTTTATAACATTGGATAGATCTTTGTTATTGGGCTTTCGTCATTAAACTTTATAAAAAGTTATACTTAAAAATTTGATATTGATTCAGAAATTTAAGGTATTAGATTTATGGATTATTATTATTTATATACTCTTCTCAAAATTTAACTCTTTCCAATGTGCGACTTTCTACTCCCACTTACACTTAAACTCAGTAGATCAGAAGTCTTAGAATAACATTATCCTTACTACCATTCTTGTTTTAAAAAAAAAATTGAAAGTAGGATAATTTTACCTGCACATTAAAAAATTAAGTGCACCAATGCAATTAGTCATAGCCTTTCTAATAACAATGTTGAAATGTGTTGATAATTATTTATTAATGTGATGGTAACCAACTATTAATAATAATATTTGTTAGTATCACTAATTATCAGCATATTATTAACATATTTCAAAGTCGTTACCAAATAATATAAAAGATGCACTTAATATGTCGGCAAAGGGAACCTAAATTTAGCCTATCTCATTTTCAAAGGTACTAGCTATACACACACACACACACACACACACACACTCTTCAGTACCTTATAAAAATTAATTATTGTTATATTATCACCGGCATAGATTATTACACGTGGAAAGGAATTAAATTTTCACATACAATTGCCATATTTTATTTATTTTTTCAATCACAGTGATGACTCTTGAACTTGGGTCAGTTTCTTGCAATGAAGAACCAAAAAAAAAAATGTGAAGGACATAGATTCAAATACGAAGCATGTTTTCTACATATGATTTTCTTTTTCTTTTTTGTTCCTTTTGAAATCCCCTTAAATTCTTCTCATTTTTGTCAAATGCACTCCAAAAATCCTATAAATAATGATTTGTTGTGCTTTGTGCATAATATTCCATAAAAAGAGGGGAAAAAAATAAGAAGAGAAAATTCATCTCCATGACTATCAATTCAGTTTAGGTCGTTGATTAATTCTTGATGTTAACATCTGATAATGGTGAAGTTGAATGATATATAAATATTTTTCAAGTATTGTCTCCAAAAGATAGGAGTAGAGCACCATTTTTTAATATAAATCACACATCAATTTTTACCTGATACTTGAGCTACCTGCTCATTAACATTCTCAAATATTTGCCGTTGGCGAAGAAGAAATGTGACATGATATGAAGATATTGATCATCTCCTTCGAGCTGGTTGATGAAGCAAATAGGAAACAACAAAAAATAATCCGTTACAAACTGTGACTTCTGAGAGCTATAAAGACTGATCAATCGCTTTTTGTAGCTGGTAATGCTGAAGAAGACTCATAGGTTTATAAAAATGGTAACAACCATATGCATGTATATCACGTGCTAATATTTTTAAATTAAATGTTTGAGCAATAAATTTCTTTAAGTGAATTTGACAATTTTTACAAATAAGTAGTATTTTTATCCATAAAACGCTAAAAAATATATATTTAAAGTCAACTTTGTCACTTTCATTAATGAAGACACTTTTATCTAAGTGCTCATATTTTTGTCATGTTTGATTTACTAAAAAAAAAATTAAATTTGTAGATTAAAAAAGTGAAAAAGACATAATAAAGCAGGATATAAAAGATAAAAATAAATAAGGTATATAATATATATTTAAAAAAATAAATTAATAAATTATGTTGTTGGGCTGGTTAGGCTTAGGCCAAACTCACGAGAAAACCTCCATCTAAACCTTAAAAATTCACATGCTTGATACTTAAGATTAAATTGAAACCCAAATCTATTAAATTAAACTAAATATATTCACAGGCGAACACCTCCAATCACTAATGCCATGACACTCTTGCAAAAAAAAAATACTAATATGGACAAAAGGAAGTGCATCAGTTATCTTCATTGTTATGAAGAGATCAGGAAAGTTGTTATGTTTGCTATTTTCTATATTAAGTGTATATGAGCAGATATTCTTTCTCTCGTTTTGTTTTAGAAGAATGATATGCATGAAGACACGCATTTAAGTTGTTTTATTACACACATAAGATTTACCTCTTATTTGTGCTTTTAAGAATTGCAAGATTTGAATGCAATTGATGCTTCATGTTAAAAATCAATGTGATCAATATATACATCCCTATGGCTTCCTAGGAATAAAAAATGCAACAACAATCTTTAAAAAAAAGTATTCTGTAACATGTTTCTAGAAGTGAAAGCAACGCCTCATGTTGTGATGAATTTTTTTCTAAGAAAAAAGAAATTAATATTTCTAATAAAATATCCCGTGATATGTATAGTGATAGGGTGTGTTTTCATAGTTATTTCTATTTTTTTCTTACGAATAATATAATCTAGCAGCACTACATTTCATTTCATAAATGCTATTTGATTATTATAAATAATATATCTTAACAATGCATGCATACATATTGAAAAGAAAGTTCTAGAAAACAATATTTTCTAGTTTGTATTCATGAAATGCAATAGTAAAGGAACAATCTTCACTCTATTTTCTAAGCTGTATTCATTGGCTCATGGCAGAAATTCTAATACAAGTTCTTTTCGTGAATCATTTTGGAATATTATTTTTTCTTGTGGAGATAATTGTGAATGACAATAAAGAGTACATTCAACTGAAGATTTTCTAGAAACAAAAAAGATCTGAAACAAACTAATCAAGAAAATAATGATGTGAGGAGATTAATTAGTGATGGAAATCACAGACGTGTGTCAATTTGGAACAGAAGAAGTTCTCATTGTCTTCAAAAGTTGGTTTTGGGTAAGATTTTGTTAGTGTACATTTACCCTAATGTCATATCAAAAGATTCAAAACAAAGTAAATTTAGCGAAGTGAACCATAAGATTATTTGCACCTGACCCATTTCCTACTGATGTGCCCTATCAAAATCTAGCTGAGTACATAGTGTTGGACCAGTAGTTATATGGAGATTAATGTTACAAAATAATATATTTAATGGTAAAATTAAGAAACACTGATACAATATTAATATTTTAAACCTGTACTATTGATAAAAAAATTAAACAAAAAAACTGTACCATTGACCATAACTTATATGCTATAAACCATCGATCATCCATCATAAGCAAAAACTTCAACAATCTTACATATTAAAACCTGTTAAAGTGTACATTCTTGAGTTAATTACGAGTCGGGTCCTAGATTTTATTTGGGAAAAATTACATTTTAAATTAAAATTTAATTACAAAAGTAGTACATTAATTTTAAATTATAATAAAATATACATTTATAAACTTTGAATTAAAATGAAAATGTCAAATCTTTATTAAAATTACTTAGAAGAAGCCATGCGATTTTAACTATGATAACCATATTTGGCTTAGGTTAATATTGAACTTCCAAAAAGCTTTTTTCTGGTTTCAAAAATTAAGTGAAATTTTAATGTTTTAATTTTTTTTAAAATATTAAAGTATTTAGTTGTATTTTAAAGTTATTGTACCTACTTTGTATAAAGCCTTAATACAGAAAAACTAAAATATAATTTGCTCATTTTAAGTACTTTTTACTATTTATTTTTAAAATTAATCTTTTAAAACTCAACCCACCACAGTTAAAACCAGTACAAATTTAAAGATTGTGCACTTAGCTTTGTCTTTGGGTGGCGTCTTCTCCTTAGTCTCATCAAATTTCATGTATGTTAGATAATTAGTCAATGAAATGGGTCATTGTCAATATAAAAAATGATGTGCATCAACATGCTGACGTGGATTCAAACAAGCGCCAAGTCAATGTGGGTCCCTTGGGTCGGTCCATCTTTCAAATTATTTACCATAAATCGTGTCATAGATATCTATTCTTGCACTTAACCTCCAACAACATATTTTTACGATTAAGACAACGAAGGAATCCTCCCAAATGACAAAAAACTCACACGGGTCATTTTTGTCAAACAAATCCCCCTTACCTGTTCAAAGTGAGAAGTTTTTAAATACCATATGCTGTAAAAAATTCTGATGATTACATGAAAAAAAAAATCTTTAATTAAAATATGGTGTTTGTACAAGCAATCATCAAATTTTAATTTTAACATTCTTAACATACTGATTTGATATGTGCACATTGAATCTTAGTCATTGAATATATTATACAGTACACTTAAAAAAAATTTCATTTATACGAGCATGCACTACATCATCTTCATACCTAAGATAAGAGTTTATTGAATATATATATATGCAACAAATACTTTGTATTTTCATTTTCTATTCCTTATTTTAATTTCTTCTCTAAGTATCATAATAATGAAGACACAGATGTATACGTGGTCGGCAATACCTTCAAATGTATGTGTTGGTGGACATGATAAAACGTTTTGTCACGATCGGTTGTCACGTACCCAATTACAACCTCTAATTAATTCTTGTCTGAAAAAAGTAATATAATAATGCGCATATCATCATTCCAGTTTTTATTTTATGGAGTAAATTTAAGATAAATATGTATTTTATCTCTTTAGTGATGAAAGTATGCAGAAGATTGTGACCTAATAATATGAGATTTGATTGATACACTGATTATAAATAGGAAATATGTAGAATTAGAAAATATGACGATAATATATTCTTTGGAAAGAAAAGTATGACAGTGACACGTACGATTAATGAATTCATTATATAGATTATTAAGGAAAGTAATTATCTAACAATTTGATGATTAATTTTAGAGTACATTATATTAAATTGTATCTAATATTCTTTTTATTTAAAATTATATTTAATTCTATTAACATTTGATATATATTACAAAAAATTTATTTTCAATCTACTTTTTATCAATGAGGTTAACTCTTAATTCAATGTATATTTTTTAAAATATAAATTATTTAATTATTTAATTATTTTTACTATTATATTAAGAAAAAAATTATAGTGACATTTAGAGTTTAATATTAACTTAACTAATTTTATTATAACAACAACAACAATAATAAGTATTTTTTCATTAGGTAAGGTTGATTATATAAATCAAACAATGCCATAAAATTTTATTACAAATCATATCTTTAAATAAATTATTTAAATTTAAAGATATTTAGATAAATGATTTAAGTCTAAATATTAAATAATTTGTCTAAAAACATTATTCATAATATTGCATAAAAAATTAACTTCATTGACAACATAAAATTATAAAAAATTCTTGCAATATATATTAAATGTTAAGAAAGTCTAGTGTAATTTTTAAACAAAATGGGTACTAAATGTAATGTAACTAGTGTAATTTAATCTTAATTTTATGTAAGTTGTAAAAACAGAAATAAATTATCAATATATCATGAGTAAATCACAACAACTAAACAATGCATGATGGGCTAATTACCCTTAAATTGTTTTTATTCTAATGCCCCATATATTTTTCAAGGAAAATTGTGTGGTATGTATTGAATACTTCAAATAAGTGCTTGCACATACTTTTACAAATCTTGTAATATACTCTAGGTGGTCTGGAAGCATTTTATTTGATTATTAGGCCTTCGAATTTCACTATCTTTCATCTTCCCAATTTTTCATAAGACATGATAACATTTCTATGTTATTACAAAATATATATAATAATATGTATTACACACGCACACACACAAACATATTATACCCACACGGGGAATTGCACACTTTTCTTTTTTGGTTTAAAAATTTGATCCAAATAAGACATATTAAATGTATGTGAACTCAAAATAAAAAACTAGATATCTACGGGATACAGTATCTTAATACATACATGTACAAGTTCAATATGGTTCTTAAAAAGAAAAAAAAATGCATGCACAAACCATTTTTTTTTTTGTGTATAAAAAATTAAGAAGGAATAAAAGCAGGTCATAAAACCATAAGTATATGCTTGAGTTGGGATCGCATCATGACTTGAGTTTGAAAGTTGTTCCACTAACTTCATCTGAGGCTTTTAGGTGACATTATGTCGACATTATACGTGTGCTCTATCCCCCTTCTCGATTATTTTAGATACATAATCAAGCAGCACCAAATTTTCTATTATGAAACCTTTTTAGGGTTGGTCTCACCACGTGTTTTAATTAATCTCTTTATATGGTAAGGTTTGATAATTAAGTGAATCATTAAATTTTTTATAAGATTAAAAAGTATTTATATAAATTAATTATAAGATATATAATAACCAATACTTCCATATTCAACATTTATGACTTATTAAATATAAATTTTGATTTCTTTATATACTTATGTTCAACTATCTTGTAATTAAAATTTTAAACACTTGGAAATTAAAATTTTTTGCATAAAAACATCCACTTTATAAGACTTAAAGGATAAGGTTTTTTTTTTTGGGAAAAAATTATATGGCCTATTCAAACATTGTTTAAATCAAGCATATTATTCCATCAAAATTTAAAAGTCTTCACATATATATCTGTTCCTTCTATGACAATATCTTATAGAAACTCAAAATTAGGAAAATAAATTTTAAAATATTAAAAGAAATTTCTCATATCATTTTCCAATTACAGTAGGGAGAGTTGCATTATTTTGCGGTTCCTTGATGGCTATATCACATGCATATATGATAGCATACATGGCGATAATGTTGCATTTTACCCCCAAAAAAAAATGCATATAACATGAAGTGGATTTGGATATATCCGACCTTTCATAATTTAAGTTCATTTGGTTAATTATGAGGAGACGCTGTTTGGAAGCTATTACCTAAATGACAGAGAAGAGAGAATGTCTTATATATTAGTTGTCTACATATAGGGGACTGAATATGCAATTATGCATTATTAAATTGCTTAGCCGAAAATGAAAAAGTACAAAGAAGATTCCATAATTATGTATATATATTGATCTTCATTAATGTTTTACTTACTCACTAAAACAATGATTAGCTAAAATTTTAAACTGTAAGTGTTGAGAAAATTTTTTTCCCCATTTATGTCTTATCATTAAATACCTCTACTAATATGTATTGCCGCAAAAATTCCACAAAAATAAAAAATAATATTTAAAAAATAAAAAATAATGCGTCTTTAGTATGAGAAATTGAACACTTAATACATAATTTTAATTTAAAAAAATCGTGATGGCAGATTATATAGTTATATCATATTATCTATCTATACTAATAAGGCAAGAAATAAATAAAATAAATAAAAGAGGTGTCACACTATGAGGGAAGAAAATTTTACAGCAGTTTTTTTGGATCGTCGTTAAACAATTTAGCAGGAATTGTAGGAATTGTTGTAATATCATCTCTCATGAGTGAAATTGCAATGGTTGTCATAAACAGAAAGAACAAACATTGCAACTGACTACATAGCAACAATTGATCAACCGCTGCAAACATGAAGGGACTTAGTAGTAATTATGTTGGAACCGCAGCTAAATCTGTTATGCATTTAGTGTTAGTTGATGTCCAATCGTCGCTATTTTCATCATAATATATATTGCCACCTACAATGTCTACTATATCTTTTAATTTTTTTAAATAATTATAATATTTGAACCTATATATAAATATAACTAAAAATGATTTATATATAATAATCACAATAGATATAAATTTTAAATCATATTCAAATAAAAACTAAATTATCATTAAAATTTAAATTTAAATATAGTATATGCAATAATAATATGACAAAAGTCTTACATGTAATAATCCAAAAATAATAATAACATATAAATATAAATAATAATATAAAAATATTTTTTTTTATTCTCTTTCTTCTTTTCTTCTTTTTCTTTCGTTCTTCATTCTTCTTCCCATTCACCCACTCGACTTCCCTCCCTTATGCTCATGTATCTCTTCTCCCTTGGACTTGTTGTTGCTTTCTGCCATCATCAGCATCATGCTGATCTCCCCAAACTTCCTTCTTGTTTGTTCGTGGTGTGGAGGTCCAAGGAGAAAGGCCATAGGATGCCATCAATTTGCAGTGAGTTCTCCAACATCCTATGTCCATTTTCTTTCATTTCTATTGCCAATTCCCTTGATCTTTGTCTTTGCCCTCTCATTTTTAGCCTATCCCCACTCCCTTAAGGTGACAAAAGACGCTACCATTCCTCCTCCTTCCTAGTTGGCCAAATGGGAGTTATAAGGTTGGGGTTTTTTTATGAGAGCCTCCTAACCATGTTACTTGCACATAAATCTTCAATTTTTGGCTCATTAAGATAATCTCTAATCTTAAATTATGGATTAGTAACTAAATGGAAAGACTTAAGTTGATGGTTAATAGTAGGGATAAAGGATGGGATTATGAAATGGGATTTTTAGTTAATTAGTTATTATTGAATTAAATGAATGTTAAGAATTGCTAGTATAAACCTACATCATAATTCGGTGAATTAGAAGTGTTGCTAAGAAGCCCTGTGAACACCAATAGTGAAAGGAGTTGGTCTTGCAAAGAACAACAAGTGCCAGTTTAGCATGCAGCACCTTTTATGAGAAAATAACATATTACAATATATTTTATGAGTTTTTTCATTGTCTATAAGCTTATGGTAATAATAGTTTGCATTTTGATCAGATCAACTTATGCGTAATCCTAGTAGAATAGGCCTTTATTTGCATGATATCTATGTCTTTGGCTAAATAATGTGATAAAGAGGGTTAAAACAATGGTTTAGTTTTATGTAGTAATGTAATTATGGTAAATATCTTTCTTATGTTTTATGTAGTGTTATTCTGAAATTTAAATGCGATATGGATTAATGAAAATAGAGGAAACATGAATGATTATAGGAGAATCATCATGTTAGCTAACTAGAACCAATTGTGCTGCAATACAACTTAAAAGTATGACTTTATAACTCAAACCCTATACTAATCATACCTCCCTTAAGTTTACTTAATCACAACCAAAGCTTTTGAAATCAATTTTCTTATTTCAAATTTTTGTACTCTTTGTTGTGTCTATTCTAGCATATTTGAATTTAATTTTTTTAACAATTTATTCACTAATTATTTATTCAATTATTTTTTTTATTATTTATTTGATTTCACTTAGTAACAAATCTCTTATTTAATTACTTCAATAAAAGTACACTAATTTAAATTATTATTAGCATACTATATGTAACCCATTAGCTGTTATACACTGCTTGATTTTCATAATAAGGTGTGAATCTATAATAAGATTCCATAATTATTAGTAGGAATTATGACCTAAGTACACCTAAATAAGAGAGTGAAGGTCTCGGTGGAAAAAGAGCTGCCTATTAAGTGAAGCTACCTATAATGAGGTAAGAAGCTGCCAATAAGATATAGCCACCCTCATAAATATATGTCATAATATACTAATGGTAGGTAGAAAAAGAGTTGCTCATTAGGTGTAGCCACTAGTGATAAGGTAAGGAGATGCCAACGAGGTATAGCTACTACCAACGATAGTAAACTTAGTTTTCTTATATGATATCTATATTAAAAGACTTAATATGATGAGGATTACTTCATGTATATGCTTCTGTATTATTTAATTTTACCTTCATTATAAGTAACTATCTTCAATTATTGTAACTTGTTATCTGCTCATTGAGTTTTTAAGTCACTTTTTAAATTTCAATATTTCAAATAGTGGTATTGGTTTTGAATTGCCTCCATCATCTTACGTTTTAAAGATTGGAGTGGTGAGCCCCGTATTGATCAGTGAGGGCATAAACATTATTTTGGTGTTAAATCTTGATTGATGTTGTAAAGTATTCTAAATTTAGCTCCACTTGAAATAGGCAAAATTTCCCTCTTTTTTTGTTTTGTTATTAGTTTTTTTGACCTTTAGTAATTGATGGTTAAGAGTGGAGCTCTCCCTTGCTGTTGTGACAAATTTCTAATTGTTTGTAGAGATTTGGAATGTCCAAGTTTTAGGGGGACTTTGCAAAAGTTTCTACAAAAAGCTAAAAACATTTGTATTGATGCAATGAGAAACTGTGATCATTTAGATGAAAAAATGTTATGTGTTGAACCATTAATAAGCCTTTTTATTTTTTCTTTCTTTTTTTTTCTTTTTGAGATGTGTTTGTTAGGCTTATAAATAGAGCTTTACCTTACTCTTCAGGTCAATCACCTCTTTTTTTCTTTTTTCTTGAGGTGTGACACTACAAGTCATTATATAAATCTTAAATGCAATTATAATATCATTTAATAAAAATTTCTACAATCACTTGGCAACTCTTAAACTTACTAATGTTCTTCATTTTGATTGGAAGAAGGTAGAGAATAATCTATCATACTTGGTCGATGACCATGCCCTTGATTAAATACTTAAATTAAAATATAAAATGTTATTAGAAATATATATAAATTAAATTATAAGAGACAAATATTAGTTAATGAATACATTATAAATATTATTATTAAAGGTTCAAAGGAAGTAAGCTTAAGGGGTAGATGACTCTAAAAGTTATGGAGAATGAAAAAGTCATTATTGTGTCAATTTTTCTTGCTTGATCATCCATAATTCTTTGTTAGTCATTCACCTTTGATTGCAATTCAGAGACTTGACCTTTTATAGTTTTGTGTAAGAAGGAATAGACAAGCTGATCCTAGTGTAAAAATGAATAGAATATCCAAACACTTGATATGAGGAAAAACCTAATCCCAAATCTCAAACACAACCCTAGTAATCTTGCCTTCCTAGATTGAAGGTTAATGAATTTTAAGATGATACTTTCTATGAAGCAGTCATTGAACTAGATTTGTGTGTAAAAATGTTTTTCTACACAATCAAAATATTGTCAAATATTACCAATTTCACAAATTATAATTACAATATTCTCAAATATGGCTAATTTTACAAGCCATAATCACAATATTGCCAAATATAAACCATGTTACAAACCATAGTCAAAATATTTCTAATTTCACAACCCATAATTACAATATTACTAAGTACATAAACTATAATAATAATACTGCTAATTATTATTAATTCCCCACAAATAGTAATCACAATTTTGCCAAGCACATAAACCATAATGACAAAACCACCAAGTATAACCAATTCCACAACTCATAATCATAATATCAACAAATATGAACCAAGTCCACAAACTATAATTAAAATATTAACAATTCCACAACCCATAATCACAATATTATCAAATATTACCAATTCCATAAACCATAGTCACAACCCATAATCAAACTAGTACTAGGTACATAAACTATAATTACAATATTGCTAAATATTACTAATTCTACAAATCATAATCATAATATTGCTAAGTACATAAATTGCTAAGTATGGCTAATTTCACAAGCCATCAAAACTTAAAATCATAATATTACCAATTTCATAACCCATAATCATAATATTGCCAAAATATTATATATTTCACAACCTATTACTCTTTCAACTCTTCTATTAATGGTTGTAGATAAACTCCTATATCATTTTGCTTCCTTGAAATTATTATTGAAAGAAGGAACAAACTCTATTTTATACACATCTAAAGTGAGAGATTGTAAGGTAAAGTATCACTCACTTCCTTAGAATAATCATTGCTTATGATTTATTATTTTTATTTGAATTCTTTTGGAGTAGTGATATTGTCTAAATTATGAAAGGTTTATAGGATTTGTTTTTGGTCATTTATATTAGATTTAGAAATTTTTTATATAATTTTTTTTAAAAATCACTTGTAATGGCATTTATTGTCTTTGCTAAAACATTCCCTGATAATGTTTTAGATTCACCATTAAAGATGACTATAGTGGTAACAATTAAAGGTTGTCATTCAAAATACTCTATAATGGTGACAATTAACAGTCACTACTATCAATACCTTATAATGTTACTTTTTTTCATTTTATTTGAAAAATGCACTCTTTAAGAGTACTAGGTATATTGATTGATAATACTTATTAAATTTACAAGTATGAAACTCAAGGATTTATACTATATTATCAAATAATAATTTTTAATGATGTGTACAAAAATAAAAGACTTGTTTTTGCATAAGTAATTCTAACCAAGATCATTTCTTCTTAAAGCAGTTTTACTATTCATCCAAAATTTTGCAACCCCATCAACCATGGTATATTTTCTTGAATGAGAGCAAAATTCAAATATCTTTAGGTGTAGGACAGGAGTCAAAGGGTGGGTAACAAGCTAACTTTATGAAATATAAATTAAAAATTAAAAAGGTGAGAGATTTTTATTCTTTTTTTATGGGCATATTAGTGCTATAGTTTATTAAAATCAATCAACCTACCAAATATATACTTTTAATAAGAAACCTTTTGATTTTGATAATATGATAATGTGGAGCCATGATTACACTTTAATTTTTTTCTTCATGATAAATTACTAAGATAACAATAATAATAATAATAATAAAAGAAAACAAAAAACGCCAAATTTGACTTGTGATTATAGTATGTAGTTATCATCGAACTTGGTTTAATCAAATTTTGGACAACCAACGCCCCTTACCCCACTTATGTACTTATTTATTGGACGTTGCATGTACCAAATCCATTTGAGAGAAGAAAAAGGCACACATACTAATTTGATGCAAATCTGAACCAATTCTACAATCGCTTTTCTCTCCTTGGCAAATTTTTCTTGGATAACACGTATTCAAATGTCTAAAAATGGCTAATTTGATTAGTCTTAATCTAAGTTTGATATGGATTTGACAAAATTTAAATAACATTTATAGCTTTTCATTATCTAATTTTTCATTAAATAAATAAAAGATAAAATAGTTTTTCTAAACAAAATTAATCATGTGTTATTGAGTTGAAGAAAACCAATAAATTCTTTAGTATATTTTCAAAAGTAATTGTACTAATGCAATTATTATGCAATTCATTAGAAGAAAGAAACGTAACATGTCAAAACATACTAATGGGATGTCAACTTGAAATAATTTCTCGCATTTATATTTTAGCCTCAATATTTTTGGAATTTTCTTTATAAACCCAAAGCCCCTTGTTTTTAAATTTGTTATACTACAAATTATTTTAGGTTAGAATCCAATTAGTATATTTTGATACATTATTGCCACGTGTCTTTATCCTAATATGTTACATTGATTACACAAGTGCAACTATTTTTGAAGATGCATCAAATAATTTACCGTACAAAACATTCTTATATTATGTTTTTATAAAAAATATAATAGTAAATATTTATAAACATTATGTAATTTTTTAAAATTAATATAATTATTTAATAATTATAATTTAATGAGTTAGTTTAAAAATCATGTATTAAAATTGTTTCTATGCAAAAAAGCTATCTTTTTTCTCTTAAGGCATATTCATAATATTATTATTTGCACAATTTTTGTTATATCTCTTTATTGTTAATACAATATAAAAAGCTAATAAAATACAATTAATTTTTGTAATCAAAATATTATGTGCTAAAAACATATTTTAAAAACTATAAATTTAATGATGTAAAAACAATAATTTAAAAAAAAAAAGATAATAAACGGTTGGAGGATCCAAACCTAACCAATGGGTCCGGTCCGAGTGACTGGTCGGTTATGGTTAACTGGAGTATGTGCGATCATGGACCATAATTGAGCCTGTGCTGCCTCGCTATCATTCCCAACGCCTCTTCCACCTTCTGTCCCTCATCAAATAACTTATTTCCAATTCAGTCCTCTGTCTTATCGCAGAAGCAAGTCGTTCGGCGTGGGCATTTGAGTAATTCTACGGGGTAGATTGATATCATAAATTTGCATTGATTAATAATTAACCAAAAAAAGAGATGATGACATGACAACGAATAGTGGGTCCCAGTCAAAGCAGGAATCGGGGTGTTTAACTGGAGTTAAGAGAGGTGGGCCCCAGTTTTCTGAAAAACATGCGTTATGTGGGACCCATCATCGATAGTCTCTGCTCCTGGACTTTGTGATATGATGGTACAGGTCTACGCACCAGTCCGTGAACTCTCCATTCCTATTTCGGCTGCTTAGATTGCGGGTCCGCAATGTTTTAAAAATTAGATTCAATATTAAAATTAAGATAAAGAATAATATACGCCTTAATAATCTAATAATTAAATCATAATTAAGTTATTAGTTAAGAATATATGAAAAATATAAATATATAATATTTTTATAAAAATTAATATATATTATAAAATAATATTTAAAATATAAGAAATAACTAAAATATTTTTTATATAACAATAAATTTATATAAAATGTATTAAATAGAGTTCATAAAATATTATAAATTTTTATCATATGATATAATGCCAAAATTCTATTTTAAACCAAAAATAATAATTTTTGACATAGTATTAAATCAACTAGTTTTTAACTAATTTGAATGGGTTATGATCAATTTTTTTGAGCTAATTTTAAAAGCTAAATAAACTAATTCACAGATTTTCTAATACTTGGTTCAATTTTTATCACTATAATTGTTAGGACCAGTCTTAGATATTTATATTTATCAAATTCTTTTATAAATATATGGTATGTATGAAAATATGAACATTTAAAAAAATTTAATAATATAACCTACTTGGAGCTAATCCAAATGAAAAAAATAAGATAGGGGTATGGGTAGTGTTAAAGGTTCGATCTCTCCCTTATAATATAACAAAAAGTAATAATATAATGTTAAATTATAAAAATTATATATTTATATATAAAAGTATGTACTTATTATATTTTTGTTAAAAGATTTAATAATAACTATATAGAAACTGTACTTAAATTTTTTTCAAAAAAATTTATCATTGATTTTATGAGTTTAGTTTCTTTTTTTCTTTTTTTAATTTTAATGAATAATGATTTTTATTTTGTTCAATTCACTTTTAAAATCTTTAATATATATTTCCAATAAAAATATAAAAATAAAAAATTAACTAATAAATTCTAGTAGAAATTATCGAACAAAGTTATTTTTAGGTAAATCAAAAAAATTTACTTTGAATATTGTGATTATGTTGTGTTGATTATTAAATTTGATTATCAGGTGAATAATCAACTCTCTAAAAAGTGATAAATAAGCTTTTCCGGATTACAACATTTTGTTTTTAATTAAAATTAATTTTTTAAAATCTTGATTGTCTAGTTTTTTGAAAAATTAATGTAATGTAAACACATATATACATGTATTTGTGAACACAATTTGCCTCTCGGTCAAACGGAGTGAATAGAATTTTTATAGTCATTTATGGTTTTCGGAGTTATCCTTGTTCTAGTTTTCTTAACGATAAAAGTTTGTATTAATAATTATTTTTCTTTAAAGATAATTTTTGGCACCCTTCGAATACACTTCACGTTAATTTTAATGTCAAGAGTACCAAACGTAAATGTTATGCTATTAACAGGTGTAAGTATTGTAAAAAAAAAAATTCTAAACATATCACTTATGCCTTTTTATTTTAAAATTAAAAAAATAATGTATCAAATTAAATACAACTAATAGACCACAACAACAACAATAAAGTCTTTTTCCACTCGGTGGAGTCGGCTATATGGATCAATTGACACTATAAACACCTATTGTAAATTATATTTTTAGACAAACCATTTAAATCTAAATCTCTGTTAATAATTTCTCCTATAGTTTTTTTTTATTTTCCTCTACCTCTAATTATTGGATTATTCTCCATCTCATCTACTCTCTTAACTAGGGCATTTATAAGTCTCCTCCCAACATGACCAAATCATCTAAGTCTTGATTCTACAATCTTTTTCACAATAGGTGCGACTTCCACCTTCTCTCTAACGCATTCATTTTTAATCCGATCTCGTCTAGTGTGTTTACTCATCTAATATAACATTCTCATCTCTGCAACATTTAACTTATTCTCTTGTTGACTTTTTATTGCCCAACACTCAGTTCTATACAATATTGCAGGTCTTATAACTGTACGGTAGAATTTACCCTTAAGTTTAAGTGGTACTTTTCTATCACAAATAACACTCGAAGCACTCCTCCACTTTATCCACCCCACTTGAATCCTATATTTTACGTCTTCTTTTATTTTCCCGTTATGTTGTATGACGGATCTAAGATATTTAAATTGTGTGACTTGTGATATAATATGTTATCTAATTTTTACTTCTGTGCTAAAAGTGATGTGTCTCTTATTAAACTTACATTCCAAATACTCTATATACTTCGTTTTACTTTTATTTAAACGAAATCCATGAGTTTTCAAAACTAATCTCCATCTCTCCAACTTCTCATTCATTTCCACTCTCGATTCTCCAACTAAGACAATATCGTTTGCAAAAAGTATACACTGTGGCACTGGCCCTTGGATATGTTTAGTAAGCACATCCAATACTAAAACAAAAAGATAAAGGTTCAGAATTGACTCTTGATATAGACCAATAGTTATCGAACAATCTTCTGTAGGTCCATCTTTTGTTACTACACTAGTTGTAGTCTCATCATACATATCTTGGATTACTCGAATATAAGTTATACGAACTCATTTTTTCTCCAAAACCTTCCATAGAACCTCTCTTGGTTCTCTATCATATGCTTTTTCCAAATCGATAAACACCATGTGTAAATCTCTTTGATTCTCTCAATATCGCTTCATTCATCTTCACAACAAATATATTGTTTCCATAGTTGATATTCTAGGTATAAAACCAAATTGATTCTCCATAACTTAGGTCTCTTTCCTTAATCTTCGCTCAATTACTCTTTCCCATAATTTTATAGTATGGCTCATGAGCTTAATTCCTCTATAATTTGCATAATTTTGAATGCCCCTTACTTTTATAAATAAGAATTAAAGAACCTCTCCTTCACTCGTCTGGCATTATCTTAGATCTTATAATTTTATTAAATAACTTTGTGAGCTAACTTATGTCTTTCACTCCTAAACCCTTCCATACTTCAATAGGTATATTATTTGGTCCAACTACTCTGTCACTCTCCTTTCGCTTTAATGCTTCTTTTACGTCTGACTCACAAATCCTACGATAAAAAATATAATTTTAATCCTCTTCTCTAATGTCTAACCTATCCGATTGCAATGAAATCTCGTGACCTTTATTAAAAACCTATAAAAGTAACTATTCCACCGTTCTCTCTGATATCTTGTTTCGTGACCATAATGTTGTCAAATTCATGAGTTTAAACAAAGATAAATTCATAACATAGTTCGTATCATAAACTCGTAAGAGTTTATATTTGTTAATAATTATATATAAAATATAATATATAAAAAATTTATTTAAACACAATTCAAATTATACTAATTTTAAAAAAATTATTTATATTCCATAATTCATATTTTTTAATAGAGAAATTATAATTAAGTTTATATATAAATATAATATTTTTATGTCATTCTTTATTGAATTGTATTGGATTTAAGAATTTTTATTTTTTTAAAATTTAATTTGACTTAATTATATAATAATTTGTCAAACTTGATTAAAAAATACTGAGTTAATTGAATACGTCAATTAAATCGAATTTATATTGAATTCAAACTTATAAGTGAATTAACATAATTTCTTTAAGTAAAAATTTAAATTTAATAAATTCAAAGAGTTAACTCATAAATTTAATAACATTGATATACGTTAGTGTTGAACTTTGGACTCTTTTTCGAACCCCTTTCTTAAATTTTGGGGGTGAAGAGTATCACATGCTTTTTATTTATTTAAATTTGGATTATTTAAATTTAGTTTAGATAATTTAAATTTAAAATTTAAAATTTTTATATTTTAATATTAATAATTATTTTTTAAAAAATTTAATATTAAAAAATATTATTTTTATTTTATATTTGACTTTTTTAAATAAAAATATTAATAAAATTAGAAACTGTATAAATTTAATTTAAACAATTCAAATTCCCCTTCTGACTCCTTCCAATATAAGTTCCCATTGGAGTGACCTAAGATTTTTTGTAATTCTGTATATTATATGTAGTTATTGAAAGAATGAAATAGGACTACAGATTATATAAGAGGTTGATTGTTTATTTCTCTCTCACAATAATTATATAATATATAGCACTGCAAAAAAAAAAATCTTGAGACACTGCTTATTTCCTATCTCAATAGTAATTACATTGAAGTCTTATTTGAGGGGGAAAAAATGTTACATTCAACTTGATGACCAATGCCATCAATTAAATTTATTCAATATTTTATTTTTCTTAAAAATGTGACTATATAATTTGAGGGATGGTTTGGCCAAAAAAATTAAAACACATAATTATACAGACGAGATAGAGAGAGGGATTAAATAATATAACTACATTTTCAACACCCGCCGAGGATTGAGTTTCTATCAATCATACCGCATATACAGATAAGGCAAAGAACGTATTAAAAAATAAATATTAATTTAAGAATTAAATAATAATATTATTTAAATAAATTTTTCTATGTAGTCTAAAAGAAATTTAATTTCTTTTTGTTTTTGTTTGCAAATTTTGACCGAAAAATAAGAAATAATAAATTAATAGTTATTTTTAGTAAATTATTAAAATATTTTTTCTTAAATTAATTTGATAAGACTATGAGAGAAGGAAAGAGTAGCATTTAAACTAATGGAAACAATAATTTAAAGATGAATAAAAATAAATTAATTTTTTTTAATTAATTTAGATTTTATACTATTTTAAAATATGTAGTAACTTACATTTTTTGAATTTTTAATAAAATTGCACAAATTTTGCTTCAATTTTTTAATTATATGCCATTCTTCTTATATTTTAATCAAATTTTAAAAATTTTTTCTTAAAATATTTTTCATCTAAAATTTTTTAGTTGAAAAATATATATTTAAATTAATGAAAAATATTTTAGTAAAAAAATTTTAAATCATACTAAAATATAAGATAATTTTTGTTTTAAGAGAGGTATGCATATATTTTAAAAATAAAAAAAAATTGCTTAATTTGAACAAAATTTTGAAAAGGTTTTTGTAATTTAATGAGAATAAAATTTTAAATATAACAAACTAATAATCTGATTGAATTTGAGAACTTGAACATAAATAAAAAAAGAAGAAGGAAACAACCATAGCTATTTTTGGCCAGTTTGATTCTGTTTTTGTTTTAATGTTTTTAAAATAGATGTTTTTTAAAATAAATTTTGAGAATAAAAAAATTTAAAAATATTTTTGAATCATTATTTTGAAATGTAACTATTTACTTTTTTTTTATTTTGCAAAATAAAAATTATGAAACACCAAAAAATGTTTTGATTTTTCTATTTTCGAAAATAAAATTTTATTTTTTTATTTTATAAAATATTTTATTAAAAATATATTATCAAACAAGTTTTTTTTATTTTTTTTATTTTTAAAAACAAAAAATTATTCTAAACAGGCCCTTTTGTTTTATTAATTTAATAGGAAACCCAAGTTGTGGTTTAAGTTAAGCTCTCGTGAGTTCGCCACTATACATGATAACGATGATGATGATGGGAGCATCCTTTTATGCTCCCCATGGTTCCCATCTCCATCGATCCCCAGAGTGCTCTGATCCATTGACACTGAGACACAGTGAGTGTGTGAGAGAGAAATAGCCGATCCAAATTATTCCCATAATACCGCCTTACCTTCTTTTTCTGGGACACCCACAAGCCCACACTCTTATTATTAATTCCTCCATTTTCATTGGCACTTCGCGTCGCAAATGGCAAACCCATTGTTTTAAGAAAAGAAACTGCCATTGCTGAAATATATATTAAAGCAGTGTTTGATTCCCAATTCTTACCCACACCCTTCTTTATATTAACCCACCAACCCCACGTCTCCTCTCACTCACTCACTCTCTCTCTCTTTCTCTTTTTTCTCTCACACTTTTTCTGCAACTTCAGGCCATTTTTGCAGTTTAAAAGCTGAATCAGTGGGGGATACCAGACTAAAGAAGGAGAAAAGTTGAGTAAAAAGATAACCCACTAGGTTAAAAAAACAAAAAAAGACCTTTATCGATTATTATCATAGTTTATTTTGGTTTTATTCTGGTGGTGGGTGTATTCGTTAGGCATTGAGAGAAACCAAATTAGCTGAAATAGCTGTGAGGAAAAATTTTTCTGAAAGCAAAAACAAAAGGTACCCAAAAGGAACAAAAATACAAACTCTGGTCCTTTTTTATCACGACTTGTGAGTGAGGGTGTGATTCTAATTTGAGGAACCAAGGGCGAGAAAGTCGGGGAAGAAAAAGAAACTGACCCTCTTTGCTATTTTTGTCTCCCGAATTTTCTGTCCTTTAGGAATATGGAGGTCACAGAGGTTTAAGCACACAGAGTTTCTGTTTTCTACGTTTTCATGGCAAAATCTATTTTCTTCGAGGTGAGTTTTACAATCTGTGTGTTTCACACGCACTCTCTAGAGCCAAAGGGGTTCTAATTCTCTCAAAATTTTTTTGTGTTTGGTTCTTTTCCGCAGTGGGAAGCATAAAAATAAAAGCAAGTGATGCTGAGGAAGAGATCCAGAGGAACAGGTTCTAGAAGTAGCAGTAGTAGTAGGCAAGCTCTAACAATGGCGGACTCTGCTTCTTCCTTACAATCTCCATCTGGAAATTACAAAAAGCCTATTTCGTCTTCTTTCTTCAGTTCTCCGAGAATCTTCACGAATTTCACTTCAAAGGGGTTCTTCGAAACTGAAACAATCATGAGCCCAACCTCCATACTCGATAGTAATAAACCCTTCTCTGCCTTCAAGAACCCCTTCTGGTCCGAAACAAACAGTCCCAGAACACCACCTTCAAGCGAACCCAAACGCTATTGGGATAGACTGGATTCCAAAGGAGTGGGTCTTGGCCTCGTTGATTCTCTTATTGACGACGATCAAAACCCGAAATTATCATCCAAACCCGAAACCCGAATGGTCCTTTTCGGATCCCAGCTCAAGATCCAGATTCCCCCCATTTCTCCAATGGAATCGCCTAAATCTCCGGAGAAGAAATCTGGGTTTGGATCTGCTAGTTCGAATTCTCCTCGAGTATTCGCAGGTTGCCTCTCTGCGAGTGAGATTGAGAGCTCCGAGGACTATACTCGGGTGATTTCGCATGGTCCGAACCCGAGAACTACTCATATATTCGATAACTGCGTCATCGAGAGTAGCTGCTTTGATGTCGGAACTGGATTCTCCGCTCCGATGACGAAGGAAAATGAGTTTGGCTATCCGTCCGAGAGCTTTCTGAGCTTCTGCTTTTACTGCAAGAAGAATCTCGGGCAGGGCACAGACATCTACATGTACAGGTAATTGCTTTGCTTGCGTATATACACTGATGCTAGGTTTCACGTACCATGCTCATTCGAAATATGAATTACAGGGTACGAGGTTCCTTTTTTTTTTTAACGCTTTAATAAAACTATGATCAATCTAAAGACACAGGTTTAAGATTATGATTAGTGTTATGATCTTTCATAATCCATTCATAAGTGATAGATATGAAACAGAAGTCTTGGAGAATGGTGATGGAATTGGTCATTTTGTTACGAAATACGATGATGTTTAATGCTGTAATAAAAGAATGATTATGCTGTAATATAGCTCCCATGGCATCAACTCGACCTTTTTATTAGGGATTTAAATCTTACCTGCCTCGCCGCTTACACCTATGGTTTCAAGCATCCTTTGTGAATAAAAAAGGGAATAATAATAATAATAATCTCGTATGAAGGTTAAATTACACTTACAATTTTTTTTTGTTTTAAAAGTTACACCTGGATCTCCTCCATTTATTTTCTATGAATAAAATTCTTTTACACAATATGTGGGTGTGTTTTTTTAAAGAAATTATTTAACTATTTTTATTGTCATATAAAGAATAAAATTAAAATCTCATGTGTAAAAGGTTAACTTTTTATAGAAAATAAATTAAAAAAAGATTCTTGCAATATATATATATATATATATATATCAAAATATCAAAAGAATTTAATATATATTTTTGAAATAAAAATGATATCAAGTTTAATTTAATCCTGCCTTAAGAGAGGTTAGCATGATGTACTCAAAGAAAAGAAAGAGATTGTGAATCAAAGTTGAGAAGTTGTTTATTGTGCAAACTAACAATTTGATTCTTTAATTATTAAGATTATTTCACTTTATTATCTAAATACTAGTTAGTGTACAATGGAAAATAACAAATTTATTGTATGATAGTCCTTTTGGTATTCTTGAATTAGTTTGCCAAAAGAACAAATGTGCAATGAGGATGTTATTTTAAATACAGGTACATGCACCAACTAATAGTCAAAGACTAAAGTCAACAGATCCAAATAAATCATAAACCAACTTGTTAATTAATTTACTCTTGTTTGTTTGCACCCCAAGAAACATGCGTAGTAAGACACTAAAATATGATATAGTGTAGATGCGATATGATTTTATTTTTGAAATATTAGAATTTCATAATTTCAGGGGGGAGAGGGCATTTTGCAGCCGAGAATGCCGTTACGAAGGGATGCTTATGGAAGAAGGGATGGAAGCAGACGATGCTTACGGGACTTAGGGTGCTTCAAACTTGAAAGAGCATAGATTAATTAACTCTATCACTTTAAGGTTGATGATTTCTGGGACAGAAAGTGTCCTTGAATATCCTGGATGAATGATTGTACTATTAGTTTGCTCTTTCATCTTGTGTGTTTCTGAGATCGTAGAGTTTGGAAAGGCTAAGGTAAGATGGTGTTGTAGGGATGATTTTTGATGGAAATTAGGAGGGGATGGGATTGCTGTTGGGTTTCTGTCCACAGTTTTTTGCTTTTCAATTTAAAGTTGGTAGTGAAAATGATGTATGACTAAAAGCTTAACATTATCTTTGTTTTATTTATTGTTCATAAAGTATTCCCACAGAAATAGTGCTGTAATTACCCACAAATATCCAACATATGACCTCATATCCGTAGATTCTTTTTCTTTCAGCAGCATATATTCTGCATCTGCAGTACCTGACGAAGGAAGCCATTGTACAGAGCATATTCTTATTCTACAATTTTTTTTTTTTGAAGATAGATTTTTAAGCAGGTCCGGATTATAAAATATTAATATATTAAATTAATTATTAAAAAATATACATATATCAATATGTATATATATCTTTCATTATAATTGATTAATTGGTTTATTTATTTTGTAAGCTAAGTGTTTTCTAGATAATATGCATATTTGTACAACTTTAGCAGCTCCAGAGCATGCGATGTAATTAAGATCTAATTTTTGACTGATTCATGGACATGATTAATCTTTGTCATCTTTTGATGACAACATTGGATTTGGTTTAGTATGGAATTGGATCCCTTGCACAGGAGATACAAATAGAGAAGAAAAGAGAGGGTGGGGTGAGTCTATCTTTTTTCTCTCTCTCTTTTTCTTTCTCTATTTCTCTTCAAATTTAAATATACTTAATGGAGTTAAACGAAAAATACAAAGGATTCAAGCTGGGTAAGGTATACCTATTTTTTCTGGGTTGTCATAGTTTATAGACAATTAGAGTTGATTAAGGATCAGTCATAGTTTATAATTTTATAAATATTTTAAAAAAATTAATAGACTATGATAATAAAAAAGAAAATTTTAGTGACTCATTGTGTTTGAAAATACCTAAAATATTGTATCTACCATCTGCATTGAGCTCATGTATTTATATAAAAATAAGGTGTGTTGGTATGTAGATCTACATATGATTAATTTTGTTCGTCCAATTAAAAATATTCAGTAAAAAATAAAAATTTCAAATATAGACAGAATTTGTTCAATCTCAACCCTCGGACAAATTTTAATGTTGGAAGAGAACCTATGAAATTCTGGCACAATACGATGTAATGCTGAGACTCACTCTCGTCTCAAACAATACCTCACTCATTTTGGCAGGATTAATTGAGAACCTCTAATTTTAAGTATTCAATACTCATTTATGCATTTAAAAAAAATGTTCATTTGAAATTCCTTTCTCTTTTTTCCAATGAAATCTGGAATTTTCTCTTTTTCAATGGAATGTTACGAGGCATCAGGAAAATGGAGACAAACTTTCTTTCTTTCTTTCTTTTTTACCAACAGAAATTTCATTAAAACTAGAAAAACTAAAATACCAAGGGCCTAGCAAAAAAGAGGAGGGCGGATTCTCTTCATTTTAGGCGTAGATAGTCAAATTTATTGAATCATATTCGTTCATTTCATCTTTTAGAGTTTCACGGTACACGTCGATCGAGTTATTTTATCTATTAGTATTAACTTTAACGTTAAAAAATTTATACTCTAAAAATTTTAATTATAAACATAAAAATTTTAATTATAAAAAAATTTTAATTATAGAGAAAAAAAATTAATTATGAGGACAAATTTTTTATTTATTGAATCTTTAAAATAATTTTAAAATTTATTAATTGTAAGGTTAATTGTAAAGACAAATTTTTGATCTATTTAGCTTTTAAAATAATTTTAAAATTTAAGGTCTTTTATAATAAATATTTTTTTTCATAACTACAATTTTAATAATGTAAATTTCCTTCAAAGTTAAAATTGATGATGATAGATGAAATAACTCATTGTATCATGTGGAACTCCAAAAGATGAAATAATTAGACATTATTCATTGTGGCTTCTCTCCAGTCTTCTTCCTCTATCCACTTGTGCAGTCAATGCATTTGGTTTTTCTCTTTTGTTCTGTTTTTAATTTTTTAAAATTAAAAAAAAAAAGGTGAAAAGAAAGCTTAACCTTTAAAACTGGATGGATTGAAGAGAGATTGGAGATGAGAGAAGCTGAACGCTCATTCAACATGATTGTCTAACTGGTACTTAAAATTGAGAGAATTCGCACTCAAAAAAGAGGAAGATGAGGGAAGAAAATCCGAAAACCTAAAGGACATATTCCCTTATCAAAATATTTGGCAAGAAAATCGGTAGCTTGTTTCTAAATCTAGAGGTCCAAACAGAAGAAAAAGAAGGAAAACGATTACAAAATTGAAATAGGTCATCAACTACAATCTTACTTCTCCAATCAGGGCAAGTCCATCCGCGTTAGCCTTTGCTTGATCCACTTCAAATTACAAAAGTACGTACTCGCCTCAGACAATGCAGAGGATGAATCAGCCATCCATTCGCAAGCCAAAACTCCATTACTGCCTCTAAAGCTTTCAACACAGTGCTACAGGAGTCTAATGGAACTTTCATTAAAAACCCACTCACATCTGAGTTTAATGGATAGAAACTGTAACTCACCGTTTCCATGTTTATAAAAACATCATTAATATCAGACATTTTAAATACGTAAATAGATATACTAGTCACCTCTTAGGTGCTAAAATATACTCCTTATGCAATGTGAAACTTGTAAAAATGCCTCTTCATATTTACAATATAATATATATATATATATATATATATATATATATATATATATATATCATATAGGACAGTTGCTTACAAACTCTAAATTATACTTGGTCATTATTATTTTATATATATATATACACATATCGGGAAAGAGAGAGAGAGAGAGAGAGGATTAGGTTTAAATGTAATTTCTTTTATATATATATATATAATATCTATTAAGTTTTTTAATTAAAATATAATAAATATATAATTTTTTTAATTAAAATATGATAAGTATCTAGATTAATTAGGGAACTATATAAAAATTATATCTCTTTCATGTTATTATTGAAAAATTATATTGCAGTATATTTTAACTATAAAATTTAATAATAAAGATATAAAAAAAGTATATATATATATATATATATATTTCCTATATATTATAACTTGGTTTGAGAACTATAAAGCTGTCTTCCATTAAAAAAAACAAAAGTCTGTGTCATGTTGGCCCAAAACCCGTATAAATAGATTTGGAGATGTACAATGCGAAAAGCAGGCTACAGGCCAGAAGTCCTTGGAGTACATGGGCCAATCTCATTTCATTCCAAAGATAGATTTAAGATTAAATTATTGAGAGGTAAAAATTTTTTAAAAAACTGAGCTTGTTCATGTATATAAAAACACTAGGTTAAAAAGCATATAAAAATTTACACTCTCGAAGTTTGATTAAATTACATTCAATATTTTTCTTGTTTCAAAAATATTATTAAACTCCTTTGACATTTGATGTGTATTGCTAAAATCTATTCCATTAAATACCTTTTGTTAATGAGTTGATGTTAATGATCAATATAGAAATGTGATTTTATTTTCAATATGATAATAAAAATAGTTTAGTAATTACTTTTTGAAAAAACATATATATATATATATATATTATACAAAAAAATTAACTTGATTGATCAAAGTAAATAATAAAAAAAATTTGTAATATACATCGAATGTCAGAAAAGTTGAATAACAATTTTGAAATAAAAGAAGTATCCAATGTAATTTAATTAAATTTTATAAAAAAAATTGATATAGTTTACTCTAAATAATATTATAATACATATTACTGAACAGTAAATTGTTGAAAAGCTTTTATTATGTTCAAAACAGAAAAACTACAGGGGAGATGAGAGAAGCTAGCTCCAACAATAATGCACATATTGAATTCAAAATAGTTGCTTCTTTTATTAAAAAAAATTATTTGTATACTTTTTAGCATATTTCTCTCAATAGAATGTGAGTACTTCCACTTTTCTATCATGTTGAATAAAAAAATGGCGGGAGGCAAGCAATCCTTTGGCGCCCCTAGTATTCATCTTTTGGGATGGATTTCCTCCAGTTTAGCTTCTGATTACAAGACATGCATTTAAGTGTTTTGACCATTTTCAATTTATTTTAGTTTTAAGGGTTAAAAATTTTAATTATAAAAATAAAAATTTTATTTATAAAAATAAAAATTTTATTTATAAAAACAAAAATTTTTATTACAATTAAAATTTTTGTTCTTATAAATATAATTTTTATTTTTACAATTAAAATTTGTAACTGTTAAAACTAAAAAAATAAAAAAATAAAAAATAACTATTTTAAAGCCCATTTGGAAGGTAAAAAAATAAAGGTAAAGAAAAAGTTTTGCGTAATATTTTATTTTATTTTTATAATAATTATTCGAGATTATTTAATATTATATATTAATTATTAAAGTAAGACTATTAAAATTATTTTTTATTTCTAAAATTATCTTTTTTATTTTTATTTTTATATCAAAATTTCTGTATACCAAAGAAACTTATTGAATGCACGTCCTACGATAAATCCATTAAGATCCGTCTTTGTCTCCTTCTCATTGCTTTTTTTTCTTTTTTTTTATTTCAAGAAAATCTGTAAATACAAAATTGTTATTAATTTAACCGATTTTTTGTTGCCCAAATATTAACTTTAACTGATAATACAAAAACTATCATAACATGCAGGTTTTAGAATATATTGCGAGCATATAATCAAACGAGAGGAGGGAAAGATGAGGGGAGCAAGTATAATTATTGTTAGGTAATAAATTGATAATTAATATTAATTTAAAAATTGATAAAAATATTTATTACAGAATTGTAATAATTTTTGCATTAATTTATAATTTACGATAATTACTCCTTCATCTTTCATCTAAAGCTACTCTTCTTATTGGCATATTTTTTATATTGAGAAAGGAGACTCTACATGTGACGTAAAGATCATTATCATATTGCGGAAATCAGTATAAAAATTATCATAACGACCCATGAATATGATATATATATATATATAGTATTAAATTTTTGTATATATATAAATTTTTGTATTATAAATATGATATACATATATATGAGATATATATATATATTTTTTTTTTTGTATTGTGACTTTCAATGTATAACCTAACACTAATTAGTTACTTCTCTCCCATCTTAGCTAAAGTCACCCCTCTCCTGCAATCACACGCGAAGAAGATAAAGAATGAAAAAAGAAGAAAAATTTTATTTAGATATTTTTTATTTAAATTAAAATTCAATTTTTTTTAATAACAGATTGAGATTGCAAAATTAAGGATTAGATTTAGATGTAATTTTTTATAAGATTAGATTTAAATATAATTCTTTATATATTGGCTATTGGATTTATTAAATAAAATATATTTAACAAGTATATGATTTTACATGTGTTTAATTTAATTAGAAAATCATACTCTTATTTGTAAATATTATACATTTATCATAATATTATTAAATAAATACATACTTACTATATTTTAATTACAAAATATAATAATAAAAGCATACGAAATTACATATAATTTTTTTTCTTTTTCTATATCTTTAAAATCAAATTCTCACTACAAGAGAAAATGTAATTTATGACAGTTGTATAACAAGGGTTAATGCAACCCCTATTAAAATCAGTGTTTAACTGTGGTTGAGACAACCACAGTTAAGTGTCATGTCAGCCAATGTTTAAAAAAAAAAGAAAATCTTAAAAACCCCCTCCCCCCAAATAAACAAATTATTATGCCTTAACCACCGTCCCTGTCAAGACCCCACTGCCTGTTGGTGAGAGACCCCATTGAGACCCTAATAGTTGTGCCCACATTTCATGAAAAATGTTGGTTTCACGAAGAAGAGGTAGAGTCCAGACTGAGGAACATTGACTTAAACATCTGAACTAGGTAAGTGGAAATCTGATTCATTTATTTAAGTGGCTAACTTTAATTGTGGTGGGAATCAGAACACATACTAGTTTGGAGGTTTCAAGGGTTTTCTTTGTTAAGGTAATGCTATTTTGCTCTTGATGACAAGGAAGGAAAACATTGTTTGTTTTAGGGATTTCTGTATTGTATGAATATGGATTAATTATATTAATATGAAGGTTATCATCATTGCTACAAATCTACTTGAAACAGATGTAGTGAATAATGTGATGTATATTAGTATTTAATGGGTCTTCTATTGTTTTAATGAGTTTCTAAATCATTCCTTTAACACATGATATCTTTGTTCCCAATATCCCTTCCTTTGTTTAGGTATAATCATAAGAGTTCCTATGTTATAAGCCATGTTGATATCTTAGTGGTAAGCCCAGGCTATTTCCTAGTATAATTCTTTCTCTGAGAGAAACTTTCCAAGCCTTGTGGTCTATAAAGCTCATGATAATATACTAAAATGGGTAATCATGCAATCAAATTTAGTTTCATTGATGGAACCAATAAGTACTTGAAACATAATGAGGAGCTTCTTAGCTTCCCTCATGGCTAGTTTTAGGTTTCAAGTAAGCTATACTATAAAACTATGGCAGAATCAAATAGAAAACGGAGAAAAGACTTCAGAAAGAAAATTGTTGTGGATGATGGCCTCTTGATAACATGAGATCCATCTAGGTCTTCTCCAAGCATATCAAAAGACTTTAGAAAGTAGAAACTCACAACAAACCTTTTTTATCCCAAAGCTTTAAAATGTTAGATTTTGTTTTGGAATAGTCTTGTTTATTTATTTAGAATGTGTAAATTACTTAAGCTTCACTTGTGTTACTTTTTTCTTGTATAGTGGTTTAGAAATATGATAGAGCTCTAGTTTAATAGTTGATTCATTCAATCAAGGCCACGATATATGATATAAGATTCTAGTATATTATTGAATCATGCCTTTCCTTGAATGAAAAGCAACTCCTACACTTAGGCCTATCACTATAACAAAGAGAGGCGTCTTTTAATCCTCTATTGTTCTAGCTATGGACAAGAGTCATACCAGAGAGACGTATTGGTTCCATTGCCAACATCATGTATAATATTGTGTCTATGTAGTGATTGAATAGAAATGCTCAATTGTGGCATAATTAGTTCAAATTCTTTTAGAAGAAAATACTTTAGAATATTTCCATTCTTCATTCCCCATTATACACTCTTAAAGTTCATAGGATCCCAAGCCCATCTATTCAACCCATGGCCCAAATTGGTGTTAATAAATCTAGTAGTAGCTTATTGAAGAAAACAACCAGTTGGCTAATGGATTTTTATACAAGAATAGAATGATAAGTCATTGTGGAGGAGGGTCTCATGGCAACATTTGAGTATATATGCTTTTAGGCTTATATTTTTTTGTGCATTTCATTTTGCTATTTAGACGTTTGTTAAAAAATCTAGTTGTGGACTGCCTTTCATACACTATACAATTGTAAAAAAACTGTTTTAGTTATGGAAATGATTTTGAATTTTTTGTTTAGGTGTATGTGTGTTTGATTATGAAGAATCTTTGGACAAGGAACAAAACATAATGGTATTAAAGAAGTGATGCAATAGCCTTCTCACTTTGAGTAACTTAGCAAAAACTAACTGAAATTTTTTTTGGTGTATTGTTAGATACATATATATATATATAACTTGCAAAACTGGTTGAGTAGTATTTGTATATATATGTATATATATCTACACAGACACACAGACACAGACACACACACACACACATATCTATCTCTAGCTTGATTAATTTATCAATTATAGTGATTATTAAGGACTTTTTCCCAAACTGTAGCTGTTTACTATAATATTAAAATTGGCACCGGTAAATTATGTTGTGAAGTATTATAAACTTCACCTTGGAGTTCTATAGTATTAGTTAATAGATTGATAATTTAACTTTTATACATTAGCTAGTGTTTGTTTCAATTATTTAGAACAAAGCCAATTAATTAATGTTTTTTATATTCAATTTCTTTTATTGTGTATATATATATATATCTTCTTAATTACTCTTTGAATATATATGTTTTTAGGCTTATGTTATTTTGTGCATTTTGTTTTGCTATTTAGACGTGTGTTAATAAATCTAATTATGGATTGCCTTTCATATGTTGTACAATTGTTAAAAAACTGTTTTAGCTATGGAAATGATTTTGAATTTTTTTTTTGGGTGTATGTGTGTTTGATTATAAAAATCCTAAGACAAGGAACAAAACACATTGGTATCAAGGAAGTGATGCAATACCTTTCTCACTTTGCGTGACTTGGCAGAAACTAACTAGAAATTTGTGTGTGTGAGTATTGTGAGATATATATATATATATATATCCATTTCGAGCCTAATTAAATTGTCAACCAAACACATACATATACATATGCCACTTTCTCAAGTTAAAATACTTCGCAACATAATTGTAGTAACCATTAAGGACGTGTGTGTATATGTGTGTGTGTGTGTGTGTGTGTGTGTATTATAGCATTTTACTTTTTTTGAGTAATTTAATCCTTAAAAATATATTTATATTGCTGGAATTATAATTTAAACTTAGACATATTTTGTTTTTAGAAATGGACAAATGTTGAATTAATAAGCCTCGAAACACCCCTAAATATATAGAAGGACTCAATAGATTTTTAGACTTTACATTTACTAATTAGAGTATTGAAGGCAAGATAATATACCTATGTCCTAAATGCAAATTTGACAAGTGGTAGATTAGACAAGTTGCTTATGACCACTTGATTGTGAAACCATTTCCAACAGGGTACACTATCTAGCTTAGACATAGGGAGACATGTGCATTGAACACTGTAGTTGAAACTCCTTCCAGGTCACATGTGATTTAAGATAGGATTATTGTTGAAGACCCTATACAAGACATGGTTAATGATGCGTTTGGGCATCATCCTCATAACGAGAGTGCGGATGAAGTTAAATTAACCTCTCCACCATTGAACCCAATGATGCTTAATGAAAATCCAAATTTCTTGGAGTTACTTAGAGATGACCAATAGAATTTGTATAAAGGGTGTAACAAGTATTTGAAATTATCCTTTTTGGTAAAATTGTATGACATTAAATGCATGTGCAGAATAACTGACAAGGCAATGTTGATAATATTAAAATTGTTGGCAGAAGCCTTTGAGCATGCAAAGATTCCTCTTTTTTTTATGAGGCCAAGAAAATTATTAATAAAGTCAGGCTTGATTAAACCAAGATTCATGCATGCCTGAATGATTGCATACTATATTAGGGAGAGGATGCAAATAAGGAAACTTGTAAGACATGCAATACTTCTAGACGGAAATCATAGGGTAATGGTGACAAAAACCAAAAGTTTCATACAAAAATTTTGCAATACTTTCCATTGAAGCCATAATTACAGAGATTGTTCATGTCTTTTAAGATAGCTAAGTAGATGCAATGGCAAGCGATGTAAAAGAGTAACGATGGCATGTTGAGGCATTTGAGGGACTCTGAGGCATGAAAGAGTTTTGATATAATGAATCCTTAATTTGCCATAGATCCTTAAAATGTACACCTTGGTTTGTTTACTAATGGTTTCAACCCATATAGCACCTTAAGTATTAGTTACAATATTTGGCCAGTGGTACTTGTGCCTTACAACTTCCCTCTTTGGATTTGTATGAAAAAGAGTTCATTATTTTTTTTAATGATCATTCCAAGAAGAAGAGTGTCAAGAAATGATATAGATTTTTACCTACGACCTTTAATAGAAGAGTTGAAAGATTTACGGAATGTTAGTATTGAAACTTTTGATTCTTATAGCAATCAAGTGTTCAATATGCTTGCTGCTTTCTTATGGACTATAAGTGACTTTTCCGGGGCTTGAAACCTTATCTAGATGGAATGTCCATATTGATTTAGCATGTCCCTCTTGTAATTTTAACTTAACTCCTAGTCGTCTCCCTTATAGTTGAAAGTGGTGATTTATGGGTTATTGTCACTTTTTGGACTATAAACATAAATTTAAATTAGCTCGGAGTAGACTTGATGGAAGGGAAGAGAAAAGAAATCCATCGGTGGCAATAAGCGGATAAAATATTTTAAGACAATTTGATAATGTTGACATTGTATTTGAAAAAAGCTATAGAAGTTGAAGGCCAAGAAAAAAGATCTCAAGGGGCTAGTGGTGTTAAGGTAGAAACTCAACAATGGCAAAAGAAAAGTATTTTTTTTTTCAACTTCCATATTAGGTGAACAATTTGTTACATCATAATCTTGATGTCAAGCATAATGGAAAAAACATATCTGATAATGTGATATTTACTTTACTAAATGAACCTGGAAGATCAAAAGGCCGTTTAAATACATGGAGAAACTTACAAGAAATAGGCATTAGGTATGATCTTTGGCTAAATGAAAGTGATAAATATCCTTCAGCTGTGTTTACATTGACAAGTGCAAATAAGAATGTCTTTCTTAGGACTTTAAAAAACATTACCGTACCAAACGGTTATTCAACTAACATCTCTAGGTGCATTGATTTGAGACCAAGAAAGCTTGAAGGATTGAAAAGTTATGACTCACACATTCTTATGGAGCAACTTTTACGAATAGCCATGAGGAAGACACTTCCTAAACAAGTGTCTATAGTTCTAACTTATCTGTGTTCATTCTTTTGACAACTCTATAATAAAGTTTTGAATGTTAATAAAATTAATCAGTTTCAAAATAGAGTTATTCTCATATTATGTCACATGAAAATTTTATTTACACTTTCAATTTTCATAGTTATGGTTAATTTAATAGTACATTTAGTTGAAGAAGCTAAATTAGGAAGCCCTGTCCAATCTTGATGGATGTACCTTATAAAAAGGTAAATATATACACAATTTACTCTTAATTATTTCAATTTGCACAATTTACCTCAACAACTTATAATTCTATGTATTTCATTGGGTATTTGGGGGCATTGAAGTCTTATGTACACAATAAGGCTAAATTGGAAGACTCAATAGCTGAGGGTTATATGGCTCAGAGGTTATGACTTTTTGCTCTAGGTACTTAGATGGAATTGAGACTGTATTCAATCATCCCAAGCGTGTTGGTGATCAACCTAATGTTGGGTCATTTGATGTGGGCACTTTGTTTCCCCCAAGAGGAAAACTAGTTGGCAAGTTTGATTACTTCACTCTTTCCCTAATAAAGAAATTACAAGCACATTGACATGTGTTGACTAATTGTAAAGAAGTAGACCTATTTTTCTAGTAAGTAAATTACATTTATTAACTTAAGTGTTCCCTAACCATTAGAACTATCTAATTACCTTATTTATTTGACATAAGGAATTCAAAGACTACATATGAAGACAATTAAGAAGTCGTGCACGATCTTCTTCAAAGATAGATAAGAAGGTCCAAAGAGAGTTTGTTGAATGATTTTCTCGCTGTGTGAGTATATGTAGTGGTATAACAAAATTGTTCCTTTCATAAGTAATGGTATAACATAGTTGTCACTTTTCTTTATTTTAGATAAGGAATGACATCAACAGATCCCACTTAAATGATTTGAAGTTTCTTGCCTTGGGTCTAATTGATTGTGCCAAGCAATATAATGCATACAATGTTAACAAATTTAAATTTCATACTTTAGATAGAGACCAAGGGTTGAGTACTCAAAATTGTGGAGTTTTTGGTAATTTTGGTACAAGAAGCGATGCAAGTAGTGAGAGAGATAAGTGTAAGTGTTAGACCATTATTATTTTAGTTTCCATGGTTGAATCTTTTTATACAAATTATCTTAGGCTGTTTGTGAATGTCAGATTGAACTGATTGTGTGTTTCAATATATATCTAAAGTTGTAATCCTATATGTTTGTATGAGAAGTATTTTTGTTATCATATTGAAATTTGTTGTATATAAAAAAAAATTTCTATACATGAGTCTCAAGAAAGGTCTACTTCCCGGGAATATCATATAAGGATTTCTTAACCATGGCTTTAAGAGGTCGGGAGCATTAGGGTCATGTTTGAAGTTTGGGATTAAGTCCTTGCTCATCCCAAGTGTTTGGACATACACTTATTTCTATAGTGGGATGAACTCATCTACTCCTTTTAAAGCTGATATACAAAATGAGGTGGATGCTCTTAGATTACAAATGACATAGCAACAAGTACAAATGGTAGAGCAACAAAGAAAGTGGGATGCAGTAATGTCTTTGCTCATGCAAAATTATGTAGGCCAACAGCCTACTGAGTTCACCATATTCCAACCTCAAATGGAGATGTTTATAATTTTATTAATTGTAATTCAATTTTCTTAATTACCTTATTTAATTCTTATAACATAATTTTCTCGTCTTTAATAATATTTTATATTATCATTTAGATACCTGATCAAGGTAGTGGTACTCAACCAAGTGTGGTGGAACATTCTTTAGCTTCTCCTAATAAGGATTTGTAGATTTAGGACTATCAAATTAAGAGACATGTTGTAGGAATATTTTTTTCCCTAAAGATTTTTTTTTAATTTTGTTTTGAATACTTTTATGTTTATTGTAAGAATCTTACTTTTAGTATTTAATTAACATGTTCAATATTTAACTTTTGTATGTCGGTTATGCATTATTTGAGTGATATGCTATATGTTATGGCTATATATAAAATTATATATAAGTGGTATAAAAATTTAATTAATAGAGGTTTTAAAAAAAATTAAAATTACAAAAATAAAATAGCAACAGTTTTAATTGCTAAAAAAAATGACTGATTTAGCAACGGTTGTCAAGAATTGCAACTAAAATAATTTTTTTGATGGCTGCACACCCACTATTATATCAACTTTAGTGGCGGTTGGTACTGCAGTTGAAAAAATTATGGTTATTTCACTAACAACGCTTGGATTAATAGTGGAAGTTTCAGCCGCTACTATTCATTTTGGCAGCGGTTTTAACCGCCGCTAAACAAAAAAAAGCTGCACAGTGACTTTTCTCTCGTAGTGTCTCTAATGACAATTAATTGTGACATATGATAAATTAATTACTCCTTCGGATAATAAGAAGAATGACTTTAGATGAGAGGTACAAATAATAATTAATTATTTATTATAAAAATTATCTTAATTTTTTCACTTATAAAATTTATACAGTGAGTATCAATTTGGTGCAGAAATTTTCTGCAATAGTATATTACATACGGTAGAAAAAATTGACACAAAAAAATGAGTATATATAAAATAAACTTCTACTTTTCAACTATCTCTCTTTTCTTTTCTTTTTTTTTTCATGAATTGATAATATCAGTTTACTTCAATTGAGAAGATCTGGGCTTGTCAATTTGTAACCTAATACTAATTAATTATTCTTTCACATTTTAACCAAGTTAGCCCTCTTGCACAGTAACTGTGAGAAGAGAAAAAGATTGCAAGAATCTTTTGGGTAGAGAAAAATAAAAAGAAGAGGAAAGAAAAGTAAACATTTAATTTGATATTTTTTAATTTAGGTTTATATTTAAACTTTTGGTCAAAAATACGTGTAAATTAAAAGAATAAATAAGAAGTAAATAAAAATGTTTATTTAAATTCAAATAAAAACAAGTTCACTTCTATTTTCCACCCCATCTTCTTTTATATCCAGGCATACTCGTCTTCGCGCGGCTAATGAGACAAGCCCGAAAGGGAAGCTATGCCAAATGTGGGTTTAGCGTTCACATATGGCGGCTTCTGATGTAGAGGGTGGGAAGATGATACAGTCAGATGCACATGGTGGGTCACTCAATGCCCAATGCCTTGTCGTTCTCTACTGTTTCTTTGTGATGCTTTTGGAGCCACAGTGGTCTCTGCTCTAAGGCGCACACAATCGCTACAAGTAAGTGAATTATCAATGAATTATTGAATGCTTCCATAAATCTTCACCAGAAAATGACTATATACAAAACAAATTCATCAATTATCATGTGCCTTGTTCTGCTAATTAATAGGGTTTTCTGTTCTAGGGTTTTCTTCCTCCAATTTTTAACTATGATTCAGGAACTTGAGATTTTCGTATTGACACGCTCAGAAGCACCTCAGACTTCTGGGCATAAAATCAGTCTATGAAGTGCACCTAAAAGGAAAAAAAAAAAAACGGAGCTCTGTTGTATTTAACATGAAATTTCAAATTATACCTGAGCTCCTTAAGATTACATATTTTGTTATGTCTCGTATTCATATCCATATCCGTGGTTCTTAGTTTCTAGTATTCATTGCCGTTTTGATCAATAATAAAAATATAATTGAAGCTGATTCCATTATGTAGTTTCTCATAATCTATGGTACAAAAGGGTGGTGGCTCTCAAATTCTCACTTGGATTCATAGTTGAATAACAACTACTACTAGATAGTGCGTGTAGAAGTTGACGTGAAGTGCCAATTATAGAAACCTGAAAAGCAAAGATAAATCACAACTGGGGCTTGCCAAATCTTGATGTGGCATTTTCAGCATATATGGTTAAATTTATTCTGCCCCGCACTAATAATTCAAAAATGAAATAGCATTGTATTCCATACATATCGCTGAAATTTGATGTAATATTTTAAATTATATTTAAACACTACATATCTTATTCGTCTTATATTTATATTGGTTTTTTTTTTGGGGAGTACTTCTTAATTGGCGCCATCTTAATCAGATATCAAATCTTTTGTACTTCATATCTCTACCTTAGTTGTTTTGGATAATGCTGCATTCAATGTGAACTCAGTTTAAAGTTTGATAGCCCAGCACTTGCTTGCATTTATGTCTCCATGTACTTTTTTAACCCCATATATAATTCAACTACTTGTGGATTGTTTCATGCCGATATTTGTTTGGTCTTTTTGTTGTTATTATTGCTTTTATTTCTATCTGCGTTTTGGGGTACTTTAGATGCAACTTGATTTTATATTGCCAGTTGAGATTCTTCGCTTATTGCTCTCTTGACATCCCGAAAAGCTTTTACATAAGACGGAGGGAGGTTGAAATAGCTGTTTTGAGTCCAAATGATTGAAGCTGATGTAATATCAAAAGCTCAGGAATGGTTCAATAAAATAGTTGTAGTTGTAAGAAAATGCGGCCCACTTAATAGAATTAGGCAAATGTTCTCTCTTCACCGTTCCGTCACCAATAAAAGATCCGGGCTATTTGATTACTGTGATTTCCCATAAGTTATTGGCAACAAGATGCCCCACATAATAAAATATATTAGAGTTCCACAGTTACAGAACCAATAATATCTAAAAGATATTTTGGTCATATTCTGAATTCTCCGAAGCTATCGTGCTTAAGAAATCTTTAACTTTTGTCAGTGGAAAGGTGATTGCCATCTTTTTTACTTTTGTTTTTAGGACCGTGTAATACAAAAGTTGAACTTTTGGATAAATTACACTTTTTTCTCTTGAAAAATGTATAAATTACAGGCTTAAAAAAAAAATATATATATATATATATATATATATACTTTTCTCCTTTAAATTTAAAAGATGAGTTACAATAATTTTCTTTATATAAAAAAGTTATGATTATACCAATTTTGTTAAAAAAAACTATATTTATTACTTATATAATATAATAAGTATTAAATATATATTTGAAAAATATATAAATAATCCATTTTTAGATTTAGAAGAAATTAGATTTCTAGTTACTAACATAAAATAAATAATATTAAATATAAAGTCTAAAAAAATACATTTTTAATAAGCTATATGTATAATAAAAAAATTAATATTATCTTTGAAGGTATTTTGGTTATCTTTTAATTTTGGCAGAGATTTGTGTATATTTTTTTTAATAAAATATTGTATAACTTATGCATCTCTTAAGGAAAAAAAAGAATAATTTACTCTAAATTTTTTAAACTCCATAGAATTCACTTTCAAATAGAGTATAAGAATGTAAACTTTATTTTGGCATTTAATAGATCGATCAATCATTAAATTGGTCTCTAATAGATTATTATTATTATTTTGGTTTTTTTAAGATTTGAAATTTATCCAAACTTGTTCATTTGTTAGTAAATCGTTAATTTTGGTAACAAATTTAGTGACATGGCATTATTAAATTCTCGCCAGATTCACTAACAAAGTTTTTTTTATATAACAATTTATTAGTAAAGTTAATAGTTGACTTAAAAAAAAGATTAATTTGGATTAATTATGAATTATAAATAACTGAAACAAAAACAAAAATATGCTGGAGAACAATTTGAGAATTTGCAAATCATTGAAGCACCAAAATAGAGCTTTAGATGCTTGAAACTATATATCTTGCCTACATGCTTGCAGAGTTTCAATTTGATAATTGGTGGTGGTAGCTAACTTTATTTTTGAAAGACAATAAGGATGCTGATGATGATGGAGAAAGAGGCTAAAGCAGCAGCGATGATGATTGATTTGGAGTTTTGTGCTTATTACCTTTCTGCATGAAAGCCTATCCATTCATGGCCTTCTAATAGGATGTGTTGAGATAATGATTATAAGTTCTTAATTAATTAAGACTGAAAAGGAGGGTAGCTATTGCTAAATGATTAATAGCAGAAGAGCGGTTGGGTAAGAAGAGAAGAAAGAGTCCACAATTTGGAAGGTAAGCGCAAGAGAATGCATGTGGGTTGCCATGTGAAGATAATTAATAACCTCCCGACATCGTCTTGAACATACTTCCAAACAAGGCCCCATATGAGGAATAATTTACCTCTGAAGTCTGAACACTGGATGTATTGAGCTAAAGCATATCTAGGAAAATTTATGCAGACAAAAGTCAGATAAAAATAATAGAATAATCTACAAAAATTGGGCTAATCTACATTCTATCTCAGATGAAATAGTGTATTGCCATGTGATCACTAATGTTAAGAGTGAATTAGCATCCTAATCCTTTAAAGATATACCTTTTTTAAAAAAAATTTGGTCCTTCAAAGTTTAATCATCTTATTTCAATTCTTTAAAGAATAATTTGCTTTTAACGCTGTCTTGTCTTCACATTAAACCTTTTAACATATTATTAATAGATATAGGTCATGGTTATTAAGTGCTCGTGTGTCACTAAATATGTCATAATAAAGTACCATACCACTTGAAGTCTCCATATCATTCCTTACTATTCTATTACTTTGTCATGGCATGTTTCAGTAACATCATAGCACTTAATGGTCGCATCAATTTCATATTAGGCCAAGTCACATATATATATATATATATATATATTAAATATCTATCAACGAGTTTAACATAAGGATGATAATAAAAACAGAATACTCTTGGAAGAACTAAAACAAAACATTTTGAAAACCAAAATTAAACAAGGTATACGGACAAAAATGTTTATTCTATGAAAAGGTTCTTAGTTTCACTTTCCTCACAAATTTTTAAAGAACAAGACCCTATATTTAGCTTGCATCTCATATTAAGCTGAAAAGTTAGCTTAGCTAGACTTTTGAGGGTCTAGACAAAAGGAAAAAGTAAAAGTGAACTATTAAGGACTAAGATTTCTTTGTTATTAGGGATTTTAATTTCAGCTCCACAATAGAATGATTCATTCTCTTTCTAGAGTTTATTTATTTCTACCTAATGAGACTTAAACATAACTTCCATATCATAATATTAGTGCTTACCCGTTCAGACGACCTTAAAAAATTTTGAAGAGTCAGATTCTTTGAGCTTTTTTCTTATTTCGCCTAAAGGGTAATATTCATTATTGTTTCATAATACAGACAACAAACAAGTAATAGCAAAAACAAACAAAATAATTCTTGCGCTGATAACCCTTGACACAGTAACACAAAAATTGCCACATTTGAGCTTGGCCGAAAAAGAAAAGTTGAAATGGAGTTACCTAAGTTTAGATAAAGCCACTTGCGCAGAAATAACTGCAAAGAGTTGTATTAATGACATCACTGTATAGAAAACAAGTATTGAACACAAAACTTACCCAGTTACGCATTCTTCATGCTAATCAGTCTCTCATGAAGCATTGGAAAATTGGACTGAAAGCTCTTTTTTCTTTTTCTTGTTTTTTTTAAAATAAATTTCTGTCAAAAATATCCTCGGATTTTTTTTGGGGCTTATTTCTCTTCCCAAATGATTCTAAGGCGCTCTCCATTGAATTAGTGCAAAGATTTTTATTTTCAAAGAACTCTTTTGAAAAAATCGAATCTAGGTTAATAAAAAAGTAATCTTTTTTAATTAATTGAGCTAATCTCTCTAGACCTTACACATACATGCGAAAACTGAAGTACACGGATTCCCAAATGCCTTATATCCATTTGTACAGGAGTAGAATTGTCATGTTCATATCTTGAATTTTCTCTTACTAATGGATAGTGATAATCTGGAGTAGCCCGCGACCCCTCAAACACTACTAGGAAACCACCAATTTATGGCCACTGGAATTGCCGGGCACCTACCTGACAAGACAAGCTCTATTGTGTCTGGAATGACTGAAAGTGATGCTGTAGCTTTATGTGGCAAAGCTTGAATCTGTTGAATAGAGCCTCTTCTTCAGTAAACAGTAAACACCTCATGCTTGGCCATGGCTTGTCTGTGGACCTATATGTGATAATAAGGAATATATATTGAAGCCGTCGAATTTCTGGGAATGACAGTGCTTGCTTCTTCAACTTGATGTGCCAGAACACCGAAAACTCAAGTTCCCTATCACAATATAAGCTCCCATAGGCAAATTCAGTTTCTTCTTGTATCATTTGCTTGTTTTCAGCTCGAATCCTAAACCTATCAACCCGGGGCATGATATGGATACAAACAAAATTTACACATCAAATTTTAAAATATTTAAAATACGATCATATATATATATTTGTCAAATGTGTTAAAGTACGCTACTAAATTTCTGTTACGGTGTAACACTGTGAGCTAAAGAAAAATAAGGTTGATAAAAAAAAAGAACAACCCCTTATGTGGGGACACGGCACCTTTATTATGCTTTATTATGCTTTAGAGCATAGTAGAGAATCTATTTTCGTTTAGAACTTATAAAGAAGGTAACTGATATTATTTTATATCTTAAGTATCTTTTATTATTATTTTTTAGTTTCTAAAATGATCTACTAAATAAAAATGTTCAACTATATTATTCAAATGATTTATGTAACAACCATTAATTACAAAAGAACTTTAATTATTTCATAATGTGGGGTTTCTATTTTCTCATTCCTTTTTTTTTTCTTTGGTAATTTTTCCTTTTATTGAGACCATATGTCTCCGACTCATGTTGATCTGTTCATATCCTTGTTGGACACATGTTGACAGAGCATCGTGCCAATATCTGATATGCCACATGCCTAAAAATAAATGTAAATGTCTATGTGCTTTATAGCTATGAGAGAACATATCTCAATACAAGTTTCATTGTTCAACCATAAACAGCTCTAAGATTTGTCTTAATTGCATTGGTCCCAGATCCCATTAATTGATTACAAATTCTTTGGTTTATGTTAGAGTTGGAGCCAAAATCAAATTAGGTAAAGTTTGACAGTTTTCTGTTTTAAGCTTCTTTGATCCGTGAGTAATAAGCGGTTTGTTTTGAAAAATAAAATGTGGTTGGTCACCAATAATTATAGTGGTCCTAAAAATTTTATCTTCTCTAAAAATTGATTTAGTTTCGCCCATTCAATTATGAATTTTCCTATATCATGAACCTAGCTACTCTTATCTATTGAGGTTTAACAATTATCAAGGGCTTCAAGAGACCACTCATTCATCACTGCAGGCGATCAGGCCTCCCTTCCATTCACTATCATTTTGATTTCAATGTCAAGAGGATTAATAGGATAGCATTTATAGTATTAGAAATCATCTAAAGATTTAGTAGATAAGAGCAAGTAATAGGTGTTTTCAGTTACCTAATTAGCCATACTTCAAAATCTACAGGGATATTTCAAACTTTTAACATGACATGCATAATGAGATTATGAAGTAAATTTGGTCTATCAAAGATACGTATAGTAAATAAATTTATATATATATAATAGGATTCAACTATATAAAACTCTTAAATTTGATTTATACATACATATACATATATGCACGTCTGAATTTGTTCTATATACATGTAATATATACAAATTCTTTTCAATTATTAATGATTGATTTAATAATATATCTTTAATAAATCAAATTTACATAATAATCTCTTCATTTGCATTTGATGTTTAGTTTCTTGTATGTATGTGTATCTTCTCCAACATACACCTACCCTGGCTTTGACCCTTGCTGTCCTTTTGTGGTAAAACAATTCAAAGGTTGAGCTGATGTGGCAACGACAGACCAACTGGGATCTGCCACTTGTCCAAATTCAAGAAGTGGAGATATATGCGTGTGAGGTTGAGTCAACATGATTAGATAATAACATTGTAGGCGAAAGCAACACTGCTGAAAAGAAGGGAAGCTGCTCTACCACGCACACAGACTAAAATCCAGGAAAAATCCACAGCATGTGTATCATCCTCTAATAATTAGTTGCTTCCTTTTCAATAATGTCGAAGTGTGGTCAGTGCGACGTCACTAGAAAAAGCAGATCAATCAAAAAAGAAGAAGAAGCGAGAGATAGGATTTCGTCAATTTTCACTTCGTCAATTTCTGTTCGATTATAAAAGAAAAAGGAAAAAAAAAAAAACAAAAGAGATAGCACATGAGGCTCATTGGATGAATCCTATCAACCCATCTTCTCTCTTCTTCTTTCTCCTAATTTAAGAATCAAATTGAAAAGGAGGTACTTATGAGAAATAATTCAATTCTGAATAATATTTTATTTTAATAACCCAACAAATGTTATATAGAATTGTTATGTATAAAAATAAAAATAAAAACTATGATATGAATAAAACCAACGAAAAATTTTACTACATAAAAAGTAATAAAAAACAAATATTATTGAGTGATAATCCTAAAGATATAGTAAGTATTATAAAAATGATTACCTTTACCTTTCTCTTTTGCAACTAAACAGTTCTTAAGTATTTGTTTGGTTTCATGAAAAACAAAGAAAAAGAAATAATTTTTTACAATATCAATTATACTTATTGTCATTACTTAACAATATTTATATTTTTTTTATTATTTTGTTAAAGTGAGTGTACAAAGATCATTTTTTTATACAAAGATCATTTTTTATACATTCTGTTTATATCTTCATTCCTTTTTCATCTACCTATCTAACAATTCTGTATAACAAATAACCTATAAATTTGATTCTTTTGAAAAGTACTTTGAGAATAAGATTTTAAATATACAAAATCAATGTAGAGAAATAAACCTTAAAATCGTCGGAAAAGGAGATTTAATCTGATAAAGTATGAGAATAATCATGACTGTAATAACCATTCAAGAAAAAAAAAATTAATAAGAGACTCAAATATGAATTGGGGTTGAATTGTTTCCTTCGAATCCATGTTGATCAATTTTACAGTTTTATATAACAAGCTAGCAGTTGTTCAAATTCTTGCATTTTTGGCCATACTAACTAGAATGGCAAAGACAAATAGGCAAAGATGCATTTAATGGGTTTTTCACTATAATCACGTGAAGATAACTTCTTCGAAAAAAAGTAAATTATTGTTTGAGTGTCAGAAACATGCATACTTTTTCAATGCCATGTTTCATTTTCAGTTCTTTATTTAATTTTTATTTTTTAATTCTTCTATAATTTGATTTTTTTTCCTTTTTCGGTCAATTCAAATTATGCTATTGTAGTCAAATTATCGACAATTTCTTTTTTAACATATCAATTAAGTAATGAGTATGTATATATATTTTCTTCATCCATGTCAGTAATTCAGCTAGAAAGATATATCTTGAATTATCGTAAGATATAAATTGATGAAGATTTAATAAATGAAATATTACATTATTGAGAGAGATTGAAAAGGAAGGATCAAAATTGAGAAAGCTTGGATCAAAACATAATTTGTTCTAAAACAAAAAAGGAAAGAAATGTTTTTGATATGTCAAACAATCAAACCACTAAGTTGTATTATTGCAACAGTAGAAAAATATGCATTGTGTAGTCAAGTCGTCAATTTATTGTTGTGTCACATTCATCTGTCTATATATATATATATATATATATATATATAGACACACACTCAATAAAATGCTTATTTGTTGAAAGATTCAAATATTGTATATGGTGAGGTTGTCAATCAGTGGAGAACTTTTTATTAAATTATCTTTTTCCTTGATAAAGATGAGATTTTGATATCAAATAGAGATCATTTTGCTGTTAGTTTGAATCATTTAACACTTTCCTTGTAGCAAGTTAATGAACTTAAAAAAAAAACATCTATAAGCTAAATTGATCAATGGACAATGAATATGTAAAAACACAAATTTAAAAAGTTTAAATTGTCTAGTCAAGCATACTTTGAAGTCATGAGTATATGATAATATAGATTCTCAGATTATGTCAAGATCATTTCAACTCAAATTGTTAAGTAATAATATATGAATATTGTTATAATAAAAAAATTCAAATACAATATTTTAACTATCATCTTCTTCAATAAAATTATAAGTAAAAAAATTTAATAAAATAACACATGAAAGGCTGAAGTGATAAAAATAAAATATTCAACATATATTTTATTAAACATTTTAATAATATTATTACAAAAATAAGATTTTCATAGTTATGATGTTGATTGTATCAACTTATTAAGCAAAGCTAATGCACAAGAACTAGTATAGGGACAATATGGCAAAAGTGCCAAGTCAACACTCAGCATTCATGGAATTATGATAATTAGACAGGCAAGCCTAGTCTACCTTGCCATGTGCTTTGAGTTTCTTTCATTTTCACATCTTTTTGTTTATTTATTTTTTATTTATTTATTTTTAACTTTTCTTCTTCAATAGGGGAGAGAATAGGGGAGAGGGGAGATAAGGGAAGGAATATATATAAGGTCATTGGCAGGTCAAGAGGAGATGAATGTACATGTTAAAACCATTTGAGCCAAAAAGAAGTGGTAAATCAAACAAGAACAATGTCATTAAGATTCACATGTGCATTTGTCTTCATATTGATTTAACAAAACGGACAAATATGTGTGTGTGTGTGTGTGTGTTATTTTACTTAAATTTAGATTGACCGACTTGTTTATGATTTTTTTTTTAAAGTTCAGCTTATTATATTACCTACGAATTTTACTTGCAATTAAATGAGAGTTAACAATAACAAGTTCTCCATTTTTAAGATTTTGAATTTCTTTATCATTAGATATATTTTGAGATTCTTATTTTCGTTCTTAATTAATATAAAAATATCAAAGCATATATATTACTCCTATTACTAATAATAATAATAATAATAATAATAATAACTCAACATCTTAAAAGATAGAATTCTCTGTAGTGGCATCAGCTTTAATTTTAATGTAATAGAATATTTTTAAATTATATGTGATAAATACTTACCGAGAAGTTTATATAAAATAAATTGAACATAAACATGAATATGTTGAGTTTTTCACTGCTTGATATATCTCATCTTTTATTTTTATTTTTTCATAATTCAACTAATAAATTATTAAATCGAGAACTTAAAATATATTCACTAGGAAACAAAAAACCTCAACTTTAAAGATTCAACTCTCCATTAAAAAAAGAATTATAACTTTTGAGAAAATATACAGAACAGGTGAAAAATAAAATAGAACCAAAAGAGTCCAATCACACTTTATGGGGTTGAGGGGTTTAGATTGAAGTATTAAATGGTAGAAAGGGCCAGAGGTGAGGGCCCTCCGACCACCCTTGTCTTATTTTCCACAGCCCCATGACCCATAGAACATGGAGGAAATTATGGCACTCTTCCCTACTTCTCTCTCTCTCTCTCTCTCTCTCTCTCTCTCTCTCTCTCTCTAAGTTTGACTCTCTTTAAAATATATACTTGGATTTATTTGAGGCAAAAAAAATTCTACACACTTAATTTCATTTAATTTTCTGTTGTTATTCTTTAATTTTATTTAATTTTTTATTTTAAATTTCAATCTCATCTTTTAATTTTATTTAATTTTATTTTAATATTTTAACTTTATTTCAAATTTTACTTTTAATTTTTAATTCTTTTAAATTTAATTTCTTAACTTTTAGAAACTATTATAATGTATTTTTTCTCTCTAATATTGTTAAATTCAAATTTAAATTGGCAAACAATTATTAAAGTTAGGCCACCGATGAGTGACATAAAATTTTTTTTAAGCAATTTGGGTGATTTATGTAAGTTAAGAAATAAATTAGAACAACATACAAGTAAAGGGGATGGAAATAAAATATTTAAAATATCATATTGAAATAAATTAAAATTAAAAATAAAAGTAAAATTTGAAATAAAATTAAGAGATCAAATTATAATAAAAAAATTAAAAACAAAACAAAATTAAAAATAAAATTAAAAAGTTAAAAGTATATTTTAACTTTTATTTTAACAATAATTAAATGAGTGAGCCATAACTCAATTCTCTCTCTCGTTTCACAGGCCATAAAAACCACCCTCCTACAACAAAGTCTCACACTTCCTAGTTCTTGAAGCAACAAAACCCACCAATTCCCCCACCAATTTTTTTTTTTTTTTAGAAACACAGAGCAACATGAAAGTAAACATGTAAGTCCACCCCCCATCTATCATTGCACTCCAAAATCCAACCAAAAGGGAAACCGTGTTTTGATCAGTAAGTTTAATTTTCTCACCATCCTCATAAGCTTTCTGGGAAGAAGAACAAGGAAAAAACCATGGAGATTGAAGCAGCAAAGTGTGAGTGTTGTGGGTTGAAAGAGGATTGTACCCAAGATTACATCAGCGACGTGAAGGCCAAATTTGACGGGAAATGGTTATGTGGGTTGTGCTCAGAAGCAGTAAGAGACGAGGTTAACAGAGGGAAAATGCCAATTTCCGCCATGGATGAAGCTGTGAAAGCTCACATGTCTTTCTGTCGCAAGTTCAAATCGAACCCAGCGGTTCGGGTCGCTGATGGGATGAAGCAGATGCTGAGGAGAAGATCGGGTGATATGGCCTCCACATCCCCTGCTTCGTCGAAGAAGTATTCGAGGTCAACAAGTGCTTCCCAAGTGGGTGATTCGTCCAGCATCACATTGTACCAAACCTAAACTATGAAGCACCATGATGTAGTATCCTGTATTCGTGTCAGTATTGATGTTTCTTAAGTACTAATGGTGATGAAGAAGAAGAAGGTGGGAAAACAGAGCACAGAAGACTCTGTTTTTTCGGGTTGAAAATGGAAATGGAATAAAATTGGTGGGGAGACTTTTTTGTACAGGGGTTGCTATTTCAAATGAAGGGTCTTTTCTTCTGTGACTTTTGATTTTCTTTCCAGACTGGTCTTTGATCTGAAATCCTCCTTTCTTTCTTCTCTGAGTTTTCAAGAAAAGACAGAAGATAACTTCGGCTTTCTTACTCCTGAAACTAAACAATTCTTCTCTTCTCTGACGATTTTAATACTTCTGAGTTGAATGAATATGCTTGTCCCTAATCAAAATTTGGGTTTTAGTGTGGAAATAAAATCTTTAAATGTATGTAAAATCAGAAGAAAAAAAGTTAATTTCAGATAAAGCCTAATAGCCAAAAAAAGAAGAAGGGATTCTGCGTTATCCTATTTTTGGATTTACATTTTTTGGCATGCGTTCAAAGAATTGGCATGAGGTAATTATAGAAATATTCTGGATTTCTAGTGCCTCTAAGATGAGTCAGAGCAGTGAAGCAGAACTCTTGCATCCATTTTTCTTTCAGAAGTCTTAAAAGTTAACATGCTTTGCAGGAAGTGGCATTTGATGAAATGCCACCACCAGTAAGGAATTATTGGGTCCTAGGCTAATTACACGCTCTGAACAATCAACGCTCTACTCCATTCTTTTTTTTTTTTTAATAATGCTAGTTGTTTTATTTTGTTATTTTAAAAGAAATAAAATATAAAATAAAAATAATATTTTATATAAGACCAAAGTCAGTTATATTTTGATTATTTTAATGAATTTTTTTTTTGTTTGCTTAGTAAAAGTTAAAAAAAATTATCTTTATATTACGTTTTACTTCCATCAAAATATGAATAAAAAAAGACTAGAATTGTAACCAAAAAAAATGGTGGGATTATTGGATGAGTGTATCATATTTTTTTTCAATTTCATTAAATACAAGTTCCTCACTTAAATCGTAATTCAATTAAAAATGAGATTATTTAATTTATATAATGTTTATTATACTTTTGTTATAATTACTCTATAACAATTTTTTAATTATTTTTTAATAGGAATATAAAGCACATGTTTATTCACATTCTTTTTTTTTTCTTTTTTCATACCTAATAACTGTGTATATAAAAAGATTTTTAAAATTGAGAACTTTAAAATGTGTAGCTAGAAAAAATTTGAGACTAAATCATAAGATTGTGTGTCAAAATTTTAATTCTACCCTCAACATGAATGATATAATTTTTATTAAATCAAACTGTTAATTAACTAAAATGTATGCAAAGAATATTATTACCGTACAATTAAAAAAAATCACTGATTCAAATATAGACTATGAAATATCTCAGAATCTGAATTACCAGAAAGTTTGAGATGTTTGTTTTGAGCACTATGACTCCATAATGCTAATGATATTGGTCACACCTGAAATATCTCAGAACCTGAATTATATATTAATAAAACAACACAAAATGTCAACTTCCCACTCTATCACATGGGTATAGTATATGGAATTTATTTATGCATATTTTTTTGGCACAAAAATGTGATAAAAGATAGATATATAATCAAAATGTATAGAGTTGACGTCCCTTAGATAAAGAGAATAAAAATAAATGAAGCCCATATCTCTATATCTATTATTTTTTTAATTTAACTACTTATTGTATTATTAAAAAAATGAGCGAATCCAATCTATAATTTATGCCATAACTCTCAAATTTTAAAGCAAAAATTGTGAATTTTATTACTGCGCTATATGGAGGATGACTTCATCACAACTAGGCTCAGAGAATGATAGTTTTCAATTTTTAATTGTTTTTGTTTATTGGTTGTTTGGTTGATATAGTTTTATTGGCATATACAATAATATTCTTCAAAAGAGCCAAACCAAGAAATTTCAAGTGGGGCATCCAATAAAAACGAAATGGATTTTCAAATGTCCATGTATTTTAAGTACCCCCATTTAGCAATATCATGAAAGTTAATTTGACCAATTTTGACAATATAACAGAATGGATTCTGAAATAATGTGCTCTTATTTTTGCAAGGTAAAATAAATTCATTTAAAATGAAAAAAAGAAATATTTTAATATACAACGCATGAACAAAATGGGAGCACTAAGGCTCATCCGAAAAAAGAAAAAAAGAAAAAATTCACAACTTCAAAGTCTTAAACACTAATTCTATCCTGTGTAAAATCCCTCTTAAACGGGAGAAAACTTGTACCCGTTTTAAACCTATTTATATGCAAATTCTTAATCCAACATTTTCAACTGTGACAATTAATTTAAAAAAAAAAACTTTCAAACATGTATAAACTTCTAATCTTTTCAAATTTAATAAAAACTTAACCATGACATGAGCATTCCTTAATGTTATGATAAAGTTATAAACAAACTACTTATATAACCAAAAAAAAGTGTTAAATCTTAGAGGAAAAGTTTATGTAATTAATGTAACTTCTAAATTGATTATATAGTGTTATTTATAAATAAGATTTTGATAAGTGACATTCGGGGCTCTAAAGCCAACTCTACCCCTCGGTCTAACCTCACTACAGAATGGAGCAAGCACCCAAGCACGATATATATATATATATATGTATAGTGACACCTTGAGGGCGACTCCATTGGATTGGCTTGCCGTGTCGTGACCACTTGGGAACCTGTGTAGAGCTGAAACCCAATTAATAACTATTTAGTACATAAAAAAATTAGAGATAAAAATAAAAATAAAAAAAAAGATAATTTTAAAAATAAGGATAATATTAAATAATAATTAAAAAATAAAAATAAAAATTCATTTTTTTTTTTCGTGACGTAACTAAACCAGCCCTGAGACTTGACACATAGAGCTCGGCCATAACAAACTGACCTAGGAAAAGACCATGGTACCTACAAACTAACGCCTATAAATAGCTTTTAGGGTATACAGGTACAGTTTATGCTCTCATACACGGCAATATGTTATGTACTCCTTGTGTAGTCACGAACTTCTAAGCATTGAAGTATTCATAAGAGCCCTTACATTCCGTTGAATTGCTAAAAGGATTTACGTTAAGAGGACGTAAAACATCGCCCATGGATCTCTGTCACGGTACTATTCACCATAGTGTAATTAATAAGATGATGTAATCCAATTAGATGAGAATTTTATATAGCAAATTTCTTTATAGACTAATGTATTAAAGTATTATTGACCCGAACTACTCAGTGTGTATGGTTTAGTGGTAAAGCATGCTGACATGGTTTGGTGGTAAGATTGTAGGAAGTTGGATATTTAAGAGTGGTGTAAGTAAGTTTTATGCTTTATCATGTATAACAATTTGTCACATTTCAAATCTAAACTTTTTGAAAAATTTACAAATGTTAAAAGTGTGACTTAACTTATAATCAACTCTAATATTAGGAGATAATTAGTAAACTATTATTACACATTATAGTATCTTAGATATCATACTATAAGATACTACGATATTTGAGATATCCATGTTTTATGTGACAGAAGAAAATCATCACAAAGAATACAAATGGTGCTTTATAAAAGTTAATTAATAAAGATAAAAAAATGTCGGTACAAGTTTTCATGATATTTCAATAATATGAAATGCTCTATAAAATAATGTTACTACATAACATTCTAGTATCTTGAATGACATTTATCGATTTAAATATTAGTGCACTAAAGGTGACATACATTTTGAGTGTTACTTAATATTATAATTAAATTACCAGATGACACTATAACAAATACGTTAATTTGCTTTACCCAAAAAAAAAAACCCTAATTTGTCGAGAATCCCTTATTCATGTAAGATTGTGTAAAAATTTATATGGAAGTTTTGAATCTGGTTAAATCAAGGGATAAAAATGCATAGTGTTATTGAAGAAGACAAAGTTGATGGAGAAGCCAGAGAAGCTAGAGGGACAGATGGTGTTGCCATGTCCTGTTTGTGGAAGACATACAATTATACTTGAGAAGGCTAATACTCTGAACGTTTTGGACTCATTGTGCTATCCCTTTAGAACAATAAAGTGAAGCTCTCCTATTTCAATGTTTCGGCCTAACATTTCACGACGCCTTGAGAAGTGAACTTTCCTAGTTCTTCAAATGAAGTCCAACAATAATCTTTTGACAAAAGTTCATGGATTTTCCACATTATAATTGAAATCATAAAAGATAATGATGAGTTATGTCCAGGCTGAGAAAAAAATTCAAGAATAAAAAATTTTACTAGAAATTCTTATACATTTTAAAACATTATCCAGACAGCTTATTTAATACTTAATATTAGATCTTACATATAACTCTTACGCGTCAAGATAATTTAAAATTCCAATAATAATAATAATAAATGATACTTCATAGAACATCAGTTTTAATTTTTAATATTGAAATCGACATTTTATGTCTATCTTTTCAAGCTCTTACAAGCAACATACAAACAATGCAAAATTTTGATTTATAATTTTTTTCAAGTAATTCGATATTCTTTTGGTCCATCTAGATGTATTTATAAAGATAACTTTAAAAAAATTATGAGAATTTTGAAATTAGTAATATAATTTTGTCTCAAATTTTCTGATTGAATAAGCAACTTTATTATAAAAGAACCCCAACTTTCCCATTCATGCATCATACACATATTAGAATTTCCCATGAGATCAATAAATCTCATAAAAGGGTTTTGGGATTTACAAAAACGATGTGTGTGTGTACACCAAGAGTCAACCATATCCACCCTTGTAAAGATAAGCAGGAGAAGATGTGGTTAATTATTTTGTTTTCACACAATGAAAGCAACACCAACGATCCAAACTAATTCCCCATACCAGAGATTTTGTTTGTTTCTGAATGCCTTTTCAATTTTCGCACCTTTTTTCTTTTTTTTGGGCAAAGGTAGTCTGTTCTTGTTTTTTATATTTTAATCACAAGTGTAACTTTGTCTTATGTAACCTTAGGTTATGTTTGGTGGAATATAAATATTTTTAAAGGAAATGAAATAAAAATAAAAATAAGAATAGAATAGAATCCTAAAATCTGAAACTATATAATATGGAAAAAAATAAGAATATTTTTTTTATTTGGATATTTGATAAAGTGAAAATAATATATAATTAAAAATGAAAGGTAGACAAATAATCAAAATATCCCTAGAGTCAAAAACAAAATATTAAAAAAAACTAATTTTTATTAATTAACATAAAACAAAAGAAATCATAGTTGAAAACGTTAAATTGAAAATATATATATTAAAGAATCAGAAATCTTAAAATTATTCTAAAAAATCTCATGACCAACAATTTTAAATGCGTAGAAAAATTACAATTTAAAACCTCAAATTAAAATTGTGTCTTTAAATTTTTTAAAATAATTTTAAAATTTAAATTTCTTATGTATAAAATATTATTGTCATTTGAGGTAAAATAATATTTTTTTCTTCTCTTCTCATCTTTAATAGTACCATTCCTTTTTAATGTACGAAATATCCTTTTGCACACTTCTATCTCCCTCCTTTCTTCCTCTCCTCCCCCTTCAAAAGTATCAAATGGGCTCTTGATTAAGAGGTATATACTTTCTTTACGTATTGCATTTTGAATTTTATTTTTAGAGTTTTCACATTTTTACTGAAGAGATATTATCATAACTTCTTAGAATGGAGATTGGTTTACTTGGTGAAAAAACAGTTCATTAAAAATTTTGCAATCCTAATATTCGGTAATAATAATATTAGAATAACTTATATTCATTGTGCATATATTTTTTGTACCAAAAAAATAACTTTTACACTTTCGTCAAAAAAAAAATTTCCACATATGCCTTTGAAATACATTGTCCAGGTCCCTCTTCGTAAAGCACAGTCCAACACTCCTTTTCATGGGCCATTGGAGTGTGTGGTCTTGAACTCATTGAACATTGCATATACAAGGACAATTAATCTTGGGATGATGAAAAGGGTCCTAAACCGAGTTTTCTTTTTCTACAGAGTACTTGTGAGATTGCCATCACATGCTGACGCTTCTCCGAGTTCCATAGTCTCTCTCTGATATTAATTGTCAGAATCAAACTTTAACACAATTCTTTTTTGTTAACCCCGTGAACCATATGTCAATGGCTACAGTATAAACGTTTCTTAATTTCGATAATATTGTTCTCATCAAAGTAACCCTTGGAGCCAATCTTTGTAGCAACCCCACCTGGACGGACAAAAACCATAGGATCTTTGAAAATTTTTGACCACCTCGTTGCAAGGTTAAGTTCTAAAAATCTTTCAAAAATCTTCAAGAATATATACTTTCACGATATTAGATGGGTAGTTCGGTTGAATTTTGGTTGGCTTTCCACTTCTTGATGAGCTTTGGGCCACTATAAAGCTAATGGGTTTCAATTCTCAGTTTACCACTAAAACAAAATTCACTTTCTGAATGAATGACAGAATTTGGCAATAATGTTTCGTCTCTAACTTTTCTTACTTTAACATCAAAAGCTAGACTAATGATGGGATCAAAATAACGTTGAACACGTTTTATATCTATCAGAACTTTATATTTATGCATGGTTTCATATGAATTATTTTGACTCAGTTTTTTTTCCTTTTTGGTTAAACACGTTATCAATCATAATCTGTATCATTTTAAAGCTCAATTCATTGAATAATCCTCTTCTGCAAGACTACTTATAGGTCATTATAACAGAACCATCAGAGTTTGGTTTAGAGATAGAGATTCTTTCAATCAAAACAGAAAACTCCAGTTTACATGAACTAAACATGTGAAAACGTTGCGGATTAAAATTTAAATATTAGTTATTTGAAATTATATTCTAATATAATTATTAGATATATAAGATTTGAATAAAAAATATCTGAAATTATATTTAATATATCTATGTTTGAAATTTTAAAATACGATCCTTATCCCCTATTTGAACTAGATTAGGATTTATTAGCATACAGATATTACCATAATTATCACTATAAATAAGTGATTAATCTATAAGTGAATTCAATTGATGGCAATAAAACTCAATAGTGTCTCAATAATTTTCAGAAAAAGTTCTTGCTCATTCATGGCATGAAATAATTATATTCATGAATGAAATTGTGAGCTTTTTATTTACCTTTTTGAACTTTCCCTTCACACTTGATTAGATTTCATTATAACCTAAGTTTGTCTAAAATTAGGTTATAAGAGAAAATATCTCAAAACAAGGCTTGAGACCAGGGTCCAAGCTCAATACTATTCATTATAATTTGAGCCCGACCCCAACCCAATAAAAAACGAGTCTTGTCCAGTGCAACCCGTAAAAACTTGATTGCTATTAGCATGTTTGGAAACGCGTTATCCTTTGTCAAAATCACGTTTGACAGGAAATAAAATATAAAAATTTTTGCATCGACACAGTTTTCTACCACGTTTCCAAACAAGTACTGCGTATCTCAAACAAAGAAAAGGAAGCTTTTTTTTTTTCAAACAGGAAAGAACCATTAGCAAATCCAAAATACTATCTATCATTATAACTAAAACAAGCCTACCCACACGAATTATTTGATGCCATCCATTAATCACTAAAACATAATAATTGTCTAACAAATACAGAAAAATGTTTCATTGGTTGATAAAGACCAAGTGGATTTTGAAGACTTTGGTACTTTGTTGGCCAAAAATAAAACAAATGCAAACTTCTCCTAATTAAGATGAACTGCCAAATACGGAGTATTCAACAATGATGTGAAATTGGCAAGTGTCTGTACTAGGAGATTTCCTGTGTTAAAGGAATAGATCTGTCCATGGTTTATGTATAACATGAGTCAGCCAAGAATGGAAAGAGGTCCCAGACAATATCTGAATGGCAGAAAAATTTAGCATATATCAAAGAGGATTCTGAAAAAATTTAGCGGGAATCTCCGTGAATGAAGACGTCTGATCTCTATGACGAGGCGGCTGGAATCTCTGTGAAATGCACCTTCTTCCGACGACGACAACGATGATCTCAGTCGTTGGTGGCCGCCTGATGAATAGCACCGTCGACGGTGGGGAAGTGAAGGCCAGAAAGTGACGGCAGAAAGGGGTATTACAATTTGCAATGGAGTGAAGCAGTGACTTTTGGTGTAGAGTAATTTAAAATATAAAACAAAAAAAAGAAAACACAAAATATTCAGGCTAAATTAAAAAAAAATTGAACTCGACCTATTTTGCAAATTGGATTATTAGAAAAAAGGTATGTTTTATAGATTTTTTTTGGATATATATATATATATATATATATATATTGGTTGGATCGAGTTTAGCGGGTCAGACGGATTTTTTCACACATAATCAGAACTACCCATGATAAGTTCCTAACCTTCTAAGTTTTATTGTCAAGTTTTACTATTTGTGAGATGCTAATATATTTTTCCTATGAATACTATGCCTTTTATTTTCTGGGTTTATTTAGGCAAAGGAATGTCAAATTTGTTTTTTGGGCAAAGGTGGGCTTCTATGGGCCACTTTGGTTTATTTTTGGGTTGAAAAACAAATGGGCCAAAATTTCATTGTTCTCAAATAAGTTAAATTAGAAAATTGGGAAAAAAAATAAAAACATATTAGTTGCCCCAGTTGTGACTGCAAGAATTTGATCCATCACTGTATATACCTTGGGAGATTATTAATTTGTTAATTAAAAAAAATAAAAAGTCAATATTTTATAAAACGTGGCACTATATAATGAGTTTTTGAAAAACATTGCTTAAAGAATTAAAAAATTTTACCAAGTGTAAAGAACAGAGAGAGATAAAGCAGGAGATAAATGGAAAAGCTTATTCCATTATCAACTCTTTGCTTCGCTAAGTTTGAGAACAAACCAAATACAATAAAAAAAAATGTAGTTATAAAATTGAGAATCAGATTACTTTTTTGAACAAAGAAGCATTTTGCAGCGTTTTAAGGTATGAGTGCAAAATTGAATAGATTATTTTTAAAATTTTAATCAACGTTAGTTATGTATTAACGGATATAGATTAAAAAACACTGTTTTTGGTCGCACTACTCCGTTGGAGGAGATTCATATCATGTTTACATTTTGCTCCTCTTACTCTCATAATTAGATTTGATCGGAGTCGCTAGGCTAGATTCAATTTTTATTTTATATTAACATTTGTGATGGTCGAGTCTAATTGAAAGGGCATGTTAGTTGTGCATAATGCCAAAATTGAGGATGATAAGGATAAGGTGGATAATGATAATGATGGTATGCTTCATCAAAACAAGGCATAGGTGGATATGATAATGGCAACAGCAATTGTTGTTAAAGCAAAGTCTTATGTCATGTGGTTGTACAAGGGGATCCTCTGAAATGAAGATTCTAGTAAAGTTTCTTATATTATTATTATTGTTGCTGCTAATTTTTTATTAGAAAACAAAAAATAGTAAAGTAAAAAGACAATTCTTCACTACTTTAAAAGGAATCCTTATGTATGAAGATCCTCTTTTATAGCTATACTTGTAGATTTTTATTTTTGCTAAAAAATAGTGATCATGTTAAATTATAAAAATCATATTTAATCGTATGAGATATTTTCTTTAGTGGCATATTTTATGCATTTTTTTTATAATGATTTAAAAATATTTATATTTATATTTATATAAATTGGAGGAGAAAATATATTTTATTTTTGAGCCAAGTTTTAATTATAATTTTATTATATCAACTTTATAATATAACAAATTATGTATCCTGCTTTGAAAAAAAAAATAACTTCTAGTCTCATTTTAACATGTGAGTTTTTTTTTTTTGTTTCTCCAAAAACATATTCCTTTAAAAAAAAAAAAGAAGCAAAATTCCACCATGCTAGACGTTTTAAAAAAGTTGACGTTTTTAGTTTTATTCAAAGAATATGAGGACATTTTGATACATTATAAAGTTGATGTACTAAATTATTATATCTAATCCCTAATCAAGAGATAAAATGTATTTTCTCTCTCAATTTATATGAAATATATAAGGGAGTTCTATGACTTCTTAAAGAATAAGAATTATTTTTGAATTAAAAAAAACATTTGTTATATGTTGAAATTAATTATTAAAATTGTACTTGAAACTTAGTTTGCGAAATCAATGCATCTCATTTCACCAAAAACAAAATGTATCTCCCCCTAAAATAAATATGTTAAAATCTGTCTTAATATACCAAAACCTCAATTTGGTTGAGGCTTGGTGTCAGTAATGGCGTTTGTTCCAGGGAGTTCGTTAGAGGCCCAATCTCTACAAAAAATGTAATTTTCAGTGTGATAAGCCCATTAAACCCAACTAGTATCCCTGTGTCCACCCTAAAGTGCATATGATGATACGAATAAAAATAAATTATACAAAATTTTTTGAAGTTTTGTTAAAATTAATTTTTTAAAAAAATATAATCAAATATTTTTTAAAATAAAAAGGTATATTATATTTTAGTTTAATTTTACAATTTTTTAGATTAAAATATCTTTAATTAATTTAAATAAATATTTTTATGATGGGTATTTTAATAAAAAAATTAAAATTAGATTAAGTGTATATTTTACAAAAAAAATTATGTAATTTTAATAAAGCTAAAAAAATGTGCAATTCACTCTGTGAATAATAATCACAAGAAGATTGATTTATTATTTTGTCAAGGTAATTCCATTTAAAAGCTTTTTATATTTTGAATAAAATATTCTAATTCGATGAAATTTTTTTAATCAACTTACTATAAAATAAAAATAGATATACTCAACTTTGTAAGTGTTATCAGATAAAATTTAAATACATGAAAATATTTTTTGTAAGAATCTGTTATTTGATGTTAAATAAAAAAAATATTAAGACATTATATTTTTATTAAAAAATTACGAATAAATACTTGAAAAAATTGTACTTAATCCTATTCCCAGAAATCTGTTGCGTCCTTCAAGAAAAAAATTGCTATAAATTATTGGGCATTGAATGCTGAAGTGAGTGACTTTGTCATACTTTCTTCAATCGCTACAAAAAGATCATAAAAAATATATAAATGAATGAATGAACTGAGGAGAACATTTTGGCCCAGGAAACAATGGAGGAGGACAATGACTTGATAGAAAATCACACAGATTCTCAGCCAATCAAATATTCTTTTCATTTAATTTTTTGTTTGCTTTTCCTTCTTGGTTGAATTATTAATTTGCTTGTTTTTTCTGAATTATATGAAAATTTTCTATGTGAAATTGTTTATATTATCGGCTGCAAAAAAGGCCTTTCATCATTTTTTTTTCTTCGTTGCATGAACATTCAGAATTGCACTCGTTTGACTATCTGAGTTTAATTTTAAAGATTTGAATTTAAATTATTATAAAGCCAAACGTCAGTTTCAATCACCATTGAATCAGTAGTGAACATGACGCTAATTAAAAGTTAATGTATATTTTATGTCAATAATGCAACCTGTACTATAATCTCTTTAAAAAAATATCAAACTCAAACTAAATTTTAAATTCATTTGTAAACTACATTCAGGTTTAAATTTAAAATTTTAAACATTACTTTACTTAAATCAATTTTTGTTTATTCCTAACTGCCGGTTAAATCTTAACTTTCATTTATAAATAGAATATTGTGTTTGAATTTAAAAAAATTAAAAATAATTTCACAAGTTAACCTATGATCACATTTAAGTTTAACGCAGAGCCAACCAAAAATCCTATATTCTAAAGAAGAAAAATCCATCTATTCCTATCTTTATAAAAAATAAAAAAATAATAACAGAAATTCACACCCTCCAATTTAAGGGTAATCATAGGTCACGTCAAATATTGATTTAACTTGATATTCCAATTAATTTTGTATTAAATTTCTTTTTCTAAATCCAATGTCCTACCCTGAGATCTAACTTAGTTTATTATAATATTAGACTGAGCCAAATTAATTTTTTAAATTAACTAAGTCATTTTTTATTTTATTTTTAGTAAAAATTATAAAATATCATCTCAAAAAATAAAAATTTATATTGATTCGTATAAAATTATATTTTATTTCTAAAAATATAAAAATTTTATTTAAATTCTTATAAAATATTTCAAAAAAAAACTAAATCCAATTAACCCAAACTAACAATATGACCAGCCTTACTCAATATGTCCTCTCTTTTTTTTTAATTATCTAATTACTTAATTCAACCCAATCCAATATTAACAGGGGAAACCAGCCTCACTGGGTCACCACGGTCACCCCTCCTTCAAACAAGAAAGTTTAATAATAATAATAATAATAATAAAGAAGGAAGGTTGAGACCACGGTCCATGGCACACGCGCTATTAAGTCCCAAGGAGCACGTTGGAAGGGCTGTGGAAGAAAACGAGTAGTCTGAATTTCAAAAGCGTTCCCATTATTTTCTGGGAAGCATCGTGGCACCTTCATTCTCTGTCTTTTCCTCAGCCTCTCTTTTTCCTTGCTTTTACAATTCACACATTTTGCACGCAACAACAAAATCTTCCCTAACTCTCAAATTCTAGCATTTGCAACCACAAGCGGGTGTTTTATTTATTTATTTATTTATTTTTATATAATAATATATTTTTAAATTAATTTATTTATCAACTGATATTAAATCTTTTCTCAAATAATCTTTAAAGTGCAACCTTTTAATACATTTAAAAAAATAATAAGTTCTACATGATACTAACTATGAAATCTAAACCAAATACTCCAAGGAGTAAAGACATGTTCTATTTACATACACAACAATCAATCACATCTCACAAATTTTAAGGTAATATTATATAATATATATAATTATGTGTATTTTTAATAAAAATCAGTTCTCTACCCAAAAAAATCACCTTTAATATATTTATATACTTAATTAATTAATTAGTTTAACTTTTAATTATTATCTTTCATAAACCAAATTTATTTCAAGATAACTATTATTTATATGGAATACAAATTTTCTCATTTGTATCATTCCAATCATTATGAGTGTGTTTGGAATACTTCTAAGTTAAAAAATTTTGTTGCATTAATTTTCTTTAATTTAACTTGAATATAATTTGGTGAATTCTTTTTTCTGGAAAATGTATATAGGATTTACAAGATAGAGTTGTTAACTGGGCTTTCGTATCACAATCTTAAATTTGATTTATTTATTTTTATTCTAGAATTGAACAAATCTACAGGAGAAACTAGTTCCTTGAGTATTTTATGAGTGTAAATTTATTTTCAAATAATTATTTACAATCTTCTAAGTATAAAATGTTATTATACAGTTAACATTCTAATTAATGATACGTATATCTCCTAATTATCATCAAAAGATAAAGGAACTAAACCACCAAGTATGCTGCGTTAAAGGTTAAGGTAAGGACACAATTTTTTTTTCTCAAAATTATATATAATAAATTATAATTCAATTATACTGTAAACACTATTGGCAAAAAATATACATATATATTGAAATACGTATTTAGATTTTTTTAAATACAAGGAATTAAACAAATATAATTAGACTCATTGTTCATCAACATGTTTTGTTTTGAAAAATTTTCTAATTTCCTTAATTATCTTCTTTCTTGAAAATGAAAACAGAAAAAAAAGGGAAAAGCAAGCTTCAAAGGGAAGGAAGCATCAGGAAAACCAAAAAAAAAAAAAAATTACATAAGAATTTCTTATTGTTCTTTTTTATTTTGAAATCCAGTCAAATATGCGCGTAAACTTCTCTTTTAAGTCTTAATGCGTAATGGTACATACAAAAAGAGCGACTAGTCATACGCACAATCTTGCAACTGAGCGCCGTTTGGTATTTTAATGGAAGAAGAAAGGGGGGAGATAAATTATATGATATGTCTTTTATGTATTTGTAATTATTATTTAATAATATTTTTATTTTTATATTATTAAAGTAAATATAATAATTTTTTTATTTTTAACTTTTTGGTTAAGTAAGAGAATATAAAAAATAAAAAATATAGACAATATATATTATGTTATTATAATTATTATTTAATAATATATATTTTTTATAATTTTTTTAAATATTAGTACAAGAGTTATTTCTATATACAAAATTATTTTTTTAAACTTTGTTTTCATTCCAATTTTTTATATACCAAATCAAGATGTACCAAACAGTTGAAAGCAAAATCATCCTTTTTTTTTTTTTATACAAGCAAAGTCGTCTTCAAATAATTTTTTGCTTATTTTTTGGGTAGATATCTGTGTAATTTTAACATAATTTAAAATATTTTGTATAATTTACTTTTTTATTATATGATAATATTATTATACTCCACAGAAAATAGAATAACTAGTTCTGCATATTGACAATGTTTCTGTTATTTTTAAAATATATACTTTAATTTAATTTTAAATTTTTTTACTAAAATATCTTTTATAAAAATATTTTTCTTGTTAATAGAGAATATTTTAATAAAATTTTAAAATTAAACTAAAATATAATATAATTTTTTATTTGAAGCAATGTTTTTTATATAATTTGACAATAAAAAATTGTGTACTTTCAATAAAATTTAAAAAAATTATGTAATTTACTCTATAATTAAATGTAGCTGTCTCTATCAATATCTACTGCTTATGGAAGAAGTTGGTCCGTTTCGAAATATAATACATTTAGATACAAAAATAAATTATTATAATAAATGAATAACTATTTTGAACTCTTTATCATCTTCGTACAATTAATAAAATTTAAATTCAAATATAAAAGGCATCCATATGGTAAATACTTGTCGAAACATTAATAATAATAACAATAAAAGTAATATAAAAAAATGCGCGTAATATTTAAGTTTGCAATTATCCATAACAGTAAAAGTATTCTATATCAATTTGACAAACAAATTAATAGAATTAATTCCACTTATACAACTATATAGTTTATTATGAAATTTGTAAAAGAAAATATTAAATTGTGTTAGCAGACTATTTAATAACAATAATTTTGTTTAAATGACTGCTAGGTTAGATTGTAGGTTTGGTGAGAAAATATATAAAAAATATCATTAATAATGTCCTGGAAAGGTTTGGAGACCAGAGTTGCTGGACAAAGTAACGGAGAGTATGATTTACGAGCAAATTTACAAATTGATTGACTTTAGAAAACACGTGTTATTTTGATGCTATCAATTTTTACGAGTCAACTTCAGAAAGCGCTTGATAAGTGGTCTATAATTACCAAAATTTAATCCCACGCCATTTAGTACATGTTTGGATTAGTATTGGAAGAATAAAAAATCACGTTTGTAACTCATTAAATGTAAAAATAATAAAAAAATACTTTGTCAAAACGTAATTTTAAAATAATGAAACAAAAAATCAAACACACTATTAACGTTACAACCAAACTGTTTGAATCCTGTTACAAATAATTAAAAAAAATTGAAAACGTAAATTTTCTTCCAACAAAAAAAAAACGTAACTTTCATCCATAGGGCGTAATCACGTATAGAATGTGGTCCAGACTTGCAAAGTACAACGAGGGGAAAGGATCGACGTGAGTAACCACGTGATTATCTTCAAATCTCCTACGTGGCGTATATATGTTGGACACAAGCAAACAGATCTTGGGACCATGTGTAATGACGTAGAGAGCCTCACTTCCCAAGAAAACACCCTAACACCATGTAAAATAAAAAGAGAAATGAAAAAAATATATGAATAAAAGATGATTTTTTATTTTTCACTTTAATTATATAATAATAAATAATAAATATCATTAAATAAAAATTATAAAAGTATAAAAAATATCACACATAATTTTTAAAAAAATTCCTCTTCCATACAAGCAACCAAACATCCAATAAATTTTTTGTCTTTTATGTGGTTTATAACTTTTTTTTCTTTAAAAAAGAAGAACATAATAAAATATACTGGCATTTGTTGACATTTAGTTAAAATATATTTGATATATTTTTAAATATTATCTAATTTCTCTAATATATAACATGTGTTGCAAAAAAAAATATTTTTTTTGGCCAATAAAAGTAATATGTGTACCTTCAAAAGCTAAAATTATACTCAATTATATTATAATCATATTAAGAATAAAATTATAATATTATATTAGAGTTTTATACCAAAACTATTCACTATTTTGGCTACAAGAGAGAAGAATGCTTTCATGCTCTGAGTTGAACATATTTTGTTCACAAACTTAAAGTAAATAGTAGAGAAAGTGTTTGTAATATACACTAAACATCAAGGGAATTAGATGATATTTTTAAATAAAAAAGTATTATATGTAATATAGTTAAATCCGAGAAAAGGATAAAAATATGATTAATTACTTTTCTCTCTTTTAAAGAAAGATTTGATTACATAATTTTCTCTTTTATTATAAAAAGTTCACGTAATTCTCTCTTGAAAGGCCTAAACTAAATGATACATTACAAATAAACTAATTTCAACCAAAACACATATAGTGTAAAATAATTGCTAATTATAAAATTATTCAACAAGAATTAAAATTATAAATAAAAATATATACTAACAAAATAAATTTTTTTAAAGAAAGATTAATTAAATAAAAGTTAAGAATTTGTTATAAGGCTTTGTAAGCATAATATCCTCATAGTACGAAAACGATTCAATTTACATCACCAAAGCTCAAAATCACTCAGGTAACCTCATTAATCTTAATGACTTTCATGATTATTGGCACCGATTCCTAGATATAAAAAGAAAACAAATCTCAATTATTTGCAAGCAAGTAAGGAATCACATACATTAAAACCAAGATATAAATAGAAACAAAAACTTGTAATCTTCTTCTTCTTATTATTACTCAAACCAATGAACTTCATTAAGGGAAAAATTCACAATTCAAAATATTAAGAAGAGACACAGGGGATTCTTCCAATCACGCCATTGATAATTTTTATGTAAAGAAATTATTTTTATATAATTTTTACATAATATCTATTATATCTTTATAATTATTATTTATTAATTTTTTTATTTGTTAACAATAAAGATATAAAATTTATTTTTCTCTTTAAAATTATATTTTTTATTACTTGCATAATTGCATTTTATTTTATATTCTGCATTTCAAATGTGCAGAAGTTCAAAACAGTGCTAAAAGAACTTTTATATTGCAAAACTTCTAAAATTATTGTTAGTAGGGGTGTACATGGGTAGGCCCGGGTTAGGACGATGCTTGGTCCGAAACCCAACCCGATTAGGGTATTGGGCGTATTTTTATGCCCGTGGCTCGGTTCAGCCCTGCCTTGAGAAGTCCAATTTTAAGATGGTTCAGGGCGGGTTAGGACGGTTCTAATAAGTAAGGTTGTACATGCGTAAGGCTAGACTGAATATCTAATATGTCTGATATCTGACTCGATTAAGATATTGAGCTTGTTTTTATACCCGTAGCCTTATCCGACCCTAATAATCCTAAACTAATTTTTTTTTAATGAATTAATACTTGTAATATAAAAATATTTTTTTACAAACTTATAGGCATATATTTTAAAACAATAGACTTTTAGAACTCTTATATTTGTATCAGTAATAAAAAAATAGTCTAATATTATTAAGTAAAATATAAGATATACTAACATAATTAGTCTTAGGTAAATATATATTTTTTCATTATTCAACAAAAGAAATGTCAGTAAGCATTCACATCAATGATAAAAATAATTAAAAAGTAAAGAATATTTGCATAGGTAATAAAAATTGCGATATGTAAAAATAATTAAATGAAATAAAAATTAAAAAAAAATATAAGATGACAAGATATTAATAATTAAAAAACAAAGTAACAATTAGGGCGAGTTAAACAGAATATATCTTCGTCCGTAACCCGACCCGAAATAGTTTTGTTTAAAATTATACCCATTTATATTTTTAGCTCGGCTCGATTAGACTGAGTTAGGGCGGGCTCCTAGGGTCAATTAGGCCGATAAACATCCCTAATTGTTAGTGTTATTGGAATTTAATATCTTGATATATATATATATATATATATATATATATATATATATATATATAAGTTTTAGTCCTTCCTATTAGAAAAAAATCTTTAAAATACAAAATAATTCAGAATTCAATGGTAATTAAAGAAATTTTAGATAAACAATTTATTTAAAGTAAATAATTAAAAAAATGAGAGGTTAATTGAGATTCTTTCCTTAAATGGTCTCATACATATCTATATATTTATTTATAATTAATTTATTATCCCCTTCTTTAATAAACCAAGTTTTCTTGCAGTTTAATCAACTCGTAAGTCTGTGACAAAACATCTATAGAATAATATGATTTCTTAAATAAAAATGTGATTATCATTTATTTGTTAATAATTGGATATGGCACTTTGGTAAATTCGGCGAAGCAAAAGGGCAATGAGCAGATTATCTCCTCTTTATCTGCGCAGTGATTCCCCTCTCCCTTATGCCCCGGACACAGCATTTGCCTTTGCCCTGAGATATATTCTCCAATCTCATGTTTTCTCGGGAATTTCTCCTTTTATGCCTCAATCGTCGTTTGAGATTGAGTTAGGGTTAGGGTTTCCATTTCCCATAGCTCTCCCCGGAAGAAAACTACGCAACAAGAAACCGTCCTTTTATGATTCTTTCTTTTCGACCTCACAATTGGACCCAGTTCTTGATTCTCATCGTATATTGCGCCCTTTTCTCCCAAACGCATCATCTCTGATTGCGATATTAATCTCGTTGCAAGCTTGTTCTGTTATCCCCGCTAGAACAATTCACAGTGATCCCCAAACCATGAAGGTTCATCCCGTGCCCAGAAAACGCAACATCACCATCCAGTACGACATCAATGCGAGAAACCCTCTCTCTGAAGCTCAGGCACTTCTGGGCCTCACAAATAAGAAGCTACGGAGGCTTCCCCATGTCTTCAGTCGCGTCCTGGAGCTTCCCTTTCGCTCCGACGCCGATGTAATGGTCGAAGAAAGCCCTGATTTCTTCCGATTCGTGGCTGAAACTGACGGAATCGGCGATGTGCAAGCTCATATGGTGGAAATCCATCCTGGGGTCACCAAGATTGTGGTGAGGGAAAGTGGGTCATTGGAGTTATCGTTGGATGAGCTAGAGCTTGATATTTGGAGGTTTCGGCTGCCGGAATCGACACGGCCGGAACTTGCGAGCGTAGTTTTCGTTGACGGAGAGCTCATTGTGACGGTGCCAAAGGGTGAGGAATTGGAGAATTCTGAGGATGAAAATGGAGGGATGTGGAGTGACGGTAATGGGAATTTCGGAGGAAGACTTGTGCTTGTACAGTAATATTCTTTTTTAACCTTGTTGCTCTTCAACGTTCCTTTAGTATGCGAGTTAGTTTTCAGGTTGTTATTGGAACTAGCGACTGTATTCTCTTGTTGCCTTTGAATCAAAACATGTTCTTTTCACGTTGTAATGATGGTTTATCAGGCCAATGGCAATTTTATGGATTGGTTAACTGATGCTTTCGCTTTACTCATTCTACGTATCTGTGGAGAGTGTACTATTTGATTATGAGTAACTCTGCTTCCTGGTAGACATAGGTAACTGTTTTTTAATTCTGAAATTGAGGAGCATTTGCTCCTTGGTTTTGGCTTCTACAGAGTTATTTTACATTTGATTGAGCTGAACTTCTGGACCAAATCTTTTCGTGGTCACTAAGAATGGAGGATAAGTTGGATAACGGGGAAGAGGAGGGAGGTGTATCAATTATCTGTTTCTTTTCTGATTTTTCAATTAAATTTGGTCGTTTTCCTTATAGGCTATTTAGTTAGTTCTGTTAAAATGCTTTGATCTAGGTCCGCCTAATCTGAATATAACATTTATTATGGTCTGTTCTGCGCAACTTTTTTCTGTGATTAATAAGAGCAACACCTGAATTGCAAGGCAGTTATATCCTTACCTGCTTATTTTCTGCTCATTCCGAGTTCCAATCATTGACTAACTGTTGCATCATTTGAGTCTGTAGAAAGTGAAACTTCATTTTTCTCTTTGCCCCTGTTGGTGCTCAATCAGTTGCATTTCTTTTTCCTTTTTTGGTTACAAAGGAAGCCTAAGCCTTGAGAGTGGCGAGTGGAAAAAGGGGCATGGGTAGGATTAAACCCTCAACAACAAGCTCTCAGTCTTGAAGATTGAGGCTGTCAGCTCATTGGCCAATGAGTTGCATTTCTTTTTTCTCTCCTCACGATAAAAATTGTGTGTTTTGGTAACTGAGAGCATGTCCTCATGTTGAAATACTGAAACAGCCCCTTGCATGAAGGTGTTTAATGATATGTTTACTTTGCTGTTTTACTGACATCTTTTTGTGATACTAGAAGGTAACATTTTTGCAGTTATCTATCGCCCTCTAATTTCACATCATATTCTTTTGACTAGATGGGAAGGGTTGCAGCATAAGAAATGTAATGATTCATTTTCATCCCTTCATTTGTATTTGTTTCAGTTACATCTTTTATCTTTCGAAAAATGTTGTCAATGTCTTTCTTAGACCTAACTATGCGAGGATCACCAACGAAAAGTATGTATACCAGGTGAACAGAACCATTCGAAATTGCTATGCTATGTTCATGTTTATTTCACATGTCCTAAGGATGAATTCAAAGTGTAATCTCTACTCTTCATCCAAGAAACTTAATAATCATGAACCTGGAGGTTCCTTAATCAAAATGTTTTGGTTTTTCAAGAGATCTTGCAATAAGTAGTTATTGGACTTAGGACACAAATCAAGAAATTGAATGTAGAAGAACCATAAAACTTTGTTGCTTCAGTTTGTTGAAAAGCATATTCTTTGCAAGAAGTTTGAGACATCTTCTCTGAAGAATGTGGCAATCAGCAAGCATCATGCTAAAGCTTGTCTCTTCAAGGAGTGTTTCCTTTTCTTCACTTAAGTAATTTAAAGTGGATGATCATAATCCCTAGGAGAGTTTTCGGGCCTGTTTGATTCAGTTCTGTAAAACAATTTTTTTGTTTTCAAGAACAAAAAAACAAAAAAACTTGTTTGATAATGTGTTTTTAATGAAGTGTTTTGTAAAACAAAAAAACAAAATTTTGTTTTCAAAAACAAAAAACTCAGAACACTTAAAAAAGTGTTCTGTAATTTTTATTCTACAGAATCAGGTAAAAAACAAAAAACAAGTACTTTTCAAAATAATGATTCAAACAGATTTTTTAATTTTTTTGTTCTTAAAAACTTGTTCTTAAAAACACCTGTTTTGAAAACATTAAAACAAAAACAATTTCAAACAGGCCCTTCTTTTTTTTGCCTCCGAATGTGAGATTAGTTTCACATAGGTGTCTGTGATTTGCTTCTTGCACCCATTTTATGTCTATTCTAGAAATGGACAAAGCAAATCCCTAGGGGGGCTTGTATCTCTCAATTTCTGTGCTAGCTTAGTTTATGTTTCAGTCTTTCTTCTGCATTCATATTTCTCTTTGATTTTGTTTGTTCTCTTATTCCGCATGTGCATTTGAGAAACTCATAAAACAAAACCCCACGGGAAAGGGACATCCGTAGAAATTGAACGTTTGATGTTTAAATCCCCTTAATTCTAAAGAATGAGATTGGTATCATTTGTCGGACTTTTTTACTGTACAATTTTGTGCTGTGCAACAAGAAAACTACATAATAGGAAAAAAAAAGACATTCACCCTGTTGATTATTGCCCTCTTGGAACAGCAAAGAATTCTAATAGATCATTTGTTATCATCATCTTTAACCATTTGTGGTTTGATCCGCTATTATTTGTACTTATAGACAGGATTTTGTATTCCTTTGCGGGATTATAAAGAAAATCAAATACTCCATATTTCATAATTTTTTAACGAAATTTATAGTTGGTTAATCTATTACAGTAAGATAGATGGTCCAAACAGCTCATCAATAAAGTTTATGCCTAAGGTTTCTTTGCATTCCATAAGCAATAAAGCTATTGTTTCTTGGAAGGGGATTCGCTTCTGGTGTCACTCTCTGCTGTGGCAAATTAATGGGCAGAATAAAAATGTTTCTATCTTTTTAGCAGAAAAAGAACGTACGAACCGAAATGTATAGCAGAAAACAAACCAACGGCAATACAGTGCTTAAAAAAAATCACATTAGAGATTAGCCAATTATTTAATTATATATTTAGCATAAAACTTGAAAATTATCAAACAGAAAAGAAAAATATTTTGGTAATTTATGAAAGTTAGTAAAACTTTTTATAAATGACGAATGTTAGTTTCAGGCATTCAATTGGTAAGGATGCTATGTCTAATAAGGGTCTTATACCTCCTGCCAAATGCATTCATTTTTTTTTTTAAGTTGTACGATAAGGGTATATTTTGATCAGATTTTGCGTCAACCAAGAGTAGTTTCATCCTCCTATGATTTTAAAGGCACATTCTTTGCATTTCCTTACTACATCTAGGAGAAAATGATCTTTTCAATGTTTGAACTCAAGTACTTAAGGTGGGGAGTGGACCACTAAAGTATTTAAAATACCAACAAATTAAAGATGGTTGATGATGAGGTTGATTTCATCTTAAGCATTTAAAGTCCATTTGGCACGTAAAATAAAAAGAAATGAAATGAAATAAATGGATTTGAGAATAAAAAATGATCATCGTATTTTTATTATAAAAAATAATAAAAATAAATAAATATTATTAAATAATAATTATAAAGGTGTAATAAACATTTTATATATTTAATAAAAAAATTATTATAATGATAATCAAACAAGTCGCTAGTTTAGTTGAGTTATAAGGCAATGATTATTTAAAAACAGAGTCATGTCATATGTAATACGTATTTAACATTAATGTTAGATATGACATAATGATTTAAATTATATTTAAATATTATATATTTTATGTGATATCAATATCATATTGTATCTCATACTTATGTGAGCCTCTTAACGTCCATGCGAGGAAAACAAAAGACAATTAAAATCAGTTCCCTAATTTTGCCTGGAAGGTTGAGTATCTCACCTCTTTCTAGGCATAACAATCATAGTTGTTGAATATGGATATAATATTACTTACACATTTCTTATACTTTGAATTATACTACAATTGTGCAAGTGAAGTTAACAAAGGAAAGTTTAAGTGCTTGTATAGTTGTAGAGTGTTCAAAATTTTGTAAATTATAAAAAGCATTATACTTAAAAAAAATCCAATCCAAATGAAAAGGTTAAAAAAAAAAATCAAACTGTCATATTTATCAAAATAATCCCTTCTACTTCTTCCCATTTCATGAATCATCTTCTAAATTGTACAATCAAAGAAGATTCTATCATCTGGACCTTTATTTTTGGGAAAAGGGTTAGAGGAAACAGTGGAGTCGCAACTTCAATGAGACTAACCAAGGAGAGAGCGAAGCACTTCAATAATATATAAAATTATTAGGATAGAAATAAAAATAAAAATAAAAAAGTGATTTTATGAATGAAAAATAATTTTTATACTTTTATTTAAAAAATAATAAAAATAGATATATGCTATTAAGTAATTATTACTTAAGTATAATAGACATCACATACAAAAATAAAAATATAATCAGTTTCCTCTACTTGAACCAAACGAGTCATATAGCAAAAGGCTAATTCTTTGCAAATTGGGCTTAAGGGAGAGAAACCTAATATGTTAAACACTAGATGAGCTAGATGTAACTCTTCAATGGCAATAGTGGTAATTTTACAAAAGGCTCTATTTATTAAACAAGTTGAGCTTTCTTATCAGACTTATTTTATAATTCTCACTTTAATTTTTCAGTTGACAAGGTGAGAATCTTAAAGTGAATAAGTAATGGTGAAAAAAATTCAATATCAAGAAGTAATGCATTCCATAAAATTGCCTATAGCTATAATCACTTTTAGATGATTCATTGATAGACATTAGTAGCTTATTAGAACCACAAATCCTCTTAAGTAGAGGATTTGTGAAGTGCCCATAAGTCTCTTAGGGGCTTTTTGTTAACAATTTTTTTTTGGTAAGAGAAAATAAGTGTCCTTGAGAGATTGTTGTGAAAATTTTACAAGTGTATGGAATGCACAAATAATAATAGAAATTAGTCCCACATCATTCCATAGGGAAGATAGATTAATTATCAATTTTTAAAAATTAATTCTATTATCTAAAAAAATAGCTAGAATTAAATTAAATAAACTAAAATCTAAAGGATAGTAAATTGCGTAAATAACAAAAACTGATTAACTAATGAAAAAAGGCTCTGGAATTTAAATTTCAATATCTCTTCTTATGAGTGAATATGACTAACTCATGTAATTCATTTTTATCTTAATTAATAGCTAATTCCTTAAATTATGTGAAATTCTCTCATTAGATAAATTATGCATATATATGCTAAGCCTATGTCTATTTTTATGATTATGTGCTCCGACATAAACCCATTAAGCTTTATAGACCTTAGTGTATCCTTGCATGTAATGGGTTGGCATGTGTGCAAGTTACTTTTTGCTTAGGTTAGATTACTATCTCTAGAAAACCTAAGCCCAAATTTACTATTCAAGTGATCCTCTATAGTTATTTACCTCTTAATCCTTCTTATCACAAATTTAATTTTTACAGTAGGTAGCCAACAAATTGCAAAAGAAATTAAAAGTTGAATAATAATTAATTAAAAAAAATTCACTACATAAGTATAATTAGAATTCTAATATAATTAAAAGCCATATTCATCTAAATCACATATCTAAAGGGTTTAGCTACTCATAATAAAAAAATAAAATAAAGTCCTAAGATAACAATTGAATGAATCCATCACAAATAGAGAATAACAGAGTAGATAAAAAAAAATCAATGATAACTATAGTCTTTGGTGGAAATTCTAAATCTCAGTGTCACAATCGTTCTTTAAAATTATCTCTTTTTTACTGTAGTGTGTCTCCTTTTGTTCCTTTTATTTCTTTTTTCTTTTTTTTAATACTCTCTTATTGGGGTTTCCTATTTTTGTCGCAATCATTGATATGTAAGAACTTTTTTATTTTGCTTTTTTTGTAACTTTATGAATTTTTTCCCCTTTTGATTTCTTCCTTTCTAAGTTAGGTTTAGCTATCATACATAAGACAAATTAGAGCTACAATTAGGCAATGGACTGAGGCTTTCTTACATTATCCTTCTCTTGTTAGTATTCATTATATTCCTATTAAAAAATACATAAAATTAGCACAATAACACTTATTAACTTGATTAGTGGCTAAGATTAAAATTCAATTAGCATGTAAGAAATGCATCACATTAAATTCCTCTAAACTTGAACATTAACTTGCCTTCGAGTAAAAGAAAATAGTAAAGAGTAGCTAAGGTCTTTCATACTCTAATGAGAATTGTAACCCAACAATAAAAGACTAACAAGCTTTCTCAACTTGACTTGTCTAACCTAGGTATTCTTAATTTAGCTATCAAAATTGTAGGGTAAAATAGATATGATCTCAAGTTGCAATAGATTGAAACATTTAGGTTATGTAGTTTTTTTTTTTACTATTACTTTCTAGTTTCCTACCTTCTGATATGACAAGCAAGATAATAATATAGAGGCCCTTCTCGAGTTTTGTCACTTGGTGCTCTCATTCTTTGTTTTTTCTCTTCTTAACCTAAGCAACACATTTAATGTGCTTTGTGTACTCATAATGCAGGCTATTTCTCTTTCTTTTCTTTTTTTTTCGAAACAAAATAACCTAAAACATCAAAATAGAACCTTTGTCGGTGCTTTAACTATTTAAAACTTAACTTCAATAGAGGATGGATCAATCAGTTAGTCAAATTTCATTTTTCTCATATTTATTTACTCATTTAATTTTTCTCATTATTCAATTCATTAAAATGCAAGTTATGCACAACCTGTATGCAATTTATATAGCTTAGATTATACTTTTACCAACAAATTGAATAGTTAAATCCAAAGTTAAGAGGTTAACATTTGAAATTTTTGTCAACCTTATATAATAGGTTATAGATACACATTAAGGTTTTTAAGCTTAACTAATCCACTATACTCCTTAACTTAAGACTTTTTGGAAAACCTCCCTTAAACTTAATTAATGCAGTGTCTTTAATGCAAACAAAGGTAAAATAAGAAAAAGTAAAAATAATAAATGAGAAAGGGATCATAATACTCCCTTATAAGCATTGCAATTTCAATAATTGAATAGGGAAAAGGGTGCAAAAGAAGTGAATTAAATATCCCAAAGCTTTATCAACTAGATTATCATTCAGCAACAAAACCTAGACCAAGAAAAGAAAAGGGAAACTAAAAATAGGAACTAAAACAGCAGAAGCAAACAAACAAACCAAAAACTAGAGCAAAGGGATAGAAAAGTAGTTTTAAGTTATAGTCGTTAGTTTAACTTTCAAGTGCCTAAGTTTTATGTGTTGGAAAAGGGCACATATGACCATTTTCTCCACCATCTCTCCAACTAGGCAGGGCTTGAAGTGTTGTTTGTTGTCTTTAAGTACACTAGTAGGTTCACTCTTTATTGTACTAGTGCCATGTAGATAGAGCTCTTTAGACTTGTATTCTTGTAGGGAAGGTACATAGGACATAGCTTTTACTAAAGAGGCGATGGTTGCAATTCTTATATTTTTGTTTATGATGGTTACAACTCGTAATGAACACACTTTTAGAGGTTCCTAAAAGGACTCTTTGTTGTAAGTCTCCTTTGTTAACTCATTGCTTACATCTAGTCTATAATGATGTTTCTTGAAAAGTCGAATTGTTAATGCTTTAAACACCATAAATTTGATTTTTTCTCCCCTATCTTTAAGGTTAATTCGCTGTTCTTCACATTAATAATTTTGTTTACTGTGGCTAAAAAAGATCATCCCAATATCAAAGAATCATTGTGTCTTTTTTTATTTTAAGCACAGGGAAGTCTACTGGAAAGAAAAATCTCTTACATTTATTAGCACATTTTCTAAGATTTTGACAAGACATTTCACTAATTGATCAGCCAATTACAATGTGACAATTCTCCTAATTTGAGCTTCCTACAAACAAACAAAAGGTATCAGATTAATACTAACATCCAAATCACATAAAGCTCAATCAAATGTTACATTACCAATAATAAAGGAATAAAAAAACTCCCTAAATCTTCAAACTTTGTTGGAAGCTTGTTTTAAATGATTGCATTGCACTCTTCATCAAGTTTGATGGTGGTGTGCTCCTCGATCTTCCACTTATTAGAAAAAATTTCTTTCAAAAGATTTATATAAGATTGCATTTGTGCCAACATCTATATAAGGAATATTTGTATAAAGTTGTTTGAAAATATTAAGAAACTTATTGAATTGTTTATCTAATTTCTGCTACCTTAGTCATTGAGAGAAAGGAACTAGTGGGACATATGGCTTTACTGGTGATAATGGCGGAACCACCTTTGGCTCATCTTTCTCACTCTAGGTTGGAGAGCTTATGAGCTCTACATCATCAACATGATTTTGATTATCAAGTGGTGTATTCCTTTCATTAGTGCCTTGCAACTGCTTGACCTTTCTCAAAGTAACTGCCTTGCAATGTTCTCTTGGGTTGATCTCAGTCGAACTAGGTAGATTCCCTTAAGGCTTTAAGTTAGATGTCCTAGCTAACTATCCTAAGTGTACCTTTAAACTTCAATTATGGCTAGCTAGTTGGTCCAGTTTATACTTTAACTTTTCAAATCTATTAGTAGTAATGTCACACCATCACATATCATATGCTATAACATGTTATGTTAGAGAACCTTGTACCACTAATAGAAAACTTTGTTTACAAGGTCTTGGATTTCATAATGCAAAGATCTTGTCGACAAGATCCTGGACCTTGTTAACAATATATTATCTCAGCCTCTATATTAATATGGTTTAATGCCAATTCAGCCATAGTATGTTTGTCCAACCAGAAACATAAAATTCAGATTTGGAGCTTATGTATCAAAACTAGTTAAGAGGACAAACTTACAAACTTTCATGTCATTCTATATTCTATCCAAAACTTTGAAAATTCATAGCGAATTCCAAAAAAATTTAAATAATGTAAAATATGACTTTTTGGAAAGCTTAGAATATCCTCTAATTCTCATAAAAATTTTAGATTAGAATAACAATATTTGACCTACAAAAACTAAGAATAGTAACTGAGGTCTATTTCTCATATTGTAGCAGATATGCAACTTTAAAAATTCATATTTCACTATACAAAGCTCCAAATTAAATGCTTTTAGTGGCTATGAAAAGCTTATGACACCAAATATATGTTTGTAAAATTTCATGAGTATTGAATTTCATTGACTATTCAAAGATGTTGAAAAGCAAACTGCCCAGAAGAATAGTACCATGACAGTTTTTGCATAATTTGGCCAACTTTAAAAAATTATAAGATATTTTATAGATCTCTAAAAATTATGATATTTAGCTCTATGACACACTCTCAATGAGATCTATATATCTACCAAATTTTATGCCAAAACTCGTTCATTTGGTCTGGTTTTAGTTTAAGGGCAAAATATGACTTAATTGGGGACTATAATAGGGTCAAATTGTATCAAATGGCCTTCTAACCATACCATGACCATTGGAGCACATCCAAAAGCATAAACACAACATATAGAAACACTCCAAATGGTTTAAGTTATCATAGAGCTCAAATTCACTATCCTACTTACATATATACACATTCATGTAAAGGCTCCAAAATGCCAAAATCATGCATTCTCATACATATGACTCCAAGTTCATCACATACAACATATTCACATACTTTCCATATGCTCAAAGGTTTACATTTCATATATAACTTATACATACATACTTTGATATTGATTTATATAAAAAAATTATACTATTGTCAAAGTATTACAAATTATGCTCATTGGCTCCCATTCTTTGCTCTTTAAGTTTCACCTAAACAAAGTTAGATAGAAAGTGAGGGATATTGAGATTCAAAGAATCCCAATAGTTTTTTCACCTTTCAAGTAAGCATACATGGTATATAATCATGTTAAATAATACAAGTATGCACCAAACACTTTCAAGAATAATTCAAATCATATTTTTCATGTCATATAAACATATCAAAGTCCAGAGTAAGTTTTATGAACTTTTGGTTTAACCTCACCCTATTATTTGGGACTTTTGGATTAGTCTCACTTACTTTTTAAGAACTTTTAACTTAGCATCACTTATTCTTGAGACTTTTAGCTTTGTCTTACACATCCTTAAGAATTTTTGACTTTTCCTCACCCATTCTAAGAGACTTTTGGCACAGTCTCACCCATAAAGAGTAATTTTCACAATCAACATACAATTCAAGGAGCATAATGATACTATAGCATCAAACCAATAGCTATTCAAACACATATAAAAGTATTCAATAACAATCAAACAACCAAGGAATGCATATAAGAAAGGATGGAGACTACCTTGATTCAAGAAGTACAATTTCTTCCTTGAATTCTATCTCCCCTTTTCGACCTCACACCAACACTTATGAGGAATTTGATTTGCTTGGTCTAGACACATCAAACAAGACACAAACACATCAATAGAACTATATCTAGTCTTACATATACTCTACACAAGCTATTTTTGATTTATGTCATGGTTATGGTTTTATATAAGAGTATAATGAAGCAACTCACATAACTCATGATCTTGTCTCCAATTTCTTACTCAATCTAAGTCACATGACTCTATTTAAAGTCATTAGTATAAAACCATAATTCTAGTTCATCTCATGCTTTTGAATAGTATAATTGCATGAATCATATAAATTCTCCATAAGAAAAAGCAAGGAAAATTAGACTTTTCTTTGCGTTTCGTCATATTTAAAAATGTATTTTAGTGTCACGTGTGAGCTCATATTATGCATCCTCTTATTTAATCACATCATTATAACTCATTTACAACTCAAAATCATGCGTACAACTCGTGAAAACTGAAATGGGGCATAGAACATGAAGACTCATACTCGGCCAGAATTAGCCTCATTTTTGGGCAAAATTTGAAAAATCATAACTAAATCTAAAAAAATAGAAATCATGTGTTCTTGGTTATTTTGGAAATCTTGGGATGTATAATTCATTATAAAAATGCTTCCAGAGCATAAAATTCATCACAGAGGACGTTTGACATTCGAAAAGGTCCAGAGGTCGCTACTGCCTGGGCTGCTGTTTCAAATTACTGATACAAACTTCTCAAATTCATAACTAATTCTATAAAAATTGAAATCACACAAATTCATCATTCTGGAAAGTTACAAATGTTAAATTTATGCTAAAAATAATTCTAGGATAAAAAAAATACGTTTAGCGATTGGAAATTTATGGAACAGTGACTGGACTCCTGGGGCACCACTGCTACTAACAGCCAATTTCAAAAATGTATAACTCTTTGCTCAGACCTCCAAATGAGGTGATCTCAGTGGCCACAGAAAGCTTATGACCTCTAGTATATGCCTGTAAAATTTCACAGGCATTGGACATCATTTGTCCATTGGATGACACATAATACAAATCTACCAGTGTGAACAGTGCACATACCAAAAACCATGAAAATTGCCAACTTTGAAAAATCATCAAATATTCTGTAGACCTCCGAAAATTATGATATTTAGCTTCCCAAAAAGATTTTAATGAGACCTAATTGCATGCCAAATTCAAATCAAGATTAACTCATTTGGCCAAAAAGTGACATAGGGTTCCATAATTGTCAATTTTTACTCCATATAAGGTACCAAAGTTGCCAAATAGATTTTTCTTAGTCTTGACACCTTTTGGGCAAGTCTAAAAGTATATTTAAGACTTGTGTGAGCTGTCCAAATGATCTCAAATCTCATGCATCTCATTTTGGCCTTCTCACCCACACTTATGCACATTTACATCAAACCTCCTAATTGCATAATTTGGCATTACATACTCAAATTGTATTTTAGAGCTCATACATCATATCCATAGTTATCAACATTACATAATTTCATATTTATACATGAGTCAAGGTTCATAACACATTTACAACATCATATATATCATGAACCATCATTATGGTTCTAAAATGGACCAAACAAGGCATAAGCTTGTCAATCTCCCTTCTTCATTGTTGTTGGCTCCCTTCACCATAATTACTTAGTCCACCTAGCATGTTAGATCATTGGAGAGGAGGGGATAGGATTCAAAGAATCCCAATAGCTTATCTCCCATTCAATCATACATAATATGTGCAAAGTAAGTTTTATAAATGCATGCATAGAAAAATAAAATTTATGGATATTTTAAAAGTAAACTTGGCATATGAACAATTCATATAAGACATCCAAGAGTTCACCAAGTGCTTGGATTGGCCTCACATTTCTTCTCATGGATTTTGAACTTGCTTCATCCATTCTTTGAACACTTTGGACTTAACCATACTCTTGGGAGCTCATTTTGCTTTTGGAGGACTCTTCACTTCGTCTCAATGAAACTCAAGGATTCTTGGCTCATCCTCACCAAAGGAAAGAGTTCTTAGTCTCTCCATACTTAAGCAAACTCATACAACATCATGTGCTCATTTGAAACATAACATGGCATCAATGATCATATAATATAAAGGCATACTAGCATACTTTTCATGTAACAACTAAAAAAAAAAAAAAAAAAAAGAAAAGAAGAAGTTGAAAATTTTTTGAAGTACTGAAAATTTTCTAAGTCTGCTAGCTATAGCGAGAAATGGCCTAGCTATAACGAATGTACCTGTTCGCTATAGCGAGAAATGGTCTAGTTATAGCAATAGTGCCTTCTAGCTATAGCAAAAATGCTTCTAGCTATAGTGAGTGAGGGCATCTTATACAAAAACTAGGGAGCTGCTCGCTGTAGCGAAGACAGGAGTTTGGAACTAATACGTGCTTGCCGTAGCGAGGGTTATGCTTCGCTATAGCGAGGGTTAGTCCAAAAAAGTGTGAAAAAAGAGAATTTAACTTCTTAAAGCGTCCCAATTCATTCCTTCTCCTTTCCACCGACTTAGGCTTCATCCAAGATAGGGAAAAGGGCGGAGGAGAGAGAGAGACACATAGAGAAGGAAGGAAAACAAGAAAAAGGTAAGCATAACTTGAGATTTCCCTAGCTTTTGTTCTTAGAATATTGTTCTTCTCTCCTTGCCCTCTCTTCCTATAGTTTTGGTGGTTGAAGTAGTTATGTTTTGGGCTTGGTTCAGAAGAGGAAAAGTGGAAAACCACTCTTGAAGGAGGTTAGAATTCATGCAGCTTTACTTCCTTGATTTCCTTTCTTAAGAGCTTGAGAGAGGAAGGATAGTTGGTGAATTTCTAGAGAGAGAAAGAACCCCTAGTTTCTTATATGCTTGGTAGGGTTTGTTAGAAAGAAACCCTTAGCTTTGTGAATAAGTGTTGAGTTATGAGAGGGTAATTCCATGCTCTTGTGTGTCTAGGCTCAAGAAAAGCACTTCCATCTAGTTATGATTGTGAAACCAAGAAGAGAGAAGACAAATTGAAAGGGAAGGCTTGTGTTAGTCTATAAGGTAGCTCTCTCCCCCTTTCTCTCATGCATGAATGTGTGTTTAGCTTGTTCTAAAATGTGTGTATGTATATTTTCAAGCTATGAAAAGTATGCTAGCATACCTTTATATGTCATAATCCTTGATGTTATGTTATGCGTTAAATGAATCCATGATGTTTGTATGAGTTTACTTGAGTGTGGAAAGGCCAAGAACTCTTCCCTTGCGTGAGGATGAGCCAAGAACCCTCGAGCTTGGTTAAGACAAAGCAAAGGGTCTTCCAAAAATAATGTGGACTCCTAAAAGTATGGTTGAATCCAAAGTGCTCAAGAGTGGGTGAGGTAAGTCCAATACCCATAAGGAGAAGTGTGAGGCCAACTCAAACACTTGGTGTACCTTTGAATGTTTTGTATGATTGATTCACATGCCAAGGTTGTTTTTAAAGTGTCCATGACTTGAACTTTTCCTTACATGCATTTGAAAAGCTTGCTTGGCACATATTATGTATGATTGAATGAGAGATGAGCTATTGGGATTCTTTGAATCTCATCCCCTCCTTTCCACTATCCTAACATGCTAGGTGAACCAAGTGAACAAAGACATGGGAACTACCAAGCTTGAAGCTAGGGGAATCGGCAAAGGATTTTTGAAATAGCCATTTGTCACCATTTTATTGTTAAGAGATGTAATTGAATGATGTACATTGGGTGTGCACTTATGAATACTTGTAAATAGATGTACTTATTGTATATGTATGAGAATTAGAACTATAGTGCATGATGTAGCAAGTTTTAGGTATAAATAGTAAGATCTTGGCATTATGTACATAATGTATGTGTTAGTGTGAGAGAGTGAGTTTTACAAATATGGGTTATTAGACATTTGAGCCATGTTTAATAGCCTATGTTGATACTTTCCCACGTGCTCATAGGGCCTTAGGAGTAGGAGAAGCAAATTTGAACCCTTGGAGCCCTTTTTAATAAAAGAAATTGGCACTTTGCCCTCTTATGTCAAAGTCTAACCAAATAACCTCTTCTTGCCTTGAAATTTGGCATGTGACTAGATCTTGCCTAGAGCTTTTTGGGAAGCTAAAGATAAGGTCATTTGGAGGTCTGTGAAATTTTCTATGATTTTTCAAAGTTGGTATCAGAATTTTGGATTTGCACCAGCACTATTCATTTGGTCAGTTGTGTAATTGTGTTATCCGATGGGCAAACGTGGTCCAATGGTTACGAAATTTTATAGTCAAAAGTTAGATAGTCACAGTGACTTGTAGCAACCAGAAGCACTTCATTTGAAGGTCTAAAGAGGAAGATATGAATTTTTGAAGTTTCTGCCTAGTATTAGTCATCTTGCCTGACTAGAAGTACTGTTCCATCGATTTTTGAGAGCTTGGCTTGATGAACTGATTTAGAGATATTTTTCTCTCTAGTTAACATCCACATCTTTCTATATTGGTATCATTTGCAGACATTGGATTTTTTTTGGAATTAGTTGGATATTTTTGAAATTCATATCAGTAAACTGTGACAGCATCAGGACCAGTACGACCTCCAAACTAATTCGCATGTCAAACGTCCTATGTGTGGGATGTTATGACTTGTACATATTTTTAGCATGAAGTAGACATCTCAAGATTTCCAAAATGACTAAGATTACATTTTTTATATTTTTCTATATTTAGTTATGATTTTTCAAACTTTGCCCAGAAATGAGGCCAAGTTTGGCCGAAAATGAATATACATGTCCCATATCTCTTTTTGGTTTCCATGGGTTTAAAGCATATTTTTGGGATTGAAATGAGTTGTAATGGTACAATTAAATATGAGGATGTATAGCATGAGCTCAAACGATCCATGTGACACCGCGATGAATTTTTAACCATGTCACAATGCAAGAAAGTGTATGAATCCAATGGAAATCCTCACTTTATCCTTACTATACCTCACATGAGCATGTGTATGTGGGATGATGGGTATGAGTTAGAAATAATGGTGTTACATTTCATAGCTTGAAAATGCACATACACATATTCTAAAATAAGCTAAACACACATCCATACATGAGAGAAAGGGGAGAGAGCTACCTTGCACAAAACCACACACTTTTCTTTTAGGATTCAAGTCTCCTCTTTTGGCCACACACCCACAAGTTAATGGAGATGGTTTCTCTTAGCCTAGATACAATTTATGGGAGCCAATTAGGTTCATGAAACATATTCTAAGGCTATGTAACTTGCTTAAACACTAGTTGGCTTTATAACTCCCATTATGGTCCATATTTACACTTAATGAAGCAACACCCCTCAAATGATTTCTTGGCCTCATTCTTTCCTTTCAAATATGATTTTTGACTCCTTTTAAGCCTCTTGGAGTTATCACATTATTAAAATAAAAGGCGTAGCACCATGTTATTTCTTTAGGTCATAATATGGAACCTAAGGCACCAAATTACTTTTCATGAATTCTAAATTTTTTCCAAGGCCTCCATTCATTTTCATTCATCAAATATGACTCAAGAATGACCTTAGAAAAATTTAAAACTCCCCCTAACTATGCCATCCCTACTTAGTCGAAACCTAGAGCATAAATAGGATTTAATGGCTTCTTGATTTTTCCTTCATGGGGGAACCATTTAGGGAGGTTGTTAAGAGTTGTAAGGGGTCAAGGAAACACTTAAATAGCCAAAGGAACTTATGGATTAAATCAGTTTTTACAATCCCCTTAAGTGCTCTACGCTTTTTCAACTTCTAGGTTCATGACTTTCCATGAAGTTTTGTTTGTTTTCATGGAGGAAGAGGCATATGGGAGACCTATTAGGGATCTTAGGAGCATATTTAAACATTCATTTAAGCCTAAGAACATTCATGTTAAATTAGATTTGTAAGGGAGCATTTGGATCCTTAATGGTTCCATCTTGTTTCCTAATACCCATTTCTTGATTCTATTGGTTCATTCTTAATCCTTGCTATCTAAAGCCTCTAATTCCTCTATGAATTGGATAAACACAGCCCCTAAAGAGTGGGCTCTTGGCTGGACGAAATGGGCAAGGGTGAAGGGGAAGAAAAGGCTACCAAAGGATGGAGAATTTACCTTATTTTCTTAATTCCTTTAGCTTGTTCTTCCACTTGGTTGGCTTGCTCCCGAATTTTTGAAATTTCCCTCTCTGTTTTGCCCCCAAAATAGCACCAAATTAAATGCCAAAACCATGAGCAGGAAGAGAAAGAAGAGGGGAAGAAGTTTAACAAGGCAAGGAGTAAGAAAAAGTGGCTAAAACTTACACTTTTCAAAGCTTCTCCTTCCTTTCTTGGCCTCCCTTGTGCGCCACTCTCAGCCCTTCTTAATTCTATTTTAATGTGTGAGAGAGTGGGTGAGGAGATTTGAGTAGAGGAGGGATGCTTTTATAAGCTAGGGATTCATTTAAGCAACTTTTAAAATTTACAGTTTAGTCCCTCTTCATAGTTTTATTCGTTTGGGCTCATTTCAACTCCTTTCTAAGAACTGTCTTTTCCATCATATTCCTTAGGCTCTTAATCATAATAATTGCTTTTGGAATCACTCAAAAAAGATCTAAAATCATTCCAAAACATTCAGTTAAAGTTTCAGTCAACTGACAGTCGAAATCGCTCACCGGAGGGGTTTCAATTGTTATAAGGGTTCCCATAGTTTTTAGGGCCTTTGAGAACCTCAAAAAGCTTAAATTTTCTATTTAAAAAGTCCTCCTATGAGTTTTTCAAGTTTTCCAAAAATTATAAAAATGCCCCTACTTTCTTTGGCAAATTTTTTGAGCTTTTTTGGCTTTGGTTTTTGGGCATCTTAAACCTCAAATCCTCATTTTCTAATATTTAAAATTTTATCATAATTTTAGTTGGCCCCAATTCCTTATATTCCGAGGACTTCATTTTATATTTAGTTCATTTTTTGACGTTTATGAAGAAACTGAACATTGCGTTTTTCACGTTTATCGAGGGACTGGATGTTACAATTAGAGTCATCACAAATTCAATCTAAGGAGCCAAACATCAAGTTACTTCTTTATACTTAAAAGAAATCTAAACTTCTAACTTTCAAAATATGATTTCTAAATTCAAACCAATGGTTCCTTTAGTGTCTATTATTCATTTTTAGGCCATTTGTATCCTTGGAACTAAGAAAAATTCTCTTTAGGTATGGAATCCCTTTCTTGGTCGAGATGCACATACACTTAAAGAGCCTATGGAGTTTTCTTAGTTTTTCTAGGGAATTTGCCATCTATAAAGCTTCCTAGATATTTTGAAAACTCAAACATGATTTTACATGATCTAAATCATCACTAGAAAAACTTTATAAATTCCTAGGTGCAACCAAAATCTTAATTACCATGCCTATTTGATTTCCTATTTCTAGAACAGTTTTTTGTTTTTAAAAACAAAAAAATAAAAAAAAAAACTTGTTTGATAATGTGTTTTTAAAAAGTATTTTGTAAAACATAAAAATAGAATTACGTCTTTGAAAACAAAAAAAATAGAACATTTTTTAGATGTTTTGTTAACTTTTATTCTGCAGAATTAGAAAAAAGACACAAAATATCAATTTTTTTCAGAATAATGATTTAAATAGATTTTTTAATTTTTTTGTTTTCAAAATTTGTTCTAAAAAATATCTATTTTAAAAATATTAAAACTAGAACAAAATCAAATGGGCCCTTAATTTCTAAAGCTTTTCTTTTAGTTCCAATTGTATATTCTTATTTCTTGTACTCCAAAACCCTAAATCCTATCAAGTTTGGATCAAAATAAAATCTTTACACATGACCCTTGTTCTAGCCAAAATGAAGAAGACAATAAGGAGCCAAAAAGAAGCACTTTAAACCATACTTTTTACTTTGTTCTCAAGCTTTTCAAAAATACTTTCTTATACTTCAAAGCTTCCCTTCAAACTTTCCTTCTTCTCTATTGAACCAGTCTTAAGACATGTCCAAACCAATCATCAAAATTATAAGAAGAGAAAGGAAAAGGAGGAGACGTTTAGTGAAAGGAGAAGTATGAAAAAGAGACAATTTCTTACATTTTTCAAGATTGGTTTCCTTTCCTTTTGCTCCTTCTTTGGTGCACCACCTTCATCTAGTTTAGTTTTTACTTTGAAGTGAAAATGAGTCGGTTAAGAAAATGGAGAAAAATGGGATGTGATATATAAGAGTGAAGGCTCACTTATAACAATTTTCAAAATTCAACTATGTCCTTAATTTTTAGTTTCTTCATTTGGGCTCATTTCACATCCTTTTTTAGAAACCATTTTTTTCATCATAAAATTTAGGTCCTCTAATTCATAAAATGTATTTGATTTCACCAAATTGGATTTAAAATCTTACCGAATAATTCCGTCAAAGTTTTGGTTAACTGACACCCTAAAATACAAACCGGAGGGGTTTTAACTATTCCAGAGGTTCATATAATTTTTAGGGCATTTGAGAACCCTAAAAAATTCAAATTTTTCATTTAAAGATTCTTCCTTTGAGTTTTCTAAGAATTACCTAAAATTACAAAAATACCACTAGCCTCTGTAACTTTTTATTTGGCCATTTTAGCTCCGATTCCAAGCTAACCTTTGGTTCTAATCCATTTCTTAAGATGTTCTAATTAGCATCCTAATCCCATTTAAACTTAATTTGCCTTACTATAGGGTGTTCTCTTTTCAATTCATTGGGTTCAGTTCAATTTTGGATTATCGGATATTACAAGTAACATTATAGAATTTCTCAAGCGTAGCTTCATAAGACGACTCACTTTCATTCTAATGGTGACTACCTTGATTTCTAGGCTAAAAGTTCTATTTAGGTAGCTCATCATAATTACTTGGATTACCTTGGTGACCTAGGTTACCCTATGCTAAATTAGGATGATTTTGCAATTCAGAGTTGGATGTTGTAGGGTAGGGATTGTTCTATTGTTTGTGGTTGTTTGGGACATATTGGACTTCCTTAAAAGCATAAGGTTTTATTGAATTATTCATACGATAATTGTTGTATGCATGACCATTATTGTAAAGTTCACAACTAAAGAAAGCTATAAAGTTAAAGATTGCATTCACATTAAGTTGATTAAAATGATTCATTACGATGTCTAGTTTACTATTCATTGTATGCATCTGATCCATTTCCATAGCACTAATAACTTTTCTAGGCATACTTCTTTTATTGGGCCCATTATAGTGATGGTAGCCATTTCCTCAATTATGTTAACCACTTTATTAGTTGATTTCGCTAGCAAAGATCTACCAATGATAGTATCTAAGTTAACCTTAAGTGATGGTTCTAATTTGTCATAAAATATCTAAACTAACATCTAGTCTTGAATATTGTAAGGTGGGCAATGCCTCTAAAGGTCTTTAAAGTTCTCCCATTCCTCATATAATGATTCATCATCCATTTGCAAAAAGTTTTGGATTTCACTTCTTAACTTGGCAGTCTTTCTTGATAGAAAGTACTTGGTTAGTAAGGCTTATGAAAGCTTGTCCATGTGGTGAAAGACTGAGATGGCATGGAATCGATGTTATAGCACTATCTCTTAATGAAATCGAGAATAAAAGGAGCTTGATTGCATTAGCTAAAACATCATTCATTTTAATTGTATCATGAATTCTCAAAAAGCGAGTCAAATGTGCATTAGGATCCTTATGTATTCCTCCCCCAAATTCATTTTGTTACACCATTTGATCCATTCCTAACTTGATCTCAAAATTGTTAGTTGCAATTGCCAAGTTAGTTGTATTGCTATTTAACCCATATGCATTCGACATGGCAAAATCTTGCGTAGGTTAGAGGTGGTTAGGAGTAGACATAGCTTCTCTTCCATGTTGTTTACTTGAGTTTCTTGCTAGTTTGTTGTTTGAATCTCTTATGGAGCATCACCTTGATGTTGTTTGATGTGAATTATATACTCTGGTTTTGGGTCATGCTTTAAAAGAGGATCACTTGATGAGTGACTCATAGGTCACAACCACCAGAAAAAGAGAAACAAGAAGATTAGCCAAAAATAAAAATTAAAGTAAAAATTAGAAAGAGAAATTTTTGAAGTAATAGGAATAATTTTTAAATTTATATTGATTATGCTTTTTTCAATAATAGTGCTAAAAACTTGTGAAATTTTTTAAAGTGTATAGGTCACACAAGTAGTAATAGAAACAAGTGCTAAGTCATCCCATAAGAAAGGTAAATCAATTATCAATTTTCAAAAATTAATTCCTATTATCTAGAAAATTAGCTAAAACTAAATTAAATAAACTGAAATCTAAAACACACATACATTACATAAATACGAAAAATTGATTGTATAATGGAAAAATGCTCTGAGGTTTAAATTTCAATGTCTCTTTTTATGTATGAATTTGACTAAAACATGTAATTTATTTTTATCTTAATTAACAACTAATTTTTGAAATTATACGAAATTTCCTTTTAAGATAAATAACACGTATTTATACGAGGCCTACATTTACTCTTGTGATTGTGTGCTTTAACATAAACCCATTAAACTCTATGGACCTTAGTGTACCATTACATATATTGGCTTGGCATACATGTAGATTACTTTTTGCCTAGGCTAAATTGCTATCTCAAGAAAATTTAAGCCTATGTTTACTATTCAAGTAATCTCCTATAATGATTTACCTTTCAATCCTTCTCACTATATATCTAATTTTCACAATAGGTGGTTAGCAAATTGGAAAAGAAATTAAAAGATGAATTATAAATTAATGAGATAAAAATTTATTATATGAGTATCATCAAAATTCAAACATAATTAAAAGATATATTTATCTAAATGATATACCTAAGGGGTTTAGTTACTTATAATAAAAATTAAAATCTTATGATAAAAACTAAATGAATCCATAAAAAATAAAGAAAAAAAAGTACATGAAAAGAAAACAAATCAATGATAACTGCATTTTTCAGTGGGAATTCTAGGTCTCGATGTCATGACTGTTCTTTAAAGCTCTCTTCTCTTGAATGTAGCGTGCCTTCTTTGGTTTCTTTTGTTCCCTTTTTTATACTCTTTTGTTAAGGTTTCTTATTTTTATCATAGTTCTTAATTGTAAGAATTTCCCTTTTTTTTTTTTCTTGTACCTTTAGGAAACTTCTTTTCTTTCCTTGCAAATAATTTCTCATTTTGATTTCTTTTTCTCTGAGCTAGGTTTAGTTATCATATACAAGCCAAATTAGACCTCCAATTAGGCGCATAAGCTTAGGCCTCTTTACATTATCCTTCTTTTAGCATAATAACCTTCATTAATTTGATTAGTAACTATAATTAAAGTTCAATTAACATGTAAGAAATATATCATATTAGAGACTTCAAGGGCACTTCATGGATCCTTTACTTCATCAGATCCATGTTAGGCATATTAGTAAGACTAAAACAATGGATTTTTTTTAATTTTTTTTTTAAAGGATAGTTTGAAAGAAATTTTACTTCTTAAGAGGTTGGACTTTTTCTATTAGACTAGTTCAACCTTTTTTTTTTTTTTTTCAATAAGGTTAGAATTTCTAAGTGGATTTAATGATGAAAAAATTCAACCTCTTGAGAGGTAGAACTCTCTTTAAAATTACTCTTTTACCTAAAGGTGTTGCTATGAAAAACTTTGCCTGACAAAAGTTTGAGCTTGTTTTGTTATTAGATGGGCTGAGTTCTCCCCTTAATAATTAAAAAATTAAAGTCTCAAAGTACATCTAATAATAAATTTTTTTGATAAATTTTTTTGAAAGATAAAGCTCTCCATAGAATCATTGTTTTCCAAATAAAATTATTGGGTAAATTAATAACTCTTTTAATGCTCAAGAGTTGACTTTTTCAATGAAGTTTTGTTGATGGTGCATGGATGGTTTGTCAACTACAAATGCAAAAGAAAACTATCAAGATATTAGAGGTAGATGTGGTAGCGACATCCTTGGCAAGATATTATTTCTTTTAAATAATGCTATTTTTACACTTCTTTGTTCATAATTTTTTTAACATTATTATTATTTATCATTTATTTAGGTGCACTCAACGCTATAATAATCTAAGAGGGATCTTAAATGCTACTTGAGGCCCAAGTAACCTTTGTTTCATTTAACAGATATGCTTATAAAGAAAAGCACTTTTTTTTTTATTGCAAAGAAAAGCACTTCTAAGTGGCAGCTTGAGAGCCCCGAGGGGAGTTGACATGCCACAAACAAACATAAGTCCTCAAGTCGTTGACTGGAGCTTGGGAAGAAAGACCTGAGGTGTGTATGTATAGTCTAGAAATTATGATTTTATTTTTTAAGAAAAATTACAATTAAAGACCTTTAAGTTTGTAAAAATTATTTTTGAGAAAATTATAATTTTAGAAAGATTTGGTTATAACAAAGTATTTTATTATGATTTTAGGAAGACTTGGTTATAACAAAGTATTTTACTATAAATTTTGCCAACTTAAGATCGATTTTCCCTGTTCTTTAACCCTTAAAAGGAAAAAAGAGTAGCTGTAGGATAGGAGATAATGATATCTCTTTCACATAAAAATGTATACGCTTAATTATTAGACCCTACTTAGTGACTTCTCGAGATTTTAAAGTCCAGATGTTTTCTCCTGCAATTAATTATTTTAACTCTTGTTTATTTGTCATATCATAAGTCCAATGGACTCGTACAAAAGGAATTCACTGTTCCAATTCTCAAATCCTCTGGCTTCTCGGACACACAAACTCTGTTTAGTTTGGAAGCCTATGAAGATAAAAGATTCAGGACAAATCGAGAGCTCACCACATTTAGGACTAGAGATATTTTTGGATTGAGGAGAAGGAAAGAGAAGGAAAAGAAAAATGAATATTTAATTTAGATTTAAATTGAAAGAAGATCTAAACTAAACTTCCCTTTCCCTTGTTGATCCACACAAACCCATTTTAAAGTAAGCACACTTCTATGCCAAGACATGTAATATTGCTGAAAATTTTGAAGTGCAGCTGCAGATAAATTTATAATCTTAATCTGCAATTTCCAAGCCGAAGTGTTCCTTCAGTATATCTTTGGGTGTCCTGCCAAAGCCATTTGCAACCTTTTTCATGTCCTCAAGTTTCTTGACTTCCTGTCTTATTTGTTCCTCTCTTTTTCTAACAGCATGTACCGATACACCTGAAGAAGATGACCTCTGAGACGCCAGTTCGGACTTCTCACTCTTCAGTTGCTGATACAAATTGTTTAGATAATTCTTCTGTGCATGGAGTCTTTCTTCTGCCAATTTATATTCAAAGTCCTGTGACTTTTTAAGAGCCTGAAGTACCTGATCAATTTCAATCTCAAGTTTTAACAATTCAGGCAGATGACTATAAGATTCTGACCTTCTAACATCTAGAGGGCTCTCATGTAGTATATCTTCCATTGCGGCATTGCCATTCTCTGAGATGCCTGTTTAATGACACAAAATATTCCAAGGCTGAGAAAAAAGTTACCAAGACACTTGTTACAGTTTTACATAGAATAACTTGAGGCTAAAATTACATCAGCACCTTCATAAGCATCCAGCCAGTTCTAAAATATAAGTGGAAAGCAGCTTGATTATACTTCGATCGATATGTGATTCAGAGAGGATATTTACCTGAAGAACAAGCCGCATGATTGTCCTCCACCTCCCAGATATCTTCAACATGTGTCCCACATTTAAGCTGATGTAAACTATCAAATTGGTCATACTGCTGCCTTTACGGTGTCTAGAGAGGGCAAGCATGTACACATGCAAACAAGAAAGCTTCTATCACTTTCACCTAAGAGTCAGTTGATCATACCTTTAAATTGGCCAATTCAATCCGACTCAGCAGCTCCTTTGCAATAGCTTTCTTTGTACCACGCAAGAGACAAGCACCAAGATTTAAAATCTTTTCAATGTCATCCCTTGAATCAATACTTTTACATGTCTGTAGAAGCTTATTAACATGATGAATCAGATCAGTCCTCCCATCACAACGTCGGCAATGATACTCAGTATCCAATCCAATACTTCCTCCAACTGTTCCAGCCATGCGAGATCGAAGAGCACATTCCATATGTGAAATATGCCCACAAATAGTATTGCCAATCTTTTCTTGACACTTGATGTAACTATAGCCTCCATAAGCTGAATCAACAGTTTTGCAACAAAGAATGCAGCAACAATCACGGCAAAATCCAGGTTCAGCACAACAAATATCACAAGGCATGGCTGGTAAATTGTTTTCTGCTTTTTCCAACATCTGACTCTCGCATGTCTTATTTTTAACTTTACACCCACGAGAGTCAGACTGAAACTCAGATGCTGGCAGTTCTCTATGTGAAATCTGTTGGAGAGGTACAGCAACTATAGGCTGTAAGTTGCCTACAATGCAGAACAACATTCTTAGTTATTTAGCTACGAGATCATCATAAGACACCAAAATCAGCATAACAGCATGGTACTTAGGATAAGTGAGGCAGCCTACAAGACATATTGGAAAAGAAACATCATAACAAGGATGAAATTTACTAAAAGGAAGCAAAAACGTGAAGGAATCTTAACATAAACTTTTGAATCAAGCTGGCATCCCACATTAATGTATAAGATTTCTTGCACAGACAAGTCCACCACAACAATAAAAGTAGAAGATTATGCAAATCGCCATCATTCAGTTAATTTGCAATCAACAATAAATTGAAAATCCTATGCCGCAGTGATGCAGACTGTCCAAATGGGAAAATATGTACATGTGTGTGTGTGTATATATATATATGTATGTATCCAATTAAAAAGAAATGAGGAAAACAAATCAAACATGAGTAATGAATCCAAGCAGCAAGTGCACAACCTCCTAACCATTAGAATCTCTCACATTATCAGTAAATCAGTTTATCAAGATTTGATTTGTCTAGAATTGTAAATAAAAAAGCGAAAAAAAATATATCTGTGAAGAATTGTAAGTGACTGACCTTTTGTTGGTGTAGGAGGTATGGCTGGAATCTTCCAGCTGAATGAAGCAAAGAATGCATCAATATCAGTTTCTGGAAAATTTGATTTGATATAGCGTTCAACTGAAAGCTTGCTAGGAAAACAGAGCCTTGGTTTGCGGCTTGAGCCTGAGTTCTCAGATCGACAAAGACGCATAGGAACATAAAGGTACCTATCCAAGAAATGGCCAGTCAGAGCAACTCTCCTACCAGTTCTCCAACCCCAAACATCACCAGGTTCAGGCCAATTCTCAGGTGCATAAGGCAAACCTTCACCAGATTTTTCTGCTACCACAGGCATCAAGGTCAACACATTCATTTTAGATGTGTTACCATTGTTGTCAGCATCCGTCTCCATCAAGTGAAGCAAATGCTAGAGTTACTGCTTGTGAAGAAGGATCAAATTCTACTGCAACTTTTTACAAGACCAAATAAAAACTCAGGCGCAAGGGATAAAATTCATGTTTTCTTGAGAAAATTTTCAGTTTATCAGACTAACACTGAGATGTAGAAGTCTTGAGAAAAGGAAACACTTGGCAGACGAAGGAAGAGAGATGTAGAACAAGGAAAGTCTCCAGTGAGCAGCACTGTCAAACAGGCAGGACATATCCACCCATGCAGGCTAGTGGGCTAAATGGGCTAGCCTGCAGTCCAATCAATTTGCATAAATTTTAAATATTTATTCAATTAAAAAAATAAATTTCAGCAAATTTCGGCTAATTACAACTTAGCAAGAATCAAGAGTAAGAAAACGGGAAGGTTGCTGTCTTGAGGATTTTCAACACCAGCAATTTTAAATAGGAGAAAGCATTAATCTGGGATAAGAATTAAAATACAGCCTTCAACACCAACCATTCATCCTAATTGGTACCTAAATCACTATCTCTATAAGATAGACTTGATATTTGATGAAACTCTTTGTAAATTGTGTTATTCTTAAGGTGAAAACTGAGTTAAGCCCCTCAAATAAGGCAAAGATGGAAGAATAGTGCTCAAATTATTACAAAAATGAAGAAAACGTGAAAGGAAAAAACAGAAAAGGAAATTCCCCTAGCTTTCAAGAGGCTAGGACTCTCCTCTAAATTCTTCCTCCCCTCTCTCTCCACTTCCCCCTCTAGCTATATCCTCCACAACAGCCTTCACACTTCACACGCTCCCTTCCCTCCCGCAGATTCTGTTAGTTATGCTGATTTGTCCTTTTCCCCATCTCTTGCCACCTCACCTTCTATCAGCAGATTGGGCCCAGCTTAAAGCATTTTTCCTTCTTTCCTTTTCTTCCTTTTATATATCTTATATATCTTGGGCCTAACTGATCCAAACCCATCATTACCCTCTCCAACTAGTTTCACCTTGTCCTCAAGGTGAAATTGAGGGAACTGAGCTTGAATCACATCATAATTTTCCCAAATATTTTCAAAATCTGGCAGTCCTTTCCACTTCACCAATATCTCCACCTGGTCAATTTCCGAGCCTATTTGACCTCTTCTAGGACTGCTTGAAGCTCCATCTCTTCAATGAAGATGGATAGAATTTCTTGCATCTGAGTTGTGGGATTCAGTGACTTCTTCAGTTCTAAGACATGGAATACATGATGTATTCTCAGTGTTTTAGGTAAATCTAGCTTGTATGCCACTTGGCCATATCTTTCTAACATCTTATAGGGACCATAGTACCTAGGTGCAAGCTTCTCATTCTGTTTTTTAGCCAAGGACTTCAACTTGTATGGTCTAATCTTCAAATAAACCATCTCCCCTATCTCAAAATGGATATCTCTCCTTTTATGATCTGCCCAATTCTTCATATAATCTTGGAATTTTTCCAGCTCTATTTCAGCTCATTCAAAATAGCATTTCTCTCTTTTAAATTCAAGTCTACTTCTTCCACAACTGATGTGTCATCTTCCCACTTAAATATGGTTGGTGCATCCCTCCAATTTAAGGCTTTGAATGGTGTAATCCCTGTTTGGTTGTAACTGGTATCAAATCAATATTCAGCCCCTGCTAGCCATTTTTGCCATTGCCTAGGCTTGTTACCTGCAAAACACCTTAAGTAGGTTTCAAGCTTCGATTTCCCACCTCTGTTTGACCATTAGTTTTAGGATGGTAACCAGAGTTGTAATTCAAAGAAGTTCCTGCCATTTTAAAGAGTTCCCTCCAAAATTGACTAATGAAAATGTGGTCCCTATCTGAAACAATGGATTTTAGGAACCCATGAGGCTTCACGTTTTCTGAGATGAACACTTCAATCACCTCTTTTGCAGAAAAAAGATGAGGTAAAGCCACGAAGTGGCTGTACCCTTGAGCCTATTCACCACCACCATGATAGTATCATATTTATTGGATTTTGGTAACCCCGAAGTGAAATTCATGCTGATATCCTCCCACACTTTGATGTGGAATTGGGAGTGGCTGAAGCAAACCAATAGGACTTAAATCTTCATACTTACTTCTTTGACACACTTCGCACTTAGCTATATATTCCTATAAGCATGGCTGTCGTCAGCTTGTGCCGTAAGGTGTTGGGTTAAGTCCCACAACAAGCACAACCCTCGTGTTTAGTTGCCAACGTTGAGTTTGGAACCTAGCAGCGATAAGCTGGAGGAAGATGAGGATGACATCAAGCCATCATGCCCCTTATGCCCTGCCCTGGGTGACACATGTGCTACAATGGCCGGACATCTCCTTCCCTGCCTACCTTGCCATCAAAGTCGCAATGAGAAGTGGTATTTTCGTGAGATGATGAACATTTCTCCTCAAAAACAAAAGGACTAGATTGATCTGCCTTTGTTTGTGCTTCCCTCCCGGCCCACACTATTAATATTCAAATCATTCTATCACCCTATTCATTCCTTTCCAAAATAGAACTTTCGCTCGCTTTTTATATGTCCTTAAGAACCTAGAATGCCCTCCTAAAGGAGAATTATGAAACTCCTTGATCAACTCTTCAACTTGAGGTGAAGACCTTAATAGTACCAATCTGCCATGATACATTAAACACCCTCTTTTAAGGTTGTATCCAGAAGGAACTTCCTGGCCTGAGATCAATTTGTGAACAATCTCAGCCAATCTTGAATCTTGCTTCACTTCTTTATCATGTTGTTCAACCCCTTCATATTGCTAAAGAGAAAGAGCCATTAACTCTACCTTTAGATAAAGCATTGACCACTTGGTCTTGAGATCCAGGCTTATGTGTTATTTCAAACTTGTAACCCATTAATTTTGAGACCCATCTTTGCTGATTTAGGTCTATAATTCTTTGCTCTAAGAGAAAGTTCAAAGCCTTTTCATCTATTCTAACAAAGAACGTGTGCCCCATCAAATAATGCCTCCACTTCTTGACTGCCAACATTATAGCTATAAGTTCTCTCTCATAAATTGAACATCTTTGATTTTTTTTTTTTTTTCTGGAAGTGTTTGGTTGAAATAAACATGGATCTGCCCTTTTGCATTAAAATAGCCCTCACTGCATAACTAGAGGCATCAACCTCTATTTCAAAAGGTTGACCAAAATCAGGCATGGCCAACATAGGTACTATTGTCATGGCTTTCCTCAATGTTTCAAAGGCTAATTGTGCCTCATTACTCCACTTAAATGAATCTTTTTCCAACAAATTAGTTAAGGGTGCTGATATCTTTCAATCATTTTTAACAAACCTTCTATAATGCCCCATTAAACCAAGGAATCCCCTTAAGGCCTTTAACTCTTTTGGAACAGGCTAATTCACCATAGCTTCCACCTTAGAAGGATCAACTTGTACACCTTCTACAGAAATGATATGGCCTAGATACTCCAACCTACCTTGACCAAAGACACACTTCTGTTTATTGATAACCATCTTGTGTTCTCAAGTACCCCCAAAGCCACCCCTAAGTGCTCCTTACAAGAAACAAAATCAGAACTATAAATTAGGATATCATCAAAGAATACAAGAATGAACTTCCTTAAATATGTTCTGAATATGTCATTTATTCAACCTTGAAAGGTTGATGGGGTATTGGTCAACTCAAAAGCTGTGAACAAGAACTCATAATGCCCCTCATGTATCCTAAAGGCAGTCTTCTCTTCATCCCCTGGTTTAATTCTTACTTGGTGATAACTTGATTTCAAATCCAACTTTGCAAAAATGGTTGCACCTCCAAGTTTATCCAATAATTCATCAATGGCCAGAATGAGAAATTTATCAGGGATTATTATCTTCTTTGTAGCCCTATAGTCCATACAAAGCCTCCAACTCTCAAATATATATATATATATATTTTACCAACAGCAATGGACTTGAAAAAAGACTAACACTGGGATGAATAATCCCAACCACTAGCATTTCTTTTACCAATTTTTCAATCTTAGTCTTTTGAGAGTGGGCATACCTAGAAGGGCATATGTTAGGTGGCTGCTCTCTAGGTTTCAGCATAAGTGCATGATCCTTTGAATGATGTGGTGGCAAACCTAGTTTAGGTTCACACACCTCCTTAAATTACACCAACAGCGGTTGCAATTTTGCTTCCATGCCCTAATGGTCTCCTTTTAGCTGTTCTGCTTCTGTGGTAGCTGTTAAACCCATATATTCAATTAAAAAACCTTGACTCTCCCTTTTTAAAGAATGCACAATGGATTTAAAAGACACTCCAGTCTTGGCCAGAGTTGGATCTCCCTTCAAACAAAACCACCTAGAGCCCATTTTGATTTTCATGGTGAGAGTTCCCCAATTCACCCTTATCTCCCCAAGTGACTCCAACAAAGCTATTTGCAACACCACATCAGTCTCTCCCAAAGCGAATGGGTGGAATGTCTAGGTTATTTTCATCCCCTGCAATTCCAATTGCACTCCTTTACAAGCCCCCTTGCAATACTTTGGAAATCCATCTCCCACCGTGATTTTATACTGACCAATCTCTTTAATACACAAATTCAATTTCTCTACTAGTTTAATGGCAATAAAATTGTGGGTAACTCCACCATCAACGAGTACTAACACCTCTTCCCCTTGTAACTTACCGATGATCTTTATAGTTTTGGTGTCTCTCGACCCCACTATAGAATTCATTGATAATTCGATACACATTTCAACATTATCATCTTCTACTCCTTGGCTGTCCAGCATATAATTCTCTTCCCTCATATCACTTTCTCCATCTTAGGTCAAAATAAACATTTGAAGTTGCTTATTTTTGCATTTATGATTGGACCCAAATTTTTCTTCACACAGAGCCTAGGTTTCCTTCTCCTATTTATCTCAACTTCTGACAAACTCTCTGAATTATTACTCCCTTTACTTGAAGCACTATGAACAACAACACTAATTCCCTTACTTTCAGCTCCTCCTTTATTGTCATTACTCTTCCCTCCAAATATGGGTATTTGCACCTTACTCACATCAATTGGACTTGAAAATTTTTGGAACGTGGGTTCAAATCCACTCCATTTTGGTCCCACCACAGCCTTAATACCCTTTGAAACCTTTGCTTCCCTTAGCTTGTCAAGTATCAAGTTTCTCCCCTCAATCTGTTGAGTCAAGTCCATCAACTAGGTTAATGATTGGGGTTGCATCAACCTCACTGCTGCTCTTACCTCCTCACTCAGACCATTCTTGAATGCACCAATCAAAATTTCATCTGGTGCCTTATCAAGAGGTGCTGAGATGAGCTCAAATGTATCCTTATACTCAGACACACTTCCTTCTTATTTGAGAGACATTAGCATTTCATAGCTATCCCCAAATTGATTACAATGAAATCTCCCAATTAACTCTTTCTTAAATGCTGGTCAAGAAGAAATAGGCGTTCTAGATTACATCCATTGGAACCAATTCAAAACTTTTCCTTCCAAACTCATAGCTACAACCTTTGGTTTTTTGTCCTCAGCAACCCCACCACCACCACCAACAACAAGTCTTTTTCTTACTAAGTGGGATCAGTTACATAGATTAAACGACGTCATAAAGTCTTATTATGAATCATGATTTTAGACAAACCATTTAAATTTAAATCTTTCTTAATGATTTTGCTTATAATTTTTTTTGGTTTCCCTCTACTTTTAACTATTAGATTACTCTCCATCTGATCTATTTTCTTTATTGGGGTTTCTATAAATTTTTTCCACATATGTCCAAATCATTTAAGACGCGATTTTATAATCTTTTTCACAACATGTACAACCTCCACTTCTTCTCTAATACATTTATTTCTAATTCTATCTTATCTAGTGTGTCCACTCATCTAACGCAACATTTTCATCTCTGTAACATTGAACTTATTTTTTTGTTGGCTTCTTATTGTCCAACACTCAGTGCCATACAACATTGCACGTCTTATAGATATATGGTAAAATTTATCTTTAAATTTGAGTGATACTCTTTTATCACAAATAACATTTGAAACACTTCTCCATTTCATCTACCCTACTTGAATCTTGTGTTTGACATCTTCCTCTATTTTCTGGTCATATTGTATAATAGACTCAAAATACTTGAATTGTGTGACTTGTGATATGATATGTTCTCTAATTTTTACTTTTACATTAGAATTAGTACATTTTTGGCTAAACTTACATTCCTCTTTCATCTTTAGAAATCCCTTCTCTAATGCTTCCACTCTTCCTTCCATTTTGGTGCCAACTATACACAGACCAAAACTTGCTCTGATACCAATTTGATAAAATTCTCTTTGTAAATTATGTTATTCTTAACGTAAAAACTAAGTTATTCCCCCAAATAAGGCAAAGATGGAAGAATAGTGCTTAGATCATTACAGAGGTGAAGAAAACATGAAAGGAAAAAACAGAAAAGCAAATTCCCCAAGCTTTTGAAAGGCTAGGACTCTCCTTTAGATTCTTCCTCCCTCTCTCTCTCTTTGCTTCCCCCTTCATCTATATCCTTCGCAACAGCCTTCACACTTCATACACTCGCTTCCCTCTTGCAAATTATGTTAGTTATGCTAATTTGTCCTTTTCCCCATCTCTTGCACCTCACCTTCTATTAGCATATTGGGCCTAGCATCAGGCATTTTTCCTTCTTTTTTTTTTTCTTCCTTTCATATGTCTCATATATCTTGGGCCTAACTAACCCAAACCCAGCAATATGCCATGTTCTTGCACCAAACACCATCATTTGATCCAATTGCCACCTAGAACACTCATCCTAATTGGTACTAATCATAGTTATCAAATTACAATTCAAATCGTGAATTAGAAGGCCAATTTTAATTATGAATTGTAAATTTTATCGAATTCAAAGACATATTGAAAAATAACTTGAAATATATCATATAAATGGTGAATATGTCTATAACATAAAAAATGCTCAATATAATAAATTTGAACCAAGAATTGCCCCCCCCCCCAAAGGGGGAAAAAATAACCATAAATTTCACAAAACCATAACAAAGTCACTAGCAACTTATATATAAGCTAATATACAAAAAAAACTCTTAAGTAATCAAGTCCAAAACTAATTATCCTCTATTCATCAAGACTAATTTCGCTATTATCATTATCATCATCAAAATTTAAACGCATAGTAGGACTTAGGAATTTTTAAAAATGAACATAATAGGATTATAGTAAGACTCTTTGAATAGGAAACCTCTCTCATGGCTGCCAAAGGAGAGATGCATGCAGCCAAAGAATGAAGGGAATTGAAAACATCTGTCACTAATGATCTCTTCACGAATTGGAAACATTGCAAAATTTCCAAATTGTGCCTCGAAGTTCCAAATGCTGGGTTCTACTGCATTTCATTTGAAAAAAAAACAAAAAGGAAATATAAGTTGTTATTGGGCCATGTTGGATCAAAAAGGACCTGATGGAACTACATCTCCCTTAATCACTAGAATGGTTCAAATTGGCATTTCTAGCTTGACTTGCATCATTTGGGTGATTTTGGACACAATTTTGGCTTATTTTTTATTCACCCCATGATTTGTATCGTAGGCTTTACGAATCAAGATGAACCATGTGTCCCAAATTGTGAATAAGATGATTTCTACAACCATGGTAGTACTAGTGTTTAAAGCAAGTATATCAAGACTATCTAATAGAGATAGCGGATTTGGTACCAATTAGGATAAGTGGTTGGTATTGAAGGGTATATTTTAGTCCTTGTCCCAGATTAATGCTTTCTCCTTTTATAAATTGCTGGTGTTTAAATCCTCTAGATAGCAGCCTTCCCATTTTCTAGAGTATGTGATTTGAATAAATAACATCCATTCAAGAATATTATTCTTTAAGAGAACAAGATTCTGCCAGCAGGCATTAGCCTTCCCATTTTCTTACTCTTGATTCCATAGTTATCAAATTGCAATATATATCACAATTGGAAGGCTTACTTTTGAATGGTAAGCTATATCAAATCGTACAATTCAAAGACAAAGAAATAAATACTTCAAAAAACATAATACAAAAGATGTATATACGTATAACATAAACAAAATACTCAAGATAGTAAAATTGAATCAAAATTTAAAGTTAAGTAAATCCAACTCTATAAATATTTAAGATGCACTGACATTGTTATATATAATTTAAATGTATGTGTGTCAATGTAATAATTGGATTATAATTAAATATTATGTTATTTTACACTAAAAGTTATTGATCAGCCCCCAATTATGTTACCAAAACAATTGCAAAGTCATATATAATAAGTTTAAGAATATAAAAGGAAGATAATTAAAATAGGATTTTTGATAACTGTTTTATGCCTTTATATATGATAGGGTTACAACTAGTGTGAGAGAAAAAAGTAAACTTACAAAAGATTTTCCGATAACTATTAGTATCCATCAGGGGTCAACTTTGAGCTCCTATATTTTTACTTTAGTATTGGATGTACTTATTGAACATATCTAAATGCCAATGCCACAATGTATACTTTTTGCAAATGATATAGTTTTAATTGAGGAGTCAAGAGAGAAAATAATTGAAAAATTAGAAATGTAGAGACTAGCTTTGAAAGCACATGGATTCCGTTTAAATAGAAGTAAAATGGAATATATAGAATATAAGTTTAGTAATAGGTGCACTAATTTTAACATAAACATACCATATCACAAGTTCCACTGTTTAAATATTTTGAATCTATTATACAACATGATGGGGAAATAGAGGAAAATGTAAATCATAGAATTCAAGAAGGGTGGACGAATTAGAAGAGTGTTTTGAGTGTTATTTATAATAGAAGAGTACCACCCAAATTTATGGGTAAATTTTACTGCATAACTATAAGACATGCAATGCTGTATGGGATTGAGTGTTAGGCAATAAAAAACTAACAAGAAAATAAACTCAATGTTGCAAAGATGAGAATGTTGCATTGGATGAATAGACACACCAAATAAGATAGAATTAGAAATGAATGCATTAAAGGAAAAGTTGAGGTCACATTTATTATGGAAAAAATTATATAATTGCACCTTAGATAGTTTGGGCATATAGGGAGAAGATCTATAAAAGTCCCAATAAAGAGAATAAATTAAATGGAGAGTAGTTTAATAGTTAGAGAAAAAAGAGACCAATAAAAAGTATAAGTGAAATTATTAAGAAAGATTTAGACTTAAATAGTATGTTTAAAAATATGATTTACAATAGAATTTTATAATATCGTTTGATCCATGTAACTGATTTCACTTAGTGAGAAAAAGTTTCTTGTTATTGTTATTGTATATATTATATTATTTACAAATCTGAAATTGATTTCATCTTACAATAAAAAAAAGAATTTTTATGGAATTATAAGTAAAAAATAACTTGTTATGTAATTTATATATGCTCGTATCTTAGTTAAGAGATAAACATCTTGTATATTCATCTTAACTGATAGACTCTATCTAAGGGACCTCAGCTTAAAACACACTGCACGCACTCAAACAACTTACAAGGCTGATGTGAAAAGACCCAAGCTTTTCATGATGTGGGTCAAAACTACAGTTTTCTATACTCTTACCATATGCCTCTAAATGTTTTGATTTGAAAAGAATGAAGAAAACAAAGCTGAAATTTGGGTTTTTAAAGTTGGTTTGCAATGGACCAACTGCTTGACCTAGCCAAAATTCAAGTTTTCTGCCATTCTTTGAATAGCAGAATTATGCAATTTATCCTATATTTAGGATCAAATTGCACCAATTCATGCGATTCAGCCATCAACACATATGATTTCAGATTCATCCTATGAATTAATACCCTCACTTGCTTGACACAAGCAAGCAAACAATATTGATAAGGTCAAATGAATCAAACCACCAATAAAGCATGCATCAAGCAAGTCAGGTTACGCATATATTACTTGCAAGAATAAAACAAATTAGATATAGAATATAGACAGGGTTCATGCATTCACATGACAAATAACAACCAAGTTATATGCATATTGCATTTCCCTCCCTGTTCACTATCAATGGCAACTCGTACATTAGAGAAAAACACTATTCCCATAAAAGGAAAAATATATTAAGTAAAAAAAAAGCATAGAAAGTTTCCTTTCTTTTTTTGTTTCCTTAATATATTTTTCCTTTTATGCTTTCGAGCAGCTTTCAAGTAAATTGCAGCAAGGCAGCAGTCATTAGTAATACAAACAATGCAGCCATAAAAATTAGTGTTTCCGCTCAGTAATAGTGGCTCTGGAAATTAGTTTTGGCAAGTACAATATGTTCCTAAATCCTAATACATATAGAGAAGGGTCAAAATATTAAAGCAATAACCCTTTGTTAAATGGCTCATGCTCAATCTTAATCCACAAGCAAGTTGTTCGAAAAATATTATATATATATATATATATAAAATAAAAGGTCCATTAAATGGAGAATTAATTAACATGTTATTTATGAGTTTTCTGTGCAGGTATCTTAATTATGTCTATTCTACACAGACTATAAACCTCGAGAGAAGTTAGGGGTCTTGTAACATTGCACAAAAACCTTTATACCTAAATTTGATACTTCGCACTGATATTGACCATTATGAATTATGATTTGAATACCCCTCTCTTTCTTTTTCCTTCCGAATCTTTGGCACAATATCTCAACTTTTGTTTCTTTAAAAGAATTAAACCAATCAGACATTTAACAATTCAGCCATGCCCAAGAATCACAAAAAATCAACAATCTCTAGTGGGATTTACTTGCAAATTAGCCATGCCCAGGAGAAATCCCAAGAAAGATTTACTTACTAGTGGTGGGCTTCACTTCAGGAGCTGGCAGCTGAAGCCTGCGCTCGTCCGTTGTTCGCGGTAGCCAGACGGTGGATGGAAGAACTTGAAGCTGAAGATGATGTTCCTTCTCTCGCTTTTGCTGGAGCCTGAATACCCCTCTCGGTCTCTTCTTCGGGTGTAGCCCCTTTTTATTTTATTATGCTTTTTAATTTTTCGACCATGAAACCAGCCGTGCCTATAAACAGCCCGCCCAGGCCTTTTTCGACTAATCAATCCCCTCTGATACTTTAAGGTCGTTTCTAAACCCCCCCCCCCACCAAAAAAAAAAACAAACCAATCTTTTATCCCTTATTTTATGAATTAAATGTGCCATCTAACAGGTTTTAACTTATTTTACCAATATTATTAGGAAGATTGTTTGGTATGACAATGAGCATTGAACCTGACCCTATTTTAAGTATATTGTTTGGTATGACAATGAGCATTGAACCTAACCCTATTTTAAGTATTATAGACACTCTTTCTTATTCCCACAATATAACTTTACTAAAGTAATCTCTTAACTATTATTTTACCCCCTTAAATCCCTTAGTGGTCCTCATGCCTAACTTTATTAGGCCTCCTTCTATCAGACAGGGCATCTGATGTGTCATTTTGGTTGTTCATGGGATACAATTAGGCATAGCCTCAAGTACACATTTACAAATCTCAAATGTTATCATTGCTTTTCCAAATCCCAAATAAATCTAGGGTTTATAATCCTCCCAAATCTCCACCATTCTTTCTTCTTATAAAATTCAGAAGAGATTTTTGTTACTTTCATGAGTTGCCTTGATTTCAACTAAAACCTTTAATGGAGATCAACTTAAAAGCATTAGTTGTAGAATTGAGCGCTTATCACTAGGTTGAAAACCATTGTGCAACTTTACTTAATGTGTGATACCTTAGAAAATAAATAAATAAAATAAAATAAAATAAAATAGGAATACAGAGTCTAAAGCTTCATCCACTTTCTTTTCTTTTTCACTTGTTACTTCTTCTTTCTCGAAAGTTCCTTTCATCCTCCTCATTTTCTTTCAGTTCTTTTATTTCGTTCATGTTCTAGTTGTGCAACATCAATTCATCCCTTGAGCTTTATATGGCTTTCTGTTTGTCAGTTGCAGCAGAGGAGGTGAGCTTTAGGTTACTGCTATTTCAGCTTCTTTTTTGACAATTTGGGCAGTGTTAGGTAGCTTTTATTTTCCTTAAATTCCTATTGTTTTTCTTCTTCTTCGTTTCCTTTAATCTTAGTAGAAGCATCTCCATTTTTCTTTTGTATAGTTAGAGGTAGATTGGTTGCTAGAACTTTAGCTCATATCTTCCTCCATCCAACACGTCTTTCAACCTTAAACCATTCCTATATGTAGCTTGTCAATCGGCCTACAATAGCAAGTTAGGAGTGCAATTTTTTTCCTTTGAGGTTTTAGCTCATAGCCTTTCTGATTTGTTAGTCTCTCTTTGCACTTTTAAAGCTCCATTTCCCTATTTTTCTTTGCCATTTTAGTTTTGAATTTCAATATTCCTTTTTTTGATTTTGGCAATTTCCATTTAATCACAAGTTCCCACATTTTTGTTGAAATCATGCCTATGAGAGTTGAGAAAAAAATGGGAGTTAATGAAGCTTAAAACCTTCCCTTTTTCAACTGTGTTTTGAGCTAGTTCAATGGGACACCAAGTGGAAGGTTAAAGCTCATTGCTTTTTATTTGCTCTAAAATTAAATTATAGAAGTAATTACAAGTGTTGGTTGCTAAAATTTGCATGTGGGGGCTGGTTGTGCATTTCTTCCACCTTTAAAAAGGGGTGTAAAGAAATGCCTATCAAGTGTTTGTTAGAATGCTTCAAAGAAGCCTTATGAGTAAAAATGATGGTTTACTCTATTTGATTGTAACTAGTACATAACCAACTTCCATGTGACATTTAATTTCTTACTATAGGTCTCAAAGTTTTACTTGTTTTAATTGTCAAAGATATATATTTTTTTAATTTTTCCTTGGAACCCCAAAATGATAATTTTATTTAAGAGTTCCAATTGAGACCTAGAATTGGATAAGAAACTAAAGAATAGGACAAGACAATATTAGTAGACAATTGGAGAAGTTGTTACTAGCTTCATATAAATTTAACCTCTCAAACATAAGTCTTATACCTATGATGAGAAACTTGGATCCTAAACCTTGTTTGGCGGTAGGAAGGCAATTAAACTATGGTAAGAGGCAATTTGAGTAATGATGGAGGATTTAAATCTCAAGCATAAGAGAATTATGTTTAGGGGTTATCATATACTAATTTAATAATAGTAAAGAAAATCTTAATGATGAGTGTCATAAGTTGCACTAAGGACCTTCTATAACCAACAACTAGCAGTAATACAGTGGAGAGAAATCTTGTTGTTTCGTCAGGTGAGTAAGTAATGCCGACTATAAACATTATATAATTTCTACTTCCTTTCTTTGTTTTAAAGTTGATTATGCACTTATATAGTTAACATCATTTATTTAATCATTATTCATTTGCTCATTTGAATATTTATATAGACTTTATTGTATTTTAGAGACAAACTATTCCTTGATCCTGTTTCTTTCTGAATGTAAAAATTTTTGGTTGATATGTTTTGATTTTGTGTACTCGAGGCATCTAATGAATTACTTTAATCTTATTCTTTGACTGAAAGTGGGCATAATTATGAGTTTTGACTTTTTTTTTAAATGTGTATTTTGAAGAACATTCTTATAGGAGCTATCTATTATGGAACCCTGTAGCTAACAGTAGTAGTTGTTAGCCATGGTGCATCATGATCTGTACCCTAACTAGTAGAGGTGTTGCTAACCTCATGTGGTTGGGCCCTACACGTGGATCTGTTTTGTTTTTCAAGAGTGGGATGCTCTGCGTCTACTCCGTTTGGCTCTGTTTAGATGCTCCTTGTGTATTTTTATGAATAACTTACAAAAGGCAGATTTCATGCATTGTTATATGTACTTGAATTGTTTTGGTTAATTGCTATTGGTGAAAAATTGTATTATATTGTTTGTTCTTATTCATCATGGTTAGTATTATTTACTCACTGAGCGTTAAACTCACTTTATGTATTGTTTTACATTTTTAGATAGTAGTGCCAATCTTGGCCCATCTTTAGTGGCATAGAAGCAGTTGCACTCTTTTTGTGGCATAAAAGCAGTTGCACTTGTAACATCCAATTTTCTGAAAACGTGAGAAACGTAATATATAGTTTCTTTGTCAATGAACGAAATGCACAGGATACAAAAGGAAATCCCCCAAAATGAGATAGTTAAGGTCCCAAAAAATTTGGGAAGTATTCTAGACTCCTAAAAATGAGACGGAAAGAAAAATGGAGTTAGAATGAAGAAATAATTTCTTACAAAAAGCTTACAAAACGTAATGACATTTTTGTAATTTTGAGCAAATTTTGAAATTCACACAAGAGGGCTTTTTAAATGAAAATTTTGAGTTCCTTAGGGTTCTCTGAGGCCTTAAAAATCATGAGAAGACCTGGGACAGTTAAAGCCTCTCCGATGGATGTTTTTCAACGTCGGTGTACCCAAACTTTGATGGATTCGTTCGGGAAGGTTTTAGCTCTAATTTGAGTGATTTCAAAGGTATTTTACTAAATTGGGAACCTAAATTTTAGAATGGAAAAGATAGTTATAAAAAAGGAGTTAAAACGAAGGAGAAATGAAAATGCGAAGAATGAAGGGCAAAATGAGAAATTTTAAAAAGTGTAACTTCCTCCCACCTATATATATGATGCACCCTTCTTCTCCTTCATGTTGCATGACCGAGTTCTGCCTAAAACCAGAGGAAAACCCTAAGGAAAGTAGCGCACAAGAGGAAGGCAAAGAGGAGGAGAAATCAATGGCTTAAGTTATGGAAATTAATAGTTTTTCATGCTCTTCCTCTTCCAAACCTCTTCATCTTCATTCTTCTTTATTTTCTATAATTATAATGAAGTAAATGGATTTGTTTTAGAGGAGAAATTGAGGAGAAAATTCAGATTTGAAGATGGGAGCTCAAAGAACACAAGATTCAAGTGAGAAAAAGCAAAAAAATAAAGTAATTTCTCTTCCTATGGTTGTCATCTTTAGTTCCCTTCTCCACCATTTCGCCCCACTTGAGAAAACCCTAGGAGGAGATGATTTTTAGGCAGAACCAAGCATGAATCTAAGGAAAAAAGGTGTGGAGATTAAGAATATGCAAAGGGAATTATCAAAAAATCATTAGATTTCAAGATGCAAATTCTAAGGTTTTGTGTGTACCTTCCAAAATCTGATTTCATATGATAATTTTTAGGCCTAATTAAGAGTTTAAATGAGCTCCTAAGATCCTTAAGATGTTCCCCGCATGCTTCCTCCTTTAAGGAAACAAGGAGAATTCCAAGGAGGCCAAAAAGGGGCTATGTCTCAACCAAGCATGGATGGAGTAGCTAGGGAGAGTTTTAAATTTTTTCAAGCCCATTTTTGTGTCATACATGATGAATGAATATGAGGGGAGGCCTTGAAAAAAATTTAGAACCCATGGAAAGTGAATTAGTGCCTTAGGTTCCATATTATGACCTAAATAAGTAACATGTAGTTAGACTCTTTGTTTTAATTGTGTGATGACTGCAAGAGGCTTAAAAGGAGTCAAGAATCATATTTGAAAGGAAAGAATGGAGCCTAGAATTTATTTGAGGGATGTTGCTTCATTAGGTGCATTTATGAACCATAATGGAGTTTATAGAGCCACATAGTATCTAAGCAAGTATGTGGCCTTAGAATTGAGTTCATGAACTTAATTGACTCCCATAAAATGTGTCTAGGCCAAGAGGAAGCATCTCCACAAGTTTGTGGGTGTGTGGCTGAAGCAAGGAAGGGAATTTCAAAAGGAAAAGTGTGTGATTGTGTGCAAGGTAGCTCTCTCCACCTTTTCTCATGCATGGATGTATGCTTAGCTTGTCTTAGAATATGTGTATGTGTATTTTCAAGTCATAAAAAGTGTGATAGCATGATTTCATATGCTATGATTTTATGATGACATATTATATTTCATATGATATTTTGATGTATGCTTGTGTTTGCTTGAGTGTGGTGAGGCCAAGAACCCTTAGCCATAGTGAGAATGAGCCATGAATCCTTGAGATTGGTTGAGACAAAGCAAAAAGTCTCCCAAAAGCAAGATAGGCTCCCAAGAGTATGGTTGAGTCCAAGAATCCCTTAAACAATGGGTGAGGCAAGTCTAATATCCATAAGAAATTGGGTGAGGCCAATCCACTTTCTTAGCAAGCCTTTGTATGCTATGTATGACTTTCTTAAATGATGAAAATGTTTCTTGAATATTTACACATGTCAATATGATCATACATGCTTTTATGAGACTTGCTTGCATCCATTATGTATGATTAAATAGGAGATGAGCTATTAGAATTCTTTGAATCTTATCCCCTCCTTTTCAATGATCTCATATGCTAGGTGGACCAAGTGGACAAGGTAATAGAAGCCAACCACCTTGAAGAGAAGAGTTAGACAACAAAGTACTTGAGTTTTGCTACTTTAAGACTATAATCATGTCAAATGTTGTAACCCATGTTTGTATATAGTCTATGACCTTTTAGACATGTGTAATTATGATTGTAGGTGATGTATAAATGAAAGGATACGATATGTGAATGATGGAATGCAAATTGAGTATATTATGGTAATGCAACTTCATAAATTATTTTATAGAATTATGCATATATGTAGATGAAATAGTCAAAATAAGATACATGGAGTTTAAGACCATTTGGGTAGCTTACACAGGTCTTAATCATGCTTTTAGACTTGCCCAAAAGGCGCTAAACCCTAGGGAAAGCTATTTAGTTACTTTGGTATCTCATATGGAGCCAAAATTAACCATAATGGAACCCTATATCACTTTTTAACTAAATGAATTCTTCTTGATCTGAGATTTGACATGCAATTAGAGCTTATTGAGAGATTTTTGAGAAGTTAAAGAACATAATTTTTAGAGGTCTACAGAATATTTGATGAATTTTTAAAGTTGACAAATTTTTTGATTTTGGTCTGCTGCACTATTCATTTGGTCTGAAAAAGAAATCTATCACACAGGGCTCAAATGATATCCAATTGTCATGAAATTTTATACAGAGAAACTAGACATTCATAGAGACTCGTGCCAATTAGAAGCACCTCATTTGGATGTCTAGAGAGGGAGATATGAATTTTTGAAGATTCTATCCAGTATCAGGAATTCTAGCCAACCTCTGTTACTGTTTGATTGGATTTCAAGGTCTTGGCATGCCTGAGCTGGTCTAGAGTTCTTTTTTCCCTCTAGCTAACATACACAACTTTCTAGATTGATATCATTTGCATGGATTGAATTTTTTTGAAATTAATTGGATATTTTCAAAATTTTCTACAGAAAGTTGTGACAGTACCAGGGGATAGCTTGACCTCTGGACCTTTTTGAATGTCAAACGTCCTCTATGATAGATATTATGGTCTAGAAATATTTTTAGTATAAATTAGATATCTGTAGCTTTTCATAATGACCAAGAATGCATACTTTTGATTTTTTTTAGAATTATTTATGATTTTCTAAAATTAGGACAGAAAAGGGGCAAAAGCTTGCCGAAAATATGTGTTTATTTTATGCTTCCCTTTGAGTTTCTTGAGAAATAGGCTACTTTTGATTATGTAAATGAGTTATATTCATGTAATTAAATATGAGAATGTGATGTATGAGCTCACATGGTTCATGAGACACCGAATGTGATTTTCATATATGACGCAATGCAAGGAAATGTATTATTTTTAATCCCTTTTCCTTATTCTTTCATGGAATTGATGATGTAGAGCATGGGAATGTCATGAAATGAGCTAGAAATATATGGTGTTATAGCACTCCTTTTAGGTGAGCCTCGCATTGGTCTACGAGGACATATTTTGTACTTTCCTAATGTAATTAACTTTATTTTGTACTTTAGTTGTAGCTCCACAGGCCCACGAATAGGATTTCTTCATCCCCAAAATTTTTTTGGTGTTTGATGGAATTGTATTAGAATTGTACAGGGAGTTGAACTTTCTTGGATTGTAAACATTATTTTGGGCTACTTGTAGAAATATCAAGAAGTCCCATTTTTAGGGAAGACTCTGTCAAAATTTCTACAGGAAGCATATAATGCAATATAATACTTTTGTTTTCAAAGCATATCTTAAGGTTTTGTGAGAATTTTGTTTCATTATTTAATCTTATATTTTGAGACTTTTAAAGGATATAATTCAAGTTCTAATTGTCAATTAGGCTGATAGATATGAAATTCATCTCATTTCTGTGCGAGTCATACCTTCGTCAAAGAGGTGTGACGTAATGGTATTTAGTCCAAACACTATGTTTTGACTATGATTTGGCACTATACTTGGGCTTCGACATGCCATGGCATGTTTGTTACCACAACCTGACAAAATAATCTCCTCTTCATTGATTACCTTACTAAGAATCAAGTGCATAACCTTAACTCTGATGTCAATTATTACATCGGTTACTTACTACTCGGCCAGGAGCTATAACTATGATTAGGATGCATTATTATTTTTATTTAATTACACATAGCCTAAGCACCACATTTTAACTTTAACTTGTCTCCACACATGAGCCTTTGCCATAAGAAAATTGATATCACAAGCCAATCAACACCAATGACTAGCATTAGAAGAAGGGGGGACACACAAGTTTCTCTCTTTTTTTCCTAACATTTCTCCTAGTCGTGTGGTTTCTAGAAAAAAAAAGTCACCTTAAGATGATTAGGGATGATCATAGGTAGGGTGTTATATACCTTATTCCAAGAATCATGGAAAAATATTGTCTCCACCCTCAAATCTATATCATAGTAAGTAACAAACTTAAATGCCATTCCCCTCCTTATTGAATCCTCAAATTCTCATATTTGAGCCATTACTTGTAGAAATTTTAAAATGACTAAGATTTCTTGAGTTGAGACTCATTTATATGAAATCTATTCATATCAAATTACAATAAAAATAAAATAAAATATCCCAAACAAATATTAATAAAATTTAGAACACACAAAGTGCCATTTGTTTTTATAGAGAGAGAAAGAGAGTATAGGTCTAAAGTGGGGTAGGTAATATACCATTTAAACATAACCTTTTAAAACTATTTAGAAAAATCTTCAAATTTAAACTCATACCCATATTCTATTCCCATAGTTAAATCTAAGTAAAATTATTAGTACCTATCAAGTTTAGGGGTTTTGCCTATCAAAATGTGGTCTTTCCCACTTGATTGACCCTTTGTTGATGAAGAACAAAAGGCAATTGGTTGACAATACTCAAGAGAAAATTTGTTAAACTGCAAGCATTCAGAAAATATAAAGGTGGGTGTTGGTTGCTATGTGTGATTTTGTTAGTTGCCAATGTCTTTAAAATTAGTCTTATTCTAGTCATATACATAATATTTAAAAGATGAAGAGTAAATACATTAGCCTCTCTTAAGGGTCAGATAAATTACAATTGATAATTCTCTTATTTCAAAAATTACAATTGGCTCTCTTGACATTTTTATATATATTGTAGAGTACTCCCTTCTAATTTCTTTTTCTATCAAAGAAGTTAACACAATATAAAATTATGACTTCATTTTTTATATGAAAAATCGAAGGATTTGAGAGATTTGGGCACTTACCTATTTTGTAGAAGAAATTAGATCTGCTCAAATTCACTGCTCCATGTGGTTTTGATTGGAATCACAGATGGATCTCTAATCTTTGTTTCATAATAAATGGACAATAATTTCAAAGAGGAGATAGAGATTCTCAAAGTGTCATTTTGTGTTCTTTGTAATACGAAGAGTGTTTTCTAAAAAGAGAGAGATGATAGGGAAAAAACATGTTACCAAAAACATACTCTACTTCATTAAGTTTTTCTACTCTTCCACCAATAATAATAATAATAATAATAATAATAATAATAATAATAATAATAACAATAATAACAATAACAATAACAATTAACTCCCTATAAAAACAATAATCAACCTCCATTTAAAATTTAAATTTAAAATACAAATTTCAAGTTTAAATATTAATAATTTAATTAATAATTAATAAATCTTTTATTAATGAATTTCCTCTTATATGAAATTGGGCAGGGTCATGGTTATGGGTTAGCCCATCATGGGCAACCTATTTTTCAACATCTCTTATTTGCACATGATGAGATAAAACAACATATAACTCTTCACTTTTTATAAAACTTTCATACTAAATGCTCTGACATGACTATTCAAGCACAATCTATTAGAAGCTCTTATACTAGAAATCTCATTATGGAACCAGTATAAGAGATGTATCCCTTAGATATACTTTAGATATTTAGTTATGTGCCTTGAATGTCCTAAATTCATCCATATATGTCATATTTTATACTCAGGGCAAATCCAATCCCTATTGACCTTAATTTTTTTAGATTGCCTTTTTCATATGCATAGTATCTATGCTTACTATATTACTAAATCAACTTCATAATAAGCATGTCTTAGATACTAGCATAATTATGTATATCTTAGGTAATCTTCCTTTTGCTATTTAAAACTCTCTCCTTTAAGTTTCTCAAAAGTTGCCCAAATTATGATTTTGCCACCGTGTTTTTTATTTATTATATTTAGCCATTTTGGCTCTGGTTCTAGGTTATTCTTGGTTTCCTACCCACATTTTTAGATACTTTAGTTAGCATTTATCCTCAATTGATCTTAATTTGCTTTGCTTTAGGGTTTTATTATATCACAATATCAGTTTCAGTTTAGTTTCTGAAAAACCGGATATTACACCAACTATGTTAGAGTGAGGGATTTCTTATATAATTTTTTAATGTAGATTCACTTTGAGGACATATCTTATAACTTAGACCATTGGTTTTTATTATAGAGATGTTGATGGGTTTATAATCTTTCATACTAAATCACTTAAGGATTTTTTAATTATGATACTTTTGTTAAAAAGCAATCAATTTCTCTAAGTGATTCCTTTTTATCTTTAAATTTTAAGGATAGCCATCTTAAATTTACTATTCAAGAATATTGACTATTCGTGGCTAATAATATATTATCCATATAAAGGATATTATTACAAGTTTATCTTAAATCACTTAATGCAAGTATAGTAACCTTCATTAATTATTTGAAATTTATGGAAGGTGACTATTTGATAAAATTTAAATACCACTACTTAAATGATTGTATTAATTCGTAAATAGACTTTTAGAGCTTACAAATTTTATGCTATATATATTTTTTCTTTATAGAACCTAATTATTATTCTATCTACTACTTTCATCTAGTTCTTTACTTAAAAATGTGACTTTGACATCGATTTGATATGGTTTCAAGTATAAAATTGAAATAATAGCTAAGATTAGTCTAATTGAATTGAATCATACAATAGATGATAAGATATTTTCACAATCTATACCTTTTTGTTATGTATACCTATAGTAACTAAGCATGTCTTATATCTCTTAATTAATCTATGTATCCTTCTTTTTATCTTAAAAACCATTTATTTCTAATTGCCTTTCTATTAGATAGATGGTTAACTAGGTCTTAAACAAGGTTTGTCTTCATCAACTTTATCTCTTATTCCCTCACACTTATCCAATCTTTTTTAATAGGATATGACTAAGTCTCTCAAACTGTGTTTGGCTCTTTAATCTCTAGTAGAGAACTTTTGAATGTTGCCTTTCTAATATCAAAACTATTCCCTAAATGTTGCCTTTCTAATCTCAACACTATGTTTAGGCACACTCTTATGGTTGTTCTAAAAATAATAAAGTTAGTTATGCAATACTCTTGTCTTGCAACAAGCTCCCACTTAGATGACCTTATTGACTTGATCTTGTGTCTTATAAAGATATATATATTTGTCAAGCTCTCTCATATTAAGAAATTCATTCTTTAAATATAGTGTTCCTCAACTCAATTTTAATTGCACTTCTACCTTTATTTTCATTAATAAATATATACCTTTTTAATTTTTCTAAGCATCTAATAAATTTACATCCCTTGCTCTTTTCTAATTCTCATGCTCATGAGAATTATCATAGACATAAATGTTTGATCCAATGGTCTTTAAGATGCTTAAAAATAGCTTATCATTATGTACACAAATCATTCATTGTGGAAGTAACTTATGTTGAGAGAACTAGGTTAAGTTTGAGGCATCAATTTATAACTCATTACCCTAAAAAGGGTAAGGTTGCTTAAGCCATCATTAACCTAACAATTACAAGTAAGGTTTTATTCTCTCTCAATATCTCCATTTGTTGTGTTAAGGAATCTTTAATTATCTTATGATTCATGTCTTTTCATAAAGTTATTTGAACTAATATGACAAATATTCACATCTTTAGTCATGACTTAAAGTTTTAATTTTCTTGTATATTTGATTCTCAACTATATTCATTTATTATCTAAGGCATTCAAAATGCTTTTGAGTTAGAGGAGATTAAGTAGACTTGACCATGTTGCGAATAATTGTCTTTACCTTCACTTTCATTGGACCACGTATATCATAATAAGTTCTAGTTCCTTTTCAAGATAGTTTTCTAATTTGCTTTACATGTTAGATAATGTTTCTATAATGACATTTCTAAACTATATTTGTATCCTAACATATCTCATTTGGCTAGTTTACTTATTCTCTTTGCCCATAAGACTTAACCTACTGTATCAATAATTGATATCCAATAACACGATTAGGAAATAGAGTATTAGGTAAAGCAGTCATCATATTAATTGTGTCTAGCATAATAACATTATCATAGAGGAAATTAGAATCTCATTCTTTGTCCATTTTCTTATGTCAATGGAGTTTCATAAAAAAATAACACTAAAAACTTAGATTAAGAAAAGAAATAGTATAGGTTCAATTTTGCCAGCTCTTTAAATTGTCTAAAACATTATGTAGGATGAGGGTTCATCCTCTATGCAAAACCAATTTTACATATTCCAATCTCTTTTTACTTTAATTCTTGCAAAGTTTCCTACATAAAAGTATCTACTTTTGAGAGGTAGTCAATGTATTTTGTAAATGATTCTCGATCCTTAGTTATGTGGTTTGTGGCTTTTAACTTATTTTACTTGTTACAATAATGATTAGAGTAACCTACCTTATTAATTGGTATGATACTTTATTATGTCAAGTATTTTTTACTATGTTTGTCTCTTCTTAATTCTTTATTAGTCTTCTTGAAATGTTAGCTAAATTTTTTCTCAATATGAAATTATTATCTTCTTGTGTTTAGACTTTAAAGTTATAGTAATCTTAGTCATATAAGTATTTCTAAAGGTCTAATAACTTTTAAGCACTTATCCCTATACCTTATATGACAAGTAATATCATAAAAAAAGGATATTCTCTTTGTGGTTCAAATCACTATCATATGTTCCTAATTTTATAAGAAAAGATCTTATGGTAGCCTAAACTTACTGCTCATTAATAAGGATATAATTGACTAACTTCAATTCCTTAATCATTAGTCTTTTCAATTTGGTCATACTTCTATAACAAAACTTATCTTTATAGGACATCTTCAAGGCTTAATGTATATGGTTGTTAGCCATGTTACTCAGCATCGATATGCTAATAACATTGCTCTTTTTCTTTTTCAAGAGAAATTATAAATCTTTGCCTTACTGAATTATATTTCCATGTTTAAACTCCTATATAACATTGTTCAATAGTTTTCTAATATCCTACTCTTTCTTAATATATAAGAATCTTATTGTAATACCACAACTCATTAGCCTACACATTACTCTCCCAAGGCCTTAGGCATGTGACTTCATACATTGTGGCAAGAAAAATGATATATTTAATGTAATATTTTTGTGTTATGTAGAGCACAAAATTTTTGTTTCATATCACGTGGGCCATATGAACCCATCTATATCATCCTCTACTTATAATGCATCTATACAAGTCATAAATATCATAAAAGATCACACCGATTTCAAGTAAGAAGCTACACACCAAAAAAAAGAAAGTTTTGTCTTGGGTCCAGAATTCAGGTTTCTGACACCAATTTTGAAAAATTATAATTAATGTTAGAAAAATTGAAATTAAGAAAATGATAGCTTTCTAGAAATCTCTAAATGTCAACTATAGGTTAAAAATCATCCTAGGCCATGAAAATATCAGCTAGACCACGATTGACAAAAGAATAGTACTAAAGGTCCGGTTGCCCAGGTTTACTATCATAGGTTATTGATATAAATTTTAAAAATTTATAACTAATTCTAGAAAAATCAAAACCTAGCAAATTATACTATTCTAAAAAGCTATAGATGTTAATTAGAGGTTAAAAATAACTCTAAGCTAAAACAGAAGTGTTTAGTGTAATAACCAAGATTTTTGAAATTTTTCTAAATCTGCTAGTTATAGCTATGACCCCTGTTGGCTATAACAAGTATACCAGTTCCCTACAGCGGGCTATAGTGAATGTATCAGTTCATTATAATGAGATTGTAGTTAGCTATAGCGAGTTCTAGTGTCCTATACAAAATCCAGGGGGTTTCTCATAATAGTGCGCATCGTAGCGAGAACGGGGACCTAGAACTGATACATGCTCGTCGTAGCGAGGGATATTTTCTGCTATAGCGAGGTTTAATCCAAAAGAAGTGTGGAAAAGTGGATTTTTGTTTCTTGAAGACCCTAGAAGCCCTCTTTTCTTCTAACTGACTTATGCTTCATTTAAAAGTAGAGAAAAGGGCTAGAGAGAGAGAGAGAGACCAAGAGAAGCCAAGAAAGAAGGGAAAACACCAAGGAAAAGGTGAGAGAAACTTAAGAATTTCATAGCTTTCCTTCTTAAAATCTTGCTCTTTTCTTTTTGCTCTCTCTTTCTATAGTTTTGGTTGTTGAATTAGTTTTGTTTTGAGTTTGGTTCAGAAAAGGAAGAGTGGAGATTTAAAGGAAAGGTGATGGCAAAGGGAACCACTCTTGAAGAAGGTTATAATTCAAGATAGATACCTATATATCTTTGCTTCTTGTGCATATTAGTTCTACCAATTTAAGAACTAGTAAAGGGAAGGAAGTTCTGACCTAGAGCAAGTATGAAACCCTTGAATTAGAGTGTGAAAAGTTAGAAAATGCAAAGGAATTAGAAGAAGAGCTAGTAAAATTCAAGAAGGAGAAACTAGAAATTCTTAAACACTTTGTAAGGTTTGTTTTGATGTAAGAGTCCTCTAGCTTTTGTGAGTATTTGTTTGAGTTTCAACAGAGTAATTGCATGCTACTTATTATGTTTAGGCCAAAGAGATCAAACTCCATCTAGTTGTGATTGTGAGACCGAGAAGGGAAAAGAGAAATCAAAAGGGAAAGCTTGTGTTGGCTTGTAAGGTAGCTCTTTACTTTTTTTTGTTACATTCTTGGATGTGTGATGGTCATTGTATGCTTGTGTGTGCACTTGTATTGTGAGACATGCCATATGATGTTTTCTTGTTACATTGGTATCAATATGCTTATGTTTTGGGTTGTGAAAACTGCTCTTAAAGAGTGAGGTAGTGCCAAAAGTCCTTAAGAATGAGTGCGACAAGGCTAAAAGTCTCATGGATGAGTGAGGCTAAGTCAATAGTCCCTAGATTAAGGGTGAGACCAATGCAAAAGTCTCCAAAATAAGGTAAGGCTAGACTAAAAGTTCCTAAAACTTATTCTTGGCATTAATATGATTTTCATGGTATGTAAAGCATGCGTTGTATGATTTTGATTGGTTGGATGCCTATTTACATACTTTGATATATTTATATGCCTTGATTGCTTCCTTGAATGAGTGTATGAGCTATTAAGATTTCATGAATCTCACCCCCTTCCTTCCCCCATCTCATATGGTCCAGGTGGAGCTCAAGAGCTAAAGATTAGAGGCCACGAAACATAAATGACCATCTCTTGGCACTTTGTATTGTTTTGTATAGCCTTTGATGTAAAAGGATGTCAATATTCATATGTGTATGTTATTTTTGAGTTGTAAACCTTGAAAAAAATGTAAAAGTATGTGAATACATTGTATATATCAATATTAGAGCCAAAATAATGAGAATGTATGATTCTCCACTTGGGAGCTCACTCTTAGTAGTGCATTCTTGCTGTAGCATGGTGAGTTTGAGATGTATGATGGTTTAGACCACTTGGACAACTCTTATATGTTGTGTTTATACTTTAAAATTTGCTCAAGAGGTGATAGAGTATATAAGATGCCATTTAAACCCACTTTGACCCATATAGGGTGTTAAATTCACCATATTCCTGAGTTACGTCAAGATATGACTAAATGAGCTCCCTTTGATCTCAAATTTGGCATGCATCTAGAGTTTGTTAATATCTTTTTGGGAAGCTAAAGTACAAAATATTTAGAAGTCTATGGAATATTTGGCAAATTTATGAAGTTAGAGAATTTTCTGGTTTTGGTTAGCCTACTATGCAATTGGTCTGAAAATAAATCTGTGTCATTTATAAGGCAAACGATGTCCAATTGTCATAACATTTTACAAAAAGAAACTAGACATTACAGACACCAATTAAAATCACCTCAATTGGAGGTATGTAGAGAGAGAAATAATTTTTTGAAATTCTGTGTCAGCATTAGGGATGCTAGCCAACCTTGGCTACTGTTCTATCAATTTTTGAGGTCCAAAGGCTACTAAACTAGTCTAAAATTATTTTTTATCTCTAGTTAACATATGTAGCTTTTCAAATTGATATAGTTTTTTTAGATTGGATTTTTGTGAAATTAATTATGAATTTCTAAAGTTCATATCATAAATGTTAGGTAGTCTAGCCTTTCAAGCTTTTCTATTGTCAAACGTGGTCCAAACACTGAGATTTGGTTTGAAATTATTTTTAGTATAAATTTAACATCTAGAGCTTTCCAGAAAGCTATGGTTTACTTTATTTCCATTTTTCTAGAATTAGTTATGATTTTTCAAAGTTAGAGCCAAAAATTTGACTTTTTGACCCATGAGAGAAATTGCATTTTTCTAGTTTTTAGCTTCATATCTGGGGGTTTATGGATTTTTTTATTCTATGTATAAGTTGTATGAATGAATTTGAGTAGAGAATACGATTGATGGGTTTACGGGACCCACGGGGTGAAATATGACCATTTAAACCCCGACATAATGCTTTAACATGCCACGACTTTACTCTTTTTCTTTGGAATTTCATGGAATCAAGCCTAAGTGGAGATTAGTTGAGTTTAACATATTATGGTGTTACATTTAACCCCTAAAAATCGATGGAATAGTAACAGTGTTCTGGTTACATCCCTAATACTGATATGAAATTTTAAAAATTCATTTCTCTCTCAATATAAATCCAAATGAGGTGCTTTTAAGTGCTACAGAAAGCTCATCATGCCTAATTTATGCTTGTAAAATTTCACAACTATTGGATTTCATTTGAGCCACAAGGACCCCTAAAACTAAAGCTAACTATGTGAATAGTGTGTTTGCTAATTCTATACATTTTGTCTAACTTTGAAAAATCATAATAAATTTTTTAGAGTTCCAAATTGGGTGCTCTTTACCTCTATAGAAAGCCCTAGATAAGACCTATATACATGCCAAATTTCATGCAAAAAGTAGCTCATTAGGTCAGACTTTGACATAACTCAAGATTATGGCAATTTTGATGCCATAATAGGGTCAATTTGGTTCCAAATGGCTTCCTAAACTCTCTACCACAACTTGAGCACGTTTTAAAGCATAAACACATCATTTATAAGCTTCTCAAGTAGTCTAAAAGCTCATACATCTCAAACTCACTACCCCACATGGCTAATTACACAATCAAGAATGGTTCAGCAAGTGGTCAAATTATGCATTCTCATTGATTTGGTTCCAAGTTTGATAAGCACTGTAAAGTCCCACATAGGGTAAGAGACCTTAGGACTAAGGCCTTATAAATGGGAGTGAAGCTCTCTCCACTAGCGGCTCGCTTTTGAGACAAAACCCCCACCACGTGAGAAATGAGAGTACCACGGGGTGCCGCAATGGGGATAATACTGCTGGAGGCTCTGTGAGGAATTAGTATCAGAGTCGGCCTAGCTGTATGTGCAACTCGAGAACGGGTTGGCCCCAAAAGGGGTGGAATGTAAAGTCTCATATCGGGTAGGAGACCCTGGGGCTAAGGCCTTATAAGTGAGAGCGAAACTCTCCTAACCAGCTGTGCACTTTTAAGACAAAACCTAACCATGTGGGAAATGAGAGTACCACGGGGTGTCGCAATAGGGACAATACCTATAGAGGCTCTGTGGGGAATTGGTATCAGATCCGACCTAACTGTATGTACAACTCGAGGACGGGTTGGCCCCAAGGGGGGTGGAATATAAAGTCCCACATCCGGTAGAAGACCTTGGGGCTAAAGCCTTATAAGTGGGAGCAAAGCTCTCCTCACTAGCGGTGCGCTTTTGAGACAAAATCCCACCACATGGTGAAATGTAACAACCAAAAATTGCTAAAATTTTTTAAATCCTAAAATTTTTCTAAGTCTGCTGGCTATAGCGAGAAATGACCTAACTAGAGCGAATATACTTGTTCGTTATAGTAAGAATGCTTCTAGCTATAGTGAGTTCAGGCATCCCATACAAAAACTAAGGGATTCCTCGCAATAACACGTACTGTAGCGAGAACAAGGGTCTAGGATTGATACGTGCTCGCCATAGCGAAGGTTATTTTTTGCTATAGCGAGGGTTAGTCCAAAAAAGCATGAAAAAAGAGAATTTTGCTTCTTAAAGTGTCTAGATCCTCTCTTTTTCTTCTAACCGACCTAAGCTTTGCCTAAAACAGAGAAAAAGGCTTGAAGAGAGAGAGAGAGAGAGAGAGAAACCAAGAGAAGCTAAGAGAGAAGGAAGGAAACCAAAAAAGAAAGGTAAGAACCCTTAAAGATCTTCATGCTTTTTCTTCTTGCCTTTATTCTTCTCCTTCTAAGTTTTCTTTCCATGGGTGGTTAAGTGAGATAGCTCTATTTTGACCTAGAATGAGCAAGAAACCCTTGAATTCAAGTGTGATAAATTGAGAAATGCAAAGAAAGTAGAAGAAGAGTTAGTAAAGTTTTAGACGGAGAGCCCCTAGTTTCTTATATACTTTGTAGGGTTTGCTTTGATGAAGAACCCCCTAACTTTGTGAGTGTTTATTTGAGTTATAAGAAAGTAATTGCATGCTATTTGTTGTGTCTAGGACCAAAAGAAGCAGTTTCATCTAATTGTGATTGTGAGACTAAGAAGGAAGAAGAGAAATTGAAAGAGAAGACTTGTATTGGTTTATAAAGTAGCTCTCCACTCTTTCTTGTTGCATTCTTGGATGTGTAATAGTCATTGTATGCTTGTGTATATACTTATATTATGAGACATGCCATTTGATGTTGCGTTGATGTATTGGTACTAATATGCATATATTTTGAGTTGTGAAAATTGCTCAGGTGAGGTAGTGCCAAAAGTCCTTTGTGATGGGTGAGGTAGAGCCAAAAGTCTTTAGAAATAGGTGAGACAAGGCCAAAAACCTCATAACTGAGTGAGGCAAGTCAAAAGCTCCTAAACTAAGGGTGAGGCTAATCCAAAAGTCCCAAAAATTGGGTAAGGATAGACTAAAAGTCCTTAGAGCTTATTCGTGGCATTGATATGATATTCATGGTATGATTGTGAATGGTTAGATACCTACTTGCATGCTTTGACTTGTTTATATGCCTTGATTGCTTCCTTGAATGAGTGTATGAGCTATTAAGATTTCATAAATCTCACTCCCTTCCCTCTCCTATCTCATATGGTCCAGGTGGAGCTTAAGAGCCTAAGAGTGGAGGCCACGAGGCATAGATGACTCTTTTGGATATTTTTGCATAATTTGATGTATAGGAAAGCCAAAGTGCTCATGTATACATATTCTTTTTGAGATGTAAATACTTAAGTGTAAAAGTATGTATCAATGATGTATGATCCATGTATGGAACCAAAGTAATGAAATTATGAGATTTGGCTCTTTTGTGGCTTGTATGTAGTAGCATATTTTTTCCCCGTAGCATAGTGAGTTTTAGATGTGTGATAGTTTGAACTACTTGGGCAACCCATATGTGATGTAGTAGTGCTTTAAAACTTGCCCAAGAGGTGCTAGAACATATAGGAGGCCATTTGGACTAACTTTGAACCATATCGAGGGTCAAAATTGCCAAATTCGTGAGTTTTGTTAAAGTATGACCAAATGAACTCTTCTCGATATGAAATTTGGCATTCTTATAGATTTTGTTGAGAAATTTTTGGAAAGCTAAAGTATAGAATATTTGAAGGTTTAGGAAATATTTGGTGAATTGTTGAAGTTGGAGAATTTTCTGGTTTTGGATAGTGCACTGTTACCATGGGTCCAAAAATGAATATGTGTCATTCTTAGACCAAACGGTGTCCGATTATTATGAATTTTATAGGAATAAACTAGACATCCATAGTGACCTATATTAGAAGCACCTCAATTGGAGTCTGTAGAGAGAGAAATAACTTTCTAAAGTTCTGTATCAACATCAAGGAAGCCATCCGACCTTCGTTACTGTTCCATAAGTTTCAAGGCCCAAAGGCTATTGAAATAATCTAGAATTATTTTTCCCTCTAGTTAACATCTTTAGATTTCCAAATTTGTATAGTTTTCAAAGATTGGTTTTTTGTGGAATTAGTTATGAATTTTTGAAATTTATGACAGCAAGTTGTATCAGTACCAGGGATAGCTGGACCTCTGTCCCTTTTTTGATGTTTAAACCTGGTCCAAATGCTGAGATTGTGGTGGGAATTGTTTTTGTGTAAATTTGACACTTAGAGCTTTAAAGAAAGCTATGGTTGCTTAAATCCCATTTTTTTAGAATTAGTTATTATTTTCCAAAATTAGAGCAAAAAAATTTAACTTTTGGGCCCGTTTTGAGAAATTACATTTTGAGATTTTTGGCTTTATATCCGTGGTTCATGGATTGTTTTATGTTATTGTATGAGTTGTATAAATGGAGTTTGAATAGATTATATAATTGATGGGTTCATGGGACCCACAGGGCAAATTATAAGTGGTTTAAATCCTAATACATATAGGAAAATACCCAGTTCGCTCTTTTTCTTTAGAAATCATATGGAATCAAGTCCTAAGCAGAGACTAGTTAGGGTTAATATATTATGGTGTTACAAGCACCATATATTCATATATATTTTATATTTACCCAAGGGCTTATATCTCAGAATAATATATACATACAAACTTTGACATTTAAATACATTAAAACCTACACTAGTGTCAAAGAATAGCCATTTCATGCTCCTTGGCTCCCATTTTTAGCTTCTTAAACTCCACCTAGACATGATAAGATGGAAAAGGGAGGGGGTGAGATTCAAAGAATCTCAATAGCTCAAATACCCATTCAAGGTAAGCAACCAAGGCATATAAACATGTCAAAGACCACAAGCATGCATCCGACATAACTAAGAATCATTCAATCCATAATTTCCATGCTATAGTAACATGTCAAAGTTGAAGAACAAACTTTAGGGACTTTCGGTCTAATCTCACTTCATTTTTAAGACTTTTGGATTAGCCTCACCCTTGGTTTAGGAACTTTTGACTTAGCCTCACTCATTTTTTAGACTTTTGGCTTCACATCAGCCATTTTAAGAGACTTTTGGTACAACCTCACCTATAAGAGTAAATTTCACAACCAAAACATAATTCAAGAAGCATATTGGTGCCAATGTAACAAAACACATCAAATAACATGTCTTATGATATAAACACACACACAAGTATTCAATGACATTCATATGACCAAGAATGCATACAAGAAAGAGTGGAGAGCTACCTTTCGAATAAAACACAATTCTTTCCCTTGGCTATTCTCCTCCTTTTTTGGTCACACACCTACAATTGGATGGAGCTTGATTTTTTTGGCCTAAACACAACAAATAGCATCCAATTACATTCTTGAAACAAGCCTTAGCATTAAACACACATTAAAAAAGCACACTTGGTTCCATGGTTGTATAATGGTTCCATAAAAGGCCTAATGAAGCAACTAGCATAATTCAAGCTCTTGGCTCTATTTTCTTCTTATATTTAGGTCTCTTAACTCCATTTAGATTCCTTAGAGCCATCACACAATCATTCCCAAGAGCCTAGATACATGTTACTTCTTTAAGTCACAATATGGAACCTATAGCTCCAACTCCCAATTTATAGCTTCTAAATTTTTCCCATGGCTTCTTCTCATCTTCTTCCATCATATATAGTTTCAAACCAAGTTTAGAAGAAATTAAAACACTCCCTAGCCCCTTCACTTATGCTTGGCTGAGACATAGGAAGCACTTGGAGCCCTTGGAGTTTGCAATTTTTTCTTGATGGAAGAGGCACTTCGGAGGCTTTCTAAGGGACTTGGGAACTTAGGAACTCAAATAAATACTCATATAAGCTAGGATATTCTTGAATCAAACCAGATTTTACAACACATGCATGAATCTCTAGCTTTTCGATCTTAAATTTTAATGGTTTTTCTTTAAATATCTTTACATTTCCTAAGTTCCCATAGTCTAAAAACTATATTTCTTGCTTGTTCTAGGTCAGAATTCACTTCCTCCCAAATGCTCTCCATTTGGCCAAACCATCACACATAAGAGCAAGAAAGAAGAAGCAAAGATGCATGGATGTTTACCTTGATTTCCCTACATCTTCAAGAGCTTCTTTCTTTGCTTTAGCCTTTTCTTTCAAAGTCTAACTTCTTCCCTCTGAATCACACCTAAAATAGAGCCACATCACCAAACAAAACCATAGAAAGGAAGGTGGGAAAGAGGAGAAGAGGATTTGTAAAGGAAGGACCAAGAAAAGCTTTGAATTTCCATACCTTTTGCCTTGTTTTTTTCTCCCTTAAAGCTTCTCCTTGTGTGCCCTTCTCCCTGGCCTCTCTCCTCTATTTTGGGTAGACAAAAGGTAGTTAGGAGAGGGAGTTGAAGAGGATGCCTCTAATAAAGAAAGAAGATTAAAATTGTTTGCTCAAAATTTTACTTATGTCCCATTTTTTTGACTAATTCATTTGAGGTTCATTTTAGCTCCTTTTTTATAATTGTCTTTTCCATTATAAAATTTAGGTCTTCTATTTTATAAATAGCTTTGGAATCACTCAATTTGAATTAAAAATTTTTTCGAACAAAAATGTCAAAGTTCAGGTCAACCGATATTCAAAACTACACATCGAAGGGGTTTCAACTATCCCAAAGATTCTCATAGTTTTTAGGGCCTTTGAGAACTCTAGAAAACTCATATTTTCAGTTTAAAAAGCCCTATTACAAGTTTTCCAAAAAGTGCACATAATTACAAAAATGCCACTATACTTTCGGCAATTTTATTAAACCACTTTGACTTTAGTTTCTGGGTAACTCAACCCTTAAATTCTTATTTTTATTATTTAAACTTTTATTCTAATTTTATTTCACCTTAAATCATTTAATTTAGGGGACTTGCTTTTCAAATTGATTCATTTCGATGTTTTTATGAAATACCAGAAATACCGAATATAACACTTAGAATGTCAATTTTTTTACTTAACACCCTCTAGTTTGTCACTCTTATCAAGCTAGACAATGATGTTTTAATAGCCATAATTATAATCTAATTCCTTTATATGCATAGCACAGATTGACTACATATACATAATGTTACTTATATATTTGCAATAAACATAAATTAGATCAATAATGATATCATTAGATTTCTAACCAGAAGTCTACATTTGGTATACTTCTATCATATGTATCCTAAACGAGCCTTTAGGCTATTAATCTAAAAACTCCCACTCAATAGGGTATTTCTCACATTTCTCTATTAATTTATCAAATTATTTCTTATATGAGCCTAAGTTTGCTAGCCCAAGAATTTCCACTTAATAGGGAGGGTATTTCTTTTCTTTTCATTTAGTATCAATCATACACTAGGGACTTTACTCTAAACATGTTTTATCTTCTTAAAATATTTTCTCTCTGACTATTATAGGCTTATTTCCAATTATCAAGGTCAGTATAACATATTTCGAAAAATATGTCTCATATGCTTGATCAATCTCTTATGGTGAATTCCTTATTCATGTGCATTATACATAAAGCATTCTTGAATTTCTCATATATAAAAATGAGAAATCAGAATGACTCATCAACATTTACGACAATATGATATTGTGTAGTGAGCAATCTCTCTAATGCACACCAATTAAATGGCCAATTTCTTATTTTAATTTGGTTATCTAAATTTCTTCCTAAGGTTTTCAATAATTGATGTATAGCAAATATTATTTGGGAGTATGTTGATCAAACCTAAAACCCATGATAAATGAAGAAGTTCAATCCTTCATATCTTTAGATCAATCTAAATACTTCTCATTTTTTGGATGTGTGTCTTTTTATGTATTCATATTATAAATATGGAATGTCCTTAGGTTCAAAATAACTCATTTGGGAAAAATAAAATTTAATAACTCATAATTTAAATTTTTGTTATTTTTTCACATATAAAATCATGATTTTATGCCCAAAAAATCACTGAAACATGAATAATACATGATTAAACATAGGCAAATTAAATATCCAATTAAAGCTCTTGAATTTAGAAATTTTTAGAATAAAAAACAAGCCACAAAATCACTAGCACACACCCCTGCATACCACTTTTCCTTTTTTACTTCAAAAATTTCAAGAAAAAAAATAAAGGAAAAAGAGCCTATGCGCATGTAAGGTGGCTCTTGTAGTCCACCTGTTGCCATAAAGACCACTTTTGGCCATAAGATTTCCAAAATCCTCTTCTTCTTGCCTTCCTCTTTTTGTTGGTGCAAGTTTCAGGTCTAAAGGAGATTGGGGTGGCTTACATACTCCATCTCTGAGAGTGGCCAAGACATTTTGTCTTCAAATTCTAAATTTTGCAACTTCTCCTTAAAATTATAGTAATGCCATTTTACAAGGCCAATTTCATGGCCTTGTATCTCTCTCATTTAAACTCTGATTTAAGCATATTAGGTGTCATAAGAAAGCTTGAAAAGAGAACTTTCTAATGTGTGGCTTGCGTAGATTTATGACTTAAGCAAGAAGTTACATGCCTCAAAAGTTGACTAGTTGGCCACTATTTTTAGAAAAATAGATTTAGAGCCCCATCTTTCAATTAACATATCTCTCTCAATACTTATTCGATTTTGACAATCTTAGCAGCATTGAAAAGCTTATTTAATAAGATTTCTAATTGTATATAGCATGCATCAAGTCATGGACAATGCTGAGAACATCAATGCCCAAAAATTGACAGTTTCAACACCATTTTTTCAAACCTTGATGCTTAGTTTTCTCTTTAATGACTTATCCTCTTTCTATTACTTCTCTACCACATAATCACTATACTATAAGCGACCTATGGTGTTAATTATGTGGCTTAGTTTTGTCTCTATTAAAAAATTGCCATTAAAGGGTGTTTTAAGGTTTCAAAATATGATTTCACATAATTAGACAACAAATATAGTAATTTGCATGAAATTATCACAATAAAAGGCATATAATACCATAGTACGATAGCAAATTTGAGTCTAACTAGGCTTTGATACCAAGTGAAGCATTTGAGAGATCCAGGTACTTAGCTATTTTATAGTTGAAATCAAACTTGCTCGAATTCAGTGCCCTATGCAGTTCTAATTAAAGTCATAAATGAATCTCCAATCTTTGTTTCACAATATATGCACAATAATTCTAAAGAAGAGATAGGTATTTCTCAAAGTGTGGTTCTATGTTTTCTATAATATGAAGTGTGTTTTCTTGAAAGGGAAGAGACGAGAGGGATAAAAACATGATACCAAAAGCACACTCAACTTTATTTAATTTTCCACTCTTCTAATAATAATAATAATAATAATAATAATAATAATAATAATAATTAGCTCCTTATAAAAATAGTAACCAAGCCCCATTTTAAATTTGAATTTAAATACAAATTTCAATTTTAAATATTAAGAATTTAATTAATTAATTAATTATTTCCCTTTATATGAAATTGGGTTAGGTCATAGTTATAGGTTAGGCCATCATAGGTAGCACATTTTCCAATATAGATAATTAAGTTAATGTTAAGCTCAAATATTACACTGTGATTTTATTTTTAATATGACAATAAAGATAATCAAATGGTTTTATTTTTTGAAGAAATGCATACTGTGTGAAAAGTTAACTTTATTAATAGAAAATAAATTAGTAGGAAGATGAGAGTAAGCTTGAAATAGGAAGAATATCAATTAAAATTTAGTCAAATTTCAAAAGAAGTTAGTGTAATTTATTCAAAGATTAAATATTATATCAAAAAAAGTATATTTTTGGTCCTTATAGTTGGAATAAGTATTTTTATTTAGTCTTGATAATTTAAAAATTTGTATTTAGGACCTTGTAGTTTAAATAATTTTTATTTTAGTCTTTATCAATATCATTTTTTTAATATTTTAAAAATTGGACTGATCATTAAATCGGTAAAGGCATTGACTCATAATTCAATGATTTAACCATGGTGAATTGCAATTGAGTTTATGATCATTAAATACATAATTTTTAAATTTTATATATTAAAAATTATAATATAATAAATACTAATAAATTTTAAACATTTAATTACTAATTTCATGTTTTTTAAGATGCTTGAGAAGCTATTTTTGAATTAAAAAAAAATAAAAACTACCTAAGCCTAAAATTTAAGAATATTTAATTTTGAGCTTTTGGATTCTTAAATTATATTAAAATTTCACTTGTCATTAAAAAAAAAGCAAAAGGTTTATAAATTATAAATTAGAAAAAAATAATTTATCAAATACAAAATTTAACCAAATTAAAAATATAGTTATCAATAATATATATTAGATTTTTTATACATTATATGTATGATATGTATAATTATTTATTATATTATTTCATTGAGATATTTATATATGATAAACAATGTGTAATATTGTTGAATGAGGCTTATGGCTTAGAAGGCAAAAATGCTCGGCACTTGTTTTTCCAAAACAATTTTGTGGCTTGATCAAGCTAGACTAGGTACCGGTTCTTAGTCCAACTGATTGAATCAATCGATTTGGTGTTGTTTAATTTTAATATCATTGGTTTTTCTTGTTCCAATATTTTGCCATATATGTGAGTTAGTATTATGTTGTTATCTATATTTTTATTTATTTGGTTAAAATAAATCATATATATTTAAAGTATCAAAAATATATATAGGTAGTTATATTGTAAAATTTAATGGAATATTAACAAAATTTTAATAGTAGAAACTAAAATAAAAAAATATAACTATACACACCCAATTACAAAATTTTAAACTATAGTGACTAAATTAAAAATTAAATGAAATTATAAGGACTAAAAGTATAATTTTCCTTATCATAAAGTAATTGTTACATAACTATGGTAGAGGTATTTAATATAGCATTTTAAACTTTACTATGCTTTACTTTCTATTTGGGGAAGGGCAAATGATTTTGTGAAGAGTTGATACATTTAGTGTAATGACTTATTTTTTATGCACATTAGACATGGGAAGTTATGTGAAATATTACCTATTACCTTACATTAATGATTATTGCATACAAGTTTTGTTACCATATTTTGTTCAAAGAAAATTTAGGAAATGCAAATAAAAAAGGTCGAAAAACATAATTCAAGTTGTGAGAAGAAAAGTCAATAGGCTAATTTGCTTTGGGTTTTGGATTAATTTATTGGGCTAATTTGTAACTTATCTAACTTTGTGGGGAGTCATAGCTCGTGCAACATTGCTTAGCAGTATAAGATTTAGTTTAGATGGAGATGTAATCTCCTAGTAACTAAGCTCCTTGGTTAGATTATAGGATGCCTCCCAATCAATGCATGCATTACCTTCTTCATAATCATGTTTTATTTCAACAAACCACTCCTTTAATATACATATATATATATATATATATATATATATGGAAATAGAGAAATAAAATATAGTTCTAATAAAATAGTATAATTTAAAATTCTTAAATGAATCTAAAAACTAATTCAATTTAGGATAAAAGAAAAAGAGAGATAAGATAACTTAAAACAAACTAACAAAGGAGAAAATCCAATTCAATTCAAGATAAAGTAGATCTCTTTTATCTCAATCCTATAATGAAAGGATAATAGAAAATCTCTTAAATCCTTCATCTCATGCCTTTAATTTATAAAACCTCACCACACTGAGGTCAAAGGGAATGAGTTTTGAGAAATGACAAAATAAAGAACAGAGATTTAGAGGAAGATAATGGACTATTGTTTGGTAATATCTGTATAAAGGTATTACCTTTACATAACTCTTGTACAATATTTATTATACCATTGTAATCATTACTTAATAGTATCTTATCACTTTATTATTATTATTTTTAAAGTAGGAATACAAAAGTCATTTCAAACCTAAAAATTACTTTTTTTCATTCCTTCCATGATTACATTTTTTTTAACATTCTGCATGCCAAATTTGAGAATAATATTGAGGGAGCCAAAGGAGATAGAGAAAGTAGTAAAGTTTGAGTGATTGAGAATATTGAAAATCAACTGCATAAAGTTTTGGTTGAAAGTAAATTCATTTCACATATTTGCAATGCTTTTTTCATTACTATGATTACCAATAAAGCAAAAGGACCTGGAGGTATCACATTAAAAAAAGGTGAATTTGAGGTTCTATGAGTTTTTGGCTTATATTTAAGTATTGATTGATTACATGCAAAACTTGTTAGTCTACTATATCAGAAATTGCAATGAGTCCTTGAATCTAATTTAGAGAAATCTAGATATTTGATGTATGTAACATTCCTAAATTTCCTAGTTAATTAATTAAGATTGAAATAATTACTAGGAATAATTTAATGTCAATTCCTAGTGAAACCTTAAACTTTTGAAGAAATTATGATTTTTAGGGCATTCTACAATTTTGTTTGGACTACTAGAAATTTTTAAAGTTTTTTTACAAATTATTAGGAATTTATTTGAAATTAATTAGAATTAATTATAACTTATTAAATAATAAATAATTATGAAACAAATACCTAGGGAATAAATTTTTATAAATTCATTGAACACTTAGGGCTTAAAAAATATAAGAAAAATATTCAAAAGATAAAAATAATTGGATAAAATTCTTAGATTAAAATATAATTACTTAAAGTTTAAGGGCCAAAGTACAATTTGGACTAGGGTGAAAATATAGTTCTGTTGGGGCTAAAATATGATTTTTTTTCCCATCTAAAAATGCTGGACTTAGGAAGAAATTCTTATATGAAAATGACCGTATTGACGATTAGGACAACTTTCATAATTGGAGTTTGAAGCAAATCAAAACATTATTCTTGCAAAATGGAGTCAAAGTTGAGCAAATTATTGACTTTTCTAAGAAGCCATGAATTCGAAGAAGGAGGAAGCATGGATAGGAACAGAGAAAAGGATTCTTAAAGAAACCACTAACCCTCACCTTTTATATAAAGACCTTTCCTTTAGACAATTTGGCACACCCACCTAAGAGAGAGAGAAAGCCAGAAGAGTTTAAATGAATAAAGAGAGAGTGTAAGAGAGAGAAATTTATGAGAAAAAGAGAGAAATAAAGAGAACTTGAGTTATAAAGAGAGATCCCAAAGGAGTAACCAAGGCAAAGAAAGATCTATCTTGGTCCTTTATACTTTCCACACCACCTTGTGATTAAGGAAGAACTGAGAGGGAGAAAAAGCTCAAGGTAAGAACACCTATCATGCATTTCTCTTCCTCTTTTATTTTCTTGTTTATGAAAAAGAAGTAATAGGCCCTATCTCTCTCTTCTGCATCTAATAGTTGACTTTAGGGCCCTAATGATGGTAATAAGAGTCTTGAAAATGGCAAGAAGAGACTATGGATCACTTAAACATCCCAAATCTATAAAGTCAGCATAAAACATTCATGGGGCTTATAGTTTGGGATTTTCATTTAAAACATTGCATTCATTATTTGTAGCTATTTTGGCATCCTAGCGAAATGCAAGAATGGCAAGAAAAAGGTTAGAAACTAACTTGAGAACAAAATGGGCTCATAGTTGGCAATGAGTGAAAATCGAGCAATAATTTTGCATTTAAGTGTCATGGAGCCAAATGAATTCCAAATCATCTAAAATTTTAGTATGCTATGGTTGACATATAGAAGAACTAGCATGGCAAATTTCATGAATTTTGGAGTTTGTTGGTCGCCAAAGTCAGTAATGAAAGTGCAACTTTTTTCAGTTTAAGCCTTTTCTGGTCAATTTTTCAAAATTGAAGAGTTAAGGGGATCAACACATCCTTTCTACTATAGGGTTTTTCTTACACTTATTTAAGACATAGAGGCTGCTTTATACCAAATTTGGTGAATTTTGGAGGTTTGTACAAAAAATGGCCTAAGTTAGAATTCAGCTACAAAATTGAAATGTGAAACAAGGCACATTATGCTTTGTTTGCACCACAATGCCAAAGGGTAGTGCCATGGCATCCCACATTCTGTCCAAACCTTTTTGACAACTTAAAACATAACCCAAGCTATAGTGCCTATGGTCTAAGCCATGGCGCCAGCCTTCTTTGATGATTTTTGTGCACTTTTCTCTTTTGTTCTTGGTGGTTTTGACGATATATGTTGTAAGGCAAGTTTAGATAAGTAAAGGGACATGTAAATCAGCATGGAATTATTAATTTAAACCTTTATTGGCGACATGTGGTTTATGAATTAGTAAGTTGTGTACGAGGTTTCTTTGCAAATCTTTACAAAGTTGTTTGTGCTTATATGAAATGTTTTATAGTATGTTGTATCCAAGTTGAATTGATGCATGACTAAATTGTGATAAACATAGATTTAATATTTATATGACATGATCCTTGACATGTTGATGCATCCTTTTACACATGGTTGCCTTATGAAATTTTTTCAAACCTTAAAAATTATTTAGAGGCAATTTTTCAATTAAGACTTTATACAGGGAGTATATGTTGAATTACTATACATGGAAGACCAGACCATGAACTATTTTCATGCATGGATGACTGTGATATTAAACATAATTCTTATGCTTAGATAACTAAATTGTGAACTCTTCCTATGCATAGATGACCTTCGTATTAAAGTACCATGATAAGGACCCAATTAGGATATCTTAAACACTATAAGATATGATAATAAGGATAAGGGGTTCCACTAAGATTAGTATAAGCAACCAATAATTCTTTATATTAAGAAACATGCATGTTTTATTCTGCTATTACGATTTAATAACCTTTATATTAGATCATAATTTATGATTCAACTATGCTTGTGCTATATGGATCATGATTTGGCTTGCCAAGGTTATGATGTTATTGTATGTCTTACAAAATTACTATGTTAACCATGAGATATGAACTATGATATAGAAAATTGAGTATTATGGCCCTGATATATGAATATTGATGTATTTAGTTATATGGAATCTAGTTGATTATGCATATAAGATAAGTTTTTGTAGGTAGAACATTTTTACAATAAAAATAAAACTCTTAAAAGAAAAGACTTCCAATAAGAGATAGTATCCAAAGTCAAGATTCTATGAATTCTTAATTTATACTAAAGTGTTTGAAAGATAGTAATCTCAGCGGATGAAATCCCAATATAAGATGATCATCAAGGACATAATTTCTATCAATATAAAAGAAATGAAAGGAAATGATCATGTGTGAACAAAAGGGGTTAGAATCCCTCTTAGGTTAGGGTTATATTATTCATAAATTGAAGACTTATTCATATTTATAAAATGATTATCAATTTGATATTAAAAAATGTCTTAAAAACTAAAAGATTAAACATGATTAGATGACTAGTGTAAAGTCCCACATCGGTTGGAAGGGGCTTATGGATAGAACATATAAGTGGGAGAGAATCCCTCCCCACCAAGGCGCGCTTTTCCTGAGAGCTAATGGGAGAAGCCATCTCTCGGGAAGGGACAAACCCCAACGAACCAGGAAGGAAGGGATAACACCTTGGTGGCTCTGTATATGTTGGTATCAGAGCAATCCTAGCCCATGTGCTACCCGAGGACGAGTAGGCCCCCTAGGGGGGTGGATTGTAAAGTCCCACATCGGCTGGAAGGAGCCTGTGGCTAGCCCATATAAGTGGGGGAAAATCCTTCCCCACCAAGGCGCGCTTTTCTTGAGAGCTAATGGGAGAAGCCATTTCTCGGGAAGGGACAAACCCCAACAAACCGAGAAGGTAAGGTCGTTGACCTACGAATCGGAAAGGAAGGAGTAATACCTTGGTGGCTCTGTATGTGTTGGTATCAGAGCTATCCTGGCCCATGTGCGACCCGAGGACGGGTCGGCCCCCAAAGGGGGTGGATTATAAAGTCCCACATTAGCTGGAAGGAGCCTGTGGCTAGCCCATATAAGTGGGGACAAACCCATTCGTGGGTCAACGACCCTGCCTTCCCGGTTCGTTGGGGTTTGTCCCTTCTCGAGAGATGGCTTCTCCCATTAGCTCTCAGGAAAAGTGCACCTTGGTGGGGAGGGATTCTCCCCCACTTATATGGGCTAGCCACAGGCTCCTTCCAGCCGATGTGGGACTTTACAGCTAGCAGCCACATCATTTTTGGTTTTGATTATTTTATAATTGATGAATTCATTGTCTAAATGAATAATGCCTATTTATAGAAAAATTCATGGCATACTTTGATAAATTGATAGCTATTAAAAAATTTTCACTATAACCCTAAACATTAGTAGTTTATGCACTTCATGCCACCAAAGAACTCTATGACCTATGCAAACGTTGATAATGACTTATGATCTATGCATAAATTAACCGTTAAAAGTCAATGATAACTTGCTATAATTATGGAAATGACATAAAATTACGACCAATGGCTAGAAGCCATAAAAACAAATGGTCATAAATTCTTTAAAATTGAAAATGTAATATCATAGGTAGATGGCACTTAATTTATATCACAAAGTGCCTATAGGATCCATTTTTAGCAACATAATTTATCGACGTTAAATGTTAAATTTATTCAATTTTGATTAAATAGACCATATCAACTTTTCAAACTCATTTTCCATCCTTATCACACATGTTCATATAAAATCATCACAAAATGAGGCATGGAGTTTGTAAGACCCGGGTCCCTGCTTAAATGTGAGAAACACGATGTTCAATTTCTCCATAAACATCAGAAATGAGCTACATATAAAAGGAAGTCTTTAAAATAAAAGGATTTATGGACAACTAAAATTATGATAAAATTTTAAATATTGAAAAATGAGAATTTGAGGCTTAAGATGCTAAAAAACAGAGTTAGAAGAGCTCAGAAAATTTTCCAAAGAAAGTATGGGCATTTTGTAATTTTTAAAAAATTTGGAAAATTCACAAGACGATTTTTTAAACAAAAAATTTGAGCTTTTTGGGGTTTTTAGAGGCTCTGAAAATCATGGAAACTCCTATAACAGTTGAAACCCCTCCAAGGAGCGATTTCAGCTGTCGGTTGATCGAAATTTGACCAAATAGTTCTTAATGATTTTAGATCCTTTTTGAGTGATTTCAAAGGCAATTCTTATGATTAAGAGCCTAAAAAATATGATGGAAAAGACAAATTTCAAAAAGGAGTTGATTTGGACCAAAATAATAAGAACAAAGAATAAAGACTAAAATGCAAAATAGAAAAGTGCATAAAGTGGACTTCTCACCTTCTTAAAGCACATTTCTTGTAATGTCTGATTTCCGTTAAATGATAAAAACGGGTGTATTTTCAAAGTAAGTCCTCTGAAATGAATTAGTTAAGGTTACGAAAAAAATTGAGTAACATTCTAGACTCCTAAAAATGAGAATACTAGCCTCAGATGGAAGGAAAAGCAGAGCTAGCATAAAGAAATAAATTTTGACGAAAATCTTACAAAATATAATGGCATTTTTGTAATTTTGAGAAAATTTTAAAATTCACATAGGAGAGCTTTTTAAATGAAAGTTTTGAGTTCTTCGGGGTTTTCAAAGGTCTTGAAAACCATGGGAAGCCTCGGGATAGTTAGATCTCCTACGGTGAACGTTTTTCAATGTCGGTGCATCCGAACTTTGATGGATTCATTCGGGAAGGTTTTAGCTTCGATTTGAGTGATTCTAAAGGTATTTTACTACATTGGAAACCTAAATTTTATAATGGAAAAGATGGCTTTTAAAAAGGAACTAAAACGAAGGAGAAACGAAAATGCTAAGAAGGAAGGGCAAAATAAATTTTTTGAAAAAGTCATTTTCCTCCACCTATAAATAGGTGGTGCCACCCTTCCTCACTCATTTAGACACAAGCATTTCTGCCCAATTTCAGAGAAGGAAGGCTAGAGTTTAGGCGCACCAAGGGAAGAAGAAGAGGAAAAGAAATTCAAGCTTTAAGATATAGTTTCATGGTAGTTTTTCATGCTTTTTTCTATCCAAACCTCCTCTCTCCCATTCTCCTTTGTTTTCTATGATTAAAATGAAGTTTACAAATCTGTTTTAAGGGAGAAACTTAGGGGAAATTTCGGATTTGAAGAGAAGATCTTGGAGAAAGTAAGATTCAAGTGAGAAAAAGCAAGAAAATAACGTAATTTCTCCTCTCATGGTTGCTAGCTTTGGTTCCCCTCCTTCTCCATTTCGCCTCTTCTAAGGAACCCTAGGAAGATTTGATTTTTAGGTAGAACCAAGGGTGAATTTAAGGTAAAAGGGTGTGGAGATTAAGAATATGCAAAGGGAATTAACAAAAAATTATTAGATTTTAAGATGCAATTTCTAGGGTTTCAAGTGCACATTATAAAATCTGATTTTGTATGATGATTCCTAAGCTTAAATAAGAGTTTAAATGAGCTCCTAAGATCCTTAGAAGTCTCCCCATGTGCTTATCCCCTTGAGAAAAAAAAGCAAAGTCCATGGGTGCCAAAACCTAGCATAGGTTCGACTAAGAGAGGTTCTCATAACTAGGGAGAGTTTTAAATTTTTCTAAACCTATTTTTGAGTCATATATGATGAATAAAAATGAGGGGAGGCTTGGGAAAAATTTAGAACCCATAGAAAGTGAGTTGGTGCTTTATGTTCCATATTATGACCTAAAGAAGCAACATGTAGCCAGGCTTTTGGTTTTAATTGTCTAATGACTCCAAGAGGCTTAAAAGGAGTCAAGAATCATATTTGAAAGGAAAGAATAGAGCCTAGAATTTATTTGAGGAGTGTTGCTTCATTAGGAGCAATTATGGAACCATAATGAGGTTTATAGATCAAGTTAGAGTTCAAGCGAGTTGTGTGGCCTAGAATTTATTCCATGAACATAATTGGCTTCCATAAATTGTGGTTAGGCTAAGAGAAATTATTATCACACTCTTGTGGGTGTGTGGCCCAAAAAGGGAGCTTGGATTCAAGAGAAAAAGTGTGTAATTGTATCCAAGGTAGCTCACTTCTCCTTCTCTCATGCATGATTATTTTCTTTACTTGTCTTTGAGTGTATGCATGTGTATTTTTAAGCCATGAAAAATTCTCTAGCATGACTTTGATTCATGGTGCCATGATGTTATAATATGCTTTCATATGATGTTTATGATATGTGCTTGGGTTTGCTTGAGTGTGGTGAGGCCAAGAACCCCTAACTATGGTGAGGATGAGCCAAGAACCTTTAAGATTGGTTGAGACAAAGTAAAGAGTCTCCTAAAAGTGAGATAGACTCCCAAAGCATGGTTGAGTCCAAGAATCTCTTAAAGAATGGGTGAGGCAAGTCCAATATCCACAAGAAATTGGGTGAGGTCAATCCACTTGCTTAGCAAGCCTTTGTATGCTATGTATGATTTTCTTAAATAATGAAAATGCCTCTTGAATGTTTGTATATGTCAACATGGCATACATGCATTTATTAGATTTGTTTTGCATCCATTATGTATGATTGAATGTGAGATGAGCTATTAAGATTCTTTGAATCTCATCCCCTCCTCTCCAATGATCTAACATGCTAGGTAGACCAAGTGGGCAAGGTAATGGAAGCCAACCACCTTGAAGATAAGAGGATGACGTGAAAATGCTTAAGTTTTACCACTTTAAGGCCATACAAATGGCAAAAGATGTAACCAATGGATGTATATGTATTATGATGTTATAAACACGTGTAATTATGATAATATGTCATGTATGAATGAGAGAACATGTTATGTAGCCATTAGAATGTGATTTGAGTATATGATGGCAAACTAACTTTATTAATGGTATTGTGAAATTATGTATAAGTGTGGATGAGATGGCCAAAATAGGATGCATGGAGTTTGGGACTATTTGGGTAGCTCACACAAGTCCTAATTATGCTTTTAGACTTACTCAAGAGGTGTCAAACCTCAAGGAAAGCCATTTGGACAATTTGGTATCCTATATGGAGTCAAAATTGACCATAATAGAACCATATATCACTTTTTGTCCAAATGAACTCTTTTTTATCTAAGATTTGGCATGTAATTAGAACTTGTTAAGAGATTTTTGGAAAGCTAAAGAATATAATTTTCAGAGGTTTATAGAATATTTGATAAATTTTCAAAGTTGGCAAATTTTTTAATTTTGGTTATGTCACTGTTCACTCAAGTCTGAAAATGAAATCTCTCACACAAGGTCCAAATGATGTCCAATTGCTACAAAATTTTATATAAAGAAACTATACATTTCCAGTGACTTGTGCCAACTAGAAGCACCTCATTTGGAGTCTAGAGAGGGAGATATGAATTTTTAAAGATTCTATCTAATACCAGACGCACCATCTGACCTCAATTACTGTTTGATTGAGTTTTAAGGTCTAGACATGGCTAAACTAGTCTAGAGTTATTTTTCTCCTCTAGCTAACATTTACATATTTCTAGATTAGTATCATTTGCATAGATTGGATTTTTATGAAATTAATTGAACATTTTTGAAGTTTGCTATAGAATTCTATGATAGCACCAGTGGACAGCCTGACCTCTGGACAATTTTGAATGTCAAACATCCTTTGTGTTGAATGTTATAGTCTGGACATATTTTTAACATAAATTAGACATCTTTATCTTTCGAAAATGGTCAAGAATATATGATTTCAATTTTGTTAGAATTAGTTATGATTTTCCAAAATTGTGATAGAAATAAGGACAAATCTGGTTGAAAATATACATATATATATATATTTTTTATGCTTCCAATTGACTTCCATGACTTGTAGGCCACATTTGATGATAGAAATGAGTTGTATCCATGTAATTAAATATGAGAATATGATGTATGAGCTCACATGGTCGACGTGACACCGAATGAAATTTTTATATGTGACGCAATGCCAAATAATGTATTATTTTAATAGATTTTTCTTACTTCCTTCACGGAATGTATCACATAAAGCATGAGAATGTGGTGAAATGAGTTAGAAAATTATGGTATTACATTTCTTTTAGCCTCTGATTAACAGACCTTCTTGCTGCCCAAAACAGAGCATAAGACTAAGGGAGAGAGATGCACTAGAGAGCTCAAGAGGAGGAAGAAAATGCTAACAAAATGTAGGAAAATTTAAGGATTTCCATAGTCTTTCTTCTTAAAACCTTCCTTTCCTCTATTTGCTTCATCTTTCCATGTTTTTGGTGAGTGAAATGGTTCTATTTTGGCCTTGAACCAGAGGGGAAAAGTGAGGAATCCAAAGAGGAAGCTAAGGTAAGAAGAAATACTCTTGAAAGAAGGTTGAATCCAAGGTAATTTCTTACTTTTGTTGCATCTTCCTTCTTGCTCTTCCTTATGTGTGTAACACCTAAGAATAGAACCATCTAGGGGAAGAAAGTTTTGACCTAGAACTAATAAGAAACCATGAAATTGGAGTGTCCAAACTTGGAATATGCCAAGAAATTGTAAGAAAAACTAAGGGATTCCAAGTTAGAAAAGTGTAGAGCTTTTGAATACCTTGCAAAAATTGATTTGATATATTAGTTCCTTTACATGTGTGAGTGTTTGATTGAGCTCCTAAGACCTCTAAAAAGCTTTCCAAGTGGCTCTCCCATCAAGAAAAAATTGGAAACCCCTTGAATCCCAAATGATTCCATAATGTCAGCCTAGGACAGATGGAGGGGTTAGAGAGTGTTTTAATTTATTCTAACCTTGGTTTGGGACTTCTTATGATGGTAGAAGGTGGGAGGAACCCTTGGGAAAAATTTAGAAGCCATGGATTGGGAGATGAGGCAATGGCTTCCATAATGTAACCTTATGAAGCAACTTTTACCTAGACTTTTGTAAATGAATATGTAATGGCTCCAAGGACCTTAAATGAGGTCAAGACGCCTAGAAATAAGAAAATAATGGAGCCAAGAACTTGAATCATAATGGTTGCTTCAATAGGCCATTTATGGAACCATTATGTAACTTATGGAACCAAGTATGTTCTTAAGAGTAAATTGAATGCTTTGGCTTGCTTTAAGATTATAATTGAGTGTTATTGATGATGTTTAGGCCAAGGAAACCAACCCTACCTATGTGTTTTTGTGGAACCAAAAAAGGGAAGGAGTAAGGCAAAGTAAAGTTTGCATAGATAACAAGGTAGCCCTCCTCCTTCTTTCATGCATGCTTGAGTATTTTTCTTGTCTTGAATGTGTGTGTATATATTTAAAGTCATGAAATATGTTTCTAGCAAGTATTCACATGCCATGGTATCTTGATGCTTTACTTATGTATTGAAATGATGCTTTGATGAATGCTTTTGGTTTGCTTGAGTTTGGTGAAGCCAAAAGTCCCTTAGTTAGGGTGAGAATGAGCCAAGAGTCCCTAAGGTTGGGTGAGACAAAGCCAAAAGTCTCTAGCAAGAGTGAGACTTAATCAAAAGTCCTTTAAAAATGGGTAAGGCAAGCCTAAAAGTCCCAAAGAGAATGGGTGAGGCTAAACTAATGCTTTGACAAGTTTATGTATGTTATCTATGTCCTTATGAATGAAAAGAATGTTTTATGTATGATTGAGAATTTTATGTTGGCATACATGCATCTAGACTTGAAACTTACATCAAGTATGTGTATTTGAAAAAGAGATGAGCTATTAAGATTCATAGAATCTCACTCTTCCCTCCCATTGCCTCATATATCTAGGTGGATCAAATGAATCAAGGAATGGGAGCCACCAAGCTTGGAGGAGGGAGATTGACATGGGAATGTGATAATTGTCCACTTTATAACTAGTTTGATGGCTTAAGATGTATTATTATGATGTATGTTATGTAAGACTCTTGGAACATATGTAATTATATGAATACTTGATGTATATGTGAGAATTAGTACCACTTGAATGAAATAGCAAGTTTATGGCATTGAATGGCAAGAGTGGATCATGTATGTTCTTGTGTATAGCTTGGAGATGGAGAGTGAATTTGTAACAACTAGAAAAAAGAAAAAAAAAACTGAAAATTTTTGAAGTCCTGAAATTTTCTAAGTCTGTTAGCTATAGCGAGAAATGGCCTAATTATAGCGAATATACCTATTCGCCATAGTAAGAAAGGGTCTAGCTATAGTGAGAGTATCTTTTCGCTATAGCAAAAATACTTCTAGCTATAGTGAGAAATGGCCTAACTATAGCGAATATACCTGTTCGCCATGGCGAGAAAGGGTCTAGCTATAGCGATAGTGCCTTTTCGCTATAGTGAGTGCGGGCATCCCATACAAAAACCAGAGGGTTTCTCGCAATAGCACACACCATAGGAAAAACAGGGGTTTGGGATTGATTCTTGCTCGTTGTAGCGAGGGTTAATCTTCGCTATAGCGAGGGTTAGTCCGAAAAAGTATGAAAAAAGAGAATTTGACTTCTTAAAACGTCCAAATTCATTTCTTTTCTTTTAACCAACCTAAGCTTACCCAAAAGAAACAAAAAGGCTGTAGAGAAAGAGAGAGAGACCAAGAGAAGGAAGGAAGAACAAGGAAAAGGTAAGTAAGCTTGAGATTTTCATAGCTTTTCTTCTTAGAATCTTGTTCTTCTCTCTTTGCCCTCTCTTTCTATGGTTTTGGTTATTGAATTAGTTAGGTTTTGGGCTTGGTTCAAAAGAGGAAAAGTGAAAAACCACTCTTGAAGAAGGCTAAAACTCATGTATCTTCACTTCTTCTTTTTTACTTTCCTTAAGAATGTTGGTTCTACCAACTTGAGAGCTTGAGAGAGAAGAAGAGTTGGTGAAATTCTAAAGAAAGAGAATCCCTAGATTCTCACATATTTAGTAGGGTTTGCCTTGATAAAGAGCCCTTAGCTTTGTGAATAATTATTGAGTTATGAGAGAGTAATTCCATGCTCTTTATTGTGTCTAGGCTCAAGAAAAGCACCTCTATCTAGTTGTGATTGTGAGACTAAGAAGAGAGAAAAGAAATTGAAAGGAAAGGCTTGTGTTAGCTTATAAGGTAACTCTCCACTCTTTCTTGTTGCATTCTTGGATGTGTAATAGTCATTGTATGCTTGTGTATGCACTTATATTATGAAACATGCCATATGATATTGCCTTGATGCATTGGTACCAATATGCTTGTGTTTTGAGTTATGAAAATTGCTCGGGTGAGGTAGTGCCAAAAGTCCCTTGAAATGGATGAGGTGGAGCCAAAAGTCCCTAAATCAAAGGTGAGGCCAATCCAAAAGTCCCTAGAGCTTATTCTTGGCATTGATATGAAATTCATGGCATGAAAATCATGTGTTATGTAATTATAGATGGTTTGCATGCTTTGACTTGTTTATATGCCTTGATTGCTTCCTTGAATGCATGCATGAGCTATTGAGATTCCCTGAATCTCACCCCCTTCCCTCTCCCATCTTAACATGTTAGGTGGAGCTCAAGGAGATCAAAGTGCAAATCAAGGAGCCTAATTAAGCATGCTTAGGGAGTTATATAGTTATTTTGGTACTTTTGATGTAAAGAGGTACCAAAATGAATATGCACCTATTATTCTTGAGATGTAAATATTTGAGCTAGTGTAGTAATATGTATAAATGATGTATGGACTATGTAGAGAGCCAAAGCAATGAAAATGTGGGATTTGGCTTATTTGTGGCTTATCTGCAATAGTGTACTTTTACCTGTAGCATAGTGAGTTTGAGATGTGTGTTGGTTTGGACCACTTGGTTATTTCATATATGTTATGTTTATGCTTTAAAACTTGCCCAAGAGGTGCTAGAACATGTGGGAGGCCATTTAGACCCACTTTGAATCATTTTGGGTGCCAAAATTGCTAAATTTGTGAGCTTTATCAAAGTATGACCAAATGAGCTCTTCTTGATATGGTATTTGGCATGTCTATAGAGCTTGTTGAGAGTTTCTTGAGAAGCTAAAGTAGGTAATATTCGGAGGTCTAGGGAATATTTGGCAAATTGTTGAAATTGGAGAATTTTTTGGTTATGGTTATTGTACTGTGTAACTAGGTCTGAAAATGAATCTATGTTATTCATGGACCAAACAATGTCCAATTATCATGAAATTTTATAGACATAAACTATATATCCACAGTGACCTATACCAACTGAAATCACCTCGATTGGAGGTCTATAGAGGGAGAAAGAACTTTCTGAAATTCTATGTTAGCATCAGGGAAGTCATCTGACCTTCATTACTGTTCTATCCGTTTTCGAGCTCCAAGGCTACTAAAATGATCTGAACTTATTTTTTTCCTCTAGTTAACATCTTTATCTTTCGAACTTGGTATAGTTTTTTCAGATTGGATTTGTTTGGAATTAGTTATGAATTTTTGCAGTTTATGACAGTAAGCTGCACCAGTACCAGTGACAGCCAGACCTCTGTCTCTTTTTTGATGTCAAAAATAGTCCAAACATTGAGATTATGGTTTGAAATTATTTTTAGTATAAATTTAACATCCAGAGCTTTCTAGAGAACTATGTTTTGCTAGATTTTCATTTTTCTAGAATTAGTTATGATTTTTCAAATTTAAAGCCAAAAATATGACTTTTAGGCCCATTTGAGAAATTGCACTTTCTTGGTTTTTGACTTCATATCCATGGTTTATGGGTTGTTTGAGGCTATGTATAAGTTGCATAAATGGCGTTTGAGTAGAGAATGTGAATAATGGATTCATGAGACCCACGGGGCAAAATATGAGCATTTAAACCCTGGCTTAAAATATTGAAATACCACGATTTTGGTCCTTTTCATTGGAAATCATATGGAATTAAGCCTAGCGGGAGATTAGTTGAGGTTATGGTGTTACAGAATTTATGAAATCTAGGTTAATGGGCCTTTTAGACATGTTTAGAGGTATGTCCTTGTCCTTTCCCACGTGCTCAAGTGGCCTTGGAAGTTTTAGAAGCTAATGTGAACCCATTATGACTCTTTTATAGGCCAAAAATGGCCTTGGCATGCAGCTAGGTCATATTGAGAGATTTTTTTAGAGTTAAAGTGGGTAATATTTAAAGGTTAGCAGAATATTTGGTGAATTTTTGAAATTAATTTTTTTTTGGATTTGGTCACTATACAGTAGCTTTGGTTAGAAAATGAATCTATGTCAAATTAGGGCAAATGATGTCTAATTGTCATAAAATTTTATAGGCAGAAATTAGACCTTTCCAATGACTTGTGCCAATTAGAAGCACATCATTTGGATCTCTAGAGAGGGAGATATGAATTTTTGAAGTGACTGTCCAGTATCAGGCTCATTGTCAGACCCAAAGGATTGTTTGATTGGTTTTCGTGGTCTGAATGAATCTAGAATGGTCTAGAATGATTTTTTCCTCTATCTAACATCCATAGCTCTCCATATTGGTATCACTTGCATGGATTGTATTTTTGTGAAATTAATTGAACATTTTTGAAGTTCATATCAGAAACCTATATCAGCATCAGTAGGTAGTCAGAACTTTGTGCCTTTTTCATTATCAAACGTAGTCCTAATGCTATGTTCATGACTTGAAATTATTTTTAGCATAAATTTAACACTCAAAGCTTTCCAGAAAGCTATGGTATGGCAGAGTTTGATTTTTCTACATTTAGTTATGAATTTTCAAAGTTTTCCTTAAATCTGCCACTATACAATCCGTGATGAGGCTTTTGATTTGAAAACCGTGGCTTGCTTGATAATTTGAGTTTTTTATGATTTGTACCAATGCTAAATGACTAGGGAATGTTATTGGATAATCCACGGGACCCATGTAACGCGAATTTGTAAATTTTGACCCGATGTATGCAACAAAAGTGCACTTAAATAGTGATTTTTTTGACCTATTCTCTAAGAACATTTGTAAATCCCTATGAATGGGAGAGTATAATGGTTGAAAGTATATGGTATGACAGAGTTCAGATTTGGAGCACACACATTAAGAGTAACCAATTACATAAGCTTCCACACATTTCCATATTCTATCACAATATTTGGAAATTCATAACTTGAACTAGAAAATTCTAAATCATGCAAACTCAGACTCTTTGGAAAGCTTAGGACATCATCTAACTACTATAAAAATTTTAGATTAAAACAATATCATTTGGCCTATGAAATCCTAATGGAATAGTAATTGGGTTAGGATTTTAGACTAGTGCAGATATTGAAATTTTAAAAATTCATATCTCACTTTATAGAGCTTTAAATTAAGTGATCTTAGTAGATATGGAAAGTTTATGATGTCAAATATATGCTTATAAAATTTCATAAGTGTTAGACTTCATTTGTCCCCTCAAAGACACCAAAAACCAGACTGACCAAATGAACAATGCATTGACAATTTTTGTAAATTTTAGTCAACTTTGAAAAATTATAATAAATTCTACACAGTTCTAAAAATTATATTCTTTAACTCTGTGAAAAGCTCTAAATAGGATATAAATTTTTGCCAAATCTCATGCCAAAATTAATTCATTTGTTCTAGTTTTAGTTCAGGGGAAGAATATGGCTCCAAATGGTGCATATTTGGGTTCAAGAGTGCCAAAATGGCTCCTCCCATGCAATGTGACCATTTGAGCATATCCAAAACCTCAAACACAGCATATAGAAGCATCACAATAGGTCCAGAATATCATGGAACTCAAAACCACTCCCTCACTTGACCATATACACATGCATTCCATGGCACAAGTATGTCAAAAACTTAGGGTCTGTTTGAAATTGTTTTTGTTTTAAAGTTTTTAAAACATATGTTTTTAAGAACAAATTTTTGAGAACAAAAAAATTAAAAAATTTGTTTGAATCATTATTTTGAAAAGTAATTATTTTCTATTTTTTACTTGATTCTGTAGAACAAAAATTACAAAACACTTAAAAAGTGTTTTGAGTTTTTTGTTTTTGAAAACAAAATTTTATTTTTTTGTTTTACAAAACACTTCATTAAAAAGACATTATCAAACAGGTTTTTTATTTTTTTGTTCTTGAAAACAAAAAAATTGTTCTATAGAATTAAATCAAATAGGGCCTTAAGTTCTCAGACATTTGGTTCCAAGTGTGGTTCATATAACATATTCACATACTTTTACATATGAGTAAAGGGTTACATCTCATAAATAATATATACATTCATTTTTTGACATCAATTTACATAAAATCCTATTCTATTGTCAAAGTAACATGTCTCAAGTTTTTTAGCCTCCATGAGCATCACTTAGACATGACTAAACATAAAGTTGGAGAGAGCGAGACTCAAAGAATCCCAATAGCTCATTCACTTTTTCAAGCATTCATATATGGCATGTTATCATGTCAAAGAGAGCAAATATGCATAAAATGCTTCCAAGTATCAAACATAAACATGTTCATAAAGTTATAGAGATTTATTAATGTTAAAAACATGTTCTAGGGTCTTTTGGTCAAGTCTTACCGGATATGGGACTTTTAGATTAGCCTTACCTATTTCAAAGACTTTTGACTTAGCCTCATTCATTCCATGACACTTTTGGCTTGGTCTCATCCTTACTTAGGAACTTTTGGCTTCACCTCACCTAATTCAAGAAACTTTTGGCATAACCTCACCTATTAAGAGCCATCTCACATTTAAAATGTAAATCAAAAAGCATAATGGTTCCAAAACATCAAACCAATGGCCATAAGCATGATTCATTATTCAAACATACATAAAAGCAATCCATGACAATCAAACAACCTTGAAATGCATACAAAAATACCTTAGGTCAAGAAGCACAAATTCTCCCTTGATTCTCTAACTTCTTGGTTCGGCCTCACACACACACTTAGAGGAGGCTTGCTTTGCTTGGCCTAGACACATCAAACAAGACACAAACACATCATTTGAACCATCTTCTAGGCTTATATAAACTCTTTACAAGTTACTTCTAACTTATAGCTTATATATGGTTCCATACAAAGGCATAATGAAGCAACTCGTATAATTCATCATCTTGGCTCCAATTTTTCACTCAATCTAAGTCTCATGACTCCATTTAAAGTCAATAGAGTTATTAAAAATTTAATTTAAGGAGCCAAACATTAAGTTGCTTCTTTATGCCTAAAGAAACCCTAAACTTCTAACTTTCAAAATATAGTTTCTAAATTCAAACCAATGGTTCTTTTGGTATTTATTATTCATTTCTAGACCATTTCTATTATTGGAATTAAGAAAAACTCTCCCTAAGTATGTGAACCCTCTCTTGGCCAAGACATAGAGCAATTTAAGAGCCTATGGAGTTTTGTTATTTTTTTAAGGAATTTGCCACTTATGAAGCTTTCTAGATGTCTTGAGAACTCAAATATGATCTTACACAATTTAAATCATCATTAGAAAGCTCTATAAATCCCTAGGTGTAATCAAAACCTTAATTCCCATAACTTGTTATTTATATGTTTTTTTTAGTTCTATTGCTTCTATGGGATTCCTTGGGCTTCAAAACCCTAATTTCCATCAAGTTTAGATCAAAATCATATCTCTTATATATGCTCTTAGGTCTGGCCAAAACATTCAAGCAAAGGAGAGCCAAGAAGAAGCAATTTCAACTATGGTTTCTTATCTCGTTTCAAAGTTTTCAAGAGAGTTTTCAAACCTTCCAAGAGTTCCTCTAAATTCTCTCTTCCCTCTTCTAAACCAGCCATAAAACATCACCATTTAGAAAGAGAGAAGAAAGAGGAAAAGAAGTTTAATGAAGGGAGAAGCATGAAAAAGTAAGGAAATCTTACACTTTTAGCTTGGATTTCTCTCTCTTCTCTTTCCTTTCTTGTGCACCACTTCAAGATGAGTAATGTAATGTCTAGTTTTTGTTAAATGACAAAAACGGGTGCGTTTTCAAAGCGAGTCCCTTGGAATAAATTAGTTAAGGTCCTTAAAAATTTGAGTAACATTCTAGCCCCCTAAAAATGAGAATCCTAGCCTCAGATGGAAGGAAAAATGGAGTTAGAATGGAGAAACAAATTTTGACGGAAACCTTACGAAACGTAATGACATTTTTGTAATTTTGAGCGATTTTTAGATTTCACACAAGAGGTCTTTTACAATGAAAATTTTGAGTTCTCTGGGGTTCTCAGAGACCTTGAAAACCATGGGAAGCCCCGGGACAATTAAATCCCCTCTGGTGAAAGTTTTTCAACGTCAGTGTGCCTAAACTTTGACGGATTTATTCAAGAAGGTTTTAGCTCTGATTTGAGTGATTCCAAAGGCATTTTTCTTAATTGGGAACCTAAATTTTATAATAAAAAAGATGGTTTTAAAAAAGGAGCTAAAACAAAAGAGAAACGAAGAAAGGAAAAATTAAAATTTTGAAAAAGTCCTTTTGCCCTAGCTATATATAGGTGGTGCCTCACACTCTCCCTCATTTAGCACCAAATTTTTTAGCCGCAAACCAGAAGCAAAGCCCTAGGAGAGTGGTGCACTAAGGGAAGAGAAGAAGGAGAAGAAATTCAAGCTTGTAAGTATGGAAATTTGCTTGTTTTTCATGCTTTCTCTTAGCCAATCTCTTCTCCTCTTTTTCCCTCTTCTTTTGCATGATTTTTTTTTGAAATTTTGAGGGCTGTTTTGAAGGAAGAATAGAGGGGAAATTTCGGATTTGAAGAGAGGAGTTTGGAGAAAGCAAGATTCAAGCCAAACTAACTAAGGAAACAAGGTAAAATTGCATCCTATGGTAGCTATATAGATTTTCCTTTCTTTTCTATTTCGACACACACTAAGAACCTTAGGAGGATCTGATTTTCAAGCCCAACCAAGCATGAATCTTAGGTATTTGATGGAGAAGAACAAGAATATACAAAAAAAAAAACTAGCTATTAGAATTCAAGATGTAAAACTTAGGGTTTCAAGTGCACCTTCCAAAATCTGAGTTTGTATAATGATTCCTAGGGGTTAATTAAGAGTTTAAATGAGTCTTGAGACACCTAAGATGCTCCCCACAAGCTTCTTCGTTCAAGAAAACAAAGAAATCTCCAAGGAAGCCAAATTGCCTTATGTCTCAGCCTAGGCATGTTTGTGTAACTAGGGAGAGTTTTAAATTTTTCTAAGGCCATTCTTGAGTCATATTTGATGAATGAAAATGAAGGAAGGCCTTAAAAAAATTTAGAACTCATAGAAATTGATTCGGTGCCTTAGGTTCCATATTATGACCTAAAGAAGTAACATGATGTTAAGCCCTTTGTTTTAATAGTGTGATGGCTCCAAAAGACTTAAAAGGAGTCAAGAATCATATTTGGAAGGAAAGAATGAGCCTAGAAATTATTTGAGGGGTATTGCTTCATTAGGTGCATTTATGGACCATAATGGGAGTTTTAGAGCAATCTAGTATTTAACCAAGTTGTGTAGTCTTAGAATATGTTTTATAAACCTAATTGACTCCTATAAATTGTATCTAGGTTAAGAGAAACCATCTCCATCAATTTGTGGGTGTGTGGCCAAAAGAGGAGGCTTGAATCCAAAAGAAAAAGTGTGTGATTGTGAACAAGGTAGCTCTCTCCACCTTCTTTCATGCATGGATGTGTATTTAGCTTGTTTTAGAATGTGTGTGTCTATTTTTAAGTCATGAAAGGCATGCTAGCATGATTTTATATGCCCTGATTTCATGATGTCATGTTATGTTTTCAAATGAATGTATGATGTTTTCTTGAGTTTACTTGAGTGTGGAGAGGCCAAGAACTCTTTACCATGGTGAGGATGAACCAAGAACCCTTGAGATTGGTTAAGACGCAAAGAGTCTCCCAAAAGCAAAGTGAGCTCCCAAGAGTATGGTTGAGTCCAAAGCTCTTTAAGAATGGGTGAGGCAAGTCCAAAATCCATGAGGAGAAGTGTGAGGCCAATCTAAATACTTGGTGAACTCTTGAATGTCTTGTATGATGTGTTTATATGCCAAGCTTGCTTCTTGAATGTTCATAATTTGTATTATGTCCATGTATGCATTTTTAAGGCTTACTTTACATATATTATGTATGATTGAAAGGAAGATGAGCTATTAGAATTTTTTGAATCTCATTTCCTCCTCTTCAATGATCTAATATACTAGGTGGACCAAGTGGCTATGGTAATGGGAGTCAACAACATTGAAGAAAGGAGATTGACAACCATATGCCTAACTTTTCTCTTTTTGGAACCATAATAATACTTCATGATGTGTATTATGTCGTAAATGGTCTATGACCCTTGAGACATGTGTAAATATAATATTATGTGATGTATACATGTATGAATATGATGTATGAACTCTATAATAGAAATTGAGTATGTAATGCCAAAGTATGCAATTTGAAAGTTTGATGTAAATGTGCATAAGTGTGGGTTAAATGGCCAAAATGAGATGTATGAGATTTGAGACCATTTGGTCAGCTCACACAAGTTTTAAATATGCTTTTAGACTTGCCCAAAAGGTGTCAAGATTAAGGGAAAGCCATTTGGCAATTTTGGTACCCCATATGGAGCCAAAATTGACCATAATGGAACTCTATATTACTTTTTAGCCAAATGAGTTAATCTTGATATGAGATTGGGAATATAATTAGATCTCATTAAGTGCTTTTTGGAAAGATAAAGATCATAATTTTTGGAGGTCTACATAATATTTGATGATTTTTTAAAGTTGGTAATTTTTATAGTTTTGGTCTTCTGCACCATTCATTTAGTCCAAAATTGAATTCTATCACACGAGGTCCAAATGATGTCCAATAGCCATGAAATTTTATACAGAGAAACTAAATAATCACAATGACTAGTACCAACTAGAAGCACCTCATTTGGAGGTCTAGAGAAGGAGATATGAATTTTTGAATATTCTGTCCAGTATCAGGAATTTTGCCTGACCAGAGGTACTGTTCCATTAAATTCTGAAGTCTAGGCTTGATGACTGGTCTAGAGATATTTTTTCTCTCTAGCTAACATCTACAAGTTTCCAGATTGATATCATTTGCATAGATCAGATTTTTTTAGAATTAATTGGACATTTTCAAACTTTTCTACAGAATTCTATATCAGTTCCAGGATGTAGTCTAACCTATGGACTATTATAGATGTCAAACATCCTCTGTGATGGATTCTATGATCTAGAAATATTTTTAGTGTGAATTATACATCTATAGCATTCCATAATGACCAAAATTATATAATTTTAATTTTTCTAGAATTAGTTATGAGTTTTCAAAGTTTAGTCAGAAAAGAGGCCAATTTTGGCCGAAAATACACTTGGTTATTTTGAAATCCATTTCGGTTGTGGGCATGATTTTATGATACAAATGATTTGTATTGATGTATTTAAAAATGAGAATATATAGCATGAGCTAACACGGGCCATGTGACACTAAATAAAATTTTTTCATACGACGTAGTGCAATTAAACTCATTATTTTAAGAGAGTTTTTCTACTTCCTTTATGGATGTGATAATATAATGCTTAAGAATGACATGAAATGAGCTAGAGTTTATGGTGTTACAAGTAAGGTTCTGGTTTAAGGCAGAACAAGGTCAGTTTAGAAGTGTGGAGAAGGTGGGGCAAGATATATAAGAAGAAGAGGGCTTAATTATAATATTTTCAAAATTTCCATTGTATCCCTCTTCTTTTTTTATTCATTTGAACTCATTTGAATTCTTTTTTTAGAACCATCTTTTTCATCATGAAATTTAGGTCATTTAATTTATAAAATGTCTTTGGTTTCACCTAAATTGGATTTAAAATCTCGTTGAACTATTTGGTCAAAATTTTGGTCTACTGATAACTAAAATCGCACTTCAGAGGAGTTTTAACCATTTTAGGGGTTCATATAATTTTTTAGGCCTTTGATAACCTTAAAAAACTCAAAATTTCCATTTAAAGCTCGCTCCTTTGAGTTTTCAAAATTTGCACAAAATTATGATTATGCCATTGTATTATTCTTTAAATTCGTTCAGTCATTTTAACTCCGATTTTAAGCTATCTTTAAGCTTTAAACTATATTTTAAGAAATTCTAATTCTCAATCTAATCTTATTTAGCCTTAATTTACTCTACTTTAGGGTGTTCCAACATTAATTTATAAGGTTCAATTCAATTTCTGGATTATCGATCATTATATAAAATGCCATAAGTGATTATGAATCTGAGAAGACCATCAAATGTTAAATAGTCATATTGTGATAGTAATGTCTTTTATTATGGTAATTTATGTACAAATTTGTAAGACCCTAAAAGAGAAGACCAATTACATTTTCTTCCTATATATATAATAGATTACCTTTTTTATGATAGAAAACAAAAACATCTATTCATTTTATACTTTTTTCTCTGTCTACAATTTCCTTTTTTATATGTATGACTTGAAAAAGAATCTTATATTCATGTGATACTTGAAATAGAAAAATGATTCATTTTCATAAATTAATTATGTTTATTTTTTTTTAATGATAAATGTACCTCTTATAAGTATATAATTGATATTGAATTTATTTTATTGTTATCAATATGAAAAATTACTTTAAAGGAAGAAAATTAAACATTCTTTTGAAAGGTATAAAGTGCCTTTGCAATAGCAATATTAAAGTAATTAATACAATATTGTTAATGAGTTATATAAGTGTATAGTGATAATATATATGAAAATGTAATGTGTGTTAATTCTTAAAGAACTAAATAATAGAAAGAGATTTAATTCTTAAAGAATTAATATAGATATTTTTTCATTCTATGGTTAAACACAAGATTCATAGCAAAGACATATGTCTCACAAATAATACTTAAGATGAAATTATTTTTGTCATTTGATAATAGGCTGGTGTCAATACCAATACTATATCAAGTAGTACAGAACTATTGAAGGCTCTGAAAGAGTTATTATATTATTACATGGGGGACAAAGTCTACAAGTGATGATGCATTATTTTTACTAAATCTCAAAGATATTTATTAAGCTTCAAAGATATCTACTACAATGGGTGTCATATTAAGACTAAAAAAGATACAAATATTAAATATTCACATATGAAACTATTGTGTCAAGAGAGAAATGTGTATTGGAAAAATTGCCTACCTTATATTTTAGTTTTCACTATACAAATATTAGTACCATTGAAGCATATGTTATAGTAAACCAAAAGTCTACTATATGAATTCATTTATTATTTGGCACGAGTAGTTAGACCATCTTGTATCAATTATGATACGAAAAATTATTAAAAATTTACACAGACATTTATTAAAGAGCTAAAAGACTCTTTAATTTAAAGAATTTTCATGTGTTTTTTATTCTTAAAGTAAATAATAACTAGAACATCATTAACTAAAGTTAGGATTGAATCTTTTTTATTTTTTGGAATGTATCTAAGGAGACATATGTTAGCCCACTCATCCACCTTATAGGCCATTCAAATATTCTGTAGTTTTGGTAGATGGATCTACAAGATGGTCACGTGTATTTATTATCAACTCATAACCTAGTGTTTGAGAGATTGCTTGCTTAAGTAATTTCATTAAAAGATGAATTTCTTGATTATGCAATCAAGACAATTCATCTTGATAATGCTAGTAAGTTTACATTTTAAACTTTTAATGATCATTATATGTCTATTGAAATAACAATTAAAAAACTTGTTGCTCATGTTCATACCCAAAATGGTTTAGCAGAATCATTCATTAAATGCCTTTAGTTAATAGCTAGACCACTACTTGTGAAAACAAAACTTTCCATTTCGACATAGGGATAATGCGATTTTACATGTAGTAGTACTTATAAGTATTAAGTTAACAAATTGTTATAAATTCCTTCAAGTACAATTGGTCAAAAGCAAAAAAAGTTTTCATCTTAAAATTTTTAGAAGTGCGATATATGTTCTAATTGTTCCACTATAATGCACAAAGATAGGTCTTTAAAAAAAGTTAGATCCCCTTTTATTTATGGCACAATTTGCCAATTGTTATTTTGACAAAATAATTTTTAAATATTAGGGGGAGATACTAAGCAACCGTAAGATGAAAGTACATGAAATGTATTATTTAGATCTTCGTACAAAGCAATGTGAACTAGAAGTTCAAAAAATAATGCATTTATAAAATATTGCAAATTAACTACCAAGTATATTTACTGACCTAAAAAGAATAACCAAATCTCATACTAGTTGAAAATGATCCAATTTAAATTAATGTCCCTGTAGGATAGTCTATCAATGCAAATGAAAGTAAGCCATACTTAAAGCATGGTAGACTTATCAATTCCAAAAAAAAAATCTTAAAGAAAGAACAGAGCAAATAACCATGGTGATCATATTAAAAAGATAAGTACTTTAGAAGAAATCCAAGACATAGTAAATCACAAAATTGTAGAAATGGTTTAGGTATATGAAAATAATAAAGAGATTTTAATAAATTATGTCATTAAAAGGAATAGATAGAACTTAAAAAAATATAGTTATCAACATTGTTTTTCCCCTTACAATGTTGCTGTTGAAATAATAAAACAAAATGATGATATTGTCCTTAAATCTATTGAAGAATGTGACAGAAAGATGATTGGCCAAAATAGAAAGATGCAATTCAACGAAAATAAAATTCATTTTCAAAATGTGAAATTTTGGGACCTATAGTCCAAACACTTAAAGTGTAAAGATAGTAGGATATAAATGGGTATTTATGTAAAGACAAAATGAGAAAAATAAAGTCATCAAATATAAAACATGACTCATAGCACAAAAGTTTTCACAAAGGCCTTGCAACACTATAACTTCTAGCTCATTTGATGCCATTTATAAACTTTGTATTATCAATCCCACAAGATCATATGAAAAGGGGATAAAAATAATAAACTTTTTTCGCATTGCGCTATATCAAAAAAATTCAATTCGGTGTCACGTGGACTGTGTGAGCTCATACTATACTTCCTCATATTTAATTTCATTATTACAACTCATTTGTATCACAAAAACATGCCTACAACCCATGGAAACCGAAATGGAGCTCAAAATAAATAAGCACATTTTCGGCTAGATTTGCTCCATTTTCTGACCCAACTTTGAAAAATCATAATTAAATCTAGAAAATTTAAAATCATGCAATCTTCGTCATTATGGAAATCTTAGGATGTCTACTTCACACTAAAAATACGCCCAGGTCATAAAATTTATCACACATGAAGTTTGACCTCCAAAAAGCTTCAGAGTCGCTGGCTGTCTGGGCTGTTGTTCAGTTTACTGATACAAATTTCTGAAATTCATAACTAATTCTATAAAAATCAAAATCACATACATTCGGTCATTCTGGAAAGCTACAAATGTTAACTGGACCCTATGGAACAGTAACTGGACTCATGGGGCGCTACTAATATTGACAGTTAACTTCAAACATGCATAACTCACTGCTCAGACCTCCAAATGAGGTGATTTTGGTGGCCACAGAAAGCTTATGACCTCTAGTTTATGCATGTAAAATTTCACAAGCATTAGACACCATTTGACCATTGGGTGACATAGAATTCAAAACTGCCAGTATGAACAGTATCCATACCAGAATCTATAAAAAATCCCAACTTTAAAAATTCATCAAATATTCTCTAGGTCTCCAAAAATTATGATCTTTAGCTTCCCAAAAAGCTTTTAATGAGACCTAATTGCATGCCAAGTTTTATGGCAAGACTGACTCATTTGGCAAAAAATTGACATAGGGTTCCATTATGGTCAATTTTGGCTCCATATTGGGTACCAAAATTGCCAAATAGATTTCCCTTGGTCTTAGCACCTTTTGGGCAAGTTTAAAAGCATATTTAAGACTTGTGTGAGCTGCTCAAATGATTCCAAACCTCATGCATCTCATTTTGGCCATTCAACCCATATTTATACACATATTCATCAAACTTTACATTCTCATACCATGGCATTTCATACTCAAAACATGTGCTAATGATCATATATCATTTCCATACATCTAAACATCACATAATAGTATGTTTATATCTATCTCAAGGTTCATAATACATATACAACATCATATACATCTTGGACCATTATCATGGTTCCAAAATAGACAAAATAAGCATAAGCTTGTCAATTGTCCCTCTTCATGATGGTTGGCTCCCTTCACTATAATTGCTTAGTCCACCTAGTATGTTAGGACATTTAAGAAGAGGGAGTGAGATTCAAGAATCTCAATAGCTCATCTCTCATTTCATCACATATAATATATGCAAGCAAGTTTCATAAATGCATGCATGGAGAAAGTAGAAATCATAGGCATTTTAATCAATCATACAAGACATTCAAGAGCTCACTAAGTGTTTAGATTGGCTTCACACTTCTCATGGATTTTGGACTTGTCTCACTCATTCTTTAAGCACTTTGGACTCAACTATACTCTTGGGAGCCCACTTTGCTTTTGGGAGACTCGTTACTTTGTCTCAACCAAGCTCAAGGGTTCTTGGCTCATCCTCACCAAAGGGAAGAGTTCTTGGCCTTTCCACACTCAAGCAAACTCACACAAACATCATGTAATCATTTAAAAACATAATATAGCATCAAGTATCATGGCATATAAAGGCATGCTAGCATACTTTTCAAAGCTTGAAAATACACATACATACATTCTAAAACAAGCTAGACACACATCCATGTATGAGAGAAGGTGGAGAGAGCTACCTTGTATACAAGCACACACTTTTTCCTTAGCTTTCAAGCCTCCTCTTTTAGCCACACACCTATAAGTTAGTGGAAATAGTGTCTCTTGGCTTAGACACAAATTATAGGAGCCAATTAAGTTTATGAAACAATTTCTAGGGCCATGCAACTTGCTTAAACCCTAGATTACTCTACAACCTCCATTATGGTCCATATTGGCACCTAATGAAGCAACACCCCTCAAATGCTTTACACTTTTCTAACTTTTAGGTTCATGACGTTCCATGGGATTTTGTTCATTTTCATAGAGGAAGAGGCATGTAGGGGACCTCTTAAGGATATTAGGAGCACATTTAAACATTCATTTAAGCCTAAAAACATTCATATCAAAATTAGATTTGCAAGGGAGCATTTGGATCCCTAATGATTCCATTTTGTTTCCTAATGCTCCTTTCTTAATTCTATTGGTTCATTCTTAATCCTTGCCATCTAAAACCTCTAATCCCTCCACAAATTGGATAGAAATCAACCCATAAGACTTAGGCTCATGGTGTTCAAATTCGTGCAAGAGCCGGGGGGGGGGGGGGGGGGGAGGAAAAACTACCAAAGAATGAAAGTTTTATCTTATTTTCTTGCTTTTCTTTGCTTGTTCTTCCACTTGGTTGGCTTGCTCCCTCAATTTTTGAAATTTTTCTCTCTGTTCTGCCCCCAAAACAGCACCAAACTCTCCATTAAAACCATAGAAAGAAAGCTTGAGAGGAGGCGAGCAAGTTTCAAGAAGGAAGGATATGAAATTTCTTAAAGTTTCTTACCTTTTTCTTGAATTTCTTCCTCCAAAATCCTCCTTCTCTTGTGCGCCTAAGAAGTTGGAGTTTTTCTCTAAAAATGTGCTGAAGCAAGTCGGTTTAATGAAGGAGAGAAAGAACGTGACTTATAAAAAGAATTTGAAAGCTTCCTTTAACACTTAAATTTCATTTTTGCCCTTTCATACTTTGCATTTTCGTTTCTCATTCGTTTTAGCTCCTTTTTGAGAACCGTCTTTTCCATCATAACAAATAGGTTCCCAATTTAATAAAATGCCTTTGGAATCACTCAAATCGGAGTTAAAACCTTTCCGAATAAATCAGTCAAAGTTTGGGTCAACTAACGTCGGAAAGAGTACACCGGAGGGGCTTTATCGGTCCCAGGGCTTCCCATGGTTTTTAGGGCCTCTGAGAACCCTGGGCAACTCAAAATTTTCATTTAAAAAGCCCTCCTAGGTGCTTCTCCAAAATTGCACTTATTTACGAAAATGCCACTAGCCTTTCGGCAATTTGTTCGAATCACTCCGACCCTGATTTCTAGGTAACTCAAAGCTCATATCCTCATTTTCTATTATTTAAAATTTTCTTCCAATTTTATTTGGCCTTGAATCACTCATCTCAGGGGACTTGCTTTGAAAACTGACTCATTTCGGTATTTTACGAAAAATCAAACATTACAGGCCTGGCATTAATTATGAAGAGATATATTCTCTTATAGTGGATGCAGTCACTTTTAAATATCTTATTAGTTTGGTAGTGTATAAAAAGCTTGATATGGGTCTAATGAATGTTGTTATAGCTTGTTTATATGGCTTACTATATAAAGAAATTTATATGAAAATCCTTTGAAGATTTAAAATCATAAATGCATATAAAGATTCTCAGGAAAATTGTTTAATATATTTATATAAATCCTTATATGAATTAAAATAGTCGAGGCATATATGGTATAATCATTTTAGTGAATATTTGTTGAAGGAAGGTCTTACAAGTAATCTATCCATATGTTTTTATAAAAGGAGTTGGACCATAATTTGTCATAATTGCTATATATATTGTTGATTTGGATATTATTGGCAACTCCTAAAGAGTTTTAAAACACAGTTGATTATTTGAAAGAAGAATTTAGGATGAAAGATATTGGAAAACAAAGTTTTGTCTTGGCATGCACATTAAGCATTTGGTAAATTGAATTCTTCTTTATTAATCAGATTATACTAAAAAGATCTTAAAGCAATTATATTTGGATAAAGTACATACATTAAATGCCTCAATGTTTATAAGATCATTTAATGCAACTAAAGACCCTTTTCATCCAGAAGAGAATAATAATAAAAAAAAACTTCTTGGTCATGGAGTATCATATTTTAGTACTATAAGAGAATTAATGTATCTTGTTAATAGCACATGACCTTATGTTGCATTTGTTAGCAAGATTTAGATCTTCTCTAATAAAAAGACATTGGAATGGAGTTATGCCTTTATTGTAGTATCTTTTAGGGACCATTGATATGGGGTTGTTTTATTTGATTTAATTTGGATCACAATCAATTGACTATGCAAATGCATGATACTTATTTAATCCATAGAAAGCTTGATCTTAAATAGGTTACTTATTTAAATGTGGAGATACAACAATATCATGACACTCTATAAAACAAAATTTAACTTATATTTCATCAAATAATGCAAAAATAATTGCAATGCTGGCTAAGGCTAATGATCCAATATATCTAAGAAATGTGTTTTAAGGAAATTTTTTTTAATAATATTGTATGAAGATAATGTAGCATATATAGCTCAAACTAAAGGATGGTACATTAAAGGAAATAAAATAAAACATATTTCATCAATTTTTTATTTTCACTTGTGATTTTAAAAGAATGGTGATATAGGTGTTCAACGGATTTGTTTATGTGATAATCTAATAGACTTGTTTACTAAGGTATTACCAAGTGCCACATTTGAGAAGTTAGTATATGGTATAGGGATGCACTGACTCAAGAACATAAAATGATATTGTCAATATAAGAATTAAAAGGCACATTATACTCTTTTTTTTTAACCAAGGTTTTGCCCCATTAAGTTTTCTTATTAAGGTTTTAATGAGGTTGCTATATTATAAATATTTCATACTTTTTTGCTTTCATTAGATTTTTACCTCATTAGGTTTTTTCTAATAAGATTTTAATGAGGCACATTATTTGTTATTAGATATAACATATGGTTTCTCTGTAAACGTATGAAACTCACAAGATATAAAAGAAAGTCCCCTGAATAGAATAATTTAAGGCTAAATAAAATTAGGAGAAAATTTTAAATAATAAAAAATGAGAATCCAAGGCCTAAGGTGCTTAGAAACTTAAGTCAGAAAAGCTAAGAAAATTTGCAAAAACAAGTTAGGGCATTTTTGTAATTTTTGAAAAATTTGAAAAACTCATATGAGGGCTTTTTAAACAAAAAATTTGAGCTTTTCGGGGTTCTTAGAGGCCTCAAAAACCATGGGAACCCCTAGACCAGTTGAAACCTTTTCGGTGAGTGATTTCGGTAAATGGTTGACCGAAACTTTGACTGAATAGTTCAAAATGGTTTCAAATCCAATTTGGGTAAAATTAAAGATATTTTATAAGTTAGAGGACCTAAATTTTATGATGGAAAAGACGACTCTTAAAAGGAGTTGAAATGAGGCCAAATGAAAAAATCATGATTTATGGACTAAAATGAAAAGTTAAAAAATTATATTAACTTTACTTTTTGCCTCATAAAGCACATCAAGCTCTTCTCCTTCCTTTCTAATGACGCTTCTCTAGTCTGGATAGAATTTGAGAGAGTTAAGAGAGACGCACAAAAGGGAAGAGAAGAAGCTTCAAAAAGGATAAGGTTTTCTAGTTTTTTTCATTCTCCTTGCATCATTAAACTTGCTACCCTCTTCCTCCTCTCTCTTTCTATGGTTTTATTGATTGGATTGCTGCTGGCTTTTAGTTGAGTCAGTGGAGGGAGACAAGATTTGGGAGATCTCTTGGGAGCATGAGAAAGAGCTCTTAGGAAGCTTGAAAACAAGGTAAACTTCCATAACCTTCTTGCTTGCTTTTGCTTATTCTTCTTAGATGTATTTTCATTTAGACTTGAGCCAATTAAGAAGAGAAAGAATTTTTATCATAGTAAGGTAGAGAAAAGGGTTTTAGAGCATGAGGGATATGATTATCCAATTGGAACTAAAAGAAAAGCATTGAAATTCAAGATATGTGATTTAGGGATTTTGGAGCACCTAGCTAAAATTGAAAGTTCCTAAGGATAATTTGACTTGTGTAAGAGTATGTAAGAGCTCACAAAATATTTAGGAAGCCTTACATATGCCAATTCCCTAAAGAAAGAAAAGCAAATTCCATGGATATTATACGCTTGCATAGTCTCGACCAAAATAGAACTATGTATCTAGGGAGTATTTTAAATTATTCTAAGCCTAGAATGGGACTAGATATGATAGAGGAATATCAAAGGAAGCCTTGAAAAAAATTTAAAAGCCTTAGTTTGTGAGATGGAGGTGTAGGCTCTATAATGAGACATAAAGAAGCAATTTATAATTAGACTCCTTAAAATGAAATTATGATGGCTCTAAGGAGTCTAAATAGAGTTAAGAGACTTCGATTGAAGGAGAAAATGGAGCCAAGATCATGAATTCCCATAGTTGTTTCCTTAGGTCTTATATGGAACCATAATAGAGCCATAAAACAAAGTGAGCTTTCATAGAGTGTGTGTGATGTTAGAGCTTGCTTTAATGATATAATTGTGTCCCATTTGATGTATCTAGGCCAAAAGAACCAATCTCTACCTAAGTACAAGTGTGTGGTTGAGAGAAGGGGAGAATAATCAAGAGAAAGACTTTTGATTTTGCTTTAAAGGTAGCTCTCTAATCTTTCCCTCATGCATTGCTTGGATGTCTTCTTGTCTTTGAGTGCTTTTGTGTATATTTATACTATGAAATATGTTTCTAGCTAATGCTCACTTGCTATGGTACCATTATGCATTTTGAAATGAATTTATAAATGTATTTTGGCTTGAATAGGTATAGTGATGCTAAAAGTTTCTTAGTAAGGGTGAGAATGAGTCAAAAGTTCATAGGATTAGGTGAGATAAAGCCAAAAGTCTCAAAAAGAGTGAGACTAAGTCAAAAGTCCCTTGAAAATGGGTGAGACAAATCCAAAAGTCCTAAGAAAAATGGGTGAGGCAAATCCAAAAGTCCTAAGGAAAATGGGTGAGGCTAGACCAATGCCCTTGAGAGCCTATATGTAACACCCTGAAATTTATTAAATGTATTAGTTGCAAATTTGGGTTAATTAAGGAAGATTATGAGGAGATAAGAGTCTTAAGGATAAAGGCAATTTTAGTATTTTAACATAACAATTATTAATTAGATAATTTTGAGGGAAGTAAAATAATGTTTTGGGATTTAAGCATAATTTGGCAATGAATAATTCATGTATGATAAGAAAATTATTTGAATGCCAATTTTATTTTGATGGAGGTCCAGCTTCATTTCATGGAATCCCAACACTAGTCTTCTTACAGGCCCAACTCACATTTAACCCATTTAACATTTAAACTATGGCCCAACTAACACCAACCCTTGAACCCACTAGAATTTAGGCCTTAAGGTCAGCACACTTCATCTTAATTCAAAGTGTTCTGTAGCCTACCTTACCAAGCAAGGCCCAATGACTAGAAAAGATCCTAAATAGATCATGGGCTGATGGATCAGCCCATTTTCCCCTAATAACCTTAAAGGTTTAGCCATTTCTCCCTCCATTCAGCAGAAAACACAAAAGGCAAGAGAAGAAATTCGCATGTTAGAAAAAGGACTAGGGTTTCTTAACATTTTGGCTCAGATTTGCACTATTGGAGGGAGATTTAGCCAAGGTAGGTTCTATATAACTTAACCCTCTTATTATCCTCTACATTTTAGTTTGATTGGTTTGTTGTTTAGAGAATTTTCATCTTTTCTTAAGATGAAATCTGGTTTTTGGATGATTGTTGCAAGATTTTTGAAGTTGAAGGTTATAGAGATAATTGGGTGAGCATTTCCCTTCCATTTTGTATATTATTTTGTTGGAAAATGTCCTTAAAGATTGATTTTTATAATGGGTTCTGCTATTATGCAACATTACAAAGACATGAAGGTAAAACACTGGGGTTTCTGGGCTTGATGACTTAAATTTGAATTTTGGAATATCCCATGGTATGTTATTAGTAGTTGAGGCTCAACTCGATCCATTTGACCTCTTGGGTATATGGGTAAGTGTTCCTTCTTCTCTTGTGTGGTGTATGTGCCGAATTTCCATATTTTGGATTGACTTTTGCTGCATGGTTTGTACATGTGCAAAAATGGAGTTGTGGGGAGTGAATCATGGTAAGCTTTGATGTATGGACCCTAAATTGGTGCAATAGATCATTAGGAAGCTTAAGTAAGAAGTTCTCAACGATTTCTTGTTAAGATTAATCTGTGGTTAGGGAGAATTTCTTTGCTAATGATAGTTAAATGATAATACTCATGCTTATGTTAGACTTGGTATGCTTTGGATCATGGTGGTAGCTAAAAGAAAAGTAATTGGCTTCATTAAGGTAATCAGGGTTATTTTTCTTAATTCCATGTATATGCTCATGTTAATATGATATTTGTCACACATGCTTGATTTTGAAATACTAAATGATTAGTTGACTACTTGAATTACTATTGTGATTAGACCTTGTAAGTCCATAGTAGAACTATGGCACAACTACCACCCGTGCATGTACTTCGATCGGGCACTGGGTTGTGATCAAACCCTAGATGCATGAGCCCAAGTTGTGCCCATTAGGCAGTTGATGCTGTGGACGGACCACTTCCGGTGTTATTGGCCATTAATATGTTGCGTGTGATTGCTAGTATGAGACAATAGTCATTAGTAACTCAACTACTTCATTTGCAAATTGAATTGATGATTTTGGTATTGATGATATGAAATTACATTGTATTGATTAATCTGTACATATATATGAAATTTGCCTCTTGTTACTGAGATTGTATATCTCACCCCGATTGTAGGATAACATTTTCAGGGACTGAACCTCTTAGTGGCAAGAAGGAATTAATGGAAGCTTATTATATGGTTTGATAGCACATAGGTTTGGAAACCTTGTCAAATTGTATTGTATAATTAGATTGCTAGTTTTATATTATTGCCACGTTGCATCATAAATTGCTAAGTATAGGAACTGTACATGTAATATAATTATCATGGAATTGAACATTATGGTTGTAATTGACTAACAATGGATGAGTGACTTGATCTTGTATGAACATTAAGCATTGGCCCTACACTCCTTGTGGTTGGAACACTTTTACTGTCACTAAATTATAGAATTCGCTTATGTATGATAGTTTCATAAGTAGAAATCAACACTTAAATCTTGAAATGGATAATGATAGATTAGCTAAATAAATTAAGTAGATAAATGCCATTAGAGTTTCACAAATTGAGGGAGAATGGTCCTAGAGTGTACCTAGAGAGAGAATTGGAGTGCATGGGAGAAAATTTGAGAGTTACAGGAACAGAGGGGAATTGATTGCGGCCAAAAGCAACAAAGTTGCCTAGGGAAGGAAATAGAGAGGAATTTGTGTGATGAAAAGTGAAGTTAGCCGTGGTGAAATGCGAGAGACAAGTTTGGTGGTGTTCCAAAGGGTAATTCACTGTGGCATAAGGGAGATTTGGCCGCTGCGAAATTTGTGAAATCTGTGAAGTTGAACCCGAGAGCAATTGGCCGCAGTGAGAAGACATTTGGCCGCGGCTAAGGTTTACAATTTCTTATATTAACCTAGAAAACCTTGGCTTTTTCTATGGTAAAGCTAAAAGATGGTTCGAAAACACTCGTATAGGGTTCTTGAGACTTGAAATTAATAGGTAATAGATGTAGAGGCTTTACTTAGGAAATTTGATTCACTTATGTGCTTGAATGGTTGTGATTAATTGGTAATAACTCTAATAGCATCAGGGTTAAAATTTTCTCCTCTTTTTCTTAAAGTAATCAATTGTGATGACCTTAAACCTTGAATTATGGTTGATATTCGTGTATTTATGTTTAATTACTATGATTAGACATTAAGGTTGTTACACTATGCATGATATGTATGAGTTTCTATGACAAGAAAAATGCTTTATATATGCTCACTAGTAGCTTAAAAGCCATGCATGCATTCTTTGACATATATATGCATCTATTATGTATGTTTCAAAGGGTAAGGAGCTATTAAGATTTTTTAAATCTTAATCTTCCCCTCCATATGCCTAATTATGTCTAGGTGAGCCGAGTGAACCAAAGAATGGAGACCAAACCACTTGAAGAGCAATACTTTGACAAAGAAGTAGAGAAATGGATATTATAATAGCATATTGATGTCAAGAATTGTGTCCATGTGATGTATATGTATTATAGACCTTTGAGCAAGTTCAAATATATGTATATATGATGTATGAACTCATGTTGGCACTAAATGTATGTAAATGTGAGATTTTGCCACTAAGGAGCCCTTAGGTGATATGATATACTTGTGTATGATAGCAAGTGACATCGTGAGAATTAGCTCCATGATGATTCAGACCACTTGGCATGCTTCCCTAGGCTGTGTTTGTACTACGGGACGTGCTCAAGTGGCTATGGAATGAGAAAGGTGCCATTTGGTGCATTATGAACCCACTTTGAATATTAAAAATGACCAAAACTTGAACTAAACCATAAACTGATCAAATAGATGAATTTTTTCATGAAATTTGGCATGAATATAGGTCTCATCTAGAGCTTTTCATAGCTAAATATTACTCAATTAGGAGCTCTAAAGAATTTATTATGATTTTTTAAAGTTGAAAAAATTCTATTGATATGGTAATAGCACTATTCATATGGTTAGTTTATATTTCTATATCACACATGTGTCAAATGATATCTATTGCTCATGAAATTTTACAGACATAAATTAGACATCATAAGATTTCCATATCCACCAAGATCATCTCATTTAGAGCTCTATAGAAGGAGAACCGAATTTTTGAAATTGCATGACAGTATTAGCAACATAGCTCGACCTTTAGTACTATTCCATCAATTTTTATAAGTTAAATGCCAATGCATTGGTCTAGAATTATTTTTATTCATTAGACATCTAGAGCTTTCTAGAATGGTATGATTTGCTTGATTTTTATTTTTCTAAAATTAGTTATGAATTTTCAAAGTTCATATCAGAAAGCTGGACATGCCAACCTTAGAGCAAAACTTGATTTTTCTAATATATGGCTTCATACCCAGAATATATGAGATGAATTATGATGTTCCTAACTTGAATGGATATGTTATGGATGGAAAATGATATTGATGAGTTCATATGGTCCTTAAAGCTATGAATTATGTATGTGGCCTCTCAATTATGAAATTTTCCATATGTAAAAGTGTATGTTTTCTTACAAATCTCTTCCAATATGCATGGGATATGTTGAGATAGCTTATAGGAAAATTGTTTGAGAGCTAAGAGGTTAAGGTATTATATTAGACATCTAAAAGGGAGTGTCATATGTAAGTCCCACATTGGGTAAGAAGACCTTGGGTTAACGCCTTATAAGAGGGAGTAGTACTCTTCCTTTTAACGGCGTGCTTTTAGGGAGTGTACTGGATAGGAAAACTTCAAAGGACAAAATCCTGAGCTCGGTTCTAGATAGGAAAGGTGTCTAATTGAAAGCAATATTGTTGAAGGCTTTATGGGAAATTAGTATCAGAGTCGACCTAGCCGCATATGCAACCTAAGGATGGGTTAGCCCCAAAAGGGGTGGAAATGTAAGTCCCATATTAGGTAGGAAGACCCTGAGCTAAGGCCTTATAAGAGGGAGTAGTATTCTCCCTTTCGACGGTGCACTTTTAGGGTGTGTACTAGATAGGGAAATCCTAAGAGACAAAATCCCAAGCCCAATACTAGATAGGAAAGGCATCTAATTAGGAACAATACCGTTGAAGGTTCTATAGGGAATAAATGTAAGTCCCATATCAGGTAGGAAGATCCTAGGCTAAAGCCTTATAAGAGGGAATAGTACTCTCCTTTTTGACAGTTCACCTTTGGGGTGTGTACTGGATAGGAAAACCCTAGGAGACAGAATCTCGAACCCGATACTAGATAAGAAAGGTGTCTAATTAGGAGCAATACCGTTGAAGGCTCTGTGGGGAATTAGTATCATGGTTTTACCATGTACACGCTTGCAAGGCAATGGAGAAGTGAACAAATGGTAATTGAAACCATCTAACTCTTAGCATATGAATCATTTAATTCCTCCTTAACTCAATTATATTCATAACATATAATAGCAACTTAGATTCATTACAAAATCTACCAAGAAAGATGAATTACAAGCTCTTCCCCCCGGGTTCAAAAATTCAGTCTTAGGTTCATGGGCTAGTTTACTGATACAATTTTTGGAAAATTATAACTAATTTTAGAAAAATAAAAAACAAGACCATGATAGCTTTCTAAAAAGCCAGAAAGCTATAGATGTTAACTTTAGTGAAAAAATACTTCCAAACCATGTAAAGCTCGTGTAGAAACTGAATTATAATGGAGCAGTATATGAACTTGGCTGGCACTATTAGTACTAACATAGAACTTCAAAAAATCATTTCTCCCTTTACAAATCTCCAATTGAGGTGCTTCTAGTTGATACAGATAATTGGAAATGTCTAGTTTATGCCTATATAATTTCACATTCATTGGACCACGTTCGGCTCACAGATGACATAGAAACCTAAACTGACCATATGAACAGTGTATAGACCAATCTAAATTTTTGATATGAAGTTTAAAAAATCATAATAAATTCTTTAGAGTTCCAAATGCGGTGGTTCTTTGACAAAAAAAGAAGATCTAGATGAGACCTATATGCATGGGAATTTTCAACCTCAAAATCACTCATTTGGTCAGTTTGGGGTTTAGCTCACAAAAATGGCTTTTTGGTCTCTAAATGAGTCAAAATGGTACTAATTCACCTCTAACACTTCCTAGGCTGACTTGGGCACATCCCAAAGCTTAAATAAGGCATAAATTTTTTTTTGAAATGGGCTAGAAACTCATACAACTCAAAGTCACTCCCTAAGTCGCATTCATACACAATCTCATACATGCACCACAAAGGCAATTTTGCACCATAGACCATAAATGGTCTCAAATCTCATACATACATATCAAATACAACCATTTACATTTGTTCATAAGTTTACATTCCAACAAAACCCATACAAGTCTCAATATACAAGAGTGACATTTATACATAAAAGCTAAGCCTCAAAACCAAAACTAAAACTTCAAGTGCCCCTGACGATTATGTTGTGCAATCTCAAATAAAACTAGGTAGATAGATAAAGTTTACAGGTAATGGTGCAACCTAGGTCATTTCCTAAGGAGTTTGTGCCTCAATTTGTTTATGAAAGAGTGTTCCAAGTATTACTAAATGAAAATTGTTTAAGGGGTTTTGGATTACTAAAATTTGATTGAGCTAAATTTTAAATGACAAGAATAAAAAAACTTAACACTAAATAAAGTGAACAATTAAGAAAATATGGTAGCTAGCCTTTAGATGGACTCCCTAAAATTCAATTATCCTTGCTTCCTTTTTAGTGCATCCAATTTGGATTTAAATTTTTGCTCATTAGTGTACTCTCTATAAAAACTCTTGAATGACCATCCAAGATTCAATTAATCAATTATTCAAGGATTTTGCAACCACAAGAAACCTTGAAAAATTAATCAATTGAATTAAGAACAAGAACACACTATAACCAATCCTAATTGATCAATAAAATCTACTGCACAATCTACTCAAGATGCTAATTAACCAATTAGATTAATGAATTCCTCAAATAATTAATTGCACAAAAATTCCAGCCACTTAATCCAACAACCATTACATCAATTGGCCTATAATCAAGAGGAAATTAAGAGTAAATTGCATAGCCAATAAATTTGGACTTTTCACAAACATGTAATGATCACAATTAATATTCTAAATATCAAATTATATTCAATCCACAAATCAACTCAATCCAGTAATTTTCAGCAATTAAATTCCTAAATTAATAAGCTACACTTAGTCAAATTAATAAAAGAATTAATGCTGGAATTAAAAGAGTAAGCAAAGAAATTTTTATCCAATTTGGTACGAAAAATGTGGAGCTCAAATATGCATCTGGGAGTCTTCAATCTTCAACTAGCCACTAAGGATGATTCAAGCTGCCATGGAGAAATCGATGAAAAATCCTTCTTCGTTCCTTCCCTGGAGCTCTAGCATTTTTTTTTCCTATTATTCATGTTATTTCTTGCGTTAATCTCCAGCTTGCTGAATACCTCACACTCTATGCATTTTTCCCTCGGTCCTCATTAAAAAAATCACGTTCCCCCTCCATATTCCATGTGCTGCCTCATTTTATTTCATTTTTACGTCAGCTTTTATTTCAAGCTTCTTCTCATGTGGGTTTCCTTCAATTCTACCCGTAGCTTAATTCTTTTTCATATGTTGCCGATGTTACTTCATTCCTTCAACGTGTTCCTTTAGTTTCTATATGCTCAGCTCCACGTATTTTAATCACGTTCTGCCTAGCGTCTTCTTCTTCTTTACTTGCAATTCCACGTGTTCTGCATGAGCTTCTTTATTTGACGTATCTTCTTCTTCGAGAACCTTCCCACTTGTTGCTTCATCTTCAGCTTAACTCCCTTCTTCATCCACCTAAGCTTAAGTCTCTCATGCTTCTTTTCCTCTAACCCATAACTTTTCCAGCTGAGCTTCTTTTCGAAAGCTCCTTCAACCCGTGGAAATCTTCTCTCCACGTTAGCTTATTGTCTCACATGCAGCTCATTCTTTTACGTATTCCACATTCTATCTCTTCTCCACACTAAACTGTAGCTACTTTTTGAATCCAGAAGCAGCTTTTTCACATTAAAACATGTAGCTTCTTCCCTTCACAGACTAGAACCCACACTCTTCCACGTGTTATTTTACTGCCAGCTCTTACTTCATATTGCTCATTATCCTTACAAGCTCCCAGCTTCCAGCTCATTTAGCTTCTACCATTCCTACATTGGCTACTTTTGTATGTTGCCTCTTGAACTTGATTCATCCACCTAAGCTTAAGACTTCACTTCCATGTAAACTTTTCCTCATAATCCAAACCCATCTTAAACCTATTCTGCTCAAGTGTACCCTCCACATACCTGCTACTCTTCTCCTTTAACCTATGCCTATGCTTCTGCACCTCTTCCAATCCAACTCGTGGCTCTTTCTTCTTATGAACATGTGAAGAGTGTGGATTGGTGCTACGTGGAAGAACTCATGTGCCCATGCATGAATGAGTGAATGACGTGGATGCATGCTTCATAGAAAATAGTATGTATGTGGGAAATGTAGGTGCATGTGAGTGGAGTGCAAGGCTGACCTGTGGGTGTGTAATCATGTGCAAGTGAGCTCCTACGTGGATGAGGAAGTGTTGATTGTGACATTGGGTTAGTGTAACAACGTGAGAGTGTTATGGAGTGTAAGTGAATGGCTGGACAAGTGCATGGATGGGTTGAACTTGTGAATGATATGTGAGTTAGTGGGCCTCAATTGAATGTGCAACCTTATTCCTCCCTCCTCTATTCAAGTCTCCAAAACCCAAGTCTTGTCTTACACAACAACTCTTCTCTTCTAGTCCCTTGAGTGTGTTTTGTGCTTGGGAATGAACTAGTGCTGCTTCCTCTATTTTGCCACATGAAATCTTCTCCTTCTCTTCTTCAAATCAATTTATCATTTAAAGCTCCAATTGCCCATTGAAATTCTGCACAAAAGAGTGGGAAAAATCAAATAGGAATATTCACAAAATTATTTAAGATAAATTTATGCATTAAAATCAACTATTTTGCAATTTAATTCCTAAAGTGCAGAAAATGGCCATTAAATTCAATTATCATCTAATAAAATGTAATAAGCTATATTCAATTATTAAAGTGCCAAAATTAAGGGGAATAAAGTACATGAAAATTAGCAATTATCAAATTCCCCCACACTTAAACATTTGCACTCCTGGGCAAAAGAAAACTAAAACTCCAAGAAAGAGATAACGAAAAGGAAATCAAGAAAACGGAATTGTGTAGGTCACTTAGCACAAGGAAGCTCAAAGAAAATCAATAGCTCAATTCTCCAAGTCATATCACTTGCATCAATGCAACAAGTACCATGGCAATACACTTAACAAAAATGAAATGCAGTGAAAGTCCCTCGATTGAATTAGTGTTTATCACTATACTCTTTAATGTTTAGGATGAAGTGCTTCCCTCAAAGTCCATCCTATCCAACTTTACTACCATAAGCTTGGCAATTATCTACATCTCCACCACCAAAATCAAATGCCAATGAATGAATCAAAAGGTCTTTATTATGGTTGTAATGTAGGCCAAGGTATGAAATAAGTGGTAAACAAAAGAATGAAGAAAATTCAAAAAGCAAATTGGATGCTAAAAATCATTGAAAGCATTAAAACAAGAATAAGGATAGAATGCAAGTGCATTTTAAGGCCTTAATTACCATAAACAAATATATGCATTAAGAGAATAACTTTTCTTTCCTTTTTCTTCTTTTTTTTTATATTTCAAATGCTTTTCTTTTGCTTTGCTTCTTTTTCCTTTTTTTTTTCTTTTTATTTTTATTATTATTTTTATTTCTCCTCTCTCTTTTTCTTGAAATATTTTTTAGGAGAAACAAACAAACGGCCTATAAATGATGTAAAAAATGCACCTCCACCCACCTTAACAAGGTATAATGCCCTTAATAATCAAAAGCATCCTAATCGAGGTAAGAAGAACATTTGCTTGATTTTTCATGGCTAAAAGGCTAAAAAGGAAACATAAATGGCTCAAAAGGGGTGAAGCAAATGGATTAAACACATGTAGGATAGCTTTTTGGCTCTAGATAAAACAAAACAACAATGAATGCCTTGATCCTTTTCATGCATGGCAAATGAATAAATGTGTCCTTGAATAAGATTCAAGCCAAGTTCTAAAGTAAAGGCAAGATAGAGGATACACACTATAAATAAATAAGCAATAGGTTCAAAAATCTCACAAGGTAAATTGACCATCATCAAATTTCATTAAAGCAAAACTAATTGCCACTTAACTTGCATTCTCAACACAAGATCAATTCCCTATCAAATCAAGATATATCAAAGCTATGATCCCTTTAATACTAGCAACTTACATAAAAGCATAGTTGTGTTTTTTTTTCAAAAACTGGAAAAATAACATAAAACTTTAACACTCCAAAAGTAAAACAAAAGACTAAAAGCCTAGAAACTAGAAAAATCAACTAACCAAAACAAAGCAAAACTAAAAAGTTTATTTGTATCCCCTCCCCCCCACACTTAAACATTGCATTGTCCTTAATGTCAGCACACAATCCAGTAAATAGATAAAGACAACACAATATAAAAGAGACAAGGGAAAGAGTATAATCGGGGATCAGGGTGGGTCATGAAGTTGGAGCTCCTCCTTGTCATCCTTTGGAACTCCTTCATGAAAGTGCTTGAGCCGATGTCTATTAACTTTGAATTTAGCTCCCGTCTGCTCATCCAAAAGCTCAACTGCACTAAAAGGGAAAACATCAAAAACTATGTATGGACCTTCCCATTTAGAACGAAGTTTACCTGGCATAAACTTCAAGCGGGATTTATAAAGTAAAACTTTTTGGCCAACAATAAATTCTTTTCTTGCAATCATCTTATCATGGAATGCCTTTGTCTTTTCTTTATAGATCCTTGCATTATTATAGGCTTCCAACCTGATCTCTTCAAGCTTTTAGAGTTGAAATTTTCTATGAGATCCTGCTCTATTCAAATCCAAATTGCATTTCTTAATAGCCCAGTAAGCCTTATACTCCACTTCTACCGGTAAGTGACAAGCTTTTCCAAATACCAATTGATAAGGTGACATGTCAATAGGAGTTTTGTAGGCAATCCTATAAGCCCAAAGTGCATCATCTAGCCTCTTGTTCCAATCTTTCCTATTCGGCTACACTGTTTTCTCTAAAATTTGCTTCACCTCCCGATTAGAAATCTCTACCTGGCCATTTGTTTGAGAGTGATATGGAGTAGCTACTTTATGTACAACACTATACTTGCTAAGCAAACTGTGCATACTCTGGTTGCAAAAATGAATGCCCTGGTCACTGATAATGGCTCTGGGAATACCAAATCTGTAAAAAATATGAGAGCGAACAAACTCTACAACTACAGAAGAATCATCAGTCCTAGTGGGTTTTGCTTCCACCCACTTCGAAACATAATCAACAGCTAATAAAATGTAAGCAAAGCCAAAATAAGTGGAAAAAGGTCCTATAAAATCAATGCCCTACACATCAAAGACTTCACAAAACAAAATAGGATGCTGTGGCATTTCATTTCTCCTAGATATGCTACCTGTTTGTTGACACCTGACACATCTTTTCCAAAAATCAAAGGCATCATGAAACAAAGTAGGCCAATACAATCCACTATCTATAACCTTCCTAGTTGTATGTTTTAGACTAAAATAACCTCTACATGTAAGTGTGTGACAAAAATTCAAAACAGAATCAAATTCCATATAAGGTACACACCGTCTAATCACTTGGTCATTGTATAGTCTCCATAAGTATGGATTATCCCAAATATAATACCTAGTTTTACTCCTAAACTTATTTAACTAATGTTTATTCAAATCAACAGGCAGTTCAGAAGCAATTAGATAATTCACTAAATCTGCATACTAAGGGTATAAACTATGCACAGCACACAAATGCTCATTAGGGAAATCATCATCAATAGGTAAGGAATATACCTTTGGAGCCTCAATTCTGCTCAAGTGGCCTGCCACCAAGTTTACAGCTCCACTTTTATCCCGGATGTTAATATCAAATTCTTGAAGTAGAAGCATCCATCTAATCAATCTTGGTTTTGCATCACGCTTCTTCAGCAAATACTTCAAGGCTGCATGATCAATAAAAACAATGACTTTAGTATCAAGCAAATAAGATCTAAATTTATCCAAAGCAAAAATAATAGCAAAAAACTCTTTTTTATGGTTGTATAATTTGCTTAAGCCCTATCCATAGTCTTGGACGCATAAACAATCACATGGGACCTCTTATTCACTCTTTGGCTCAAAACTGCACCTACAGCAAAATTAGACGCATCACATAAAAGCTTGAATGGAAAGTTCCAATCAGGGGGTTGAATAATGGGTGAGGAAGTCAATCTTTTCTTAAGATCATCAAATACTGTTTTACATGCATCATCAAAATGGAAATCAACATCTTTTTGAACAGCTTAGATAATGGCAAAGAAATTTTACTAAAATCCTAAATGTATCTTCAATAAAAACTTGTATGACCTAGAAAAGATTGGACATCCCGAACACATGTCGAGCATGGTAGAGAAGTGATAACATCTACCTTAACCTTATCAACATCTATGCCCTATTTAGATATAATATGACCCAATACAATGCCTTTTCGAACCATAAAATGACACTTTTCAAAATTAAGTACAAGATTCTTCTCTATGCATCTTGCTAGGACTCTGTCCAGACTACACAAGCAATCATTAAAAGAGTTCCTATATACAGTGAAATCATCCATAAAAATTTCTATATAGTGTTCTAGGAAATCACTAAAAATAGAAATCATGCACTGCTGAAAAGTTCCAGGGGCATTGCAAAGACTAAAAGGCATTTGTCTGTAGGCATATGTTCCAAATAGACATGTGAACATTGTCTTCTCTTGATCCTCCGAGGCTATGCATATCTAGAAATACCCTAAAAATCCATCTAGAAAACAATAATGAGATTTCCCAGCTAAACGCTCAAGCATCTGATCAATAAAAGGGAGGGGGTAATGATCCTTTTTAGTGACTAAATTAAGCTTCCTATAGCAATGCAAACCCTCTAACTATTCTTTACGTAGGTGGGCACCAATTCATTATTCTCATTTCAGACAATTAGGATCCCTGATTTTTTTGGAACCACTTGCATAGGACTAACCCACTGACTGTCAGAAATAGGATATATAATACTAGCAAATAAAAGTTTAGAAACTTCCATTTTAACTACATCCATAATAAGTGGGTTCAGTTGCTTTTGAGGTTGCCTTACTAGCTTTACCCCATCCTCCAACAGAACTCTGTGTATGCATGTATCAGGGCTAATGCCGGTATGTCAGCCAAGGTCCACCCTATTGCTTGTTTTCTCTTCCTCAAGACCTCTAGAAGCTTCTCTTCCTCCTCTAGAATAATGCCACTAGCTACAATCACTAGAACTTCTCATTTTTCTCTAAATAGGTATACTTGAGATTGTCTGGCAGAGGTTTGAGCTCTAAGGTAAGAGCTTGCTCAACCAAAGGTATGAGTTATTTGATTTCAATCTCTTTCATGCCAAATACCTATTCAGACAACTCACAGACAGAAGAAACAACTTTCCCATCTTTGGGAACATCAGTAATATGAGAAGAATCAAAAGAATTAGCAGTCAAGTGAATATCAGCATCATGATTATCTAAACTATCCATATCAACATGCAAAGAATCATCAGTACCAAAAAGATCAACAAGACCAGTAAAACCAACAGAGGTCCTAGATCTAATAGAATCAATCTGATCAGCAATAGATTCCTTAGAGTTAATATCATCATACAAGCTCAAAAATTCATCAATTTCTCTACATATAGTACAAGAATGAGAGTTATCACAATTATGTCTCAGAGAATCATCAAGATCAGCAATATCACAAGAATCAGTTAATAAACTATCCTTAAAATCAGCACTGGCATTATCAACTAGCATATCAATCAGGCTAATACTAAAAACAGAGTTATCATCACAGGGGTGTTTCATGGCATCAAATATATTAAATTGTATCACATTGCCAGCAAACTCTATTTGAAGAGTACCCTCATGCACATTTATAATTGTCTTTACAGTTTTTAACAAAGGTCTACCTAGAATGAGTGGGGCATGTCCACTAGATCTATATCTATCATCTTCCGTGTTAAGAGCATAAAAATCAGCTAGAAAAATCAAATCCTTTACCTTAACCAGAACATCCTCTAATACTCTTGAAGGATAAGTAATGCTCCTGTTTGCCAGCTGCACAACCACTTTAGTAGGTTTCAGCTCTCCATCTGCAAAGATAAATACATAGATTTAGGCATAACATTTATAGTAACACCAAGATTAATCAAAGCATCAGAAAACTCAAAATTCTTAATAGTGCATGGGATTATAAAAGTGCCCAGATCTTGACACTTAGTGGGCATTATTGGTTGTATGAGTGCCGAAACATTCTTGCCAAAATTGAATTTTTCATCCCCTCTTAGCTACCTCTTGTTTGGGGATGGTATTGATTGCATCCAACAAGGGTATATTGACCTCAACCTTCTTGAAAGTCTCAAGAATTTCTTTTTCAATATCTGCTTCAGTTTGCCTCTTTCCCAAGGTAGGTCTATGTGGGAAAGGCAAAATTTTCTTTAGCTCCTTTCCTTTGTTAGGCTCATCTGATGCGACGTGTATTTTTGATGATGCCGACTTATCCATAGTAATGGTATCTGAGGATCCCTGAACTTCCTTTCCACTGCTAAGGGTGATGGCACTAACATTGCTACTATTCCTTGGATTGACAATAGTCTGAGAAGGTAATTGCCCTGATCCTTAACTTTTTACCTCATTAAGAGAGTTAGCCAACTAACTAATCATATTCTCCATATGCCTATTCTGAGTTTTCATTCTATTTTCCATGTTATCCATTTCTTGTCTGCGTCAAGTCTCACTCTGTTCCATCTTTTCCATGAGTTGCTTCATCAATAGCTCCATGCTGTTATCTTTTCCAGGTTCCTTTTGGATAGGAACTGATTGCCTAATAGGTTGGGAGGACTATGCACTAGGTCCTGTAATATTGTATCTATTTTGTTGTTGCCCTCCCCTATATCTCAAGTTGGGGTGATCCCTTCACCCTAAATTGTATGTATTAGAATAGGGATTATATTTTTGTTGCCCTTGTTGCATTGGCCAGACTAGAAACATCCCAACACAAGTCTTTACCCTGTCCTTTAACATAGGGCACTAATCAATAACATGTGTGGCCAAACAACATATATCACACAGGGGCCCCACCAAGGTAGTAGAGGTAGATGTCTGCCCATGTGTATAACACTATGGATAGGAATGTGTCTGAGTAAGATAGGACGGTGGTGTAAAAGTTTGAGATGGAGTAGGGGACGACTGTGGCTGCTTCTGAGCTAAAACAAGCTGTTGGAGCACAGAAGATATTGCATTAATCTTGCTCTCAATTCTCTGATCATAGTGTAGAGTATACAACTCACTGACTCCTCTTACTATCTACATTAATCTAGAACCAAATTGCTGAGCATTTTGAGCTATCTTATCAATTAGCTCCCAGGCCCTTATAGGTGTCAGATCACCTAAGGCTCCACTAGAGGCAGCATCAATCATGTTTCTGTCCATATTCAACAGTCCCTCATAGAAGTACTGAATAAGTAACTGATCAGAAATTTGATGATAAGGAGAACTAACCAACAATCTCTTGAATCTTTCCCAGTACTCATACAAAGTCTCTCCACCATTCTGTCTGATCCCACATATTTCTTTCCTTATTAATGCAGTGCGAAAAGCAAGAAAGAATTTTTCCAAGAAGAGCCTTTTCAGTTGGTCCCAAGAAGTGATGGCACCAGGGGGTAGATAGTACAACTAATCCTTGGCTAAACCATAGGAAAAAGGGAATGCTCGGAGCTTAATTTGTTCTTCTGAGATGCCCTGTGGCTTCATTGTAGAGTAAACAACATGGAACTCCTTCAGATGCTTATGAAGGTCATCTCCTGCAAGTCTATGAAACTTAGGAAGTAAATGAATCAAACCAGATTTAAGCTTAAATTTTGCATCTAATTCTGGGTATTGTATACAAAAATTTTGATAATGTACATTAGGAGCTGTCAATTCTCTAATGGTTTTGGCATGCATGTTATTATTCAAATTTGCATTTACATTCAAGTTAGCTTGAACATGCATATTCATGTTAGCATTCATTTGTTCAGCCATATTATCACCAACAAATTGAAGTACACAATCAATTCCTTGCACATAATTAAAAGCAGAAGAAATAGAACTACTGATACTTACACTATCTTTATTCTTCTTAATCCTTACTTGTCTTTTAAAGGTTTTTCAATTTCTGGATCCAAATCAATTAATTTTTCACCAAAGTTTCTTGTCATAAACTAATTGGACAAGCAAAAACTAAAAAGGAACACAAAAAAATCAACAAAAAAATTAAAACAATAAATCTAAAAAAATTAGAAAAATCCTAAAAAATTAGAAAAAATACTAAAAAATTAGAAAAAATGCCTAAAACATTAGAATTTGACCAAAAAATAGTGCACCTAATAGCTTTTCTATTACTTTTGCTTAAAACACTCAAAAACCTTGGAAAACAAAGTTTTAGAATTTTCTGGGTAATTTAAACAAAAATTCCAGCAACCAGGATCAATTGACACGTAACATCGAAATGATCCAAATCCAAGATTTTACAAGTGTTTCAAGTAAAGTCTTACCTTGAAACGGAGCTCTCTTTGCGTAGATTATTTTTCACCGATTGGTTTCTTGAAAAGAGTTGCTTTTAACTTGGGTTAGACCTAAATCTTCAAATTTTCAAAAAAAGAAAACTACCATTAGCGAGCTCTTAGAGAGAGGAACAATTTTCTTAACTGGCGCGGGATGAAATGGGGCCATTTACTTACCTAAACGGAAGCTTAAACTCCTTTTCTCTCTCCCCTCTTAATGTTACACCATAGCTCTCTAAAAATCTAAAAATGGAAGCTTGGAGAAGATGATGAGATGTAATCTTACTTAAGAAATCTCTTTTATAATTTTTCAAAATGACCATTTTGCCCTTACGCACCTGTTTACTCCATTTAGGCTTATTTCAACTCATTTTTTAGAACCGTCTTTTCTATCATAAAATTTAAGTCCTCTAATTCATAAAATATCTATGGTTTCATCCAAATTGGATTAAAAACCTTCTCGAACTAACTGATCAAAGTTCGAGTCAACCAACACTCTAAAGTGTAAACCGGAGGAGTTTAAACCATTCTAGGGGTTCCTATGATTTTTAGGGCCTTTGAGAATCCCAAAAAACTCATTTTTTCTATTTTAAAATCTCTTCTTTTAGTTTTCTAAAAGGTACCTAAAATTATGAAAATGCCACTACATCTTTGTTAAATTTCGTTTGGTTATTCTGGCTCCGTTTTCAAGGCACCTCTGGCCTTGGATCCTCATTATTTAAAGTTTAGATTATTACTCTAATTTTATTTAGACCTTAAATCATTCTATCTGGGAAACTTTCTTTTATATCCAGTACATTTCGTATATTTATGTAAAAATTAGACATTACGTTTCTCACGTTTACAGAGGAATTGGATGTTATATTAGCAACTTGATAATTCACTCATTTAAGTCTCTAGGGTAAGTAAATATTTGAGTTAAGGCCAAATTTTCTCAAGTTGTAACCAAAATGAGCTAGTAGTGATCCAATAACAAATTTAGTCACGACACAAATATTTTAGTTGTGGCACAAATCGTATTTATGATTTTTTTTGGTGCCCTTTTCACATGTTAAGTTATAGTGAGATTCCTTCAAGTTATGGCATAACATGGTCCTTCATGTTTTATAGGTTTCCAAAGGCTAATTGAGCTACAATTCAGCCATTAAATTGCGACTTGAATCTTGAAATCAACATATGACTCTTAGAGCTCAATTACTTATTGCTAATGATGATTATGGGTTAGTGAATCAACATATACTCACTTAAAATCTTCTAATGGTATTAAAGAGTGTTAATTAGGCTTAATCTAAATTATGAAGCTACATAACTTAGTAAACAAAATTTTTTATATCTTGTGATCCATTAACTAATTTTATGCATTAATTACAAGTAAATTTAGAACTTAATTATGTTACTTAGATTAATTAGGAACTAGGGATATCACACAATGGGGGCTATGTTAAACTAAATATGCTTTGACTTTCACTCCAAAATGTTCCTTTAGCTTGTATCACACTCAAGTCAATTGAATTCAAATATCCCTATTTAAAGCTAGTGGAATATGTAATTTTTATGTTTATCCAATTCCCTTAAACTTAATTTTTTGCTTGCCCTCAAGTAAAGGAAAATAAAGAAAAATCAATAAAGATGCTTAGACAAACCATGAATATATGATATTTGTAATCTTTCATCATGGAATTATCAAAGTCCTATAAATTGTTCTGAACCATTGGATTCTCAACCTAATTATAAAAAATATGAAGACAATCCATATAATATGAAATAATTATCATTTTAGTATGCTTTGCAACTTTAATTCCTTAAGGCAATTGCTTCCTAAATTTCCTTCTTTTTGATACAACAAGCAAGCTAGTAATATAAAGGCCCTTCCTTGGGTTTTGTCACTAGGTGCTTACAATTTTTGCTCTTTTCTTAACCTAGATGTCAAATTCAAGGTGCTACACATATGCATAATTTAGGCTTTTTCAACTTAAAATTTTTTTTTCCAAACTAAATTTAAGTAGCCCTAAACAACACAGTAAAATATTTACTGATGCTTTCACTACTTAACACTTGATTTCAAACCATGTAGGAGGAAGTCAATTGATTAGTAAAATGCCTACTTTACTTTTACTTTTATTCATTTCTTTTTTTAATTTATTTATATTTATATTTATATTTATATTATATTTTATGTTTCCACATTATGAAACCCTTATGAATATTATATAGCTCAAATGAAAATAATCATACTTTCAACAATTGAGTTAAGAATAAAAAGGTTAAAATAGGTAATTCCATAGACTAAGTTAACTTATAACAATTAATTCTAGATAATCAATTATTTGAGATGGCCTAAGTAATTTCAAAGCATATTTCTTGTTTCAGGACTTATGCGCTAGAAAAATAAGTTTTGGCTTTTATCCATTCTTACAAACTTAAAAATTTACAATGTTTGCAATACAAGAATTAAAAAATAAAAAAAAATTAAGGGGTTAGAATACCACTTTGGATCCTTTATAGTAATGTAGTTGTGCACTAAGAAAGAAAGTGATACAAAAGGGGTGAGAGTTTGTATAGGGCTCACTTTTGCTCTTTACATGTATTTCTAGTTTTCTCTTTATCTCTTTCTTACTGCACTATATGTAGTGATTTATTTATTGTTAAGGATCTAAACCTATCAAAATATTTCTATATCCATACTATAAATCAAGCAAATGCCATAGGAGATTAAGTTTTACATCCTATCTAAGTGTTCCTAATTCTAGATAGTGAACTTTATCCACAACAACACAGATATAAGAACAATCATCACAGTAAAAGAAGGTAGTAATATCTATCACAAGCAAGGGTAAAAGTAGTCAAGATAAATATCCAATCATAAAAACAAGTAATAACAAGAAAATAGCTACTATTTATAGGGTTCATAAATGGGTAAAAAAGTCAACTATCTGGGGGTGGTAGAGAAGATCTCCTAGGTGGTGCACTAGTATACATAAATCTCAATAAAGTCAAGGTGCTAATGAACTTGAGTGAAGTTTGGTGCATGAATGTGTCTATAGACTTCATTTGCATGTGGAGCTCTTTTAACATAAGGGTTAAGAGGTTGCTCAACTAAACTCAATGACATATCAAAAGGTGCAAGCTGGTCCATGTCCTAATCTGAGCCATGGTTCTCTTGAAGGGAGTTATCAACATATAGGTCATCGACATTCTAATCAATCAAAACTCATATCCCCACTGTGTCAAGTAGGTAAATACTCCATTTATGATGGGTATAAAATTTCATAGACATTAGGAGCTTGATGTCTACTCACTCATTACCTTTAATGTGAGTGAAGGCAATGGTCTCAAGATCAAAGACTTCTAAGCTCTAGGCTATGTTAGTAATGTATTCGCTTACTATAGTGCTTCCCTTATTCCCCATAGCCATATGTTGGAAGTGCTTGTAGAGCCAAATTTCAGTATTCATTTTAATACCCTTAGACATGCATGATATTCCCCATAATCTTTATCACTAACTTGCCACTCTATATGTGATAGGTGGTCGTCAAGCACATTTTCTATTCCTTTTTGTCTCTAATTTTAAGGTTGAATTTTTGAAGTAGTAATAGACATTGTATCAACCTTTGTTTTGAGTCTTTCTTAGACAATGGGTATATAATAATAGCATGGTTTATGTATGTGAATGAAACTTGCCAAAAGCAAATATTATGGCAGGTAGCTCTTTCTCTATGGTGGCATAATTGAGTTATACATTATTAAAGGTCTTGATGGCATTAATAATACCATGTAACTTATTATCTTTTTGTTGACCTAGCATCACTCTAAATGTAAAGGCACTTGTATCATACATTAACTCAAAAGGTAAAGTCCAGTCTAGGGCCATCATAGTCGAAGCTAATTTCAACTCTTGCTTTAACATGTTAAAGGCATCCAAACATTCTTAATTGAAATCAAACTCCATAACTTTATTTAATAAATTACATAGAAGTTTATAGGTTTTATGAAAAATCGTTAACAAATTTTTAGTAGAAGCCAGCATGACCTAAGATGCTTCTCACTCCTTTTATCAATGTAGTAGGTGGCATATGCTTAATGGTAGCAATTTTGTTGTACCCACCTTTATCATTTCTTTTCTTGACACTTTGTAGCCAAAAATAATGGCTTCCTTCACCCTAAAGTGGCATTATTCCCAATTTAATACTAGATTAATAATTGCAAAATTAAATACAAATTCCTTAAACAATTGTCAAATGAAGACCTAAATACAGATAAATCATCCATAAAGATTTCCATGATCTTTTCTACAAAGTTTAAGAAGATAGCCATCATGCAGTGCTAAAAGGTGGCTGGTGTGTTACATAGGCCAATGAGCATTTGTCTAAATGTGAAGGTACTACAAGGGCATGTAAAGGTAGCATTTTCCTTATCTTTCAAGGCTATTGGTATTTGGTAATAGCCAAAAGTACCCATCTAAAAAGAAATAATATAAGCAACCTGTAACACCATAATTCTAAGACTCAACTCATACAATTTCCATGCCTTATCTCATGCTAATTCTATAAGAAGTAATGTAATAGCATTGGAAATCATGGATAAAGTTGCATTTCATCACGGATAAAATTTTCATTCGGTGTTTCATGGCCCATATGGATTCATCTATCTCATTCTCATATTTAAATATACAAATACAACTCATAACAAGCTCAAGAAGTGGCCTATACCTCGAGCAAAAGGAGTGGATACATAAAATTTACTGATGCTGCCTCAAGTAGAATTCTAGATTATGTGCCTGAACTTTGAAAAATTATAACTAATTTTAAAAAAATTAAAATTAGGCACACTATACCATTTAGAAAGCTACAGATGTCTACTTTACATTAAAAATAAATACATACCACAACAGGGGTTGCTAGCCACTAGAAACTAATGGAATAATACCAGAGGTTGACTGTCATTATTGTCATTATTGGTACTAACCTCCAACTTCAAAAATTCATATCTCCTTTCTCAGAGGTCCAATTGGGATGATCTTGATGGCCATGGAATGATCATCATGTCTAGTTTATGCCTATAAAATTTCATGAGTATTAGACATCATTTGTCCTACGAATAACATAGCCCAAATTTTTGATCATATGAATAGTGTTTGCATCAGTTCAGCAGAAAAATGCCAACTTTGAAAATTCATAAGTAATTCCACAGAGCTCCCAATAATCTGGTCTTTAGCTTTCCAAAAATATTTAGGTAAAATCTATATGTGTGCCAAATTTCATGGGCAAATTCATTCATTTGGTCCGATCTTGACATTAGGTTGCAAAATGATTCATTTTGTGTCATCAAAGGGGTCCAAATGGTCCATTTCAAGTTCTAAGACAACCATGACCACTTGAGCATATGGGAATACACCAAAATGGCTTTCTAAACTTGTCTCAAAGGTGCATAAGCCCAGAAATCAAAAGCTCACTCTCTCACCCCATGCCAGACATAAGGTTTCAGATGCTTTAACTTGCCATTCAATACCCAAAAATTACATTATCATTCATTTGGCATCAAACCTCATTCATACATCAAATAAATGGGTATTTGCACATGTTTAAATGATTACATAACAATTTCGTCATAGGATTACATCATATGCCATGTGTATGGCTACAAAAGAAACAAAACAAGGCATTTTCATACACTTTGATGTCAATTTTCTTCTTCTAGACTTGGTGGTTTCTATTACCTTGCTTAATTACTCCACCTAGCATGTTAAGACATTGGAGAGGAGGGGATGAGATTCAAAGAATCTCAATAGCTTATCTCCCTTTCAATCACATATAAAGTATGCAATATAAGCTTTGAAAATGCATGCATGGGTATATTTAAATGCATGAGTATTCAAGAAACATCTTTGGCTTTTAAGCAAGTCATGCATGGCATACATAAACTTGCCAAGTAAGTGAATTATCCTTGCCCATTCACTTATGGATTTTGGACTTGCCTCACCCATTTTCTCTAAGAGGTTTTAACTCAATCTTATTCTTGGGAGTCAATCTCACTATTGGGAGACTCTTTATTTTGTCTCAACTAATTTCAAGGGTTCTTGGCTTATTCTTACAATGGTTAGAGGGTTCTTGGCTTCTCCACACTCAAGCAAACTAAGGCAAGTATATAAAATATTATTTAAGTGCATAAAACATTATCATGGTATCATGGCATATGAAATCATGTTAGAATACTTTTCATAGCTTAAAACATACATACACACATCCAAAGACAATATAAGCACACATTTATGCATGAGAGAAGGTAGAGAAAGTTATATTTGCTATATAAGCACACTCTTTCCTTGTGCCTTGAGTCCTTTTCCTCGACCTCACCTATAGAAGGAGGTGAAGATCATTTCTCTGGCCCTAGACACATCATATGGAAGCCAATTATACTCTTGAATCAAATTCTAAGGCCATACATTTACTAGAAAAGTTAGGTGGTTCATATAACCTTTTTATGGTTCCATAATGCACTTAATTAAGCAACTTTAAGAAATCATTATCTTGGCTCCATTCTCTTCATTCATTTATGATTTTTGACTCTATTTAAACCTCTTGGAGTCATCACACAATCAAATCAAAGAGTCTAGCTAGGTGTTGCTTCTTTAAAAATATGGAACCTATGATACCATCTCACTTTCTATAGTTTCTAAAATTTTTTGAAAACTTCCTCTCATCTTCTTCCATCATATATGACTCAAAAATAAGTTTGAAACAAATTAAACCTTCCTTTTGGTACTCTTTCTAGCCTAGGCCGAAATTATGCTTCATGTGAGTACCAAATAGGCTTACTTCATTTTTTTGATGGAAGATGCATATAAGGAGACTTCTGGGGTTCTCAAAAAGTCATCCAAACACTCATTTAGGAATAGGAACAATTATATCAAATCATATTTTTAAAGGGATCTATGAAACCTTAGATTTGCTATCTTAAAAATCAATAGCTTTTACTTGAATTTCTTTGCATATTCTTATTCTTCTCCCTTAAATTCCTAGAATTTACCCTTGGTTCTACCCAAAATCCAAGCCTTCTTGCAGTTACATACATGGGGCGAACCAAGGAGAAGAAGGGAGAAGGAGTAGCTACCATGGGATGAAGATTTTACCTTGTTTTCTTAGATTTTCTTGCTTGTTTCTCACTTTCCTTGCCCTCCTCTCTTCAAATCCGAATTTTCTCCTTTGCTCTACCCTCAAAATTGCACTAAAAGCTTTAAGAAAACCATAGGGAGAAAGAGGAGAAGGAGGAGAAACATGTTGCTCAAGAAAGAGCTTGAAATTTCATGGAAATTCCTACCTTTTCCTTACCTTTTCTCCCTCCAAAACCTTCTCCTTTCATATGCCTAAGAGCTGGCTTTCTCCTCTGGTTTTGGGGTAGAATTAGGTCAGTCTATAAGAAGGGAGAAGAAAGGCGAAATATAAAGAGGGTTCAAGAAGCTTCCATTTTCTAAAAATTTTAATTTTGCCTTTCGTTCTTAGCATTTTCGTTTCTAATTTGTTTTAATTTTTTTTTAGAATTGCCTTTTTCTATTATGAAATTTAAGTTCCTAATTTAGTAAAATGCCTTTAGAATCACTTAAATTTGAGCTAAAACCTTTCGAAATGAATCTATCAAAGTTCAGATTCATTATTGTTGAAAAATATCCACCGGAGGGGCTTTAACTGTCCTAAGACCTCCCATGATTTTTAGAGCCTTTGAGAATCCTGAAGAACTCAAAACTTTCATTTAAAAAGCCTTCCTATGAGAATTCCAAAATTTGCTCAAAATTATGAAAATGCCATTACATTTCGTCAACCTTTCGTTTCTTCATTATTGCTCCATTTTTCTTTCCTTCTGAGTCTAGGATTCTCATTTTTAGGAGCTAGAATGCTACATACATTTTTTGAGACATCAAATCATCCTATATGAGGGATTTCCTTTTGTATCCGGTGAATTTCATACGTTACGTTTCTCAAACACCTTACAAAGCCTCGTGGATATTGTCCTCGGTAGATGGCTTCTCCTATTAGCTCCGAGGTTTTATTCTTTTTTGGAAGATGGCTTTTCCCATTAGCTCTTAGGAAAACACGTCCACATGGGGAGAGTACTACTCCCACTTATAAGGCCCTAGCCCAAGGTCTTCCTACCTAATGTGGGACTTTACATAACCTACTAATCTTTCTAACATTTGATATATAAAAGGCAAAGGTAAGTGGTCCTTACAAGTAATACTATTTAGTTTTCTAGAATCTATACCTTCCATCTAGTTATGGTTTGAGTAGAAATTAGTTCATTATTTTGATTTTCAATAATTGTCATTCCACCCTTATTTGATATCACTTACACTAGGCTAACCTAGAGCTATTAGATATGGGATAGATGATCTTAGCATCAAGTAACTTAAAGACCTCAAACCTGACAACCTCTTTCATATTAGGGTTTAACCTATGTTAGTGTTCTAAAGATGGCTTATGGTTATCTTCCATCAAAATCCTATGCATGCATAGGTAGGGCTAAGTTCTTTTATGTCCAAAATGATTCAATCAGTGGCTCATTTTTTTCTCTCTTAAAGCTCTTAGAAGTTTCTCTAACTGTACCTTAATAAGGTCTGTAGAAACAATCATCGATAAGGTATTGTTCCCCCTAGGTAAGCATACCTAAGGTGAGATAGGAGTGGTTTTAATTTTAAGGTTAGTTCTTTCTCAATGGAAAGGGGTGGAAGTAGTTTACTCTTCCCTTGATCCTCAAACCTATATCATTTTTGAAATGGGAAAAATGGGATTGCCTTCCGTAGCTGCAATCTTACTATTAGTATCCATGGCCATGGCTTCTAATGATTGGCAAGCCTCTAAAGGATCATCAAAAGATTCCTTTACCTAAGGTTCTAACACCAAATCATCAATAATGTCTACCCTCAAGTACTGTTCATCAAGGGATGGGTTTTCTATAACCTTGAATAAGTCAAATTCAACCTTATCCTCCTTCATTTTCAATGTGAACTTGCCATTTTTAACTTTTATTATGGCTCCAACTATGGCAAAAAATGGCCTTCCTAATATCAAAGGCATTGAAGTGTCCTCTTCCATTTTTAGGACTATAAAATTTACTGGAAGGTAGAATTTGTCAACTTTTACTAGTTTACTCTCTAAAATGCCAACAAAGTGCTTTATCAATCTGTTTACCAACTACAAAGTCATGATTATAGGCTTTAACTTTCCTAAATCAAATCTCCTATAGATAGATAATGACATTGAACTAACAATAACACCTAAGTCATACAAAGCAAATTTAAAGGCTACATCACTAATAATGTAGGAAATATAGAAACTCCCTATATTAGTAAGCTTTAGTGGAAAATTATTTTGAATAATGGTGTTATACTTTTCAATAAGTGCAATAGTATCATGCTCTTCTAGTTTCCTCTTATTAGACAAGATTTCTTTAGAAAACTTCACATAGGTGTACACTTGAGTTAAGCTATCAGCAAAGAGAATATTAATGTAAAGTTGTATGAATATACTTAAGAACTTCTAAAATAACTTGTTTAATTTTTGTTTCCTTAAGCTTTGAGGGTTTAATTAGCACTTGTGGTTGACTAGGCTTTAGTTTATCTTCTTTAATCTAAATTGAAATGCTAGAATGCTCCTTTTCATCATCTTGACTTTGATTTTTAGATAGCTCAACATATTTATTGGTCCTTTTTATTTGCCTTCCATTTCTTAAGGAAATTGCCTTCAAATGCTCTTTTAGATTTATCTTTATGTTATTAGGTAATTTTCCTTAGGCTTTAGAGTTAAATGAACTAGCTAGCTAGCTAACTTAACTGCATCTCTAAATTTTTGTTATAGCCAACTACTTGATCAATCTTTGCCTTTAATGTATAAAATTTTTTAGTGATCACATTTTAAAACTTCTTAAAAGCAGCCTCTAATGATGGCTTAGTCTCATCTATTTGAAGACCTTTTCGATTTCCAAGTTGAAACCCTTGCCTAGGTGGACCACTATAATGGCCCTAATTTACATGACTTCTTTGGTTACACTAGGGCAAATTAGGGTGATTTTGCCACCTAGGGTTATAGGTGGATGAGTATGGGTTTTTCTATTGTTTATTGTTATTGAAGACATAATTTATTTGATCTAATGGATAAGACCTCGTTAACGTGTTCATGTGATAGTCATTATAGTTATGTCCTCCTCTATACAAATTATAAAATGGAAGAGAATTGGAGTTTAGCACAGTGTTAATACTTAAATGATAAACCCTTTTCACCAAAATAACTAACTTTGTATTCAAGGAATTGATATTATTTATCTTTATGACACTTACAACTCTTCAAGGTGGGTGCATTTCACTGGGCCACTAATAGTAGTTAGTAGCAATTTCTTTAATAATAGATGCTATCTCATCAATTGGCTTTCCTGTTTGAGATCCCCTTGTGGTTGAATCCAACCTAACCTTGAATAGATATGAAAGGCTTTAGTAAAATGTTTGTAGTATCATTTAGTCTAGGATCCTATGATATGGGCACCTTCTTTGCAAGTCCTTGTAATGTTCCCAGGCCTCATGTTGTGATTCACCCTCTAATTACATAAGGCTTTTAATGTCATTCCAGAGTTTAGAGGTTTTACTAGGTGGAAAATATTTAGCCAAGAAGCCTAATGATAAGTCATCCAACATGGTAAAAGAGTTAAATAGCATGAAATCTAACTGCATTATAGCCTTAACTCTTGATGACAAGGGAAAAATACTTTTGATTACATCATCTAAAAACCCATTCATCTTTACTACATTCATATATTCTCAATAACTAAGTTAGATGTGCATTCAGGTCCTTATGTATTCCTCCTTAAAAGTCATTTTGCTGCACCATTTAGATCATTCTAGATTTTACCTTGAAATCATTTGTAGCAACCATGGGACTAACAATACTAATGTGAAGTCTTCTTGCATCAAGCATTGCAAAGTTGCACACCGGTTGATGATGATGAGGAGTAGCCATTGCTTTTTACTGTAAATTATTGGCATGAGTTTCTTGCGATACATCTCCTTGTCTTTTTCAAAAAATTGATTATGTGCTTTATTTATTTATTTAAAATTAAAATTAAAAAAAATTATAAACCAATAAGTTTAATTACAGCATCTTACCCATTAATGGTGCCAAAAACTTGTTGGTTAATTTTTGCAATTGTGTAGACCCATCAAGTAATACAAAAGTGAACTCACAAGAAATGTTAATCAATTATCAATTTTTTTCCTAATTACCTTTATTATTTAGAAATATAAAAAATTCAAATTAACAAGGTCTTAAACTAAATCTAATTGGCTATCAAATTAAAACCTACTAAAACTAAAATTAACTAATTTGACACTAACATTTACTAACTTAACTTATCAATTAAAATCTCTAAAGTTTATGATCCTCTATTTACTTCCTAAGTCTAAATAAAGGTGAACTTATGTAATTGAATTTATTTGAATTAATGATAATTTCCTAATTTATATGAAATCCTTTCTTAAGGTAATTCACATGTATTCATGCTAAACTTAAGTCTACTTTTGTGATCCTACACTCAATATAAAATCCTATTAAGCTTAAGGAATTAAAAGGTAAATTTTTGTGTAGTGGCTCAGCATGCACACAGTTCGCAAATTGATTAACCACAATTTATATCTTTATACAATTGTTCACTAGGTTTATTACGGTGATGATCTATTATTACAATTGACCTCCTAGTCCTATCACAATAAATCAAATAATAAAGAGTGTTGCAAAGCAATAAATTAATGCTAAACAAAACATTACAAGAGAATTTTTTAGATAAGCTTATTTAGTTTATAGATTCATTTCAACCCTAAAATAAGGAATTGAACTAATCATAACTAAAACTAACATCCTGAACATAAAGGGAAGCAAATTTATGAGTCAAAGAAAAGTAAAATAAAGAAGCAAAACAAGTGATCACAATGTAACAATTCTTCAATAGAACTCTAAATCTCTTGGGCATTACTCCAAGTTTTCCAGAGCTCTTTTCCTAATTTCAATGTGAATGTTTGATTGCTCCTTTAGGTGTTTCTAAGTGTCTTTGCCCTAGGGTCTCAAATCTCCTTCTTAAAATACCCTGACTATCCTTATTTAGCTAAAATCTTGTAGAACACGGCTTGTCCATGTTGATTTGCCCTTATTACATGGCCAAGCCATGCTGAGTTAATGCAATTGACACGAGATGGTGTAGGCCAACACGACCAAGAAACGTTGGTCCTTCAAATTTGTACTTCACTCCACTTTTGACATGGCATATGTTTAGAGGCTTTTTTTTAGTTGATCAAAATATACAATATTTGCATTAAAATCAGGTTAATTGAATTCAAATATCTCACCTTAAAGCTAGTAGAATATATAATTTTTATGCTTATCAATAACCAAAAATTTTTAATTGGAATTATTATTTTCATTTTGCCACTCAGCTCTCACAATCACATATACAACTCTTGTTGTAGTTAGCACACTGTTAACATGAATTAGACTTAATATGCTTACATCTCCTTAGCATAAAGACTAAACACTTTTAGGTTATTATCGTTTACATAATGGTTCATAACTTCTGGAGAATTTACACTTGCCTCCTACACTATTTGAAAATTTATTTATTTATTATTGCAATTCGAATGGTTTAGATGATATTTGATTATTTAGATTTGTTTTTAATTTGTAGCATCATTTCAACAATGAAAGGGAAATTATTATAGCAAATTTAATTATGTTTTATAATTTTGCTTTTAAAATTCTAAATTTTGTAGAAATAGTCCATTTTATATAAGATTATTATTCTTATGTTTATTATATACTATAATTATTTTTAAGAATTGTTGGATTGATTTCATCCTTATTGTTGATACTTTTTTTTTTTAAAACTTATTTATGAAATATTGCTATTCTTGTAGTCTTTCTATAGTAAATATGCAAAATTGACAATATATATATATATATATTAATGATTTTAAAATTGGATCAGTTATTGAACTGGTGACAGCACTGGTTCAAAGTTCATTGGTTTGACCATAGTCGAACTAATAATAAATAAATATATATATATATATATATTAAAAATGTAGTATAATAAATAATAATAAGAAAATATTAATAAAATTTGAAACATTTTATTACTAACTATATAAAAATAAATCATATATAACATAATATTTAAATTTAGTTGACTTTTTAATTTTGAAAATTTGAACCCAAAATAAACTATATATTAATAAATAAAATCATTAGAATATTAATTTGTTGAAACAAGTATTGAAACCAAAAAATTATAAAAACTAACTATTTAATATATTAATTTTTTATTATTACATTTAAAAAAAATTGTATAATAAAATTTAATTGGTTTTAAAAAGTTTGAACATAATGTAAAAAAATAATAGTTGATAAAATGTCTAAGTTAAATATAATTTTTTAAAAAAATTATAATTATAATTATATTTATATAATATTATGTACAATTTTATTAGAGAGAATAAAGTGGTACAATAATTAAGATGTTAGAGTTTTTTTTTTCAAAGTCATTGTATAGAAATTGCAAGCAACTTGAATATTATATTTATATAAATATTTGGATACTTAAATTGACATTCCCTTGTAGATCAAGTAGCATGTAAGATTTGGGTACGATGAGGTAACGAGCTCGAATCCTGTCGTTGCCAAATTGTGGGATTTTGGGGAGGAGCACTGAAGTTCTATATATATAATAATTAACTCTCACACGTTGATTGAACATTGCAGATAAGATGGGTAATCCACTTTTTGGAAACCTAGCTAACCAGGTTCGAATTCGGTAGTTGAAGTTCGTGGATTTCTGAAGTATTAGCTTTCGTGCAAAACTATTTTACGAGATGTTGGTTGAACTCAAAGACAAATCAGAGTCTTGAAGTATTTGACATTGAACATCATACAGATTTAGGTAAATTCATTTTTTTCTTTTTTCATATATCGAATTGTCCGTTAAATTGATATTTGTTAGTATCATTATACTTATCTTGTATCTTATTTTTTAATATGTTCAAAGAAGGTACTATATGCCTTCTCATATAACTTTGTGGAGAAGGATTATTTTATTTCCATGCCTTTTTACGAAGTTTGAAGATGAACGAAGAAAGATATGGAAGGCAATTTTCTATCTAAAAGAAAACAAATGGGCAACTACCAGAGAACTATATTGAGAGTAGTGCTCTTAATGTTGAAATTATTTGGTGTGGCCCTTAGAAGTAAAAGTAGGTGGTAATCTTGCAGCAAATTCATTTGTTGTGTATGACGTATTGTCTGGTTTTGTTAGATGAATCAACTATCAAGGCAACGTAGGAGTTATTTTTTATGTACTGCTATATAACAATTCTTACAAAATTGAGTTGTGGACTTTTGATGTATCAAGTTGTCTCAAATGCCCCATATTATTATCAATCTATATCTCTAGCTTCTAATTTTGTCATTCTGAGTATGGTTACTTACGATAATTTTAGCAATGAGGATGATAGACACAAATTATTCTCTCTAAACATAAGGACCATGCAATTAACTGTTGTCGACAATTCTAGAGTTGAAGACGGCTTCCTTTAGTAGCGTATTGTTGCTAGATACATGAAAAATTTTACTCTTGTTGATGCTTGGATATGAAAATATTGTATTTCTATTTAGTCTTACTTTTTTGCACTCAGACTTATTATGTTTACATCTCCTTAATTTAAATGCTTCAACACGTCTTGGTTGTTATTGTTTACTTAATATTTTATAGTTATTAAACAATGTACAACTGCATTATATAATATGTTGATTTTTATTTATATAATATTCCACTAGGCTAGATTAATCGACCTTGATTATCTGGTGTTGTTTTTTTTTTTCAACATCAATAATGTTTTAATTATTTTTAAAGTAAGTTTTAAATTAAAAAATTATTACGTAAAAATACGTTTTTATGAAAATAAAATTCTATATAATGTTATTCTTTATTGTCGTGTACATTTATTATATAATACATTTGTAGATTTCATCTTTTTATATATATGTTCGTCACTAATTTAAATTAGCAATTATATGTTAATGAAGAAATTGTTTTTATGCACATCTATTTTACGAGATGCTCCTACATCACATGGGTTAATTTCTAATTAGTTATCTGCAAACTTTCCATGAGAGGAACATGATGATTTGGAAAATGTTTTCATGCTTTACTCATAATTATTGTAAATATATACAAATGGCCCTTTGAAATTTCTAGGGTTTTGATTCTCTACTTAATGAAATCTAAAAAGGAAATACCAAGCTAAAGAGGAAATAAAGTTTTCAGAAGTCTCAAAAAGTCTTTGATATACGTTATTCCAAAAATAGATAAGTCTTTAGAATATAAAAATGTAATGATGAAAAAAAGTGTAAAACTAAAGCCATAATTTTGCGCAGAGCAACGTAATACGATATTTCAAGAGCTATTGCATTATCCGTAAAATGCTAACGTAATATTATGACTCTTAGCTCAAGAAAGAAATAACTCAATATTATGAATGAATCTGCAAAATTTTAAATTTAGATTTAAGTATAATTTGGTTCATTTAAAGCTATACATGTAATTTTCCTATCAATTATGTTTAATTTCAGTCGTGGGCTAATTTTTGAAATATTGATAACAAATTGGGCCTAATTCATTTATATGCTGGAGTCTGGACTTGCTCCAAGTTTTTGGAATATGGCAGTGATTGCTTATATGATTGTCTTACTAACTCATCTAAGACCTTTTTTATTTTGAACTTAAGTCTAGTTAAATTTTTTAAAAGTTCAAAAAAAAAAAAGTAAAAAAATAACCTTTTAGGGATTTTTTTAAATTTTTTTGTTTTGACAAGACCTTAACCGTCTATTTTAGATTTTTGTTAAGTGTTTAACTCAATTTATAACCTAAAGTCTTATTTAAAAGAAAAAAAAGGCTAAACTGACCGATCATTCATTATGGATCTATCATAGCAGAGCACACTGTGATATGGTGAAGGCACTGTTGAGGGGAATACTGTTTCTCTATTACTATGAAGACAAGTTATTTTATATTGTTTTGAATGATTTAAATTAGATTTGAAAGATTTAGATTTATTTTTTTATAAAAAATAAAACGTAAAATTAAATTAATCTTTTAATTATAAACTTAAAAAAATAATTAATATTAAAATAATCAAAACTAAGAAATAATAATATCTAGACCCAGCAGTTGAGAAACTCTACATCTGTCGAGAGCATAAGGCAACACATGTCTGGTAAACCTTAACCGACGTCGTTTTCAGTCCATTACTTTGTTCTGGGGCCTTTATAGCCGTCGTCTTCGCTCTCCAGAAGCCCCAAGGCAAAAAGAACGGGAGAGATGGCAGCCGAAGGAGTGAGCCTCAGCCATATCTCCAGAGAGTCCTCGGACATCAATCGCCTCGCCAAGTTCTACCAGGAGGTTTCCTTTTCTAGCTTTTTCCAATTTTGTCATTCCAGATTTGTTCTTTCTTTGTTTCTCGTAAATTACGAATATGGAAGAGCAATTTCCGATGATACCCATTTGAATTTTTTTTTTAATTTTCTGTCGGACGGTGCAGATATTTGGGTTCGAGGAGGTAGAAAGCCCTGACTTCGGAGAGTTCAAGGTCGTATGGCTGCATCTTCCTTCGGCTTCTCTCTACCTCCACCTCATCGAGAGGAATCCCGCCACCAAGCTCCCTGAAGGTCCCTGGAGTGCCATGTCACCCATTGCTGATCCTGCGCATCTTCCCAGAGGTCACCATATCTGCTTTTCTGTTTCGAATTTCGACTCATTTCTTCATACTCTCAAGGTACTCAACTATAGTATGTTGAATTCCAGGGTTCTTTTATTCACGGTTTGTTCGTAATATATTCATTTCTTGGTTGGTTTAAGTTGTTTGATGAACTATATTGCTCTTTTTTTTTTCTTTACTGATAATGTAATTTGTGGTTCTGTGTCGTGGATTTTTCTTTTGTAGTTCACAAGTGAGTGAATAACAAATAAAATTATGAGATGAAACTAATAATTTAGTCATTTTTTACCTAGTTAGCTTTGGTCTCCAAAAGTTAATGAGTGAATTCATTACAGGTTACTTCTTCTAATATCTTTAGATCACTCGCCAAAAAGACTAATGCAACGAAGTACTGTCTCTGTGCACTCACAATTTTGAGAAGGCATAACGATTTATGGATCAAATTATTAACTTGAATATGGCGGATTCTTCGTAAATCATGTACACCAATTGGAAAATCATTACACATTGAGCCTACATAAGATAGCCTCTTGCTTCATCGTGTTACATACATACACTAGGATTCCGTAGTAGTGCTGATGGCCGATGGCATAGAACAATTTTTCTGATTTGATGGTTGAAAGTCCCCCCCTCCCCTCTTCTTTCTTTTTGTCTTTTTGGTTTTTGGAAATGATGAGCGATTGAGGTTGGCTTTTCTTGTATTGAGAACGGACATTTGCATAAGTGAGTATTTGAACACATATCTATAAGATATTTGAATGTGAAATCAGCAAAAAATTGAACATTTTTATATTTGGTATATGAAAGTGGATATCAAATCTGTTATCTTATGAATAAGACTAAAATATTTAGCAAATTAAGATATCCACCTTCTTTCAAAAGAAACCAACTTTTTGGCATTTGTTATGATGATAACAGAATTTTTTTTTTCATCTTTCTTTCTTTCTTTTGAAACAACCCGGGAAAATATATGAGAGATTTACATCCATTTCTTTTCCTTGTTTAATGAAACTTTGATACAGTTTCTTAACTGTTTGCCATGAGATTCTTCAATAAAAACATGACATCTGGACATTCTTTTCCCCTGCTAAGCAGCACATCGTTAACTCTTTCAAAAGAGTTTTTCCAAATATCATAATTTAATTGAAGAACCTCACAAACAAAACACCTAAAAATCTAAGTTTTATTCTGAAGCTTTGCACTCTATCATGTGAAAAAAAGCTGGGAGGATTTAGGAGCAGGAGATTAAGTAATTAGAGTAGGACACAAACCAAACTAGACTTTTCTGTCATCCTATGTATGTGAATCCCCCCATTAACATCAAGAAGATCCACTTTAATTTCATTTGGCTTTTCTCTGTTATTAATACCCCCCAAAAATGACTGGGTTTGCATGAATTTGATTATGCAGGACAAGGGCATCCAAACTTTTCAGAGATCCCTGCCTAATGGGAAGATAAAGCAAGTTTTCTTTTTCGACCCAGATGGTAAATTTTTTTCCCCCCTTTTACTGCAACCTAATTTGGTTAACAACGTAAAATGAATCTTTGCAAATTAAGGATAATCTCACATTATGTCTTTATCATTGTGCTTTTCACTAACCCTAATATGGACTTAACGTTTACATTGTATTTGCAGGTAATGGTTTGGAGGTTGCTAGTAGCGAAGACTCTTAGAGGTTGCTGTGCATGAATAAATATAATGTAAAATTATATCATCAGAATACTAAACTACATAAAAGTTCCCTGCATGTATGTAAGTGTAGTTGATCCACCATGGTCAAGTTTCTTTTATTTTTATAAGGAAATTTCATGATCTGAGGAGTGAGTAAAGAGGGATAGGACTTGGATTAAGGAAAATCAAGCTCATCTCAATCTCTAAGATTGAAAATGGTGCTAGAGGCCATGGTCAATTCTTATATCTTTATGTTTATTTCTTAGTCCTATCTTCTTTTGAACTCTCAATTTGCTATAGCAAAGCTAGTTTTTGATAGCCTTGTAATAATCGAATTTTTTATGCCAGGTCTTATGGTAATTTGTACCAGAACATAAGAGGTCTAGACTCGTTTTAATGTTTGGAAGCTCTTGTAAACTCAGGTAAAGATGAGGTTGGCATATGTTTTAATCAGCAACATATGTATTAGTGTGGTCTCTATAGACAGTACTACATATATCATATGTGCTAATAAAAACATTTAATGGTTCTAAACCTTTCTTTAACTATTATTATTGTAAGTTAATTATTATAGTTACACAAAATTTCCTTATATTCTTTGTATGCAACTATGCCAAATTGCTTTCAAAAACTGCCTTGAAGAATTATTGTTGATATGCAGTTTTTTTTAAAGTATTGTTTATTTATTTATTTTTGGTGTATGAAGAACCCAAAAATGTGTAATTTCTACAAGAGGGCCAATAACTTCGAGCAAGTCCGGACTCCAGAATATAAATGAATAAGGCCCAATTTGCTATCTTTATTTGAAATAGTGGCCTAAACCTATTGAGCATGATTGATAGGAAACTTACATGTATAATTTTAAATGAATCAAATTATATTTATATTTTAATTTTGTAGAATCAGTCATAATATTAAGTTAGCATTTTACGGTTAATCTAGGGGTGTACATGGGTAGGGTCGGGTCAGGGCGATGCTTGGCCTGAAGCTCGGCTCGATTAGAGTCTTGGGTGTATTTTTATGCCCGTAGCCCGACCTTGCCCAGAGAAACTTGATTTTAAGGCGGGTCAGAGCGGCCCTAATAAGTAGGGCTGTACATGGGCAAGGCTAGACTGAACATCTAATATGTCCGATGTTTGATCTAATTAAAACTTTGAGTTTGTTTTTATACCTGTGGCCTTATCCGGTCCTAATAAGGCCAAATTATTATTTTTTTTATGAATTGATACTTGTAATATAAAAATATTTTTTTACAAATTTATAGGCATATATTTTAAAATAATGGACTTTTAGAACTCTTATATTTGTATCAGTAATAAAAAATAGTCTAGTATTATTAAGTAAAATATAAGATATACTAACATAATTAGTTTTAGGTAAATATATATATTTTTATTATTTAACAAAAGAAATGTCAGTAAGCATTCACATCAATGATAAAAATAATTAAGAAGTAAAGAATATTTGCATAGATAATAAAAATTACAGTATGCAAAGATAATTAAATGAAATAAAAATTAAAAAAAACATAAGATGGCAAGATATTAATAACTAAAAAAAAAATAACTATTAGGGTGAGTTGGACAGAACATACTTTCGCCCGTGGTCCGACCCGACCCAAAATAGTTTTGTTTAAAGTTATGGTCATTTATATTTTTAGTCCGGCCTGATTAGACCAGGTTAGGGCGGGCTCCTAGGGCTAATCGGGCCGATGAATACCCTTAGTTAATGCAATAGCTCTTGAAATAGTGTACTATGTTGCTTTACGCAAAATTATGGTTTTAGTTTGACAATTTTCATCTCATTATATTTTTATATTCTAAAGACTTGTCTATGTTTAGATTAATGTACGTGGAAGACATCATGAGATTTCTGAAGACTTTATTATGATTTTCTCTCTAGTTTGGTATTTCTTTTTTAGATTTCCTTGAGTAGAGAACCAAAATCCAAGAAATTTCAAGGGAACATTTGTATATATTTACAATAATTATGAGTAAAGCATGAAAACCTTGTCCAAATTGTCATGTTCCTCTCATGGAAAGTTTTTAGATAACTAATGGAGCAGAAGCAAAAATGGTTGAGAAGTATATTTTCATGAGTAAAATGTCCGTTTGACCCGAAAAAAAAAAAGAGTTTAGGAAAAAAATCGACAAAAAATAGAAGTGTTTTTAAAAGAGAGTTTGAATATAAAATGGATTGAGTTTAATTTTTAAATTTTTAAAAATTAGTAATCAATAATTTTTTTTGTTTCAATTATATTTTATTAACAAGTTTGATCTTTTTGGTTTATTGAGAAGTATCATATGTGACCAACACAACCTTCTCCTTCTGCCGTGGAACTGTGGTAACGTTTATTTTTGGGCCATGGAAATATATATTTATTAGTGGTTGTGTTAGCCTGCAAATTACCATCGAGATGGTCATGGTGAAGGATTTAGAAAAGTAAGGCTCAATGAGGAAGAAGTTTGATTTGAAGAAATCCCATTATTTCTTCAGAGCTAAGACAAGAACTCAAGGTTGATTTGAGAGTGAGAAGAGATTATGTGTGGTATTTATAGCATTAGGGATCAAAAGGGGTCAAAAGTGTCACTTTCTGCCTCTCTTAGTGCACTTGCATTTGTTGTTAAAGTAAGAATTATTAATAGTCAACTAGGAAAGAAGCAAGTGGTTTTGGCAGGGCTTTTGACTCTAATATGAAAAAAAAATTATTAACTCAAACCCTCAACTCGTAAAACATTTTTTTTCAAATATTTAATATATTTTTATTTTTTTAATGGGTCGCGGCATCTCTTTTATTGCGATCCCTTAAATTTTATTTTTTAAATTTGTTCTTAACGTGGGTCAGATGATCCACATTTATGTCATACATGGCGCGACCCATATCAATTTTTTTATAAATTGTAAATGGGTCGTGACATATGGTATGCCATGACTCATTTATTTATTTTTATTTAGTTTGTTTTAAAATTTTTGTTTCATGGTTTATTTTATATTTTAATTTATTTAGAAAGATAATAAATTTAAATTTTGTAAAAAATACATTTTATTTTTAATATAATTTAAGGTTTTAATAAAAGTATGTGTAATATAAAATTAATAATAATAAATTTATCAATTATTATTTTATTGATAAGATTATATTTTTAATTATAATTTAATTCTTTTCAAGTGATTTGCGTTAAAATAAAATTGTTTGTATAATATTATACATGATTATATGTTAATAACATAAATATATATTACAGACTGATCGTATTCTACATATACGACGAGTAATACAGAGGCATTATATCTTTGATTTTTCACTTGCCATTGTCCCCTACTTGATTAGGGTTGGTTTGTGTAGGGTGTTCCGACTTAGTCACTTCGATTTTAATGCAGCATTAGTTTCAGCTTTTGTGAAGAGATGGTAGCCTGAAATACATATTTTTCACTTGATTAGGGAAAAGACAATAATTACCTTACAAGATGTTGTTATTCAACTTGGCCTTCCTTGCACAGGATAAGTTGTTTTAGGTCAGACAAATTACAATTGGACAACCTTGTGTTGGTAGTTTTTTGGCATAGTTCCACCTCCAAAGATAATGATGGACAGTGACTTAGTGTCTCATAATTTGCCCAGACATTTACGGCCCTTCTAGATGATGCTGACGATGTGACTATACATCAATTTACTTGGACATATATTATGAGATTGATTGGGAAATATTTGATGCTAGATCGAATTGGGTATAAGGTGATATTGATGTATTTTACATTACTTGTTGATTTCGATTAGGCTGGTTTTTATCGTTAGAGATTAGCAATTTTGACACACTTATACAAAGAAATGTGCAGTGCAACAAATTATGATAAGATGAATATTGGTGGTTGTCTAACATTGTTACACTTATGGGTATGGGATCGTTTCCTGCGACCGGCTCCACCACTACCCCTTCAGCTAGACCCTTAGATAGAGATATATCCCTTGAGTCCGCCGCTGAGTTTCAAATAGAGGCATGTCCCCTAACATATTCGTTTAATCACAGAGGTCTTATGGACTTATAGAATATTGTTGAATCAAATGAAAGATGATGAGTTTATTTGGCAACTGTACGATCCTCTGAGTGTCTGACAGTTAATTCCTTATTATTGCTTAGCGTCTTCAGATATACGGCGCGCATCTGTTCTTATTATTTGCTTCTGGCTCATTGAGTTTCACTATACAGATTGTGTCCTCCACTAGTTCGGTCGACAATAGCATATCTCTCAGACGCCGTTTAATGTGGAGTCTTTACATACCTTTCAGTTGAGAGGAAAAACATATAAAAATTGGCATCATAAGCACATTATATTTATTACTACATGGAATGCATGGTAGCAGGTTGTTGCCCAAGCGAATATAGAGATATTTTTCTTAGATCGCTCCTCTGATTACATGCATTGGTATTGGTGATATACGTAATGGTGGATCCATCCAGAAAGTGATTTTCAAGATTTTGTGGTAAGATCTTTTATGCCTGCATTTAATTTTCTTCTATATACTTTTGTACTTTATTGAACCACATAATTACTTATCTTTTTTTTTTTATTTCCATGGGCTGATATATTAGACGACTTATATAGGCTTGCCATTATCGACTTTCCAACACTTGATTATGTAGGATTTAAGGAGAAGATAAGTGGAGATATTAGGATAATGCTACAATCTTTAGATGAACATTGGAAGATAATGGTCTCTCAACTTGCTCCACCCGCTCCTCATCTGCAAAGGCCACCAAAGCCAGAGGCTCGTCCAAAAAAGCGGGAACACATTTTTATATCTACTAAAGAGCCATTAGTAGATACTACACATAGTAGTAGATGTCAGATAGAAGCCCCATCATCTTATTACACGCCAGCGCCTGTCCATGAAAACACTAAAGGTCTAAGTCTTTTTACTTTTGCATCATTCACTGACTATGCAAGTGCTAATCCTTCTTTTTTTGTATCATCTTTTTTACCCAGGGGATCTTTCCCAAATTTTGAAGGTGTTGGTTCTTCTTCTTTTGCTCATAGTACATCATTAACGGATTTTGCCGATATTGGTTCATCTTTGTTCACATCATCAGCTTCTTAGTTGTTCTTTTCCACCTCGTCACCCCAAACCATGCAAGCTAGTGGTGTCTCCTTCACCACTCTATTCTTCAATCCGTTTGTATTTAACGCAGAGTATGTTGGTATATCTTCTGAACAGTAAGGATCATTTTTCTAATAGGGATTTTTTACCCCTAATCAATCAATTCCACCTACTTAATCCCCTCAGCCAACTCATAATATCAATAATGTATCGTTTGATGATGATGAAGATAAAGAAGAAGATGATGATGATGATGAAGATGAAGATGAAGAAAATGAACCACTGCAGCGCCGTCCCCAATGGCTCCAAAGAAGACCCCGATGCGGAACTAGAGAACATATTAGTTAAAATGGTAAGTTTTTTCATTTTAATATTTATACCTTTTTTTGTATATTTGTAAATTTTATTTCATTTTCATTCTTTGTATATATTTTTTACATTTGCTACTTGGCTTGTTGACATTGTCACTTAAGTTTTAAAAATTAGAAACCTTAATACTAAATTGCAAAAACTATTGCCTGATATACTTAATATTTTTTTAAATTTGTTTCAAGTGATTTGCAACCAAAAAAATTTTTGTTTATCAATAAAATTAATGAGATAAATTATTTTTTTTAACGCAAATCACTTGAAAAGAATTAAATTATTAGACAAAAGCGATTTGCAAAAAAAAAATCCTTAAGAAGTTTTTTATAAGATTTTTAATGAGACAAAAATTTTTTAAAAGCAAATCACTTGAAAAGAATTAAATTATAATTAAAATATAATCTTATCAATAAAATTATAATTTATAAATTTATTATTATTAACTTTATATTACATGTACTTTTATTAAAACCTTAAATTATATTAAAAATAAAATGTATTTTTTTACAAAATTTAAATTTATTGTCTTTTTAAATAAATTAAAATGCAAAATAAACTTGAAACAAAAATTAATGGTATGTTATGACCTATTTACAATTTAGAAAAAATATATAAAAAATGATATGGGTTTCGGCATTCCAAATGTTGCAACTCATATGGCATAAACGTGGGTCATCTGACTCACATTAAGAACAAATTAAAAAAAAAAATAAGGGGTCACAACCCATTAAAAAAATAAAAAATATATTAAGTATTTGAGAAAAACGTTTTGATGGCTGAGGGTTTGAGTTAATAGTTTTTTATGTTTTTAATTTTTTGCATGTTGTATTAAAAAACTTGATGTTGCCAAATATTCTGCCCAATATCTATTTATCCCAGTCTGTTCTTTAGCTTTATACCATATGAATGGTAGTGGTCCCGAGTGAGCTATAGCTCAAGGAGGAGCTACAAGGCCATCGTGTTTCAAGGAATTTAGTAGGCACAGGGAGGTTCTTTTCATAGTGGGCTCATTTTGTGGCAAGAACAAAAAATTGCATTAGAAGGTTGTGTTGGTCATGATGTTTTGCAAATTGTAATAATACCCATTTTGAAGATATGGTTTCTTCTAAGAAATTTTTTAAATTAAGCAAATATCCTTATTACAATGGAAGAATTAAGCCATTTGAAGGAAAGGAACATACCTTTAGAATTACGAATTAACGAAATTATAAAAAGAATGTCAAGATGTATTCCATGATTGTAGTAATTTTTTTTTCCTAGATAAATATATATACATATATATATATATATATATATATATATATAGGATTGGGAATAGGAATATAAATAAAGCATATATTGAAAGTCAAGAAAGGAAACTTTTTTTGGGGGTAAAGAAAAAGGGTTAAGAGCCTAAAAACAAGAACAAAGGACTAAAACTCTTTAAGGGAAGAGTCTCCACATAATCTACTCTGAAGGTCAAACTAAGGAAGGAGGGAATGTAATTCTAAACATAAAGTCCAAATGGAAGATTAAGATTATGATTAGCTAAAAGATTCGAATATCTATTTGTTTTTCAAGATACTTGAATAATCTTATTTTTCCAATCCCTTGATATGATAAACTTGATTAACTTCACAACTCAATTATCCTAATTATAGTTTTGAAAAGTGTAATTTATAGCCATAGCAATGCCGAAGGAATTTAGCTCAAGATAAATCTTGCAAAAACTTTATTGCCAAGCAAGATCTAGTCCACTGAGAGCGCTCCAAATTTCAGCCTACATAGAGTTGCACCATCCCATATTTTCTAAGGACGCCTCTTACCCAATCACCATGTGAACTGCAAAAAATGCCACCACATCCCGTAAGACCTGGGTTACCTTTACTCACTCAATTACAATTTATTGTACTCCATTTTTCTCTTGGTGGCTACCGACGGATATCTTTTACATTGTTTATGACAGGTTTTGGATCAAGAACATTGCTTCTTGCAACTCGCATTTGAGCCGTGAAATTCTGTATCTTGGTTACAAGATTATTCAGCAGTGTGTCCTTGTTATTAAAGACCACGGAGTTCCTTCTTCTCGAGAGCAACCAATACCAGATACCAAAAACCACCCTCCGTGGAGCTCCATTCATGTCAGCCGAATCATCCTGCAGATTAGTAGCTAACCAAGATGTGAGAAAGCTTGTGAGGAACGTGATCCTTTTGTCCGAGGCGACTAGATTGCTTCAAATAGCTACCGCAGCTGGAGATTCCCTTAATACATGCATTGAGGATTCGGCTCGTGCACGCATATGGCAAGCAGTGACAGTGGCACTCCATTTTGCACGTAGTTCCTTTATCCATGAAAACACTAATTCTTTCTGGCCTAGTCCACTTCCATGTAAGGTTCCAAAAAGAATACTTACTTCCAAGCCTTTTTCCCATGTACCCACTTCGTACAATATGCATATCGTCTCCCTCACCATCCTATTGTATAATATCAGGTCCAAGGGCATTTGATGGAGGAGGAATAGCTTGGATCTTCAGAGGGGCTTCTTTAGGAACCAAGTTTTGAAGTCTGTTACAGTCCCATTCTTCGTGCGTATTCACCAAGTCTGCAATCCGCTAGTTAGGATGAGGATCAATCAACTCCGAGTTAACCACATTAGTAAGGATTGTTGAATTGTCGATCCATTTTGTCATTCCAGAAACTTGTAGGAGCACCATCACCAACATCTTTTACCATGTGAGTTTCAACGTATCTCCATTTTGATCCTAGAGCACGCCAAAGTGGGGATGCTGATTGTTTCAGTTTTGGAAACTAAATAGAGCCTCCCCTTTATTATATTTATGTCGAATAATGCTAGCCCAGAGGCTGGTAGTGTCTTTACGCAAGTCCCACCCTAGTTTCATCGATCATGCTTCATTTATGGCCTCCAAGTTTTTCTTTCCCAATCCACCATTTAGTTTTGGTTTGCATAATTGATTCCAACCAATTAGATGGGTTTTCCATTGTGTTAGATCATGCCCCCACACAAAACATCTTTGCAATTTCTCAAGCTTCATTCATATCATATTTGGGATTTTGGTAACCATTATAGTAAATATCATAATAGAACCTAGAGTAGATTTGGCCAATGTTATTCTTCCTGCCGTGCTTAAACAACTTGCTTTCCATCCAATAATTCTCTATTTCACTTTTTCCATCACAAAATTAAAATTTGTGGTGCGGGCTCTTCTATAAGACAATGACACCCTGTTACAAAAAAAATAGACTTTTAGTGACGCGTTTAATTACAATTAAAAAAAGTTATCATTAAAAAAATATTTTTAGTGACAACTTTATTAGGTCGTCAATAAAGGTTGTCTCTAAAATACCATTTCTTATTTTGGCAAAACTTTTATTGGTGACATTACATGGTTGCCACTACAAATGATTTTTGTAGCGACATTTGGTCATCACTAGAAGTTTGATAAATTTTTTTGATTTAAAAATTTTTATGCCAAAACTTTTAAAAGTGACTTTTAGTAATGATATTTGGTCACCACTCAAAGTTTAGAGAAACTTTTTTAGAATAAAAAAAAATTAGTGCCAAAATTTTTAGTGACGATTCCTTAAGTTGCCACTAAAAGTTTGGTAAATTTTTTTTTTATCAAGTTCCAAAAATTTGTGTTAGAACTTTTAGTTGCAACTTGTTGATGTTGCCACTAAAAATTTGGCAACATTTTTATATGTTAAAGTTGCATCATTGAGGCTTGAACTAAAAACCTTAAAGGAAATTATAACACTTTAGTTAATTGTACTGTAAGTTTTTTGCAATTATATTATGCATTTTTTAATATATATACATATATATATTTAAATAAAATAATGTAACAAAAAATTATATATATGATATATATAATATATATAAAAACAATAAAACTAACATATATATTATTTATAATTATAACTATATTTTTAATTTGGTTACATTTTTATTTCATAAATTACTTTTCTAATTTATTATTTCTAAGCCTTTTATTTTTTTAATTTTTAATGATAGTAGAATTTTAATATAATTTGGGAAACCCAGATGTTCAATATTAAATATTCTTAAATGTTAATTATAGGTAATTTTTATTTTTCATTTAAAAAATGACATGTTAAACATTTTTAAAGCATGTAATTAGTAATTAAGTATTTAGAATTTATTAATATTTATTTATTAAATTGGATTTTAAATATATAAAATTTAAAAAATATATTTAATTATCATTGGTTTGACTATAATTCAACCACAGTGAGACTAATAAACTCTGAATTTGTACCTTATCAATTCAATAACTAATCTGATTTTAAAATCCTTGCATATTTAATATTTATTCATTTATAATTTAATATTATATGATAAAGTCTTTTTAGAATTATATATATCATATTTTTTAAATAATTTTTATAAAGAACACAAAATACCTAATTTAATCAAAATTTCATCTTTACGTTCTCTTCTCTAGTACTTTTTTACACCTACACTTCCCTTTTTTTCTCTTCATTTAGATCATCTTCTTCTTTTTCTTCAATCTTTAGACCTACACGTTATGGTATCTTCCCTAGAAAGCTTAAGGACGGATATTTTATTTCATCTAGTAGATGTAGTAAAGTAAATGAAAGATTTTAATCATGCAATTTTATGAGTTTCTTTCTAATTATTCTTTATCTAGTTTTAGGAGCTATTTAATCATTAATTAAAAACAAAAAATAAACTAGATAGATAATTTTATCATAATTATTTAATTTCTAATTAAAAAGATAATTACAAATTTATGAAATAAATTTATACTTCATTTATTAAAATTTTAATAATTATCTCATAAAAATAATATTAGTATAATTTAAATAATCTCAAAGAATATATTTATCATATTAACTACTTTTTATTTCTATAATAATTATTAATAGTTTTTTTAATTATACTTTAGATATAAATATATATGTATGTATGTATGTATGTATTATGTTTTTACTAAAAATTTGAGAATAAGAACTCAAAAGTTATTATTTTTATCTGATAGCTTTACAAAGAAAATGTGATGTACACTTATAAATTGATAAAAATTTAATTTCTAATAAAAATAATTATAAATTTGTAAAATAAATTTTTATAATATTTATTGAATATTTAAAAATATAATATCAAAGACACCTTAACCAATTAAATTGTTACATATTTTCTTAATTTTTTTTCTATTTTATTTATATATCATAATAAAAAAGAAATAAAATAAATTTGTACAATATTTATTAAAATTTTAATAATTATCTCATAAAAATTAATATAATGTTAATTTAATTTGAAGGATCTCAAAGAATATATTTATCAATTAAACTAATTTTTTTAATTTATAGATCAATTATCAATATTTTTTAATCCAATTTTATGAGTTATCTAATTATTAAACTTTTAATAATTATCTCATAAAAGTTAAAATTATTTTAATTTGAAAGATCTCAAAGAATATATTTATTAGTTAAACTATTTTTTAATTTATATATTAATTATCAATAGTTTCTTTTTCATTCATTTTTTTTTTTTGGCAATCAACATTGACGCTCAAGCCCACAAAAAGAAATTACCTAATCCTAGGATGAGCAACTCCCTAATGGTCGACATTTAGAAGAGGAATACAACCATTAGGAGGATTATACAAAATATGAAAACTAAGGGGAAGGAAAATAGCAAAATTAGTAGCAGTGTTGCAATTCACAACTATAAGATAAGCTTGATTGATGCCATTGAGTTAGCTTGCAAGCTAATCATTAGTAAAAAATGAAAAATAAACCAAATACATAATTCTATTTAATTTTTTAATTTCTAATTAAAAAGATAATTATTGAAAACATCTAAGATTTAAAATTTAAGATTAAAAAACTAAATTAAGAGAGCAAAAAAAATATTCAAATAAAAATTTATAATAAGTTTGAGAATGCAAAATATGGATTTAGTGAAAGAAAAAATAATAATAATAACCTACGATGCATATATTTTAGTGTATTGGTTACCTTAATAAATTTGAATTTGAATTTGATAGTGTTAATCATGAAATTGGATTAACAACCAAAAATATAAAATAAATTTTTAAAAAGCTAAAAAACTCTTTAGTGGCGGCTATAGTTGCCAATAAAATTTTTTAAATTAAAAAAAACTTTTAGTCACCACTAAAAACACTAAAAGGGTAAGTTCTACATTAATACTGATGAGATTGTAGTGGCAATTATTGTCGCCACTAAAAGTATTTTTTAGTGGTGACTCCAAAAAAGGTGCTTTTAGCTACAATTATCATCACCACTAAAAGTTCTCCTTTGATGGCTTTGCACAAGAGATAAATTAATTAAGTTTTAATTGTGACCATTATCGCTACTAAATAGTTTTAGCGACGACATTTCTAGCCATTAAAAGTCATTTTTTATTGGCGACTTTTTTGTCACCATTAAAAACATTTTATTAGGATAGTATTAGCTTTAACCTTCGTCACTACTCAAACTAATTATTGGCAACTTTTTGACTTTTAGTAGCGACTTTTGTCACCACTAAAAGCCTACTTTTTTTGGGGTAGATACCTATGTCATTTGTCATGGTAAATTCTAAAATTTTTCACTATTTAGGGTACCATTCACATTTTTGGAAAAGTAAATATTGGATTTAGATGTAATGAATTTGTGGCCTAACAAATTGCAAAACATATTGCGACATTCCATAATATAGTGAGTTTGATTCAACAAAGCTTCCACAAAGAGGATGAGGTTGATATTGACACATATGACACAATTGCTTCTATTTCATTATTCATTTTAGACTGGACCCACTTATTTTTATCAACCTACAATAGTGCCAAGTCTTTGAACAAATTTCTAGACTTGCTGACTACTTTATTTCATCAATCTACAAATTTGAAATCTAGAATTCAAGATTCTTTTACCTTTATTTTTAAATCACTTTCCAATCCTTCCATCCTAATGCCTAGGGAGCTTGAAATGTCCATGCAGTCTAAGATTAAATTTTGAAGTGCAAGGACTTTGCAAAATGGTAGACAGTATATCTATATAGTCATAATAAAGCAGAATACACTTACATCAAAACCATATCATCCAGTAGTCAAGCATACACATTTAAAATAATCCATTCTATAACCCTTATAGATTACATCCTTAATTATGACCAGATTAAACATAATTTTGAGCTCATATTTAGAGCTCATATTTAAACCCCATTTGGAAGAATACATAGGAATCTTCCGCACACTCTCCAACATACTTTCGCACAAGAATATACTAGAGACCAAAAATCAAGGATCCTAACCCACTTCATCAATCCTAAAAGGCCCAACTCAAACCAAAAAGCCTTTTATGGCATGAACCCTCAAATACCACAACTATCACATTGGTCACCTTTACATATGTAACATCCGGTATTTCTCCGTAAACGTGAGAAACGCAATATTCGATTTCTCTGTGAATGTGCAAAACACACTGAACATAAAAGGAAGTCCCTTAGAGTGAATAATTTAAGGCCAAATAAAATTTTAAATATTGAAAAATGAGGATTTGAGTCTTGAGTTGCCCAGAAACCAGGATTGGAGTAGTTCAAAAAATTTGCCAAAAGTCTAGTGACATTTTCATAAATATGGGCACTTTTTGAAAAAACTCACAGGTGGGCTTTTTAAATATAAAATTTGAGTTCTCTGGGGTTCTCAGAGACCCTAAAAACTATGGGAAGTCTTGGGACAGTTAAAGCCCCTTCCAATATACATTTTTTAACAATGGTGAGCTTAAATTTGACCGGTTCATTTGAGAAGGTTTTAGTTTTAAATTGAGTGATTCCAAAAGAATTTTATCAAATTGAGAACCTAAATTTTATGATAGAAAAGATGGCTCTGAAAAAAGAGCTAAAACAAAAATGCCAATTACAACGGATATAAATGGAATTTTTCAAAACAATTCTCTTCCTTTTGGCTTTATATTAGACGTCCAAAATTTTGGCCACTTCTGATTTGAATTCGTCCAAAACAGAGAAGAGGGTTGGACAGAAAGGCACACCAAGAGGAGCCAAGGAAGAAGAGAAGAATCAAGAAAAAAGGTAAGAAATCTTAAGGATTTTCATTCTTCTCCCTCTTGAAACCTTATTCCTTTTCTTTTAAGCTCTCTTTTTATGGTTTTGGATGCTTAAATGGTTCTTTTTTGGCCTTGAACCAGAAGGAAAAAGTTAGAAATTCAAAGAGGAAGCTAAGGCAAAGAGAAACACTTTGGAAGGAAGCTTGAATCCAAGGTAGCTTCCATTTCTTCTTCCTTTGATGCTATGGTTCGGCCACTTTGAGAGCTAAGTAGAGGGAGAAGTTTTTGTTTAAGAACTCATTGATTTAGGCTATGGGAACTTGGAATATGCCAAGAAATTGTAAGAAAAACTAATGAATTCTAAGTTAGAAAAGTGTAGAGCTTTTGAATGCAATGTGAAAACTGATTTAATCTATGAAGTTTCCTGCATGTGTGAGTGTTTAATTAAGCTCCTAAGACCTCTAGAAAGCCTCCCAAGTGTGTCTCCTATCAAGAAAAAATCAAAAACCCTATGGGCTCTCTCCTCTTCCATAAGCTTGACCAAAGCTAGAGCAATAGGTTAGGAAGTGTTTTAATTTGTTCTAACCTTGGTTTGGGACTTCATATGATGGTAGAAGGTAGAAAGAACCATTGGGAGAAATTTAAGAGTCATGGATTGGGAGATGAGGCTATGGCTTCGATAATGTGACCTTATGAAGTAATTTGTGTCTAAGCTTTTGTAAATGAATATGTAATGGCTCTAAGGACCTTAAATGAGGTCAAGAGGCCTAGAAATGAGAAGAGAATGGAGCCAAGAACTTGAATCATGATGGTTGCTTCAATAGGCCATTTATGAAACCATTATGTGACTTATAAAACTAAGTATGTTCTTAAGAGTAAATTGAATACTTTGGCTTGCTTAAAGAATATAATTGAGTGTTATTCATGATGTTTAGGCCAATGAAACCAAACCCCACCTAAGTTCTTGTGGAACCAAAAAAGGGAAGGAGTAAGGCAAAGTAAAGCTTGCATAGATAACAAGGTAGCTCTCTCTTCTTTCTCTCATGCATGAGTGAATGTTTGTCTTGTATTTGAATGTATGTATGTATGTTTTGAGCCATGAAAATGTTTTAACAAGTGTTTAAATGACGTGGTACCATGATGTTATATTATGCATCAAATGATATTTTGTGTATTTGTCTTGGTTTGCTTGAGTGTGGTAAAGCCAAGAACCCTCAAGAATAGTTGAGATAAGGTTTAGAGTCTCCCAAGAGTAAGACTTAGTTCAAAGCCTTTAAGAAAAAGGATGAAGCAAGTCCAAAATCCTTAAAGAGAATGGGTGAGGATAAATCATTTACTTGACAAGCCTATGTATGTTTTGTATGACTCTTTGAATGCCAAGAATGCTTCTTGAATGATTGCCTACTCCATGATGTTTATGCATGCATTGTTAGACATGGATTTGCATTCTTTTTGTGTGATTGAAAGGAAGAAGAGCTATTGAGATTCCATGAATCCTATTCCTTTCCTTCTCCTATCTCATATGGCTTAGATGGAACTCAAGAGCCAAGGAATGGAAGCAATGAAGTATGAATAGCATGGTTTTGACAATGATGTAGCTTATGTAGTTTTAATTGTAATGGAATATTAAAGTAAGCTTGTACATATTATTTTTGTGATTTAAGACCATGAACAAATGTAAAATGATGTATAGAGGTGATATAGACTATATGTGACCTTAAATCAATGTAAATGTGGAATTTGGCTTCTTGAATGGTTTATGTGTGTAGTGCATTAAAGGATGTGGAATAGTAAAATTGAGATGCATGAGGTTTGAGACCACTTGGATAGTTTATACAAGTCATATTTATGCTTTTAAACTTGCTTAAGAGGTGCCAAACAATAAAGGAAATCATTTAGATAGATTTGATACTTCATACAAAGAAAAATAGGCCATTTTAGTGAGTTGTACCATTTTCTGTTCAAATGAGCTCTTCTTAGTCTGAAATTTAGCATGCATCTAGAGCTTGTTGAGAGATTTTTGGAAAGCTAAAGCACAGAATATTTGGAGGTACGTGAAATTTTTGAAGTTGGCTAAAAAATTAAAATTTGCTGCTAATACTGTTCATTTGGTTCGAGATGAATCTCTATCACTCATAGGCCAAATGAAATCTAATTGCCATGAAATTTTACAGGGAGGAACTAGATCTTCCCAGTGACCTGTGCCAACTAGAAGGACCTCAGTTGGATGTCTAGAGAGTGATATATGAATTTTTGAAGTTGTTATTATGTTTTAGGCGCACCTCTAGACCCATGTTAATTTTTAATTGATTTTTGGGCCTGAATGCTTTTGGATTGGTCTAAAACTATTTTTTTCCTCTAGTAACATCTGTAGCTTTTTAAATTGGTATAGATTGCATGGATTAGATTTTTGTGAAATTAATTATGAATTTTCAAATTTTATATCAATCTTGAATGTCTTGTATGATTTGTGCGCATGCTAAGCTTGCTTCTTGAATGTTCATGATTTGTATTATGTCCATGCATACATTTTTAAGGCTTGCTTTACATATATTATGTATGATTGAATGTGAGATGAGCTATTGGGATTCTTTGAATTTTATTCCCTCCTCTCCAATGATCTCACATGCTAAGTGGACCAAGTGAATATGTTAATGAGAGCCAACAATATTGAAGGAAGAAGATTGACATCCATATGTCTAGTATTTTCCTTTTAAAGCCATAATGAACCATAATGATGTATATTAATATTGTAAATGTTTATGACTCTTGATACATATGTAATTATGCTATTATATGAAGTAGAAATGAAAGTATGTGTTATGTGAATGATGGAATGTGAATTGAGTATGTATGGCAAAAATGGCTTCATGAATGAGTTTATGGAAGTGTGCATATGTGTGTATGGAAAGGCCAAAATGAGATGCATGGGGTTTATGACCATTTGGACAGCTCACACAAGTCCTGAATGTACTTTTAGACTTATCCAAAAAGTGCCAAAGTCAAAGAAAAGCCATTTGATAATTTTGGTATCCCATATGGAGCTAAAATTGATTATAATGAAACCCTATATCACTTTTTGGCCAAATGAGTTATTCTTAGTCTAAGATTTGGCATGCAATTAGGTCTCATTAAGAGCTTTTTGGGAAGCTAAAGATTATAATTTTCAAAGGTCTACAGAATATTTGATAATTTTTCAAAGTTGGCAACTTTTCTGGCTTTGGTTTGTTGCACTATTCATTTGGTCTAAAATTAAATTCTATCACATGAGGCTCAAATGATGTCCAATTGCCATGAAATTTTATACATAAAAACTAGACAATCACAGTGACTTGTACCAACTAGAAACACCTCAATTAGAGGTCTAGAGAGGGAGATATGAATTTTTAAACGTTCTATCTAGTACTAGGGGTTTTGCCAGACCTGAGTTACTGTTCTATTAAATTATGAGGTCTGGGCATGCTGAATTGGTCTGGAAATATTTTTCCCTCTAGCTAACATCCACAAATTTCCATATTGGTATTATTTGCATGTATTAGATTTTTTTTGGAATTAATTGGACATTTTCAAAGTTTTCTATAGAATTCTGTGATAGTTCCAGAGTGCAGTTTGACCTTTGGACTATTTCGGATGTCAAACATTCTTTGTGATGGATGTTATGGCCTAGACATATTTTTAGTATGAAGTAGACATCTGTAGCTTTCTAGAATGACCAAGAATGCATGTTTTCAATTTTTGTAAATTTAGTTATGAGTTTTCAAAGTTTGGTCAGAAAAAGGGGTAAATCTGGCCGAAACTAGAGAACTACATTTTGTGCTTCATTTCAATTTCCATGAGTTGTGGCATGATTTTGTGATGCAAAAGAGTTGTATTGATATAATTAAATATGAGGATGTATGATATGAGCTCACACGGTCTACGTGACACCGAATGAAGTTTTTATGCATGACGCGGTGCAATTAAATGCATGATTTTAATAGACTTTTCTACCTCCCTCATGGAATCTTAATGATGTGAGGTACATGAGCATCATGAAATGAGTTAAAATTTATGGTGTTACACAATCAAAGGAATGGTTACTGCAATCAAACATATCTATGTCAGCAATTCCTTTTGTTTTGGTCGTTTGGAGACGTTAATTGGCAAGTTAGCCCAAGCTGTGGATTCTCTAACTCCTAGAATGAAATGGATCTTTCCTCCTGACACCATCAGTGCTTTAAACTCCATCAATGTGGTAGCTACAACAAGATACCAAGAACTGATCTCCTAATTGTGGATGCCACATCTTCTTGAGACGAATCTTTACAGCATGCATCACTCCATTGAAAATGCCAATTCTGACATTTCACATTTAGAGAGCTCATCGATGATTGCAAAGACCATTGATTTTTCCTATTGGTTCTATAGCATCACAAATGCTATATCCCTTTGAGGTATTCATGGATGAGAAGACACCAATTATGTTTGTGATGCCACTATCAATTGCATGTCCAATGTAGCACCTCATCAATGTGTCCAGCAGTGAGACTCTGCTGTTTACATTAGAGCTACTCAATCTAGAACACGCTTCCTTTATGCCTTCTTTTATTCCATCTCTTTTTATTGGAAACTCTTTTTGTTCTAGAAATGCATTTTGGACACCAAAGATGATAAATAGTATTGCCTTTATGGTTGTATTTGGGAACAAAACCATTGATGACCATCATCCTCACAGTAACAACTTAGCAAATGGCTTTTATGATAGTTCTTGGATTGATTTTGCAATAATGTCTAACAACACTCTTAGTGATACCTTCCATCTTAGCTCCCACCAAAATTGTTCTTCTCTTGAAATGAACACTTTATGTTTGACACATTGTCTCACTGCAATTCCTGAGTCACATAATGCAATTACTAGCTTCTGTGTTAGTCATCTTCCAAACTTGCTACCATTTATTATTTTAGTGTTTGATCCTAATGATGTTACAATTTTGCATATGGTTGTTAGCATATCTCACATTGCTAGAGGAGCTAGTGCTATAGCAATGGAAGAGATTGAACAGCAACATCGTGAGATATTGGGAAGATAGCCACCTTTGGTTGTGTATGCCATATCTAATGGTTTAACTGAAGATATTCCACCTTTGGTTGTGGACCTTCACAAATGGTTTGTTGCTACTAATACTCAAAACCAACTTTATGTTTGTCCATTGGCCTATATCTTGGTTCTTTTAAATATTGCAACCAACATAGCTTCCACTGTTCTACTGCAAGATTACTTCATTGGTCTATTAATTTTGGTTTGGGTGAAGCTTAAAATAAGGGAAGAACATGGGTTGGCTTTTGGTTTCATATATGATCCAGCCAACTAAAGTCTAAGTCTTACTGGCCTTGTATTGGTTTATCCTTGTCAACTTTCTAGTGAAGCTTCATCTCTTCAATTGCTGGGTGATGAGGCAGAACTTAAATATGGGTTGAGACAACTTGGACATCTTACTTCATTGGAAGGGTTCGGTATCATTTCTTCAACCTTTCTACCGATCCCTAATGCAGTTGCAATTTATATGGTGAGACAGCTAGATGCAATTCAATCAATTGAACATGATAGTTTGGAATTTAATAAAGAGCTTTATGTTACTACATTCTTTCAATGCTATGGTGTTAACAAAGTGATTGCATGGCTATCACAGTACAGTGGGATTCCATTTCTAAAGCCTTGTGAGCTTCCATGTTTGCTGTTTAATAGGCATGACAGTCACCATCTAACTGTAGTTGTAGTTGGGCTTCCTTTTCTTGCTCTTGCATACAGATTTGACATAATGGCATCAAGTTTTAGGGTGTTGACAAAACTTAAGGTAGGTGCTGCTTTACATATTGGTGGTAATACAGCATATTTGGACATGCGATTTTGCATTTCAAATGGATCAATCAATGTTTAGTTTTATGTTGCCTGGCTTGCATTCTGCTTTGCCATGTCTCCTTCTCATATGGGTGGTATGGTTCATGCTATATTAGTTACCATGTAGGTCAGAACAGAAGCTCTTCCTAAACGTGCTCTCGGACAAAGATTGCAAGTCCCCTTTCAGTCCATTTTTCCATATTTGGACCTTGAGGACAAGGTCCCACTTAATGGGGGCAACAATGTTATAGATAATGTTAAATGTGGAGATCACATGGCAAGTGAGTCACAGATGGCGTAGGGACTAATGGACACCTGGCAGCTTGTACAGTTATAGTAATTGAAAGAAACGTGGAAGTTGGGAGGATTAATAGATATATATAGGAATTGAGAGAGTGAGAGGGGTGGAGAATTTTATGATGATCCTTCCCTGAGTTGTCTTTTTCTTTTTCTTCTTGTTCTCTTCCTCTCTCTCTGAGTTTTTCTCTGTCATTTTCCTTCTCTGTATAACGTCTATTACTTTTCTTTTGTTGTAACTCCATAAATTGATTAGCTACCATTACATATTATTTCTTCATTTCTCATAAATTATGAATATGGAAGAGCAATTTTCAATGATACCCATTTGAATTTTTTTTTTAATTTCTGTCGAAAGGTGCAGATATTTGGGTTTGAGGAGGTAGAGAGCCTTGACTTTAGAGAGTTCAAGGTCGTATGGTTGCGTCTTCCTTCGGCTTCTCTCTACCTCCACCTCATCGAGAGGAATCCCACCACCAGGCTCCCTAAAAGGTCCTTAGAGTCCCTTGTCACCCATTGCTGATCCTGAGCATCTACCTAGAGGGTTGTTCGCCCAAAGCTGATAGATGGGGCAAGTTGGAATTGTCATCAACACTAGCAACATCACAAGAGATCAAAGCGGCAGAAGAGATAAGAGCTCCCCATATCTGCTTCTCTGTTTCTAATTTTGACTCATTTCTTCATACTCTTAAGGTACTCAACTATATTATATTGAATTCTAGGGTCTTTTATTCATGATTTGTTTGTAATATATTCATTTCTTGGTTGGTTTAAGTTGTTTAATGAACTATATTGCCCTTTTTTATTTTTTTTCCCTTTACTGATAATGTACCTAAAAATCTAAGTTACATTTTAAAGCTTTTCAGCCTATCATGTGAAAAAAAAGTTGAGAGGAGTTAGGAGGAGGAGATTAAGTAATTAAAGTAAAACACAAACCAAACTAGACTCTTCTGTCATCTTATGTAAACCAAATTATGTATATGAATACCCCCATTAACATCAAGAAGATCCCCTTTAATTTCATTGGTTTTTCTCTGTTATTAATACCCAAAAAGGAAAATGAGTGGGTTTGCTTGAATTTGTTCATGCAGGATAAGGCATCAAAACTTTTCAGAGATCCCCACCTAATAGGAAGATGAAGCAAGTTTTCTTTTTCGATTCATATGTTAATTTTTTTCATTTACTGCAACTTAATTTGGTTAACAGCTTAAATGAAACTTTGTAAATTAAGTATAAACATAATCTCATATTATGCCCTTATCATTAAGTTTTTCACTAACCCTAATATGGACTTCACATGTACATTGTATTTGCAAGTAGTGTTTTGGAAGTTGCAAGCAAGGAAGACTCTTAGAGATTGCGATGCATGAATCAATATAACGTAAAATTATATCATATGAGAATACCAAATAACAATTACAATAAAAGTTTTGTGCATGTATGTATGTGTAGTTTGATCCACCATGGTCAAGTTTCTTTCTTTCTTTCTTTCTTCCTTCTTCTTATTGGATTAAGGAAAATCAAGCTGATCTCATTCTCTAAGATTGAAAATACTGCTAGAGGCTATGATCACTTATTATATCTTTATGTTTATTTCTTAGTCCTCTCTTCTTTTGAATTCTCAATTTGCTGTAGCAAAGCTAATTTTTTATAACTTTGTAATAATCGAATTTTTTTTTTTTGGTTAATATCAAATCCTATAGTACTAGGGACCAAAAGATAAGAGGTCTCTACATGTTTTAATGTTTGGAAGCTCTTGCAAACTCATGTAAAGATGAGGTTGGCATAAGTTTCAATCACCAATATGTATTGGAGTGTGTATGGTCTCTAAAGACAATACTACATATATCATATGTGCTAATAAAAACATTTAATAGTTCTAGACCTTTCTTTAATTATTATTGTAAGTTAATTATCATAGTTATTTATAAAACACAAAATTTCCTTATCTGTTTTGTAATATTTACAATGCAATTGTGTCAAATTGCTTTCAAAAACTGCCATAAAGAATTATTGTCAATGTCATTTATTGCAGTTTTTTTAAAGTTGTATTTATTTATTTATTTATTTTTGGTGAATGAAGAAACAAAAAGGCCATGTAAAATCTAGAAGATGGCCAATAACTTGGAGCAAGTCCAGACTCCAGAATATAAATGGATTAGGCCCAATTTGATATCAACATTTTAAAAACTAGCGCAAATCTAAAATTGGACATAATTGATAGGAAAATTACGTCTATAGTCTTAAATGAATCGATTTTTAGTTAAATTTAAAAATTGCAGATTCAATCATAACAATGAGTTATTTCTTTCTTGAGTTGACAGTCATAATATTAAGTTAGCATTTTATAATTAATGTAATTAATTATTGTATTACAATGCTCTACACAAAGTTGTGACTTTAGGACATGTATAGTTCACAGAATTACTAGTAATAGAATTGCAAAGAAAATGTTAAAGATGAAAGAAATTACATAATTTATATTTGATATAATATAAAAGGAAAATGGATATAAAAATAATGTTAAAATAAAAAATATAAAAAATATAATAAAAAAATTATCCCTTAGAAACAGAAAAAAGAAGAATTAATTTTTTGTATAATTTTGGTTTCTTGTGCACGTTTTGGACGATTTTGACAAAATGACAAAAAAGAATGAATGATAGATGGGTTTGATAAACAAAAAACACCAAGGGCAGAATGGTCTTTGTACGAATTTAGCTCCAAACCATTCCAGAATTTGTGCGCTACAATGGAGGGAGACAAATGCATCTGGAAGTTCCCACAAATCATGTCTTCCAACCAAACTATGTCAAAATAATGCATATCAGTTTACTTTTACGCTGGACAACAAGTCGGGCCGTATGTTAGCTTTACAATATTTTTTTTCTCATTACATTTTTATATTCTAAAGATTTGTCTATTTTTAGATTAATGTATATGTAAGACTTTTTGAGACTTTTGAAAACTTTATTATAATTTTCTCTTTGGCCCTTTTTTTTTCAGATTTCATTGAGTAGAGAACCAACCCTCTAGAAATTTCAAAGGGCCATGAATATATATATATATATATATATATATATATTACAATAATTATGAGTAAAGCATGAAACATTTACCAAAACATCATTTTTCTCTCGTGGAAGGTTTGTAGATAACTAATGTAGTGGAAGCAAAAATGGTTGAGAAGTTACTGGCCGCTTAATTTATATATGTTCAAGCAAGAATATTTCATACCCATTTTGAAGATATGATTAATTTTTTCCATGAAGATTTGCAATTAAGTAAATATCCTTATTATAATGGAAGAATTAAGCCATTTGAAGTAAAGGAACATACTTTTAGAATTACGAATTAACAAAATTTTAAAAAAATTGTCAAGATATATTTCATGATTGTAATAATGTTTTTTATTTCCTAGATAAATATTTTTGTATGTTGGATTTGGAATATAACACTACAAGAAAAATGACATATACCCACAGTCAATTTCCGTAGGTAAAAGGTAAAAATCTGTAAGTATAGCCTTCTTTGACTTATACCCACAGTTTACACTTTCGTCAAATTTGCTATACTGATACCCACGATTTTTTAACCATAGGTATAAGTTATACCTACGGTTTTATAAGATGTGGGTATAAATCTAAAATTTTTACCCACAGATACGTTATTGTCACTATAATTGATCTTAATATTTTCATCAAACCTTTACCCATAGACATTTTACCGTCACTAAATCCTTTACCTACAATGCTATACTATCACTAAAACTTGTAATGCAAAATTTAGTAAAACTTATACCCACAGATATTTTAATGTCACTAAAACCTTTACCCACAATTATTTTGCTACTATTATCTATAGGTATTTTATTGTTACTGAAGTCTTTAGTGACAGTAATAAGTTCATGGCTATCAGATATAATTATATCATTTAACATTCGAAACTCATCTTTCATTACATCAGTGCTCATTTAATTTACACAAAAGAAAAAATAAATATGCAAAACACAATAAATCTTTAAGTAACTAAAAATTCATTCCATTATATTAAAGAAATTCTAATAATCATCTTCATACAAAACAAGGAATCTATCCATCTACTCTTATACAATACTTTTCCGAATCACAAGATAAAAGAAACCAAAATGTTAAGTCAATAAGTGAATACACATATGTATAATACTTCTAGCTTTGCAGAATAGCTCATATCCTAGATGCTCCGTTTGAATAAGCTGAAACTTGGTCTCAATCTACATAGAAGTCAATGATGTCAATGTTAAAAATGAGATTATGATTTAATAAAGTGAAACATAACCAAATTATAAGATAGCTAACTTTAATTTAATTAATGCATAGATATACTATTTTCATTAGGATTGCTTGAAGTTGAAGATCTTGGATGGCCATTAGGAGCACTGTTACCATCTAGGACCTATACAGAAAGTAAAAAATCAAAATTCTCCTTATAGGCCTTTTAGATATAAAATTTTATCATAGATGTAATATGAAAAATTTAGCAAACCTCTCGAGATGTTGCCTCTATAAGATCATTAACTTCATCTTTAGAAAATCGTTGTTGAATTATAGTTAAAACATTGGTCAATAAAGTTTCAACCTTTTGGAGTCTTGCTTCTACTTTTGTATTTGACGATGAGTTAGCATGAGTGTTCTTGGTAGATGGAACTTCTCCCAAACAACGAACACGTCCTCTCTTTTCAGGTCCTAAGACTTTAAAATATGCATCATCCTTCTAAGATGTGTATCTTTAAGTGTTTTTAGAATTTTGTGAGCTACCTTCTCCATCTATGACCTTTTTCAGCTCATCCTAAATTTATAATAAATATAAAAATTATAGCACAAGTTAACCAACCAACCAATAAACAGGGAAGTGAATGGCTACATGAGGAGAACAACAAACCTGTGCTCACAACATGATCAAACTCATTCATATCTTTCACAAAAATTACATTTAATAACAATGTATAGAATAAAAAAATAGATTTCTACAATTAAAAACTTACAATTACTTTAGTAGCCTGCTCAGTAATAACTCTTTCATCCTTGCGAGTTCGCATATCAATGTAAATTTTTGCTCGACTAGGTTGCTTTCCTATTCCTTGTTTTGCCTGGTGGATGCATTTTGTATAGCATACAATTTTGCAGAAATAAACAATGTGTTATTATTAGAGTGCTGTCATCGTAGCAAAGACTCGGAAACATGGGACAAACGTGAGTAAAGAGCAGGAATCATCCAATATTGTGCCCAAAGCTTACCATCATCTTCCTGCCACATGGATAGATTACTGTTTTTCAGAAATTGTTATTTAATCCTATTGACGTATACAAGCGGGGCCCTATGCAGATTTAGGGAAAAATTTAGGGGATTCAAAATGTGTTGTGGGTCCCACAGAAAATAATAATAATAATAATAATAATAATAATAATAATAATAATAATAATAGATCTTACAGCAGAAGAAAAAACAATGCAAATAAAAAAAACTCTAATAACTAGATATTATCAACAAGGTATAAACAAGACGAGTGAACAATGAAATTTTACGACTTTTTATATATAAAAGATAAGTATCCTATTAACATATAAAACGCCTTTCTAAAAATAAGCCATTTTACTATTCTAACATTTAAAATGTATATGAGTATTTGTAAATTACTGTTTAAAAAAAAAACTAAAACCTCATGAAACATCACAAGTTGGAGCTGAAAAAACCTTCACTTTCTTTTATGTATAAGTAATTCTATCTTTTAAAGTTTAATTTTAATTATTTCTTTTAAATGAGATAAGGTTCAAAATAGTTCTTATTATTACGAGTTAGACTTGTTAAAAAATGAGTTGGGCTCATTTTAAAATAATAACTTTAAAATTACAAAATCACTATAAATTAAATCACTATAAAATTAAGACATAAAAGTAAAATATATATATATAAAAGTTATTTCAGTCACTTTACTCTTCTAATTAATGTAACATCTGGTACGTTGTACAATCATCGGAACGGGCAAGTTTGAAAAGCAAGTTCCCTGAGATGAGTGATTCAAGGCCAAATAAAATTTGAATAAAATTTTAAATAATTGAAAACAAGGATTTGAGCCTTGAGTTGTCCAGAAACTGGGGTCGGAGTGATTTGAAAAATTTGCCGAAAGGCCAGTGACATTTTCATAAATAAGTTTAATTTTAGAAAAACACCTAGGAGGGATTTTTAAATGGAAATTTTGAGTTGCCCAAGGTTCTTAGCGGCCCCAAAAACCATGGGAAGCCCCGGGACCGATAAAGCCCCTCCGGTGTACCCTTTCCGACGTCGGTTGACCTAAACTTTAACTGGTTCACTCGGGAAGGTTTTAGCTCCGATTTGAGTGATTCCAAAGGCATTTTATTAAATTGAAAATCTAAAATTTATGATGGAAAAGATGGTTCTAAAAAAGGAGCTAAAACGAAGCCAAACCGAAAATGCCATTATGGAAGGGCAAAAATGGAAACAAAGTGCACAAAAGAAGCTTCCAAACTCCCTTTTTAAGTCACGTTCAGCTCTCCCCCTCTCTAAATTGACTTTCTTCTACCCAAATCTCAGAAATGGAGTTGCTTTCTTAGGCACACAAGGGGAGGAAATTTTGGAGGAAGAAAAGCCAAAGAAAGGGTGAAAAAGTGTAAGGTTTTCATGCTCTTTCCTCTTGAAACTTCATCATCCCCTTCTTGCTTCATCTTTCCATAGTTTTAATGTAATTTTTGGTGTTGATTTGGGTCCAGATCAGAGGAGGGAAATTTGAAATTTAAGGAGGAGAAAGAGGGAAGAGGAAGGGCTCTTGAAGGAAGCTTGATTACAAGGTAGTTTCTCTCCCTTTGATGCTTCTTTTTCTCCTTCTCCTCTTCCATGGTAGGATGTCTCAAACAGAACCATGAAGAGGGAAGAGTTTCTGTTTTATAATCCAAAAGAATCCATCAAACTAAGCCATGGGAAGATGGATTATACCACAGAAATGCATGAAAAACTAGTAAAACTCAAGTTAGAAAAGTGTAGGGTGCTTGAACATAATTTAAAATCTGGGTTAATTCAAGACTTCCCCATTATATGTGAGTGTTTGTTTGAGTTTCTAAGACTCCTAGGGAGCCTCCCAAGTGCCCCATCGATTAAGGAAAAATCCCAAACTTCATGGGTCTTTAATAGAAGTATAACTAGGTCAAGACCCTTAGAGATAGCTAGGGAATGTTTTAAATGGTTCCAAGCTTGATTTGGGACTTTATATGATAAAAGAAGATAGGAAAAACCCTTGGAAAAAAATTAAAAGCTTTAGGTTAGGAGATGAGGCAATGGCTTCCATAATGTAACCTTATGAAGCAACATGGACCTAGGTTTGTGAAAGTGAGTGTGTGATGGCTTCAAGGACCTTAAATGAGGTCAAGAGGTCTAAATATGGCAAGAGAATGGAACCAAGAATGTTAATTATGGTAGTTGCTTTATTAGGCCCTTAATGGAACCATATTGTGACAAATAGACTAAAATGTAGTTTTAAGAGTGAGTTGGATGTCATAATTTGTTCCAAGAGTATAATTTAGTGTTGTTTATTGTGAATAGGCCAAAGAAATCCAACCTCACCTCCTTGTGTTTGTGGAACGGAAAAGGAGAAGAAACAAGCAAAGTAAAGCTTGAATTTACACCAAGGTAGCTCTCCACCTTTTCTTGTTACATATGATATCATTGTGTGCTTGTGTGTATGTTTATATGTTTGAAACATGCCGCTTGATATTATGTTGCTATTTTGGTACCAATATGTTTTCTTAAATGTCTTTGAATGATGGAAATAGCTCATAAGGGTGAGGTAATGCCAAAAGTCCCTTAATGTGGGTGAAGAGATGCCAAAAGTCTTATGGCATGGGTGAGACAAGGCCAAAAGTCCCTTAAATGGGTGAGGCTAAGTCAAAAATCCCAAAAACCAAGAGTGAGGCAATCCAAAAGTCCTAGAAATGGGGTGAGGCCAACCTAAAAGTCCCTAGAGCTCATTCTTATTCTTGACATGTGTTTGTGACATAAAAATGTGAAAATTGAATGCTTCATCGATTGAGTAGTTGCATACTTGTACCTTTGACATGTTATATGCCTTGAAAATATACTTGAATATGTGTATGAGCTATTGAGATTCAATGAATCTCACCCCCCTCCTTTCTCATCTCATATGATCTAGGTGGAGTTCAAGATCCAAAGGATGGAAACCAATGAGCTTAAATCTCCATCTCTTAGCAAATCTTTCTATTTTGATATACTATGATGACTAGAATGTAAAAGTAGATATGTAAATGTTATTTTTGAGCCATGACACTTTGAACAAGTGTAAAACTATGTAAAGTTAGTGTATGTATCAAGAATAAAGTTTAATGAATAGAATTATGTATTTTGACCACTTGGGAGCCCACTTGTGTATGTATGTTCATGGAAGTGACATGGTGAATTTGAGTTGCATAAGGGTTCAGACCTTATGAGGGGCTTATTTATGCTATATTTATGCTTTCTAAGTTGCTCAAATGTGTGTGGAACCATGAATGGCTCATGTGAACCAAATTTGCCTCTTGTTGGGACCAAAATTGCCATAAGCTTAAGCTATGGCAAAGTCTGACCAAATGACCTCTTCTTCACTTGAAAATTTGCATGCAAGTAAATCTTGCCTAGAGATTTTTTGGAAGCCAAAGATCAATTCATTTGGAGGTCTGTGGAATTTTCTGTGATTTTTCGAAATTGGTATCAGAATTTCGGATTTGCACTGGTACTGTTTATTTGGTCAATTTTGAAATTGTGTCATCCGAGGGGTAAAAATGGTCCAATGGCTACGAAATTTTATATTTAGAAACTAATAATTCACAGTGACTTGTAGCAATTGGAAGAACCTCATTTGGAGGTCTGAGCTGAGAGATATGAATTTTTGAATTTCTAGGACAGTAGCAGTAGCTCAGCACGACCTGAGTCAGTGTTCCATTGAATTTGGGTAGCTAAGCGTGCTTTCTCTAGTCTGAGTCTATTTTTAACATAAATTTAACATTCATAGCTTTCTAAATTGGTATTATTTTCATAGATTGGATTTTTTTGGAATTAATTGGACATTTTCGAAGTTCATAGCAGACACTTGCATCAGTACCAGTAGCTGTCCGAACCTTTACCCCTTTTTGCATGTCAAATGCTTTCTGTGCTTATGTTTCATGGCCTGGAAATATTTTTGGGATAAATTAGACATGTGTAGCTTTCCAGAATGTCTAATAATGAATGATTTCAATTTTTCTAGAATTAGTTATGAATTTTGAAACTTCCTATCAGTAAACTGAACCAGTGGCCTAGACAACAGCAACCCCAGTGGCTTTTTGGATGTCAAATGATTTCCCCTTAATGATTCATGAGCTGAAACTATTTTTATCATGGGGTAGACATCCAGAGCTTTCTGTAATGGTAAATTTTGTTGGATTTTTAATTTTTTGAATTTAGTTATGAATTTCTGAAATTGCGACAGAAAAACTGAAATTATGGCCGAAAATAATAGTGAGTTTGATGGTTCCCTTTGAATTCCACGAGTTGTGGACCAATTTTGGTGATGCAAATGAGTTGTATGTATGTAATTAAATATGAGAACGTGTTGTATGAGCTCATAGGGTCCGTGTGACACCGAATGGAATTTTTATACGTGACTTAACGCGAAATAAGACATTATTTTAATGTCATTTTCCGTTCCTTTTTGTTCAATTGATCATGTGAGACTTAGAAATGATCGAAAGCATGCTAAAAATATATGGTGTTACAATTAACATTTGATATAAAATGCAAAAAAATTCTTTTCAATATATATTTTATTAATAAAGTTATTTTTTTTATATAATATGGGTTTGTTCAAAAAATAAAATAACCTAATTGTTTAATCATTTTAAACTTCAATTATTTTAATATTATGAATCCTTCTAGAAGTAAATTCTTTAAATAATGGCAATTCAAATACCATAGTTTTATCAATCATTAATGTAAAAATAACATGGCAAATTGCAGAACAACGCCACCAGGGAAAGGATGCCAATTCCATTATTGGAGATATTATATAATATGATATATATATATATATATATATATATATATATATATATATATATTCATCATTGCAAATTCATGCTTCATCAATATTAGATAATATATAAAGCAAAATGATACCTCCAATGAAAGTTGCAACATCTACTGGAACTAACAATGACGACGCCGAAAATGTCAAATTCTGATTTGTTTTGAATATACATTCCACAAAGACAAATAACAACCTTCGGCTTATTAACTAACAAAACTAACAGATCATCTTCTTCAATATATGTGGGTACTTAAATCCTTAAGTTACCAGACTAAAATTCCAATTCAAATATGACGAAGGCATTTACTGTTTCTTCTCCAGAATATCACACATACACATCCCATTGATAATTTGACAAAAAGACAAAATTTCTTTATCGTATATGATATGCCAATAAGGATAACATAAACAAACATAAGCGATCTATTTTCTCACAAATTTTAATTTTTTTCTTTTTTTTAATGAAATCAACCTCACTATAAAAAAAATAAAGGTACTCTTTTTTATTTTTTTATTTTTAATAAATTTATTATTATTCTTTTTTAATTGTCATACAAAACATAAACATCTTAAATAACATCATATGGTATGTTATGGCTTTATATCTTATCCTATGGGATCTTGAATACCATAAAATGCAAATTAACAATGTATCACACACCTAAAAATATAAAGATTTGACATCAACCGAACAAGTTATTAATTATTGAAATAAAGGACATCGATTCAAGAGGTATTTGCCCTAAATCATTTTGAAGCACAAAAGTTGAAGTACAAATAGAGCTTTTATTCATAAGGCTTACGTAAGCTTTATTTAAAGGCAAATCATATACCACTTTATTTATGCCCAAGACATATATAGTGTACAAGCCCAAATCATATGGCACGTTATAATCGCCTCATTCACTGGTTTAAGAAAAATAAACTCTAAATTTCCTATTTTTTAAGAAAATAATAAATAAGTACAAGGAATCACTTGCGACTGTGGGTGTTAATGTATAATGACAATGTTACAGGGAATTTGATTTTTTTTTTTAGAAGTTGAACATTTTATTATTTAATTTTTATAAAAAATTTCTTATAAATAAAATTTTATTATATAATGGAATTTTAAGATAATTTAACAATAAAAAATTTTAAATCTTAATTTCTTTTTATAACAAAGTTCATTTTTTAAAAGAATCCTTGTACAAATAGTACATAAAATTTAATTTCTTGTCATTAAATCCGCACAAAGTGTTTACACTGTACAAATTCAAAGGATATTCATACAAACAAGTCTGAAATCCTTGACATACAATAAGCGTAGATCAAGTGAAACGCATTGGAAAAGCGTGTGTAACAGTGCCACTATGACAGCACATAATTCAAAAACAGGATTAAAAAATGCCACAAATCTACATCATACGCAGTTCTAGATCGAGAAAATGAAATGAAAAGGAACTTTACCAATCATCAAAACAATAAATCTTCCATCAAAATTCAAACAAACAGAAAGATGACGAAGAAGCATCAAATCAGCGACAGTGACAAGGGATTTACAGATTGAGCATGAGATTGAAACCCTAACTCAGAGAGAAGAATCATAGATCTAAGATTAAGGTGAGAGAGTGGAGACGTTACCAGATCTAGAGGGAAAGAGAAGCTTTGTGAAGCAGAGTGAAGTGAAACAGCGGTAAGCAATGGAAAGGGAAGCGGAGGAGTGCCGAACTGTGCGCGTTATAAATATTAGCGGAGAAATTTTGAGATACCCTTAAATTTTCGGCGCCATCTGGAGGGAACGCAGGTGGGAGTGAAATTTTAAGTTTTTTTACCCACACTATATATATGATACACGAGTAAATTTATATTATTTTTAATCCAAACTTTTACCTATACTTTCTAGCCATGGATAAAAATAATTTTATCTATACCTACAGCTATTTAGATTGTTTGTAGCTATAGCTTATTTTTACTTACAATATTTTTGTCTGTTACTAAAAACAACTGTGGGTATATGGCAATTTTTTTGTAGTGTAAATGAAACATGTACTGAAAGTCAAGAAAGGAAAAATTATTATTTGATAACATATATGTATGAATAACTTGGAATTTCTTAAATGCCACCCTAGAAACTCAAGATTGCTCTTTTTACCCGGCTGTGTAGTTTAAGGATAAAATAAATAACAAGGGCACAATTTATTTTCTGCACCAAGAAATATTCTAATCCAATATATAAAAAGATTAGATTTAAATGCAATTTCTTATATTTTTACAATTAGAGTCTTCAATTAAAATATAACAATAATATGATTTTTCAATAATAATAGGACAAATGTATAATTTAATTGTAAAACTATATATTTAGTTTACAAAAATCATACACTCTTATTATTTTATTATTAAAATATTGTTATCATATTTTAATTTGAAAACTTGATAACAAATATATAAGAAACTTTATCTAATTTGTTTCCTATGCAAAATGTACATCATTTGTGTAAAATTTTGTATAGAAATACTAAATGACTTTGTAGTTCTATTCTAAAGAATGATGTATTTTACATTTCTCTCAATCTTGTGTATGGATAAAAAGAAATAAATAGATAAAGAGACAAAGCCATTGAACTCTATGGTAGTGTGAGACAAATAATTCTCTCAATCTTAAAATAAAAATAAATAAAAGATCTGTTAGATTTATAAGGCTTAATTAGATTATTAAATTGCCCATGATAAGCTGACTTAAATTCATAACTTATTAAATTAATTAATTAACGAATTAATTATTTGAATAAATTAATTTAATTAATTAATATTTAATTTAAAATTTGAAATTCAAAATTCTTTTGGTTAGTTATTATTTCATAAGGAATTAAAATAAACTAACACATTATTTCAGGTAGAGAATCATGAACTGAACATGTATGTTGGTATGAGACTCTCTTTTAAGAAGTAAGAGTACATACACAAAAAAAAAAATTCTCTCTCTCCTCTAAAAATTTTTTTGGTGCATCTATTATAAATTATTGATTTCAATCCAAATTGTGACCAAAATCAACCATGTCAAACAATAATTTGAAAATTCAATCCGTTATGAGTATTTATACTCACTAATACTCTATTAAATGTTATCATTGGTATTAGAGCCAAGTTAAGACTTATATTGTTGCTTTCCCATATTAAAGTCATGTTAATTAGATCATTGTTGGTATAATTGCTAAGAAATCAACATGAAATATGTTTTTTTTTTAATTTCGAACATAAATGGCTGTAAATGGTAGAAAAGTTAAGAGACCATTATAGGGCACCAAATCCACACTGTAGGGAGACCATTAAAGAAGAACTTATAGAAAAAATTTCATTAAAAAATAAAAACTCTAGGAGAGAAATTACAATTTTAAGTTTTGGATTTTGGCATGATCAAATAGTTAATTTGTGAAGGCTTTCATTCTTCACATAGTTAACTATTGGCTATAAAACTTGTATGAGTAGCAAGCCTATGAAGCAAGCTTTCTAATGACACCTAATATACCTTAATTGGACTTAAAATGAGGAAGACAAGAATAATCGAAAATGGTCTTTTGAAATGGAATTCTTGTACTTTTAAAGGAAAGTTGCAAAAAATGGGAGATTGAATGAGAAGTTCCATGATCACTTTCATGTGCCATCCCCACCTTTATTTAGCCTAAGACTTAAACCAATAGAACTAGCTAAGAGAAAGGGAGGCAACCGTAGTGTCAACATTGCCAGAATCACCTTGTAAGATGGCATGTAGGCTTTACACACCACTTAAGGCCCATGAAAGCTATCTCTTTCCTCATTTTCTTGAAACTTTTTAATCAAAGAGAGACAGATTGATTGCGTGGGCGCATATGCCACCTCTTATAAGGCTAATTTATAGCTTTAAAAATTTGTTATTTCAAAAGCTTCATTTTGATATACAATTTGGATATGCTTGAAGCACTGTTGGGTTTTTTCTTTTTTTTAACAATTTTTTAGTCTTTAATTTTTTTTTGTGCCTTAAAAATTCATTAAAAAATTTCCTAATATTAATTAATAAAATTTTTCTTATTTTATTAGGTCAATAAGAACTAAGAGACTTATATGAACTATAAACTGGACCTAAAACTCTTCATGAATTATAAAATAGATCTTAACAATAGGATCCAAGATCATATCAATATAATGAGATGTTGTTAGTGTGATGCAAAAAGGCATTTCATTCTAAATTATAACAAAATTCCCTGTTCAAAATTTGTCCTCGGATTTATTAACTCACTTCTAGATGATAATTTTTAGAATTTAGTGAAAGCAAAACTAAGAAAAAAGTATAAGCCCAATAATGAAATAGATTGGAAATGCTTGAATTTTTATCAATGTGCTACTGACATAAAACTCATAAAAGAACATTGTCTTGATGCAAATGTTAGTCAATTAGTTTTGCTCTCATAATTCCTAAATGTAAGAAATGCACAAAAGTTTGGGTATAGTTCATATGTGAAGATGATTCATTTGAAGAGAGTGATTAAACATGCTAAATTGAAATTGAAATTTTTGAATAATCTTATGAACAATTATAAGGACTATATCAACTAACAGATGAAATACCTTTTGATAAGATAAAGCATCTTTAGCTTTTTTTTAATCTATATAAATTAATCATAGCGTGAGAACATTTTATGTTGATGTAATTAAAGATTGTGTGTTTGTCTTTAATATTTTGATGAATATAATTTATTTTATGCATTATTTATTTTTGGTGCATATTATATTACAATTGTTGTAATTCATAAATACTTAATTGAGTGGGAATTTATGGACAAGTTGATCTAGGGTCACCTAGGAACTAAAATTAAGAAATAATTTGTAAATAAATTTGATAAAAAAATAATGACATTTTCTTAGATACAGGTGATGGAAATTAGATAAATGCTTATTTTCAATCATAAGCTTAATAATGCCATTGTTGGTCTAACCAAAGTTTATTGTAAATAAATGATATTGTGTATATGTTTTAATTGTAATGCCATAATTTTCTAGCTCATTCCATGCTATCTTTATGCCTCATATCAATCAATTCATATGAGAGGCAAAAAAAAATGGCATTAAAACATTGATTATTTTTGCGTTGCATCGCATATAAAAATTTCATTCGAGGTTACATGGACCATGTGAGCTCATACATCACATTCTCATATTTATTATATAGATACAACTCATTTTCATTATCAAAAGTGGCCCATAACTCGTGGAAAGTAAAGGAGAACATAAAACTCATACTTATATTTTTAGCCAAAATTTTGCCATTTCTATTACAAATATTGAAAAATCATAACTAATTCCAAAAAAATAAAAATCATGCATTATTGGCCATTCTGGAAATCTACATATGTCTACTTCATGCTAAAAATATTTTCAGACCATGAAACACAACACAGAAGACATTTGACATTCAAAAAGATCCAAAGGTCAGACTATCTACTGGTGCTGTCATAGAATTCTGAAGCAAATTTCAAAAATGTCCAATTAATTCCATGAAAATCCAATCCATGCAAATGATACCAATTTGGAAAGCTGTGGATGTTTGTTAGAACAAAAAAATAACTCCAGACCAGTTCAGATATGTCTAGACCTCAAACCTTAATCAAATACTAACTAAGGTCAGGTGGTGCACCTGGTACTAGACAGTTTCTTTGAAAATTCATATCTCCCTCTCTAGACATTCAAATGAGGTGCCTCTAGTTTGCACAAGTCACGAGGAATGTCTAGTTTTGTTGTATAAAATTTTGTGGCAATTGGACATCATTTAGGCCTTGTATGATAGAAATCATTTTCAGACCAATGCTACAGTACCAATGACCAAAACCAGAAAAATTCTTAATTTCAACAATTCGCCAAATATTCCATAGACCTCTAAAAATTACCAACTTTTGCTTCCCAAAAAGTTCTCAATAAACTCTAGATGTATACTAAATTTTAAATTAAGAAAAGCTCATTTAGACAAAAAGTGATATAGCCTCATGAAATGGTCATTTTTGCTCCCTACCAAGAGTCACTTTAGTCCAAATAGCCTCCTCTTGAGTTTGGCACCTCTTGGACAAATTTAAAAGCATAATTATGACTTATGGGAGCTGCCCAAGTGGTCCTAAATCCCACACATATTATTTTGGCCATTCAACATCCATTAATACACTAAACATATATGTCATCAAAGGTCCAAATACATAATGTCATTGATTTAATGCCACATAAAGTTTACATAAAGTCTATATATCATATTACATGTGCTCAAGGTCTTACATTACAAAAAATAATATGTACAAAGCTTCTTTGACATTCCATCACAAGTTAGACTACAAAATGAACAAGGTGTAGCCATTTAATGTTTTTGGCTTGCATTTCCTTGGTTTTGAAAACCACCTAGACATTTCAAGAATGAGGGGGAAAAGGGAGTGAGATTCTGAGAATCTCAATAGCTCACACACCCATTCACATATACATTCAAAATATACATACATCAAAATCACAAGTGTGCAAACATAAAATGTGTTATACTATATTTCCATGCCACATTTTCACATCAAGCCATTTCCATGTTTTAGGGACTTTTGGTTTTACCTCACCCATTTCTAGGACTTTTGGATTTGTCTCACTCTTGGCCTTGGGACTTTTGACTTAGCCTCACCCATCCAAGAGACTTTTGGTCTAGTCTCACTCATGACTTGAGACTTCTAACACATCCTCACCCATTTTAAGGGACTTTTGGCATCATCTCACCCTCGAGAGTCATTCTCACAATCAATGGCATTCAAGACAACACATTGGTACCAATGCAACCTTAAGACATCAAGTGGCATGTTCTCAAATCACAAGAACTTACACAAGCACACAAAAATATACATATGCACACAAGAATGCAAAAAAATGAGATGAAGAGCTACCCTGGATTTACGCAAGCTTTTCTTGATCTTTTCCTTCTCTCTTTTTAGCCTCACAAGTGCACCTAGGTGGTTAGATGTTCTCTTAGCCTAGCCACCATAAACAACACATAATTACACACTTGAAGTAAGCCAAGACACTAAACTAGAGCTTAAACCTACACTTGGTTTCATACTTGGCATTATGGTTCCATAATTAGCCTAATGAAGCAACTCTTGCATTTCAAGTTCTAGGCTCCATTCTATTATTGTTTCTAAACTTCTTGGACTCATTTAAGATCCTTGAAGCCATCACACATTCAATTGCACCATTGGAAAACTAAATTGCTTCACAAAGCATCATTATATACATCATTGTCCCATCTCCTAATCCATGGTTCTTAAATTTTTTTCCAATGGTTTCTACCATCTTCTAACATCATATAAAGTCTCAAACCAAGGCTAGAATAATTTAAAACATCCCCTAGCCTAATGAACCTAGCTTGGTCAAAATATGCACTATAATGAAGGTTCATGGACTTTATGATTTTTCCTTGATGGGAGAGCTACTTGGGAGGCTTTCTAGAGGTTTTAGAAGCTCAAAGAAATATTCAAATAGCCAAGGAAACATTCATACAAAATTAGATTTTGCAAAACCCTAGAAAATACTACACTTTTCTAACGTGTTTTCTATTAGTTTTTTTTAGAATTTCTTACCATATTCCATCTCCCCATGGCCTAAAACCCTTGTTCCTTCCTTATATTTGGACAGAACATTCTCCCCTCCTTTGGTTTTGTTCTTGACCAAAATGCACATAAAGGGAGGGGGAGGAGAAGAAAAGCAAAGATTACCTAGGATTCAAGTGAGCTTTCAAGTGTCTTCTTCCTTGATTCTCTTTTCCTTGGAAAATTTGAATTTTTCCCCTTCTTTCTGGACCAAAAACAGAATCAATCATCCAAAGAAAACCATGGTGAAAAAGCCAAGAAGGAGAGGAAGAGAATTGGAAGAAGGAAGAGCATGAAATTCTACAAATTTCCTTACTTTTTTCTTGATTTTTCTCCTCCTTCTTTTCCTCCTTTTGTGCACCTAGAAGAGAGCTTTCATTTCTGAAATTTGGGCAGAAATTTTCGTGCTTAAGAAGATGGAGGAAGAAAGGAGAAATGTGTGGGAGTTTCTATAAACATATTTTTCAAAAATTTCAATTTCATCCTTCCATAATGGCAATTTTGTTTCAGCTTTGTTTTAACTCCTTTTTTATAACCGTCTTTTCCATTATAAAACTTAGATTCCCAATTTAATAAAATACCTTTGGAATCACTCAATTTGGAGCTAAAACCTTACCGAATGAATCAGTCAAAGTTTGGGTCAACTAACGTTGACAAACATACACCGAAGGAACTTTACCAGTCTCGGGGTTTCCCATAGTTTTTGGGGCCTCTGAGAACCTTAGGCAACTTAAAAATTTCATTTAAAAAGCCCTTCTATGTGGTTTTTCAAAAGTTGCATTTATTTACGAAAATACTATTACATTTCGTCAGTTTTCATCGCAAATTGTTTCTTCGTCCTAGCTCCGTTTTTCTTTCCTTATGAGCCTAGAATTATCATTTTTAGGAGTTTAGGACTCTACCCAAATTTTTTGGGATATTATTTAGGTCATTTTGAAGGACTTGCTTTTATATGGCTTATTTTGTCGTTTTACAAAAATTATGTTCGTTATATTAATTCTATGCTATGTCTATATAGATATCTAAATTAGTGAATATGACTACTAAAAGTATAATAAATGAGCTTAAAAGGAGTAAGAAGCTAAATGGTGATAATTAGGAAATTTGGCACTATAAAGTTTCTTATATCTTTAAAGAGTAAGATGTTGAAGAACCAATAAATAATGTCATACTAGAGCTTGAACATAGAAACTCAACTCAACATAAGAGGGATTTTGAGGCTTTCCAAGCTTGGTAAAATAAAGATAGCATAGCTCGCATTATAATGCTGAATTGTAGGGCTAATAACTTAATATGTGAGTTTAAGTCTTACTTAACCGCACAAGCTATATGGATAGCACCAAAAGACAAGTTTGGTAGTATTTTTACTACCAAACTTAGAAGATTAGCTATTAACTTTGACACTTATAAGTTGCACCCTAATAACTTAATGAAACAGCATCTAAAAGAAATGTCAAATATGATACAAGAGCTGAAGTTAGCCAGTTATGTCCTTATAGATGAATAGCAAGTTCAAGCTATTATAAAGTCTCTCCCTCTTAGTTAGGAACATATAAAGGTGAACTTGAGCCATAATAAAAACATCACCATTATTGATGATGTAGCTCACCACTTGGAGTTTTAAGATAAGTGCTTAGAGACTGTTAAATCCTTTAGTCATTCTTATGTGACCAAAAATGCTAGAATTTTAAAACCTAAAGGCAAGAGCTTTCAAAAGAAGAAAGGTTTTGGCCAACATTTCAAAAAGGTCAAGAAAGACTTCAGGAAGAAAGGTAAGCATGGCAGCAAGAAACATGACATGGCCAAGGTCAAGTGTTATGTCTATCAAAATATGAGTCATTTTTCTCATGATTACACTAAGGAAAACAAGGTAATGTTGTAAAATATTTTTTTCATGTTTTATTTATGTTTCTAGTATTATTTTGATGGTGAATATCATCCGTTATGGATTGTAGACTTAGGAATCATAAACCATGTGGCCAAGGATTGTAAATCCTTTATGGAATACCTTCAATTACCTAACAAGAGCATATAACTATATGTGAGAATTAACATTAAGGAGGGTGGAAGTTAAAAGAATTCAAACATGCAAGTTAGTCTTGAGTGGTGGAAAAACTTAATCCTACATGATGTCTTATTTTTATCCAACAAAGTTTGGTTTTTATTATTCCCCTTCTAAAGTTTGACTTTACTGTTAATTTTTATGATAGCTTTGTAGACATTTTTAAAGGAACGATATTTTTTGGTTCTAATTTTTTTTATAATTTTATTATATTGGATGCAATTTATGATAATGTTTGTAATATGAATGAACATGTTTGCTTTACCACATTATCTACTTCTAATTCAAATTTAGATATAAATGTTTGGCACGCTAGACTAGGCCACATGGGCTAAGAATAAATAATGAGACTAGAAAAAGAAGGAATGCTAGGAATAATCTCTACCCTAGAGATGTCTTTATGTAAACATTAGCTTGTGGATAAAGTAGTTAGAAAACCATTTGGTAAAGGAACCAAAGCTAAATTTTCATTATAATTAATCCATTCTGATATATGTAGTCTAATGAGTGTGAGGGCAAGATATGAATCATAGTATTTCATTACATTGATTGACAACTATTTGCAGTGTGGTCAAGTTTATTTGATCTCTCATAAATTAGAAGTGTAATACCATATCAAGACACCTTTCATATTACATCACAAATGGCTTAGATAGTTATTTTCATGAATTTTAAGCTTTTAGCGGTGGGAGTGATCGAAATGTAATGCCAAAATAACTCATTAATGGCCAAATAAATCATATGAGCTTGCCAAATGTAATAACCATCCTCAACACATTTATTAAACTATAAAGGACACAATTGGAAGCTCAAAATTGGCTACAAGCCATATTCCACAAAATCACATCACAACACACATCAAATCATAGATTTGTATATTTTCTCCCAAGCTAAGTGAGCTTAAACTTGTCAAATGAACCATATGAGTTTACCAACCCTTTCTTCTATTCATAATATACTTAATCACATCAAGAACACCATAATTCATCATGCAAATCTCAAGTTTGAACCTATTTTCCTTAAAACAAATTTGCTTGCGTTGGGTTCCAGGGACAAGTTACAGACATAAACTTTGGAAAATCATAATTAATTCTAGAAAAATTGAAATCAAGCAAATGATAGCTTTCTGGAAAGCCCTAAGTGTCAAACATAGTTACAAATCATTCCAGACCATAAAAAAAATTAACTGGACTACTAATAACAACAGAACAGCACTGAAGGTCCAGCTACCCAGGTTTGCTGTTACAGGTTTCTAATATAAATTTCAAAAATCCATAACTAATTCGAGAAAAATCAAAACCCAGCTAACCATGCCATTCAGGAAAGTTGTGGGTGGTTACTTTTGATAAAAAAAAGTTTCAAATCAATAAAATGGCATTTAACTCAAGAAAATATATGGAACAATACTGGAGGTCTGCCTACATTACTGATACTGACCATCAAATTCAAAAATTCATATCTTCCTCAATATAAATCCAAATGAGGTGCTCTTAAGTGCTATAGAAAGCTTATCATGCCTAGTTTATTTTAAAAATTTCATAAGCATTGGATATTATTTGACTTTCAGATGACATAGGATAAGAAACTAACTATATGAACAGTGCACATATAAAATCTAAAAATTTTTTAACTTTTAAAATTCATAATTTATTTTTTAGAGCTCCAAATAATGTGGTTCTTACTAACAAAAAGCTCTAGATGAGACCTATAATCATGCCAAATTTCATGAAAAAATTCATCTATTTGGTCAGTTTTTGGTTCAGCATACACTTTGGTCACTTTTAAAGGCCAAATTAGGTTTATAAGGCAGCAAATGGTCTTCCCCTTATTCCATAGCCACTTGAGCACGTCCCATAGCACAAACACAACCTAGGGAAGTCTCTTAAATGATCCAAAATATCATAGAGCTCAATCTCACCATGCCACACACACTTATACACATAACATCTTAGAACTTAAGTGGAAAATTTCCATACATTCATTCATTAGGTTCCACAATTGATACATACATGATGTCTACATACTTTCAAACATGTTCAAGAGTTTACCTTACACGTACATCCTATAGATACATAATTTGACATTCAAATGCTATTCAAAAGCCTATTTTTCTCTTTCATTGTCAATGCATCATGCTTCAAGGTATTTGGTTTCCATCTTTGGTCTTATTGGCCCACCTAGACATGAGTAAGCATATGGATGGAGAAGAGTGAAATTCAAAGAATCTCAATAGTTCTTTACCCTTCCAAACATACATAATGGATGCAATCCAAGTCAAAGAATACATGCATGTCTCTTAGGCTAGTCATAAACATACATAAATCATTTTCTATGTTTAAGAAACTTATACACATCATACATAGGCTCTCAAGGGCATTGGTTTAGCCTCATCTATTTCTTTTTTGGGACTTTTGGACTTGCTTCATCTATTTTCAAGGGACTTTTGACTTAGCCTCAATCTTTTTGAGACTTTTGGCTTTGTCTCACCTCAATCTTAGGAACTTTTAGCTCATCCTCACCATTGCTAAGGAATTTTTGGCTTCACCTAACCCATTCAAGCCAAAACATATTCATAAAACATATTTTAAGAATATTATGGCACTATGGCATATAGGAAATAGATAGAACAATATCTCATGGTATAAACATATATACACACATCCAAAGATAAGAAAACATCCAAGAATGTATGAGAGAAAGGTTAAATAGCTACCTTAGAGCCAATGTCCACAATTTTCTCTTAAATTTCTTCTCCCTCTTCTTGGCCGCACACTAGAAACTTGGAGGCACTAGGTTCTCTTGGCCTAAACACATTAAATGAGACATACTTAGATCATTGGAATTAGCTCTAGCCTTATACAACTCCTATGTATGCTTACATTCTCATTTGTCTCCATAATGCTTCCATATAAGATGCAATAAAGCAACTCTTGAAGTTCATGATCTTGGCTCCCATTCCTCATTCATTCTAGGTCCTTTGACTCCCTTTAAACTCCTTGGATTCATCACACATTTATTTTAAGGAACCTAGCTATAAGTTGCTTCCTAATGTCACATTATGAAGCCTACACCTCCATCTCACATTCCATGGCTTCTAAATTTTTTTGCAAGGCTTCCATTAGTGTTCTTCCATCATATCTAGTCCTATTCTAGCCTTAGAACGAATTAAAACATTCCCCAAGTACTTCAAGTGGTCTAGGCCAAGACTATGCAATCATATGACACACATGGAGTTTGTTTCTTTCTTTTAGGGAATAGCCACTTGTAAGGCTTCTTAGGTGTCTTAAGGACTCATTCATACTCTTAGATAGTCTAAATTACTACTAGGAAGTTTCATATTGGCTAAGGTACAAGTGAATCCCTAGCTTACATATCTTGAATCCTAAGGCCTTTTAATTGATTCCGCTTGCATATTCTTATTCCTCTCCCTTCTAAACCTCTAATTCAACCATGCTTTAGTTACAATTATGTCTCTTTTAGCATCTCCCTAGAGTGGCCGAACCAATGAGAATGAAAAGCACAAGGAAATAGTAAGTATTTTAATTGATAACTTACCTTATTTGATTTCTTATTCTATGGAGAAAATTATGCTATCAATAGCTTTCTCAAATGATCTCCTTCCTCCAAGAGACCAGCCATTAAAAGGCTCCTTTCAAGAAGCTAGAACCATCATTGGAAATGCTTAGAGAGAGGAAGAAAATTTATGAAGACAAGACCATGAAATTGGGTAAGTTTCAATACCTAATTTGCCTTCTCCCTCCTTTTTTCTCCTCCCTCCCTTCATCACGCCATAGCTACTGATCTTAGGTAGAAAGGAAGTAGGTAAAACCAAAGGAGAAGGCATGGATGACATAAAAAAAGGTGTGAGGGATATTTTTAACTTTTTCATAATTACTATTTTGCCATTACACTTTGACTATGCTGTTTAAGTTCCTTTTAAATTCTTTTTGAGAACTATCTTTACCATCATAAAATTTAGGTCCTCTAATTCATAAAATATCTTTTGTTTCACCCAAATTGGATTCAAAACCAATCTGAACTATTCAGTCAAAATTTCGGTCAACCAATGACTAAAATCGCTCACTGGAAGGGTTTTAACTGTTCTGGAAGTTCCTATAGTTTTTAGGACCTCTAAGAACCTCAAAGAACTTTTTTTTCCACTTAAAAATCCCTCATGTGAGCTTTCTAAAAAGTGTCCAAAATTAAGAAAATGCAATTATACTTTTGACAATTTTATTAAACTACTCTGGCTCTATTTTCTTGACACCTTGGGCCTTGGATCCTCATTTTCTATTATTCAAAATTTTATTTTAATTTTATTTAGCCGCGAATCATTCATTTCAAGAGACTTGCTTTTATATTCGGTACATTTTGCACGTTTACAAAGAAACCAAACATTACGTTTCTCACGTTTACGGAAGAGCCAGATGTTACAAGAAGCACTAAGTGTTTTTGACATTATATAAGTATGGTTGAAAATTAATTGAACAATAAACTTAAAGTGTTAAGAATTGACCAAGGACATGAATATTTATTTGAATAATTTGAAAAGCTCTATGAAGAAAAACATATAATAAAACAATTAATAATACCTAGCACTTTATAACAAAATGGAGTCATTGAAAAAAGAAATAAAATGTTATTTGAAATGGTTACATTATTGATGGCTTGAGTAAATTGGTCTATTTCCTATTAGGGAGATGCTTTATTAACTATTGCTTTTATTCCTAATTGAGTCCCCTCTAAGCCTATCACTTCCACAACTAATGAGTTATGAACAAGTAGAAAACTAGTTTTAAGCATTTTAAGGCCGTGGAGGTTAGTTGCCTATATTCTTGATACTTCTTATAAGTATGGGAAATCAAGTCTAAGAGGCAAGAAATGTATCTTTATCAAATATTCTAAACAATCAAAAAGTATATCTTCATTGGTGAAAATGAAGATGAAAATGTGACTAAGATTGAATCTAAAGACACCACATTCCTAGAAAATGAGTGGGGAAGAAATTGATAGGAGTTCATCTCTTTATGAGATACGTGATCAAGAAAGTGAGGAACAAGTAATTGTACTCAATCTAATGATCTAAATAGGAGATTCATACAATAAGATAAGAATCATGAACAAAGTGAAAATGTTACACAAGTTACCCTACTACATAGAAGTAATTAAGAAAGTATGCTTAAATGTTGGTTTGAGATTGAAAGGGCAACACTAGTTGCTCCACAAGATGATGAAGAACCAAATATAGTTCAAGAGGCTTTGTCATGTCTTGCTAAGGAAAATTTAAAAAAAAAGCAATGGAAGAAGAAATGGATTCAATAAGGATAAACAAAGTTTGAAACTTAGTTAATTCACCATCTATCCCAAAAGCAATTAGGAACAAATGGTTCTCAAATTGTTTTTTCAAAAAAAGGCATATATGTCTATTAAAAGATATAAAGCTTATTTAGTTGCTAAGGGATACGCACAATAAAAAGGCATAGATAACAAAGATACCTTCTCATATGTTGTGTGATTCAATTTGATTAGATTAATTATAATTATAGTTGTAAATTTAGACTTGGAATTACATTAAATGAATGTTAGAAGAATATTCTTAAATAATGAACTATATAAGGAAATTTTTATTGAATAACCTTTTGGGTTTCATTGAAAAAGGAATGGAACAAAAAGTTTGTAAACTCCAAAGGTCTATTTATAGATTAAAACAATCATCTATATAGTGTGTAACACCATAATATATTAACCCCAACTAGTCTCTACTTAGGCTTGATTCCATATGATTTCTAAAAAAAAAGAGTAAATCGTGACATTTTCCTGCTATGTATCGAGGTTTAAACGCTCATAATTTGCCTCGTGGGTCCTGTGATCCCATCAATCACATAATCTACTCAAACTTCATTTACAACTCATACATAGTATAAAATAACCCATGAACCACATATATGAAGCCCAAAACCCCAAAATGTAATTTCTCAAAACGAGCCAAAAAGTCAAATTTTTTGCTCTAAATTTGAAAAATCATAACTAATTATAAAAAAATGAAAATCAAGCAAACCATAGGTTTCTAGAAATCTCTAAGTGTTAAATTTACACTAAAAATAATTTCCAACTACAATCTCAGCGTTTGGACCATATTTGACATAAAAAAAGAGATAGAGGTCTGGCTATCCCTGGTGCTAATGTAGCTTACTATCATGAATTGTAAAAATTCATAATTAATTCTAAAAAAGTCCAATCTAGGAAAACTATATTAAGTTGGAAAGATACAAATGTTAAATAGAGGAAAAAAATAAATCCAGATCATTTTAGTAGCCTTTGGACCTCGAAAAATGATAGAATAATAACGAAGGTCGGATGGCTTCCCTGATACTGACACAGAACTTCAAAAAGTTATTTCTCCCTCTACAAATCTCCAATTGAGGTGCTTCTAGTTGGTATATGTCACTGTAGATGTCTAGTTTATGATCATAAATTTTCATAACAATTAGACACTATTTGGCCTATGAATGATACAAATTCATTTTTGGACCCCTAGTAGTAGTGTATTGACCAAAACCATCAAAATTTCCAAACTTCAACAATTCGCCAAATATTTTCTAGACCTCCAAATATTACCTACTTTATCTTCCCAAGAAGCTCTCAACAAACTCTAGAGGCATGTCAAATTTTATATCAAGAAGAGCTCATTTAGTCATATCTTGATATAACTCACAAATTTGGCAAATTTGATACCATAAATGGTTCAAAATGAAGGTAAATGGTCTCCTACATGCTCTAACACCTCTTGGGCAAATTTTAAAGCATACACATAGTATATATAAAATTTTCAAGTGGTCTAAATCATCATACATTTTAAACTCACTATACTATGGGCAAAAATACACTACTACATACAAGCTACCAGAAGACTAAATCTTAATTTTCCATTGCTTTGGCTCTATACATGGTTTAAATATCATTTATACATACATTTACACTTGCTCAAATATTTACATCTCAAAAATAATAGGTACATATTCATTTTGGCACCTCTTTACATCAAAAAAAATTAAAACAAACTATACAACTACTTAAACATGCTCAACTAGGTTCTTTGGTTTGCACTTTGATCTCCTTGAGCTTCACCTAACATGTTAAGATAGGAGACGGAAGGGGGTGAGATTCATGAAATCTCAATAGCTCATACACTCATTCAAGGAAGCAATCAAGACATATAAATAAGTCAAAGTATGCAAACCATTCACAATTATACAACACATGATTTTCATGCCATGAATATCACATCAATGCCAAGAATGAGCTTTAGGGACTTTTGATCTAGCCTCATCCTATTTTAGGGACTTTTGAATGGCCTCACCCTTGGTTTAGGGACTTTTGACTTAGGCTCACTCATCCATGAGACTTTTAGCCTTTTCTCACCCATCCTTAGGGACTTTTGGCTCTACCTCACCCATCACAAGAGACTTTTAGCACTACCTCACCCGGGCAATTTTTACAATCCAAAACATAAACATATTGGTACCAATGCATCAAGGCAACATCAAAGGGCATGTCTCACAATACAAGCACATACACAAGCATACAATGACTAGTATACATCCAAGAATGCAACAAAAAAGAGTGAAGAGCTACCTTATAAGCTAACACAAGCCTTCCTTTTTTATTTCTCTTTGTCTTTCTCGGTCTCAATAGCATAACTAGATGGAGCCGATTCTTTTGAGCCTAGACACAACAAATAGCATGCAATTACTCTCTTATAACTTAAATAAACACTCACAAGGCTAGGGGGTTCTTCATCAAGGCAAACCCTACAAAGTGTATAAGAAACTAGGAATTCTCCCTCTAGAATTTCACTCACTTTTCTTCTACTTTCTTTGCATTTCTTAACTTATCACACTTTAATTCAAGGGTTTTTTGCTCATTCTAAGTCAAAACAGAGCTATCTTACTTAACCACCCATGGAAAGGAAACGTAGAAGAAGAAGAATAAAGGCAAGAAGAAAAAGCATGAAGATCTTTAAGGGTTCTTACCTTTTTTCCTTAGTTTTCTTCCTTCTCTCTTAGCTTCTCTTGGTTTCTCTCTCTCTCTCAAGCCTTTTTCTCTGTTTTGGACGAAGCTTAGGTCGGTTAAAAGAAAAGGAGAGGATTTAGATACTTTAAGAAGCAAAATTCTCCTTTTTCACGCTTTTCCGAACTAACTCTTGCTATAGCGAAAAATAACTCTCGCTACGGCGAACATGTATCAGTCCCAAACCCCTGTTCTCGTTATGGTGTGCTATTGCGAGGAACTCCCTGGTTTCTGTATGGGATGTCCGAACTCGCTATAGATAGAAGCATTTTCACTATAACGAATAAACACTTTCATTATAGCTAAGTCATTTCTCGCTATAACTAACAGGTATATTCGCTATAGCTAGGCTATAGCTAGCAAACTTAGAAAAATTTTAGGACTTAAAAAATTTCAGCAATTTTTTTAGTTGTTACATAATGGTACTTAAGAGATTTTATTGAGCGGTAACTTCAAATGAATTTCACATGATTGATGAAAGATTGTTGTGTTTATATAAAGCAGTCTGATCGAAATGTTGTCATATTATTACTTTACATAGATGACACACTTTTGGTTAGAAACAGTCTAAATTCAATTTTAGCTATTGAAGAATAACTATCTTTGAATTTTGAGATGAAAAATATGGGCAAAGCAAAGTATATTATTGGAGTTAAAATACAAAGAAATTAATTTCTCTTTCTTAAGAGAAATATATCAAGAAAGTTTTTGAATGATTTAACATGAAAGACTGCAAACCTATAAAATCCTTATAAGGAAGAGGCAAGAGTCTAAGTTATGAGATGTGTCATTAAACTAAATTTGAATAGAGAGTTATGAAAAGAGTCATTTACTCTAATGTTGTTGGCAACTTAAGGTACACAATGATATGTACAAGACCATATATTTGTTATGTAGTTGGCCTTGTAAGCTATACCAGTCAAATCCAGGTGAGAAGTATTAGAAAGCTATTAAGAAAATCTTAAGATACTTGAAGGGTACTGCTAACTATGCCTTATGTTATTAAAGAAGTGATTTGCACTTAGTATGGTATTTTGATACTGATTAAGGTGGAGATTTAGATGAATAAAAATTAACTTCTAAATACACATTATTTCTTAACAATGGAGCTATATCATGAAGCAGCAAGAAGTAAACATGTATCATGTATCAAGTTATGAACAAGAGAGGCAGAATTCATAGCATGTTTTGTAGCATTACAAGAGGCCATATGGCTGAAGAAATTTATAAAGCATTTAGGGAATATTGGTGAGATGTCGAGCCCAATATTAATAAATTGTATAATCAAGCAACCCTAGCCTATACAAAAGATCCCAAGTATCATGTAGGATAGAACACATAAACATAAAGCACAATTTCTTTAAGAAAGCTATAGCATAAAAAAGTGTTACTATACAATGCATTTCTACACACAAAATGTTGGCAAATCCTCTAACAAAGCCAATACTTAGATATATATATATATATATATGGAGTATGTGAAATCCCTTGATATGCGTAAAGTATATATATATGAAGTAAAACTTATGAATCTAGGGCATCTAAAACACATAAATAAATATGTAACATACATCCAAGCATAGTAGTCTTTTATGCTAGTCCTATAATAAGATTTCTAGTACAAGAATTCCTAAACATTATGTTCAAGCAGTCATGACAAAACATCTAGTATGAAAGATCAAGAGGAGTTGAAAGATTTATGTTATTCATTCCATCATATGTAAGTGGGAGATATTGGATTTATGGGGCTTACTAGGATTATTAGGGTGCTCATGATAGGCTGACCTAAATTTAACATAATTAATTAATTAATTGAATAAATTAATTTAAATAATTAATATTTAATTTGAATTTCGAAATTCAAATTATTTTTTGTTAGTTATTATTTCAGAGGGAATTAAAATAAATTGACATACTATCTTAAAAAGAGAATTATGAATTGAATATTTATGTTGGTGTGAGACTCTCTTCTAAGAAATAAGAATATAAAAATAGAGAAAAACTTTTCTTCTTTTCCTCTAAAAAAATTCCCGATGCATCTATTATGGATTATTGATTTTAGTTCAAATTATGACCAACGTCAATTGGTAGGGTAATAATTTGAAGATTCAATCTGCTACACATAAGTATACTAAGTAGTACTCTATTAAATTCTTTCAAGTTCAATTGTGTTTTGAAAAATTAGCAATAAGTTATGCAAGTCATGACTTCCTAACCTTTAAGAAAAGCTTCATGACCTTTATTGTGGTAGCATTCTTAACAAAAGTAGCATTTATATTTTAAGCACTTATTATCAAAGGAAGCATTCATCTACTTCTAATAAGTAGCATTTGTAGCATGCCTTTACTTTCAAAATTATCATATTTCTTTTACACCCCTAGTCATCTATATTATAGAGTGAATCATGGTTGTAAACACAATACTATGCTAAAAGAACCAATAAGTTGTAATATACATATAAGAGAGAGTAGTCAAATGTAACAAACCTTTAGCAGAAGATTGCCTGCACCAATTCCACATGAATGCCAAATATCCTCTAAAAAGTTTTGAAATTCATTCCATAAAAAATGTTTATTAATTTTGAAAGTAAAGTCAAAATTACCAAAAACAATAGATGCCATAATAATATAATCAAAATTGTGGTTTTCTTCCCCCTCTAATCATTAAGGTTTTTATTTTAAGGTTATTGTTCATGTGTGGCAAACTTTAGAATGGACCAAGATTCTTTCAATTTCTATAAGAAATTTACTATGTAAAGTTCTCAATATCAACATTCAATATGAAGCCACATCATATTATTTTAAAGAGAGATGAAATTTATAATTTTAGGTTGTGAAATTATAAAAGAGGACTCATGTATATATGGTTAATCTTAAGCTTAAACGATAATGGGCATGAAACTTCATAAGTAAAATTGCTAAAGTTTTGGCTAAATATTGTATCATTTAAAGGAGTTAAAATTTTTTAATTTAATTAATATTGGAATATTTTGAATAAGGATAGATTAGGATATTACATATTCTATTGTTTGAACTTTTTAAAATTTAAATATTCTAATTTAGTGGTCTAAAACTCTTAGTTTCAGTTTTGCCAAATAAGGCAATTAAGGAGTTGCTAGGCTAATGGCCAATTATTATTTGGATAATTAAATATATCGTGAACTTTGATGGACAATGCATGCAATGTATTATGGATTGACCATTTTAAGTTTGAAAGGTTCCTTAACAAAAGAAAACCCTTGAAAAATCACCATCACTAAGGTCTCCTAATTTGTCAGAATAAGCTTCTAAAACCCTTCTTCTTCTTTTGCTACTATGATTTCACTAATTAAGATCATGAAAATAAGTTTGGGTTTTTTCTTCAAATTCATCTATTATGGCGAGAGGGATTCATAATTCTAATTTCAACTATATATAGTCTCAGTTGCATGTTCTATGATTATTGTGTACACATTGCTTATAGGAAATTAATCTTTAGAATTATGAATATGTCCTAAATGTGGTATCAAAGCCCAGGTTTTATACCTTTGCCTACTACATGAATTTTGACAAACCTAGATTTTAATAGAAGAAGAAGAATTTGCAAATTTCTCATATGGGTCTAAAATTGTGAATTGAATGTTCAATATTGTGATCAAATATATGAGTGCATGTTGTGGGCCTTTTGATATTTAAACAAAATAATATGAAAAACCTTCAATACTCTGCCTATTTGATGTGAATCTTCCTTACTGCTTCTGCTTAAACAATGTCGTTATTGTGGATATATATAACTGTGGATTTTTCTTACTTATTTTCAAGTTTTGATCCACGAAAATGAAAGCACATAAGTTTTTGATCATTTTGGTGTTTGAACCACTTAAAACAAAGCTAAAAATCATGAGAAAACATCGATTTTCATTTAGGTCTATCATGGTTCAAGATGGGTCAAGGACGACCTAAACAACAAGTTATTTGGTTGTCCATTAAAGTGATGTTTTGACCCTCATGCGAACGGCACATCATTTTGACCTCCTAAGTGAAATACACTATTTCACTTATTATGGAATTGGGCTTGCACCATTATGGGATGCTTTTTGGTTTGATTTTTAGTATGTTTCTAGGCTAACTTTTTCAGGCTCTGTGTGTGTGTCTGTGTTTTTTTTTTAATTCTAAACATTTATGAAATAAAAAATATATAAATGGTGCTAGGCCATTAATGGAAATGGGGTTGGGCCTTTTTTTTCTTGGATAGAAACACCTTTTTTAGGTGAAAAAGTATATTGTCCATTTAGGGCTAATTTTTAATTGAAATTTTTGGAGCCTATTTTGGGATTTAAAAATGCATTAGGCCTAAATTTTGATTTGTCTAGAATTTATTTATTGGTCTTGTGGGTTAAGTCAATTTCTATTATAACCATTAATTAATTTTTTTAAACCAAATAAATCATAAAAAATTATTATTTAGTGTTATTTTATTTGTTTAAATTATAAACAAATTATTTTTAAGCAATTTTGACAAATTATGGATTTTATTTAGTGTTATTTAATTTTTTTTAAGTCATGAAAAATTATTTTAGGCAATTTGACACATCTAGAACTTTGTAAAACTATTTTAAAGTTGTTTAATTTTTTTAATTATAAAGAATCATTTTAGGCAACTTTTAAGCATATTTATGGACCAATTCTAAAGGGAGAATCTTTTAATTAGTTATTCATGTATAATTTAATTGATTAATTAAATAAATAAATTCTCATGAGGGCAATAAATACACATAATGAACTTTAATATTTTGTAATTAGTATATATAATTTTTAAAAAAATAACTATAACATCCTTTATAATTGCATACATGCATTCTTTGTATGTTTTTATTAATACATAGATCACATATGGATTTAAAAATATCAATTCTAATTCAGTACATAGCTATGATGTATCTTAGGTGACAAGTAGATAATTACAACTTAATTAGGATGAAATAGAAATAGTTTTATGTTTTCTAAATAGTTAGGGAACATGCATACACTTTAGTTTCATCATAAATATATGTTATACTAATGTCTTTACCTATAGGGAGATTTTAGTGACACAATATTTTATGTTTAGTATATCTTATATTGGTAAGCATACATTTATGAAATGTGATGATTAATTGTCTTATATAGTTTTAGTAAGCATTATTAATGGTTTGTAATTATCTTGTAGCTTCTTCTACATCTTATTTACTAACAATTAACAATAATAAAATAATTCTTAATAGAAGCATTTGTAAGGTCTAGAAGGAGGATGTTCTTTTTCAGTTAGGGTGCCTTGACTATGATTTGGTTCTCTATGTAAATGAGCCACTAGTACCCATAGATGATAATGACAAAGACATTAAGGTATTATATGCATAGTGGGAGCAATCTAATCACCTCAGTATGATGATTGTAAAACAACATATCAAGAGAAATATTCATGGGTCCATACCTGAATGCAGAATAATTAAAATCTATTGAAGGCCATTGATGCACTATTCAATTCCTTAGATAAGTCACTAGCAGGTACAATAATGACTCAGCTATGCACCATAAAACTAACTATCACCAAAAGGTGTGCTAATTAAAGTCCCTTAGGATGAAGTTAAATGAACCCTTTTTGACATAACTGATCTTTAATTCATTGCCTTATCATTATGTAGCGTTCAAGATTTCTTATAACATGCATAGATAGAAATGGAAAAGAGATGCATTGTTGTCCATATGCATGCAAAAGGAATATAGGCTTATCAATGATTAAGGTAGTGCACCACATAAGGCTTATGTAGCAAGTGGCTCCAAAAGGAAAGGCTAAAAGTGAAAAGGTGAGAGAAAAGGCTTAGCTCTTATTCATGTGTTGAACAAGGATGCAGCTAAGTGCTTCTTCTATAAGAAGAATGGCCCCATAAGAAAGGATTGCCTTAAAAGGAAGGCTTAGTTAGTGAAGAAAGATATACCTCTATCTTATATATGTTTTGAATTTTATTTAGTTAATACTCATCATGACACATGGTGGATTAATAATGGATCAGCAATTCACATTTTAAATGTTATGCAAGGTATTTTAGTATCAGGAATCCACATCTCAATAAGTATAAAGTCTTTCTAAGAAATTAGATTGCCTTAAATGTGGAAGCCATATGAACATTTAAAATAATTTCATCTTTTGGATATGTATTGGATCTTTAACAGACTTTTTATGTTCTTAGTTTTTTTAAGAATTTGATTTTAGTTTCTAAATTAGTTACATTGAGATTTTCTTTAAATATTTTTGTAACTATATATAATTTATTGAAGGATTTTTATCCTTATTGAAAAAATTTCCTTGTCTAATGGTTTATTTAAGCTTCATACAACTAATGATGTACCTAGTCCTTTTGTTACTATACAAGGTAGTTTTGAAATTAAAAATTGTGTCATGAATAATAACTTTATTAGCATGTGGCATAGGAAATTGGGATATATTTTCATAAAACGAATTCAAAAGGTTAGTAAAGGATGAGATATTCCAATCCTTAAAATTTACAAATTTTGGTACATGTATGGATTGCATCAAGGGTAAGCAAACTAACAAGTCATATAAAGGGACTAAAAGAAGTTTTCAAAATATTAGAAATCATACATATTAATATGTGTTGCCTTGATTTACGTTCTAATGGTCAAAACTCAAAAGTATTTTTTCTCATTTATTGATGATTTCTCATTATATATATATATATATTCATCTCTTTACTTTATAATAAAAGTGAGGCACTAGATGCCTTTAACGAGTATAAAGCAGAGATAAAAAAACCAACTCAAAAATATATTAAGATTATGATATCTAATAAGGGAGGTGAATATTATGATAGGTACATTTGTGATGAACAGGAACCTAGTCCTTTTATTGAGTTCCTTCAAGAGTATGGTATAATTACACAATAACTATGCCTGGCTCACCTAATATGAATGTGTGATTAAAAGAAGAAATAGACAACTACTAGATATGATAGGGTGTATGCTTAGCAACTCCAAACTTTTCTATTTCTCTATGGAGAGATGCACTCAATATAGCAATGTATATTCTGAATAAGGTTCTAATAAATGTTGTATCTAAGACATATTTTGAAGTTTGGAAAGGTTGCATATCCAATTTGAATCATACACATGTATAAGGTTATCTCGTTTGTAAAGGTAAAAGTGTATAACCCATATAAAAGGAAGTTAGATCTAAGGACTATCACTGCATATTTTGTTAGTTATGCAAAGAAGTCTAAGGGATATAAATTTATTATCATTCACATTTAATGAGATTTGTTAAATTTGGGAATGCCAAATTTCTTGAAAATAACATAATTGGTGAGAGTGATTATCTGCATTACTTAGTTACTGCGAATGATCACATACAACAAATTACCTCCACTAGTTGTAGTTGAACATTGGCTTTACATAACACCCACCTTATTAGAGTGAATGTAGAACATGACAAAATTCCAAAAATCTCAATTGATCTTGTTAAAAATAAGGAGCATATTCATTCTAAAGATCCTACCATTTTTTATGAGGGACCTCATAATGCAAAAAAGGCACCTCAACTAGTGGTAAATGATACTTCTATTCAGCAACCTCAACCTTCCCAATAGATTGAATTAAGAAGACCAATTAGGACTAGCAAGTCGATAATACCTAGTGATTGCATGTGTACTTTATTGAATTTGACTATGACATAAGTACGTGGAATAACCCAATAACATTTTCTCAGGCAATGGATGGTGAAAATTCTAAGTTGTGGCATAATGCCATGGTTAATGAAATGGAATCCATGGCAAACAACAATGTTTAGGACCTTACGAAGTTGCCTAGTGAGGTCAAACCAATTAGTTATAAATGGGATTTTAAGACAAAAAAGGATTCATTAGCAAACATTAAACGCTATTAAGCAAGGATGGTAACTAAAATTTTTATCGAAATGGAAGGAATTGAATAAAGAAAGACTATTTCTCTTATATCTAGAAAAGATTTCTTTTATATCATTATGGCGTTAGTATCTTACTTTGACTTATAATTACACCAGATAGATGTAAAGACTGTGTTATCTAATAATGATCTATATATGAAATAGCCTAAAGAGTTCACTTTAAATATAATGAAAATTTGGTATGCAATTTGAAAAAGTTAATTTATGGACTTAAGCAGGTTTCATGACAATGATACCTCAAATTTTATGATGTAATCATATCTTTTGGTTTTATTGAGAACATCATAGATGAATGTATATACCATAACGTTAATAAGAGTAAGATCACATTCTTGGTTTTATATATGGATGACATACTATTTGCTTCAAGTGAGTTAGTATTGGTGCATGAGGTAAAATAGTTTTTATCAAAAATTTTGAATTAAAAGACATAAGTGAGATATCCTATATCATTGGCATTAAGAACCATAGAGATAGGTCTCAAAATATCTTGGGACTATCACATGAGACCTATATAAATAAAATTCTTAAACAATTTAAAATAAAAGATTATTCAACTAGTGTGGTACCTATTATAAAAAAATAGAAGTTTAATCTATTTCAATGTCCTAATAATGAGTTAGAAAGAAAAGAGATGGAAAATGTTTCCTGTACTTTAGTAGTTAGAAGCCTTATGTATGCATAAGTCTATACAAGGCCTAAGATATCTTTTGTTGTATGCATGTTGGGAAGAGATAAAAGTAATCCAGGACTAACCATTGGAAAGCGATAAAGAAGTTTATCTAGTATTTTTAGGGTACTAAGGAATATATATTTATATATAAGAGGACCAATAATTTAGAGGTTATTAGTTCTTCAAACTCAAATTTGACAAAATTTCTTGACACAAAGAAGTCAACATCTAGATACATTTTTATACTAATTGAAAGAGCTATTTCTTGGAGAAGTGCAAAATAATCCTTAATAGCCACCTCCACTATTGAAGCTAAATATATTTCTTATTTTGAGGTAAGTTCAAAAGGTATATGGCTAAGAAATTTCATTATTAGGCTTAAGGTTGTGAACTAACAAAATTAAAAGTAAACACATTGATATTAAGTACTTATCTTTAAGAGAATAGGTTAAAGCTGATAAGGTGATCATAGAAGACATTCGAACAAAAAAAATGTTAACTGATCTTTTAATTAAAGGGATGTATTTGAAAGAGTTTAATAATTCTATCCCTTGGATGGGTCTTAGATCATATTTAGTCTAATTGAAATATGTAGAGTAATAAAATTTCAAATTATAGTTTCTTTTGTGTGTGTGTGTGTGTGTGTGTGTGTATTTGTATACAATCCAGTGAGATTAACAAATATTTGAATTTGGAATCGAATAGACATTTAAGATTTATTCATAAAGATAATTGCCTTATAAAACTTAAACATATTGCATGTGATACATAGAAGTTAATACTCACTTTTAAAAGGCTTACTTCTATGATTCTTATAGTATATTGTTTAATTTACTCATAAACATGCTATTTGGTAAATCATATTTAGGTGAAGGAAGAATGTTAGAATATTTTAATTTGATTAATATTAGAATATTTTAATAAGAATAAATTAGCATATTCCATATTCTATTATTCAAAATTTTAAAATTTTAAATATTTTGATTTAGTAGTTTGAAAAATCTAAGTTTTAATTTTTTCATATAAGGCAATTAAAGAGTTAATGAGTTAGCGGTTAGTTATTATTTGAATAGTTAAATATACCATGAACCTTGATAGATAATGAATAATGTATTCTTGACTAATAATTCTAAGTTTGAAAGGCTCTCTAACAAGAGAGGCCCCTTGAAAAATCATCATCATTGAGGTCTTCTAACTTATTAAAAGAAGCATTTGATAAAGTTAAACCCCTCTTCTTCTACTACTATGATTTCAATAATTAAGATTGCGAAAATAAGTTTTATTTTTTGCTTCAAATTCATCTAGCATGGTCAAAGGTATTTATAATTTTATTTTTCACTATATATAGTCTCAATTGCATGTTGTATAAGATTAATGTGTGAATGTTGCTTATAGGAAATTCATCTTTAGAATTATAAATCTATCCTACAGGATGGAGATCATCTAAATTAGAGGGAGAATATTAAAATTTATAATTTCAAGTTCTATAATGTTGCATAAAAGTATTTGCTAAAGTTTTGGCTTAGTTTCTGCTACTTATCCAAGGCTTTAAGTTAAGGAAAAAAAAAAACTTATATACAAGTGTATAGTTCTCCAATATTACAAGTGTATAGTTCTCCAATGTGAAAAATTAAAAATTATATACAATTACGTAAATATTTGCTTTTAGGTTTCTCAATTAAATCATGACAAGTGTATAATTCTCTAATAATAGCATAACAAGTATATAGTTTTTACAAATAATGGTATAGTTCTCCAATTAAACTATTCACTTGTCATAGTATAATACATTTGTCATTTTTTAATTGGAAAATCTAATAGTAAATATATAAGAAACTACACTAAGTTTAATCTTTAACTTAATTAAAGGATAAAAAGAGAGTCAAAGTGAGATGAGAAAAAATTTAGCTTGTGTTTTGAGCTTTATGTTTTATTATTAATTGAACCATGAGGTTAAATAATGTCACTAGGGCCAAGTAAGAGAAATGTAAAAATTTTTTTAGGAAAAAAAAACTTGGCAGTCCACATAATTATATTATATATATATATATATATATTATTTTAAATATAATTATAGTTTGATAACATCAAATGCTAAAACTTTATTGATAAGATAAGACCAAGTGGTCACACAATAACCACATAGTGATGGAGTGTGAGTATATATAAGCCTATGAAGAAATTGATCCTCTCTCAACCTAGCATCTCAATTTTCTCTCCATCATAAAGTCTTTCAACTTAAAAGGGTCAAGAGTTGTTTAAGTCACAGATTGCAAGTTCCATTTCTTTATAGAAAGCATGAAAGAGATTTAACTGGCCAAACATGCTTAAGTGGACATGCTCTCTTTAGTGGTAATTAGCTATAAGAATCTTATGATCTAATGGTGAATCAATTTGGATCAATGTTGTTTATGCATATAAATTTCAAGATATTTGAATTCTAGTATTCATATAGACATGTCTTTTCTTAATTGAATATAAATACCAACATATAGATGTGAGCACGAAAGATGTGAGCATCCGGTTAAATGCTTCATGGAGGTTACTGGGCAAAGTAATTCTCGACACTTTTTTGTTGCCAGTAAAGATACTACACTATGGAAAGAGCTGCAACAAGTTTTGTTTTCTCCTTTTAATTACGTTAGTGAGGCATGTTGTTTTCTATTTATTCTATTGTAAAATGGAATCATGGCAAAAGTTATTGACAAAATTGACTAACTGTATGCTTAAAAAATATTGAGAAAACAATTCTTCCATTTGTTGGGATATATTTTTCTTGAAGAATTTTTGTTCTTATTTAATTGTTTTAAATTTAATTCTTTTATAGATGCTCTAAAGACTAATTACTACTAGTATTAGGTATATTGTTTACTATTAGATTTGCACACCAATTTAATATTGTTGTTGGTGAAAGACAGCTATTTATTGTAAGCAAATAGCAAAATGACTGCACTAATTAGGTCTCTAAAGTGGAAGAATTCAAAGATAGTTGATAGTTTTGATCATAATTCTAAATGAGATCAAGTGGATGGATGCATGTTGGTGCAGTTGATGGGGTTCGTATTTGGGTTGGTAGTAACATGTTTAGCATGAGAGTAGCTTTTAGGGCCCATTTGGTTTTGTGAATGGAAAAAGAAATGTAAAAGAAAAAAGTAGTCTTGTATATGGGAAAAGACTTTTGTGCCTCTCTTTTAATTTGAATTTAAAAAGAGATAGATATTATTAAATAATAATAAATAATAATTACAAAGGTATTAGTAGACAGTGCATATAACTATGTAAAGAGAATACATCTATATCGCATGAAACCAAACAAGTCCTTAAATCATTTCTGATAGTTATTACTCCTTAAAGGAATTATAGAGTTCTCTAATGTTTTCAATTTTCAACGTGGTTGCTTTTTGTGCCTTATGAAATCCACCGTATTGATATTACTTATGTACATGGTTCCTTTATAACACTTTATGGTGAAACTTGTTATTTTAATGATTAGAAAAGCAATATCAATAGTCATGATTGGATAGCTTTGTGTATACTGCATAGGATGAAAAGTTTTTAGGTCCTTTTCAATATAACGGTGTGTTATCAATTCAAGAGCAAAAGTAAAGTGGAAATCTTTGTAGGCTACTAATACAGTAGGAAAAAAGTTAGATATGAAAATTCATTTTAAAAAAATTGAATTTAATAGCACTTTAAACCAATATCTTTGATACTCTAATTTAGCTACAATTTTATGAACCACAGCTAAGCCAGGGCTTAGCTACAGTTAACGAAAGATGGTTTTGTAAAACTACATCAAAGCCTCTCATGAAGGATAGTTTTGTTGCAGTTTACAAAAATTGCAATTAAGTGGTTTAGCCACAATTTAAACTGCAGTTAAACCATAGCAAAATCACCTTTTTTGTAGTAGTTACAGATTTTATTCTATCAAAACTTATTCTTATTCACATAAAAATTATTCCCACGTACCAAACATAGTTTAGGACATTGTCATAGAGTTGATTTGAAAATTAAGATATGAACCTTCATTTAAAATAAACCAACTTTTTGGCATTTGTTACAATGATAAGAGCAAATTTTTTTTATTTTTTTCTTTGTTTTGAAGGAACCGTGGAAAATATATGATGAGAAATTTACCCTCCATCTCTTTTCATGGTTTAATGAAGAAAGGAAAAATTATCATTTGATAACATCTATGTATGGCTAACTTGGAATTTCTTAAAAGTCACTCTAAAATATTAAGGTTTCCCTTTTCACCCGGGTGTGAAGTTTAAGGATAAAATAAATAACGATAGCATAATTTATTTTCCACAACAAGAAATATTTTAATCCAATATGCAAAAAGGACATCAGTTGTTAAATTTTGTATAAAAATATTAAATGACTATTCAGTTCTATACTAAAGAATTGATGCATTCTACACTTAATCTTGTGTATAGATAAAAATAATTAAAGAGACAAAGCCATTGAACACCAAGAGACAAACAATTGAATAATATGTTTCACACTTCTGCCAATCATAAAAATAAAAATAAATTTGTTCAATCACTGTTACTTGATGGCTTGGCGTCCTTAACATTATAATTGTATCCATACAGGAAAATTCATTATATCAATTTGGTTTAGGTGTACAAGTTTTCGAAGATGGATCCGGTCTGATTCTTAGCATATGGTCAAACTTAGGGCTCTATGCATGGCAAACTAGCATGCATTGGTATTTCTGAAGCAACAGTGATAGATTTTAAATCCTCAGGCTTATCCGCTGAGCCAGTGTGTATATCATAGCCTAGATTATCGACATCTAGAGAAAAAGAATTGTATTCCAATTAACCTCCAGATTATACGACATAATATCTAGCCGTTACTTTCTCATTTTGCTTCTTTTAGAGTTTTAGTTGTTCCACAATATTTTCTTTTAAGTATGTTTTGTGGAACGGTTTAATTAGGATTTTTAGGTTCTTGTGTGTTGTAACTATTTTGCTTATAAAAATAAATAAAAAAATTCAGTTGTCTTTTCAAAAATCAGCAATTAAGCAAAACAAATTCAGTTGTCTTAATCTAAACTATCCAGATTTGATTCAAACAATAAGAATTTCATTTTTTTATTTTGTTTAAATTAATCAAGTTTTTTTAAATTCAATCGTTCTTGTTTTTTAAGTTCATAATTAAAAAATCATTTTTATTATATTTTTTATTTTTTTAAAATATTGTTAAAATAAATATAAAAAATATATAACATCTAGACCATATAAATAAGCAATTAAGTAATTGTTGAAGTGGCCACTGAAGAGCACCGGGGATGGCAATTAAGTAATACAAGTTATGACTTCCTAGCCTCCAAGGAAAACTTCATGCCCTTTACCGTGGTAACATTCTCAACAAAAGTAGCATTTACATTTTCAGCAAAGGCAGCATTTTTCTACTTCTAATTGAACCAAAAATGGTAAATTAATTAAAGTCAACATAAATTATACGGGACATGTCAATGTACCTTCCTCTTCTTCGGTTGGCTTGGAGTGTCTAGAAATGTCTTGAATTCCTCGGGCCATTGCCAGCAATTCTACTTGCATTTTTTTAAGGCGAACCACATGCCTTGTTATGTACACCTGGTGTCATGCAGTGCTAGATAGATGGCAAGTGTAACTACGTGGCTATTTGCCACGCGTCCACCTGGCACACATATGCTAGCCACGTGTTAACCCTTTTCCACCTCAATCACTGGACTATAGTTATTTAATATTTATAGCTCTCTGCGACATAGTCACCTAAAACCCAAAGACGAAGTCACTCCGAACCATAATTGATCTCCGCCAGTTAATATCTCTATCTGATTTGTGAACAAATACTGTTGAAGAAGATGAGCCGGGAGCAGCCAAGGCGCCCCCAAGGAGGACAGGACCCCATCAAATACGGCGACGTTTTCAATGTATCCGGCGACCTCGCGAAGAAGCCCGTTGCACCGGAAGACGCCGCCATGATGCAGAGCGCTGAAACCCGGGTCCTCGGCCAGACCCAACCGGCCGGAGCCGCCGCCGTTATGCAGTCAGCTGCCACGCGAAATGAACAAGTTGGCCTTGTCGGTCACCAAGACGTTACCGGCGACCGTGGTGTCACTGTCACGGAAACACAAGTTTCCGGAAGACGCATTATCACCGAATCAGTTGGTGGACAGGTATGCCACCATGGTCTCAATCTCAATCTTAATCGTATCTAGTTGGATATGTATCTAGCAGCAACATCAGAAATGATATTTTAAAAACAAAATGGTATCTTTTTTTATTTATCAGAAAAATAGTATCTTATTGGGTATGTATATGTAATACAATATTTTAAATTGTATTTAAACATAAGTATTTATACTACTTTAATACTTGGATCTTATAAGATTTCATTTTGTCTTTTTGTTGCGTTTCCAAGGTTGTGGAACAGTATGTTCAACCGACCGCTGTGCAACCCGGTCGGGCGGGGGCGGCCCGAGACACAGCAATAACCATAGGGGAAGCACTGGAAGCTACGGTCCAGACAGCGGGTGACAAGCCGGTGGAGCGGAGCGATGCGGCTGCGATACAAGTGGCGGAGATGAGGGCAACGGGAAGCAATGAGATAACACCAGGTGGGCTGGCAGCAATGGCGCAGTCGGCGGCTGCTTACAATGCCGGATGTGTTCGAGAGGAGGACAAGATCAAACTGAATGACGTTTTGGCCGGTGCAACGGAGAAGTTGCCGGCGGACAAGGCAGCAACAAGGCAAGATGCCGAAGGAGTAGTGAGTGCAGAGATGAGGAACAGACCCAACGTGTCGACCACTCCAGGAGGCGTGGCTGCTTCTGTGGCCGCAGCTGCCAGGCTCAATGAGAACACGAACGTCTAATTGTGGTTTGTAGACTGAGCTAGTGCAAGTATGGTTCTGGTAATTCAATAAGGGAAGTGGAGTCGTGTGTGTATGTTTGAAGTTTTTTTTTTTTCTCTTTTGTTTTCTTTTGTTGAATCTATTTTCTAAATAGGATAATGGTGGTTTTTTTATAAGAATATAAGACAATGCATATATTGTAATATAACATGGTTATGTATAACGGTTCTTCCTTTTCCTCATGATCCTTTATTATTTGCATTTTCAGGGTAATTTTAATTTTCTTTGAACATTGGGTTGTTTTGTATTTCACTCAAAAGGAGCTAGCTTAATTAAGAGGAGAAATATTTTTTAAAAAAAAATTGGTTATGATTCTTTTAGGAAGTATATTAGAATTAAAATTTTAATAGTTAAATATATAAAATCAATATGAGAAAGTTTAATTTTAAAATCATTTAGAGAAAAATAATTTGGATAAAATTTAAGGATATCTTCGGACCAATTTAAATTTTAATCTTAAAGGTATATCTCTACATTGATTTAGTTCATTTTTAAAAAATTATCTTAAATGTTAATTTTAATATTTAAATTCGAGTATTTTGTGAATAATACAAAAAGACTATAAAGGTTTTTGATGCCCGTTTAAATGGGCTAATGAGGCCTACTGTTAGTGGGTTGGTGTCTCCTTCAAATTAGGGAATGTCACAGTCCCTTCTATTAAGATAGTCTTCTTGTATCGTTCATATAGAAATTGATGTTTCTAATTTTCTTTCTTGAAATATGGATTTTATTATTGCCGAAAAACTTGGATGCGTTGATTAATACAGAAATTAATTAATGGGAATCATTCGGTTTATAAGTGATATACAAAGGACGGTGAAGTGAATTCACAGCATTCCCCATTTTAAGTGATGAGTAGAAGACAAGGGACAAAGCTATCACGTGAATCCATAGAGTTGGAGAACAGTCACAATCACTTGGAACAGCCATGCAGAGAAGAAGATAAATGCAAGTAATACTAACAAAGTTTAATTGGCTTGACAGTAGGTCCCCCACCAATCCAGACGTTTAGGGTTAAGCAGTTTCAGATATTTAAAATTAAAAAAAAAAATTCTAACATTAAAAGTTTTCAATTTCTCCCCAACTGTACCCTATGATATACTACAAAAGATTCATTTATGTCCCCGTCAACGGCAGGCACAGACTAATTAATTTTGCATGTTCATTAATATATGTGTGTCAGACTAATTAATTTTGCATGTTCATTAGTATATGTGTGTCTGCGTTCTCTTGTCTCTTTCGTGTGAAGCTTATTTTGCTTTCGTCGTGCCTACTCCATGAGAATGTCTGCGTCTTTCGCTCAGTGGAGTAGCATCATTGAGTGTTTTTTTATTTTGGGGGGGGAGGGGCTGTTGGCCGCAAAAGAGATTACCATTGGTTTGAAATGGCTATAATTTTGCTAAATTTAATTTGAAGTTTCTTGGTTCAAATATTGAAGTTTTAGTTTTGCAAAGCAACAAGGTGATTTAGCTAGGTATTAGGATTTGAGGAATTTTATCACCATATATAAGTAGGAATTTAGGTATTAAGAGTTCATGATTTATTTTGAGTTTACTTTTTATTTTGGGTTGTTCTTTCATGATTTAAGGTTTTGTCTAGGTTGAGTCTAAAGAAATCATTTGAACTTTATGGACAAAATTATAGACAGGGTAAATTAACTGAAGAAAATAAATTGTTTTTTTCATTTTGAAAGATGCTTATCACATGATAAAAAAAATATTAAAATTCAGGCTTAATTAGTATTTTAGTCTTTTTAATTAATTTATTTGTTTTAATTTGGCTCCTTTAACTTCCTTTTGATCTAATTTAGTTCATTGACTTTTAAATTATGCCACGCGTGTGTGTCCTTTTCTATCATATTTGTTAAGTTACTTGATGGACACCCTTAATGACACTTACATAATATCTAAGGTGGACAAACGTTGTTAGAGTGTCCATTTGCTTTTAAAATAGCTTCTTAACTTCTTTTAGTATTTTAAAATTATGGTTCCCCAAATGCATAAGAAGCTCTTACTAATCTAATGAAATTATATAAGTATAATTAATGAAAATGAATAATAGCCAATGAAAGCAAACTATAAAATAAACCAATAAAACATACTCCATAATGGTTATAGTGGATTACTTAGGCCAGAAAAGACCACAATCTGTGTTAATTGTCTTCAAACCAAATAATCATTTTCTTGTTTTTCTTGGATCTTTTCTTCACATGGTTTTCGCGTTGCTTTATTCTAGTCTTTTATAGTTTGCATGTCAAAAGTTAAGATTAGCCTTCTTTTAGCATGTTAGTGCAGTGATGTACTGTAAGTATGATGGAGTGCTATTTTATTGGTTTATTTTCATTGGTTATGCATGGTTTATTTTTAATGGAGCAGTCAGAGATTCATGTACATTTAAGATATCATTTTTAAAAAGATAAAGAAATTAAGTTAAGAGACCTTTTGAAGGTCAAAAGACACCTTAATGGTAGCATTTGTTCACTTTATATGTCATGTAGGCACTGTCAAGTGTCAAGCACATCCATATTGAGTATTTCAACAAATGTGACGGATTAGAATATACGTGACACAAATTCAAAGTGTGGATTAAATATATAGTACCAAAAGATAAATAGTTAAAGAACTAAATTAAAATAAATAAATAAGTCAATGGACTAGAATAATATTAATTAAGCCTAATTAAAATGTCTATGACCAACTAACATTGTTACCTGTTAATTTTTATGAACTTTTTGTTTTCCATTATATTTTAGAACAACTAGTGCCATCAATTTAGTCCTTAAAATTTATTGTTATAAATTTAATTAGTTCGAAATCATGCTATCAGTTTAATGTTGACCCAAAAGATTATTTCCATAAATTAGTTCTAACTAAGTTAGAGTAAGGACTAAAATGATATATTTTGTAAAATATTTAAACTAAATTGATAATAATAAATTTTCAAGAATTAAATTGACACAATCGAAATTTTCTAGGGATACATATAATAAATAACTCATATTCTATGAACAAGTTTTTTCTTTGTAACTTTCAATTTTATAGTAATATTATAATTAAAATTAATATACTTTAAAAGGAGCTAGTAGAGTGTAGTTCACTCCTTTCTCAATGGTAAAATTATCATTATTTTCAAGTCAAAACAACCCACTGTTTGAATGATAACACTATGCTGTTTCGTCCACGTCACATATGCCATCCCAAAGCATCACAGGGGGGTTCGGTAGAACATTTATAAGAGGCGATCATACTCTTTTAGTTCTTTTATTTTTATAAAAATGCGGACAATAAAATTTTGAATATATCATACCCATCTTGCAAATACACCCTTAAATTTTTTCCTCAGATAAAAGCAAGAATGGCCGACACTGTATTTGAAAAAAAGAAATTTACTACCTATGGCCCATCCTAGCAAACATATAGCTAGCCAACATAACACAATACTACTGACTACACAACGACTCAATATAATATATAGAACACACGCAAATGTACACATTCTCATTTTGCAAAAATGTCTAACCTGTTCTCGAAACACCTCCACCTCTGTTTCTTCAAGCTCAAATACCCCACCTGCACCGCCACCCCCTTATCGCCACCACATCCGAAACATCACCACCACACCCCATCACCATCTCCATCTCCATCTGCTTCGTCTTCCAGTTCTACCAACTTCACCCTCAACCATTACTCCTCCACTTCGTCCTCTGACACCACTCCGGCACCGGACTTCGCCGCCGCCTTCGCCTCCCAGCGCTTCTTCTTCTCCTCTCCCGGCCACTCCAACTCCATTATTCCCTCCACTCCCTCCAACCTCGCCGACGTCAGCTCCGGCACCTCCATACCCAGAGGCGGCGTCGTAGTGCCCAAGTACTCTCTCAACCCCTACGTGGATTTCCGGCGTTCAATGCAGGAGATGATCGAGTCCCGTGAATTGGTTATAGACGTGCGAAAAGACTGGGATTATCTTCACGAGCTCCTACTATGCTATCTTGCTCTGAATCCCACACATACCCACAAGTACATCATCCGTGCTTTCACCGACCTCGTTGTCGACCTTTTATCTTCGTCGGAGATGGCGGAACCTAACCACGACCAGCAGAATAGTTTCTCTGGAGTCAGGTTAAGAAGCACGGATACCGATTAGGTAAAAGATACGCCACAAATCATGTAATATTTAAATATAATTTATAGTTCCAGTGTGATTTCAAAAGTATCTATCTAGAGACGGTTGGTATAATAATTAGTGAACTAATTAAAATTAATTAACAACGATTCTATTTTATTATCGTTTTGTCGTTGAACCTTGTAAACAGAGAAAAAAAAAAAAAAAGCCATTGGCGGTTGTTTAATCCTTTGCATCTCTAGTTTGAAAGAAAGGTTGGATTTCAGAGATCAATCAAGGCAAAACAAAAGTTTGTTTATTGATGTTCATCAAACCAAGGAGACATGGTGGCCGGAGAGAAACGTTGGTGTCTCGATGCTGTTTTATTATTAGTATTATTTTATATATGTTAGTTTGTTATTATGCGAAGGGTAAATTATATTAATCTCTTATATGATTTAGTTAAATTATATTTGATTTTTTATTTTAAAAATTATATTTAATTTTTTAATTTAATTTTTATTAATGAAGTTACTTTTTATATAATATTTATTTTTATTAAAAATTATGTAATTATTTTTATGGTCATATTATTATATTAACAATAAAATTATTTGAATAGAAGGTTAATGTTTCTTATAAAAAATTAATTGGATGAGAGGTTTTTATAATATACATCAAATTGGTTTAAAATTTTAAGTGTAATTTAAAAAATAACTCTTTCTGAGTTTTTATTTTCTTTTGGGGGAAAAAGTCTTGTATTTCCATGTATATATTGTATGACGTTGTATAGGGATGACGGGTTCGTTCATGAAAAATTTACATCTAGTTTATATCTTATAAAACTTCTAATTTAGCAGTAATTTTTTTAAATTCGACAAGAAATCTTTAAAAATTTGATAATAATTGTAATCTTTAAAAATAATTTTAATTTTTAAAATCTTTTATTATAAATTTTACAAAATTTAAGTTCTTGATGATAACTTTTCCTTTGTTTTTTGTCCTTGCATTGGTTGTGTGGTCCTTAAATGGTACCTTTTCATACCTGATAGGGAGTTTTGCATCCAAACTCACGAGAAGCTTGTTTTTTAACCTAGGGAGTAGGGCACTTTGGTGGGCATTGTCTTTAGAAATTCGAAGGAATTAGATCTAGGTAAAAATTTTTAGAAATTTGCTATTAAATTTTATTTATAAAATTGATATGTAAAAAAATTTTTAAAATTAAACAAAGATAAGTATTTTAAATATGTATCATTAAGTTGTCTAACAAAAATGACATATAGATAGTTTCTTCTAAAATACCTAAAATATAATGTTAAATTGTTTAAAAAAACCATTTCGCTTACCATTTCAAACTTTTTTGAGCTCAAATAATTGTTCCATGATTGCTGATATGATGAATCAAACGCAAAAGGCATGCCCATTTCGACAAACCAACGTGGAGGTGAATATGAACTTAAGGGCTATTTGCTGCTTCGTTTGGTATGAGTTCCATTTTTTAATTTTTATTATATTTTTATTCTTATTCTTATTATTTTATTTATTATTATTTTTTTAAGTGCGGATATGAATATTATTTTTTATTCATAAAATCACTTTTTTTTATTTCATTTCTCTTTTTATTTTGTGTATCAAAAGTCTTAAGATTCTTATTTTATTATAATAATAATAATTAATTTATAGAGAAAGGGAAAGACGACAAATTTGGAAAAAGGAATATGTAAAGGTTCATAGAAAGGAGGAAAGAGAATATTGGATTTTACTATTAAAAAAATTATAATTTAAGATTTTTAATTAAAAATATTTATATTAAAAAATTGTAAATTTTAAAATTATTTTAAATAATACCAAGACCAAAAATTTTAATTTAAGGTTTTGAATTATAATTTTTTCGTGTAGTTTAAATTTAGTGCTAAGATCATTCAAAATAATTTTAAAATTTGAGATCATTGAGTATAAATATTTTTAATTTAAAATTTTAAACTATAACATTTTATTTTACTATTACAGTTGGTGCAGTTGCAGTTAATAGTGACAATATTTTTCCCTCGTGAGAAGATTTAAACTAAAATCTTAGTTTAATTTTTTTATAGATGATCTAAATATTAATTAACTCTCAATCTTTTTAATCATTTTGGGTACTTATGAGTATTTTTTGTTCTATATAATTTTATCATTTTACAGGTACAAAAATGATTGGACCTTTGGCCTTATTTACCCTAAAATTATGTTAAAATATTAAAGATCATCAAATATCTTTTAGAGTTAAAATAAAAATAATCTCTTAAGTATTAAAAGATTAAAAAATACAAAAATTTATTTGAGTATTCAATTGATAATGAAAAAAGCTTTCGCGGATATTTGAAATTGAATCTTATTTTAATGCTGGAAAGCATTGCGTTAAAAGCAGAAACAAAGTAAAACCAACCCAGGAGAAAGATAGAAAAACCGAAAAGTGACAACAAAATATAAGATTCTTTAGCAGCTTGCCAAAAATCCAGAAGTTAAAAGATCCACTGAAAGCAACAAATACCTCTAGTAAACATTTTTGCTTTTGCAAGGGAAGGTACAATCTTCAAATTTCAGTTCTGGGCATTTAAGAAGAGTCTACAAATTAACCTCCAAAAACAAAAATTCCCAACTATCAAAGTAAGGGGTCGTGTCAGATCCAAAATCCCCAGTTGGTCTGAAAAATGCTTAGCAGGAGCATTGAAAAACTCAAAATTTTGCATTGGAAAGAAAAAAGGTTTTTGACGGTTCATTATATATATACATATCGTGGTTTTAATCTGCTTAATCAATAAGTAGCGTTTATATATATTATATATATGACCGTAGGTGACACTTGAAGACAAACCAATAGGCTCCAAAGTCAACAAGTCAACAAATACAGCAAAATGATGGATGCTTTTGTCTTTCACACAGTATAAGTTTCATTACAAATTAGAATTAGTTAGTTTGGGTAGTCTATGAGGTTATAAGTATAACCCTAGACTTCTTCTCCTCTCATAAATAACTCAATATTGTATGTCAATGTTGATTTTGGACAACAAGTTCAGATGAGTAATTTTCTACTTATTTTTAGCAACAATCCTGCATTAGGGTAACTACTATGCATACCACTAACAAGCACGACGGAGATGAGTTAAAAATTAAAAAATAAAATAAAATGCGAACAATATTAAAACCATATATTAATTATACATAGGGAATGCTTTATGTGGAAGCCTATAAATACAAGATTGAGGGCACTAGCATTATGTCAAGAAAGAAAATTTATTCCCTCATTGCAACAAGAGAACACTGAAAAAAACAAAAAAGGTTATAAGTCGCACTAATTAGCATTAATTCCATGAAACTCTCTTATTTTTCAGAAAAGTCGATATTATTACTTTTGAATTTCAGCATTCATGATTGAAAATTTGTCAGTTAACAAGACAACTGTATTGATTTTATGAGATCTTTAATATCTGTTTCTAATGGCTAATTTGGGAACATTAACACAATCTGTGTGGTAACTCAGATATAGAAGATAATAAGCTAATTAAGTAACCCGTTATCTTCTTGAAACTGAATATGGATTTAGTAGATCAATGTTGAACTTATATGTGTGATTCCACCATAAATAAGTCAAAAACATTATGCAGCTTCTACACCCAAATTAGGGGTGGGCACATGCAGGATTTGACACCTTGACCCCTCAAATAATTAAAAACAACGTACCCATGGAGGATAAGGGAAAATATGTCAAATAATGAGGATATATAATTAGAAAGTTCATCTCATGCAATTCAAAACTGATTTATTTCAGGACATGGAGATCGATCTTTAGTGTGGAAAGAAAAATTCTCAAATACATATATTGTTTCTGCTGAAAAAATCTGTTAATATATATTATTACTATGTTTGTATTAGCTCCTGCACTGATTGTACATAAGAGGGTACACACGCAAGAATTTCAATTTCTTCAAAGCCCCTGTTTGGCACGTGCAAAACCAATGTAATAGAAGTTGTATGCAGGAGATTTGATACTTCGTATCATTTTCTCGAATAAATCAATTAAGCATTCGATTGGTTTGCAGGTAAGGGAAGCGATTTGGGTTGGGTGGCCTCATGGTATCCTTAAATTGTCCATTCACATGCAGAAACACTCTGTCAAAGCTGTTGTTTCTTTCGGATGGATTTCAACATGCATTATTGTCTTTTAGTTCCCATCTGGTATAGTTTTTCAAGTTATGTCACCTCGGGAATGAGTGATCTCCATCTCCCTGCCTATTTTGAACAGAAATTTCTTCTGTAGCTGGGTTGAGTATAGACTTATAGGCACGGTTCTTGTTTGCATGCTTTAGGACAACCTACATTGTATTCTTCAATTTGTTAATGGTTTCTATACACACACACACACACACACACACACACACACACACATATATATATATATATATATATATATTGATGATTCACAAAATTTTATTTAAATTTTTATTTAGTCATTAAACTTTTTATTAATGTACTATTAAGTTTTGTTGAGTAATCAATAATATATAATCTTAACATTCTAAATAAATATAATTTATGTCAAAGGAAGTGTGTGGACAAGTTGAATGAAATAAATATTATTTAAATATTTATATATTATAGTTAGTGACAAAATAATATTATAATTAATTATATCAATAGAATTTAATGACATACTAACCAAAGTTTAATAATAATAAAATTATATTTTTAAAATTATAATTTTTTAATTTATAAGATAAAATTTGAGAATGGACTTACTTACGTACTAATTAATCATAATTAATTATAAAACTATATTTTAGCTCTTGAAAATATGCTTTGCACCAAATAATTAGCTCTTCAGCTTCAAATTTAACTTAATTGAGTCTTAAATGAATGTAAATTAAATTTTTTGAACACTCAGTTTTCTTATTAACTCAATTAAATTTTGAAATTGATTTATATGTTCTTTAAATGATTAAATCAATATACATCCTACGTTTTTAGGAATAATTCTACTCTTTAATTATTAGATATGCTATCATAAAGAACACAATATACAGGTGTGTATCACAGAGAAATACGGGGGATATTTGCCTCCAAAGAAACCAGTTAATTGTGTGATAGATTTAAGTTTACCAGTTAGATTATTAATTGAATAAGCTAATGGGTGTTAGTCTAATGGTAGTGAATAATTTGGTGAAATAATTATAGATTTAAATTCTTGCTCTTCCGTATTAAAAAAAAAATTAGCAATTGACTGAAAGACATTTTTGCATTATCATTGCCCGCACATATTTGTTGTAATGAGACATCACTTCAATCTTTTCAAACTGAATGATCAATATACGATGGTCTAGTCCCAATCATTTTTTCTCTTAAATGAGTAATATAGCCCTTACATTAAATCTTGCAATTAAATTTGTCTTCCTGAATTCAGGAATGGCCCTATATAATTTTAAAAAAAAAAACTCAAATAAACTCACATACTGCATCATATGCATAATAATTACAATTAATGCATGTGTGGTTCTATGTTATTATAATCTTAGAATAAAAGATTATTCTTACTCCAACACATTCAATGGTTGAGATTGATTTAATTGCATCCTTATCGATATGAAGAGCTTCCATACGTGGGACCAAACTGCAATTTAAGATAAATCTCAACCTTTTGATATGCATTGGAGTAAAGGAAATCTCTTATTACCAAAGTATATACGGAGTTCTCATGAACAATATAATATCAAATTTTATTGATTACGAAAAAAATTATATACATATTTATATAATAAAATTGTTTCAATCAACTTCCATTCATCTTATTATTAAAAAATTCAATCGCTGAAGTTTAATTTGTCTGATGAGATTGCACCCAAACCAAGCAGTTATATTATTTTATTTTTTATTACAGGGAGGTGATCTTTTTTTTCTTTGGGGCCACAAAACAGTGAGATGATGTTTAACTTAGCTGGTTGGGGATCATATTATAATTAATCTACTTCTAATGGAGACTAAGAGATTTATAAATTACAAAAAAAAAACTTTACACAGTCATTGTAATAAGAGTAGTCATCCTAATTTGTTTTGCTAAGATAAAATCAAGCATACATCACATTTGACTTGTCTGGTGTAGGGTTATTTATGGATAGTGTGGAATCGGATATCTAATAGGCTCGATACTCAACTTGATTAAGACATCAAATTTATTTTTATATTTGTGCCTAACTCAATCCAAATAAGTTCGATTTTATGTTGGGTTAGGGCAGCCTGAGCTATTTTTTTTTATAAATTAATACTTGTAATATAAAAATATCTTTTTACAAACTCATAGGCATATATTTCAAAACAATAAAATTTTAAAACTCTCATGTTTTATTAATAATAAAAAAATAACCTAATATTATCAAGTAAAATATAAGTTATATTAGCATAATTAGCCTTAAGTAAATATGTGTATTTTTATTATTCAACAAAAAAAAATATCAGTAAGCATGTACATCAATGATGAAATAATTAAGTAGGAAAGGTTTTAATAAGTAATAAAAGCTGCAACATACAAAAAGAATCAGATGAAATAAAAATAAAAAAAATATAAAATATCAAGATGTTAATAACTAAAAAATATAAATAACTATTAGGGCAGGTTGAACAGAACATATCTTCGTCCATGGGCTAACCAGATCTGATATAATTTTGTTTAAAGTGCTACCAATTTTTATATTTTTTACCCGATCCAACCCAACTCGATTAGGCCTAGTTAGAGTGGCCCCTAGAGCCTAATAGGCCAATGACCACCTTGAATTTAGTATGCAAAAAATTAAATATAAAAATAAAAATTTAAAAATAATTTTATAAGTAATAAATATTTATAATTTTTTATTTTTATTAATTAAATGATAATTATAAAAATTAAATTAACATTTCATCAAATTTTCCTTTAGACCCTCATTTTTCATTCGGTTACCAAACACGCCATAATTGGTGCGCTTGCTCTACGGCATACTTTTGGGGAGAGTCATAGAATGCAATTATGCTTCCGCATATTGAAATTTTACTTTCTTTATCTTTCAAAATATTGTTAATCATATTCTTTTATTGTCAGACTTAATTTCAAAAAGAATTATTGAAATTCTAATATATTATCTTAAATTTTAAAAATATTTTGTTAAAATCTTTCACAGAATTAAATACGAAAAGATATTGATAAAATAAAAAAAACCAGAGTAAAATTTTATGCAAATGTTTTATTATATAATTTGATAAATTTGTATTTTAACACAATCGAGTATAATACATTTTTATTAATTTATTATTTTCAACTTTAGATTTTCTTAAAAAAAAAAAAACTCAAACTTACACTCTAAATCGTAGGAAGGTATTATCTATCTATGTATATGTACATGTCATCTACGAGAAAATTTTTCAAATTGGCGCCTGATTCAAAGGATGGCCATTAGAAAAACGTTGAAGCCAGAGTCAGATTCTGTGTTGGAACAGAGACTGGACAAAAGAGTACTGAGATTGATATGATAGGTACTATTGACACCCACAGAATTAACTTTCTGTTTAAATGCTATTATATTATGTTATTTTATTTCTTTTCAAAATTTGCATTTTAAAAATATAGTTTGTAGAATTTTTAATTTATTTTTTTAAAAAAACTTATTTAGCTCATTGAACTCGTTTTTTTTTTCAATGATTTTATATGAGTTTCGACAAGTCAAGCCCAAATTTTCATCAAAGAAAACGACTAAGACTTAATTTTATATTTAAGCTTGTTTAATTTTTATAAATGAATTCAAATAAATTGTTTAGCCCATGACCGATCCCAAGAGTATTAACATTTGGTTTGAAGGGGTCCAATTAGGCTAAGGAATCAAATTTTTCCTTTGATTAGCAATCTTACTTGTTGGTCAACCTTTTTTAGAGAGATTTCCAAGTGCTCAGGAGCTAATTGAATAGCCATCTTGAGATATCAAAGTTCTTTAAAAAGCTAGTTTGATATGAAAATAATTTTTGTATCCTTATTTTAAAAAATTAATAAACAAGTGAGAAAATATTATTGAATAATAATTATAATGATATAATGGATATTGCATAAAAATTATATAAAAATATTTCCTTTGCATAAGGATTGCTGAACGATTAAAGGTGCAAAGATGTTGGTATCAAAATCTCCATTGCTTGATTAGTCGATAACATCCAGTTGTGATATCTGTTGACATCGAAGTCCTTATTTTATGATTGAATGTTGGAGATAAGGCACAGCTCTCCAAAGATGAATTCTCCTAAGTCCTAAACTATGTTAAGTTAGGGAATAGAGATTCTTAATGAAAATGAATGGAAAAGTACAGAGATAACTGGACTTGTAGCTATAAATATTGTTTAAAATTGATTTAATACTTGTACAAACTTTAGTAATATCAAATATAAAAAAAAATTTGTAAATAAAGCCATAAAGCAAATAAAAAGACACGTAAAGTAAGAAAAATTACATTGTTGACAATTTTGAAGTTTTTCTATGTATCATTGTGTTTTATTTTTTTTTAAATATCTTCCTCAATTGGTAAATGTTTCCCATAATAGGTTATTATTTATATTTTATGCTTTTAATAGTTTCATGATCTTTTTCGTGCTTAAATAGAATGTGTTGTATTGAAAACGTGCTAATTATCAAGATTAGCCAAGATCTCGTCTATTCAGGCTTAGTCAAGACCTTGGCTAATCACGCTTAGTTGATACTCAAACTAATCATACATAACCCTAAAGTACAATTATTATTCCTCAACTAATCACACCTTATCAAAAACTCAGCTAGTTATGTTCATTAATTCTTTAGCTAATTTATCAATTGTGACTTGGGCTCTTAACTTGTCACATTCATTTATCAATTAATTCACCAGTTGCGATCTCAACTATTGACTAGTTACATTTAACCACAAGCTCAACTATTTATTTATTAATTTATTTTTGTGGTTAATTAGTTAGTTGTAATATTGGCTAAACTCATTATTAATATTTTTTAATACTAACAAAAGGTCATTCTTTAGGCTGGGCTTCTACTTGCCCTTCTGAGATCCAAGGCATGCCACTGGTGCACTTACAAATACTTTTAGAATAACCTATTCTTAGCCCTTGCATTACCATTCTTTTTATCCAAGAAAAAAAGTTATGATTCTCCTTGAAAATAAGTAACCAACAACTTTTTTCACAAGAAGTACAATCTATCAAATTTTGAAAAGGCACATCATTCCTAAACAAACCCTAAGTTAGTTTAAACAAAAAAAACCAATCAATCAAAGTGATTACAATTGAATCAATTCAATCCCATCCTATATTGGTTTGAATTGGATGGGATGATCAATTTTCTTTTAAGAAAAAAATTCTTCTAATGCTTTTTAAAATTTAAAATTTACATTTTTGTAATCTCAACCATGAAAGCTAATATTTCAAATGTTACACCCCAACAAAAGTAACTCATAAAAAGGTAGAGAGAGAGAGAGAGTAAAGAGTTGTCTAATTCAATCAGAAACAAATAAAAAAAAAGAAAAATGATTATATATCTCACACACACGTACTAAAGAGAGAGAGGGAGAGAGATTTAAATTATTAATAGAAAATCAAACCGGTTCCCTTGAATTTAAATTCATAAAGTGGATATCCAAGACCGAAAAAAAAAATTTATGAAAATTTATTGAGTTAATCCTTTTAAAAGGTAAATCTTGATTAAATTAGTTTGGATCCATTGTGTTGAAATTGAATGGAACTTCCATGGTTTTGGACCCAGTCCTTTTTTCAGTATTTTTTGGGCCCTGTCTGCTTTTGCTTGTGCACCACATGTCATGAAAGGGGTTGTGGAGGATAAACAACTTTATCTTCCTGAAGAATGTCTGAAAAAGGTTACAGCCCATACACTCTCAAAGGCATTGGACTCAGGCTTGCCCTTGCCTGTGCCTCCTGACGGCGAGCTTGGGGTTTGCCCGACTTGCCCAGCCCGTCATGTTAGTGGTGTGGGTCTGTTGATCAGAGCGAAGGGATGCTCAAGGATCATGTGGTGGAGAGTGAGTATGCACGAGAAAATTCTTCAGTACAGTACAACCAAGTAGTGCAAGAAGAGCCAGTAAGAATCTAATAAAGTGGGGGTGTTGGTGAATTTTACCACTTGCAATATTCATTAATGAGTTTTCATTAGTTGATTGCACAACCAACTAGTATGTTATGTGTCTATAATTTTCTTGGATATGCTCTGTAATGCTCAGTATATATCCTCCAACTGATCGTCATTTAGGACTATCCAGAGGACAATCAGCAACAGGTAATGACTAAGCTGATTTCAAGTTTGATTTGTGAAGCATGTACATTTTCAAACATTCGTACGAGAAGAGTATTTGCTGGCTCCTAATGATTTGTGCTGCTGCTCTGGTTTTAAACTCCACTCATATTGGTTTTTCAATTTTACATCAGACAGAACATCTAACTGGAATCAGAATAGGTTGTAATAGCCGAAACATTGTTGATAACTGTCTTCTAGCGTGATGAACAAAAATATGGACACTGAATCGTCTGGTGACATTCCATTAAAGATTATGGGAGATACAATCTAAGCAGTGAAGCATATTGAAACTTATTCACAGTTTACAAGGATAAGATCCAACATAAGAAAACCCATGATTCTTGCGAGTCCAAAGTTGTTATTGCTTGAAATCCCAGTCCGCAAAAAATGCAAGCTTTCATGGTAACAAGAATTAGATATCACCTCATTTTAGGGTAATGACAATCCAACACACAAAAAAGATTAGGAGGTGCTTGCCTTGCATCCCCTTGTGACCATAAAATTATGCATATTCATTGTGTATAACCATTGCATAATGGATGGAGCCAATTAATTGGGTCTTGAGCGCCATTAGAATCTTTAGTCTTCAACATAATACAAAGCCAAGTGGGTCATCGGACACAACCATGAGAGCCAACCGAATGAGCATGTTCCTGGGTCACAAGGGGCTGACTATGAAGCATCAATACTTTAGAAATCACGCCTTTTGTGTTGGATACATATCCAACAACCGTGTTAGATATAGGGCAACAGTTCAAATTATACCTAGATACTATATTTTGTCATGTTTTAGTGTTCATATCGCGAAATGTCCTACATCTGTATCAATAACCATACTTAGGTGATTGAGCAGCCTTCTTAGGTGTTCTATGCTTAATCTTCACCTTCACATTGATGCCGTTATCAATGATAGACTGAAGAACAATCTGAAGCTTTCCCTCCAACCTCTCTCCTTTCCTTGGTGTGTAGATCACGTCATGAATATCATCAGCTAATGCTCTTTGAGCTAGTATTGCCCCTACAGCAGCACAGGTGCTTTTGTTCTTGGTGGAAGTGAAGTCAAACTTCATATCCTTTGAAATAGAATGAGCCACAGCAACAACCTTGCTAGTTACCCTATGAACAACACAGGCACGAACAGAAGCTTTTGATATGAATATATCCAAGCAAAATGGCTCATGATATGGACCCGTAAGCTGGTTAAAAGTAAGAGTCCTCTGCTTCTTGTTCTCAATAGAAGTAACATTAGAACCACCAAGCTGAGGTATAATAACACTTTTAGTGCTTGTGACTTCGTGAACTTTGGAGGTTTTAGGACTTGGGCTAACTTTCTTTTCCTTCTTAGCATTTTCCTTTCCATCATCTCTTTTCTTTGGAGATTTCTTCCTGTGAAACTCTAGATTATATTCTTCAAACTCTTTAGAACTTCTTTCAAGTTTATAGAATAAATTCCCACGAATTCTCATATTGTCAATGTCTTCAAAATCAAATTCATCCTCAACATTGGAGGAATTGAGATCAATGGATTCATTAGTTTCTTCCCGACCCATAGAACTTGCTTCTGGGGCACCCCATTCCCTACCTTGCCAAGCTTGCGATACTCCTGATGAGACCCGCCAAGCATCGTGATCCACAAGCTCAATATTGTAACCATTTGAAGGACAATCAGAGAACAATGGTGAGAGATTATGAAGGCTACTAGAATAATCAGAAACTGGTATGGAATGACTTATAGCTTCATCCTCCCTATTGGGAATTTTCTGATAGGCCTTAAAGCAAAAACTGAGTCTCCTCAACAGAAGATGTGGATTGTACAGGGAAACAAAGGCAATACCTTTTCTCGCGAACATCGACCGCATGATCAGATGTAGAAAAGAAACCCAAGATGAGAATTCTGAATGTGAGAGCTTGCAGAGACAAAACAACAAACATTTGGCGTGCAGTGGCAGAGAAAATGGCGAAACTCTGACGTTCGAGTGTTCGTTTCTACTTGATTTAAAATTAAACTAGAAGGGGAGAGAAGAAAAGGAAGATTTTGCAAAAAGGGGTGGTCAGTGAGTTGCTGAATTTGGGAGCAAAGATTCGCAGCGACCAACCTGGCCGGCTTCTGTTGGAGAAATGAGTGTCCTAGCCTTCTGTTTGCGTTCCTTCTATGTTCTTTGTTTTGTGGGTGTGGGTTGGTTCGTTCTTTTATTGGGCTCATTTTGTTGCAGCTTAGCATGCCTTGTAGTGCACCCCTGGAAGGGATCCAGACCCGATATCAATTAAACGGATCCAATTTGGTGAAATAGTGTATTTTAACACTTGTTTATACAACAAAAAATAAAATAAAATAATTTATCTTGATATGAAAAAATGAATAATTATTTAATAGCTTTTACTATATAATTATATTTATAAAAAGAGTAAATTACACTCTTCTTCTTTGAAAGATGCACAAACTACATAACCCTTCCCTCTTTTTTAATAATTTACACTCTCTTCTTCTAAAATAAGAAAATATGCTACACAAACTTCCTTAAAGCAAAAAACAATGTACAATTATAATTATTTTAACAAAAATATTCTTGTACATTATTTATATAACATAACAGGTGCGTGTATATATTACATATATGACTAATATAAAAATAGTTAATTTTTAAATTTAAAATGAAAAAAAATTATAATTTTTTACATAAAATAAATAAAATTGAAATAAAGTATTTTAATAAGTTATAATTTTAGGAAAAGAATTTAATATTAGTCTTAAAAGTATGTTGATTATGTTTTAATTTTAAGAAAATTTGTGTATATTTTATAATAGATAAGAGAATTATATAATTTAAACAATTTTTAAAAGAAAGAAAAGTAGTTTACTCTACCTAAAAAGAACAAACTTTTCAACATTTCTTTTTGTTACTCTCAAAATCATATATATATATATATATATATATATATATATATATATATATAATATCAATAGTTAAAAATAAATTCATTATTTTTATAAAAAAATAATTATAACTTATTTTCATTTAAAAAATTAATATTAAAATGAAATAAACATAAATGGACATGTATGCATGGTTTATAATAACTGTGGCTGTAACATTTTAATTTCGTGTTGTTTTTTTTGGGGGTCCTGATTGACATTAGTGCATATTAGAGTGATTCTTCAAGTAAGCCCGTAAGCCCAAAACAGGTAATAGAGTTTCTAATGCTTCTTATCCATCCTAGTTACTTTCCAGTCACCTAGTAGCTAGTCCTAGATGACGGGAGAAGATCTTACCGGAGAGGAATCAGTTAAGTTAAAAATAATTTTTTTAGTTTTAGATCTTAAATTACAAATTTAAAAATTAAAATTAAAATTTAAAAATAAAAAATTACATTTTAAAAACTTTAATTATATTATGTAGTTAAAATTTTTGAAATATAATTTTTTATTATAATTAAAATTTTTGATCTCTTAATTTTAATTTTTATTATCAAACTTACAATTTAAAACTAAAAAATTATTTTTTGGCTTGACTAAGTCCTCTCTAATTGTGTAAACGACTTGAGAGGATCCATTAGAATTACAACTCCTCACATAAATGCGGAGAAAGAACTACCACAGTTGTCATGACTAGCACACAGAATTGCTACCGTTAAAACGGTTAGTAATTACTAACTACAAACATAGACAACAATCAGTAATTGGTTACCATCTTCAAAAGCTTCTGATATATCTTAGAAATTATAAGCCAGCTGATAAGCAAGTGTGTTACGGTTTTAGATCCAAAGCATTGGAAATTACAAGCAATAAATCCTTTTTTGAGTAAAGGATGAAGTTCTTTGAGACTGAAGCTCACCGAAATTCTTCTCAGAATACCCAATGAGCCACCAAATCTTATATGAGCAAAACAACATAATAATTAAGGCTAAATGTCAAAAATATCCTTCCCTTCAAAATATCCTACTCTATATTTATCTACTTTTTTTTAAAAAAAAATATTCTTATTATTTTATTTTATTTTCCTGTGGCAAAAATAATCACCCGCCATGAGCAAGTATGGGAAGGACGTGGACCTACAGAGCCACGCATCATGTTGTTGTATGAACCTGGGAAGAAGTGAGTCAAAGAGTTGGAATATCTACCAATCTCTTTACTTCCCATAACCATCTGCTCATACTTCAGCCGCAACAATTCATTTGCATTATAAAAATCAGCTTGCAAGACTGTCACAGAATCCCTTTAATGATCATTAATTAAATTTTTAAAAAATATAATATAAAAGAATATTTAAAGTAGGTATACATATTTAATAACATAAAAATAGGTTAAAATAGTCTACATACAATATGATAACAAATTTATGTAAAATAATTATAAATAGAATGTCCAAATTTCAATTTGGACAGAAAAATAAAAAATAAAAAACTAGTAATAAAATGGTCTAGTGTCAAAATTGACAGAGTTTTACCAATTTTCAATTGATTTGCTTAGTTCTTAACAATTTTTTTAGCTAATTTTAAGGATTAAATGTATCGAAAGCATGGCCAATTTTCGGTCAAAACAAGTGATTTAGTCTTTTTTTTTTAATCTATTTGTCAATGGCCATTTTGGAACCTTTAAAAAAAGTTAAGTAACATTTTAAAATAATAAACAAAGTTTGAGGGTGAATATGATTTAAATCAAAAGTTAAATGATTAAATTAAATTAAATGATCAGATTAAAATATAAATAAATTACTTTTTTCTCTCTTAAAAAATGTTTAGATTACACATTATTTTTCTCTGAATATAGTATACACATATCCCATGAAGCGTTAATATAACTAAAATATCTTTAAAAATAATATTAATTTCTTTTATTAAAAATGTAGTTTACTAAAAATATATTTTTAATAACTTTTATTTCAATATAATTTATGGTGTGTTGAAACTTTAATTATTTAATTTATTATACATTTAAAAATTAATTATATTTATATTAGTCAAATACATATTTAATACACATTATATAAATAATATATATGAAGACATCTTGATTAAAATAAGTATAATTATAACCCATATTTTCTTGCAATTTAAAAAAAAAAAATTGTCTAAATCATCAACATGTAAATAAAGCAATTATATTTTATTATAAAATTAATTTGACCTACCACGTAAGTAAAAATTTCTCCAACCCCAAAACTTGGATAAATGTACTTGCCAACCTAACATCTTGCAGATCACTTCTGCTTCGATAGTTTTGTATATGGACAAAGTTACAAAAATTGTAAATATACTACTTCTAATCTCATATATATGATAAACAAATAATTAACTCACAAAAATTAAAAAATTTGATTAACATAATTAATCTTCTTAATTTTATCCTAAAAAAAATTATTTTTTAAAAATATTTATATTTAATACGTATACTTTCTCCTTATAATTAATAATTACTATTCATAATTTGAAACACTCATTTAATAGAAGACATATTTAAAATACTATAATTAATATACCAAATATTAATGATTTATTTTTTATATTTGAGATTAAATCAAATCTCAAAAAAACTTCTTATACCAGAAGTAATAGTTCCAAAGTTTAGGTCCCCACCAAAATTTTCCCCATTTAAACTCTGGTAAAGTCCAATACAAGTCTGTGAATGCAAAGTTGTACAAGCATCATATTACTCATCACCAACCCTTCACCAATCCGAAAACCATTCGGTGGAGCTTAGTAAATGAAAATTTTAATTTCTTTAGTACTTCGACTTATTTATATAATATTTAATATAAAAATATGGAAATTTAAAACTAATGTATTGTTTGCATCCTAAATAACATAGAAATACTAATTTTTCATATAACGTACATTCAATTTTTTTATAAATAAGTTTCCAAGTACATGACAAATAAAATACTCTTATCAAATGAAACCTAGGAGTAAAAGGCATAAACCCCCCTCCCCCCCCAAAAAAAAGAAAACTGAATGGAAACTGTACAAGTATCATATTCTATCACCAACCACTACCTCCCCACTTTCCTAAAACATAAAACAAGTAAAAAGATGACTTCATTTAAAAAATAAAAAAAAGGAAAAAGTATAATGGATGAATTGATCAAGCAATTAACTACTGAGGATTCTTAGGTAGCCCAACTAAGTCAATCATATATATGTAAACATATTAGAGATAAGTTTCTTCTGAAATATATACATAACATGCCTATATATTTATTTATATCTTTTGCTAATAAGTCTATTAAAGAATTTTACATGCAATTAAACTTTAAACAATCAGTTCCCATTTAACAAGGGTAAAAGCTGGACTAGGAAATGTCCTTTAGCCAATAACCTAAGCTTCCAGACATTGACTCCTATTCCAAAACGCATTAGCACAGTGTGTTCCAGAGTGTCAGATTGGTGGAGGCAGTCAAGAATCATCTGCCTAATGTGCTAAATGCTCTGTGGCTAAACAAAATCGATATGAAGACACCAAAGCTACCGCATTATCACCGATAAAAAAAGAATCAAAATAATGGCATTCGCTGCCTCCTAATATACCGTAGAAACAGTGAGTTGAAAATTACATGAAGCTTTCATCATCTTCGGGACTAAAATGCAATAATTGAGGATAAGATTTTATCCAAACCATTCCACATACCATTTAAATACACTGTTATACCTTGTATTTTCATCCAGAAACTACTTGGATGGCGGTTTGTATTCCCTCCAGGTCTCTATGACCACCTTCTTCCTAGTGTCAAAATCAACTTTGTCAAGATCAAAAGCAGTCCCCAGATAGCCATACAAGACCCTCCTCTTCTCTCCTTTCCTCTCATCCACCTTTACTAAATTCGGATTGTTCTCATCATCCTTCCCTAATATTAGGGGCTGCACACGGGCCCATGCCTTGCGTCCGTGATTCTCCTTCTCAAAGTGCTCAGCAAGCCGAATGGCTTCCTGAATGCCAGATTGGTCCCCAGCAAATTTAACCAGTGTTATGCCCAAATGACCATCTCTTCCATATAATGACTTTGATTTGCCACCCCCAATTCCAAGCTCTGGAAAACCATGAACATCAAATGGCAAAAATATATTGTCAAAAGAAACTCACCATAATCAGATATTTAAGTGGACGACTCCTAAGTGCTAATATCTTGATTAAGGCTTTATAGTCCCATCAATATAGAAAACAGGGACCATGAAATGCTGCCACTTTATGCACAAAAACTAAGCATTTTGGTTCTTTGAGGAAATGCCACGCGCAACGTAAATGCTGTTTTGTCAAGTAAAACTAGATGGACGGAGAAGAGGAAGAGCAGAGGGTAGAGAGGATACAAAGAAAACAAAGGGCACGATAGTAAGGAATGCAGCAATCTAAGGAGGATGCTCAGAGGTAGGCGATAGATTCAATCTACCTTACCCATATTTCCATCCACCAGCATAGAGGCTTTATCTAGTATAACACAAGACATCAATGTCTTACAGTATCTATAGTCGATGATAGTACTAACAGGATTTAGGCAAAATTAGCTAACAAACTATTTGTAAAAGCAGAGTAACCAGCTAAGGCATTTTCTAATAAGATCAGTCAATAAAAGACCAGTTGACCTCACAAGTTAGTAGGTAAGACAGAGGCTTAAGAAATACCAAATACAATAACATGGGGCTAAGAAAGCATGAAGCAATCAGAAAAATATGGTACGGACCCCCAAAAAAAAATGCAAATGGTGTAAATCCACACCATTTATTCAAAAGAAAGAAACTTAACCTAATAAGCCAGGAAGGCCAAATTCAAGGATAAGCAAACCAGCTATCAATCCATTTGCATGGTATTAAAAATCAAAACGCTTGGCAAGCACAATAGATCTAATATACAATACAAAACTAAATCAGAATGCCTATACGTCAAAACTCCCTCCCCCTTCTAAACTTCCCTTGTTGAAATTAAGGCAAGAGGAGCTATATTGAATTGATAACAAAATGCAAGAGAGAAACATGAATAATTGAAAGTTCTTCATCTCAAAATATATACATATTACAGATGTAAGAAAAACAAAATAGTAAAGCATCAAGTACAATGTCTTGAAATGATTCACTGAAATGAAGGCTCAACCACAACAAAAATGCCACCCGTTAACATGTCCACATGCGCATGAAAGCACAGGTGTGTATACGTAGCCCCAAGAAGTTATACAAAGTAACAGACCAAAGATAGAAAGGTCTATACATAAGCAAGTAACGTGTGTGTGTGGGTGCGTGTTTTAACTGGAAAAAAATCAACTTCAAAACCAGGTGAGTAAGACAAAACTGAAAGCTCATAAAAATCCATACAATGTGAGCTTATTTTAACTTTGTTTCTTTACAACTGTAGATGGATAAAATTGGAAGTTGATAAAAAATTCATTGAAAGCTTTTCCACCTCCTCAGCTTTCCATTTTAGGAATATGTCATTCATTTGGCTTTCTTTCCTTTTATCATTACTATAATGCATCCAAACAAGGGATTGGATAGTTTCTTTGACAATTTCCTGTTATATTTTGTTCCATTCCATCCATCCATCCATCCAAATGTGTTGTAAGAACCTCACTCATTACAATGTCAAATGATGGTCCTGCCTTCTACCCATGGAAGAGGTCATCTGCTTAAAATTCAAGGGTCGAACTTGGAATGAAACAGACAGTGATTGTTACTATGGTAATTCATGCACAAACAACTTCCAAATATTTGATGCCCTCGTGTTCCCTATCTTCAACTGAACAAGTTGAAGAAGGGGGATATAGTTTAGTCTATATCCCATCCTTACGCCATTTACTCTGTATCTACGAAGTAAGAACCATCTCAACGATTGACATAGTCTAGTCAACCAAGTTCCTCACCCAAAATTACCGAAGAGCTGAATGCTTTTAAATCTAAATAGGGCTAGTAACAGCCAGAGAATCAGCACGGCATTTGCATTCCAATACTGCAGATGTACCATCATTAATTAAGAACCCAAGCAAAGTTGGCATATGTTGACTACAGAGCAAGTTAATTAAAAAAGGAAGGAAAAAAAAGCAACCAATCTACTTGAGTTGAATTCATACATGTAAAATTTCCAAGAATAATCATCAATGAGCATTCATTGTCAAAACTACATTGCAGATGAAGCTTAAGGTCAATTGCGTTAAAACCAAATTGAGTTCTAATCATTATGAGGGCGCATAATAGGGTGATAAAAGGATGTGAGGAACAATTGCAACACCAACATTCCCACATCAAATGCTAACATTTACCACAACTGGACAAGAGACAACCACAACAAAACTTAAAAAAAAAAAGATTTGAGGCTTTACTAAGAGTAGAAAACTAAGTTATATAAAAAGAATTAGCAGCTTCAACAAATCTGCTTTAAGATATTGGCTTCCTAAATCTTTACCCCTTTCATGAGCTGTAATTGAGAACATGGAGGCCTAGTGCAACTGATGATTAATTATATACATCATATTGCAACTTGAAGGAGTGGTAATGCAAGGTCAATCAAATTACAAATGACAAAGCTTTGATGAGAATATATGGTGCAATTCATTAGCAAGACCAGATCATGCACTGACTATGAAAATAAGATAAAGGACTTAATTCTATCCAAACAGAAGGAAGACAAAAGAGAATAGAATCAGATCCAGGACTCCAGGGAAAACGAATGTTGTTACGGGCAGTTACCCCTAAAAAAATTGATCAGGTAGTAGTACCCATGATTACTTAAGGAACTACAAAGAAGATAAAGAGTATATACCAATCAAAATAAAGAAGAAATAAAAGTAGCATGAAATTAACAAAAACAAAAAAGATGGAAAAGAGAGTAGCTGCACGAAATTTCAACTCTCCATGACTTCAACTCCCAACTAAATGAAAGGCATACACAAACCCAAATTTGGCATAACCTCTACAGGATAACAAGCGGGTATTTGTACAAAAGAAAAGTCACCCTCCTTAACACAACTCAATTACCAAAGGGGCACACAAAAAGTAAAATTTTAGCATGCTGCAATTGTCTCTCAACCATCATATCAAATGCTGTATGGGTATCTAGTGTCTCCAAGTTGTTCTAAGCTAGTCTAACTTCCATGTTACCAGCAACTACTACCAAATCAAAGTAACTTTCATCTATAGAAAAGACAATATCATACAGGTATTCTATTAGGTTTCAGCCTAAACCACAGGTTAGTAAACAGTAGAGTATTGCAACCAAACAATTTTACAGAATTGAGCAGATCACCACAAGTGTTTCCTGCAGAAACAGATGCCATGTACCAACTTAGCATGCATGCTAATGATTTACTTGAACTTAGTCTGACCCATGCGAGAGACATTGCAACAGAAGATTAAGAAATGGAGGGACACATTATACCTCTAACTTTATTATCCATTGTTTTGTTCCCCAAGCCCTCCATGCGACCATCTCTTCCCTTTCCAGTAATTGTGTTATGAATAATCACCAAAGGTGGCCACAAGATCAGATCATCCCGATTTGCTGCTGCTTCATCAGCAGATAGGAACTGATATGCCCTTGAGTTATCAGGTGGCTTTGAGTAGTTCCAACCCATTAAAACACAAAGAGCTTTGTGTAAGCCCAAATGATCAACACGCAAATCAGCATTATCTGAGTTGTAGGTGTGCATAATGAGAGCATGCATATCTGGAAAATCTTTAGAGGACCTGAAAGTTGGAATATCAAGGGCATTGAAGAATATATTTCAGGTTTTCATCCCAGAGGTAGCCTGCGAGTCTAAAATAATAGTAAAGGAACAGAACACATTCATCAATTTCGATATACAAGTCACACCCAAGATGTATTTTGATCTAGTCAAAGATCAGCTACTTTCTTAGGTATATAAAGCAACAATTGAAATAACACTACTTTAGAATAAGGTGGGAGCACATGCCTAAATTTTGAAGGACAATTTATCAAGGTACATATGTACCTTTCTATTGCAAAACTCTAAATGGAATAATTTATCCATATACAACATTCACATACACTGAAATAGAGCACAATGTCGGCCCCATATTTTGAGCTGCATAGGCAGGGCATGGCATAGCGTATAAATAACTACATAGCAACTGGATATTGTTATATAGGCAAACACACAGAAATCTCCAATATATAAATAAACCTCTCTAAAGAGAGACAAGAGCAAAAATCTAAAGAAAACCTCATTTTTCCATCACAGAATTCAGAACACTGCTGGGTTGAGCCATTGCATAGAAATGAACATCTGAGTGCACACAAAACATGATGCCAAGGAACTCAACTTGAGAAGAAATTTTCTAAAGGATCACAATGACACATAACACCAGGCTAAGAAAGCTAAATTATTCGCCTCAAATCAGCAATGATAACTGGCTGCTGAGTAAGATATCAAGTAACAGCCTCTTCAAAAGACATCACCACATTAAACATCATCAATGATGTTAAAAACTTCAAAGATTGCCCACCCTAGTGAACACTAATGCATAGAAGAATCTCAGCAATTTTTATATCTTCCTAAGCTCATCCACAACCCACATCTACTCCATCATATTTTGAACTCAACAACCTTCCACACAAGTAAATTCTATTTTCTACAAAACACAATACCTATGAGCAAGACAAAGATGCGGAATAAAAAAGGGGCAAAACAGGTATAAGAAAATAGGAGGGAGGAAAGAAGGGTGGGAAATGAGTCAGAAACCCATAAAAATAGGGATGATTTAAATTTTAATTCCTATAGTAACAGATCAAACAGATATAGTCTAGCTAAATTCTTACTGGTTGACATCATGACGAAGGACAAAAAAGTAAAAACCCAATAGCAGCATCACCCCCATAAATTAATCATACCAGCACCAAATTTAACATCAACATAGGTAACCCATAATATAGTGTGTCAATGCCTGAATAAATGTTCATACAAAATAGCAAAATATTGCAAACAAATCCAGCACCTGACAACAGCTAAAGTTTTGGGTTCCTAGATATACAAATGTGAAATTCACTAACAAGTATGATATTGGCTATCAGTCATATCCTAGACAAAGCAAAGACCAAAGAAACAAATAGATGAATTAGCTCATCATCCACCATTGATAATATAAAAGAACTGCCAAAGCTGGCCAAGTAAAACAGGCCTTCAAAACAGCACAACAGACAATGGCAGAACCACTAGCCAAGAAGGCCCAGAAAAATCTGCAAATATGATACGAACATATTGATGAAAGCAGAGAGTCCTCTGTAAACACAAATCAACGTGGAAACTGACCAGATTCATAAGGAATACCCCTGCAAGACCTAACTTTAAAACTAACTGTCAGACCCAATCAGAAAGGCTTTAACCAGATATCCTCAAATTCTTCTATCATAACAGCAAACCTCAACCATCTAGAAAATGATACCCAAGAAAAATTGGTCCTAGTCCAACCTAAAGAGTAAGGGCATACTCAGGCTTGGTTTCTTGAAATCATTAGGACAACCTAAACAGTTGCACAGATTAAGATTATTTAATATCAACAAACTCAAGACCTTGGTACCTTGAAATTAATAACATACTATAAATGGGCTCTCAACTCATATTCTAAATCGAAGACAAAAGGAACCATATGATAGTAACTTTTGACAACAAAATATTAACAATCAAACAATATAACTAACACCAGCAACCACCTATTCAGGCTTCTGGTAAAAGATATCTATGATAGCAAAATTTTATAACCCTATGGGAAAGGCCAGAGATGAATGCAGCTCACTTTTCCCTCTAAAATAATTAGAAGCAACTCACATCATCACTAGCAGCTTTGTAACCCCCGTCTTAAATGTCTTCATCTTTTACCAAAAGCATCAAATTGACACAGCTGTAGTACCTAACATAGCAAGACCCAAATCAAGGAAATTCCCCACCCAACCCTACCTAAACAGATGACTGGAGACACTATATTGTATATAGAACAGGAAAGGAAAGACTTCCTTCAGAGGTTATAATTAATAACAAGTCAGAAATTATGGTAGCTTCAGCCATTTTATAAATATGGTAACTGGACAATCAGAAAATGAATCAGACATGCTGCCCATCTGACAACACAAAGCCCTACCCTTATTAGAAGGCATAACAGCTCTAAAGCTTCCGAATTCCATAAACATGGATATCCATCCAATCAAAGCCATCCAGCACTGAAACAGAGATTAAAACTCTGAAAAATGTCATGTTACATACAAATCTCCAAGAGACAGGTGAGCAATACATTATAAGTATGGAGATTAAGTAAAAGAATTATCCTTATGAAACCATCAAACTCTACACAATTATCAACTGACTTCAGATGACTCTAATAAAGATGTGCAAGTACCACTTCCAAGTTTTTCTAATATAAAGACTATACCAACCACATAAATGTAGCGGCTAAGTAAATAAACCAGAAAATTGTGTACAAGGGAGCATTCAACTGGGAAAAAAAAAGTGGGAAATGACACTAGTAGAACAACACAAATCATGAAACCAAGAATGTATATACAAGTATATGAAATTTTAAGGCTTAGCATTCTCCTATTATATCATCATATAGAAAATCCTTCTACTTAATGTTCATGACTAACCTAGATGAAATTAAAAGCACAAAAAGTAAAATTTCCCAGAAAATTAATCATGATTTTCCAATACTTTAAAGTAAAAATTTCACAGTTGACCAAAACTGGTCGCATCTTTGGAGAATTATAACTGTAACACTCACCAACACGACACCAGAACTACAGAATTCAGGGAAACCAAATGGAAGGGGATACACTTGATTTAACTAATTTTTCATAGAATAATAGTTTAGAAGACAATAAAAATTCAAAAGAATAAAATACATGGATTGAAATGATTGATGACACATGAATCAAGAAATTCAATGCCAATCTTTCAAAACGGAGGGGACTAAAGGTATTCAGCTGGAAGGAGTAAAAATCAGAAATTTTTTTTTTTTTTGGCACAGACATCAAGCTGTTTAGCAACCAGAAAAAGGCGTAACTGCAGGTTGACAGAATAGACTACATGATTATCATGATAGGTATCAAGTATCAACAATACATTTAGCCTATAGAACAACAAACTATCATGATATTAACATCATCGGGAAACTTCTTTAGAGGTTTAAATATAAGAGTACAAAACTTAAACTACAGGGAAGAAAAATAATATGCATGCATAACCAAATTCACAAGGAGCAACTGGAAACTGTAGAAATAGGTGATAAATTACCAAGTGAACCATGGCAACTAAGAAAAGCTTATACGAAGATTGGTTTCTCAAAAGTCCTCCTTTAGAGTCAATCTTACCAACCAAAACAAATCAAAGGAATCACACATTTTTACTTCATGTTTGCAAGCAACATTAGTCAGGCACCAAACACCAAATTTGCAAAAACTAATTTCTATGACCAAGGATATTTTAAGAACACAGTCAAATTTAGCAGCTTGTTTCAATGCAAGAAGCTTCCTAGTCTTGTAAACATGCAATCTCTATTAGTTTACTAGAACTTGTCATACTTTCATATGTGAGAGTGGCTGCAACAAACCTTCAAAGCACAGGTACAATACTCATGAGATGTATATGATAATGGTACACAATCTGGATTGAGAAGTTACAGCTATGAGGACATGGCAAATTCTCTATAATCTGGATACAATATGTTTGGGAGAACATTACCAGAAGCACAAAACAAAAACAAAATAATTATTAAAAAAAGAAGAATTGCACATTTGTATGTGAAACTGCAGACTAACAAATTATATTTCCTAATCACTATTATTATTTGTGTGTGTGTGTGTGTGTGTGTGTTTTATAATTACTTTCTTTTCTTTTTTTTTTTCTCTTGGCAAATTCTCTATAATCTGGATACAATCTATATGGGAAACATTACCAGGAGCACAAAACAGAAACAAAATAATTAAACAAAAAAAAAGAATTGCACATTAGTATGTGAAACTACAGGCTAACAAGTTGCAGATATGAATTCCACTTATATTTCCTAATCGCTATTATTTTGTCTTTCTTGTGTTGCAGATATGAATTCCACTTATATTCCTAATCACTATTATTTTGTGTGTGTGTGTGTGTGTTTTGTGATGTTTTAATTATTCTGTTTTTGTTTTGTGCTCCTGGTAATACTCCCTACACATATTGTATCCAGATTATAGAGAATTCACCATGTCCTCATTGCAGATGCAACCTAAGCCACAGCCGCATCCGCATCACCCCGCAATTGCAGGGTGATCCTGATGAAACTCCAATCACAGCTATGCATTGCAACAGAACATTGTTGCAGCTGCAATTCCATTCCATTGCGTTTTTTTAACTATAAATTTGAAAGGAAAACAAAAAAGAAAGCTCAGATTTCATTTCAGAAACACAGCAGCCAGCCCTAACCCTAAGAGAATCAGATCTAGAGAAGTGAAGGGAAGAGTTCTAACAAGAAAGCAGCAAAAATCTTTCCAAATCCATCATAAATTACCTGTCAATCTGCCATTAGTTTGAATTTGGAAATCCAAATGGCTAAGCACTGAGGGGTTGCGAGCAGTCGACAGGGAGAAGCCTAAGCATATTTTGAACTGAAGCAAGAGAGAAGAGGGGAAAGAAGCTGCCTGATTGGGAAGATGAAGGAAGTTTTTTTTTTTTCCTTTTTTGGGTTGGGGGTGGGTCGGAGGGTTCAAGCTATTGTGCAAAGCTGAAAACGAAAATGAAGGGACTCAAAGGAAGGGAGTAGGTAAGGACGGGAGGCATTGAGGGGAGGGGTCAATGGCACTAAATTAATTAATAAGGGATTAGGATGGAGGGAGAGAGAAATTTTGCAAAAAATTTAAGAGAGGGAAACTTTGGGGAATTTTGATGGGAAGAAGAAATTGAAAAAATCTGAGGGAAGGGAAAATATTTTAGGAGAGGGAATAACAAATTTATGGGAAGTGGATATTAATTCTATAAAATGTGCATTTATTAAATTGATGTGAGTATTAGATATTATATGTATTTTATATGAGTATTGAATACCGAAAAAAATTCAAGTGGCATTCATATACTTGTATAAAGTATGTATTTATTGAATTAATATGGATGTTAGATATAATATGTCATATGTATTTGAGACTTAGCAATTATATACATTTTTTAAACATTTTATGCAACTTAAAAAAAAAATATGACCGCAACCTGCATTACAGTGTCCACGCTCAACAACAACTGCAATTTAAAACATTGTGTATGACTTTCTGATATTTCTGAATATGATGACCTAAAATGATGTATAACAATTCCATTTCCAATTAATGGAAGAAGAAATTATGACTCTGTAAAAGGACCATGTTGGATCAACAGTTGTTTCAAAATTCAAAGGTACAGCCTCCTGTAAGGATCCCTAAGATCTCCATAGATGCTTCCAAGGTGGAAGGGCTAAAAGCCCTATTCCACTGATAATGCAATATAAAGAGTACATATAAAATATAAACTAGGTCCAAGACCACTAGCAACACAGTTTTGATTCTGTACAGAGTTCAATTACGGCACTCTCCTCTTCACATTAAAACTGAATCAAAGTAGCCTATGATTTTAATTTACTGCCAAGCATTGAAACCTATAAGGAAAGTCACAGAATCATATAAGGTGAGAAGGGGATAAGAACAGAGGAAAAGATGCTGTGTTGGAATACCCAAGCTGTATCCAACAGTCCATAGTTAGAAAACTATAAAAATAAAAAAATAAATCAGCGGGATACTCTCAATCTAAGAAGCACCGATACGGGTACGCGTATCGGGTACGACACGATACAATACGTGAGATACGACAATTTTTAAAATTTTAAGATACGGGTACGGGAATATATATATATATATATATTCAATAATTTAACACATTAAAAATTAAATTAAACCATATAAATATATGTATTTATATATATATATATATATATAGTGTCATGCTTCCATCCACCATAAACACTTTTCTCTACATACAATCTGTCAGAATGTGTATGCCCACTCAACTATGACATTAGTAATACATTAGTACTGAAGTAATATCAAAACCTAAAGAATTCAGAATCAGCTCAACTTAGGCCATGAAGCCAGAGAATATTCAGAAAGGGGAAAGGCCATATTACAAAGCAGTCAATTTTGGTATGATAGATGTATAGGGTTAAGATTATCACATTTTGGGACGAGCTTTTGCAAAAAATTTACTTAGAACAAGAAACCAGATGACATAAATAAACTACATAGAACTTACATGTCTAGACTAGGGTGAGAATGTATAAGTGCTCAGTTTTTATGTACAGAAGAATGCAAATGCCAAAGATAAAATTTTCATAGTACTTAAAGAAGACCAGAACAGAAAACTAGTAAAATATATATAATACATACAGAGTAACACTTAGTCTTACAAACAAAAGACCAGTGAAGTAAATTCTGTTAGTTAATCGAGACCTAAGAAGCACCCATAAATCACTCCATAATATTTTTTCCACCCATCTCCACTCTTTCTTAACCCTTTTAAACCTTAAAAGTACACCACAACTGTCCAGAACAGTTACAACACATTTCTGCCGTAAGAGAGTGAAGCAATGAAATGGGAATAGGGGAAGTTTCTATTCAGTAATTCATTCGGCAGGAATACATGGAGATGAAGATGCAATGAAATGGGGAATAGGGGAAGTGGAATAGAAGGCAGGACATGGAGATCAGAGACGCACCCCCACCGGATAAAAGACGAAGCAAAAGACAGCTTCACGGAGGGAAGAATCAGCGACGGCGAGCAACACGCGAGACGCAGCTACGGTGGGAGAAGATCCAGATTCAGACTCAGAGTCAGAGAAGATCGATGGAGGAGATGAGTTGGCTTCGACGGAGAAGAAGGGCAAATAATGAAGGAAAGACGAGGAGAACGGCGTCGCACGTTTCAGAGCCGTTTCGCAACGTTTCGCAGCCGTTTCGCAGCTATTTCCGAAACGTTTCAGTACAGAAAAAACGTTTCGAAACGTATGGACGAAACAGATACGTACGGGGTACGTTTGTACCCGTACGGTACGTGTATCCATACCGGAAACGTATCCGGTACGGGTACAGTGGCAAAACGGACGTATCCGTGCTTCTTAGCTCTCAATCCAGATTTATCATTCGTGTATCAGTACTAGATACAAGTACAACACTGATACTTTTGCCATTTTAAAGTATCAGAGTTTTATAGCACCTAACATGACAAATGTGATTCAAGAAACCCCTTCCCAAGCCCCCCCCCCCCCCAAAAAAAAAATAAAAGGGAAAGAAACAACATGAAGACCCTGATAAACACCAAAGGTCCAAACAAAATCTTAATTTCCATGTTGTCAACCTGAAAGAAAGCATTCAACTTCGACTATTAAGTTGAGCTCCACAAGGTTACAACGTACAAGACAAGCATAAATACAACTTCAAAACTAAAGAACACTTCTTAACAATCTAAAACTATCATAAAGATCTCAAACACTTTCTTAGCCTCATTTGTTCCAGTTAAATATCAAAATCATATGGATTACGACCATTAGGTAATGCTGTAACGTTATAGCTACTTCATATAGACCAATAGACGCGAATCCATCTTAGGGAGATTAGAAACGTCGAAACTCTAGCCAACAACCTACATGCATCATCTAACTATTTTGGGATAAGAGATGGGAAGAGTATGAAGCCTGAACAAATACCTAAAAGTCAAAACAGATGACAGCCGAGTTGCGACATAAAATTTCCTCACAATAAGCAACAAAAAACAAAGCTTTCAATGATACAAAGTCCAGCCACACAAAATAAAAAGAAACAAACATATTCAGCACGATTCTATCAAACCTGCCGCAAGCAACGCACTGTATCCGCCCCTGCTTTCCGTCCTCTGAGTAAATCCTCTTCTGTGTAGGATTTTCATTGACTAACTTAACGAAGTGAAGAAACGCTTTCTTCAGAGCATCCTGATCAACCTCCAAATGTTTAAGGGTCACGTTATCACCAACACCACCAGATTGCCTAAAACCTACATTTTCGTAAAGCCCCCCAACCCTCATAAACTTGGAAGCCCTCAATTCAGCATCTCGTCCAGGGTCCATCAAATCGCGCTTAAAGGGTCCACTCGTTCCCATAGAAAACTCGCCCCTTTGTGGAAACCCATTTGGATTAACATTAGCATCGTGCAAAAGTTGCTTCCTTTGTCTAGCAAGTTCCTCTCTCTCCACCTCATCACCACCAAACTTCCTCATCGCTGAACCTTCAACGGGGCCACTACCACGCCCATCGAGCCCAATCGAATCCCAATAATCTTGGTGCCTCCCACCACGCCCTCCATCCTGATCATCAAGGTGCAGTGGTCCGGGAGGAAATCTGGTCCCGAACCGACCCGGATCGAGCCCGGGACCAATTGGTGGCGGGAATAATCTCCCAGGTGGATCAAGAGGGTAATCAGGAGGGAGAGCAAAGTAGGATCTGACGCTACCGTCGGCAAGGACAATCGTGCGGCGCTCGAGCATGTGGAAGCCGTACGCAGGCGGAGGCGGTGGGCCCAAGGAAGCAAGATCCGGGAAGGGAAACGGAGCGCCGGGAGAGAGGACTCGGGCGGCGGGTCCCGCCGATTGGTGAGGGGGATGCTCGTTAGGTTGTTGTTTAGCATGAGCGGGGCTTGGAGTGGGTTTGGTTTTGGGGGATGGACCGGCGGTGGAGAGTTTGGGAGGCTTGGAGTCGCCGGATTTAGGATCGGACGGCGGAGATTTCTTATTGGCGTTGCTGGTGGATTCCCAACGGGATTTGCGGTGAGAGGAAGAGGCCGATGACGACGACGGCGGCGGCGGCTTCTGGAGCGAGGACTTGTTCTGATGGTTACCTCCGGCCATCCTTTGGGAAGCGCCAAAGCACCAGCCAACAATTGCGTGGTGACTTTGAGCAAAGAAATAATCTTTCCTACATTTCCCTCGGTATTATTTGGAGGAGGATTAGATTTGGGTGTTGCTGTTGTTTTTTGTAATATTTTTGTTATTAGATTTTTTTTTAAATTTTTAATAATATTATAATAAATATTATTAAACTTTATATTTATTATAATTTATCAATTATAAATTAAACTTTATATTTATTATATTTTAATTAAATAATTTTATAATTAAAATATAAAAAAGTATATATAAGTATTTTTTTATATTAGATATTATCCAAATTTTCCAAAAAAAGAGGTTGAGATATCAACAAGACAATACTTTGATCTAATTCATTTTATTTTTGGTATCAAAATTTATAATTAAAATATAATAAATGTATAATTTTTTACAAAAAATAATATGATAAATGTATTATTTAATTATATAATTATTTATAAAAAGTAATACACTTGTTATATTATTATTAAAAACTTATATATTTATCATATTTTAATTAAATAATTTGATAATAATAATATAAAATACTACAAACAAACATTGTTCGTATTAATATTAGTTGGCTAAGGCAATGAACCTTGATATTAATTTAAATTAATAAAAATTTCAGATTATAAAAAAAATATTAAGAAAATTGTATTACCTAACTAATTTTTTTATAGTCTTAAGTCATAAATTAAGAAGACTTTAACTAAAGAAAAAGAAAAAAAAGTTAGCAAAATTGTAATTTTAGAAATAAAAAACTATTGAGAGACACATTAAAAAGTAGGTTAATTTTAAAATATAAATTAAAATATTAAAATAAAAAATATTTTTAGATTTATTTGAAAAGTTGTTGAATAAAAAGTTTTATGTATTTTACAAGTTTAAGATTTTCATAGATTAAAAGTAATCCAATCTACTATATTACAATCCAAATAATCATATAGTCACAATTCAACAAGTTTCATGTAACTTAGTGATACGCAAGTTGTTATGATGGTACAACTCAAAATGATTAGACATGAAAAGCCACTCTAAATATATGTTTTTTACGACTTCACAATGCCACTTAATTTAATTATCACTATTAAGCTACCCTTAAAAAGAATATAAATAGAAATTTCTACAAAACTAAGAAGACATAATGAAAACACACAATAGAGCTCTATAAATATATTTATTAAAATCCATAATCTTGTATCATATCTATCCCAAAATAAAACAATTCCCTTTCTCTCCCTCTAAAGTTACCCTCCTTGTCTATTTCTGTTTTCAAACTGAAACAAAAAGCTTTAAAAATATATACAAGATTATTTTGTCATTTGAAAAAGAAAAAGGGTAATTTATATAATAGTTGTTATTAGCATTACCAAATATAAGCTTCTCTATTTTTTTCTTTTTGGCCACAAACAAATTCACTTCCATTAAACAAGAACAAACCAACCATACATAATAGTAACAAGTTCAAGACTATAACTAAAACATAAAAACTAAAAGAAATATAGAAATATACACACAAATTAGTAAAATTGCATAATAGAAAAAAAAAAGAGAACTTCAACTAATTCCTTTCTTTAGAATAGTAATATCATGGACTAGAACAAAATTAAGAGAGGAAGGGGGAGAAATTTCCAAAACAAGAGGGCACATCCCTTGACAATACACTTGGTAATCCAATTAGTTGTCTTGTTAGCAACCTTAGGAATCTACATAAGAGAGAAAGAAGAAAATCTCCTTCTCAAGTGAAAAATATCATCAACGATAGCCCAACTTTTCCAATCCAAACCAATTTCATTGTTGTTAATAATAGACACCAAAGCTTTACAACAAGTTTCCACATGAACCATGTCTAAATTTAGATCAAGAGCCATCAACAATCACTTTCTCAATTCAAAGCTTCACTCATAAAAGTAGAAGAGACAACACTTAGAGTTCCACACATTTTTAAAACACACCCACTGCAATCTCTAATAATAACTCTGACCTTTACCTTATTCCTTGCATTATCAACATGCCATTAACATTACTTTTTCATTAATTCATTATTGGAAAAGACCAACTAACTATACTACATGCACTTTGCCCATCCAAACCAAGATGGACTATAGACCATCCTTTAGTAGACCAAAACTCATTTAGCATGTCTATAGCCCATTTGACAATAAATATTGGATCAAGAGAAATTTGCTTGAATACCCATTTACATCTAGCTTTCTAAATATACCAATAGATTATACCTATCCAAACTTTATCAAAATCATTCATATTTAATTTGAGTAACATGCAACAAAGCCATCTATCCATTTTAGTCACATTACAAAGGATGGTTTTAAAAGTAAAGCAACTATCAAACCATACCTTCATTGTTCAGTCACACAACAGAAGCATGTGTTCAATAGTTTCCACTTCTTTTTCATAGTATGGCCAACATAATGAAATATTGCATCTTCGTTTCTACAAGCTTTCCTCTTATTAAAGAGCACTAACACAAACTCTCTAGATAAAGTGGATGATCTTTAGTTGGACCTTCACTCTCCATATGGCCTTCCAAAGAGCCCTTGGGGTTAAGGATGAAGTATTGCATGATTATAATTAACATATTTAGGGAGCCTTCTAGCTAAATAATATCTTGCTTTAGCCATTTAAACTCTTTTTTTTTTCAAAAGTCCACATTATATTACCTTTGTTGCAAAGAGGAATAGGAATATTTTCAATGGTAGTTGCTTCTTTTTATGACAACCATTCCTCTGAAAGATCCCAACATCCATTAATAATGAATTCCCCCACCATATAATTTGCAAAGGTTTCCTATGTGTAGTAAATTGAAGTTAAAAATTTGGTAAAGAAGGAATTCATGGATCATTCTAAAAGTTAATCTTTCTTTCATTCCTCACTCTCCAAAAAGTTTGTTTTCAAGATGCTTCCTTCCTAAAAGTTTAACCAAGATCATGAAGCTCTTAAACCTTTCTTTGCATTCAAAAAATTTGAATTTGGGAAATAAATCCCTTTCAAAATTTTAACCCACATATCATTTGGAGACATCAAGATCCTCCACCCCTACTTTGCTAAGAAAATCAAATTAAAATTCATAAAATCTCTAAACCCAAGGCCTTCATCATGACATGATTTCTTTAGGAAGAGAAAACAAGACATTGAAAAGGAGGGATTGTCGAAGCCATTGATTTAATTAGAACTTCCCTACTTACTTGAGATGACATACCATGCTTCTAACCTTGAATTTTAAAGCATATACTGTAACAAATCTAAGCAAGTTCTCTTACTTTTGATCTCCCTCAAAGCATTAGTAAACCTATATATTTTCCTAGTAAATTTCCTATAGATATTCCCTTCAAGTTGCATAAATCCTCCTTAAGATGCATTCAATAATTCTTAGAAAAGAAAATGCAAGATTTCTTAAAATTATGTATCAATGATAATTTATTCATGCATGATCTTAATCAATGCAATGCTTATACCTAAGGCTTTAAGCATTATACCTTAATGGATACCAAATATAGTTAAATAAAAAGTTTTATAACTTGATAACTTGACCTTAGTATATGAAGAATGCCATTTTCTTACCCTTTACTTCTCTTTGTAATATTTAAACTTTGTAAGTCCAACTTCGTGTCCTTGAAGAAGCTCTTTTTAATGGTTTTTCCTTTTCTAGATTAATTTGTCCATTCTTATGAGAAATCTTTTGCATAATTGAAGCACTTAAGAACTTTTTGGTACCTATCTCAACTTAGGTCCTTCAAAGTTAGTACAATGACATCTAAAACCTTTAGAAATCCAAATATGTTTCTTTCTCATATAATAATTTCTTTTAAAGAGGAATAAGTGAGAAATATGTCATTTATGACCACAATTATTGCAGATAATCAATGTGCATGCATTTTGAAAGCTTTTAGAAAACTTTTGTCTTTCATTGAGATGGTATCCAAATCATGACTTCCAAAATTCTTTTTGAAATCTTTTTCATTTAGAGACTTAGAAAGTGTATAAAGTTGAATTTTCAATAAGAAAATCACTTTCAAGTTACTTTAGCATTTCAACTTCAAAGAATTGTCTCATGCAACTTATCAAATGCATATGGTAACATTTTATGAGAATGACTAGTTGCATGAATGGAATTATTTACCTCTAAGTCCCTGTGAGCCATAGGTTGAAAAATTTTCAATTCTTGCTTGGTAAGCTCTTCTTAAGAATCATTCTCTTTTTCCCCTATTGATGAAGGATTTATGGAAAAGTTCCTTCTTATTTAGGCTTCTCTGAGCCTCTTCCTTAATTCTATGTCGATCATCTTCAAGAGTCAAAGAACATGTTTTTTTATCTTGCACAATTTCTTGAAAGCTATCAACAACTTTAACAACATGATTAGAAGCATATAAAGACTGAAGCATTTTCTATATTTGTTTGGCACTAGAGCATTTGACAATTTTAACATAGTCATGATTATTTAAAGCACTATATAATATATGCATAGCTCTAATGTTCAAAGAAAATAATATCTTATCATACTTATTCTAATCTTTTCTTAGTTTATACACAAAATCATCTTTCATTATATCCCATAAATCTAAATCAAGAGATTGAAAATATAGTTCCATTCTAGCTTTCTAAAATTCAAAACTAATGGTATTAAGAAAAGTGGGTATATTAATACCAAAACTTCCTATCATTGTAAAACATCCAATGGTTGTTACAAGAACTCTTAAGATAGTTAAGTCCTTTGAACAAGAACCCTAGCTTTGATACCACTTATTAGATAAGGCAACCAACACCCATAAAGGGGTGAATTGTGTGTTTTACAAAAAATTGGTTATTTTCAAAATTCTTTTTCAAAAACTTGTTACTAAAGTTACTTTGAAAAGTATTGAGTAAATCAACAATTATATCAATTAAGGAAAACCTTATATTGATGTTTGGAGTATGAAACCCACAATTTATATTCCTAAAATAGAGCATTTAATAATATATAGTTAAACTTGATATAAAAGCTTATTTCTAAATGAACTAGAATAATTTTATAATCTCTTCAACAATTGGTATACTGGAAATAGATATAGGAGAATTTATTTAGTAAGAAATGATCAAGATTTGATGTAAAATATCAATATAAAAACAAAACACCAATTAAGCAATTTGAAATGTAAAAAGTATAAAAAAAGAGAAGGAAAACTCCAATATTTATGCTTGTTTGACTCCAATCCAAACCTATATCAAATCTCTAATCTTCCACTTGAAATTTCTCTAATAATTCTACAAGTTTAATCAAACACTTGTGAGCCTTTGCAACAACTTAATCTAGAATTATTTCTCATTCTAAATAGAACACACATTTCTCCCTAAAAGATAATCACTCCAAGAGCTCCCTCACTCTTGTTTTCTCTTATAAGGGATACACCCTTGCCTTATAATGATTTTAAAGGAATAATATTGCTTAAAGAAACTTTCTACAATAGTAGACTTCCAAGATGAAGTTCTAAGAACTCAAATGATAGAGATTTTACAAGATTTATCTCAAGAATAATGTTTTCTCTTTCTAATGATCAAGAACAAGTTTAAGATCACATTATAGCTCATAGTTCTACTCAAAAAAATGTTTTGAATATCATATAAAAGGCATTAAGAAATATAGCTGCTTGGCACAAAAATTATACATTTTTAGAAAAGTATTCCTAATGTTATCGATCAAATGTCGCCATTGACTTGTTAATTGTCATATAACATATGACCTTTAGATTTGAATTTCTAGTAGACTAGTTCATTATTGTCTAAGGCTAGTTGACTATTCTCATCCAATGGGCACTGTAACAACCAGAAGAAGAAAAGAAAAGAAAAAGAAAAAAATAAGAGAAGAGAAAAGAAAAGTTAAAAATTTTTGAAGGATTGAAAATTTTCTAAGTCTGTTAGCTACAACCTAGTTATAGTGAATGTACCTGTTTGCTATAGCGAGAAATGATCTAGCTATAGCGAGTGCGGGCACCCCATACAAAAACCAGGGCATTGCTTACCGTAGCACGCGCTGCAGCAAAGGCAGGGGTCTGGGACTAATACGAGCTTGCCGTAGCGAGGGGTATTCCTCGCTATAGCGAGGGTTAGTCCGGAAAAACGTGAAAAAAGAGAATTTGACTTTTTAAAGCCTCCAAACTCTTTCTTTCACTTTGTAACCAACTTAAGCTCCCTCTAGGACAAAGAAAAGGGCGAAGGAGAGAGAGAGAAACCTAGAAGAGAAAGGAAGAACAAGAAAAGGTAAGGTTTTGCATGGCTTTCCTCTTAGACTATTGTTCTTCTCCCCTTGCCCTCTCTTCCTATGGTTTGGTTAGTGGAAGTAGTTGGGTTTTGAGCTTGGTCCAAAAGAGGGAGAGTGGAAAACCCCTCTTAAAGAAGACCAAAACTCACATATCCTTACTTCTTCCTCCTTGCCTTCCTTTTTGAGAGCTTGAGAGAGGAAGGAGAGTTAGTAGAATTCTAGAGAGAGAAACCCTAGTTTCTCTTCATGAATAAAGTGTTAAGAGAATAATTCCATACTTCTTGTGTAGTTAGGCTCAAGAGAAGCACTCCCATCTAGAGGTGATTGTGAAACCAACAAGGGAGGAGACAAATTGAAAGGGAAAGTTTGTGGATAGCCAATAAGGTAGCTCTCTCCCCCTTCTCTCATGCATAGATGTATGCTTATGTTGTCTTGTATGTGTGTATGTATATTTTTGAACCATGAAAAGTATGCTAGCATGATGATGTCTTATATATTTCAATGATGTTTTATATGATTGCTTTGCTTTGCTTAAGTATGGAAAAGCCAATAACCCTCTAGCCATGGTGAGGATGAGCCAAGACCCCTAAAGTTAGTTAAGACAAAGTAAAGAGTCTCTCAAAAGTGAGGTTGACTCCCAAGAGTAAGGGTTGAGTCTAAGAACCTTTTAAGGAATGGGTGAGGCAAGTCCAAAATCCACAAATAAGTGGGTGAAGCTAATCCATTTACTTAGAAATGCTTTTCTTATGTATGGCTTACTTAAATGTTGAAAATGCTTTTCTTATGATTTCACATGCTAATATGCCCATACATACATTGTGAGATTTGTTTGCACGTTATGTATGGGTGAATGAGAGATGAGCTATTGAGATTATTTGAATCTCACTTCCCCTCTCCACCATCCTAACATGCTAGGTGGACCAAGTGAGGCAAGAGATGGGAGCCACCAAGCTTGAAGCTAGGGAATTCGATGAAGAATTGTAAAAGAGTCATTTTGTCACTAGTTTGTAGTTAAGTCAAGAGGTGTACTTCAATGATGTACATGATGTAACATGTATGAATACTTGTAAATGAATGTATTTATCATATATGTATGAGAATGAGAACTATCTTGAATGATGTAACAAGTTTCGATATGAATAGTAAGATTTTGCCATTATGTACATGGTGTATGTGTTGGTGTGAAAGAGTGAGTTATGCAAATTTGGATTGTTAGACATTTGAGCCATGTTTAATAACCTATGTCGATACTTTCCCACGTGCTCATAGAGCCTTAGAGGTAGGAGAAGCCAAGTTGGACCCCCATAGCCCCCTTTTAACACAAGAAATTGGTTCCTTTGCCCATGATGTCTAAGTCTGACCAAATGACCTCTTCTTGCCTTGAAATTTGGCATGTGACTAGGTCTTGTCTAGAGCTTTTTGAGAAGCTAAAGATTAGTTCATTTAGAGGTCTATGGAATTTTCTATAATTTTTTAAAGTTGGTATCAGAATTTTGGATTTTCAGAAGCACTATTCATTTGGTCAGTTTTGAAATTGTGTCATCCGAGGGGAAAATGTGATCCAATGGCTACAAAATTTTATAGGCAAAAATTAGACAGTTACAGTGACTTGTAACAACTAGAACCACCTCATTTGAAGGTCTAGAGAGGAAGATATACATTTTTGAAGGTTCTGCCCAGTATCAGTCATCTTGCCTGACCCAAGCTACTGTTCTATCAATTTTTGAGAGTTTGGCTTGATAAAATGATCTGGAAATATTTTTTCTCTCTAGTTAACATCCACATATTTCCAGAGTGTATCATTTGCACACATTGGATTTTTTTGGAATTAGTTAAACATTTTTGAAGTTCATATTAGTAAACTGTGACAGTATCAGAACCACTCCAACCTCCAGACCCATTTTCGTGTCAAGCGTCCTGTGCATGGGATGTTATGACTTGCACATATTTTTAGCATGAAGTAGACATCCTAAGATTTCTAGAATGACTGAGATTACATGTTTTTAATTTTTCTGGATTTAGTTATGAATTTCCAAACTTTGCCGAGAAATGAGGCCAAGTATGGCTGAAAGTGAATGTGCATGTCTCATATCCCTTTTTGATTTCCATGGGTTTAAAGCATGTTTTTGGGATTGGAATGAGTTTTAATGGTGCAATTAAATATGAGGATGCATAGAATGAGCTCACACGGTCCATGTGACACGGAAATGAATTTTTAACCATGATGCCATGTGAGAAAGTGTATGAACCTAATGAGGAAGACCTCACTTTATTCTTCCCATATCTCATATGAGCATGTAAGGCATGATGAGTATGAGCTAAAAATGATGGTGTTACAAGCACCAAGTGCTATTTTAGGCAAGGCTAGTTAACTAATGTTAAGACTAGTTAACTTGTTAGTACAGACTTAATTTTAAATAGTTCTAACTTTCTCATTTTAACTTTAAATAACCTATTATTAGAAATTTCTTTGAATCTATTTTCAAATAGAATAAGTTTCATTTCAAAAGAGTGACTAAAGATCAAAAATAGGATTCATGTAAAATCTATATCTTACTATTTAACTTTAAATAATCATAACTTTTTTATTTAAACTTATTTTTGAATGCATGACCCATCTTTAGAAAGCTTTTTGAGTCTATTTTCAAATGAGATAATTTTCATATCAAGGTTTCATATGGTTTATAAAATATGATAAAGAGAGTGACCAAAGGTCACACTAAAGCTTTTAAGAAAATCTATATCTCATTAATGTAAATCTAAATCACTTAATTTTACATAAAAGCCCCTAATCTATGATAAGTATACCTATTTGAGTCTATTGGCTAGTTTGATGTAATTAAGCTTATAAATCTCCAAATCTTTAAGTTCTTCAGTTCTTCAAGTATCCTTTGTTTATGCTTGTTATCCTTTTGAGTAAAACATGATATTAATATTCTATACTCTTCACTTCAATACTCACTTTTCTTTCTTTGAACCATTTTATATAAAAAATATTTAACTTACAAACTAAATAGTTAGTCGTATTCACATTTATCAATATGTATGACATAATAACTTTTAGTGTGATATTAATAATCTTATCATGCATATGAGATTGTTATAATTCATATATTTAATTTAAATCATATATGTAGTCTTAAAATCTATTAAATATGTTACAAGCAAACGTGTCTTACACATTAAAAATAAAGCATGATTTAAGAATAAAATAATACAAGTTAATAATTGAATAAGTAAACATATATTAATGCTATATTTATTAACATTTTTCATCATCAAAACTTGTAATATAATTAAGGCAGGTAATCTTCCTTATGATCATGCATGGCTTATAGTAGTCAAGTAAATACATATTGGTGTTGTAGTTATAACTTATTTGTCACACGTTTGTTTCTCATACATTTATTATCATCAAAACTTATAATATAGAAACCTAAGGCTAACAAAATTGAAAGGGGAAAGATTTGAGGATCACCCAAACTAACCCTAATGGTTTTCAACTTGTTGTAGTAATTCAACAACCTTATTATATGCTCACAAACACCTGACATCTCATCATAAAAAATGAAATTGAAAAGGGAAATATATAAAGCTTTTTGAGCCTTATTAAATTTTTTGATCTTCTTCTTGACTTCCTTCAAGAAATTCATAACAACTACTTTGTCAGGAATACCTGCCTAATGGTTTTATCAATGGTGAATTTCATCATTATTCATCATCTTCTATTAGATTCATACCATTATTTATGATAGGATTTATCAACAACACTGGAATTTGTGGTAAGATTCGTAGGTTTCAATTCTTTAAAGGTTAAATCTATCTGTGCAACAACTAAATACATGTTCAAGGACTCTTTCTAATATTTATAGTTAGTTCATTTAGAGTTTTCATAGCTAATAGTTGCATTGGGACATAAGCTGAGAAAATAAGCCAAGAAATATTAATTGTATATGCAATACAATTATTATGCAAAATGTTTCCCTTAAATCCTAGTCAAACACAATTGAGTCCATAAATTATCCATCATAATCCCATTAACTGTCAAATTTACAGGGTATTGTGCATATTGTTTTAGGTATATTTATTGTTAGGTTTTGATATAAAAGGCTAAAAGTTGTTAGTTTTGTGTTTGTTTCTAATTAGGTGTGTTTAACATAGTTAATTTCACTTTTAATATTTTAAATGATAGATTTTAGTCTCTTTGATATTCAACATTGATCAAGGAAGTTTTAATGTCTTTTTGTAAGGTCTAAATGATATCAAGAATCAAGTTTTGGGATTGCCAAGCATCCAAGCCTTCAGAAATGAGAGTTTTAGCTTCAAAAAGTATATAAAACAAAAAGTATGATTTTTAGGCCACAACTTCAAAAACCTAAGTTGTAGGCCTACCACCTTAAAAAACAAAGGGAGAATTTTGAAATCCTAAGCCACAGCCTTGAATTTCTGGGCTACAACATTATGGTGTAACTGGCACATGTGCAAAGCTTTTAACTTAGGTTTTAAAAGGAAAAGGAAAAGGAGATGGTTGAGGTGAGTTCTGGGTGGAGTTCAAAAGAGAAAGAGGCATTCAAAAGCATCAAAACACAAGGAGAAGGTTGGGTGGTGGAGAAGATAAAAGTCCATCTTAAATTATTTAATTCATCTTCTTTTCTCTTTGTTTCCATGATGAATTTGATATACTCTATGTTTTTAGTATTGAATTGATTTATGATAAGTAGCTAAACCATTTTGGATAGGGATACTTTGAACCCTAGTATGGATTAGAACTTGTTTATCTTTTTTGATTTATTGTTAATGGTATTTATATGCTTGTTTAATTCTATTCTTCATGTTGCTTGATTGGTTAGCTTCTAATTAAGTTGTTATGGTTTTCTAGTTGAACTTAAGAAGAGGAGATTAAGAATAAACCTTAAATTGAATAGTACAGGTACATGAAAGTTATTGAATTAGTTGAATGTACCTATTAGTCTTGCATAGCTTAAATAGGGCCTATGCGACTATGTGTAATTAGGTTCAAATTTATAAGTGATTAAGAGTTTAGCATAAGCTAACACTTATAGGTAATTTTGAAAAATTCTCATAGGTAATAGGAACTCATAACTAACATATATACTATTAAAGATAGATCTAAGAAAGATAACTTGAGTTCTTAAGAAATACTAAGGGGATCATATGTACACTTCTATGTGAGTTGTCATATTTATTACCAACAAATTCTACCTAAGGGTCTCAAATTATAATGAACCAAGAAAACTCATAACACATTTAGATTGGCCTCGGAAGGGAGAACAAGTAAGTGTCCCTAGTATTTTTGTATTGATAAGGTCCTAGTAACACTAAGACATTAGCTACACATATTACATTAGCAATGTCACACCAATAGGGTATGTTCATTGTTAATGCAATTTGTAATTGGTATGTAAACATCTCATAAAATAAAAGGAGCAATGGTCACCGTTCAATCAATCTTCACCAAGAAAACCCCATGATCTCACAATATGCAAGCTTAAAATCCCAAGTTGCTAATGGCCCCTGCTTTGATTACAAGGTGTTATTAGGCATATAACCATGTTTCAATGATAAACACAACAACAATCTCATATAAATATTGTATAAATTTGAAGCATAAACATTCATCATCATAAATATCTTTGTAATCTATCAAAACATGTTAATGTCATCAAGATATACCAACTAAATATGTTTAGTGCCACTAAATGATGTAAATTAGGGCCATAACACTTAAGAAAGCATTAAAAAAATTTTCAAAATGCATTAAAGGAACCATTTTTGATTTAGGTAGCATTTTACATTACTATAACATTTCTACAAAAATAGCATATACATAATCTTTTCCAAAGTCACAGTGCACTAAGGCACCATTGTAGTGTTGCTACAAAAAAAAACATCATTTTTCCCTTTGTGATTGATATATAATATTGCATAATTGTTAGGCCATTAAACACAAATTTTGTAGGATTTCAATGCAACAATGATAGATTAACAATAATTCATTATCCAAAACAAGAATCATGGCAAAAAATAATAAATATTGTGAATATTTACTAAAATTTTAGATTTTACCGATCCTAAAGTTTGTACAGGTATGATATAGATTTAACCCACAAGCTCTGATACCAATTGAAACTTTAAACCTTAGTAGGATAACAAATTAAACAAGGAACATACTTGCAAATGGACCTAGTTCCATTGTTGTTCTTGAATCCATAAAGGTTTTGTACAAAAGAAAGAGAAAAAAATGCATGAAAAAGAGAGAAAGAAAGAAAGAAAAATAAATAAAAGAATAACAACTCATAATGCCCACTTAGACTAAATAAAGCATTAAGTTATTGTGAAAATAAAATAACTCTATAGTCAATGAGATAGGAATCATTGACCTCAAATTAGGCTATAAGTTGGGTCTCTTTCTCAACATGCTTAAGTTAGCCTAACCTATCATAAACTTATCTAAAACATCGCACAATCCATTTAGACAATGCTATATACAACTAGTTAATTAATATCATAAACAAATAAAATAATCCATATATTTTAGCTCACCACATGATTAATGCTAATCCATCAATTAGATTATTAAAAAAATAATCCAACTAAACTACATACATATTATGAATTTCCTTGTCTATTGCAACAAAGAAACTATCTTCTTAGAGTCTATTGATATTACTTCTATTGCTAATAGAAATTTTAACTATTGCCTTTAATTACTCGATAAAGTTGTAGAAGAAGTAGGAAAAGAATATTTAGTCCAAGTAGTTACAAAAAATGAGGGATTTTGAAAAATAACTAGTGAAAAATTGATGAAAAAAAAGACCTCATATCTATTAGTCACCTTGCGCATCTCATTATTTAAATATATGTTTAGAGCACATTATAGAAAAGTCTAATGTACAAAAGGTACTAGGATACAAAGATGATAATATCCTTTATACATAATCATAGTGGAACTATGAATTTGATGAAAGTGTATATTAAAGTATAGATTATTTATCTAGCTCTTACTCATTTTGTTACATAATTCTTGCAGCTACAGTCTATTGTGAAATAAAAAGCAAGCTTTGAAGAGTATGCTCACTCTTAAAAATTTAGAAAGTATAAATTTAGGAAGATAAAATCCAAACTAGTATATGATGTGTAATATCTAGAAAACTATTAAATTGAGATTTTGGGGGAAAACATTAATTTAATTAGGGATTTAATTATTTTTTAAGAAATTATGGAATTATTATAAAATAATAAAGAAATTAGGATTCTATAAGATTATATAAAGAAACTAGGATTCAGGATGTCATTGAGGAAATTATTTAATTTTTAAGGGTTTAATTAACTAATTTAAGGAATTTAAAAAATATAATAAAATTAATTGGAGATTATTTACCCTAAGATTTAATTAAATGAAGTTGGAAATAATTTTAACTTGAGGACTCATATTTCTTTGGTTTTAAAACTAAAATTCAACTCATAGAGGCCAGATATGGGGAAATAAGCAGAGACTTATTTAGCTCATAACTTATTTAGATTCCTAACTCATAACCCAACTCATTTAAAGTTGATCCACTATCATTCATTTCTCATTTTTGTGCATGCACAATCTATAGCCAGAGAAGAGGAGGAAAACATAAAAGATGAAAAATGATGATGGATGGCAATACTCTGGGTCAAGTTTGAAGGGAAAAATGTGACATTTAGCTTATGTAATTTTAGAGAAACTCAATCTACTCCTTTTCCTCTTCATTTTAATTTGAATGGTTTATGATTTGATGATCGTTTATGAAATCCTAGGGTTATGAATTTGGTTATTTTAGGGCATTCTTAGGCAGGAAATTAAAGAAAAAGCATCTCTAAGGTATGGGTATTGTTCTTCCATTCATTTGTGAGTGTTTCCCCTCCCAAATCACTTCTTTTACTTTATTTTTATGGATGGATATGTATATGGGCGACAATGGAAAGATCATTAGGAGAGCTTGAGATTTTGGTGCTAAAGATTAACGATTTGTGATATATTAGGTTCGGTCAAGTGACTTGTTAATTTTGTAGACTTTACTTTGTGGAAGATATATATTTTCTTTGTATTGATGGAGTGTTCTGATGATATATGATTATCTTAGACTTATGTGTCCATTTGAGCATCTTAATAATTGCATAGGAAATGGAAAGTATTTTGACAAGTAACCAAGGTTTAATTCCATTCATATATGTAGATATTCTATTGATCGCTTACATATGTGATTATATGATGTTAATAATGAATTTGATTATTAATACTTGGGAGATACCATGGATAGCAATCATATCTTGGTTGATCAAGTTATGATCATGCTCTTAATTATGTATAAGTGTCGTGATCATGCACTAAGATATGATCGTGCTCTCATTGATGCATATGTATATGTTATGATTATGCATTGAACTGTGATCTTGCTTATTTTGAAGAGAGAAGTTGTCATGATCATGACACTCCTTGAGTTATTAGCTAGTAATTGAGTATATTGATAAGTAGTTACTAATATGGGATAGTAATAATTTAGTAGTCAAACTACTCATTTGCTTAGTGCATGCTTTGTTTTTATGATATTTTGTTATGTAAAGCATTATAATAGTTTATGCTATATTATATAATTAGAATTGTATCTTAGTTACTAAAATTTTATATTTTACCTCAGTTATGGACTATCCATTTCAAGCAGTAGGTTATGGAAGAGCAAAAGGGAAAGAAAGGATGAAAAAAGATAACAACTATATCTCCTCTATCTTATTCTATGTTATATTATGCTATGGTAATGTATTGCATTCCCTAGTCATTTGATATACTATAAAAGAATGTATTTAGGGTTAAACAACCCTTATCTTTAGTCTTGACATGAATGGTTGCAAAAGCTAAGTTAATTTGAGAATGCCAAGTGTAAGGACATTGTAATAGTAATGATTGAATTTTTAGCATAGGTGTCTAATGGTGTAAGTAATGATTTTAGAGCTTTAGTAGGAAGCTTGGGCTATGTCTAACCATTTTTCCTATTTCTAATGCACTTGAAATTTTTTAAGGATTAAGTAAGTTTGTTTAGAGGATATTATTGTGTTCAAATAGGTTTGGGGTGAATTGGAGTTGAATTCCACCTTTTGAATTTAAGGTGGTATGCAAAAAAAGGTTTTGAGATAATCCAAAGTTGTTTTTTCAACCCTAAGAGTGATATTTCATGACTTAGACTAGGATAATTCCATTTTTGAGACTTTTCTAAGATATTATGGTATTTTTTTGGAAGGGTGTGACTAAAATTTATAGGTCATGGATATTAATATGAATTAGTGAGTAGTTGTTAGCAAAGAGATATAGGAACTCACCTAGTCACATTTTCATCCTATTAGATTGAGGTCTTGATAATCCCTAGTTTAGGAAGTATTAGATACTTGGACTTTGCTCTAATAGGTTGGATTAGCTTTGGCGAGAGTTAGATTTGGTTAGGAACATTTGGATGTTGCATTGTGGCATTTTTGAGCTTTGTGGAAATAGGTACATTTTGGTGGTTATATTGTTGGACTTGGTAGTGGGGAGCATTAGCATGGTTGTAAACTACTTAAAAATGCTTGTGCATGGTTTTGGGATATTTGCATAGTTAGGAAGTGTGCTTACCTTGAAAACTTTGGTGTCTTACCTTTTTCAAATTTAGGTTGCTGGTTCTCATGCAACCAATTAACTGGTTAGCCCTAGAAAACAATTGGCTATGTGTTTGAATACACCAATTACTTTTTGCAAGGTATAATATTATATTAAGATAACACTTAGTTTGCATTACAAATAGTCTAAAGTGTCCATTTTCTTATATTAATCACTTATAGTAGTAGAAAGTGCTGTCACTAAAAGCCAAATTAATTTATTTCTGATTAAATAAACTATTTAGGCTTACTAATTTCATCTTCCTTCCTTAACACACTTATTCAAGCAAAAAAAATTATAAATTGAAGCATGTAATTTAGGTTTGGGCCATACATATCAAATTCAAGATCACATTCTTAATTTCCATAGGTTTCATATTCTATCACAAAAATTTATAAATTCATCACTTAAGTTAAAAAATTATAAATCATAAAAAATTAGACTCTTTGAAAAGCTCAGGATATCATCTAACTATTGTAAAAATTTCAGATCAAAACAATATCATTTGACCTACGAAATCCTAATGGAATAGTAACTGGGTCTGTTTCTCGTACTATAGCAAATACGCAACTTTAAAAATTCATATCTCACTCTACAGAACTCCAAATTGGGTGATCTTGGTAGCTATAGAAAGCTTATCATATCAGCTATATACTTGTAAGATTTTATAAGTATTGAACTTCATTTGGCCCCTCAAATGCACTAAAACCAAATTGACCAAATGAATAGTATACTGATAGTTTCTACAAATTTTATCCAATTTTGAAAAATTATTATAAATTTTCTAGAACTCTAAAAAATTTATTCTTTAGCTTTGTGAAAAGCCCTAGATGAGATTTAAATGCTCATAAAATTCTATGTCCAAATTCATCCATTTGGTTTGGTTTTGGTTTAGGGCAAGAATGTGGCTCAAAATGGCACCAATGTAGTATCACATGGTCCAAAATAACTTCCCACATAAACCATGATCATTTGAGCATGTTCAAAAGCTCAAATACAATATATAGAAATATCATAATAGGTCTAATTTATTATGGATTTCAACATCACCATCTCACTTGTTCATATACATATACATACCAAGGCTCAAGGATGTCAAAATCTCAAGATTGCATACATTTGGCTCTAACTTGGGTTCATACAACATATTCATATACTTTTACATATGAGTAAAAGTTTACATCTCATAAATAATTTATACATACACACTTTGACATTAATTTACATCAAAAGCTAATTTATTGTCAAAGTAATACAATTTACACTCATTGGCCTCCATTCTTAGTTCCTTGAGCATTATCTAGACATGGTTAGATAAAAATAGGAGAGAGTGAGATTTAAAGAATTCCAATAACTCATTCATCCTTTCAAAAATGCATATATGGCATGGTATCATGTTAAAAAACACAAGCATGCATTAAATGCTTCCAAGAACAAAACATAAACATATCAAGATCAAAATTAAGTTCTAGGAATTTTTGGTCTAGTCTCACCCTATTATTTGGGGCTTTTGGATTAGTCTTATCCACTTTTTAGGGGCTTTTGACTTAATCTCATTCATTTTTGAAACTTTTGGCCTTATCTCATGCATTCTTAGGGACTTTTTAGCTTCATCTCATCTAATCCAAGGGACTTTTGACACAACTTCACCCATCAAGAGCAAATTCATATTTCAAATACAATTTAAGAAGTATAATGGTAGTAATGTAACACCATATATTTCTAGCTCATTTCATGACATTCTCATACTTGACAATATAGATTTCATGAAGGAAGTAAGAAAATCCATTAAAATAATACATTATTTGGCATTGTGTAGTGTATAAAAATTTCATTCTATGTCACGTAGACCATGTGAGCTCATACAACACATTCTCATATTTATCATCAAAAGTGGCTGACATCTCAAGAAACTCGAAGGGAAGCATGAAATATTCATATACATTTTTGGCCAGATTTGGCTCTTTTCTAACCAAATTTTAGAAAATCATAACTAGGTTTAGAAAAATCAAAATTATACATTCTTGGTCATTTTGAAAAGCTACACATGTCTACTTTAGGCTAAAAATACGTCCAAATTATAACATCCAACAAAGAGTACGTTTGAAATGCAAAATTATTCAGAGGTTAGGCTGTCCACTGGTGCTGTCACAGATTCTGTAGTAAACTTTAAAAATGTCCAATTAATTCCAGAAAAATCTAATCCATGCAAATGATACTAATATGGAAAGATATGGATGTTAGATAGAGGAAAAAAAATAACTCTAGACCGATTCAGGTATGTCTAGACCTCAAAATCTAATCAAACAATAACTAAGATTAGGTGAAGTTCCTGATACTGGACATATTCTTTGAAAATTCATATCTCCCTCTTTAAAGATGCAAATGGGGTGCTTCTAGTTGGTACAAGTCACTAGGAATGTCTAGTTTCTTTGTATAAAATTTTGTGGCAATTAGACATCATTTGTACCCTGTGTGATAGATTTCATTTTCAAACCAAGTGAACAGTGCATCAGACCAAAATCAAAAAATTTGCCAATTTTGAAAATTCATCAAATATTCTGTAGACCTTTGAAAATTATGTTCTTTAGTTTTCTAAAAATATCTTAACAAGCTCTAATTTCATGTCAAATCTCAGATCAAGAAGAGCTCATTTGGACAAAAATTGATATAGGGTTCTATTATGATCAATTTTAACTCCATATAGGATACTAAAATGTCCGAATGGCTTTTCTTGGGGTTTGATACCTCTTTGGGAAGTCTAAAAGCATAAATAGGACTTGTATGAGCTACCCAAATAGTCCCAACCCTCATGCATCTCATTTTGGTTATACCACTTGCAATTATACATAATCACATAAACTCATTCAAGAAGTTACATTGTCATAACATACTCAAATTGCATTCTAATGGTTTCATAATGCTTTCTTTCATCTACATATGACATATTAACATATTTATACATGTTCATGACTTTATAAGACATATACAACCATGAATTTCAACATACGCCATTCTTATAGCCTTAAAGTAACAAAATTTTCATATTTTAATGTCATTTCTTCACCTTTCATGTGGTTGGCTCCCATTGATTTGCTCCTTGGGTCCACTTAGCATATTGGAGCATTTGAGAGGAGGGGATGAGATTCAAAGAATCCCAATAGCTCATCTCCCATTCAATCATATATAAATATGCAAACAAGTCTCATAAATGCATGTATGGTCATGTTGACATGTGCAAACATTCAAGAGACATTTTCATCATTTGAAAAAGTCATACATAACATACAAAGGTTTGCCAAGCAAGTGGATTTGTCTCACCCATTTATTTGTGGATTTTAAACTTGCCTAACCCATTCCTTAAGAGGTTTTTGGACTCAACCATGCTCTTAGGAGTCAATTTCATTTTTGGGAGACTCTTTACTTTGCCTCAACTAATCCCAAGGGTTCTTAACTCATTCTCACCATGGCTAAGGGTTCTTGGCCTCATCACACTCAAGCAAACCTAAGCATACATCATAAACATCATATGAAAGCATATTGTGACATCATCGCACCATAGAATTAAAGTTATGCTAGAATACTTTTCATGGCTTAAAAAGACACATACATACATTTAATGACAAGTAAAGCAAACAATCATGCATGAGAGAAGGATGAGTGACCTACATTGCTTACATTTATACACTTTTTCCTTAAGCCTTGAGCCCTCTCCCTTGACCTCACACACTCAAGAAGGTGGAGATCATTTCTCTTGGCCTAGACACACTAAAAGAAACATGAATTACTCATGGGAACAAACATTGGCATTATACACACTTTACATGATGCTACTTTGGGTTATGACTCCATTATGCTTCCATAAGGCATTTAATAAAGTAACTATAAAAATTCATGATCTTGGCTCCCTTCTCTCCTTTAATCTATGATTCTTGACTCCATTTAGAGTCCTTAGAGTCATCACACAATTATTTTAAGAATCCTAGCTAGAAGTTGCTTCATTATGCTACATTATGGAGCCTACACCTCCATCTCACTATCTATAACTTCTAAAAAATTTTCAAGACTTTCTCTCATACTCTCTCATTATATATGATACAAAACTAAGCTTGGAAGCAACTAAAATACTCCATAAGTATTACTTCTTCTCTAGGCCGAGGCAAGGCTTCCTTAATGAGTTCATGGAGTTTCTTTGCTTTCTTGGATAGGAGGTGCATGTGGGAAGCTCTCTAGGGGTCTTAGGAACTCATACAAACATTTAAATAGGCTTGGGAACTCTTAGATAGAATCAGATTTTTTGTTATGTTCACAAACCCTTAGCTTTTCTATCTTATAAATTCATAGTTCTTTCTTTGTTCTTTTTGCATATTCTCATTTCTCATGCTTGAATATTCTTGTCTCTAACTTGTTTTGGCTTGAATTTCTTCCCCTCTCTAGTTTCTCTCTCTAGACCTAATATGGAAGCCATTGGAATTCAAAGAAAATAAGTTTTTCTATTACATATCATACCTTATTTAAAAGCTTACTAAATGGTGATTTTCTTGCTCTACTTGGTTGCTCCAAACCTCCACTTTTTCTCATGAGATCAGCCACCAAAATCATCCTTTCATGAAGTTGAAACCACTATTAGAAAGAGCATGAAGAGTGGAGTAAGATTATTAACTACCATAACATGAGATTTTCCATATATGCTTATCTATTTAGCTTTCTTTCCTTTCTCTCTCCTCCCTCCCTTCATCATGCCATAGCTACTGGTATTTAGCAGAATTTAAGTCAGCAATTCCAATAGAGAAGGCATGGATGATATAAAGAAAAGGTGGGGGGAATAGTTTTAACTTTTTCTATAATTACCATTGTTGCCACTACATTTTGACTATGCCGTTTGAGCTCGTTTTAGATTCTTTTTTAGAATCGTCTTTTCCATCATAAAATTTTAGTTCTCTAATTTATAAAATGCTTTTGGAATCACCCAATTTGGATTTAAAACTATTCTAAACCATTCGGTTAAAGTTTTGGTCAACCAACAGCTGAAATCACTTACCGGAAAGGTTTCAACTGTCCCAAGGGTTTTCAGGGTTTTAGCAAATTTTTTAAATTACTCTAACCTTGATTTTTGGGCAACTTAAGGCTCAAATATTTATTTTTCATTATTTAAAATTTTATCCTAATTTTAGTTGGCTCCAATCCTTCTATTTTGGGGATTTCCTTTTATATCTGGCTCATTTTTTACGTTTACAGAGAAACCGAACATCGCGTTTCTCACATTTACAGAGGAATCAGATGTTACAACTAAAGCATCAAACTAATAGCTATAGGCATGTTTTATGATTCAAACATACATACAAGCATTCAATGACATTCAAACAACAAAGAAATGTATATAAGAATGGATGAAGAGCTGCCTTAAGTTAAGAAATACAACTTTTCTTTTGATTCCCTTAGCCTCTTGGTTTAGCCTTACACACATACATACTTAGAGGAGGCTTATTTTTTCTTGGCCTAGACACATTAAACAAGACATAAACATATCAATAAAATTATTGTTAGCCTTACATGAACTCTTTACAAGCTAATTCTAGCTTATGGCATGTTATAGTTCCATACAAGGGTATAATGAAATAACTCATATAATTCATGATTTTGGTTCTAATTTCTCACTCAATCTAAGTCATATAATTTCATTTAAACTCATTAAAGTCATCACAAACTCATTTCAAGAAGCCAAACATTAAATTTTTTTCTTTATACCTAAAGGAACCATAAACTTCTAACTTTCAAAATATGGTTTATAAAATTCAAACTAATAGTTTCTTTGGTGTCTATTATTTATTTCTAGACCATTTCTATCATTGGAATTAAGAAAAACTCTCCCTAGGTATAGAATCCCCCTCTTGGCCAAGACATAGAGTAATGTTAGAACCTATAGAGTTTTGTTATTTTTTCCTAGGGAAATTGCCACTTGTGAAGCTTCCTAAATGTCTTGAGAACTCAAATGTGCTCTCACACAATTTAAATCACCACTAAAAAGCTCCGTAAATCTTTAGGTGCAACCAAAATCATAATATCCATAACTTATTATCTATAAGTTCTTTTTGGATTCTAATTATCCCATGTGATTCCTTAGGCTTTAAAACCCCAATTTCCATCAAGTTTAGATCAAAATAAAACTCCCTAAACATGACCCTTATTCTGGCCAAATTAATGGAGCAGCAGAAGAGCTAAGAAGAACAAGTTTTCTATGAAAAAAAGTTACCTTGTTTCAAAACTCATAAGATACACTTCCTTAGGTTTCCAAAAGTTTCCCCAAATCCTCTCTTCCCTTTACTGAACTAACCACAAAACATCACCAATTGAGACACCAAAACCATGAGAAGAGAGAGGAGGAGGAGGAGAAGTTTAACGAAGGGATAAGCATGAAAAAGTGATAAATTCTTATACTTTCAAGCCTTGATTTCCTTCCCCTTGCTCCCTTTTTTTGTGTGCCACTTAGGTCTACTCTTGGATCTGTTTTGGACCAGAGGAAAGTTAGTTATAAGGTGTGGGAGAAGTGGGATGTGATATAAGAAGCAAGGGAGCCCATTTATAACATTTTTCAAAATTTTAATTTAGCCCCCCATTTTAGTTTTCTTTTTTTGGGCTCATTTAAACTCCTTTTTGAGAACCGTCTTTTCCATCATGAAACTTAAGTCCTCTAAGTCATAAAATACTTTTAGTTTTACCCAAATTAGATTTAAAACTTTATCGAAATGCTCTATCAAAGTTTCGATTAACTAATGCCCAAAATTGCATATCGGAGGGGTTTTAACTATTCTAGGAGTTGCTATGGTTTTTAGGGCTTCTATGAACCCCAACAAACTCAATTGCCCATTTAAAGTTTTCTCCTTTGAGTTTTCAAAAAGTTTTCCAAAATTACAATTATGTCATTGTATTATTTCTTAAATTCGTTCAACCGTTTGGGCTTCAATTTTGGGATATCCTTAAGTTCTAAATCACATTTTGAGAAGTTCTAATTCTCCTTCTAATATTATGTGTCCTCAATTTTCTCTACTTTAGGGTATTCCAGTGTTAATTTATAAGATTCAATTTGATTTTTGAATTAATGGTCATTAGACAAGGCATTAACTAGTCAGGTGTAGAGGACTAGTTAACTGTTGAGGGGTTTGAATTGCCCTATCAATATTGTAAGTAACTAGTCAATTGTTGGCTAATGAACAATTGATCGAGGATGACCAACTAATCGACTTCTTCTTTGAGGTAGTCCATTGATCACTACAAGAGTAATTTTTCTTCTTAAGTAAAACTTCAAGTTTTCAAGAGTCTTTTAAGGTAGGTTTAAAGATCCCTTGTGACACCAGAAAAATGAAAGATTTTTTGTTTATCTCTAAAAGCTTGGAGGTTTATAAATGAGTTTTAGTCCAAATTAGATTATAAAACATAATGGTTTTAATTGGTTCAATTGTTAGTGTTTTTTAAACCATACTTCTTAGTCTAGTCTAATCAAATGGCCTTAGCCTCTATGGGATTATTTTTAAAGTGACTTTGCTTTTGTTTGAACTCAAAGAACCTTAGGTAATGCATGGTAGTTAGAAATATATTAGGTTTAACAATCCAAAATTTGATATTTTATGGTTTTCTCTTGGTTATTGCCTCTCAATAGTTATATTATTTAAGTATTAGACTCATTTTAGGTTTATAGTTTTCTCTAACATTTCTTTTAGTGAGCTTGAAGTAATTGGGACTTAGGTTACAAGATTGAGGTGTCATTCCAATCTTATGTACCCATGTAGAGATCTTAAATTGCATAGTGATCTTTCTCTAGTTCTCAAATAGTCAGTTAAAGTCCATTTTGAGTGTGATGAAAGTTTGTTGGTTAATTAGATTATGACTAAAGGTTGTAGATAACTTTAGCTAGATATAGTTCGAGACTAATAGAAGTATTTAACTTGATGTGGCTTTAGTTCTCAAGGTTTAATGATAGATGTTTTCATTGAAGAATACTTGTTTTTAGTAAGAGTATTAGGACAAGATTTTGGGATAGGAAGGTTAATAAGAAAAAAATGAACTTTTTACTCTTAATTGTCTTAGACTCCTCTATCACATTTAAAGTCCTTGCCTCATGATGTTACGACTAAGTTGTAATCAACATAATCAAATTAGGTAGTTAACTTGATCATGGAATTTTTAAATTTATTAGGATTTTTGGAGATCTAATGCCTTAGTTGAGCTTTCTATAAGATAAATATTAATGTCATTAATTAATTCTTTAAGTTTAGTCCTTTTATAGAGTTGGGTTTGGTATTAAAGCAATGATTCAAGGAAGTCTTACTTTATATGAAAGATTTTAATGGGAACTTGGCATTCATATTGTATCAATAACATGATCATAAATGTTTTAAATTGTCGATTATTTAAAAGCATATGTTTTAAGCCTAAAATACTATGGAGATGAATGTGTAATATTGTAACTTTGCTATTGGGTGAGGTTTGACTTGGCAATCTATTCCATGGTATGTGGATAAAGACATACCCTGACTAATTAGTGGGTACAAGCTAAGATGCTCAAGAAAAGTGAAATTTTCTATAGGTGGGATTGTAAGGATAGGCTAAAACCTAAGTAGCCATAACACATGTAGTTAGTGGTTGAAGTTGATGTGGAAGGAGTAAGATAAGGTGTGGGTGTTTAGGAATTTAGAAATGTGTCATAAAGGATAAGTATCCAACCTCATATGTAAAGTACAAAATTAGTTAAAGAGGTTGATCTCCAATTATCTTATGAAGTTTATCACCTAGTGATAGTGCAATAAGTGGAATACACTTGAGGCTAAATTCTTGAGAACTTAATGATTTCCTTATGAGTAAAGTGTGGCCATGATATGATTGAAGACAATGTTAATTGCAAAACCAATTCCATAGTGGTAGGCAAATGAGATGTAAATGGCCATGATTTTAAGAATAGTGGCTTAGGTGTAACATCCAGTCTCTCCGTAAATGTGAGAAACGCAAAACGTGAGAAACATGATGTTCGGTTTCTCCGTAAACGTCAGAAATGAGCCAAATATAAAAGGAAGTCCTCGAAATAGAAGGAATTGGGGCTAAATAAAATTATGTTAAAATTCTAAATAATGAAAAATGAGGATTTAAGCCTTGAGTTACTCAGAAATCAAGGCCAGAGTGATTCAAAAAATTTGCCGAAAGGCTAGTGGCATTTTCATAAATATGGGCACTTTTTGAAAAACTCACAGGAGGGCTTTTTAAATGAAAGTTTTGAGTTCTCCGAGGTTCTCAGAGGCCCCAAAAACCATGGGAAGTCCCGGGACTAGTAAAGCCCCTCTGGTGTACTCTTTTCGACGTTAGTTGACCCAAGTTTTAACCGGTTCATTCGAGAAGGTTTTAGCTCTGATTTGAGTGATTTCAAAGGTATTTTATTAAATTGGGAACCTATTTGTTATGATGGAAAAGACGGTTCTAAAAAAGGAGCTAAAACGAAGGAGAAACGAAAATGCTAAGAACAAAGGGCAAAATTGGTATTAAAGTGTAAAAGGAAGCTTCTTTCTTTTTCTTTATATGCCACATTCTTTCTCTCCTTTCTAAGACCAACTTAATTCTGCCAAAAACCAGAGGAGAAGCTGCCCTTCTTAGGCGCACAAGAGGAGGAAGATTTTGGAGGAAGAAATTCAAGAAAAAGGTAAAAATCTTTAAGAAATTCCATATCATTCCTTCTTAAAACTTGCTCCTCTCCTCTCAAACTTTCTTTCTATGGTTTTAATGAAGAGTTTGGTGTTGTTTTGGGAGCAGAATAGAGAGGAAAAATTCGTGTTTGGAGTGAGGCAACCAAGGAAAGTGAAAAGCAACCAAGAAAGAGCAAGAAAACAAAGTAAAACTTCCATTCTTTGGTAGCTTCTTCCTCCCCCTTCCTCTTGCACGAATTTAGGCACCATGAGCCCAATTTTTAGGGGCTATTTTCTGCCTAATTTATGGAGGGATTAGAGGTTTTAGATGGCAAGGATTAAGAAGGAACCAATAGAATCAAGAAATGAGCATTAGGAGACAAGATAGAACCATTAGGGATCCAAATGCTCCCTTACAAATCTGATTTTATATGAATGTTCTTAGACTTAATTGAATGTTTAAACATGCTCCTAAGACCCCTAGAGAGCTTCCCACATGCACTTCCCATCCAAAAAAGCAAAGAAATTGCAAGAAAAATTAATGAACTCTAAGTAGAAAAAGTGTAGTGCATTTGAAGGGATTGTGAAAACTGATTTGATTCATGCATTCCCTAGCATATATGAGTGTTTGATTGAGCTCCTAAGACCTCTAAGAAGCCTCCCAAGTGTGTCTCCCATCAAGGAAAAAGCAAAAAGGCTATGAACTCTTCTTCCCCCCATAGTATCGGCCTAGGCAAGTTCCTATAGCTAGGGAGAGTTTTAAATTTTTCTAAGGCTATTCTTGAGTCATATGTGATGAGTGAAGATGAGTAGAGGCCTTAGAAAAAATTTAGAACTCAAAGAAAGTGAATTGGTGTCATAGGTTCCATATTAGGACCTAAAGAAGCAACATGATGTTAGGCCCTTTGTTTTAATGATGTGATGACTCCAAGAGATTTAAAAGGATTCAAGAATCATAATTGAAAAGAAAGAATGGGGCTTAGAAGTCATTTGATGGGTGTTGCTTCATTAGGAGTGATTATAGACCATAATGGAGCTTATAGAGCAATCTAGTGTTTTATCAAGTGATGTAGTCTTAGAATATGTTTCATAGACCTAATTGGCTCTCATAAATTGTATCTAGGCCAAGAGAAACTATCTCCACTAAATTGTGGGTGTGTGGCTGAAAGAGGATGCTTGAAAGCTAAGGAAAAAAGTGTGTGAAATTGTGCAAGGTAGCTTTCTCCACCTTCTCTCATGCATGGATGTGTGTTTAGCTTGTTTTAGAATATGTGTGTGTGTATTTTCAAGCTAAGAAAAGTATGCTAGCATGCCTTTATGTTCCATGATCCTTGATGCCATGTTATGTTTTAAATGAATTTATGATATTTGTATAAGTTTGCTTGAGTGAGGAGAGGCCAAGAACTCTTCCCTTTGGTGAGGATGAGCCAAGAACCCTTGAATTTGGTTGAGACATAGCAAAGAGTCTTCCAAAAGTAAAGTGGGCTCTTAAGAGTATGGTTGAGTCTAAAGCTCTTAAAGAATGGGTGAGGCAAATCCAAAATCCATGAGGAGAAATGTGAGGCCAATCCAAACACTTGGGGAACTCTTGAATGTTTTGTATGATTAATTCACATGCCAAGGTTGCTTTGAAAATGTCCATGACTTCCATTTTTCCATACATGCATTTGAAAATCTTGCTTTGTACATATTATGTGTGATTGAATGAGAGATGAGCTATTGGGATTCTTTGAATTTCATCCCCTCCTCTTAAATGTCCTAACATGCTAGGTGGACCAAACAATTATGGTGAAGGGAGCCAACCACCATGAAGAGGGACAATTGATAAACTTATGCTTATTTTGTCTATTCTGGAACCATGATAATGGTCCAAGATGTATATGATGTTGTATATGTATTATGAACCTTGAGATAGATGTAAACATACTATTATGTGATGTTTAGATGTATGGAAATGATATATGATCATTAGCACATGTTTTGAGTATGAAATGCCATGGTATGAGAATGTAAAGTTTGATGAATATGTGTATAAATGTGGGTTGAATGGCCAAAATGAGATGCATGAAGTTTGGGACCATTTGGGCAGCTCACACAAATCTTAAATATGCTTTTAAACTTGCCCAACAGGTGCCAAGATCAAGGGAAATCCATTTGGCAATTTTGGTACCTAATATGGAGCCAAAATTGACCATAATGGAACCCTATACCATTTTTTAGCCAAATGAGTTAGTCTTGCCCTGAAACTTGGCATGCAATTAGGTCTCATTAAAATATTTTTTAGAAGTTAAAGATCATAATTTTTGGAGACCTAGAGAATATTTGATGAATTTTCAAAGTTAAGATTTTTTATGGATTCTGGTATGGGTACTGTTCATACTAGAAGTTTTGAATTCTGTGTCACCTGATAGTCAAATGGTGTCCAATGCTTATAAAATTTTATATACATAAACTAGAGGTCCTAATATTTTTGTGGCCACTGAGATCACCTCATTTGGAGGTTTGAGCAGTGAGTTGTGCATGTTTGAAGTTAACTGTCAGTATCAGTAGCGCCCCATGAGTCTGGTTACTATTCCATAGGGTCCAGCTGACTAAACGTATCTATTTCATTCTGGAATTATTTTTACTATCAAGTTAACATTTGTAGCTTTCCAGAATCACCAAATTTGTGTGATTTTGATTTTTATAAAATTAGTTATGAATTTCAGAAATTTGTATCAGTAAACTGAACAATAACCCAGGCAGCCAACGACTCTATAACTTTTTGGATGTCAAACGTCCTGTGTGATGAATTTTATGACCTGAGCATATTTTTAGTGTGAAGTAGACATCCTAATATTTCCATAATGATGAAGATTGCATGATTTTGAATTTTCTATATTTAGTTATGATTTTCCAAAGTTGGGTCAGAAAATGGAGCAAATTTGACTGAAAATGTGCTTGTTTATTTTGAGCTTCATTTCGGTTTCCATAGGTTGTAGGCATGTTTTTGTGATACAAATGAGTTGTAATAATGAAATTAAATATGAGGAAGTATAGTATGAGCTCACACAGTCCACGTGACACCAAATTGAATTTTTTTGACATAGCGCAGTGGAAAAAATTTATTATTTTCATCCCCTTTTCATATGATCTTGTGGGATTGATAATACAAAGCTTATAAATGGCATCAAATGAGCTAGGAGTTATAGTGTTACACTAGGCATAAGCAAACTTAAGTATAAGATGTTGCCAAACAACAACCACTCTAGTAGAGAAGGCTTAAGTAATCTTTTAGAATATGGGTTTCAAAATGAGTCAAGTGGGGTAGTTTTAGGAACCATGCTTAATTGAATTAGCAATGAATGGATATGAAGGTCTTACTAAAAAAGGTCTATAGCATAGGTATATGGAGATAATTATATATAGGGATAGAAATGGGAGTGATTAAAATACAAGGATAGTCATATAGTAAGTATGATAGTGGACTTTGGTAAGAAGTTGTGAAGCTATAAAGAAGTATGGAAAGTGGATGATTGCCTATATACATGTTTTGGTGTCTAGTGTTACCTTTGATTGTAAAAATTTTTGTGATCTCTTTCTCCATCCATTATATATGTATTGAAATAATGTACATGCTCTTATGAAAGATATGGATGAGTAGAAAGCATGAAGGTGGTACCAATATAGAAAATTGCGTAGGGTAGGGTACAATAGCTTAAGAAAGGCTCTTTTAAGGGAAGACTCCAATAGAGGATTTGGAGTCAACCTTTTAACCTTATATTCTTTATAAGAAGCTACTTTGATTAAGGATTCCCTTGTAACCACTCCTTATTTATTAAATGGTAATTTTTATTAGATTAGTCAAATTAAGTTTATTAATAGTATGATGTAGTGGAGACTAATCTTATAACTAGTAAAGTAAAGAAAGATCACATAAACATATAAAACTAGTATGATATTTCTAACATACTATCAAATAATAGGTCTTATTAGGCTACTATAGTTATATAAAAGGTTTAAAGTTACATCTAGTCAATCAAAACATTATTTAAATTAAAGTTATGATGGGTAATGATTTTCTCTAATTTCTCACACCACTAGTATAATGGTAAGAATATTTAAGGAGAATCTAGATATTGGAATTGCAATTTTCAGCTTGACAAATAAAATAGTAAATTAAGAAAAGAGGGGATTTAATTGGTACTTGTATAAAAAGCAATGAGTGCCCATAAGTACCAAAGTTCGTTATTAATGATAAGGGTGCGAATCCTAAAAAGGATGAAGAAGGGATGTTGTAATTAAAATAGGATGGATAAACAGGGAGAAAAGAGTCTTTGAGGTAGTGATAAAGATAATAGAAAAGAGATTTTTCAACAAGTTTTTTTAATTCAGCTAGGTTAGTTTGTTTTTGGAACATAGAGGAAAATCCTTTTGGTTTTGAGTTGCAAGGGGAAGAGGATGGTGAATGGTGTAGCTAGGAATTGAGTAAGCTATGAAGATAAGAGGAACTGGTTTTACTATTATGACAAGGTTCACTATCTTTAGTCAAAAAAAGTAATCTACAATAAGATTTTTATAATCCTTGATATGTTGAACTATGAATTTATAAAATGAGACTAGTCCTTCTATCTAAGTAATTATTTGTCAGGCAAGACTTTCTTTTTAGACTTTAAAATCTTAAAGAAAGATAAATTGTTCATCCAAATCACAAAATTATAAGGGTTGAGATGAAAAATGAATTTTTTGATTCCTTTTATGATAGTCAAGATCTTCTTGTAGATAGTATAATAATGCTTTTCAAAATCTTTAAATTGCCTACTTGCATGACCATAGTAATATTATTTATCATCTTCTTTTTCTTCTATGAAGACAACTCCTAAAAAATCATTATTAACATTAGTCTGAAGTATCCTTTTTCATTTGTTAGGAATCTTTAAAGGTAAAGGATTTTGTGTGACTGTAGTTTGTTCATGTCCCCAAGGTCAAGGATTCTTCTTTTTCAAAAGTCTGGACAGTTGGCTAGTGTGATTTGAAACATGTGGAATAAAGTCTCTGATAAAATTGACTATTCCAAGAATTTGTTAAATTTGTTTTAAAGTGAGGTCTTTCAAAACTCTAAGGAAAATGAAAAGAAACAAAAAAGAAATGTGTAGGCTATTAAGTACAAGAAAGATCATAACATATTAACATCTTGACTATCTAAGTTATATTACTTACATAAATACAACAAGTACTATGGTAATATACTTAACAAAAAATGAAATGCAATAATAGTCTATCACATTAATTAGTATTTGTCACTCTACTCTCTAGTATTTAAGGTTAGATGTTTATGCTCAAATTATGATCTATCCAACTTTACTACTATAATCTTAGCTATTTTCTCCATTTTCACCACACAAAATCAAATGCTAATGTATGACTTGTAAAGTTTTTCATATGGTTGTAATGTAAACCAATGTAAGAAACAAGTGGTAAAAAAAAAAAAGGACAATTCAAGAAACAAAGCAAATACTTAAAATCATCAAGAGGATAAAGAAAAGAACGTAGAATGAAATAAATGTACATTTCAAGGCTTTACTCACTACAAACAAATATATGCACAAAGAAACCAAAAAGTAACTTTTCTTTCTTTTTCTCATTTCTTTTTCTTTCAAACTTGTTTATGTTTCTTTATTTTCTTTTTTTTTTGTCTTAAAATATAAATATTTTTCTTTTCTATTTTATTCTTTTCTCTTTTTTTTTTCAACTATGTATATTTTCCATAAGAACAAACTAAATGACCTAAAAATGATATGGAAATGAACATCCATCCACCCTACCTAAATAAAATACTCTTAACAACCAAAAGCATCCTACAACAAGGTGGAAAAGATATTTATTTGTTTTTCATAGCTAAAAGGTTAAAAAGAAAACATATAAAGTTCAAAGGGGTAAAACAAAGGGTAAAATACATATGAGATGACTATTTGGCTCTATCTACAACAAAAGCAAAGAAGAATGAATGCCTTAATCCTTTCTACTCATGGCAAATGCACAAATGTAGCCTTGAATGAGATTCAAGCCAAGTTCTAAAGTAAAGGTAAGATAGGAAATACACACTAGAAATAAACATCAATAGGCATAAAATCTCACAAAGTAAATTAACTATCATTAAATGTTTTATTAAAATTAAGCTAATTATCATTTAACTTGCATTCTTAACACTAAGTCAGTTTTCTATTAAGTCAAGACATATCAAAGCTATGGTCATACCTTAGTATTAGCAACTTCCAAAAAAAATTTTCAAAACACACAAACAACATAAAAACAAAATTTCACACAAAAACTAAAAATTAACCAACAAAACAAAGCAAAACGAAACAAAAAATTGTTTAAATGCTTCTTCCCCCACACTTAAGCATTGCATTGTCCACAATATAAGCTTAAGATCCAACTAAAAGATAGACAAAAAGGTGAAGGGAAAGTATACAACTAGGCAAGTTAGGTGACATCTTGAAGCTGGAGCTCCTCCTTCTCATTCCTTAGGACTCTTTCATAAAAAAATGTTTGAATCTGTGGCCATTCATTTTAAATTTCCTTCTAGTAGTCTCATTCGATAGCTCTACTACACCAAAAGGAAAAACATTAAAAATAAGATAAGGACCTTCCCATTTAGAACAAAACTTATTGGTTCCTCACAATCCTATTATCATAGAAAGCCTTGGTCTTTTCTTTGTAAATCTATGCATTATCATAGGTTTCTAAACAAAACTTTTCAAGCTTTCATAGTTGAAATCTCCTTTGAGAACCTACTCTATATAAGTCCAAATTGCATTTTTTCATGGCCCAATAAGATTTATGTTTCACTTCCATAAGTGTGTGGCAAGCTTTCCCAAAGACTAGTCGATAAGGTGACATGCTAATTAGAGTCTTGTAGGAAATCTTTTAAGCCTATAAAGCATCATCTAGCTTCTTGCTCCAATCTTTGGTTGCACTATCTTCTCCAAAATTTTCTTCACTGAAAGGTTAGAAATCTCCGTTTGGCCATTTGTTTGAGAGTGATATGTGTAACATCCAACTTCTCCAGAAACATGAGAAATGTAATGTCCAGTTTCTTCATAAATGTATGAAATGTATCGGATATAAAAAGAAGTCCCCCATATAAAATTATTTGAGATCTAATAAAATTAGAATAATATTTTAAACCTTAAATAACGAAGATTTAAGGCTAAAGGTGCGCTGAAAATAGAGCCAGAATAACTAGACAAAAATTAGTGAAAATGTAGTTGCATTTTCATAATTTCGGGTACATTTTAGAAAACTTAAAGAAGGAATTTAAATAAAAAAATGAGTTTCTGGGATTCTTAAAGGTCCCAAAAATCATATGAATCTTAGAGCAGTTAAAACCCCTCCGGTTGACATTTTATAACATCAATTGACTTGAATTTTGACCGATTGATTCAAACAAATTTTAGATTCAATTTGAGTGATTCCAAAAATATTTTATAAGTTAGAGGACCTAAATTTTATGACGAAAAAGATGATTTTTAAAAAGGAGTTGAAATGAACCCAATTAGACAAAACCAATAAGAGAGACTAAATTATAAATTTTAAAAGTTGCTTAAATGGACCCTAGGTTTATAAATCACATCCCCTTCTGTCCCAGCTCTCTCCATTGACTTACATTTGGTCCAAACATATTCTAAGAGAGCTCTAAGAGGCACACCAAGTGGGGAGTCAAGGGAAGAAGAGAAAGCTTGAAAAGTGTAAGATTTCTATGATTTTTCATGCTCTTTCCTTCACTAAACCTCTTCCCCTCTTTCTTCTCTCTTATCCTATAGTTTTGTTAATTAATATGGACATGTTTTGGGTTTGGCTCAAAGGAGGAAGATTGGAGTTTGAAGAAGAGGAGTTCACCACTTGGAAGAGCATTTTAGAAAAGTTATAAACCAAGATAAATTGTTGTCTTCCATGCTTGCTTCTTCTATTTCCTTTAGTGTGAATTTCATCCCACTTAGAGCCCAGCCAAGGGAGACTAAATTCTGACCTAACTAAGGAAGAATCATAGGTTTTAGAGTGTGAGAAGTAAGTAGGTGCAAAGAAATTCAATTAAAATACATTAGAAAATAAGATAGAAAAGCTAAGGATTTGTGAACATAACCTAAAATATGTATTGATCCAAGAATTTCCTAGCCTATATAAGTATTTTTTTGAGTTCCTAAAATCTTTAGGGAGCCTTCCAAGTGTCTCTTTTTTTAAGGAAAAATTGAAAACTCCATGGGTGCAAATGAAAAGCATAGGTTTGTCCAATGAGAGTTTATAGACTTAGGGAGTGTTTTAATTTCTTCCAAGTTTAGTTTTGCATCATATATGATAAGAAAATATGAGAAGAAGCTTTAGAAAAAATTTAGAAAGCCTAGAAAATGTGATGGAGGTATAGGTTTCATATTGTAGCATAATGAAGCAACACATAGTTAGGCTCATTGAAATAAATGTGTGATAGCTCCAAGGAGTTTAAATGGAGTCAAGAGTCATAAGTTAAGGGAGAGAATAGAGCCAAGATCATGAATTCCTAAGGTTGCTTGAGTAGTTTGTCGCGCAACCCTCAAAATAAAACTAGGTTGATAAAATATGTAGCTAGTGGCACAACCTAGGTCATCTCCCTTGGAATTGGAGTTCAATGTTTAATTGAGTTTTCCAATTGTTAAAAGATTCTAAAAATTCCTAAATTAAGGGGGTTTTGATTTACTTAAACTATTTAAAATAAAATTGAATTAAAATGACTAACTACTTAATTGTATGGATTGTCGGTGAAGGATGGTCTTGTAACTAGCTTTGGAATCATTCCTTGGTATTCACTATCCTTATCCTAATCTAATTGTAATTGATTCTGGCCTAAGAGTTCCTAATTGTATTCATAACAAATTATCTTGGGTTACCACTCAAGATTCAAAAGATTAACGATCTAATGTCAAATTGAAACCTCAATCCCGCATTAAATTATTAAATCTTGTCTTTAAGATCAATGAACACCCAATTTGATTGATTAACTGATTAATTAGCCTCTGAATCATCATCCTAAAATGTTTAATTAACCAACTAAACATTACAAAATCCTCAAATTAACCATTCAAGCACATAATTTCATTCATGTATTTCATCAAACACCTTCGAGGCACACATGGAAAATTAGAGAATAATACAAAATCAGTATCTAATACAATCAATTAATCAACAAAAGGTTCCCTAATTAGTGTCTAACCAGCCACTAATTACAATTACACAAATTCCTTATCAAATATAACTTAACCAAAATAATATATGAAAGAGAAAGTGTAGGAAAATAGAGAAGTCTTAGCCAAAAATTTTGAATTTTTCTCTATGGATTCAAGCTTGCACCAAGGTCTTCTTCCTTGCTAGCCTCAAGATGGATTAGAGCTTCATTGTATGGTGGATGGATGGAAGATGGAATAGAAGACATGGCGTGGTGGATAAAGTGGTAAATGAATGGATGAAGGGTTGGAATGGATGGAATGCGGCGTGAATGAATGAATGGAATGCCTCCCTATATGGAATGGATCGATGGAATATATGGACGAGGGTTTCCAAAAATATGGAGGCGTGAATGAATCTGATTGTGCGAATCCCTTCCTCCTTAAAAGTCACGTGCCCCTCAGCTCTGTTTCATATGTTGTCTCATGCTGAATCTCCTCCTTCTGTTCGGAAACCACAGCTCGCTAAGTCTCCAGCTCATGCTTCCTTTTTCCACGTCATTCCGTAGCCAAATTCCATCTTATTATTCATTAAAATCTCACGTGCTCAGCTCGTTGTTTCATGCTCTGTTCTATGCTTCTTCTCTTTGATTCATCGCTTCTGTTCTTCTCCATCGTTTAGCTCGTGGCTTGCTTGCTTTTTCTCTTTTTAATCATGTATGAATGTGTAAGCCATGTGTGATATGGAGCTGTGAGCCTTGTTTTGTTACTACAATGCGTTGCTTCTCTTCATGCTCTATTTTTAGCTCATGCATCGTGCAACTGTAGCTTCATAATGCTTTTGGCTTGCTTCGTTGGTCAGCTCCTTCGACTCTTCTGTGTGTTTTATTCGAGAGAGATGATGAAGAAGCAACCTCCAGGATTTCTTTTCTCCATACACGTTCTGCCCAGCTCTTCTTTGTTCCTTCTTCAGCCAAGCTCGAAGCTTCTTCCACGTTTTGCTCTACGTGTTCTGTTTGCTTTGTTCTGCTCAAGAGCTTCTTCTCTATTTCAGCATTGCTCTTCCTTGTTCCAGCCACGTCTAGAAACCCATGCAAGTGAGCTACATTCTTTTATGTTCTGCATGTATGTGTATTTGTATCCAAGCTCCTTTGCATGTAGAACCTCTTCACTCTATTCTGCTCGTGGAGCTTACATGCTGCGTCTCTCTCTTTGTGTTTTTAATGTCTTTTCATTTCATTTATTTGCTCAAGTTTGCATTGAAAATCTGCACAAAAGGAATGGAAAGGATGAAATAGAAATATTCACAAAATTCATTTAAAAAGATTTATGCATTAAAGTTCCAAGATTTTGTGATTTAATTCCTAAAGTGCAAAAAATGGCTACTAAAATTAAATTTCATCTAAGTAAATCCATGAAGCCTCATTTAACATTTAAAATGCTTAAGTTAAGGGAAATAAAATACATAAAAATCATGCTTATCATTGCTTCATTAGGTAGTTTATGGAACCATAATTGAACCATATGAGCGCCAAAATTTTTTTAGAGTGTGTATAGCATTAGAGATTGTTCTAAGAGTGTAATTAGATCCCATTTGATGTGTTTAGCCAAAGGAATCAAGCTCCACCTCCTTGTGGGTCTTTAACCGAGGGAGAGGAAGGAATTCCTAATGATAAAGTGTGTTCTTGTATACAAGGCAACTCTCTCTTCTTTCTCTCATGCATGGTTGGGTGTTTTCTTGTCTTTAAATATGTGTGTGTATATTTAAGCAAAAATGTTTCTAATATGTATGTACATGTCATGGTACCATGATGCTTTATTTATGTGCTTGAAAGATGCTTTATAAACATGTTTTAGCTTGTATGAGCTTGGTGACACCAAAAGTCCCTTAGCTAGGGTGAAGATAAGCTAAAAATCCTTTAGCTAGGGTAAGGATAAGCCAAAAGTCCCGTAGCTAGGCTAAAAATAAGCTAAAAGTCCCTATGAATGAGTGAGACAAAGTTAAAAGTCTCTCGAAGAGTGAGGCTTAGTCAAAAGTTACTTGAGAAAATGGGTAAGACAAATTCAAAAGTCCCAAAGAGAATGGGTGAGGCTAAACCATTGTCTTGGCAAGCCTATATATATTATATGTGACTTCTTGAATGAAGGAAATGTTCTATGTATGTTTATAAAGTTCAAGATAGCCATGCATACATTTTTAGACTTAAAATTTACATCCATTATATGTGTTTGAAAAGGAGAAGGGCTATTGGGATTCTTAAAATCTCACTCTTCCGTCCTTATTGCCTAACATGTCTATGTGGACCAAGTGAACTAAAAAATGGGAGGCACCACACTTGAAAGCAAGAAGATTGACAAGAGACTGTGTTATTTGTTCATTTTGTAACTATATCATTGTCAAATGATGTACTCTTATAATATATATGATGTATAAGCCTTTGAACACTTGTAAAAGTATGGATATATGATGTATGTATGAGAATTGGACCCATATGAATGATATTGTATGTTTTTGACATGGAAATGCAAGATGATGCATGTATGTTCCTTGTGTATATCACTAAGTGAGAGAGTGAATTTGTGATATCTAAGTTTTTAGACCTTTAAGACATGTTTAGTAGGTTATTTTCATACTTTTCCACATGCTTAAGTGGCCCTAGAAAAGCTAGAAGCTAAATTGAACCATTTTGGACCCTTAAAGTGACAAAAAAAATGCCATTTTACAACCCTATATCACAAACTAACTAAATGGATGAATTTTCCTATGAAATTTAGCATGCATAGAGGTATCATCTAGAGCTTTTTGGAAAGCTAAAAATTAGATTATTTGTAGCTCTAGAGAATAAATTATGGATTTTCCAAAGTTGGTAAAAAGCTGCTAAAATGGTTCAGATACTATTTATATGGTTAGTTTCTTCTCCTATGTCATCCAAAGGCTAAATGATATCCAATAGCTATGAAATTTTATAACCATAAACTAGACATGATAAGATTTTTGTGACCACTAAGATCACCTCATTTGGAGGTCTAATTAGAGAGATATAAATTTTTGAAATTTGAAGTTAGTACTAGTAACACAGCAGTACCTTAGTACTATTCCATTGATTTCTAGTAGCTAAACGTTCATATTTTGGTCTAGGTTTATTTTTAGCCTTAAGTTAACATTTGTTGATTTCCAGAATGGTATGGTTTATTGGATTTTGATTTTTCTAGAATTGGTTATGAATTTTTAAAGTTTATATCAGTAACTTGTGACAGCAAACCTGGGTAGCGAGACCTTTGGTACTTTTCTATTGTCAATCGTGGTCTAGATGATACTTTCATGGATTGGAATGAATTTTTACCTATATCTGACATCTAGAGCTTTCCAAAAAATTATATTTGCTTGATTTTAATTTTTTTAGAATTAATTATAATTTTTCAAAGTTAATGATAGAAACTTGAATTCTAGACCTGAGGCAAAAACTCTTTTTTTTGGTGTGTGGCTTCTTACCTGAAATTGATGAGATGATTTATGATATTTATGACTTGTATAGATGAATTATAAGTAGAGAATGATATGGATGAGTTCATATGGCCCATGTGGCATGAAACAAAAATTTTAGGCCCTATGTAACGTAAAAATATGGCATTAAATTTATTATTTTTCTTGCTACAACGTAAGAAGTCACATGCTTAAGACCTTTTAAGAGTAATGTATAAGTTTATGAGTTATGGTATTACAATATGGAGTAGTCACTTTATGCATGACGCCATACTTGTTAAGCAAGCTTTGCATACTTCCGTTGCGAAGGTAAGTACCCTGGTCACTAATAATAGTCCTAGGGATACTAAACTTGCAAAAAATTTGAGAGTGAACAAACTCTATAACCATAGAAAAATTATCAGTCCTAGCAGGCTTTGCTTCCACCTACTTTAAAACATAATCAACAACCAATAAGACATATGCACAGTCAAAAGAAATAGAAAAATGTCCTATGAAATTAATGCCCCAAACATCAAATATCTCATAGAATAAAATAGGATACTGTGGTTCTCTTAGATATGCTACCTATTTATTGACACCTAACATGCCTTTTGCAAAAATCATAAGCATCACAACACAAGGTAGGCCAATACAATCAACTATCTAAAATCTTTCTAGCTATATGTTTTGGACTAAAGTGACTTCCACATACAAGAGTATGAGAGAATCTTAAAATGGATTCAAACTCTATATTAGGAACACAACGTCTAATCACTTGATCACTACATAGCTTCCATAAATATGGATCATCCCATATATAATATCTAGTTTCACTCTTAAATTTATTCAACTGATGTTTATTCAAGTCAACAAGCAGTTTAAATGCACTAGATAATTGACTAAATCTGTATACCATGGGTAGAAACTATGTACAGCATACCAATGTTCATATGAAAAATCATCATCAATGAGGACAAAATCTACCTTCAGAGCCTCAATCTAACTCAAATGATCGGCCATCAAGTTTTTCGCTCCACTTTTATAATGTATGTCAATATCAAACTCTTAGAGCAAAAGCATCTATCTAATTCACCTCGACTTAGCATTAGGATTCTTCATCAAGTACTTCAAGGTAGCAGATTCAGTAAAAACAAAAATTTATTAGTGTCAAGCAAATAAGATCTAAATTTATTGAAAGAAAAAATAATAGCAAGAAATTCTTTTTCTATGGTGGTGTAGTTTGTTTAGGCCCCATCTAAAGTCTTGGATGCATAAGCTATCACATGTAGCTTTTTATCCACTCTTTGGCTCAACATTGCTCCTAGAGCATAATTAGAAGTATCACATGAAAGCTCAAATGGAAGACTACAATCAGGGAGCTAGACGATGAGTAGGAAAGTTAATATCCTCTTAAGCTTATCAAAGGCTGCTTTGCATGCATCATCAAAATGGAACTCAACATCTTTCTATAAAACTTTAGATAATGGTGTAACACCATAATATATTAACTCCAATTCATCTCCCTCTAGGCTTGATTCCATATAATTTTCCAGAAAAATGACCGAAACCGTGGTATTTTACTACTTTAAGTCGGGGTTTAACGGGTCATAATTTGCTCGTGGGTCCCGTGAACCCATCATTCACACTCTCTACTCAAAAACCATTTATACAACTTGTACATAGCCTCAAACAACTCACAAACCACGGATATGAAGCCAAAAACCAAGAAAATGCAATTTCTCAAATGAGCCCATAAATCAAATTTTTAGCTCTACTTTGGAAAATCATAACTAATTCTAGAAAAATGAGAATCAAGAAAATCATAGCTCTCTGGAAATATTTGGATGTCAAATTCACACTAAAATTAACTCCCAACCATAATATCAACGTTTAGACTATCATTGACATCGAAATAGGAACAGATGTCCGGCTGCCCCTGATACTGGTGCAGTTTACTGTCATGAACTTTGAAAATCCGTAATTAATTCTACAAAAATACAATCTGGGAAAACTATACCAATTTGAAAATCTAGAGATGTTAAATAGAGGAGAAAAATAAGTCCAGATCAGTTCAGGAGCTCTTGGACCTCGAAAACCGATGGAACAGTAACGAAGGTCAGAAACTTCCCTGATGCTGATACAGAACTTCAGCAAGTCTTTTCTCTCTCTACAGACATCCAATTGAGGTGGTTCCAGTTGGTATAGGTCACTGTGGATATCTAGTTTATGCTCATAAAATTTCATGACAATCGGACACCATTTGGTCTATGGATGACATGGTTTCATTTTCGGATTTTTGCACAGTACCATGACCAAACCATTGAAATTTCCCAATTTCAACAATTCACCAAATATTCTCTAGACCTCCAAATATTACCCACTTTAACTTCTCAAGAAGCTCTCAATGGACTCTAGAGGCATGCCAAATTCTATATCAAGAAGAGCTCATCCAGTCATACTTTGACGGAGCTCACAAAATTGGCGGTTTTGGCACCCCATGTGGTTCAAAATGGGTCTAGATGACCTCCCACATGCTCTAGCCTCTTTTGGGCAAGTTTGAAAGTACAAATATAGCATATATGAAATGTCTAAGTGATCCATAACATCATACATTTCAAAACTACTATGCTACGGAACATAATACACTAGTACATGTAAGCCACAAAAGGGCCAATTTCTACATTCTCATTACTTTGGCTCTTTAAATAATCCATACATCATCTATATATATATTTACATGTGCTCCCACATTTATAACTCAAAATAATAGGTTCATATTCATTTTGGCACCTTATACATCAAAAGAACTATACATTTCTCTAAATATACTCTACTAGGCTCCATGAGGTATGCTTGACTCTCCTTGAGCTCCACCTGGATATTAAGATGGGAGGGGAAGGGGGTGAGATTCGGGAAATCTCAATAGCTCATACTCATTCAAGATGCAATCAAGGCATATAAACTAGTCAAGCATGCACACAAGTCACAATAACACAACATATATGTTTCATGCCATGATAACATATCAATGCCAAAGATAGGCTCTAGGGACTTTTGGTTTAGCCTCACCCGAGTTTTGGGACTTTTGGATCGGCCTCACCCTTGGTTTAGGGACTTTTGGCTCCACCTCACCTGTCTCAAGGGACTTTCGGCACCACCTCACCCGAGCAATTTACACAATTCATATCATAAGCATATTGGTACCAATGCATCAAGGTAACATCAATGGCATATCTCATCATACAAGCACATACACAACATACAATGACTATTACGCATCCAAGAATGCAACAAGAAAAGAGTAGAGAGCTACCTTATCGGATAACACAAGTCTTCCCTTTCAATTTATCTTCTCCCTTCTTGATTTCACACTCACAACTAGATGGAGTTGCTTCCTTTAAGTCTAGGCACAACAAAGAGCACCAAATCATTCTCTCATAACTCAAATAAGTACTCACAAGGCTAAAGGGGGATTCTCTCTCTAGAACTCTACTTACTCTCCTTCCTCTCTCAAGCTCTCAAAGAAGAAAGCAAGGAAGAAGAAGTGAAGCTATATGAGTTCTACCTTATTCTAGAGTAATTTTCCCACTTCCCTCTTCTGAACCAAACCCAAATCAACTTCCAAAACCATAGAAAGAGAAGGCAAACGGAGGAGAACAACATGCTAAGGAGAAAAGCTATGGAAATCTAAAGATTACTCACCACTTTGCTTGGTCTCCTTACTTCTCTAGGTCTCTCTCTCTCTCCACAGCTCTTTTCTCTCTCCTTGGTCGAAGCTTAGGTCGGTTCTAAGAGAAAGGAAAGTTTGGAAGCTTTTAAAAAGTCAAAATTTCTCTTTTTACGCTTTTCCGGACTAACCCTCGCTATAGTGAGCCATAACCCTCGCTACGGCGAGCTCATGTAAGTCCCAGACCTCTGCCTTCGCTATAGCTCTCGCTACGGCGAGTTACTCCCTGGATTTTGTATGGAATGCCCTCACTCGCTATAACTAGAAGTATTTTCGCTATAGCGAGAAGGCATTCTCGCTATAGCTAGCCTATTTCTCGCTATAGCGAACAGGTACATTGGCTATAGCTAGGCTGTAGCTAGCAGACTTAGAAAATTTTCAGCCTTCGAAAATTTTCAGCTTTTCTTTTCTTTCCCTTTTCTTTTCTCTTTTCTTTTCTTTTCTTTTCTTTTTCTGGTTGTTACAAATGGCAATGCAATCTTACTAAAGTCTTGTATAAATCTGTGATAAAAACTTGCATGACCTAGGAAAGACCGAACTTCTTAAACACATAAGGTATGATAAAAAAATGACAATATCTATCTTAACCTTATCAACCTCTATGACCTTTTCAAATATAACATGATCGAACACAATGCCTTTTCGAACCATAAAATGACACTTTTCAAAATTAAGTACAAGGTTTTTCTCTATATGTCTCTTTAAAACTCTATCAAGACTAGATAAACAATTCTTAAAAGAGTTTCCATACACAGTGAAAGCATTCATAAAAACTTCCATACAATTTTCCAGAAAATCACTAAAAATGAAAACCATGCATCGTTGGAAAGTTCCAAGGGCATTACAATGACCAAAAGGCATTTTTCTGTAAGCAAATGTTCCAAAATGGGCAAGTGAATGTTGTCTTTTCTCAATTCTCTAGGGCTATGTATATTTGGAAATACTTTGAAAATCTATTAAGAAAACAGTAATGAGACTTTCTAGCTAAATGCTTAAGCATCTGATCAATTAAAGGGAAGAGGTAGTAGATTTTTCTAATAATAGAATTAAGACGCTCATAATCAATGCATACCCTCTAGCTATTTTGCACATGAGTTAGCACTAACTTGTTCTTTTCATTTGAAACCACTATAATCTTAGTCTTTTTAGAAATAACTTACACAGGACTAACTCATTGGTTATCAAAAATAAGATACATAATACTAGCAAATAAGAGTTTAGATACTTCTTTTTTTACCAAATAAAAAATAAGCAGGTTAAGTTGCCTTTGAAGTTGTGTAACACCATAGATTTCTAACTTTGCCTCATGCTAATTTTAAGTTTCATGCCAAGCATTACATAAGGAAGCAAGAAAATGGCATTAAAATATTGAGTTTTCTTGTGTTACGCTATGCATAAATTTTTCTTTCCAAGTCCTGTGGGTCATATGGACTCATATATTATATTTTCATATTTAATTACATAGATGCAACTCAAATCCATCACCAAAAGTGGTTCAGAACTCGTGCAAGGCAAGAGACACGTCAAAATTCCATAAGGTAGCCTTGGCTAGAATTTCATACTTTCTGCCATAAAATTTGAAAAATCATAATTAATTCTAAAAAAATTGAAATCATGCATTCTTTACCATTTTAGAAAGCTACAGATGTCTAATATATGTTAAAAATATGTCTAGGCCATTAAACATAACACAGAAAATGTTTAACATTTGAAAAGGTACAAAGGTTTGACTAGCTACTGGTACTGATACAAGTTTCTACTATGAATTTCAAAAATGTCCAATTAATTTCAAAAAATTCTAATCCATGCAAATGATGCCAATATAGAAAGATATGGATGTTAGCTAGAGAAAAAAATAAATTCAAACCATTTTAGGTATGTCTAGACATCAAAAATTAATCAAATAGTAACTTAGGTCAGTCTAAACGCCTGATACTAAAAAGAAATTTCAAAAATTCATATCTCCATCTCTGGATATCTAAATGGGGTGCTTCTAATCAATACAAGTCACTGGGAATGTCTAGTTTCTCTTTATAAAATTTTGTGGTAGTTGGACATCATTTGCCCCTTGAGTGGTAGAATTCATTTTTGAACCTGAGTGAATAGTATCCCGAACCAATTTCAAAAATTTTTTCAACTTTGAAAATTCATCAAATATTCCATAGACCTCCAAAAATTTTGCACTTTAGCTTCCCAAAAAGTTCTCAACAGACTTTAAATGCATGCCAAATCTCAGACCAAGAAGAACTCATTTGGATAAAAAGTGGTATAAGTTTCCAATATAGTCAATTTTGGTCTATATTAGAGACCAAATGTATCCAAATGACTTTTCTTAGTATTTGGCACCTCTTGGGCAAGTTTAAAAGCATGAATATGACTTGTATAAACTGCCTGAATATGACTTGTATAAACTGCCCAAGTGGTCCTAAACCCCATCCATCTCAATTTGATCATTCCACTTCCATTATTATATACAATTCCAAGATGCTAGTTTGCCATTACATGTCCAAGATGCACATTTTCATACATATAACCTTAGATCTCATTTATATATGATACATTAGTGTAATTATACATGTTCATGACATAATAGGACATATACAACCATAGATTACACCATTTGCCATTTATATGGCCTTAAAGGAACAAAATCCATGCATTTGGACGTCACACTGTTATCTCTCTAGTGGTTGGCTTTCATTTTTTTTTTCTCTTAGTCCACCTAGCATGTTAGAATAATGAAGAGGAGGAAATGAGATTTAAAGAATCCCAATAGCTCATCTCCCTTTTATAAAGTATGCAATACAAGTTTTGAAAATACATGCATAGACATATTAATATAAGTGAGCATTCAAGAAATATTTTTGGCATTTAAACAAGTCATACATAGCATATATAGGCTTGCCAAGTGAGTGGATTAGCCTTACCCATTCACTTGTGGATTTTGGACTTGTTTTACCTATATTCTTTAATAGGTTTTTGACTCAACCTTACTATTGGGAGTCAATTTCACTTTTGGGAGACTTTTTACTTTATCTCAACTAACTTTAAGGGTTCTTGGCTCATCCTCATCATGGCTAGAGGGTTCTTAGCTTCTTTTACATTCAAGAAAACTAAAAGAAGCACATAAAATATCATTTGCATGCATAAAATATCATCATGATACCATGGAATAAGAGTTCATGTAAAAATACTTTTCATAACTTAAAACATACTTACACACATTCAAAGATAATGTAAGCACACATTCATGCATAAGAAAAGGTGGAGAGAGTTACCTTGCTTACATTTACACACTTTTTCCTTGATTCTTGAATCCTCTCCCTTGAATTCACATACCCAAAAAAGTGGAGATCATTTTTCTTGGCCTAAACACAATTCATGGAAGTCAATTAGGTTCATGGAGTTAATTTTAAGGTCACACATCTTTCTTAAACGCTAACTTAGTCTATTAACCCTTTTATGGTTCCAAGAATATACCTAATGAAGCAACACCCATCAAATAAGTTCTAAGTTTCATTCTTTCCTTTCATATATAATTCTTGACTCCTTTTAAGTCTCTTGAAGTCATCACTCAATTAAAACAAAGAGCCTAACTACATGTTAGTTCTTTAGGTCATATTATGGAACATAAGGCACCAATTTATTTTCTAGGCTTCCTAAATTTTTTATAAGGCTTCCTTTCATACTCTCTCATCATACATGATGCAAAACTAAGCTTGGAATGAATTAAAACACTCCCTAGGTGCATGAACCCTCCTTGGTTGAGGCTATGCTTTCATATGGCACTAATGGAGTTGCTTTAATTTCTTTGATAAGAGAAGCATGTGGGAGGCTCTCTTTGTGTCTTAGAAACTCATATATACTCTTAGACAACTAAAATTACCCCTAGGAAGTTTCATCTTAGCATAGGTGCAACCAAATCTCTAAATTTTATAACTTGCATTCTAAAGCTCCCTTTTCAATTTTAGTTGTATATTCTTAATCTTCACACTCCATAACCTTTGGTTCTATCAAGAACACATAAAGAAAAAAAATCTCCTCCTCACTTTCTCTCTCTAGACTGAAGCTTAAATGGCTTGGAAACATAAGATTTTACAAGTGTTTCAAGTAAAGTCTTACCTTAAAATGGAGCTCTCTTTGTACAGATTATTTTTCACTAATTGATTTCATGAAAAAAGTTCCTTTTTGGCTTGGGTTAGACCTGAATCTTTAAGTTTTCAAGAAAAGAAAACCACTATTAGAGTGCTCTTAGGGAGAAGAATAACTTTCTTAATTGGCGCGGAATGAAACATGGCCATTTACTTACTTAAACGGAAGCTTAAACTTCTTCTCTCTCTCCCCTCTTAATGTCATGCCATAGTTGCCCATTTTTCTGCAAATGGAAGCTTGGAGAAGGTGATGAGGTGTAATCTTACTTAAGAAGCATTTTTTACAATTTTCAAAATGACCATTTTGCTCCTACGTGCATGTTTGCTTCGTTTAGGCTCATTTTAACTCTTTTTTGAAAATCATCTTTTTCATCATAAAATTTAGATCCTCTAATTCATAAAATGTCTTTGGTTTCATCCAAATTAGATTTAAAAGCTCTTGAATGAACTGGTCAAAGTTCAGGTTAATTGATATTAGAAAACATCCACCGGATGGGTTTTAACTATCCCGAGGCTTCCCATGATTTTTAGGGCCTTTGAGAACTCTGAAAAACTCAAAATTTTCATTCAAAAATTTCTCTTGTGAGAATTCTAAAATTTATTTAAAATAACAAAAATGTCCTTACGTTTTGTCAACCCTTTGTTATATTTTGTTTCTTCATTCTAGCTTCATTTTTCTTTCCATTTGAGCTTGGGATTCTTATTTTTAGGAGTCTAAAATACTTTTTAAATTTTTTGGGACCTTAACTAATTCATTTTGGGGGACTTCTTTTTGTATCCGATGAATTTTATTCGTTTACAAAAAAATTGTACTTTATGTTTCTCACGTTTTTTCTCGTTTTCAAAGAATCGGATATTACAGGTTACCTCATTGATTTAGCTCCATCATTTAACAAAATCTTATGCATACAAGTCTCAGGGCTAATACCTATTATATCTACTAAAGTCCATCCCTGCTTCACTTCCTCAATACCTCTAGAAGTTTCATCTCCTCATCTTGAGTAATAGCACTCATTACAATGACAGGAAGCTTGTTTCTTTCTTCAAGGTAAGCATACTTCAATGTATCTGGAAGTGACTTAAACTTTTGGATAGGAGATTGCTTAATAGAGGGTATAAGCTTGTTAAGCACTATCTCCTCCATGCCATATACCTGCACATATGACTTACAAGAAACAAAAGAATCTTTCTAAGATGGGAAACATCTGTAGCATGAGAAGAATCAATAACATCATCAATCACATGAATATTAGCACTAGCTACACCATAACAAGCAGAAAAGCTAGTACCACGGTGATCCAAATAATCAATACAGCATGCATAGTCTTATCAGAACCAGAAAACTCAATAAGACCAGTGCAATCATTAGAAGTTCTATATGTATTGGAATTAATCCGCTTAGTACAAGCAATAGGTTCTCTAAAGTCAATACTATCATCATAACTCAAAAAATCATCAATCTCTCTCATCCAGTATATAGATGAGAACCATCACAAGTACATCTCAAAGAATCATCAAAGTCAACAATGTTACAAGAATTAGTCAACATGCTATCCCTCACTTAGTAGTAACATCATTAACTAGCATATTGATAAATTCATATTTTATAATTAAATAGGTGTAGATTTTAGAATATATTGGATTAAATTTATAAATATTTTATACATATTTAATCTATTTTATATATTTTATTCCTAAATTTGATTCTTAGACAAAAATAGAATTTGGATAGAAAATCTACTCATATATTCTTTCTTTTTGTGCAAGAAAAATAATAAATGAAGAAGACAAAGAGAGAGAGAGAGAGAGAGAGAGGGTTAACTTTTTTTCACAAGGATGAAGTTATAGTTTTTAAGAGAATGATGGAGAATGGAAAAATAATACAAAAAAGCTATTATTAATTATTTGTAAATTATGGGCTAAAAATAAATATAAGAAATAATACTTCATTAGGATTAGTATTAGAAACTAATATTTAAGTCACTTTATTTTATTATTCTTAGTTATCTTTTTGTTAGGTTTTAATAATTATCTTTTTGTTAAGATTAAATAATTTTCTACTCTCAAAATAATTTTTATTGTAGATAGAGTGAGTAGAATCGTATTTCACGGGACTAAACAAATTATTTAATCTGAAATTAAAATATAAAAGAAAGAAAATAAGAAAAAATTTTCTTTTTAACAAAATAGCAATAAATAAATTTAAAAAATATTTTTAGAAAGAATTTAATGCAAACAACTTCCAATCAAAGTTTATTTTAGGTCTAGCTTAACCAATTTGATCATCGAAACTCTAAAAAAAATATAGATAATTTCTCTTCTAAAATAGATTGGTAGTAAACATCATAAATTCTTATGTTCTACTTTTCCTTAAGGATGTTTAAAAGGAACAAACTTTCCTATTAAACCTTGTTCATTAATTAATTCCAAATAAGTTCTTAGAATTTAAATCATGAACAGCATTAAAAACAAGAAAAGTTATCAATCACTATTTAACAATACATATGCTGGCATGTTTAAAATGGAAGAAATATTTTTATCAATGTACAAAGACAATTTTGATATATCAAAAATATTGAATTGCTATTTTACTAAATCTAATGAACAATTATGAATTCAAAAATTCAGATAACGGTAATTATTCAGTTAAAATAAGGTAGCTACTAATTTAAATTAATTGAATAATAATGTCATAAAAATAGAAAATATTTCAATATTCAAGAAAAGAAAAATAAATAAATCAAAGCTCTAACAAATTGTTCATTAAGCCAAACCCTCAATAATCTTGACTAGAAAACTAAAAAAAATTAGATTTGTAAAGAGGTAAAAAGAAAATGAGGAGAACATATGAAAAGAGAGGAATAAGAATAAATCTTGAATCTAAGTTGTTCTTTGTACCTCTACTTTTATAAGCCTTCTTTATTGCATTTGTATCTTTATTTTCTTTTTATAATCTTAAAAAGGGATATGGATAACCCTCCTTTGCCACGTCTTTATCTGTATCTGCTTTCTACAAAAATATTAAAAAGAAAATAGGAATAAGCTATGTAACAGAATTCCTTTTATTTTCTCCAACTAATTATGAAAAAAGATATATATAGAATCGGCTTATTATTCATATGATATCTAAAATTTATATTACTTTAAATCTCAAAATTATATATATATTTAAGTGTGTAAAATATACTCATCAAATTCAATCAAACCCACACTAAGAATAGAATGATCATCACATCAGTGTTTCATGGCATAAAAAATATTAAAATGTATCACATTGCCAACAAACTCTATAGAAAGAGTTCCTTAATGAACATTTATGATTGTCTTAGTAGTCTTTAAGAAAGGTCTACCTAAAATGAGTAGTGTATGACTATGAGACCTATATCTATCATCCTTCACATTAAAGGTGTAAAAATTAGTTGGAAATATTAAATCCTTTACATTTACCAAAACATCCTTTAACAATCCTAAAAGTAAGCCATGTTTTAGTTCGCGAGCTGCACAACCACTCTAATTGGCTTCAATTCTCCCACCTGCAAAGATGAATACATTGACTTAGGTATTACATTAATAGTAGCACCAAGGTCAATTAAAGCATAAGAAAACTCAAATTTGCCAATAGTGCAAGGTATTGTAAAAGTGCTCGGATCTTGACACTTAATGGGCATTGCAGGTAGTATAAGTGCTGAAATATTCTTGCCAAAATTGATTTCTTATTCCCTCTTAGCTGCCCCTTATTGGTACACATTTCTTTGAGGAATTTAACTTACTTAGGGATAGTATTAATGGCTTTTAACAAAGGTATGTTGATATCAACTTTCTTAAGGTCTCAAGAATCTCCTTCTTAAGTTCTGCTTTAGCTTGTCTCTTTCCCTAAGTAGGTTTATGCGGGAAAGGTGTAACATCATAATGACTTAACTCTAACTAATCTCCCTTTAGGCTTGATTCCATATGATTTCCAATAAAACTGACCAAAATCGTAGTATTTTATTACTTTAAGTCAGGGTTTAATAAGTCATATTTTGCCCCGTGGGTCCCGTGAATCCATCATTCACATTCTCTACTCAAAACCCATTTATAAAACTCATACATAACTTTAAACAACCCATAAACCACGGATATGACGCCAAAAACCAAGAAAATACAATTTCTAAAATGGGCCCAAAAGTCAGATTTTTGGCTTTAACTTTGGAAAATCATAACTAATTATAGAAAAATAGGAATTAAGCAAACCATAGCTCTCTAAAAATTTCTAAGTGTTAAATTTACACTAAAAATAATTTTCAACCACAATCTCAGCGTCTGGACCATGTTTGACATCGAAAAAGGGACAGAGGTCTGGCTATCCCTGGTACTGGTGTAGCTTGCTGTCATGAAATTCTAAAATTCGTAACTAATTCCAAAAAAATCCAATCTAGGCAAACTATGCCAATTTGGAAAGCTACAGATGTTAATTAGAGAAAAAAATAAGTCCAGATCAGTTCAATAGCCATTGGACCTCAAAAATTAATGGAACAGTAACAAAGGTCGGATGGCTTCCCTGATACTGACACAGAACTTCAGAAAGTCGTTTCTCCCTCTACAAACCTCCAATTGAGGTGCTTCTAATTGGTATAGGTCACTGTGGATATCTAGTTTATGCTCATTAAAATTTCATGACAATTGGATATCATTTGGTCCATGAATGACACAGATTTAATTTTGTACCTAGTTGCACAGTACAAGAACCAAAACCAAAAAAATTTCCAATTTCAAAAATTCGACAAATATTCCCTAGACCTTCGAATATTACCCTCTTTAGCTTCTTGGAAAGCTCTCAATAAACTCTAGAGGCATGCCAAATTTCATATCAAGAAGAGCTCATTTGGTCATACTTTGATAGAGCTCACAAATTTGGCGATTTTGGCACCCAAAATAGTTCAAAGTGGGTCCAAATGGCCTCCCACATGTTCTAACACCTCTTAAGAAAATTTTAAAGCATAAACATAGTCTATATGAAATAATCAAGTGGTCTAAATCATCATATATTTCAAATTCACTATGCTACGGGCTAAAATATACTACTGCATATAAGCCACAAAAGGGCCAAATCCCACATTCTCATTGCTTTGGCTCTCTACATAATTCATACATCATTCATATATACTTTTACACTTGCTCAAATATTTACATTTCAAAAATAATAGATGCACATTCATTTTGGCACCTCTTTACAACAAAAGAACTAAAATAGCTATACAACTCCCTAAGTATGCTCAACTAGGCTCCTTAGTGTGCACTTGGTTCTCCTTGAGCTCCACCTAACATGTTAAGATGGGAGAGGGAAGGGGGTGAGATTCTTGGAATCTCAATAACTCATACACTCATTCAAGCAATCAAGGCATATAAACAAGTCAAAGTATGCAAACCATTCACAATTACACAATATATGATTTTTATGCCATGATATCATATCAATGCTAAGAATAAGCTCTAGAGACTTTTGGTCTAGCCTCACCCGAGTTTTGGGACTTTTGGATTAGCCTCACCCTTAGTTTAGGGACTTTTGACCTCACCCATCTTAAGGGACTTTTAGCACCACCTCACCCGAGCAATTTTCACAACCCAAACATAAGCATATTGGTACCAATGTATCAAGGCAACATCGAATGGCATATCTCATAATACAAGCATATACACAAGCATACAATAACTATTACACATCCAAGAATGCAACAAGAAAGAGTGGAGAGCTACCTTATCGGCCAACACAAGCCTTCCCTTTCAGTTTCTCTTCTCCCTTCTTAGTTTCACAATCACAACTAGATGAAGTTGCTTCTTTTGAGCCTAGACACAACAAAGAGCATAGAATTACTCTCTCATAAACAATTATTCACAAAAGCTAGGGGTTTCTTTAGAGCAAACCCTACAAGGTATAAGAAACTAGGGATTCTCTCTCTAGAATTCCACTAACTCTCCTTCCTCTCTCAAACTCTCAAGAAAGGAAAGCAAAGAAGAATAAGTGAAGATACATGAGTTTTATCCTTCTTCAAGAGTGATTTTTCACTTTCTCTCTTTTGAACCAAGCCCAAAACATAGCTAATTCAACATCCAAAACCATAGCAAGAGAGGGCAAAGAGAGAAGAACAAAACTCTAGGAAGAAAAGCTATGGTACCAATGTATCAAGGCAACATCGAACATAAGCATATACACAAGCATACAATAACTATTACACATCCAAGAATGCAACAAGAAAGAGTGGAGAGCTATCTTATTGGCCAACATAAGCCTTCCCTTTCAGTTTCTCTTCTCTCTTCTTAGTTTCATAATCACAACTAGATGGAGTTGCTTCTTTTGAGCCTAGACACAACAAAGAGCATGAAATTACTCTCTCATAAATAATTATTCACAAAGATAGGAGTTTCTTTAGAGCAAACCCTACAAGGTATAAGAAACTAGGGATTCTCTCTCTAAAATTTCACTAACTCTCATTTCTCTCTCAAGCTCTCAAGAAAGGAAAGCGAATAAGAAGAAGTGAAGATAGATGAGTTTTAGCCTTCTTCAAGAGTGATTTTCTACTTTCTCTCTTCTGAACCAAGCCCCAAACATAGCTAATTCAACATCCAAAACCATAGCAAGAGAGGGCAAAGAGAGAAGAACAAAACTCTAAGAAGAAAAGCTATGGAAATCTCAAGTTATGCTTACCTTTTTCTTGTTCTCCTTTCTTCTCTAAGTCTCTCTCTCTCTCCTCAGCCCTTCTCTGCCTTGGATGAAGCCTAAGTTGGTTAAAAGGAAAAGGAATGAATTGGGACACTTTAAGAAGTTAAATTCTCTTTTTTCATGCTTTTCTGGACTAACCCTCCCTATAGCGAAATATAACCCTCGCTATGGTGAGCATGTATCAGTCCCAGACCCCTATTTTTGCTATGACGTGCGTTATGACGAGTAGCTCCCTGGTTTTTATATGGGATGCCGGACTCGCTATAGCTAGAAGTATTTTCGCTATAGCTAAAAGGCACTCTCGCTATAACTAGACCATTTCTCGCTATAGCGAACAGATACATTCACTATAGCTAGGCCATTTCTCGTTATAGCTAGCAGACTTAGAAAATTTCAAGACTTCGAAAAATTTTCAACTTCTTTTTTTTTCCTTCTTTTTTTTTTCTGGTGGTTACAAAAGGCAAAACCTTCTTCGACTCTTTTTCCTTCTCAAGCTCATCTGATGCGACATGTGTTTTTGCTAACGGTAACTTTAACTTATCTATAGTAGTAGTATCCGAGGACTCATGAACTTCCTTCCCACTTCTAAGGGTGATGGCACTAACATTACTGCTTCTAGGATTAACCACTATCTGTGAGGGTAATTTCCTAAATCCCTGACTCTTTATCTCATTCATTGAGGTTGATAACTGAATAATTTGTGTCTGAATATTCTGTATTTCCTGTCTATAATGAATTTCATTTTGTTGAAACCTCTCTATAAGTTGCTTCATCATATCTTTTAGACTATTTCTCTTACCTAACTCTTTTTGCATTGGAATAGACAGTCTCATAGGTTATAGAGGTTGTGTACTTAGCCTTATAGCATTATACTTCTATTGTTAATGACCTCCTCCATATCTCAAGCTTGGGTGATCTCTCCACCCCAGGTTATAGGTATGGGAGTATGGATCAATATCTATGTTGTTCTTCCTACATTAGTTTTCCTAGAAAGATTCCAGCACAAGTCTCAATTTGGTTGTCTAGTTATGGGCACTGATTAGTAGTATGTGTGGCTAAGGAGTAGATACCATATAAAAGTTTCAATGAAACCTGTAGATGTAGAAACCTGCTATAGAGGATAGGAGATTATTTGCCTCAAAACTAAAGCCATCTGTCTAACCATAGAAGAAAGCTTTTCTAAAGTGTTTTACATTTTCTACTGGGTCTGATCATACTGAGGAGTATATAACTTATTAATACCTTTTACTGGCTATACCATCCTAGTACTAAACTACTGACCATTTGAGCCATCTTAGAAATAAGTTTTCAGGTTACCTCAAGAATAGAATCAACTAAGGCACCGCCTGCTACGGCATCAATCATGTTTTTATCTATCGATAAAAGCCCTTCGTAGAAATATTGAATCAATAATTGATCAGTAATCTGGTAGTAGGAACAATTGGCATAGAGTTTCTTGAATCTTTTGCAATATTCATAAAGAGTTTCTCCTACCATCTAATGGATCCCATAAATTTCCTTTTAGATAAAAGCTGTACAGGATGTAGGGAAGAATTTCTCCAAGAAAAGATGTGTCAACTGATCCCAAGAATTAATAGCACAAGGAGGAAGATAATACAACTAATCCTTGGCTATACCATCCAATTTTGGGTATTAAATACAAAGATTTTGGTCATGCACATCAGGAGTAACAAGTTCCTTAATGGTTCTAGCATGCATATTACCATTCAAATTCCTATTATCATTCAAGTTAGCATGTACATACATGTTCATGTTAGCATTTATTTACTCTTGTTCAACCATATTACAATCAACAAATGAGGTACACAATCAATTTCTTGCACACAGTCGAAAGCATAAGAATTACTACCACTATTCCCTGCACTAACACTACTTTTCTTGATCCTTACTTGCCTTTGGAAAGTTCTTTTAATCTCGGGGTCCAAATGAACTAATTTCTCATCACAGGATCGTGTCATAAACTAATTAAGCAAGCAAGAACTAAGAAATAGCACAAGAACAAGCCAAGAAAGATCAAAATAATAAATCTAGAAAAATAGATAAAATGCCCTAAAAATAAAAAAATACTTGAAAAATAGAAAAATTCAAAAATGAAGGAATTTGGCCAATCCAGGAGTTATCGCACAATTAAAGCTATGCATTTTCTCATTACCACCCCAAATATCAAAGTACTAAGTTTCAGAATTTGTCTGAGCAAGTGATTTGAGAAAAATCAAAGCACACTAAAAAATTGAGTTGGTAACCGAATTAGCACAATTCTACACACTAAAAAGCAAGAGAATTAAAATCAAATCAAATTAACAACTTCTTAACACATAAAGAAACTAAAAAGTAAAGAGATATCACACAAAAGGAAGCACTAAAAATAAAGAAATTAAATATGAAAATATTAGAAAGATTTTAAAAAATTTGAAAAAAAATACTAAAAATTTTTAAAAAGTGCCTTAAACATTGGATTTTGGCCTAAAAACATAGTACTATATAACTAAAGCTATAATTGTTGCTTATCTCACCTAAAAAACTTAAGGATAACAAGTTTTAGAATTTTCTAGGTGAGTTGAACAAAAATTCCAACAAGTAGAACAAGTGATGCACAAAATAGTAAAAGGCTAGGAACTAAATGCAAAACAGAGCAAAAACACACTAGAAGAAAATACTAACACCTAGTCAACTTTCCTAAATAATTGAGAATCTAATTTTCCCAAAAATGGCACCAAATTTGATAACTATTGCCAAACAGTTACAAAATAACTTGGTTGTAAAAATAAATTTATAGATAGTGATGCAACTAAAATCGTCTCCTATATAAATGGATTCCAATTACTAAAGAAAACTCTCTAAATGTCAAATACAACCTAAAAGCTAATAATTTCAAAAACTTGTTGGGGATTTAATGACTAAAATTAAAGGTAATTCAAGAGTTAAAACAAAACTACTAGCTAAAATCAAAGAAAGTAATAACAACCAAGCAATTAAGTGTAACTATCCATGAGTGAATTCCTTGAAGTTCAATTATCATCATCCAAATTATATTTTGCTAAGGTCTGATTCTAATCCTCTTTAGTGTATTCATAATAAATTTTCTCAAGTTACCACTTCAGAATGCAAGAAATTAGCAAGTTAATGACTATTGAAACCTCAAGATTATACTAGCTTACTAATTCTTGGATTAGGCTCATTGAACACACTAAAAATAAAGATTAATTAGTCTTAAAGGTTCTACACTTTTTCCTAGGTAACTAATTAACCAATTAAGCATCGACATTCCTCAAATAAAAAATTAAGCACAAAAATTCAACAAGATTACACAATAACCATTGCAATAATCCAGTTAAAAATTAAGAGGAAGAAAGAATGGAATGTGCGATTATAAAATAGAGAAATATTTGAACAATTAATCCTCTAATTCAATCTTGAAAATGTTTATTCACTAGCTTAACAATCACAATAATCCAATCTAAAATTACAGCCACAATTATCAAGTTCATATAAGCTAAACCTAGTCTTATATAACTAAAATATTGCAACTAAAAAGGAGAAGAAAATGAGTAGGGAATTAGCCAAATCTTGGAGTAATTTTTATGGACTCAAATATGCACTTCAAGGTTTTCATCCCAAGCTAGCTACATCATGGAACTAATCTCTCATTAAATGAAAATGATGGAGGAATTTTAGATGCACTGATTTAGCTATGACGCTTTAAGAATGGAAGAGAATGTAAATGATGTGTTGCCCCTCTCCAATCTCATACATTAGGAAGTTCATGCACATGAATGGAAGACAGTAGAGCCTCATGCCTTATTCCTATGCCTCCCTAATAAAGAATGATGTGTTCTTCATGTGTATATTGGACTCGGCCTCTGGACACTTCAAAATGGAATAGCCTCACATAACTCATTTGTGCTTGTTATCAATCCATGTCCTTCTACGTGAAATTAGAGCCTGAGAAAGTATATTGAACTTAGGACTAAATAGGCCTTCATCTCCGTGTATGAATATGTGTAAGAGGGCTTAAGAGTTGCGTCAAAACCTGTGCATCTCCTATCTTGAACCCGAGAGAGAGAGAGAGAGAGAGAGAGAGAGAGTGTGTGTGTGTGTGTGTGTGTGTAATGGATCTATGCCTTCAATTGGTGTCCACATGCTTTGAGTATGTATCTACGTGTGTGAATGTAAGAATGAAGCAAGTTACGTGAATTTACACTTGGTAGCATCATTCATCCGCACACATCATCCCCCATTTCCAATTTTTATATTCTTAAAAAGTCATAAAAAAAATCTGCATAATTATTCCCTCCTTGGCATTATAAAACATATAGTTTCTATCTTTAGATATTAGCCCTTGATTTAATCTTGTAGCTTTCAACTCTCCTCCAAATTAATCTCTACTATTTAAATTTCATTTGCTTATTAAAAATTTACACAAATAATAGAAAAATATTAAGTAGAAAAAGTTACAAAATTAATTAAAAAGAATTTATGCATTAAAAACCAAGAATTGTGCAAGTTAATTCCTAGAGTGTAATAATAGCCAATAAAATCAAATATCATCTAATAAAATCCAATAAGTTATAATTAATTTTTAAAAAATCTAAATAAAGAGGAATAAAATATATAAAAAATGATATTTATTAGTCCTCATCAAGAAAGTTGAGTAGTTCCTAAGAAATATGTGGGCCTAGATAGTAATGTCCCTTGAATATATTTATTCTAAGAAATTCAATTTGGGTTTAGTCCAACTAACTTTTATGGGCTAAGAGGATGATCCTATACTATTTAGTGATATCCAGAAATTGTTGAATGAGCCTTTTATAATTTTTTTTCATTTTTTGAAAAGAGAAGAATATTATCTATATAAATAAGATTATTGTGCATAATAGGCTCATATATCTTTGTTATTGCTTTATGAAAGAGAGATGGCACTACCTTAAGATCAAACGGCATAACTATTCATTGATATTAAATATTTGGAATACAAAATGTTGTCTTGTATCTTTTAGAAGGATCAATATCCAATTGCCAAAAACCTACTTTAAGATCAAATTTAGAGAAAACTCTTGCATTCTTAAGAAAGGCTATTTATGAACTAATTTTCGAAAGAGGAAACTTATCATCCTAAATGAACATATTTAAAAGGTTTTAATTAATAACTAATCTCTTTTTCCCTCTTTTTTTATTCTGATATTTTCTTAACATAGAAAGCTTGACAAACCCAATTTGACTTGATAGGTTCAATAAGACTTTGTTTCTATAAGGATGCATATTCTTCTCTTGCAAGAGCTAGATCATTTGGATTCATTCTTGGTATGAGGTTTTTGTAGGATTAACATCCTTGTTCCTTTTAAAAGGAAGTTAGATAAAAAAAAAAAGTCTTGATTTGTCGAAAAGGGAGAAGGATGATTAAACTATTCATGGCTATTTAGATAAAATTCCATAAGTTGGTCTTTGATTTCTTCATATCTATGAGGGACTTGCTACAGCTCAAGCAACTTAAGAATGTTTGTGTAATACTTAAAATTATGTTTAAACTAGATTCTTCTAGGAAGGATTTGCAATCGTTTGACTTGATAATAAACATCCGTGCCTGTAAGGATATCCTTATCAATAAGACTACTCCTAAGAACCTTTGTCCATACATTGCAATTTGGAAAGAACCTTATGTCAATCTTTTTTTCAGTAATAAGATTTACTTTAAAATTCTTTTTGTCTATTGCATTGAAATATTTTAAATGCTTCTTCCATGCCTTAAGAGGGAGAACTATAGGATTTATTAAGCTCTTTAATGCACTAGTGTCCATATAGGCAATAACTAAAATTAGGTTGTGGTACTTGCTTTTAAGGACTTGCATCTCAATGTATGGCAATGGTGGCTTTATATTTTCTACCCGGTTGCATGGCTGAATTGAATAGCTATACTGAAGGAAATCTCTAGTATTTTCAAAAATATTAGAATTTTCTAAGTTTAAAAAGAGTTTTGAATCTGAAGTTTTTAAACTTGTTAAAGCAAAGATAGTGGTATCATTAATATCTTCATACTCTAAGAAGAGTTCTTCTATTTCTTTTTCTTGTTAAAGAGGAATGCTAATTTGAAATTGTTGGAGAAGCTTAATGTCTCTTTTAGACTTATTAGGACATTGTTTCACAAAATGCCTGTTTTAAGTAGTTTGTCTCTTAAAAAATCTTACAAGCTTTCTATGTCTCCATTTAAATTTCTTATAGCTCTTGAGACAAGCTTTATGAAAATGAAACTTCTTCTTTGTAAAGTAAAAGCACCTATGTTTGTCCTTCCACTTAATCAGGAGATATGGTTTCTCGAAAGTCTTTTGAAGAGCTATCTTGCTTTCCATCATGGAATTAAACATTTTATGCTTTTCATATAGCTTTTCAAGAGTAGCAAGAGTGAGCTAATACATTTCTCCTAAAAAGATGTCTCTTTTGTCTCTTTGAAGTGACTAAATTACTCTAAAGAGTTTTGGTTTTAGCTTCTCTAGTAAGAAGGCTATGAAAATATTTCTAAGATTTATGTCATTAAATCCATTCAACGTCAACCATCCTTTGGTAGTAAAGATTAAGATCTTTCTTATTGAGAGAGTAATAATGCATTTGAAAATACTACTGTCATTTATGTTTATCAACTAAATGAAAATCTACTAGAAATTCTTTTTGAATCATGCTAAGAAGCCGATTAGTTTTATGAGATTGAGTAGTCTAAATTTGCCTATACTCCTTTAGGCTCTGAAATCATTCTAAGAAAGTTTTTGTGAACCTTGCTACAAATTTTGTAGGACTGCTTTTAGATTTACTCTTGGCTTTGTCATATGGAGGTCTATCCATACTGCAAACTAATGTAACTTGTCTCTCTATTTATCTAGAGAGACATCATCAAAAGTGAATCATGGTCCATTAGTAGGGCGAGTTTGAGCCTGAACTTATTTTAAAGAAGTTTCTGTATAAGGATAATATTCTTTGTACTCTTCATTTGTAGGTTGGTCTATGTTGGACTCTTTAACTTCTTCAACAAGATTAGAAGTAACTATACAAAGAGTTGAGACATAGCATGATCATTGAACTCATCAAAATTGATTTCTTTTAGAATTATTTCATTAATATGTTCAAAGTTAAAGCTATGGCTATAGTGAGGCAAATTTTAGTGAGGTCGATGGTTCCAAAAGTCTTTTGTTTTTTTGGGAACCTTTGGTTTTCAGGTAAGGTCGATGGAATTTTTTTTTTTTTTTGCATTGGTTGTTTGTCTTTATGATTTGAAGGTGATGACTAAGTTTTCTTGGGAGAAGAAGGAGGTGTTCTTATTTTTAAGGGTTTAAGGGGTTGTTCAAAGGGTTTGGCCTAAGAAGGAGATGGTTCAAATTTTGAAGTGGTATACTGAGTCTCCCTTTTTGATACTACATAAACTTCTTCTTAAAATTCTTTAATTGGTGCAGCTCTTGTCACTTTCAATGGTGGAAGGGTAACAATCCTAATTCCTAATTACAGTGATTAGGTTTAATTAAATGGTTAATAATAATAAATCAAGGTCTAAACTCATTATAATTAATTAAAATAAGAGAAAGTGGAGAAATTTGAACCTTGATATCACTAGGATTATTAACTAAGTAACCACAATTAATTGAATCTATAAGTGATTATAATTATCAATTAAGACCTTTGATTCATTGTTACTATTAATTTTGACTCACAAAAATCTCTTATAAACATTTCCAATGCATTACATAACATTATCATAAGAGAAACCAAAGTTTCTAAGTGAAAATAAGTGTTTGAGAACTTTCGCCATGACTTGGACCTTTTCTATCACGGTTAAGTTGGTTACTGGAACCTAAAAACTAAGTTTAGGGACTTTAATTGCGACGTGGTATATGTGCGCCATAGCGTAAGTGCTCTCAAAACTACTATTCACATTTCACGATCCTCACCGCAGTGGGAGAGCATCCTATTACTTATTGTAAAAAATTTCACAATTCGCACCACAGCAAGCCATACTTATGCCATGGCAAAACTAGCTATTAGAACCCAAAATTTTTCTCCCTTAACTCTCATCGTGACTTAATCCTCTCATGCCACGGTGAATTTACTCTTTAGAGCACTCCTTACTTGACTTCCATGACTTGGCGTTGTGACAAGGTTACTTTCTGTCACTCTCCTTAAGTGAATTTTTAGCCTTGCACCATGGTGAAACATCTCACGCCACAACATTCCTTGCTTCTAACTGACTCTTGGCTGCAACTCTTATACTCTTGGCCACAGCTCAACTCCTCTATACACTTATACCTCCCAAATTTCATCCTATATACTCCAATTCTCTCTCTAGTAGCACTCTAGAGCCATTCTACCTTAGTTTAAGAGACTCAAATGGCATTCCATTACCTAATTTACTCAACATGTCTGTCATTACTAACTCAAATCCTAGATGTTGATTCCTACTCATCTACTATCATACATCAACAATCTATATATCAATGAGAGCAAGAAGGATTCATAACTACTAATATTATCACCTAAAAATAAATTCCAATATAGGCTCCATGCATTACTAGTCTAAGTTAACAATTAAGGTATCACAAGATTACATTCTCATATAATAGACCATATCTTATGATCAATAATGTTCTATATTAGATATATAAGTGCATACATCAAATTTCAAGTTATAAAGAGTCTAACTCCCTATTAGTTACATCATTATTTACCAAAACATAAAATACCTACACTTGGCAACATGATTACATGATGATGATGCTATACAAAAGAATAACAAAAATTAGCATCTATCCTAGATTAGATCTATCTAAGTGCAGAATTTCCCACACATGGTTTTTACTCATAGATGTTCATCCACTTGCTTCTCTTTATCCTTACCCAAAGGCCCTTCTCATAAAATAGTTAGCTTATGAAATAGGGCGAGATGGAAATCCCAATAACCAAAGGTAAATTTCATTCATATATCCAATTTAATTAACATATATGCAATTAATTAGATAAGCATAAAAAATAACAGTCCTATTAGCAAATGAAATAATTGGGCTATTAGTGACTATTATCTCATACTAGTAATCACATTTCACATGTTAAAAGCCATTAACATTAGGAGAGGCCCATCTGCGGCACTAACTCCCCAATGAGCACAACCTAAGCTTAGTGCATACAAGGGTCTGATCATAACCTGATATCTAATCGAAGCACAATGTATGGGTGGTAGTCATACTGCAACTCCACCATAGACTCACAAGGTCCAAACACACAATTCAGATAGCTAACCATTCATTATGCATTCAAAATCATACTTGTGTAGCAGATGTAAAATTAAAGTAGACACATGCATGGAATTTAACATTAACCCTAATTATCTCACTTGTAGATAATTCTTTGAGAGCTAACCACAATGCTACTTCAGCCTATAGATATAAAACTAGACTATTACTATTCTTAATCATCATTTATTATAGCAAATCCAATATTCAAAGAATTAAATCATAAAAGACTACCTAGAGAACACTTACCCAACCACTACAAAAATCAAATTCGGATTTGGTTGTGCCTACACTAATAGCTTCTTAACAATACTCCAAATTCTAGGCAAATTCGCATAAAATCACCACTTATATTATAAATCAGCTATAGGGGTCCTAAACCAATAGAAAATGTATCAAAATGGGAAGTTTATACTTGCCCAATATCTTTCTTAACCTCAACCTCTAAAAATCCTCCAAGAAAACATCAAATAACCTATATCATATTTGAGGTATGGGTGAAAATGCTCTAAATGAAAAACCAATTAGGTCAAATTGAAGAGGAAGAGGAGAGGTTTAAGTTATATAATAATTACCTTGACTGATTTTAGCTCTAGAAGTAGAAAGTGGTGGATTTATGCCAAGAACCCTAACCTCTACCTTAAACCTCTAAAAATGCTTTGTGCCTCTAGTGTTTCTATAGAATGAAGGGGAAAGGGCTAAAGAAACTTTAGGTTTTAGGGTTTAGGTGGATTGTAGGCTGACCCAAAGGACAAAATCCAAGTGGGTTCCGAAGTTAGTGCTAGTTGAGCCATGGTTTAAGTGTTAAATGGGTTAAATGTGAGTTTGGCCTACATAAAATAAATATTGGGCTTTTAAGAAAAGGAATTGGATCTTCTTAAGGCTAAGATTGGACTTCTACACTTAACCCAAAGTATAATCAAATTAATCATAAGGCCTAAATTAATATCCATCTCTCTTAAGTAATTTTCCTAGTTAAATCCCTATTAATTCCTAATTAATCATGATTATTCTTAATTAATTTTGGGGTGTTACAGAAAGTGTCATTCTCACCATTGTTCCTAGCTTCAACATAAAATTCTTAGATCCAACTCTTCCAACCAGGCTTAAAATGCAGATTCAGATCATAGGAGCCAAACAAGTTAAAAGCACCATTTCAGCGATACTCATCCTAACCATACTCTATCATCAAATGATCTATCATCTTCAAAATCATGCTATAGATCTCTAGTTTCCAAACACAATTGACGATATTTTGTACATGGTTTCTAATAAACCTGATAATACTACCATCATCCAAATACCAAAACAAATTCTCAAAGAAGAACTTCTGCTGCTTATACCTTTAGAATGGATTACTAATTATGAAAAGGGATTCCATGGTGGCCAAAAAAATTTTCATACTAGTGCTCCACCTGTCATTGAAAAACTTGGAGATGGAACTATCAAGTCAATCTTTAGAAGACTTGAAGCAAGAGGCCTACAATCAACCAATCTTTAACGATTACTCCTATTATGGAATAGCAATAAAAGACAAGTTTCATTTAGATGAAATATTTTTATCCTAATAGGTATTATGTCTATGTTGGCAAAATCAATGAACCCTTTGTCATCATTAAGTGTCTTTTAATGTCTTTAAAGTCTTATAGAGTTGGTTCAATATGTAAGATAACGGGCATATATGTATGGAAATTATTAAGAGTCAATCTTCCATACACATAAATCAGGGTACTCTATTTAAAATAATAGTCCTTTGTATATGGGAATAGTTAGGGGTTAGTCTTCCATATACAAGAATTAATATCATAGCATCTTAGTTAAAGTGGTCTTTCATGTATAAGAACAGTCCTTGTTCAGTTTTCTATGCATATGGTCTATAGAAATTCTTTAACATAATAATCCTATATTAGAGAATTAATTTATAAAATTTTCTAAGGTTCCAGAAGAATTAAATACAACAACTGTGCAGTATTAAAGTATCTTAGAAATGTAGTATAGTATACTAAAAATGCAATATGCCATGTACATCTTGGGATATAAAATTACAAAATTGTATTTGTAATAATAATAATATTATTATATAATCATTTATGAAATTATTATAAGTTATTTGGAACCATTAAAAATATATTCAATATAATTTTATCCTTATAATTGTGCCTATAATATATTTATATGAAGTTTCATAACAAATGCACCAGTGTAAGAGAACTAACGAAGGCACTTGTTAGAAAACTCAATGGCAGGGGTTTGAATTCTTGGATAAGCAAAATGCTTTTCTATTTTCTCAAACCAACTAAAATAAGGTACACACACACACATACACACACATATATATAATTTTGTACATATAAGTTAAAGTTTCATTTATAGCTAACTTGATGAAGCTATATTTTGTAACTAAAGGGGTCATGGGTTTGAACCATATTGATAGATTTTTTTTTTATGTGCAAAACATAGTCCCCCATTCCCTTCTTTTTCTTTTTGTAGATCCATTATTCTTTTATTTACAATTTGCATATTCACTCTTACTATACCTAAATTGATTTTTATTAAGAAACCATCATGCAAACATGTAAATAAGCACTTTAAACTATTAAATTCCTAGTTGGTGCAAGAATAATCATATCTAATATTAAGCCCTCATGCAAGACAAAAAGAAGAGGTAGAAAGAGAAACTTCCACTACTTGTATTATTCCTTCTTCCTAATCTTCTAAATCCTAGTTTTTATACGTAACTAACTTGATTATGTATATCTATAAGCAAACTTAAATCTACAAAATCATGGCTTAGTTGTAGTTGGCATGTAAACTGATAATTCATAGAAAGAGAAAGAGAGAAGAAGAGGAAGAGGTAAAAGTAGTGAGAACATAACATTTGTATTCTCAATAAAACATAGCAAAGGCTCTTACCTAAATTTAAAAGTTCTTCTTCACCTACTTTTATTTCTCCCTTAGCCAAGACACCTAATTTTGATTATGCTCTATTTCTACACATCCTTCTTGACAATTTCCTTTCTTTCTCTTTTACTCTTATCACTCACCTTTTGTTCCTTTTAAATTATTGTATCGCAAAAAGACTGGAGGGGTGCTATTTATAGGTAAATGAACGTAATGATGCTCCTCTCCTGAGCCTTCTCCTCTAAATTCTTCGTATAAGATATTTGCAACCAATTTGGTAGACATTTGTTCATTTGTTTATTTATTCTTGTTGATATTTACAACATGATTCAATTTTAACAAAGGTAGCAATTATGGAAGTTAATTGCATAATCGCAATGATCATCTTAGATCAATCTGATTGTTCAAAACTTATTAAATTTTATTTGATGAAAATCATATTTTGGTCATGATTAAAATTACATATTTGAACCTCAAACTTTTGTTATTTATATTTTAACCTCTAAATTTTGTTTAAAAATTTTTATGTTTCAATTATTTTTCTTATACTTTTTAGGCTTTAATTGCTTAAGAAATTCTAAAAATTTCTTTTCTTAAATATTTATTATTTAATTACTTATAAGTAAATTATTTAGAAAAATCCCCATATAATTCCTAAAAATTCCTAAAATTCCAAATAAATTCTTGACAATTCAACTAAAGTTAATTATATTTCCAAAAATTTATATCCTTCAAAATTATTTGAAACTTTTTCATTACATTATTATTTTTAAATGGCTTTGTTTGTTTTTACTAAATATCCTGAATTAAATATGATGGAGGAGGATATTACATTTCTCCCATCTTTTTAGAAAATTTCTCTGCAAAATTTAGGCTTACCTTAAGTGAATAGCTTAAGATATTTTTCCTTCATTTATTCTTTCATTTCCCAAGTAGCTTTTTTAGGAGTTAGTCCTTCCTAGATTACCTTATTTTGTTTTGTAAGTGTTTTATGTTAGTGTCCACAATTCATACCAATTTTGATTGGTACATCAAATCCTCTTTTATCTACACTGATTCTTCTTCCATGATGTGTGAAAGATTTGAGATATATGTATGGAGTTAGGATATATGGAAGAAAGGATGAAGATTTGATAGTTTAGGAGATAAGGCTATATAGTTTGTGACAAGTCCAATTCTTTTAATAATTTGAAATGGGCCAACATATTTAAAGCTTAACTTTTTGGATTTTAAAGATCTGCTGATACCTATAATAAGAGTGACTCTGAAAAACACATATGCCCAATAACACCTTAGCTCTCTAGTCTTTTATCCCAACACAATTTGCTTGGCTTCATACAATCCTATGAAAAAGCATATAAATAATAGCAATAAATCGCGTTATATAAGGCCCAAAAATTTTCATTTCATACTTTGTGGACCAAGTGAACTTATCCATATCATTTTCTACCCATCACATATCTATACAAGTCATAAAGATCATAAAGCATCTTGTGCTTCTCAGGTTTAGCATCACACACTAGAAAAATAATGGTTTGTTCAAGGTTCACTGTTCCAACTTGCTAATATGAAATTTAAAAATTTATAACTAATTCTAGAAAAATCAAAATCAAGCAAACCATACTATTTTGGAAATTTTTAGATGTTAGCTACTGACTAAAAATTGTTCTAGATCAAAACAGAAGAAAATTGATAAAACAGTACCAAAGATCAAGCTGCATTACTGGTACTATTATACAACTTTAAAAATTTGGTTATCCCTTTACAGAGCTCCAAATGAAGTGGTCTCAGTGATTATGGAAAGCTTGTAATATCTAGTTTATTTTTATAAAATTTCATAAGTATTGGACTTCATTTGACTCATGTGTGACACAAAGAAGCAAATTGACTATATGAATAGTGCACAAACCATTTTTGCATAATTTGACCAATTTTAAAAAATCATAATAAATTCTCTATGGCTCCAAATTAAGTGATCTTTAGCTCTATGAAAATCTCTAAATAAGAGCTACTTGCTGGCCAAATGTCATGGAAAAACTCATTCATTTGGTTAGACTTTGGTGCAGCACACATAATGGTCACTTTTAAAGTCCAATTTGGTATCTCAAGCCACCAAAAAGCTTTCTTCTCATTCTATAGCCACTTAGGCACATCCAAAAGCATAATTACAATATATAAAAAGCATGCCAAATGATTCAAATGCCCATTGAGCTAAATCTCACCATGCTACTCACATTTATACACATGCATATAATGGTGCTAAGATGTCAATCTCCAACATATACATTCATCTAGCTTCAACATTGATATACACATCATAAATACATACATTTAAACTTGTTCAAGAGGTTATATCTCATATACATCATGTGGACACAATTCTTAATGTTAATATGCTATTAAAATGTCTATTTCTTTGCTTCTTTATCAAAGTGACATGCTTCAAAACCTTTGGCCTCTATTCTTTGGTCTACTTGGCTCACCTAGACATAATTAGGCATATGGAGGGGGAGAGTGAGATTCAAAGAATCTCAATAGCTCTTAACCCTTTCAAACATACATAATGGATGTATATATATATATATATATATATATATCAAAGAACACATTATGACATTTAGGCTACTCATGAACATATAAACATCATTTTCCTCATCACATAAACTCATACATGGCAAATATAGACTCTCAAAGGCATTGGTCTAGTCTCACCCACTTTCCTTGGGACTTTTGAATTTGCCTTACCCATTCTTAAGTGATTTTTTACTTAGTCTTACTCTTCTTGAGACTTTTGGCTTTGTCTCACCCATTTCTAGGGACTTATGGCTCATCCTTACCCATCTCAAGGGACTTTTGGAATAACCAAACCCATTCAAACCACTTTGCAATCACAAACTCATTTCAAGACACATAATGGTACCATAACATGTAAGTAATGGCTAAAAACATTTGTTATAGTTTAAACATACACACAAGCACTCAAAGATAAATAAAAATCCAAGCCATGCATGTGAGAAAGGTTAGAGAGCTACCTTTGAGCCAATGTCACACACTTTTCCCTTGAACTTGTCTTCCCCTTTTTGGCCAAGCTTATGGAATTAGGTGGCACTTGAATCTCTTAGCCTAGGCATATCAATAAGACATAAATCACTCATGGGAACAAGCTTTAACCTTACGCAAGCTCTATGCAAAGCTACTTTCTCATATGGCTCTATTATGCTTCCATACAAGACACAATGAAATAACTATTGGAATTCATGATCTTGGCTTCATTTTTTCCTTCAGTTTAAGTCTCTCGACTCCATTTAGACTCTTTAGAGTCATCATAAATTCATTTTAAGGAGCCTAACTATAAGTAGTTTCCTAATGTTTCATTATGGAGCCTACACCTCTATCTCACAAACTAAGGCTTCTAAATTTTTTCAAAGGCTTCCTTTGATGTTCTCCTATCATATCTAGTCCCATTCTAACCTTAGAACAAATTAAAACTCTCCCAAGGTGCTTCAAGCCTCCTTGGCTGAGACATAGCAAGTGCATGGAGCCCATGGATTTGTCTTTATTTTCTTGAAGAAAATGGCTCATGAAAAGCTCCCTAGAGGTCTAAGATACCATGTCTTACATAAGCTGGAATATCTCTAGGAAAAATTAGATTTTATCATTTGTTTCAAAAACCCAAGTTGTGCCAACTTAATTTCTAATGTATCTTAGTTAGATTTCTTTACATATTCTTGCTCCTCACACTCCATAACCTATGTTTCTTTCTTGGTTAGGTAAGAATTTATCTCCTCTTGGATGGGCCATGGGTGGTTAAACTCACACCCTTGAAGAGCAAGAAAGAGATGCAAGGATAGCTAAGAAAATTACCTTGGTTTAAGACTTTTCCAAAGGCTTCTTCCATTGCAATAGGCTTCTCTTTCAAGCTCTAATCTTCTCCCTCTAAACCATACCCAAAATAATCCCAAATCATTCATGGAACCCATAGAAAGAAAGAGAAGGAGGAGGAGAATAAAGTTTGTAAAGGAAGCGGAAGCACTTTGAAATTTCAAGAATTTCTCACCTTTTTCCAAGCTTTTTCCTTCCTCCTTATGCATTGCTTTCTGCTGGTCTCTCCTCTATTTAAGGAGAACCAAAGTCGGTTTATGTAACACCATATATTCTAGCTTATTTCATAACATTCACATACTTTACATCATCAATTCCATGAAGGAGAAAGGAAAAGGGATTAAAAATATTACAATTTCTTTGCACTGAGTCGTGCATAAAAATTTCATTCAGTATCACGTGGATCATGTGAGCTCATAAATCACATTCACATATTTAATTACATGAATATAACTCATTTTCATCATCAAAAGTGGCCTACATCTCATGGAAACCAAGGGGGAGCATAAAATACTTATACATATTTTCGACCAGATTTTCAATTTTTCTGTCACAATTTCAAAAATTCATAATTAAATCCAAAAAAATCAAAATCCAACAAACTTTACCATTCTAGAAATATCTGGATGTCTACCCTATGATAAAAATAATTTTAGCTCATGAATCATTAAGGGGAGAACGTTTGACATCCAAAAAGTCACTGAGATCGCTATTATCTAGGCTACTAGATTAGATTACTAATATGAAATTTCAAAATTTATAACTAATTCTTGAAAAATTGAAATCACACACATTTAGTCATTATAGAAAGCTACAGATGTTAACATTATGTGAAAAATAATTACAAAATGAAACAGATACTTTTAGCTATTGAAAATCTATAAAATAGTAACTGAACGCCGAGGGTGCTACTACTACTAACAGCAAACTTCAAAATTGCATAACTATTTGCTCATACCTCCAAATGAGGTGCTTCTAATTGTTACAAGTCACTGTGAATGTCTAATTTATGTCTACCAAATGTTGTAGCCATTAGACCACGTTTGCCTCTCGGATAACACAAAATCACAACTAACCAAATAAACAGTAATTCTGCAAATCTGAATTTCTAATACCAAATTTGAAAAATCATAAAAAATTCCATAGACCTCCAAATGATCTGATCTTTAGCTTCCCAAAAAACTCTAACCAAGATCTAATAATATGACAAATTTCAAGTTAAGAAGAGGTCATTTCGTCAGACTTTGACATAAGAGGGCAAAGTGATATTTTTTTGTGTTAAAAGAGGACTCCAAGGGTTCAAATTTGCTTCTCCTACTCTTAAGGCTCTATGAGCAAGTGGAAAAGTATCAACATGGGCTATCAAACATGGCTAAAAGGTTTAATAATTTGCAAAAATCACTTTCCCACACCAAAACATACACTATGTACATAATGCCAAAATCTTGCTATTCATACCAAAAACTTGCTACATCATTCAATATAGTTCTAATTCTCATACATATATAATATGTTCATCCATTTACAAGTATTCATAAGCACATACATCATGTCCATCATTAGATTACATTTCTTGACAACAAAATGGTGACAAAATGACTATTTCACAAGTCCTTTGTCAATTTCCCTATCTTCAAGTTTGGTGGCTCCCATTTCTTTGTTCACTTAGTCCACCTAGACATATTAGGCAATGGGGAGAGAAGAATGAGATTTTAGAAATCCTAATAACTCACCTCCCTTTTAAACACACACACTTGATGCAAATTTCAAGTCTAAAATGCATGTGAGTCAAACATGGAGTTCTCAATCATACATAAAGCATTTCCTTCATTCAATAAGATATAAATAACATGCCTAGGCTTGTCAAGACAAGGATTTAGCCTTACCCATCCTCTTTAGGACTTTTGGACTTGCTTCACCCATTTTTAAGGGATTTTTAACTAAGCCTCACTTTTTTTATATACTTTTGGCTTTGTCTCACCTAATTTTAGGGACTTTTGGCTCATCCTCACCTTGGATAAGGGACTTTTGGCTTCACCAAGTTCAAGCAAACTAAAAACATTCATGAAAACATCTTTCAAGTACATAACATAGCAACATGGTACTAAGGCATGTAATCATTCACTAAAAACATATTTCATGGCTTAAAACATCCACACACACATTCAAGACAAGAAAGACACTTAAACATGCATGAAGGAAAGTGGAGAGAGCTACCTTGCTTGAAATGGCACACTTTTTTCCTTAAAAGTTCTTCTTCTCCCTTGGCTAAACACCCACAAAGAGGTGGAGCTTGATTCCTTTGGCCTAGATACATGAAATGGGACCTAATTATACTCTTGGAGCATTCAACAAGGTTGCACACACTCTAGAAAAATTAACCACTCCTAATGTTCCATAATAGATCCATAAGGCATCCAAAGGAGAAACCATTAGCATCTAAGGTCTTGGCTCTATTTTCATCTTATATCTTGGTCTCTTGGTTGCAATGAGACTCCTTGAAGTCATCATACACTCAATTCCAAGAGACTAGAACCATATTGCTTCCATAGTTTATATTATGGAACCTATTGCCTCATCTACCATTCTAAGGCTTCTTAATTTTTTCCAATGATGTCTCTCATATTCTCCCATCATATATGACACAAAACCAAGTTTGGATGAATTTAAAACTATCCCTAGGTATTAGTTTTATCCTAGGCCAAAACAAGCTTCAAGAATGAGAATCACTGAGCTTTCTTAGTTTCCTTGACGGGAGATGCATATGGGGAGGTCTTTAGGGGTCTTAGGAGCTCATAAAAACACTTACATTAGCCTAGGGACTCTTGTATAAAATCAAATTTTAAGTTATGTTCTTGGAACCCTAGCATTTCCCTCTTGTAAAATCATGGATGGTTGTTTGTTCTCTTTGCATAATCTTGATTCCCATAACTTAAATCACATGATTTATCCTTTGGTTCTACCCAAATGTTACTCCTTCTTAGCTATCCATATAGAAAACAAAATAGAGAGGAAAGGGAATAAGAAAGAAGAAGCATGGAGTCTAGCTTTTGACCTTAGCTTCCTAACTCTCTTTAAATGACTTTTCTTATTTCTTAGCCCTCCTTTAAATTTTTGAACTCCCCCTCTCTATTCTGCACTCAAAACAGAACCAAAGACTCCAATAATCCTATAGAAAGGAAGTGGGGAAAGAGGAGAGAAGAGTTACTAAAGAAGAAACTAAGAATTTTCATAAATTCTCACCTTTCTTAGCTCTCTTGGTGCGCCACTTTTGGATGAACTCCCCTCTAGTTTTTTGGGCAGAAACAGAGTGTTTAAGTTAAAGGATCTGTTGGAACTTAGATAAGAAGAAGCTAAAAGTCACTTTATGTAACTTTTTACATTTGCATTTTAGTCCCTCTTCTTGGCTTTTCCATTTTAGGCCCATTTTAACTCATTTTTGAAATCTGTCTTTTCTATCATAATATTTAGGCTCTTTAACTTATAAAATGTCTTTGGAACCACTCAAATTGGATTTAAAACCATTTTGAACCATTTGGTTATAGTTTTAGTCAACCGACAATCGAAATCACTCGCTGAAGAGGTTTCAACTGTTCTAGAGGTTTCCATGGTTTTTAGGGCCTCTGAGAACCCCGAAAAACTTAAATTTTTCATTTGAAAAGCCCTCTTGTGAGTTTTTCAAATTGTTCAAAAATTACAAAAAAGCCCAAACTTTCTTTTATAAATTTCCCTAGCTCGTTTGGCTCAAGTTTTCAGGTATCTTAGACCTTAGATCCTCATTTTCTATTATTTAGAATTTTATTTTAATTTTTGTTAGTCTTAAATAACTCATCTTAAGGGACTTGCTTTGAAAACTGATTTATTTCGATGTTTTACGAAAAAATCGGATATTGCAATTTCAGTGGAGGAGAAGAGTGGTATGCTATATAAAGAGCAAGCTTTCTTAAAATTGTCCTTTATAAATTTCTTTTATGTCCATTTTTTCTTGGCTTTTCCGTTTTAGACTCATTTTAACTCCTTTTTTAAAATAGTTTTTTTATCATAAAATTTAGGTTCTCTAACTTATAAATTATCTTTGGAATCACTCAATTGGGTTCTAAAATATTCTTAAATGAACTGGTCAAAGTTCGAGTCAACTAACATTGTAAAACCTTAATCGAAGGAATTTGAACCATTCTAGGGGTTCTTATAGTTTTTAAGGCCTCTGAAAACCTTAAAAAACTTATTTTTTTTCATTTAAAAATTTCTCTTTTGAGTTTTCTAAAAAGTACCCAAAATTATAAAAATGCCACTACATGTTTTTTAAATTTTGTCTAGTTATTTTGGTTCCATTTTCAAGGCACCTCTGGCTTTAGATCTTTATCATTTGAGGTATAGATTAGACTTCAAATTATTCTATTTAGGGGACTTCCTTTTATATCCAATGCGTTTCATACATTTACGGGGAAATCAGACATTACATTTCTCACTTTTATGAAGAAACCGAATGTTACATGCCTCTTCTTCAAATTCTAAGGATTTTCTTCTTTTGTCAAAGTGGTTCTTTTGTTTGTTTTGAGTAGTGAGTATTTTCTTCTAAATCAATTTAATTCACTTAATAGTGTCTTCTTGCACTATTTATAGTCTTAATAAATTTCTTTCTCTTACTTCAAACCAACAAAGGGATGATTTACATTTCCTACCATAAAGAGCTTCATAAGGTGCTATTTTGATACTAAAATGGTCATTATTGTTATAAGTAAACTCTATCAATAGTAGGTATTTATCCACATTTTCCCTTTGGTCTAAGGTATAGGCTTTTAGCATGTCCTATAATGTTTGAATGGTTCTTTCTTACTAACCATTCATTTGAGGATGATAAGCCATGCTAAATCACAACTTAGTCCCAAAATTTAAAAGTAAACCTAGGGTCTTAGTCTGACATGATACCATATAGGACCCCATGCAATTTTACAATTTCTTAGAGGTACATCTGAGCAAGTTCACCTAAAGAATATTTAGCCTTGATGGGTAAGAAATAAGTTAATTTAGTTAATCTATCTACAATTACCCATATAACATCATTTCCAATTTGAGTCCTAGCTAACCCTATTATAAAATCCATAGTAACATGGTCCCATTTCCATTTAGGAATTTTTAAAATTTAAATAGGGCCTAATGATTTTTTATGTTCTATCTTGACCTTCTGGAAGGTTAAAGATTTTGTCACATATTCTGTAATTTCCTTTTTTATGCTTGGCCACCAAAACATTCTTTTTAAATCTTGGTACATTTTTATGGATCTAAGATAAATAGTATAATTGCTCTTATGTGCTTCTTCTAAATCTTATTCTTAAGGTTTAATTGTTCAAGAACACATATCATCCCTTGAAAAAGAATGGTTCTATCATTTGCTAAAGAGAAATCCTAATTCCTTATTTGCCTTCACAAGAACTAATATAATTTTTTAGCTTCTTTTATTTAAGTCATAAGATCACATTCTATCCTTATTTCACCTAGACATAGAATATGAGGTAAAACAACCATGGAAAGTCTAAGGTCCCTAAAATATTCTAATAACTTGATTTCTTTAATCATCATTCGACTAAGTGCATTGGCCCCTATATTTACTTTTCCTATATGGTAATTTAGTTCAAAATCATAGTCTTTAATAAATTTCATCCATCTTCTTTGTCTTAAATTTAATTCTTTCCAATCAAATAAATATTTGAAGCTCTTATGATCACTAAATACCTCAGACCTAGCTCCAATAAGATAATATCACTAGATTTTTAAAGCAAACACTATTGATGCTAATTTCAAGTCATAAATGGGGTAATTCTCTTCATGTGGCCTAAGTTGTCTAGAAGCATAGGCCATTACTCTTTTTATTTTGCATCAATACACATCTTAAGCCTTTCTTAAAGGCATTACTGTAGACTTCGAAGGTTCCTAAAGGATCTGGGATTGTCAAGATTAGTGTGGTGGTTAATTTTTCCTTCAAAGTCTAAAAACTATTCTCACACTCAGAGGTCCTTGTAAAAGGATTTCCTTTTTTAATTAACTTAGTCAAGGGTAGGGCCAATTGAGAAAATCATTGAATAAACCTCTTACAATATCTAACTAATCCTAGGAAACTTCTAGTCTTAGTCATTGTCTCAAGTCTTTTCCATTCTAAGACTACTTTTATCTTATTAGGATTTGTAGCTACTCTTTTTTGTGAAATTAAATGGCCTAAAAATTTTACTTGCCTAAGCTAGAAGTCACATTTTTTAAATAAACAATTTTGTTCCTTTAAGACTTAAAGTACTATCCTAAGGTGCTTTTTACATTCTTACTCTACTTTTGAGTAGATTAAAATATCATTTATGAACACTACTATGAATTGATCTAAATAAGTCCTAAAGATTATGTTCATATAATCCACAAATACTATAATGACATTTGTCAAGCCAAAAAATATGAATCAAAATTTGTAGTATCCATACCTAGTTCTGAAAGTAATCTTTAGGACATCTTTAACTCTTACCCTAATTTGATAATATCCTAACCTTAGATTATTTTTTTGAAAATATAGATAATCTTTTTAATTAATTTAGAAATCATCAGTCTTGGGAAGTAAATATTTATTCTTAAAGATTACCTTGTTTAATTATTTATAACCTATACACAATCTAATGTTCTCATCTTTCTTCCTTCCACAAAGAACTAGGGCTCCCCATAGTGATATACTAAAACAAATAAAATTTTTGGACAATAAATCTTCTATTTAAATTTCAGGTTCTTACAATTCTAAAGGAGACATCTTATAAAGTGCAATTAAAATGGGTCTTGTTCGAGGAATCAAATTTATGAAGAATTCTACCTCTCTTTCTGGGAAAAGACTATATATCTTATAAGGGAAAACTTTTAGGTATTACTTGACTAAGGAAATATTATCTATCTTTGACTTCTCCATTTGCTCCAGTGCTCCCAAAGGGACAAATTATGTATTTCTCTTGTCTATCTCCATGTTAATAGGGTTGACAATGTTATCTAATTGGAAAGAGAATGAGAAAGTTACTATCTTTTAAAGATAGTTGATAATCACATTATTTATGGCTAACGAATCCATTCTAAAGATAATGTTAGTGTTTTTTAAAGGCAAACATACCAAATAAGCAATGAAAGATTTGTTTTTAATCTAAACAAGAAATTTAAACAAGCTAAGAAGGTGTAAACTTTTTTCTCCAATAGCAGTGGAAACATGTAATTTAAAGGATAATTTCAAAACAAACAAATTTCATCACTTCAAACAATCATCAAATATGAAGGAGTTTATAGCTTTAAGTCATATAGTGAAAGTAAAAGAGTATTTTGAATAAAACATTTACCTTGTAATAAATTGGGAAATTGACTTGCTTTTTTCCACTTATAGTAAAAACTCTCCCAGTTATCGATGGTTTCTAAGTTAATACTTTCCCTTCTAATGTTTTTGCTTTGCTTTGTGGGCACTCTATGGAATAGTGACCTAGCTTGCTATAGTCATAGCAAACATTCTAGCCAAAATAGCATGGGTGATTTGGCTTTTTGCATTTGTTGCAGGGATTGACCATGTTATTCTCCTTGCTCATACTAGGATTAATCTTGGGGTTGAAGTTTTCTTCTATTCGCCTTCTAATATTTTCTTCTTCTAGAATTATTTCTTTTATTTTTCATTTTCTATTTTTGCCAAGTGTTTTTCTATTACTTGACCTTTATTTATTAAGGTTACAAAGTCTTTGATCTCCAAAGCAATGACTACACTCTTAATTTCAAGTTTTAGACCTACCTTAAATTTCCTTATTTTCTAGGTTTCATCTAGGTTAGGATTTAAATTAGAAGAAAATTTTGACAAAGCTTTAAACATTGCCATGTATTGGTCTACTATCATGTTCCTTTGTTTTAATTGTAGAAACTCAATTTCTTTTTCATTCTTCATGCTTTTTGGAAAATATTTTTTCAAGAAAGATGGTTTTAAGCCTTTCCTATGTTATTCCATCCCTTGAGCTTCTAGTCCTCATTTCACCTCCTTCCACCAATTGTTCACATCACCTATATGCACACAGGTGGTGAATGTCACATTTTTAGAATATGCACATCCCACTACCTTAATAATTTTTTCTAACTCTTCTAACCAGTCATTTGCCCTAATAGGGTTGTATTCCCCATGAAATGATAGGGGCTTGGCTTTGCAAAATTCTTACAATCCATGAAAGTTTTGATTCAACTTGTGGGTGGGTAGTGAGTGAAATTTTTATGCCTCAAGGACATAATTAGTATTCTTATTTCCTTGTATTTCATGAACCAATTTGGTTATAGCAGCCACTTATTCTCTCGTAACAGCAATCATTCCTTTAGCATGTTCCCTCATTACCATAGCCATTCTTTCAATGGTCATCATGCCATTATCACAGGAGGCACCATTAAAGTTACTCCTTCTTCTTGATGTCATATTTCTATTACATAAATAAAGTAAATTGTATTGGGGTGATCAGGCTCAATAATTTTATTCTACTTGTGAAATAAAATCATAGTATCAATATAGATATGTGGGTGCAGAAGGGTCAATACCAGTTCCACTTATGGTGATTTGCATATCAAAATAGGGTTAGGCTTTCAAAAATTCTTATTTTATCTTAGATTTAAGTTCCACTAGATGAAGTGCTCTGATACCACTAATGTAACCTCTCCTTAATTATTTAACATTAATTTTTATTAGATTATTCAAATTAAGTTTATTAATAGTATGATGTGACGAAAGTTAATCTCATAAGCATAACTAGTAAAGTAAAGAAGGATCACATAAACAAATAAAACTAATAAAACTAGTATTATATTTCTTAACATACTATCCAATAATGGGTCTTATTAGCCGATTATTGTTATATAAAAAGTTTAAGGTTACATCTAGCTAGTCAAAACATTATTCAAATAGCCACAGAGCCATTATATGCACTACAAAATAGGGCTCTATGATTTCTATGCTATCCACTTCTAAAGATTCATTTAGTCAAATGGATTTGGTGGTGGCAAGGCATATGTCATAGGACTTGTAGGTTAATTGGCTAATTATTTTCAATGATCACATTGATAAAAATATTAATTATGACTTGCACTGGGCCAAATTCTGGGATATCTACATAGACTTGCTCAATCTCCATTGTGTACTTAATTATCAGCATCTTTAGTATCTAAATGCATTGCATTAAAAATGATAATTATATAAATTATCAATAAGACAAATAAAAGAAAAATTCAACAATGGTCTAACTGTTATGTGTGTAGAAAATATTTTATTTTTCTTCCTTTCTAGTCTTGACTATGACATATAAAATAGTGGCATCAAGTGAAATATTGAATTGATTATAATACAAAAAAGCAAATCAAATTAGGTGTAGTTTATTTCATCATGGTTTGAATGATCTACATAAATGAATAAACACATTAGTACAATATGAGCTGAAATAAGATCGCATATAAGGGCAGCCTTTAATATAGATCTACTTCATAAAGTAATCATAAGACTATCTCTTTTTAGGAATTTTATCCCTTTAAGAACCCTATCTATAATATGAGAGATCATCTTTTTTTGAGAACCCTATCTCTTAGATACTATCTCCTTTTGAGAATCTTGTCTCCTTAGTACTAATGACTTATAATCTTATCATAAATCAAAGGTGCTAAATTAATCATAAAAATAGTCAAGCAACACTATAAGCATAAAGTTTAACTAGACTATATATATATATATTTATTTATTTATTTATTCAGTCTACAAGTTATCTATACAAATTCTATAGGAACCCTTTGTCATTATTAAAATGTCTTTTACTGTCTTTAAAGTCTCCTAGTCCAGGTCCAATATGTAAGACAACAAGCATTTAGGTATGGGAATTGTCTGGAATCAATCTTCCATATATAAGAATCAGGGTACCAATATTTAAAATAATGGTCTTTTGTATATGAGAATAGTTAGATGTTAGTTTTTCATATACATGAATCAATATCATGATATCTTAGTTAAAATAGTCTTCGATGCATATGAACAATCTTGGTTCAGTCTTCTATGTATGGGATCTATAAAAATTCTTTAACATAATAATTCTATATTGGAGAATTAATTTATAAAAGTTTCTAAACTTCTAGAAGAATTAAATATAGCAACTATGCAATATTAAAAGTATCTCAAAATTGTAGTACAATATACTAAAAGTGCAGTATGCCATGTATATCTTGGAATATAAAATTAGAAAATTTTATTTATAATAATAATCAATTATGAAATCATTATAAGTTATTTTGAACTATTAAAAATGTATTTTATATAATTTTATCTTTACAATTTTACCTATAAAATACTTATATAAAGTTTTATAACAAATGCACTAATTTAGGAGAACTGGCAAAGGCACTTGTTGGAAAACCCAATGACATGTTTCTATTTTTTCAAACCAACTATATATATATATATATATATATATATATATATTTATACATATGTTAAATCTTCATTTATAGCTAACTTGGTAAAGCTATATTTTGTAACCAAAAGGGTTATGGGTTTGAACCATACTGACAAAATTGATCTTTATTGTGAAATCATCATGCAAACATGTAAATAAACACTTTAAATTACAAAATTCCTACTTGTTGCAAGAATCATCATGTTTAATCTTAAAACCCCAAAGGAAAGAAAAAGAAGAGGTAGAGAGAGAAGCTTTCACTACTTGTATGCTTCCTTCTTCCTAACCTTCCAAATCCTAGTTTTTATTTATAACTTGATCATGTGTATCTATAAGCAAACTTAAATATACAAAATTATGGTTTAGATGTAGTTGGCATGTAATCCAACTTAGAATTCATAGAAGAAGAAAAAGAATAAGAAGAAAAGGTTGAAGAAGTAGTGAGAATGTAACATTTGTATTCTCAATAAGACATCACCAAATGTTTTACCTAAGTTTAAAAGTTCTTCTCTTGCTTTTTCCTTTTCCCTTAGCCAAGACACCCAACTTTGGTTATGCCATGTTTCTTCACGTCCTATTGACAATTTCCTTTCTCTCTCTTTTCTTTTCATCACTCATTTTTTGTTCTCGCTAAATTGTTGCATCCCAAAAAGACTAGTAAGGTGCTATTTATAGGTGGACAAAGGCAATGATGCTCCCTTCTCTAGCCTTCCCCTTTAAATTCTTTGTATGAAATATTTGCAATCAATTTGATAGATATTTATTCATTTATTTATTTATTTTCATTGATGTATACAACATGATTTAGTTTTAACAAAGGTGATAATCATAGAAGTTGATTGTATAATTGCAACGATCATTTTGGACCAATTTGATCATTCAAAACTTGACACATTTTATTTGATAAAAATTATATTTTGGTCTCAATTAAAATTACATCTTTAAATCCTAAATTTTTGTTATTTATATTTTGACTCCTAAGTTTTGCCTAAAAATTTTTATTTCACAATTTTTTTTCTTATGATTTTAATGGCTTAAGGAATTCTAAAAGTATCTTTTCTTAATTATTTATAATTAAATTATTTAGAAAATCTCTAAATAATTCCTAAAAATTCCTAAAATTTCAAATAAATTCCTAACAACTTAACTAAAATCCAATTATATTTCCAAAAATTCATATCCTTCAAAATTCTTTAACATTTCTCTATTATATTATTAGTTTTAAATCGCTTTGTTTGTTTTTACTAAATATCTTGAATTAAATATGATGGAAAAGGATATTACACCCCATGCTTAGGAATTATAGTCAATTCAAAATTCTATAGGTCAAGCAGAATTATTGCTACTTACTCTTAGTCCTTCCTAACCTTCAATAATGATGAAAGAATGTGAGTGAATATGAAGATTCCAAGTAATTAGGCATTAGTTTCAAGACATGCTTGTATTGGACATACAAGGCAAGGTGACCTAACATAATAAAATATCACTTTTGAATGGAAAGTGACTATTTTAAGGGGGAAGGAATTTACGAAGCTAAGCTAGCCTACATAGAATAATAGGGCAAGATAGAAGGTGAAATCAAGCAGGAAAGTCATTAGCCAAGAGTGGTGAATTAGACAATAATAATTATATTGTTGATAAGGGCTCTTAACTAGAGTTAATGGCAAGATCAACTCTAAATCTAACCTCTTGAAATGATGGGTGTAACGACAAATAAGAAAGATGGTCAGAGTCCCACTGGTGATTCTCGTGTTTAATGTGTTATCTAACATCCCCTCCTATCATTGGAACCAATAAAGGTGTTCTTGAATAGGAAGCTGAGAAGTTAAACAGAGAGGTCTTTGGAGAAGGAATTTTAATAAGAGATGACTTTTGATGTTTTTGGATTCTAATTTAGTTGGAAACTAAAATTTTATGCACTTGATTCTCCAATTTATAGGAATTCTAGAGAATCAATCTCCAATTTATAGGAAACTAAAATTTTATGCACTTGATTCTCCAATCTCTAATTGATTGAGTGAATTTCTCAATGGGATTTATGCAACTTGACTATAGCATGGTCAACTATATCTTCTTTTTGCAAGAACCTAAATGCTTAAGTTGCCCTTATAATGAGTAATTCCCTTGGAGTAATTTGGATAAGAGTTGGAAACATGAATAATAGAAAAGGAGTGACCTAACCCTAACATCATCAATGTCTTTACAATGAATTTGATAGTAGTTTATATGAATCAATCCCTAAGAATTAAAAGTTACATAACTTTAATTCCAGATGTAAACATATTTACCCACTAAAAAGATTTTGTGACATGTAATAATGTGAAGGTGAGTAGCGGAATGACCAAGTTATGTGATAGATAGTGTGTTTGGATATCTAAGGATGCTACAAATGAAAGTGTAAGAATTTGTCTTATGGAAAGATAGATTGGTAAATGACCTAAAGGAATTAAGGGAGTTTGAAAGTTCAACACTAATAAGATCAAGGAGATGAAAGTTCTTTAGTTTTCCACCCTTATGAGATTTTGATTGTTAACAAATGAGAGGCAAAACAATGAATTATTTTTAGTTTCTATTGAAGGTATAGACCTAGCAAATGTTAATCCTTTAGAAGCTCTTGATGGCAAATGCATTGTTATTTATAATTCGTAACCCTTAGACAAAGAAGTGTAAAAGGTGGAATATGTATTATATCAAGTCTCTAATATTGAGCACTGTGAAATATTGGATAAAATAGATGACAAGATTATTGGAATTAATGTTAAATATTCACTTAACAAATTAGATAATTGAAAACCTTTTGGTCTAATGGAACTTGGTTGAGATCAAAAGGAAGTAAATTAGAAAGGCATAGGAAGAAATGATGTAATGGATCCTCCAAGTCAAAAGAAAATAGCCAATTTATTGATGTATTAATTAGAGAAATACTAACGGTATGTCCTGACTAAGAAAAAAATCCACCTCTAACATAGGTGTAGAGGAAGAAATTATAAGAATTATCTTACTGAACTAATTGGTGACTAGTGTGACTGACAACCTTATGAGGAAAATTCAGTTAAACCATTTAGATACTTAGACTGGGCAATTTAGCATAAGGAACCTTCTTATGGCCTTAGTGGATTGAAGGAATATATCTTTAAGAGAGAGATTGTTTGAGTAAAGCATTCAAATTTTAGGACAAAATCCCTAAAAGGATAAGAGAATGTAATATTTAGAAAATTATTAAATTGAAATTTTAGATGGAAAAATTAATTTAATTAGGGATTTAATTAATTTTTTTGAGGAATTAGTGAAATATTATAAAAATAATGGAGATATTGGTATTTTATTAGATTATATAAAGAAATAAGGTTTCAAAAAATCATTAAGGAAATTACTTAATTTTTAAAGGCCCAATTAATTAATTTAGAGAATTTAGAAAAAAAAATTACCTTAATAAAATTAATTACATATTATCGATTCTAAGATTTAATTAAATGAAGGTGGAAATAATTTTAACTTGAGGACTTATATTTATTTGGTTTTAAAAGTGGAAACCAAACTCATAAGGCCAAATTTTAAGAAATAAGCAGAGACCCATTTAGCTTATAACCCATTTATACTTATGACTTATAACCCAGTTTACTTAAAGCTAATCCATTCCCTTTCCTTTAGCATTTTCACACATGCATAATGCACAACTAGAAAAGAAGAGGAAAATGCAAAAGATGAAAGAGGAAGATGGAGGGAAATGTTTTGGGCCAAGTTTGAAAGGGAAAATGTGACATTTAGCTCATGTAACTTTAGAGAAACTCAACCTATTCTTTCACAACTTCATTTTAATTTGAATGATTTATGATTTAATGATTGTTTGCAAAATCATAAGGTTAAAGATTTGGTGATTTTAGGGTGTTCTTGGGCAAGAAATTGAAGAAGGAGCAACTCTAAGGTATGGATATTGTTCTCCCATTCATTTGCAAGTTTTTTTCCCTCCCAAATCACTTCTTTTAATTAAGTTTTATAGATGGGATGTACATATGTGAAAATGGAAAGACCTATTAAAAGAGCTTGAGATTTTGGTGTTAAAGGTTGAGTATTTGTGATTTAGGAGGTTTAGTGAAGTGAGTTATTGATTTTATAGACTTCACTTAATTAGAGGTATGGATTTTCCTTGTATTGATAAAGTGTTTTAATGATATATGACTATGTTAGACTTAAGTGTCCACTTGAGACATGTTATAGGAAGTGCAAAGTATCTTTAAGAGGTAACTGGGATTTAATTCCATTCATATATGTAACAACATTCTGTTGATTTCTTGTACATGTGATTATATGATATTAATGATGAGTTTAACTATTGATATTTATGAGATACCATGAACCGCGATTGTGTTCTAGTTAATGGAGTTGTGATCATGCTCTCGATTATGCATAAGTGTTGTGATTGTGCACTGAGTCATGATCACGATCCCCTTAATGTAATGATAGTGCACTAAGCCATGATCATGCTTGTTTTGGAAGGAGAAGTTGTTGTGATCATACCACTCCTTAAGTTATAGGCCAATAACTGAGTATATTGATATGTGGTTACTAGTATGAAAAGTAATCATTTGATAGTCAAACTGCTCATTTGCTTAGTACATGCTTAGTTTTCTTTTCTTTTCTTTTCTTTTTAGATATTTTGTTATATGAAGAATCATTATAGTTTCTATTATATTGTATCATTGGAATTGTATCTTGATTATTAAGATTTTATATCTCACCTAGGTTATGGGTTATCCATTTCAGGTAGTAGGTTATGGAAGAGCAAAAAGGAAAGAAAGATTGAGAAAAGCTAGTAACTATTCCTCCTTCATCTTATTTTGTGTTGTGTTATATTCTGGTAATATATTGCATTCCCTAGGTAGTTGATAGGCTATAAGAGAATGTATATGGGGTTGGTCTTGACATAAATGGTTGTTAAAGCCAAGTTAATTTAAGAATGCCAAGTGTAGGGTCAATTGTAATTAGAATGATCAAATTTTTAGCATAGGAGTTTAAAGGTGTAAGTGATGATTTTAAAGCTTTAGTAGGAAGTTTGGGCTCTATCTAGACACTTTGCCTATTTCTAGTGCATTTAGAATTTTTTAAAGATTAAGCAAGTTTGTTTAAATGATAATATTGTGTTCAGATAAGTTTAGGATGAATTAGAGTTGAACTCCATATTTTGAATTTAAGGTGGTATGCAACATAGGGGTTTAAGATGGTCCAAAGTTGTGTTTTAACCCTAAAAGTAGTATTTCATGGCTTAGACTAAGGTAATTCTATATTTAAAACTTTTCTAAGGTGTTATGGTATGCTTCAGAAAGGTGTGACTAAAATTTGTAGGTTATGGGTATGAAAATGAATTAATGAGTGGTTTTAGCAAAAGGGTATAGGAACTCACCAAGTCATATTTTAATCCTTTTGGTTTTTAGTCTTGGTAACCTGAGTTTAGGAAATATTAGTCATTTGAAATTTGCTTTAATAGGTTGGATTAGCTTTGGTGAGAGTTAGATTAGGTTAGGAACCTTTAAATGTTGCATTGTGGCATTTTGGAGCTTTTATGGAAATAGATGTATTTTGGTAGTTATATTGTTGGGCTTGCTAATAGTGAGCATGGGCATGGTGGTAACTTACTTGGAAATGCTTGTGTATGGTTTTGGGATGTTTGCATAGTTAGGAAGTGTGATTACCTTAGAAATGTTAGTGTTTTACCTTTTTTTTTATATTCAAGTTGCTAGTTCTAATACAATCAATTAACTGGTTAGGCCTAGCAATAGACTGGCTATGTGTTTAGATACACTAGCTACTCTTTATAAGGTGCCAGTCGAGTGGGTGTAGAGGACCAATTGACTATCGAGAGGGTTGAATTGACCTATCAATACTATAAGTGACCAGTTGATTACTAGTTAATAAGCAATTGATTGACTATGACCAACCAATCAACCACTTCTCTAAGGCAATCAACTAATCATTGCAAGAGTAATTTTTCTTTCGGGGTAAAACTTCAAGTTTTCAAGAGTCTTTTAAGTGAGGTTTAAAGATCTTTAGTGATACCATAAAGATGGGAGATAGTTTGTTTATCTCTATATGCTTGTAGGAAGTTTATGAATGAGTTTTATTTTGATTTAGATTATAAAACATAAATGTTTTAATTGGTTCAATTGTTAGTGTTTTTATTAACCATGCTTCTAAGTTAGTCTAGTCCAATGAAATGGTCTTAGCCTCCTTAGGAATTATTTTTAGGGTGACTTTGCTTTTGTGTGAAGGGAGAACCTTAAGTAATGCATGGTAGTTAGGAATATATTAGGCTTAATGATCCATAATTTGATATTCTGTGGTTTTCTTTTGGTTGTTGCCTCCTAATGTTATGTTATTTAAGGTGGACTCTTCCTAGATTTATAGCTCTCTTTGACCTTTCTTTAAATGAGCTTGAAGTAATTGGACTTGGGTTACATGATTGAGATTTCATACATAATTTTGTGTACCCGTGTAGAAACTCTAAATTTCCTAGTGATCTCTCTCTAGTTTTCAAATAGTCAATTAGAGTCCACTTTGAGTATGATGAAAGTCTATTGGGTAATTGGGTTATGACTAATATTATAAGATTGTGAATAACTCTAACTAGATATATTTGGTGACTAGTAGAAGTATTAATTTGGTGTGGCTTTAGTTCTCCGAGGTTTGATGATGGATTATTTCATTAAGGAATACCTTTCTTAGTAAAAGTATTAAGACAAAATGTTGGGATAAGAAGGTTAATTAGAAGAGGTGAAATTTTTACTTTTAGTTGTCTTAGACTTCCCTATCATGCTTAAGGCCCTTGTCTTACGGTGTTTGAACTATATAGTACCCTAGGTTGTAAACACAATCAAAGTAGGTAATGGATTCGATCATGAAATGTTTAAATTTGCTAGGATTATTTGATACCATAAGCCTTAGTGAAGCTTTATGCAAGTTAAATATTAATGTTACTAATTAATTTTCTAACTTTAGTCCTTTTATAGAGCTAGGCGTTAAATGATATGAGGAAGAACATTTTGGACAATGACTTTGTACCAAAGCTGTAACATCCAGTTTTCATAAAAATGACGAAAACAAGCTAGGTATAAAAAATATTCCTATAAAACGAATGAGTTGAGGTGAAATAAAATTAAGATAAAATTTTAAATAATAAAAAACGAGGATCCAAGGCTTATGATGCCCAGAAACCGGGGCCAGAGTGGCTAAATAAATTTTGATGAAAGGTAATGGCATTTTCGTAATTTTAGGCACTTTTTAGAAAACTTAAAAGATGGATCTTGAAATAAAAAAAATTGAGTTTTTTGAGATTTTCAAAGGCCTTAAAAATGATAAGAACCCTTAGAATAGTTCAAGCCCCTCCAATTTATGTTTTAGAATGTTAGTTGACATAAACTTTGACCATTTCATTCAAAAAGGTTTTAAATCCAATTTAAGCAATTCCAAAAGCATTTTATAAGTTATAGGACCTAAATTTTATGATAGAAAATACAGTTCTCAAAAGGAGTTGAAATGAGCCTTGAGGAAAGAATCCAAGAACAAAAAGCAAAATTGACATTTTGAAATGTCTTAAATGGATCCCTAGCTATATATATGTGTAACAGCCAGGAAAAAGAAAAGAAAAGAAAATAGAAAAGAAATGAGAAAAGGAAAGGAAAAGAGAAGCTGGAAAATTTTCGAAGAGCTGAGAATTTTCTAAGTCTTCTCGCCATAGCGAGAAATGGAATCGTCATAGCGAGAATGCCTCCTCGCCGTAGCGAATATGTTCCTAGCTATAGCGAGTGCGGCATTCCATACAAAGACCAGGGAGCTGCTCGCCGTAGCGGTGCTATAGCGAAGGCAGAGGTCTGGAACAGATACGATCTCGCCATAGCGACGCCATAGCGAAGGTCTAGAATAGACACGAGCTCGCTGTAGCGACGCCATAGCGAAGGCAGAGGTCTGGAACAGACACGAGCTCGCCGTAGCGAGGGTAATGACTCGCTATAGCGAGAGCGGTCCAGAAAAGCGAGAAAAAGAGAATTTGACTTTTTAAAAGCTTCCAAATCTCTTCTTTCTTCTTCTAACCGACTCAAACTCGTCTTAGGAGAGAGAAAAGGGCGGAGGAGAGAGAGAGAAGCTGAAGAGAAGAGGAAAGCACAAGAAAGGTAAGGATTCTCATGGCTTCCTCTTAGTATGTTACCCTTCTCCCCTTTTCCCCTCTTCCCTACGGTTTAGATGATAGAAATGGTTAGGTCTTGAGTCTGGTTCAGAGGAGAGAGAGTGGGAAACCATTCTTGAGAGAGATTAGAAGTATATAGTCTTCTCTTTCTTGCTTTCCCTCTTTTAAGAGCTTAAGAGTTGAGAAAAGAGGGAGGATAGCTAATGGACCTTAGTGTGAAGAAGAAACCTAGGTTGAGAAGCTCAGTAGAGCTGATTAGAAGTAATCCCTAGCTTAAGAATCAAGTATTAAGGTATTAATTCCATGCTTTTGTGTGGTTAGGCTCAAGAGAAGCTCTCCCATTTAGAAGTTGTTGTGAAACCAACAAGGGAGGAGTCAAGTGAAAGAGCAAGTAGTGAATAGCCAACAAGGTAGTTCTCTCCACTTTCTCTCATGCATAATTGGGTGTTTACATTGTCTTGCTTGTGTGTATGAATGATATGAGCTATGAGAAGTGTGTTAGCATGATGATGTGTTATGATTGAAATGATGTTTTAAATGATTGCTTGGTTTGCTTGAGGAAATGGAAAGGCCAATAACCCTATAGCCAAGGTGAGGATGAGCCGAAGCCCTAAGTTGGTTGAGACAAGAGTAAAAGGTCTCCCAAAGAGTGAGGTTGACTCCCAAAGAGTAAGGGTTGAGTCTAAGGACCTCTAAAGTATGGGAAGGCAAATCCAAAAGCCACAAGGGAATGGGTGAGGCTGATCCGAGTACTTAGCAAGCTCTTAAATGTTATGCATGGCCATTTCATATGTTTTAAACGCTTCATCATGGTTTTATATGCTAACATGCCATACATGCATAATGAGACTTGTTGCATGCAATATATGTATGTTTGAATGAGAGTTGAACTACTGAGATTCCATGAATCTCACCCTCCCTCTCCACCATCCAACCATGCCAGGTGGACCAAGTGAGATTAGAGATGGGAACAACCACCACCAAGCATGAAGCTAGGGATAGAAATGAAGAAGAGTGTAAAGGCTTTTTGTAATACATTGTACATGAGAGTTGTAAATGTAAAGCAATGATGTATATGATGTACTTCCTAATAGTTTTGAAAGACAATGTATGAATGAATGATGTATGTATGAGAATGAGGATTATGATGAATGAAAAGATATGTTTGAATGAGAAATGCTTAATGTTAGCATAGACTATATAGGTGCATGAGTGGGCATGGGGTAGTGAGTTCTTCCAATCTAAGTTATTAGACACTTGAGGCATGATTGATAGCTCCGGTAGATGCTTTCTCATGTGCTCAAAGAGTCATGAAAGTAGAAAAACCAAGATTGGACCCTATGAACCCCACTTTTGGCTAAGAAAGGGCCTTCTTGCACATGATATTATAGATTAGCCATATGACCTCTTCTTGCTATGAGATTTGACATGTAACTAGATCATGTTTAGAGCTTTCTGGGAAGCTAGATTTCATGTCATTTAGAGGTCTATAGCATTTTCTATGATTTTTCAAAGTTGACATCAGAAATTCGGATTTGGGAAAATCTCTGTTCATTTGGTCAGTTTGAGAAACGTGTCATCCGAGGGGCAAACGTAGTCCAATGGCTACGAAATTTTATACACAGAAACTATATAGTCACAGTGACTTTTAGGAACTGGAAACACCTCATTTAGAGGTCTAGAGAGGAAGTTATACAATTTCGAAGTTCCTGCCCAGAATCAGACACCCAACCAGACCCGAGGTACTGTTTCATCGGTTTCCGGGAAATTGGCATGGTGAACTGATCTGGAGATATTTTTTTCCTCTAGATAACATCCACATCTTTCCATAGAGAGATATTTTATGAGCATTGGATTTTTGTGGAATTAGTTAGACAATTTCAAAGTCCATATCAGTAAACTGTGACAGCAAAGAAGCCCCCCTCTGACCAGTGAACGATTTCGATGTCAAACGCAGAGCATGTGAGATATTAAGACTCCTACTTATTTTTAGCATGAAGTAGACGTCTCAAGATTTCTAGAATGACCCAGATCAGGCAGTTACGATTTTTCTGCATTTAGTTATGAATTTTCAAACTTAGCCCAGAAATGAAGCGAAATCTGCCAATAGCGAAAATGCATGTCTCCAATCCCTTTTTTCTTTCCATGAGTTTAAAGCATATGTTTGGGATTGAAATAAGTCTCAATAGTGTAATTGAGCATGAGGAAGCATAGAGGGAGCTCAACCGGTCCATGTTACTTCTAAGTGGAGCTCTACCCACACATAGTGCCATAGAGAAAGAAGCATAAGGTAGAGAAATTATCTTCCTTGCGAGTTCCGCATATGCATATGTATAAGAGAGCATGATGGGTATGAGCTAGAGGTTAAGGTGTTACAATATGAGGCGCCCCTCTTCTCCTCCACACTTAGCTGACCTATTTTTCATCTCAAACTAGGGAAAAGTTCTGCCAAGGAAGGCACACGAGAAGAAGCTTCAAGGGAGAAGAAAAACGTAGGAAAAGGTAAGGAAAACTATGGATTTTCTTGCTCCTTCCTTCATTAAACTTGTTATCCTCCTTCTCCTCTTTCTTTCTATGATTTTGGAGTGTGATTTGAGATTGTTTTGAGTCTTGTTCAGAGGGAGGAAGTTAGAAATTCAAAGAGAAGATTATAGCAAAGGAGAGAACTCTTGAAAAGGCTAAGAATCAAGGTATGTATCATGACTTTCCTTACTTCCTTCTTCTTGTTCATCCATGGATGATTTTCGGCCACCTATTGAACAACCAAGAGGGAGTGAATTCTGACCAAGACCAAGTATGAAACCTAGGTTTTTAAGTGTGAGAAACAAGTATATGCAAAGAAATTCCAAAAATGAGCATTAGAAAATAAGTTTCCAAAACCTAAGGATTTTGTTACACCTTAATATGTATAAAGCTTTTCTAGTGGTATTTTTAGTCGTCTAAAAGTGTATATGGGTTCTTGAGACACCTAAAAAGCCTCACATATACCATTCCCTTCAAGAAAACAAAGCAAACTCTATATATCCATTTTGGTGAAGGTGTCTTAGCCTAAACAAGAGGAAACACTTAGGAGTGTTTTAAATTTTTCTAAGAGTAGAAAGGGATTAAATATGATAAAAGAATATCAAAGGAAGCCTTAGAAAAAATTTAGAAATCTTGGGTTGTGAGATGAAGGTATATCTTTCATAATGAGATTTAAAGAAGTAACTTGTATCTAGGCTCTTGAGAATAAACTTATGATGACTCCAAGGATTCTAAATGGAGTTAAGAGACCTAGATAAAAGGAGAAAAAGGAGCAAAAATCTTGAATTCTATTAGTTGCTTCATTAGGTTTTGTATGGAACTATTATATAGTCATATGAGAAAGTTAGCTTCCATAGAGTGTGTGTGATGCTAGAACTTGCTTCAATGATGTAATTGTGTCCCATTTGAGGTGTTTAAGCTAAAGGAATCAAGCTACACTTAGTTACAAGTGTGTGGCCGAGAGAGGGGAAGAATAATCCAAGAAAAAGTGTGTAAATTTTGCTTCAAGATAGCTCTCTAACCTTTCTCACATGTATAGCTTAGTTGTTTTCTTGTCACTGAGTGCTTGTATGTATGTTTGAACCTTGAGAAATATTTCTAGCCAATATTTACATATTATAGTACCATTATGTTTATTAAAACATGATTATGATTGCATTATGGCTTGCATAGGTTTGGTGATGCCAAGAGTCCATTAATAAGGGTGAGGATGAGCCAAAAGTCCCTAGAAATGGGTGAAACATAACCAGAAGTCCTTAGAAGAATAAGGTTAAGTCAAAAGTCCCTTGAAAGTAGGTGAGACATGTAATATCCAGTTTTCGTTAAACGATAAAAACGGGTGCGTTTTCAAAGCAAGTCTCCAGAAATAAATTTAGTTAAGGTCCCAAGAAATTTGAGTAACATTCTAGACTCTTAAAAATGAGAATCCTAGGCTAAGATGGAAAGAAAAACAGAGCTAGAATGAAAAAATGAAATTTAACAAAAAACTTATGAAACGTAATGGTATTTTTATAATTTTGAATAAATTTTAGAATTCACACAGGAAGGCTTTTTAAATGGAAGTTTTAAATTCTCTAGGGTTCTCAGAGGCTCTAAAAACCATAGGAAGCCCCAAGATAATTAAAACCCCTCTGGTTAATATTTTCTAATGTCGGCATATCCGAACTTTGACGGATTCATTCGGGAAGGTTTTAGCTTCGACTTGAGTGATTCCAAAGATATTTTACTAAATTAGAAACCTAAATTTTATAATGAAAAGGATGGTTCTAAAAAAAGAGCTAAAACAAATTAGAAATGAAAATGCCAAGAACGAAGGGCAAAATGAAAATTTTTTAAAAGTGTTTCTTTCTCCCACCTATAAATAGATGGCGCCCCACCTCCTCACTCACATAGCTTCATATGTTTCTACCCTAAACCAGAGAGAAAATCTTAGGAGACAGGAGGAAGACAAAGAGGAGAAGAAATCAAAGGCTTAAAATATGAATTTTTAGTAGTTTTTCATACTTTTTTCTTCCAAACCTCTTCTCCTCCATTTGCCTTTTTTTCTTGCAATTATATTGAAGTATATGGATATGTTTTAAGAGAGAAATTAAGGGGAAAATTCATATTTGAAGAGAGGAGACCAAAGAAGACAAGATTCAAGTGAGAAAATAAGAAAAAATAAGGTAATTTCTTCTTCCATAGTTACTACCCCTTGCTTCTCTTCTCTCCATATTTGCCCCACTCAATAAGCCATAGGAGGGCTTGGATTTTAGGCAAAACCAAGGGTGATTCTTAGGAAAAAGAGTGTAAAGAATAAAATATGCAAAGAAAATTAACAAATAACCATGAAATTTCTAGGGTTTCATGTGCTCCTTGTAAAATCTAATTTGATACTTTAATTTATATGCCTAAATGAATGTTTAAATGAGATCCTAAGACCCCTAGAAGTCTCCCCATGTGCTTCTTCCATCAAGAAAATAAAGCAAAGTCCATTGATGCCATAATGCTGCCTAGTTTCAGCTAATAGAGGTTTAGGTACCTAGGGATAGTTTTAATTTGTTCCAAATCTATTTTTGAGTCATATATAATAAGTGAAGATGAGGAGAGGCCTTAGAAAAAATTTAGAAACCATAGAAAGTGAGTTGGCCTTACATGTTCCATAATATAACCTAAAAAAGCAACATATAGTTAGGCTCTTTATTTTAATTGTGTGATGACTCCAAGAGGTTTAAAAGAATTCAAGAATCATATATGAAAGGAAAGAATGAAGCATAGAATTTATTTGATAGATGTTGCTTCATTAGGTGCATTCTTGGAACCATAAAGGGGTAAATAGGTCAAATCAGTGTGTAAGGAAGATGTGTGGCCTTAGAATTAATTCCATGAACCTAATTGGCTTCCATAAATTATGTTTAGGCCAAGAAAAGTCATTCCCACACCTTTGTGTGTGTAAGGTCGAGGAAGGGAGCATTATTTCAAAGAGAAAAGTGCATGGTTGTATCCAAGGTAGCTCACTCCTCCTTCTCTCATACATGAATGTATGCTTAGCTTATCTTTGAATGTGTGTGTGTGTAATTTTAAGCCATGAAAAGAATTCTAGTATGACTTTTATTCCATGGTGTCATGATGTTACTATATGGTTTCATATGATGTTTAGTATGTGTGCTTGGGTTTGCTTAAGTGTGGTGAGACCAAGAACCTTTAGCCATGGTGAGGATGAGTCCAGAATCCTTAGAATTGGTTAAGACAAAGTAAAGAGTCTCTCAAAAGTGAGGTTGCTCCTAAGAGTAAGGTCGAGTCCAAAAACCTCTTAAAGAATGGGTATGGTAAGTCCAAAATCCATAAGTGAATGGGTGAGGCTAATCCACATACTTGGCAAGCCTATATATGTCATATACTACTCTTTCAAATGCCAAGATTGTTTCTTGAATGTTCATGTTGTGCACTATGCCCATGCATGCATTTGTAAGACATGGTTCTACATACTTTATGCATGGTTGAAATGGGAGATAAGCTTTTGGGATTCTTTGAATCTCATCCCCTCCTCTCCAATGTTCTAACATGTTAGGTGGATCAAGAGAACAAGGAAATAAAAGCCAACCACTTGAGAGGTGAGAGCATGACATCAAAGTGTTTAAATTTTGTTTCTTTAAGGCCAAATGAATGGTAAATGTTGTGATCTATGGTTTTATATGTATCATGATATTATGAACATATATAATTATCCTAATGTATAATGTACAAATGAAGTTTAAGGTTGTATGTATGGAAATGTGCAATTTAGACTTGTAATAGCAAACTTGCATCATGAAAATACATGTATAAATGGAAAGTGGAATGGCCAAATTGAGATGCATGAGGTTTAGGACCATTTTGGCAACTCATATAAGTTATATTCATGCTTTTGAACTTGCCCAAGAGGTGCCAAATATCAAAAAAGTCATTTGGACACTTTGATATCTTATATGGAGCAAAAATTTATCATATTAGAAATTTATACCACTTTTTGTCCAAATGAGTTCTTCTTAATTTGAGATTTGGCATGCAATTAGAGCTTGTTGAAAAATTTTTGGAAAACTAAAGTGCAGAATTTTGGAAGGTCTATGGAATAGTTGATAAATTTTTAAAATTGAGCAAAATTTTAAAATTGGTTCAGGATACTATTCACACTAGTCCAAAAATAAATTTTGTCACTCAGGAGGCAAATGATGACCAATTGCTACGAAATTTTATAAGAAGAAACTATATCTTCCTAGTGACTTATCCTAACTAAAAGAACCTTATTTGGATATCTAGAGAGGGAGATATGAATTTTTAAAATTTTTGCCCAGTATCAGGCATTTAGACAGATTTCAGGTATTGTTTGATTAGTTTTCAAGGTCTGAATGTACCTGGACTGGTCTAAAGTTATTTTGTCTCTCTAGCTAACATCTGTAGCTTTCTAGATTGGCATCATTTACATGGATTGGAGTTTTTTGGAATTAATTGGACATTTTTGAAGTTTATAGCAAAAAATTGTATCAATACTAGTAGCCAGTTAGACCTCTGCACCTTTTCGAATGTCAAACGTCTTCTGTATGATGTTTCATGACTTGGATATATTTTTAGCATAAATTAGACATATGTAGCTTTCCATAATGATAAAGAATGCATAATTTTGATTTTTCTAGAATTAGTTATATTTTCCCCAAATTTTGTGACAGAAAAGGAAAAGTTCTGGTCAAAATAGCTACCATGGATTTTATGTATTCCCTTGCCATACATGAGATTTAGGTCAATTTTGGTAATGGAAATGAGTTTTATCTATGTAATTAAATATGAGAATGTGATATATGAGCTCACATGATCCACGGGACACCGAATGAAAATTTTATACACGACGCAACGCTAAGAAATTTATTATTTTAATGCCATTTCTCTTACTCCTTCATGAATTACATGATATGAGACATGAAAGTTATATGAAATAAGTTAGAAAAGTATGGTGTTACAAGACAAATCCAAAAGTTCCAAAAAGGTTGGGTGAGGTTAAATCAATGCCCTTGAAAGCTTATGTTTACTATGTATAAGTTGATGTGTCAAGAAAAATAATTTATGTATGCTCACTAGTAGCTTAAATGTCATGCATATATTCTTTGACATGTATATACATCCATTATATATGTTTGATAAGGTTAAGAGCTATTGGAATTCTTTGAATCTCGCTTCCCCCACACATGCCTAACCATGTCTAGGTAAGCTAAGTGGCCCAAAGAATAGAAACCAACAACCTTGAGAAGCAAAACTTTGACAAAGGAATAGAGAAATGTGCATTATATTTACATTTTGATGTCAAAAATTGTAATCATGTAATATATATATATATATATGATGTAGACCTTTGAGCAAGTTCAAATGTATGTATAAATGATGTATGTAACCATTTTGGAACCAAATGAATGAATGCATGAGTTGTTGCCACCTATATGTTATGATATGCATATGTATAATTGCAAGTGACAAGGTGAGAATGAGCTCCATGATAATTTGGACAATTTGGAATGCTTTTATGTTGTATTTATGCTTTTAAACTTGTTTAAGTGACTATGGGATGAGAGGAAAGCATTTTGGTGCCTAGAGATACCAAATTGGACTTCAAATTTGACCATTTTGTGTGCTGAACCAAAGTCTGACCAAATGAGTGAGTTTTTTTATGAAATTTGGCCAGCAAGTAAGTCTCATATAAATTTTTTCGTAGAGTTAAAGAATACTCAATTTGGAACTCTAGAGAATTTATTATGATTTTTCAAAGTTGGCTAAATTATGCAAAAATGGTATGTGCGCTGTTTATATGGTTAATTTATGTTTCTATATCACACGTAAGTCAAATGAAGTTCAATATTTATAAAATTTTACAACCATAAATTAGACATCATAAAATTTTCACAGCCACCAAAATCATCTCATTTAGAGCTTTGTAAAGGGAGAACCAAATTTTTGAAGTTGCATGACAATATCAGCAATGTAATTTGACCTTTGGTACCATTCCATTATTTTCCTCAAGCTAACAGCCACTGCATTCATTTGAAACTATTTTTAGTCATTAGTTAACATCCAAAGCTTTCCAGAATGGTATGATTTGCTTAATTTTAATTTTTTTAGAATTAGTTATGAATTTTCAATATTTATATCAAAAATTTGGAAAGTAAACCTAAGAGCAAAACAATAATTTTATGGGATGTGGCTTAAAACCTGAGACTCTTAAGATGTTTTGTGATGTTTATGACTTATATGGATTTGTTATAGATATAAAATGATATTAATGAGTTCACATGGTCCATGAAGCATAAAATGGAGAAATGAGGCCTTACGTAATGCAATTAAATACTATTAAATATATTGTTTTTCTTGAAAGTGTATGAAGCTAAGTATGATTCATGAAATATGAAGGCTAAAGGTTAAGGGATTACAAAAGCTACTAAAATAATAAAAGTATTTAAGTCAACTATCAAAGTTTTAAGATTGGTAAATGGTGATGAAAATCCAACCATGAGTTTTATCTTTGAAGCTATTAATAAAGCAAAACAATCTATACAACAAAATTGTCATTATCACTCGTCATATAACTATATGATAGATAAGAGGTGGAAACTTTTACATATTGATTTACATTATGTGGGTAAGTCTATATGCATAATTTATGTTATTACTAAAATTACATGTTTGTGCAATAATTGACTAAATCTCTTATTTTTTCTTACTTTTTTCTTAACTTTTAATTTTAATTTAGAGTTGAACATGGGCATTTAGTTAATACAAAAACATTCAATGGAACCTATAATGTGATATCCAAATTGAAAAGAAATATCGATGATCAAATTAAAGCTCTAAATCAAGTTAGTATGTATAATTTAAAATGATTTGTTATCGTGAATATTTAGAATGTAAGCTTGATGTAAATAAATGAATTTTTATCCTAAGTTTCTAAGCTATATATCCTTTTTTAATTATAGTCATTAAATAAATGGAACTTTGATGAATAATTAATTTTTTGATGAATAACTATTTGATCTCTCTTCTTTTAGTTATTCTTTTCCCTTTACTACTATATTAATATTAAAAATGGATTCTTCCAATGTATAAAATAAAAATTTTCAATGGCTTTTATTACTATAACCTTCCCAATCATTATTTTTTTTCTTTTTTTTTTCTAAGCATTTAACCTCAAAATAAAAAATTGTATTGATACTAAGTATATAAAAAACATATTCAACTAAGTAAAAATGGATTACATTTGGAACAAAGAAGAGTATGGTCTTAAATGGACCCCAAGAAGATATAATTTACTTTTTGTCTACAACTGTAAAATCATCTTAGCTTTACTTTATGTGTGTGTGTGTGTGTGTGTTATAACCAATTTATTTGTATTGTTCATTTAAATAGCTAAATGGCGAATGGTATGTGCTTCATGTGCTTTTAAAGTCAAAATATTACAATAGAAGTTTTGAGAGAAACAACTTTAGTATCAAAATGTGAAATGAACTAAAGCACATTTTGGCTACATTCATACAAAGATAAAGAATAGACTCAAATATGAAAAGTTATAGAAACTTATCTTTACCTTTTACAACATAAAACTGAAAATTAGGCATAATAAGAAAACTAGTCAATAAGAGATTGAAAATAGTTTCAATCCATTTAACCTTGACTACATATTCCAAGGAGATAATCCATTGTCTCTATAACTGAGGAGAGAGTAGGCCTATTGTTAGATGGGGTTCAAAATTCAAAATGTCCTACAATGAATAATGATAATGAAGAGATAAAGGCTTATAATGATTTAAGTTCCAATGAAGGTGATAGTCATAATGGTAATGGTAGTATAGCAAAAAGTAATCTTAATCTTGACAAATGATAAATAGAACAAAACCCATATCAAGACACTACATATCCTATGCATGATTAGAGCTTTGTTGTTGATATGACATTTATTCAAAATAGAAGCCTCATTGATAGTAGATCAAGTGGTTCTCAATTTGTGAGAGGACATAAGGCAACAAATTGATAAATTAGAAGATTCTTCCCCTTCTAAATTTTCACAAAGTTTCAATCATCACAATTGTTACATATACATAATCAACTATAAGCATATATAATTAAGAATAAAACAAAATAGATAGTAGTTAGAGAAAGTTCTTAAGGGAGTTAATTCAACAACTACTTTTGTAACAACTAACCACTAAGCCATATGAGATATAAATATGGTCTTCAGTAAGACTTAGCTCTCTATTGAAGAATCTCAATAAACTTGTGAATTCTTTTCTCTCTTCTCTATTTCTATACCAACAACATTGGTAAGTTATTTCAAAGTAGTTAAGACAATTATTTACCATCTTCTTATATTTCACATCATCACTATCCAACAACTCAAGCCTTATTATATTATTAACCTTTTAAGAGCCTTACCATCACCAAATACCACATTTTTCTTGTCATCAATAAATGGAAAACATAGGTGGAGGAATTTTTTTTAATTATATTTTTGAAAAAAAAAAGCCAGACAAGAAGATAATGAAAGTGAAAGTTAAAACTATGATTCTTCATGTCATTCTATCATGTAGTGATGAATATCCTCTTTGTATAATAATTATATAAGTGTTTTTAAAATAAATCATACTGCGGCAATTGTAGTAACTATATCGCAACTACAATTGCAATTTGAAACCTTGAGATCCACCACCTTAATACTTTTTTGTATTACTCTTCTACTTCTAGCTTTAAAAAAGTGCAACAAAAGGTGCCTATGGGTTAGTGAATTACAACCTTATTGCAATCCATTCAAGGTGAATGGGAGAAAACATAGTCATTGTTAATGTGTGAGCAAAAACCAACTTGTAATCCATTTTAGGTGAAACAAGATTCTTGTTAGTGAAAAGTCTCGTTTGACAAAGCAGCTTAATATAGGTCTAATTAAGCTAAACCATGATAAATTCTTACATACATTTTCTTTTCCTTGACTCTTTGCTTATAATTCTGCATCATATTCGTGGTTTACAAATTTGTTTCTTTCTTTGTTTCGTGTTTTTATTTTTTGGTTTTTTTTGTTTTTGGGGGTGGGGGGGGGGGGGGGGGGGGGGAAAGGAGAGGGGGATCAGCATAATCCTATCCGCCAGCGCTCGGTGTAATTATCAATCTCACTGTGCCAAGAAGTTTTAGTTAGAGCTGGCGTCTCACTACTAAATCTTACCGCACAAGAGGATATATGCAGCACCCCATGACTTTCCTGAGTCTCAAAAGGAAAAGATCAGATCTAGGCAACATTTGAAAAATCCAAGAATACCAGGACAACGGTTAAACAAACCCGTTTAATGCTAAACCTTATCCGGGTCAGAGTGACACCCCTTTTCAGCCAAATGCTACAAATTTAACATCACGGCTATGCCCTTACAACTTAAACTACATCGTAAAATGGATCAAAGGGGCAAAGGCTCTGCAGCTGGTTGCAATGACTGAGACCTTGGACACTCAGCAGAAATAATGATATTATGCAAAAACAATTTAGCTTAAAGCAAGATGCTGCAATTTTGTACGGCATAGTTGCAACAATTATATGAACGGAAGCAGCATAACTTCAACAAACTATGATAATGGTACTTTCATCATAGTATAATTACCCCAACACTACGCTGATAACCATCCTGTTTCGACCAAAATAATATGATGTGCTGGATTAATACAAGACCAAAAATGTTCAAGGAATTTGCCGCATCATGCAAACAATTGAAGAAAATTGAAAATTACAATATCTTGCAAATGAATAATCATGATCTTCTGGAATTTAAGATAACGATGCTATAGCATAGTAAAATATTTCTCAAACACCAAAAGCAAAAAGCCAAAAGAGACATCTTCACATTCTGTAAATCTACTAAACCAACAAAATCTCCATGTGGAACTGAAACATCAAAACTTTGGCCTGAGAGAACTTTGGAGGACAACAAATTCAACGCTTTTTAGAGACACCAACAGTCTTGCCCCTGCGTCCTGTGGTCTTGGTGTGCTGTCCACGGACTCGAAGACCCCAGTAGTGTCGCAGACCACGGTGATTTCTGCACCATCAGCAAATCGTATTACATTACATTATGCAAAATGAAAGTAATCAACACTACTTGGATGAGGCAAGAGGACCATAAATAACCATGTTAAGATTATCACCATAATACATATAATAACTGAACACATAAAAATAAGCAAGACTAAAACATGTCTTTCTGCCTTTCTTGACCACTAAAGACATAGCTTATCATACGTAATATCAATATGTAAAATATTCATAAACTTACACAACTTGTACCCCAGTGGATTCAAAACAAGTATATACAGTTATGGACAACTTAAAAGATACATGCTTGGCACTTCTGCGCAGAGGCGAAGTGAAGAGTATATATGTAATATCCTAGATGTGTAGTGTTAAGTGGAACAGAATCTTTCTTTTCAGTTGGGTAATTGGGGAGAGCAAATAGCTAACAAGTTTAATAACAAATGAACAACCTTATCTTCTTCAAACGCTCAAGATCATCCCTGAGTTTCATGTCCAATGCGTTGGAAACAACCTGAGAGTATTTACCATCCTTGTAATCCTTCTTCCTATTGAGAAACCAGTCAGGAATCTTGAATTGGCGTGGATTTGCCACAATTGTCATCAGTTGATCAAGTTCAGCAGCAGAAAGTTCACCGGCCCTGCAGTCAATCATTTGAAAGCAAATTCAATTAGATAAAGTAACAGTTTCCAAATGATATAAACAACAAACTATGTAGTCCAAATCAAAAAACACAGAAACTGAAGCAGCACTTGCTAGTAATACTGATGGGGACAAAGTTTTGATACAAATAAAAGGTACATAATGCTATTATCACTGTTAGTGATCAAGAACTAAGAAGCACCAATACGGGTACGTGTATCGGATACGACACGATACGATACGTAGAATACGGCAATTTCTAAAATTTTAAGATACGGGTATGGGAATATATATATATATATATATATATATATATAATAATTTAACACATTACATAGAGGAGCAGAGGCATTTGACATTTGATGAGAAGTTTCTGATAAGTTGGGTTGGCACATGAAATGGATCTGTTAATGGCGTTAGAATGCTTAGTAATCAAAGCAAAAGCAACAGAACCCTCTCTTTCTCTCTCTCACCAGTAGAGGCTAATTTGTAAGTATGCGACTAAATGCTTTGCACGCATTTCAATGAGAGGGGGTTGGGAATTCAATTCAAAGTTTCATCAATAGAGTATTATAATTTATGACTCTGGATCTGCTTGATCAATTGTTTACAATATCTGCAGCAGATGTTGTTTTCTTTTAATTAAAATTTTTTATTTTTGTGGTTTCCTTTTGACTCTTTTTAGACAAAAATGGGCAAAATCATAACATAAGCTGATCTCTATATCCTCTTGAGGCTGTGTTAGCTACTATCACGGGGGAACTTATCAAACAGGCAAGCAATTTATACTCACATCCCACCAAAATAGGAACTCATCACGGAGGAACCACTGAGGAAGGAAACGCACCAGTAATCACTAGAGAAGAAGCACTGAGGATCGAAACTTTTGAGACAAAGCATTGAGGTTTGAGACGAAGTAGCAATCACCGGAGGAGATGAAGCAACCTGGAGGACCAAAACGCACCAGTAATCACCGGAGAAGAAACACTGGGGATCGAAACTTCTAAGACGATGCACTAAGGTTTGAGACGAAGCACTAAGGACCAAAACGCACCAGCAATCACCGGAGAAGATGACGCAACACGGAGGACCGAAACGTTTGAGACAACGCACTGAACCATTGACGAAGAAACAAGGACGAAGGGGACGCCAAGGACGCAAAGCTTTTGAAGGGAAAAATAGAGCAGCTACAGAAAGCAACGTCGCTTTTGGGATGGAACGTTTCGAAGCCATTTCTATGCCGTTTTGGAGCCATTTCGAAACATTTTGATACTTTCGAAGGGAAAAATAGGTCAGCTACAAAAACCAATGTCGCTTTTGGGATGGAACGTGTTGGGGCCATTTCGAAACATTTCAGTACATACCGAAACGTTTCGAAACACGAAAAAGAAAAAAATATGTTTCGGGTACTTTCGTACTCGTATGGTTCGTGTATCTGTACCAGATACATATCAGGTACAGGTACGGGTACGACTCATAAATAGCCGTGCCGTACCCATGCTTCCTAGATCAAGAATGTCTAGAGTGAATGAAGTCTCGAATAATATCTAGTCCAAAACATATGTATGCCCGTGAAAAGACAATAATGCCTAACATCTGGACAGTTTTCCCTATGTACAAGGAGATCAAGCAAAAAATTCAAACAATTTTCTCAATCTAAAACATTAAAGTAACAAGGGGCACCCATCAACTGACGTATTTAAAATCTTAAAAAGCACGTACAATAAAAGGAACCCATCAATTTTGTTCGTCCCAAACCAAAGTTAACATTCATTTAGCTAAAATTCAAATTAAAATAAAATCAATATCAAACTAACAGAAGAGAGTGATAAGAAAGAAACCTCTTGTTCATGTCGACATCGGCTTTCTTGCAGACGATATTGGCGAAGCGGCGACCAATACCTTTGATGGAGGTAAGGGCGAACATGATCTTCTGCTTGCCATCGACGTTCGTGTTCAGAACACGAAGAATGTGCTGAAAATCCTCGTTCGCTACCAGAGACTGCAGCAACAACAACAAAGAACAATTATCAGATTAAGATTCAAAAGATCACAGATAATAATGCTAGAAGTTATAAGCGAATAGTTGGGTGAATCCAAACGAGTTAGCTCACCATGGCTAAGGCTTTCTCTCTCTTCTTTCCTCTGTCTCTATCTCTGCATAGAAGCGCAACGCAAGACAATAAGAGAAAGCGGAAGAGAAGCCAGTGAAGTTGAAGCTCTCAAAAGAACCCCGAAAAACCCTAGAGGTGGCGTGATACGGAAGGGTGCCACATATGAGATTAAAAAATTTGTTAGGTACTTGTCAAAACGTTGATTTGACAAATAAAATTAATTATTGGCATGGTTGTCATTGCTGTCGTCCACGGAGGATAATGCAAAATTTTCATAGCAATTTTTTATTTAAAAATGTTTGTAGGAAGTGAAAAATATTATATATATATATAACTATTTTTTTAAAATATTTTATGTTTATATTAATTTTTTTTAATTTTTTATATGTTATAGTATAATTTCAATATTTATAAAAAATATATTATACTTATATTTGTATTTAATTCATTTTTCCTTCTTAATCTTAAAATATCAAACAACTAAAAAGGAATTTAATTTGAGTGCTTTATAATTTCTTTCATTTTTTTATGAAGTGATAATTTTTTTTCTTTCTAAAGTTCTCATCTTAAACAAACCAACTTTTGAAATATATATATATATATATATGTAGAGAGAGAGAGAGAGAGAGAGAGAGAGAGATAAAACTTATATGTAATTCTTTATATTTTAATTAGCAATTAAATTATATACTTGTTACATTTTAATTAACAAATCTAATAACAAAGGTGTAAGAAACTACATTTAAACCTAATCTTCTATATATATATATATATATATATATATATATAAGAGTTTGGGGAGCCTACTAATTGCCCAAGTATAAGAATGGTATTTTTTGTGAATATTCTCACAAAAATTGTTCAAGTGAGAGTAAGAGTGAAAAGAATAGAACTAGAGATAAATTGGTAGGGTTGCACCTCCAATTGGGTTGAATTGAGTCCACATGAAAAGAAAAAAAAAAAAGATAAAGAATAGGGCCAAGCACTAAATTGACTCTACTAGCTAGTCTAGTTCAACTCCATTCAACTTGACCTAGTGGGAATATCATACTTAAAAAAGAAAAAGTGTAGGGAGTAAAATGAAAAGAAGTATTTTTTGAAAGTAAGTTTATAATTGTAGCCAAAAAATTTTTACACATTTTTACAAATTATAAATAGATGGGGAATCCAAACATGTCCTAAGTATGATTATTACATCCAAATGAAATGAAAAATGAGTATTTTTTGAGTTGAAAGAAAAAAAAATTAAAATTGAGATAGTAAACATGCATTCTTTTTTTGGAAAAAAAAATAGGTCAAAGCACCTTCATCTTTTGCATCACATCTGTCTCAAGAAATTACCTGAATTTAAAAAAAAATACCTTAATTAGATAACCAAGTTTCAAGTTATAACTTTTTAAAGTTTTATCCTCTATGCTTACATTTTCTTCTTATTTCCTCCGTTGGAGCTACTTTTTTTCATTTTCACTATGTAGGTCTCGCAAAGATATATCAAAACGAGTAATTATATACTTAAAATAATCAAGTGATTACAAAAATATAATCCTTTAAAATTTAGAACTCATTATGTGACAACCCTACCTTCCTATCATTGTAACTATGGTTAAATATACAATTAATCCTTAATTATCAAGGTTTGGAGTTGTTACAATTCATCATGTAACACCTTCATTTCTAGCTCATACCCATCATGCCTTACATACTCATATACATATGGGAAGCATAAAAGGGAAATCATTTTCTCTAGGTTCATATTCTTTCTCTATAGCTTTCTGCATGGGTAGACATTCACTTTAGTGTCACATGGACCGGGTGAGCTCTTTCTATGCATCCTTATGTTTAATTGCACTATTAAAACTCATTTCAATCCCAAAAATATGCTTTAAACCCATGGAAAGCAACAAGGGATATGAGACATGCCATTTCGTTTTTAGCAGATTTGGCTTCATTTCTAGGCTGAGTTTGAAAATTCAGAACTAAATACAGAAAAATCGAAATCACATGATCTTGGTCATTCAAGAAATCTTAAGACGTCTACTTCATGCTAAAAATATGTAGAAGTCTTGAAATCTATGTATAAATCGTTTGACATCCGAAATCATCCATTGGTCAGAGGGGTTCTGTTACTGTCACAGTTTACTGATATGGATTTTAAAAATGTCTAACTAATTCCACAAAAATCCAATGCATGAAAGCAATATCACTATGGAAAGATGTGGATGTTAGCTAGAGAGGAAAAATATTTTTAGATCAGTTCATCAAGCCAAACTCCCGAAAACCGATGAAACAGTACCTCGGGTCTGGTAGGATGACTGATTCTGGGATGGAACTTCAAAATTTCATATCTTTCTCTCTAGACCTCTAAATGAGGTGCTTCTAGTTCCTACAAGTCACTGTGACTATCTAGTTTTTGAGTATAAAATTTGGTAGCCATTGGACTACGTTTGCCCCTCGGATGACACGGTTTCTAAACTGACCAAATGAACAGTGTTTTCTAAAATCCGAATTTCTGATGCCAACTTTGAAAAATCATAGAAAATGCTATAGACCTCCAAATGACTTGATCTTTAGCTTCTCAAAAAGCTCTAAATAAGATCAAGTCACATGTCAAATTTCAAAGCAAAAAGAGGCCATTTGGTCAGACTTGGACATCATGTGAAAAATAGCCACTTTCTTGTTTTAAATGAGGCTTCAGAGGTTCAAATTTGCCTCTTCTACCTCTAAAGCCCTATGAGCACGTGGGAATGCATCCACATAGGCTATTAAACATGACTCAAGTGTCTAACAACCCAAATTGGAAGAACTCACTATCCCACACCCACTTATACACTCATGTGGCCAATGCTAAAATTATGTTTTTCATAACAAAACTTGCTTCTTCATTCAAAATGGGTCTCATTCTCATATATACATGATAAATATATTGATTTACAAGTATTTAGACTTGCTACATTATATACATCATTACATCATTAGAGTACATCCTCTAGCTTAAACACATGATAGTAACAAAAACTCTTTACACTTTCTTCACCAATCTCCCTAGCTTCAAGCTTGGTGGCTCCCATCTCGTGCCTCACTTGGTCCACCTAGCATGGTTGGATGGTGGAGAGGGGGAGTGAGATTCAAAGAATCTCAATAGCTCATCTCTCATTCAATCACACACACAAAGCATGCAAACAAGTCTCACAATGTATGCATGGGCATGTTAGCATATGGAATCATAAGAACAGCATTTACAACATTTGAGTTGGTCATCCATATAAAAGAAACATTTTCACACGTGAATAGGCCATACATAACATATAAAAGCTTGCCAAGTCCATGGATTAGCCTCACCCACTCACTTGTGGATTTTGGACTTGCCTCACCCATTCTTAAGAGGTTCTTAGACTCAACCCTTACTCTTTGGGAGTCAACCTCACTTTTGGGAGACTCTTTGCTTTGTCTCAACCAACTTGAGGGTTTTTGGCTCATCCTCACCATGGCTAGAGGGTTATTGGCTTTTTTATACTCAAGCAAACCCAAACAATCACATAAAACATCATTTAAATTCATAAGGTATCATCATGCTAACATACTTGTCATGGCTCAAAACATACATACACACAAGCAAGACAATGTAAGCACACATCTTATGCATGAAAGAAGGTGGAGAAAGCTACCTTTTTAGCTAATCACAACTTTTCCTTTCAACTTGTCTCCTCCCTTGTGGTTTTCACAATCAACTCTAGATGAGAGTGCTTCTCTTGAGCCTAGCCACACAAGAAGCATAGAATTATTTTCTGAATACTTATTCATAAGTTAAGGATTTCTTTCTAACAACCCCACTAAGCATGTAAGAGCCAGGGTTCTCTCTCTCACTAGAAACTCATCAACTCTCCTTCCTCTCTCAAACTCTCACAAAGGAAGCAAGGAAGAAGTAAAGGTGTGTGGGTCTTGGTCTTCCTCAAGAGGGGTTTTCTACTCTCCCTCTTCTGAACTAAGCTTAAAACATAGCTACTTTAACTACTAAAACCGTAGGAAGAGAGGATAAAGGGAGAAGAACAATATGCTAAGAGAAAAGCCATGGAAATCCTTACTTTTCTTATTCTTCCTTCCTCCTTTAGGCTTCTCTCTCTTTCTCCTCCGCCCTTTTCTCTCTCTTAGAGTGAGTTTAAGTCGGTTACAGAGTGAAAGAAGGAGTTGGGACACTTTAAAAAGTCAAATCCTCTTTTTTTACGCTTTTCCGCACTAACCCTCACTATAGCAAGCCATAACCCTCGCTACGACGAGCTCGAATCAATCCCAGACCCTTGCCTTCGCTACAGCGTACGCTACGGCGAGCAACTCCCTGGTTTTTGTATAGGGTGCCCGAACTCGCTATAGCTAGAAGCATTTTCGCTATAACGAGAAGGCATTCTCGCTATAGCTAGATCATTTCTCGCTATAGCGAACAGGTACATTCGCTATAGCCAGGCTGTAGCTAGTAGACTTAGAAAATTTTCAGCCCTTTGAAAATTTTTAGCTTTTCTTTTCTCTCTTCTTCTTTTTTTCCTGGTTGTTACATTCATCACATTGTGAAAATATGAAAAAATTTGAACCTTGATGTTAGGGTCATCACCATACCACCACAAACAAAACAAACTTTGCATAAAAGAAATCCTACTATCATAAGGGGTTTATGATTCATCCGTCCATCAGTTTCAATATCCAATAACCTCTCACAAGTGTTCTTATATCATTTCTTGCCATTACTATTGAAAAAATTGGGGTTTCTAAGCTCAAAGTAAAAGTTTGGGGATTTGCGCCGTGGCCAGCCTTCATGGCGCCGCGGCGAAAATGCCTCCTGAAACTACTTTTCTCAACCCCACGATTCTCACCTCGGCGCAATATATTTGCGCCTCGACGAGTTTCCATTCTGTCAACTCCGCCTCGGCGTAATATTTTTACGCCTCGGCACGTTTACATTCTGTCAGCTTTTAGGTAATTTTTTCCCACTTTGCGCCGCGACGCGATTTATTAGGCCGCAGTGCTCCTCACCACTGTCACTCCCCAAGCCAATTTTTTTCTCTTGCGCCACGACGGGATTGGTTATGCCGCGGCGCCCTTCGGCTCTGTCTCTCATTTGGCCGCGGCAAGACTCCCTCCTATGACTACATTACCCAAGTTTCGTCCCACACACTCTAGCCCTCATCCTATGAGCACTCTAGGACCGCTTTCTCTCATTTTATATGACTCAAATGGTATTTATCTATCATATTTATCCATCAATCCCTCCATTACCATTGCAAAACTTAGATACTATTTCCTACTTGCCCAACTAGCTTATATCAGCAAATTCAAGAGTAAATGACAGCAAATGTATTATGGTTACAAGGTGCATGGGGTCAATGCTTAATGTTCATATAAAATCGAATCACTTATCCATTGTTAGCTAATTACAATCAAAATGTTCAATCCCATGATAATCAAATTACATATACAATCCATATACTTGGTAACTCATGATGCAATGCAGCAATGATACAAAACTAGCAATTTAGTTATAATACATTTTGTCAAAGCTCCTATACCAATGTGCTACCAAACCATTTCGCAAACTCCCATTAATTTTCTCCTTGCCACTAAGAGGTTCGGTCCCTGAAAATATTAGCCCACAACAGGGTGAGATATACAATCTCAGTAACAAAAGGGCAGATTCCATATATATGTACAAGTCAATCAATCCAATGCAATCTCATGTCATCGATACCAGAAACATCAATTCAATTCGCAAATGAACTAGTTGAACTACCAATGACTACTGTCCCATACCAACAATCATACACAACATGTTAATGGCCAATAACACCAAGAGAGGTCCGTCCACGGCACTTACTCCGTCATGAGTACAACTAGGGCTCAGTGCATCTGGGGTCTGATCACAACCCGGTGCCCGATCAAAGTACATGCACGGGTGGCAGCCGTACCACAGTTCCACCATAGACTCACAAGGTCCAATCACAATAACAATTCAAGTAGTCAACCAATCATTTAGCATTTCAAAATCATATATGTGCAAACATTATCAGATTAACATGAACATATACATGGAATTGGAAAATTAATCCCAAATTACCTCAATGAAGCCAATTACTCTTCTCCTAGCTACCATAATAATCCAAATGCTCACCAAGCCTATAACAAGCATAATCATCATCATTTCTAATCACAATCAAATATCCAAAGAGTTGAACTACTAATGACAGACTAGAGGTATGTTGGGCCAACTATAAGGGCTTATATAAATTGGGTTGTAGGCCTCAATTTCACTAAATCAAATTGGGCTATTGTTAAGTGATCTCTCTTGGCCTAAGTCTAATGATAAGGAGTTGGGCTTACACTTAAAATCATTGGGCCTCCATAAATCCTTACCCATGGCTTATTCAAATTAATTTTAGGCCCAAATTAAGCTTTAATCTAATTGAAATCTTAAACCCATGTTAATAACTTATTTCTCTGTAAATTTTCATTCGTATAGCTTACTTAATTATTCCAAAATAATTATTCTCAATTAGTCCAAATACATTATTAACACCTTAATTAATTTTTGGGGTGTTGCACCTTAAAAAAAAGTTTAAAAACCTAGTTCAAGCCCATTGCTTTACTCAATTTCAATCTAAACCAAACATAGGTTGGGCCAAGCCATAGGCCTATTTTTTTCTACCCAATTTAAATCAAAATAGGCAGTGAATCAAGGTAAAACTTGGTTCAACCTAGCTATACCTTGCTATATTAAAAATAGTAATATATTCTTAATTTATCTAATTGGTTTAGTGTAACCCCTTTTTTACTTTGCTTATTTATTTTTATATTAGGTTGTATTGATTTTAATTAACCATATGACATAAGTCAAAGCCAAATTAATAGAAAAAGAGGAACACAATGAGGAAGGATTACACTACTAGTACTTCATTATCCAAAAGATAGTTCTAATAGTGAGTCTTATTAATCCATCATGCGATGTTAAAAGTTTAATAATACATTAGTCATCAAAATATTATTTAAATCAAATCATGGAGTTAATATATGCAAACCAAAAGGGCTATGTGGCATCTACTCTAACCAACCTAACATCCAAGTCAGTTAGATGAATTCTGGGGTGGTGACATAGGTGTCATATGTGACATCAATGGTATCAATGGAGGCATCTAAATAGATATTGGTTGTCTAGCTTTTATGACTACATTTGTGTTCATATTCATAACAATATGTACTATGCCAACCCTTAGCACATCAAGGTACATTTGGTCTATCTCAACTATGTAACATGTGGTCAGCATCTTTATTATCTAAACACATTACCACACACAAGTGAGAATTATAAAATTCTTAGTAAGACACATAAAATAGAAAGCAAGTAATGGTTTAAGTACCACATGGTGTAGAAAAAATATTTTTTTTCTCTTGTATTCTCTATTTAATTGAGAGTTAACACATATAAAATGACACATAATGAGTAATATGCTATGTATATGCCAATCATAATGAAATAAGTGCATTTCTTAACCCTACATATGAAAATTTGTTAGTATATTCATAATAATCATCATCCATCATTATTAAGGAATAATGATTGTAGACTAGGGCTTCCTTTAGTATGAATCGACTTAAATAGCAGTCTAAGGCTACATTCTTTTCAAGACTTTAACCTGTGAGAGGTTCTAACCCTTATGAGCATTAATAGTAACCATAATAGGAAATATAATATGTCTCAAAATAATTCTACTATTAAAATTAAGTGAGCATAATAATTAAGGCAACTAATGATTAAAACAAACAATCAATCATAAAACATAAATTTCTAATTCAAACAACCAATAAAATCTATCACTTGTCTAAATCAAAGGTTCTCAATATAAATTTTATTAGAACCCCTTACTATTATTAATATAGCTTTTAATTTTTTCAAGGTCCCAACAGTTCTCAATCCATGTCTGATAATTATAAGAATGGTCATTTGTGCATGGGAAACTATTATGGGTTAGTCTTTCATACATAAGAATCATAGTCAAGGTGTTCCAATTGATATGACTTTCATTCATAGGTACAATTTTTCAAGTCAGTCTTCTATGCATAAGGTTTATAAGATATTCCTCACATAGGTTCTTAAGTTGGGGAATTACTTTATTTACAATTTCCAAGGATTCAAGAAGAATTAAATAAGTCAACCCAATAATTTAGAGAAAAACCTAATCAATAAGAATGCTTATATCAACCAAAGAGGAACATGAAATAAAATGATATATAAAAATTTCCTTGAATATGAAAAGCTAAGTCTTTTTTTTTTCTTTTTTTTCCTTTCAATTTTATCCTCAAGCAATACGTGTAGTGCCACAGCACCACCTCCCTCTCCTCCATCATCTTCATCTCTATTTAGCTCTGTTCTCATTGCCTTTCATCTCATCTCAATCTTCACCTTTCTTTTCTTTTTCTTATGAGTTTATTAGCTAATAAAACTTATTCTAAATTATTGAAATCTATTCCAAGTGATTAAAAACATCACCCACAAGCTTTGGTTACACCCAATTAAAGAGAAAATACAAAAAGAGGTAGAGATGGAAAGGATGATCTCTCTTATTCAAACATCCTTGGCTCATCATTCTAGATATAAAGCATTAGCAAACCACCTAACTATTATTCTATACCTTTTTAAATCAAACATATAATCATTTCACACAAACCATTGACACCCATGTTCATCAACATGATCGAAGGAGGAAGAGAAAGGAAGAGAGATGGAAGTAATTGGGATTCTCAATAAGACATAGGAAGAGTGTCTTAATTGGACCAAGGCTTTCTTTTCTTTTTTTCTAACTTCTTCTCCCTTCAACTTTGTGTGCCACCTTTGTTCTTCCTTTTTCTCTCTCTTATTGTTTCTTTTTCCTTACACTTGCATCCCTTTTTGCCTTTCACTCAAGTTTTCTTTCCATTGCTTTCATTTACGCATTAAAGAAGGTATTTATAGAGAAAGCAAGAGAGTGGATGAAAGCTCCTCGCAAGTTTTATTCTTTAACCATATGTGTAGATATTTTTGTTAGTTTTAATATCTTTGACTCATGATTTTAGCTACATGGATAAGTTGTGATGTCAATGATAGTTATAGAAGTTGATTGTTTAACTGTAACGATCATTTCAGACAAATTCAATCGTTCATAGGCTATTAAATTTTATTTGGTAAAAATTATCCAAGAAAATTATACTTTAGCCTTGGTTGAAATTACATTTAGTTCCCTAAACTTTATTATTTATATTTTGACCCCTTAAATTTTCACCTAAAAACTTTTTTTCTAAGTATTTTTTCTTAAAATTTTAGAGTTTTTATGGCTAAGAAAGTTTAAAATTTTCCTTTCCCTAAATGTTTATTCTTTAATTATTTATTATTAAATTATTGAGAATACTTCTTACAAATTCCTAGAAATTGTTAATAAATTCCTAATGGCCTAAATAAAATTTCAGTTTGTTCCTAAAAATCTATATCCTTCCAAATGTTTTGAAATTCTCCTTTATCTTTGTATTTAAAGGGCTTCTTTTATTTTTATAAATATTAATTTGAGAAGGATGTTGCATTTAGTATATATATTCATATCAATTTTTTTATATTTATAATTTATACTAATAACTTTTAAATAATTTCTTTTAAGGGCATATGTAAATATAAAATTATATTATTTTTAATTTTTATAGAATTCTACATATTTCAAATGGACTTTTTACCATCCACATCAGCCATTAACATTTCACACGAAAAGAGTTGGTCCATCTAAAAATTTTTATTAACATAAGTTAACATGACTTATCAAATTGATATATTCTTCAAAGGATTTGGATTCATTTGAGGATAATTGTTTTTCAAAAGACTAAATCAATAGATCAAACATCTTTTTGAAACCAAAATAACTTTCATTTCAAAGTATTTCCTGAGTTGAGACTAAGAACAAAATAACTCTTATTGTGTAATTTTTGTAACAAAATATATTTAATAATAATTAAACATTTCTATCTTTAATTTCCGGTCAACTAAGTTTTTTAACCTCTCATTCTGGTTTAATGCTTCTGGGTCCAAAAAGCCTTGACTTCAATGACACTTTCTTGAAATATAGTTTCAAAAATATTTAGTGTATGGGAGTTGCATTCTTAACTTATTTATTTTTTCATTCTTTGTTATTTGCTTTTATTTTTTTAATGTCACCTATCAAAACTCTTGAGCTCTCCACAGGTTCTATGTGAAGATAAATTGAATGAAAAATTTTGTTTACGTTGAAAATTCATGAATAATTATGGTAATGTCCTACCTAAGATCTAGTCCATACATCTCAAAATTTTGTTTTTAATAAATGCGCTCCTTGCAATCAGTTTCACCCGCAGAACTGGCAATTGCACTTTTGTCATTTTATGGTATATGATATATCATGGAAATTGCTGACCAAGAGGCCAAATGTACCCAAAAAAAAAGGAAAAACTATCATGAAATGAAATTGGAGCTACACTTCTAAGCCATGACGAAGTACAAGAATATTATGTGACCTTCAATTGCCGTTTTGACATTAAACATTACTTCAGCGCCCCCCCCCCCCACCCCCAAAAAAAACAAAGACATTAAACATTACCTTAATTACAGAGAGGAAAAATGAACAAAATCAAAACCCCACCAACGCAGACATTAAGCCTTTATAGGGAAAGGTCCTGACATCCTATACACAGGAAAGTATATTTATTTACCGCACAATGCACCAATGGATCCGATGAGGTTCCTCATCTTTTTGAAAACCTATTAAAATATGCCTTCAGTTTTGATAGCTGAATACCTATGACTTCAGGTGAAAACACTAGCGTACCCAAATATTGAAGACAGTTTCGGAATTGAGAAACGAGGCAGGCTAAGATGGTCATAAAACTGGCTAGAAGATGTTGGAATTAAACTCTATATAGCCATATTTTCCTGCTTTCATATCAATTGCCCATCAAAATGTAGACAAGCCAATTGAAACGTGTTACCAAGCAAAACACAAACTGCTCCGAGGATCATCTGCAACTGCTGATGTCATATAAATTTAAGGACAAACGAACCCCGGAAGTTCAGATATAACCACGAGCATTATGACACACTCAAAGGATATCCCAAGGCCGCATTACACCAAGTAATTTAATTCGACCATGTGTGCGTATGCATCAATCTTGTGCCAAAAGCACTCTTGAATCTCTGGCAGAAGAAACAAGGACAAGAAACCGACTTAATTTAGAACCTTACAAAATTCATACTCATCCATGATGCAAGGGACCGATTAATATTTCCCTTGAAACCAAAAGAGTTTATTCAAATTATCCAGACCGAGGCATGAAGCATGGCTTCAAAACCTTGAAAATTGATTGCATACAAGGCATTGTAGCTTTGAAAGAGACCCTGTGAGGATAGTAGTATGAGCAGTAGAGAAGTAGACACATTGGCAGTATCAGACACAGCCATTCTCTTACTCCGAATCAGTCTCAGAACTATCATTGGATGCATTAATGTCACTTTCATAAAATTGCATTTCTTTTGAAGCAACTTCTGTGTCTACATATAAATTTGTTTCTCCTTCATACACAGGTTGTTTCTCGTCAGCATGATTGAGTACAGAATCAGACACACCTGTATTTTCATTGTTCTGCATGGTAATATTCTCTTCAGACAAACTCCCCGAAGGAACAGCTTCATGAACCTCTTGAAAATTATTCATATCAACCTCTCTATAGTAGACAGTATTATCCATCACTTGAGAATCCAACGCCAGGTTCATCTCAAGCTCAGATGAATCACCATTTATGGCAGTAGGCAAGTGACATTTCATGTCAGAAACAGGTTCAACCAGGTTTTTTGGAGAATAGGGACCAGAAGTAGCAGTTCTCTGAACCAAAGTTCGACTTTCAAGGCAATCAGGAGCATCCAATGGATGTATAGCCATGGAAGTGACATTTAGAGAAGAGCCCTGACATTTGGTAGACATATGCAAATTATCTTTTACAGGAGAAGCCACCACTACTTTATTTTCCATCTCCAGCGCAACATGACTTGTACTAGAGGGAGAAGAACATTTATCCAAAGATGAGTCAGACAGCCTCTCCTCAGAATGAGATTTGGAACATACAGTCTTGTCAGACAAAACTTGATTGTTTTGATCTTGAGAAGCATCACTACATTCATCATTTATCTCATTGGCAGGATTTAAACCAGCATTATCGCTTCCATCAGGATCTTGCTGGGTTGAGAAATTAGCAAATGATCTATTAGCCCATTTTGGCTTAGTATAAACTTTGTCTCCATTATCCATTTTCTCAGCACCTATTGGGATAGAAATATAAAACTTATCAACATGCAAATATAACATGCTGCAATTTAAAAAATAAAATATAAAACATCAAAACCTGTGGCAGTTGTGTTCCCCTCAAAGTTTCCTTGCTCCACTAGCAACTTCTGTAGCATATTTATACCAGGGAAGACCAGCATATTCAATAACCTCATTTCTTGCCTGAGTGATTCCTCAAGAGGTGTGAAGCCAAAAATTGATGTCCATGTTGGCATGAGTTCAGCAATTGCGGGAATAACCATTTTCTCAACCTTCATAGAGCAGAGGGCCTTTGCATAGGGAAGAAGAGGGAAAGAAAGATGCACGTCAATGTTGTGAAAGATGCATGCAAAAAAGAAAATGCCTAGTCAAAGTTTTATGTAGATATCACATGCAAAGAAAATAAAAAAGAATCATAGCTCTCAAACTTTACCGATTCAATGGCAGAAAAAAGTCGGCGGCACATCCCCTGACGCCTGTATATATGGCGAGTTCCAATAAATGGCATCTCCACTAACTTAGTCCCATGGAACCTAAAAACATTAAAGTACACAGCCTACAGGTAAGTGTACCCATTTATTCACAGAAAAGAAAAACATAAACATAGGTGTAATCACAAGAGGCCACTGAACAGGAGCACCTTGATTACACAGGAACCTAAGCAAGCAGAAATTAACAATACATAGAGGTGAAAACAGATTAGCACTGTGGCCAGTCAGCAGAAACACAAACCACTCAATATCAGAGTTTCAAATATGGTACCAGATGGCTTAATAATCAGTCATCACTATTGTACCTAAAAGCATTTTGTAACAGTGACCATTTTGATTTAATCAAAATTATTTTTCAATAAACTACCAATAGATATGTAAGTGAAAGTGAGTATCTGATAGGTGTAATATGGTGAAGGCAAGCGTGCAAACTTATTCTAGAAGGAAGAAGACTGGTGAGATGTAGTTAGTAGGGGCAGAACAGAGAATAAGTCAGGGACCTTGTGACATGAGGAGAGAGAATGAGTTTAGGTTAGGAGATTATATGGGGAAAAGTCTGTGTGGGAGTGAGGCAAAGAAATTCAGAATTAGTGCAGAGACTAGCCTCTTGAAAGCTAGACCTCAGCCCTTCTTCTTCTTCTTCTTCTCCTCCCCCTCCTCTTTTGTTTTTTCTTTCTTTACTGCTGGAATTCACCTCCACTACCATATGCACTGGTAGAGGTGAGTTTTCCTTTTACTGAAATAATAAACAGAACCAAGAGTCCACCAGTTTTGTTTTACAATACATAAATGTGTTCTTACACACTAACAACACACAAATCCAAGAAAATAGGGAACCAGATCATGGCCTTCTTTTTTTCTTTAGCTAAATAAGTAAAATTGAATCTGCTTCCTTCAAGAAAGGTGAAGAAATTATTACGGAGCAAACTCAGAGCTAGTGGCTGCCCAATGTCTCTTATGCTTAGCCATTAGAAACATCAAGTAATATCACCCATTTCTTAGGAATAAAGCAAAGAATGAAGAGACTGGCAACCTATGAAGCTTCCCTCCTTACAACCATTCTCCAAGCCATTCTAACCAACAAATGTCAGACACAAATGCATGGAAATTATTGACTTTTAATCCTTCCTGATCTCTAATGTTTTAACCTTTTCTATCGACACTAGAAAAAGATTTACTGAATGAGTTAGCAAGGCTTCCTTACAGATTTCTAGAAAAAGGAGAAGAAAAGAAATCTGAGGCAGAGTACCTGACAGATGCTGCAGAAATTATTTCATCACCCCTCTCCAAAATAGCAGTGTAGAAGCCATTATAATTCAACCTACTGAAGTTTGACCTTTAAAACCAAAAAAAAAAAGTGAGTAAAGGAATCAGCAGCACCATGAAACATCTTAAAGGGAGAAAAACGAGGTATGTTCATATAGCAATTAAAGTATTTTATTAAAAAAGTAGAAAGCCTCAAACTATGTGCAAAAAATATATCTGACATCCCCATGTAGAAGCTTAGTGGGGGATAGTGCCATCATACAATTTTCTTGAAGTCAGAGTAGACAATTTTTGCAAACCTAATGGCAGGTAATCCAGCTAACCAGAGGTTTCAACATCAGAAATCCACCACTTTTGTAGAAAGTGGTGATGGGCTACACCAGTCAAAAGGGCACTTTTTGTGGCTAAAACTAGATTCCATTGCAGACAGAGATTAAAGGCATCACCTACTGTTTGTTTAGAGGCAAGAAAATGAGTATATACTTCAATATTTGAATCCATTGTTCCATAGATCACAGAAGCACAATAGCAAAGTTCGTGGCTGACAACACCATGAGAAATTTCAAATTTGAGTAACTTCAACCACGCTAAGTAAAATCTTGTTGTGAACAAATAAATCCATTTTCCTCCAACTTGAAATAAACAAAATTGTTAACTTCAGAGAATTAGCCATATAATATCAAAAGGTAAAACAGCAGAAAGCAAGCATTCATCAAATTGCAATTTTAGGGATGCTAAAATTTATAACATTAAATCAGAGCTAAGCATTCATTCATTATTATTAAAACAATTATCTCATGCATCAAACAATGTATGGCTCATCCATAATGTTCTATGCTAGTGCTTACCCACTATTATATAGAACATTATGAATTAAATTGATGCCACTCCTCCGGTCAACAATGGGTAAAAAGCATTCGTCCATGACAGTCAGGGCAACAGCTAGCTTGGAATTGCATTCCACCCTTTGAAAAATACCTCTACTAGCTGCCTCTGAGTCTTCATCTGCTCTATGAATAAAAGACCATGAAAAGCCTGCTTCTAGCTCGTGCTTGGTACCAAGGTACTTCTTCAAGTGCTCAAAAAGCTGTAGAAGAATAAAAATATATATTTCAATGTCATGCTTCGTGCTACATGCCTAGTTTTGCTTTTCTCCTTCATTAGTCAAATTCCTTATAACACAATACAACAGAGAAGTCCATAGAACAAAGAATTTTGCAGCTGTTTAAAAAATGTATACTAACTCATACTCTGTCTCATCAACAAATAATTAAAAGATAAAGATTAAAATAAAGAAAGAAAACTCCCCACGTGCTAACATTTCATGCAACTTTGATCAACTCAATGTATATCAATTGACAAAAGCATCTTAGGTCATTGGTTTACCAAGATATAATCAAATTTTGAATTATAGTGTGTATGTGTGTGTGTGTGTGTATATATATAGGGATATTCTTGTCAGATGACAAGAACAATCCTATAATAAATCAAGCAACAACTTGAAATGAGTTTATTGAATCCCTTTTGCTTCTTTTTGATCCTGTTCAATCCTAGACATTTCAGGTGTGTACGCTTCAGGTCAAAACTTCCATTTGGAGAGCAGTACTCAATAGAATTAACAAAAATGACACATTGCAGATTCGTAGGCCCAATGCAGCCTTGTCTCCTAATATTTGTGTTATGTGCAAGTCCAGTGTAGAAAATAGTGGTTGTTTACTTAGGCATAGTTAATGAATTGTGATTCAAATCATGAATCGAGTGACTTATTTTTGAATCGTGAATCATAAATCGCATCAAATCATAAGATTCAGAAATATAATTAGAAATATATTATATAAAAAACATGTACCACTAAAATTTGCTCACATAATAATTTTAAACTAGGAATTGATAAAAATTTAACCACAAAATCATAAGGAAGTAATGTGATATTTTATAAGTTACGTTTAAAGTTGTAAACTTCTAATTGAAAAAAGATAAGAGATATTACATTTTTTTAATTTAACAAGTTTGAAACTTTTAACCAAAAGAGATAAGAGATTTCAATTTTTAATTTATTCTTTTATCAAATTTAAAGTGGCAGCCTTCAGGATATATTAAAACTTTTAAGTTTCAACTAAAAAAGATAAGAGAGTTCAATTTTCAATTTATCATTTTATCAGATTTAAAGTTTCAGCCTCCAGGATATGCGATTTTAACTTTTTTTAAATAGGCTTAAACTGAAGCAAAGGAACTTTTTTATTTAATAAAAATCGCAAATCCCAAAACAACAGTTAAAGTTGCTCTGCAGCAGTCCATTCATCTGTACAATCATGTGAAGGCTGATCTTATGCAGATAAATCTTGTTTTTAGCAAAAATAGAAAACCAATGAATCACATGATGCAAGTCCAACTGACAGTCATCACGTGCAGGACGTGCTACTGGAAACACAACTCTGAGGCGTTTACAAAGAAAAAGAACAGTAGTGTCTTCTTCCTCCAGCGGTTCATGTCGGGTCACAAAGGTCTGACTTCTGACCCCATGCAAGACAAGCTTCTGAATCGCTGGAAGCTTTTAAATCGTCGTTTCCGGCTCAATCCATGCGATTCAGAGGCACAATTCAGGCCATATACCGATTCAAACACCGATTTGTATCGCTGGCCAATCAAACCATATCAATCCATGTGTCTTGAATCACGAATCAAATGATTTCGACAACTATATACTTAGGGGATAAATTGTTTGGGGTCTGAATTGGGTGTGTCTGCAAGATTTAGATATATTTCTCCTAATACTGTTCAGAGATTTTGGACAGAAAAAGAAGGGAAAAATTTTGTGGCAATGTTGGGTTCTTGCTGTGATTTGGTACATTTGGTTGGAAAGGAATGCTCATATCTTCATGGGTATCTCTTTGTCTTTAGATGCCTTAAGAGATTAACTAACTTATGCAGCCTCTCTTTGGTGTCCAGCTAACAGTTTTTTAAGGGAGTCATTTTATTAGATATGCAGAGGGATTGGGCAGCTTTACTGCATAAAAAAGTTTCTATCTTTTATTCTTTAATGTTCTTGCTTCAATTCTAATACTTTATCTTAGGAGGATACTTGTGTATTTATTATTCCTTCTTAATAAAGGATATCAAGACTCAATCTAAATCTTAAGATCTTACCTTCCCAAATAACGCTAGTGATCCTGGTCCTATGTACCTCGATTTCAATAGGATCTCAATTTAAATCTTAAGATCTTATGATCTCACCAATCCCATGACTTTTAATTTGGCGATATTTTATTTTTTTGGGCAAGGTTTTAAATCTCTCAGGCCAACTGGTATGGAAAGAAAATCATAAACTAGCTCACACCCAACATTTCCAGCCTCTGCACCTCTGATTTGTTCAACCTTTAACTTCATTGGTGACGTGAAGGCTAACTCCACAGTGACAAATCATAGCATCAAATATCTGTCTTGAAGACGGATTCCAGCCGCAACAAGGAGCATTCTGGTGAAAAGAGAGGCTTTTAAAACTAATAGGAAGTGGGGTTTGGCTCTTTTTCCCCCGTTCTTTACATGTTTGTTTTCAAAATTTGTTCAGCAATTTCTTCTCATTGCTGCAAAGTGCATTCTTTATTATCATGTCTTGGGGCATATTAATTTAAACTGGTTCATTGTTTGAGTATTTTACACATGATTTTGATGATATTATGCTTATTTGTAACTTCCATAGAAGTAAATGTAAATTTTGAATTGCTATATTTCTAGAGAGGTAGGATCTTCCAATCCTACAACTCTATCTTTTTAGTCCCTTGATAGATCTTAGGTAAGATTTCAATCTTGACAAACTTTGTTCTTGATATAATTCTTCTTTTATCTAAAAAAATATGTGTTTATTAAAGCTTGATACTAAGCCTCATTTGGAAAATTGAAGAAAACTCAAGTTTCAAACAAGAATGTTGAATTGGAGATCTAATCCATGAGCTGACATTACATCAAACATATAATAATTGAATTTGAAAGCTGAAGCATTTCCAAAATAGATACAAAGTCAAGTAATACATTGGTACTGGATAAAATTGAGAAGTGCATCAGTATTTTGGGCAGTAAAATAAAAATGTCAACAGTTTTTTCTGGAAATATATGATGAAAAAGCATTATGATCCTATGGCTCAACCCCTATAAAAGAAAGTCATAATAGAAACTCAAATTCCTTGTAACACAATATAATAGAGAAGTCCACAGAAAAAATAATTTTGCAACTGTTTAAAAAATGTATACCAACTCATACTCCGCCCCATCAGCAAATAATAAGGTTAAAAAAAAAAGGGAAAGAAAGAAAGAAAGAAAGAAACAGAGAAAGAAAATCTCCCAATTACACAAATTTCAGGTAACTTAGATCAACTCAATGTATATCAATTGACAAAAATATCTCAGGTCATTGGTTTAACAAGATAGTCAGATTTTGAATTAAAGAGGAAAAAATATACATATTTGGGATATTCTTGTCAGATGACCAGAATAACTGTACGATAAATCAAGCTACAACTTAAAATATGCTTATTGAATCCCATTTGCTTCTTCTTGATCCTGTTTGTTTATCAACAACTGAGGAAATGCGAGTTTGGAATCTAGACACTTCAGGTGAGTATACTTGTAAATCCTATTTTCATTTCCTTACTTATTCTCTTACTGGAGATCTTTTCCTCCTTGATAAACTCATTTGGAAATCTAAAATCCTTGAAGATAACTCAAGTTTCAGACAAGAATCTGAATGTTCAATTGAAGACTGAGACCACATCAAACATATAAAAATTGAATTTGAAAGCCTAACCATCTACAAAATAAATAGAAAGGTCAAGTAGTATAGCGGTACTAGATAAAATTGAGGATTGCATCAGTATTTTGGGCAGTAAAATAAAAATACAAATAGATTTTGGAGAAAACTTAGGTACTGTATTTATATCTTTGATGCCAAGTTCTCAAAAAAAAAACAAAACAAGTAGATTTTTTTTTTACAACTCAACATTACATAATTAGGTCTTTCAAATAATTTTTTTTACATGTCATGTTTTTATTGGACAACCTGAAAGTAAAAATATTAAAAACTATACCTAACTCTAGTCCACAGCTTTTTCAAAAAATATGAGGAAAAAGTGTTATGATCCTATGGCACAACCCATATGAAAGAAAATCATAATTAAAACTCAAGCATGGTCCTTGGCAGCCAAATATATATATATATATATATAATGCTGTACTTCTATATGTTGAGAGCCAGGATCTAGATATAAGAGGTACCTCTTTGCACTCTTTTCCACAAAAAGAAAAGCTTTGCATACTGGAGTTGATAGGAAGGGCATCCATCTCCTTAGTGCAAGATTCATGGTCTAAGCAAACAGTAACAATATATTAAACCAGGCATATATGAGCAAATTAATAGAGCTTCATATCTAAACAAGACAAAGTGAGTACATTTTTTCTCACATAAGTCGCAAGTAAATAGAGCATATACAGTAGCATCATCTCCTTTTTTAACCGTCCCACTGGATATTCCACAAAATTTGCAGGTGCAATTTGGACAATGCCATTCACCAGGAGGAGGCATCTGCAACAAAATTTTTAGCCCAAATAGTATTCAACAAGTCAATAACACCATTATCTGTAATAAAAAATAGAATAGTTTTCTTGTACAGGCTATGTTACAGGTACAGCAATTCAATGAGAAAACTCATTCAAGGGACAATGTAGATATCAAAGAGGCCATAGTGCTCCACACACAAGATATCATGTGTCTATTTATCATGATACAGTCACAGGCATGAATCTATTTCAGTAGGTATTTAGGTAATCCATTCATTCAATGCACAAGAAAACTACATTGGGGGTATTAACAAGTTTGGTCTTAGAGCACCAAATCTCAGCATATCCACAAGGGCTGAGCGCAAGCATAATAATAAGAAAGTAACATTCCCCCCCCCCCCCCCCCCGAAAAAAAAAGGGAAACAAACAACATCAGCAAGGGAAGCATATATTTTAATTTGCTAAATTGCAACAAGAAACAAGGAAAAACCAAATTGTGAAGCATAACCAATATTAATGATATGGGAAGTAACAAGAGATGTCACATGGCTCATAAAATGAGTCCATATACCTGTATATCCAAGCAGCTCCGATGAAATGTTGATGGACAACCATCACAACAGATTAAATCCCCACCATCTCCACATATACCGCAAGTGTCATCATTTGGATCATCACCATCAATATCCACAGAATGAAAAATAATTTTCTCAGAATTCTCTTGTCTATTCCACGCATCTATTTGGCACTGTAGAAGAGAAACTCCTGAATCCAAATATATGTTTTGAAATGGCTGGCGCAATTTGCTTCCTGCATGAATCTCAAACTTGGAAACTGTGAGGATTTTACTGCAGCAGCCACAATGAATGCCATCTCTTGTGATCCATCCCTCCAGCATCACTCGTTTTCGTCTGCGGTACTGAACCTTTTGGCTCAACTGAACTGTCCCAGAGTCAATCAACCAGGAAAGCACCGTTCTTTTGCCAGTGTATGGAACAAAGCCATCAGATTCTGAATTCAATCCCTTGTTAGAACTGCGAACTAACAATGTACATCTACCATATTTTCTACTTTTCCTTCCATGTGGGAGATGACGATCATATCCAGACAATGAATTTTCAGTTCCATCATGGAAGCGATGGGCTGATTTCTGGGATTTAAAGCTAGCACTGGCACCGAAATTTTCTATCATCTTATTTTTCATTGACTTACTTCCCTGCTTTATAAAAGAGCTTAATTTCTCTTCATTGCTATCACTATCCATTCTATTCATATCATACTTGTTGCTGGCAGATCTTCTAAGGTTGAGTTCTTTTTCACTATCACTCTCACTACCATCTCTTCGCTTCTTCTTCAATTCTTTCTCCATCTTTTTCCGAGTTTTCCTTGTTAATTGACTCAGCACCTCATCTGAGATACGAGCAAAGGAAGAACCATCGCCTGTGGGCTTGGCCTCATTATCATCATCATTCAGTTGCTTTTGAAGAGCATCATAGGCTTTGATGATTGACCAATAGGCTGTACCTCCTGGATTAATGTAAACTGCATCTAGATAGTCTCTGTTCCTTCGAGGCCGATAATCTATAGTCCAACCTGCATTCTGCAGCATCTCCCTTATTTTTTCTCGCAGTTTCTGTTTTTCTGTACCACTACCACGCCTTACTTTTCCTTCTTTCATGATTGTACTTGGGAGCTTATCATGCAAAGGAGTCTGTTCATCTTCAGGACCTACCCTCTTCACAGACTTGAAAGGTTTAGTATTTTCTAGTCCCCGACTCAATGATGTGTCACTGACCTCTGAGTCCCAATCATGGCCTTTACTGTCCTTACTCGACAATGATTTTCTTGATGCTATCCGTTTTTTCTCCGGCCTAACAACTAAACCTGACTTCTCAACAAGTTTTGTTTCTGAGTATGATGAAGGATGGACCAGAATGTTCCTCTTGGCAGTGGCCTCAGTCTGCAAAGTCTGTCTGTTTTCCACAGGTTTGCGGTGATGATAGTATTCTACTGGGCCACCCACCTTATTCTTATTAACCATCACCTTTAGAACACCATTTTTCCCCTGAACCCTGATGGATTCATCTGATTTAAACTTCTCTTTGAGCAAGGGTAGACGCAGCCGAGCACTATCCTTATTCACTTTGAACCTGCTAGGGTCAATAGTATCTCCCAGATACAAACCACTATTCCTGTCATAATAGGAGTTATTTCTATTATCAAGAATGCGTCTGCTTGACCCTGTTTCAAATTCCCTCTCAATGCCACTTCTTATGGAATGCGTTGATCCCATAATCCTTTGTCCTCCAAAACTAACTCCATGATTGTCATCCAAAAACCTCCTTTGGGTCTTCTCCACATCCATACCATCATATTCATCAAAATCAAACACGTCCATTTTATTCCGCTTTTTTTCCCTCTGCTCCAAACCATTCCTCTCAATCATAGCATCCTCATTACGCCTGATTTGCTCCATTCTATCCCTTTTTCTACCAATTTCATGCCCTTCCACCATACCCCGCTCAGAAGCAGTCAAACCATTACAGACTCGAATAGTCTCAGGACCAAGCCTTCTTCTTGGAAGCATCAGCAACCCATCGCTTGATTCTGAATCACTCATAGCCATACTGGGCCTTTTCCTAACCTTCGATTCATACAGCTTCCGAGAGCTGCTCGAAGAACCATATCCACCACTCAACCCATCTCCTTTCTTTCTTACAATTAAACAGCCCGAGGAGCTCCTATTCTTCACTACAACCCCGGGAGGGCCAGCTGATCTCATGCTCGGTTCCATCTACATGAAAAACCAAAACCCTTGAATCTCGTAAACCTCCCCCATAGAATATATCCCAAAATATTCACCGAGAGAACCAAAAAGAAAACCCTGAATCACCGTCTACAGAAATCCCTCAGCACACACTACCAGATCTGAGGCAAAACAATTCGAATGCCACAAGGTATTCCCCTTGCCAGAAACCCACGACGTGACCAAAACGGCAAAAGCAAGAAATTTTGAAAGAGTCTTACCTCGCCCCGGTAAAATTCACCGAATCCCTCACCGGTGAATTCATGCCCGGAGACGCAATTGCCCGACGAAACCTGAATTGATCGGAGAGCAACGCTAATCAGAGAGAGAGAGAAGGGGGGGATTTTTGGGTTCGGAACTGCAGTGCCACTTTATAAATACCAAACCATTGTTCTCTCTCTATTTCTTTCTCTCTCTTCTGAAGTTATTTTCCTTTTTTCTACCTTTTCTCATTTACGTTTCTGTTTTCATATCCAAATCCAAGGGCGTACCTTCCAGAATACGTACAATTCATTTTCGCTCACTTTCCCTCCAAATCCCCGGTGTACATGCCCAGAGGGATTTTTTGAACGGTCTTGATTCCGCCACGTAATCGGAACGTGACATGCGGTCCTCTGTGTATGACGTGGCAACATCAAACTGTTGAGGATCAAGTTGGTGGCTGTTCATACAGTTTGACCGCAATGGTTTTATTTTGCTTCTTTTATGGTTTGAAGAGTTGGGAAAACTCAGTTCCAAAAAAATAAATAAATAAATAATTGGGAAAACCGAGAATGACTGGCACGCGCTAGGTTTGCGGGCGTGAGAATGGGAGAGTGGGGATCGGATCTGATCTGGCCAGTCGCATAGGGCATGGGTTTGAGTGAAAATGGGTTATGGGCTTGAGATCATAAGTTCTTTTCTTTGGGCCCTTAACTGTTTTGGTAAAATCGAGGTTTGCTGGATTGTAGATGAGAGGAACGTTGTTTGGTCAATTTAGAATGGACCTTTAGATTATGTTGATGCAGTGAAGAAAACATATTGCGAAAATGTTTGGCTGTCAAAATTTATTTTCATATGCTTAAATTTATTTTTTAATATGGATGCAGAAGAATATCCTCTGTATTTTGATTAATTTTTTTAAAATAAATTGGCCTGAGCGCAAAGCATTTGTTCCACGTTCAAATAAAAATTTTGTAAAGTATTAAAAAAAAAAACTTTTGACCTCACATTTCATAAAATCTGAGTTAGAGGGGAATTGGGGAAGGGTAGGGCACGAGGAGAAAGGGATTGGGGGATCTCTCTCATCCTAATTCTCCCCCCACACCATGCTTTTATGAAAAGTGAGGTTTGTAACCTCATATTTCTTTTAATATTTTACAAAAAATTATTTGAACATGGAATATCTTGCTCCATGTTCATGCTAATTTAAAAAAAAAATTAATTGACACATGGGCAGTGATCCTCTACATTTTTATTTTAAAAAAGACAGATTTAACCATATAAGGAACAAATTTTGTCAATTGGGCATTTTAATGATGTTTTTCCTATTGTAACAATATAATCAAAATGGCGATTAGGTTGAGTCTTATTCAAACTCAATTATGTTTATATTTATTTTTATTTTTATTTTTATTTTATAATTGCCAAATGCAATATGCATAATTGAAGTAAGGGTTATAAGGCTTAAGTCCTTCCTTATATTATCCCACCTTCTCAAACTAGCTTTTTGTTTAATAGACACATTTAAAAGGATTTTATGGCAGCATAGTAGATCATAAACACTATAAAGAACTTGAAAGGTAAAAGCTCTTTTCCAACTATTAAAATTGATCTTAAAAAGGTTTATAATTGAATCAAATAGGATTTTATTAGAAATATCTTAGCTAAAATGCATAGAACTTCTTTAAATTTTGAATTATGTATAAATAATTCCCTAACTTTTAAGACTTGACAATAAATGCTTTTAAACTTTTAAATTTGTACTAGATAATATCCCTTGCTGTTAATTTGTTAATTTACTAATAAAAAGGTGACACATCAAATTAAATGGACCCTTTTAAAATTCATTTTTTTATACAAATAACTTCCTTAAACTTTAAGTTATATACAAATAACTCCGTTAAAATTTGTGTTATATATATACATAACTCTACTAATGTTTCATACTTCTATTAGTGAAATAATATACTAACTAATGACAAAGAGCTTACTTGCATATAATTTCAAGTTTTATAAGTCCATTGTTAAGTTTCAAAATTATAAGAGTTATCTACACATGACTAAAAGTTCAAGAAAGTTCCATGTATTTTAGCCAAATATTTTTTATGAAATTAATGTACCTACTTATCTCTTTGATAAAATTATGGGGTGTACTTCTTTTACCTCTTCTCAAATTCTTTAGAATGGTGCTAAGACAATATCCTTTCTTCTAACTAAAGGAATTTTCAAGGAGATCCTCTATCCCCATATATATTTGTTTTGTGTATGGAGAAACTAACTTATATCATAAATAATGCAATGCTTGCCAAACAATGGAAGCCTATTAAAATAGGTAGAAATGGACCCTCAATGACTCATTCTATGCTTGTTTGATGACTTGATTCTTTCTAGGGGAACTTTTTATGAAGTAAATTGAGTGCATTATGAATTGTCTTAATCTATTATGTAATTTATTTGGGCAAAATGTTAATGCCACAAAGTCCAATATTTATTTTTCCAAGATGTGGATTTTACATTGAAAAATCAAATAGGTAACATATCAAGTTTCAATGTTACTCATGATTTAGGGATATATATGGGAATGCCCTTAATGTATAGCAAGTCTCAATTAAAAGATTTCAAGTTTATTATTTCTAAATTTAAAAGGAGGCTTTTTGGATGGAAGATTAATTGCCTTAGTATGGCAAGGATAATTACTTTGGCTAAATCAATATTTTTCCTAGAACAATTTATATAGAGTTTGAAAAACTCCAAAGATACTTTATTTGGGGGTATGATTCGGAGGTTCATAAAACTTATCTCTGTGAGCTTGTTTAAACTTGATAAGCCTAAACTTTATGGCAAATTGGGAGTTAAGAATTTAAATGCCATGAACGAAGCTTGTCTACCTAAATTAGGTTAAGATTTATGTTGTGGTCATAATGGCCTTTATGCTAACGTCTTGAATTTTAAATACAATAGAAAGGCTCCTATTTTGTCTTTTTCAAGAGTGAATAACACAACTTCCCCATTTTGGTATGTGTAGGGATTGGTATGGAAGCACATTGAAGCATTCTCTAGCATGAAATTGGTAATGGTAATACTTTCAATTTTTTGCATGATTGTTGGATTGATGGTTCCAAGCTTCTATGTTAATATGCAAAATTTGGGACCAGCCATGATTAATTAGAAGGTTGCTAACTTGGTAGAATATAACATGAACTAGAGCTAGGATAGGTTTCAATACCTAATATCAAGGGAAACTTATTTGAAAATTCATGCCATCTCTCTTTTTAATAAAGCTCTTGGTCATAAATTTTAAATCTTCTCTTGTACAAGAAAGGGTCTTGTGGACAAGAAAGTAACTATGTAAGTGGCATTCAATGAGACCTACTTGTGTAGGCTTCATTCTTACTCAATCCCTCTTTTTTCCACAAGATTCCCTCTTGTATAGGAAAGGATCCAAACTACTTGGTCATGATACTCTCTCATGGTGTGGTGAAGCAAAGGGTTCCTATAGGTATAGGGGTATAAATTGATCATGGGTCTTTTTTGGAAACTCATTTAGAAGTAGTCAAACCCTAAAAGACTTTGATCCTCTCTATGGCTGATGGGTCATAATCGCCTTGATACAAAAGTGCGCTTAGAAGGAGGTGGATGGTAATGTTTTTTGTGCCATCTTAGTGGTAATCTTAAAACAGCTTTGCATGTGCTCCGTGATTGTACCACTACATATAAAGTGTGGAATATTCTATTTCAATTAATAAAAAATTGGTTTTTTTCACTTTATCACTCATAATTTGGCTAGGTTTTAACTTGTGAAAAGATTGTTATTTGTATAAGAAAATGATGTGGCAATTAATTTTTGGAATTGGTTGTTGGATGCTTTAGGCGAGGCATAATGTGACTTTTGTTTAGCAAAACCAGTTCTACCCTTCGGTTGGTAAGATTGATGCTTTTAGCTGGCAAATCATTCATACAAATTTTAAAAACTATGATTTTTATCCCACCCTTTTGGTTACTTATAATATATGCTAGCGGCTCCCTAATCATAATTGGGTAAAAATTAACTATGATAGTAGAAAAGGAAACCTAAACTAGCAGAGTGTGGAGGTAGTTTTTGGGACTCCCATGGTTGTTAGTTGGGAGACTTCTCTAGGAATGTTGGATGGTACTCTTCTTTGCAGGTTGAGGCATTGGGTGCTCTTACTTAGACTTGAGTTAGCTTGGAGCCTATGATTTCATAAAGTTCATCTTGAACTAGGCTTTAACATCCTGGTAATTACATTAAATGATAGTAATCTCCACTCTACCACTAGCTGCTTGTTTACTTTAATCAAGAATGTTGTGTCAAGGGATTGATTTATCAGGATAACTCGTTCACCATGAAGCTAATCATTGTGTTCTTCTAGTGAAAGACAACTTACACCTTCCAATTGGGAGTACGATTTTGGGATTCTAATCAACCTTTTTTTTAGCTAATATTTTTATTTGATTTAATGGGAACTTATCTTTCTCACGTATTTATGTACTTTTTTTTCTTTTTCTTTTAGGACTTTCTGGCCCATATGATACCCACCCAAAAAACAAAACATCCTAATCAACCGAACATTTTATTTATTATCACTTTCAATATGATATTCACGTAATAGATATGAACCCAGTAATTTATTTTTCTTTTTGTAATTGATTTTTCTCTTTGCATTTTTTTATATGACCATTATGTCATATAATAAAAAATTTAAATATTTAACTCTTTGGGTTGGTTTATCATACTTTGGAAAGTTAAAATATAAAATTTCAGAAACTTAAAAATATAGAGGTATAAATTTTTTTAATCATAAATTTATCTTGAAGTTTAATTTCGTGTATAAATTTATCACTAGATCGTATTTAGTGATTTATCGTGACTAATGATGAAGAATATAAATTAAAACATGTACCACAGAAATCATAACAGGAATAGTGTGATAAGTTGAATCTCCAATGTACTAAAAGCCTTATGTCCCATGTTATTTACTAATAGTTGAAAATAATTGACTTTGCTACTTCGCAACAAGCTGCAGTTGCCGTATTGACATCAAACATTACCTTAATTACAGAGAGAAAAGATGAACAAAATCAGAACCTCACGAATCCAAAAAATAACCCTATAATGGGAAAGGTCTTGACATCCTATACGCAGGAAAAGATTGTTACTTACTTTCTACACATTGCACCGATGGATCCAACAAGGTTCCTCATCTCTTTAAAAATCCTACCGAAATATGCCTTCAATTTTGAGAGCTGATACAGCTGTGAGTCAATGTGAAAACATTAGCACACCCAAAAATGGAAGAACAAATGTCGGAATTGAGAAAATAGGCATGCTGACATGGGTCACAAAACCGGGTAGAAAATGCTGGAATTAAACTTTAAATAACCATATTTTCTTGCTTTCACATCAATTGCCCATCAAAATGTATTAATGACACATGCAACCAAATGCCTGAAGAATCGCATATTACAACCAAGTAATTTCATTTGACCATGTGAGCATATGAACTAATCTTCTGCATAAAGCATTCTTGAATCTCTCTGGCAGAAGAAACGAGGACAAGAAATCAACTTAATTTAGATCATTAAAAAATTCATACTTATCCATGATGCAAGGGACCGATCAATATTTCCCTTGAAACCAATGGGTTTATTCATACTATCCAGACCAAAGCATGAAGCATAGCTTCAAAGCCTTGAAAATTGATTGCATACAGGGCATTGCAGCTTTGAAAGACTCTTTGCGAGCAAACACATTGGCAGTGTCAGATACAGCAATTCTTTTACTCTGGATCAGTCTCAGAACTATCACTGGATGCATATATGCCATTTTCATCAGAACGCATTTCTTTTGAAGCAACTTCTGTACCTACATATAAATTTCTTTCTTGATACACACTTTCACCATTCAAACCCGATCTGATTTGCAAGGAACTCTCATCAGCATGATTGAGTATAGACTCAGACACATCTGTATTTTCATAGTTCCACTTGGTAATATTTTCTCCACATAAACCACCTGAAGCAACAGCTTCATGAACCCCATGAGAATTTTTCATATCAACCTCTCTTGACACAGTATCATCCACCACTTGAGAATCCAACACTGGGTTCATCTCAGTCTCAAATGAATCACCATTTATAGCAGTGGGCAGGTGACGTTTCCAGTCAGAAACAGGTTCAACCAGGTTTTTTGTCAAATTAGGATCAGATGTAGCAGTTCCCCAAACCAAGGTTTCATTTTCTGGGCAATCCAGAGCATCTAATGGATGTATATCAACAGAGGTGTCATTCAGAGAAATGACTTGACTTTTGCTAGATGTATTCAAGTTATCTTTCACAGGAAAAGCCACCACTACTCTATTTTCCATGTCCAGTGCAACATGACTTGTACCAGAGGGAGAGGAACATTTATCCGAAACTGAGTCAGATAGCCTATCTTCAGAATGAGATTCGGAACATACAGTCCTGTCAGACAAAACTTGATTGTTTAGCTCTTGAGAAGCATCACTACATTCATCATTTATCTCATTAACAGGATTTGGACCACCGTCATCACTTCCATCAGGATCTTGCTGAGTTGAGGAATCAGCATCTGACCTATCAGCCAATTTTGGCTTCATATAAACTTTGTCTCCATTTTCCATTTTCTCAGCACCTACTGGAATAGAAAAATAAAACTCTAAGCAACATGCAAAAATAACTTGCTGAAAGTTAAATAAAATAAAAAGATCAAAACCTGTGGCAGTTGTGTTCCCCACAAATTTTCCTTGCTCCACTAGCAACTTCTGTAGCATATCTATACCAGGGAAGACCAGCATATTCAATAACCTCATTTCTTGCCTGATTGATTCCTCAAGAGGCGTGAAGCCAAAAATTGATGTCCATGTTGGCATGAGTTCAGCAATTGCAGGAATAACCATTTTCTCAACCTTCATAGAACAGAGGGCCTTCACATAGGAAAGAAGAGGGAAAGAAAGATGCATGTCAATGTCGTAAAAAATGCATGCAAAACAGAAAATGCCTAATCAAAGTTTTATGTAGATATCAGATGCAAAGAAAATAAAAAAGAATCATAACTCTCAAAGTTTACCGATTCAATGGCAGAAAAAAGCCTGCGGCACATCCCCTGACGTCTGTATATATGGCAAGTTCCAATAAATGGCATCTCCGCTAACCTAGTCCCATGGAACCTAAAAACAGTAAAGTACACAGCCTCCAGGTAAGTGCATTCCCATTTATTCACAGAAAAGATAAACACAAATATTAATGTAAATCCCAAGATGCCACTTAACAGGGGCACTTTGATTACACAGGAATCTAAGTAAGCAGATATTAACAAAATATAGTGGTGAAAACATATTAGTACTGTGGCCTGCCAGCAAAAACACAAACCACTCAATATCAAAGTTCCAAATATGATATCAGATGACTTAAAGTTTGTCATCAAAAGTATTTTGTAACAGTGACCATTTTAATTTAGTCAGAATGGTTTCTCAATAAACTTCTGATAGATACGTAAGTGAAAGTGAGTTTCGTTTTACAAAACATAAATTTATTCTTCCATCCTAACAACACACAAATCCAAAAATTGGGTAACCAGATCATGGCCTTGTTTTTATCTTTAGCTAAATAAGTAAAATTGAATCTGTTTCCTTCAAGAAAGATGAAGAAATCATTATAATAAAGCAAACCCAGAGCTAGTGGCTGCCCGATGTCTCTTATGCTTAGTCATTAGAAGTATCAAGTAATATCTTAGGAATGCAATGAAGAATGAGGAGACTGCCAAACCTATGAAGTGTCACAAATCCTTAATTATTGTAATTATTGTAATCATTATTAAAATTCTTGTAATTATTAGTTGATCTTAGGAATTAGCAGATTTGGCTTTTTTGTCAAACCCTAACGTTGCATTTGGATGGGGAGAAAAATAGAGAGAAAAGAAAAGGAGAGGAGAAAAACAGAGTTTTCCTCTGTTTGGCTCAAAAAGAAAACGGAAGAAAAGAGAAAAAATGGAAAGAAAAGTACCGTGAGTCCTACACAAAATTTTTCTCCCCGAATATGAAGAGAATACGAGGAGAAAATGGCTTGTTAACATTTTTTATCTTTTATTTTGCCAAATTACTCCTCATCCTTATTCCTTTTTCACGCCCTCGTCCTCGATAAATGGCCCAAGTTTTCTCTTTCCATTTTCTGCAAAATTCATCATTTTGGATGGGGGAGGAGAAAAGTGGAGGGGAGAAAAGCGGAGAGAAAATAGGGAGGGGTAAGAAGGGCAAAGAAAAAAGTTTCTCTTCTTTTGGTTGGATGCGACACAAGGAAATGCAAGAGAGAAAAAGTTTATTACTTTTTTTTAGACAATATTATCCTTAAGAACTTTCAGACAATAACGTGCCATTAGTAACTTTTTCACTTATTATTGATAAAAGAACAAAAAACATGTTAAGTTTTATATATATAAATTACCTCGTTCGAATTTGTATTTACATATACATATATGATATGTTTTTAATTTTTTTTAGTTTTGAAACAATTAATTAAAGGATTAATTTGGGATATAAAAATAATGTTGAACTGAAATTGAAAAATAATAAATATAACTAATTCTTCTATTGAATTTAAAAAAATAAGTTGTAATTAAATTTAGCAATTTCACATCAATTAATTACGTTATTGATTTCATATTATTTTATTCACTCACATTTACAAAATTATTACATATAACTAATTATTTTAGTTAAGTTGCCTTTATAAAAAATAATGTGTTAAGATAATTTTTACATTTATAATTATATTTCTAGACATATATAATACTTAGTTAAATAAAAAATATCTTGTATAATAATTTACAAATTATTAGTGAATATAATATATATATATATATATATATATATATATAAATATGAATCACCAAACAAATTGAATAGAAACAAACAAACTTATGCTTCTAAACCTTCACGTAAATACCAAAATCCTTTACCATTTCAGCCTTCACGTGGGTACCAAACTTTATTTCTTTTGTATGCAAAATATTTTATCCTTATCCCCTGCCATCTAGAGTTTCACGCAAAGAATAAGGTATGATTCACATGGAGGGAAGTTATTTCGTCCTTATCCCTTGTTGATTTTGAAGTGACAAAAGTTTTAACAGTGGCATTGCATACATAGGGTGGATGATGAGAGGACCTCTGAACATTGCAATAATCAGTCTTTGTCTACCAAAACAACAAAAAATATTTCAAAAAAGGTAGGCATACGATTTACAAAAAGTTCACGCCCCTCTTTATCTCTAAAGATAGGGTGTCCTAACCAACCAACAGCCATTCCATCCCCATTGTCCGCCGAGCCCGCTCTAAACAATCCCTTTTTTGTCAGATTATTGCAACTTTCAGAGGTCTTCTCCCCATCCACCCTTATGTTTGCAAAACTTTTGTCACTTCAAAATTAACAAAGGATAAGAACAAAATAACTTCCCTACATGTGAATCATATCCTGATCTTTACGTGAAGCTCCAGATGGCAGGGGATAAGGATGAAATACTTTGCATATAAAAGGAATGAAATTTAGTACCCATGTGAAGGCTCAAATGGTAAGAGATTTTGATATCCACGTGAAAGTTCAGAAGCATAAGTCTGTTTGCTTCCACTCAATTTGTTTGGCGGTTCATATATATATATATATATATATATATATATATATTATATTCACTAATAATTTGTAAATTATTATGCAAGATATTTTTTATTTAACTAAGTAATACATATGTCTAAAAATATTATTATAAATTTAAAAATTATCTTAACACTTCATTTTTTATAAAGTCAACTTAACTAAAATAATTAGTTATATGTAATAATTTTGTAAATGTGAGTGAATAAACTAATATAAAATTAATAACATAATTAATTGATGTGAAACTACTAAATTTAATTACAACGTATTTTTTTAAATTTAATAGAAAAATTAGTTATACTTATTATTTTTCAATTTCACTTCAACATTATTTTTATATCCCAAATTAATCTTTTAATTAATTGTTCTAAAACTAAAATTGAGTGGAACCACCAAACAAATTGAGTAGAAGCAAACAAACTTATATTTTTGAGCCTTTACGTGGATATCAAAATCCCTTACCATCTGAACTTTCACGTGAGCACCAAACTCCATTTCTTTTGTATGCAAAATATTTTCTCTTTATCCCCTGCCATCTGGAACTTCACGCGAAGACCAAGGTATAATTCACATGAAAGGAAGTTATTTCGTCCTTATTCCTTGCTGATTTTGAAGTGATAAAAATTTTACCAGTGACACTGCATACATAGGGGTGGATGAGGAGAGGACCTCTGAAAGTTGCAATAATCTGTCTCCGTCTACCAAAACAATCGGAAATGTTTCAAAAAAGGTAGGCATACGACGTACAAAAAGTTCACACCCCTCTTTATCTCTAAAAATAGGGTGTCCTAACCAACCAATAGCCATTCTATCCCCATTTTCTATCGAGCCCACTCTAAACAATCCCTCTTTTACCAGATTATTGCAATTTTTAGAGGTCTTTTCCTCATCCACCCCTATGTTTGCAGAGTCATTAGTAAAACTTTTGTCACTTCAAAATCAACAAAGGATAAGGACGAAATAACTTCTCTCCATGTGAATCATACCTTGATCTTCGCGTAAAACTCCAAAAGACAAGAGATAAGGATAAAATACTTTGCATACAAAAGGAATGAAGTTTAGTACCCACATGAAAGCTCAGATGATAAGGGATTTTGGTATACACGTGAAGGCTCAGAAACATAAGTCTATTTGCTTTCACTCAATTTGTTTGGTGATTCATGTTTATATATATATATATATATATATATATTATATTCACTAATAATTTGTAAATTATTATGCAAGATATTTTTTATTGAACTAAGTAATACATATATCTAGAAATATAATTATAAATTTAAAGATTATCTTAACATTTCATTTTTTATAAAGTCAACTTAACTAAAATAATTAGTTATATGTAATAATTTTATAAATGTGAGTGAATAAACTAATATGAAATTAATAACATAATTAATTGATGTGAAACTCCTAAATTTAATTACAATGTATTTTTTAAAATTCAATAGAAGAATTAGTTATACTTATTATTTTTCAATTTCATTTCAACATTATTTTTATATCTTAAATTAATCCTTTAATTAATTGTTCCAAAACTAAAATTGAGTGGAAGCATTTTGAGTAGAACCATCAAACAAATTGAGTGAAAGCAAACAAACTTATGCTTCAGAGCCTTCATGTGAATAACAAAATCTCTTATCATCTAAGCCTTCACATGGGTACTAAACTTCATTTCTTTTGTATGCAAAGTATTTTATCCTTATCCTCTGTCATTTGAGGCTTCACACGAAAACCAGGGTATGATTCACATGGAGGGAAATTATTTCGTCCTTATCTCTTGTTGATTTTGAAGTGACAAAGGTTTTACCAATAACTCTGCATACATAGAAGTGGATGAGGGGAGGATCTCTGAAAGTTGCAATAATCCGTCTTCGTCTACTAAAACAAACGGAAATGTTTCAAAAAAGGTAGGCATACGACATACAAAAAGTTCACGCCTTTTTTTATCTCTAAAGATACGGTGTCCTAACCAACCAACAGCTATTCCATCCCCGTTGTCCATTGAGCCTGCTCTAAACAATCCCCTTTGCTGGATTATTGCAACTTTCAAAAGTTCTCTCGTCATCCACCCCTATATATGCAGAGTCACTGGTAACACTTTTGTCATTTAAAAATCAGCAAGGGATAAGGACGAAGTAACTTCCTTCCATGTAAATCATACACTGGTCTTCGCGTGAAGATCCAAATGGCAGGGGATAAAGATGAAATACTTTGCATAAAAAAAAAATGAAGTTTGATACTTACGTGAAGGCTCAAATGACAAGGGATTTTGGTATCTACGTGAAGGCTCAGAAGTATAAATCTGTTTGCTTCCACTCAATTTATTTGGTGGTTCATGTTTATATTATATATATATATATATATATATTATATTCACTAATAATTTGTAAATTATTATGCAAGATGTTTTTATTTAACTAAGTAATACATATGTCTAGAAATATAATTATAAATTAAAAAATTATTTTAACACTTTTTTATAAAATCAACTTAACAAAAATAATTAGTTATATGTAATAATTTTGTAAATGTAAGTGAATAAACTAAGATAAAATTAATAACGTAATTAATTGATGTGAAACTATTAAATTTAATTATAACATATTTTTTTAAATTCAATAAAAGAATTAGTTATACTTATTATTTTTCAATTTCACTTCAATATTATTTTTATATCCCAAATTAATTGTTCCAAAACTAAAATTGAGTGGAAGCAGTTTGAGTGGAACCACCAAAAAAATTGAATAAAAGCAAACAAACTTATACTTCTGAGCCTTCACGTGAATACGAAAATCCCTTACCATCTAAGCTTTCACGTGAGTATCAAACTTCATTTCTTTTGTATGCAAAGTATTTCATCTTTATCTCCTACCACTTGGAACTTCACGCGAAGATCAGGGTATGATTTACATGGAAGGAAGTTATTTCGTCGTTATCCATTGCTGATTTTGAAGTGACAAAAATTTTATCAGTGACTTTGCATACATAGAGGTGTATGAGGAGAGGACTTCTTAAAGTTGCAATAATCGATCTTCATCTACCAAAACAACCGAAAATGTTTCAAAAAAGGTAGGTATACGACATACAAAAAGTTCACACCCTCTTTATCTCTAAAGATAGGGTGTCATAACCAACCAACAGTTATTCCATCCCCATTATCCATTGAACCCGCTCTAAACAATCCCCCTTTTGCTAGATTATTGCAACTTTCAGAGGACCTCTCCTCATTCACCCCTATGTATGCAGAGTCACTACTAACACTTTTGTCACTTCAAAATCAACAAAAGATAAAGACGAAATAACTTCCTTCCATGTGAATCATACCCTGTTCTTCGCATAAAGACCCAGATAGCAAGGGATAAGGATGAAATACTTTACATACAAAACGAATGAAGTTTGGTACCCCCGTGAAGACTCAAAAGCATAAATTTGTTTACTTCCACTCAATTTGTTTAATGGTTCATGTTTATATATATATATATATATATTCATATTATATTTACTAATAATTTGTAAATTATTATGCAAGATATTTTTTATTTAACTAAGTAATACATATGTCTAGAAATATAATTATAAATTTAAAAATTATCTTAACACTTCATTTTTTATAAAGGCAAATTAACTAAAATAATTAGTTACATGTAATAATTTTGTAAATGTAAGTGAATAAATTAATATGAAATTAATCACATAATTAATTGATGTGAAACTACTAAATTTAATTACAACATATTTTTTTAAATTCAAAAGAAGAATTAGTTATACTTATTATTTTTCAATTTCACTTCAATATTATTTTTATATCCCAAATTAATCCTTTAATTAATAGTTCCAAAACTAAACAAAATTAAAAACATATCATATATGTATATGTAGATACAAATTTGAACGAGGTAATTTATATATATATATATATATATATATATAACATAACATGTTTTTTTGTTCTTTTATTAATAGTAAGCGAAAAAGTTACTAAAAGTTACTAATGACGCGTTATTGTTTGAAAGTTCTTAAGGGCAATATTGTCCAAAAAAAGTAAAAAACTTTTTCTCTCTCATTTCCTCACGTCGCATCCAAACAAGGGAAAAGACACTTTTTTCTCTGCCCTTTTCACCCCTTTCTATTTTCTCTTTACTTTTCTCCCCTCCACTTTTCTCCTCCCCCATCCAAACAAAGCGTAATAGTTAGAGATTTGTCTCCATTTATTTTCTTTCTTAGAATAGCTTCCTTTTTATTGTATAAATATTCATGTATTTTGATTCTTTTTAATAATAAGAATTTCATACTTCCTATCATGGTATCAAAGCCCTAAAGTTTTTAGGCAATTTTTTGTTTTATCATCTTGGCTCTTGTTGCCAATTTTTTTAATTGTAGCCTTCATTCCTACTATAATTTCTGGTTTTGTCGTTTTGGGTCTTCACTTGACCTAAACACGACCTACAACCACCCCAAACCTTGTCGATCATGTCTTCACGTTTACTAACCAACCAACTGTCGTTGCACACATAGCCACAACATCCCTGCAACGAGTCTCACGCACCAACGCATGACATCTCTTCTCTTATTGCCATCAATCTAGATCACATTGCCAGACATTCTTTTGGCTCCAAAAATGGTGTTCTTTTATTTAAAATCAAGTTTATTAGATTTTGTTCGCTATTTTCTTTTCTTATATCTGCTAATTGTCATAGTTGCGTTGCTATCCTAACTATTTCTAAGTCTACAATAACTAGGCCTTAATCATCAAAAATAGTTTGAGGAGAGCTTAAGTTCTCTAATGTATCCTTGAGTAGTCACTTTACTCCCATGAGTGATTTGCCACACATTTAGCCTGCATATAGATTGAATGGAAAAAATTATTTGAAATGGTCTTGAATTGTTCGCACATTCCTTAAAGGATGAGACAAGTCATTTGCTAGGTATCAGTGCTAAACTAGGGGATGCCAAATTTGATGCTTCAGATGAAGAAGATTCCTCGATAATGTCTCGGTTATGGAACCTAGTGTTACCAGAGATAGGTGACATATACATGTTCCTTCACTTTGCTAAGAAGATATAGAATGCTGTTCAACAAACCTATTTCCAAGTTCGCAATACAACACAAATTTGAGATTAAAACTAAAATTTCCATCATTAAACAAGACAACCAATCAATCACAAAATACTCTAATTTGTTGAAAGGATTTTGATAGGAAATATATCATTACCAATGCATTCAAATAAAGTGTAGTGAAGATGCAACTATTCTTAACTGATTTGTCAAAAAAGAGAGGATTTATGAGTTTCTTGTAAAGTTGCAATTGAATTTGATGCTATACGAATCTAGATACTTGATAGAGAGGAGTTGCCATCCTTGAATTAAACAATTGCCAAAGTCCTAAAGGAAGCACAAAGGAAGGGTGTGATGATTGACACCATGGACAGTTCTTCTTTGTCCAAACATTTTGTGTGCGTTTTGATGAAGTGAAAGGGCAAACTAAATAGTCTAAATAGTCCAACAAAAACATCTTGTGATAGATCTACTGCAAAAAGCTTAGACACACTAAACAGAAGTGTTAGAAGCTCCACAGTAAGCCTTAACCCATGAAGAAGGAACTTGGTCAGACCCATATGGAACTACAAATTCCAACATCAAGGAAAATTTTGTTTTCGTTGATTTCAATAGCGAAGAGATTAAAAAGTTACAAAGCTTATTGGAGACATTGGAGAAAACTCTTACGAGTACTTGTTTTTTGGTATTTTTAAGTACTTCTTCTCACTCTTCATCTACCTTTAATTCTGTCTGTAATGTATCAAATAAAATTTCCTCCAACTCATGAGTCATGGACTCAAGGGCCACTGATCATATGACTCATTCTTCACAAAAATTCATTTCACATACTCCTTATCTTAGCAATCAAAAAATCACTATAGCTCACTACTATGACTGGTCAAGGAGATTTTCTTCAGTAACTATCTTACAAAAATGTATTTCATATTTTCAAATTTTGCACCAATCTTATCTCAATTCAAAAACTTACATCTGATTCTCAGTGCAGTGTAACTTTTTTTCCTTAATTGTTAAGTACTTCAAGAACAAAGCATGAAAAAGATGATTGGATGTGCTAAGGAGAAAGATGGCTTATATTATCTCGAAGAGAACAAGTGACAAAATAGAGTTTAGAGTTTGTGGGCCTTTTTTCCTCTCATTCCAAAACATTCAAATTCAATAAAGATTTGACTTCACCATCTTTGTCTAACTCATCCATCATTTCATGCTATCAAAAAAATGTTTCCTTCTTTGTTTAAGGGATTAGCCATTGAAAGTTTTCATTGTGAAACTTGTGAACTTGCTAAGTATAAACATGCTTCTTTCCCAATCAGTAATAAAAGAACTTCTATTCCCTTTAATTCAAAGTGATATTGGGGGGTCCTTCCACTATGTCAAATATTTTAGGAGCTCATGATTTATTTCATTTACTTATGATTGCATATAGATTTACTTGTTAAAACAAAAATATGATGTCAGCTTTATATTTCCCATTTTTCACAATATGACTAAAACTCAATTTGGAATTACGACACAAAAATTTCAATCTAACAATACAAAAGATTTTTTCAATCAATCTCTATCTATTTTTTTCTAAACAAAGGGAATAATACATGAGTGCTCTTGCATTCATCCATCTCAACAAAATATAGCAATTGAGCAAAAAAATAATCATCTTCTTACTAGTACAAGAGCTCTTTTGTTTCAGAACAATGTTCCAAAACAATATTGGGAAGAGGCTATTTTAGCTGTTATTCATTTCATTAATAGACTCTCTACCTAGGTTCTTGGCTTTTGCAGTCTAATGCAAGTTCTTACACAATTTTTTCTAAATTTCAATGCGTTTAAATAACTTGTTTCTAAAATCTTTGGTTATGTTGCTTTTGTTCATGTGCATTCCCAAAACAAGAACAATCTGGATCCTTGGGTTCTCAAATGTGTTTTCATTGGCTATTCTTTTTCTCAAAAAGGTTAAAAGTGTTATCATCCCTTGACAAGCAAATTTTATATCTTTGCTAATGTCATGTTTGTTGAAAATAGTCCATATTTTAATAATTCTCCTCATCAAGGGGACAATTCCTCTATCACAGATATAGATACCGATTTCTTTCTTCTTGAATTCCTAGAATTACTAATAGATGCTTCATCTAAGACTCTATTACAACCCATCACTATACCTAAGCTAGAATTGCAGCTCAAGCAAACTCAAGACTCTTTGTCCATTACAGGTTTATTTTCAAAAGAAGGCATTGATCTCCCAATCACAGCCAGTCCAATCATTTCCTTCTTCCCCTGTCAGTGTTGAAGTAATACCTTTACCCATTGATAATGTCTCTAAAACTCTTTCACACAATGATTATAATATGCCAATTGTTTTACAAAAAGGCACAAACCATCGCATTAAGTACCATTTGTCTTCTTTTCTTTTCTATAAGCATTTGTCTCGTAACCACAAAACTTTTGTCACTACTCTACATGCCATTCTTATTCCCAAAAGTTTATTTGACGCATTGCAAAATGAAAATTGGATACATGCTATGAAAGTTGAGATGGAAGCACTTAAGAAAAACAAATCTTAAGACAGACGTAGTTATTGAAAGGAAAGAAACCCGTTGGTTGTAGATAGATATGCATCATTAATTATAATTCAAATGGTACCTCGGAGAGGTACAAAGATTGGCTTATTGTCAAAAGCTATACTTAAACCTATGGCATAAACTATGTGAAGACCTTTGCTCCAATTGCTAAGATGAATACTGTGAGAGTTTTATTATCTATGGCAACCAATTGTGGTTGGAAACTCTAACAATTTGATGTTAAGAATGCATTCTTACATGACAACCTCGGGGAAGAAATCTATATGAAGATACCATTAGAACACTCTCACATTGAACTAGACATTGTGTGTCGATTAAAAAAGACATTATATGGGCTGAAACAATCCCCAAGAGCATGGTTTGAGAGATTTTCCAAAACTATGATTGCTATGGGGTATATGCAAGGTCAAGGTGACCAGGCTTTATTTGTGAAGCATTTATTCTCAAGGGAAGTGACCGTATTATTAGTATATATGGATGACATCATAGTCACAGGAAATGACTTGAAAGGAATAAAATTGTCAAAAAGACAAGTGATAAAGGAGTTTAAGATTCAGTTAGGTAGACCAAAATACTTTGACATTGAAATTATTCACTCACAACAAGGCATTTTCATATCATAGCAATAGGATGTATTAGATTTATTGATAGAAACCGACAAATTGGGATGCAAGTTAGTAGAAACACCCATAAAGTTAAACAATAGACTTTGTGATGCTCTAGACGATTCATCGGTTGATAAAACGTCCTGTCAAAGATTTGTGAGAAAATTAATTTATTTGTCTCATAAGAAACCTAATATAGCTCAATGCTATGAGTGTGGTAAGCCAGTTTATGCACAATCTTAAAGAATCACATCTCAAGGCAGTTCATAAAATTTTACAGTACTTGAAAAGTACACCAGGGAAAGGAATCCTATTAAAAAAGGCAAAAAACTGACTCCTAAGGCCTATATTGATGTAGACCATGCAAAATCTCCAGTTGATAGGAGATCAACCTTAAGGTATCATACTTTCTTAAGAGAAAACCTTGTCACTTGGAGAAGCAAGAAGCAAAATGTAGTCACAAAATCCATTGCAGAAGCCGAGTTCAAATGATGGCATGCGAAATATGTGAATTATTATGGTTGAAAATTATTTTAGATGATTTAAAGATTAAGTGGAAAGGTCTTATGAAGGTTTTTTGTGACAGCAAATCCACTATTAATATTGCCCATAACCCAGTGGAACATGACTGTACTAAACATATTGAGGTCAATCAACGCTTTATTAAAGAAAAATTGAATAGCGGCCTAATCTATACTCTCTTTGTTCCTATTGGTGGCCTTGCAAATATGCTTACCAAAGGGTTGTCTAGCATCATTTTTCAAAACATAATCATCTTGGCAATGATGATATTTGTACACCAGCTTGAGAAGGAGAATTACAAATCCTTAATTATTGTAATTATTGTTAGAATCCTTGCAATTATTGACTTTAGAAATTAGCTGATTTAACTTTTTTGTCAATCTCTAATGGTTAGGGATTTGTCTCGCAATTATTTTCTTTCCTAGAATAGCTTCCTTTTTATTGTATAAATACCCATTTATTTTGATTCTTTTTAATAACAAGAATATCAGACTTATTGTCATGAAGCTTCCTTCCTTACTCACATCCTCCAAGCCATTCTAACCGACAAGTGTCAGACACAAATGTATGGAAACCATTGACTTTTAATCCTCTCTGATCTCTAAGGTTTTAACTTTCCCTCTGAACACTAGAAGAAGATTTGCTGAATGAGTTATCAAGGCTTCGATGAAGATTTCTAGAAAAAGGCAAATGGAAAAAGAAAAAAAATAAAAATAGTCCGAGGCAGAGTACCTGATAGATGCTGCAGAAATTATTTCATCACCCCTCTCCAAAATAGCAGTGTAAAAGCCACTATAATTCAACCTACTGAAGTTTGACCTGAAAAAGAAGAGAATAAAGGAATCAGAAATACCATGAAACATCTTAGAGGGAGAAAAACAAGCTATATTCTTATAGCAATTAAAGTATTTTATTAAGAAAGCATAAAGCCTCAAACCATGTGCATAGAATATATGATATCCCCACAGGGAAACTTCGCGGGGGATAGTACCTTCATACAATTTTCTTGAAGTCAGATTAAACATATTTTTGCAATCCTAATGACAGGTAATCCAGCTAACCAGGTTTCAACATCAGACATCCTTTCCTTGTGTGGAAAGTGGTAATGGGCTACACCGGTCAAAAGGGTACTTTCTGTGGTTAAAACTACATTTCATTGCAGATAAAGAATATAAGCATGACCTACTGTTTGTTTAAAGGCAAGAAAATGAATATCTACTTTAATATTTGAATCTGATGTTCCATACTGCACACCAGTTCGTGGCAGACAATGCCACAAGCAACTTCAAAATTGAGTAACTTCAACCACACATGGTAAAATCATGTTAATGAACTGCTAAATCCATTTTCCTCCAACTTAAAATAAAACAGTCAACTTCAGAAAACTAATTTTATAATACCAAAAGGTAAAACAGTAAAACGCAAGCATTCATCAAATTGCAATTTTAGGGATGCTAAAATTATAAGGTTAAATCAGACTTGAGCATTCATTCTTTATAATTAAAAAAAAAATCAGTTTTCATGCATCAAACAATATATTGCTCATCCATAATGTTCTCCGCCAGTGCTTACCCACAATTATATAAAACATTATGAATTAAATTGATCCCACTCTTCCTGTCAACAAAGGGTAAAAAGCATTCCTCCATGACAGTCAGTGCAACAGCTAGCTTGGAATTGCATTCCACCCTTTGAAAAATTCCTCTAATAGCTGCCTCTGAGTCTTCATCTGTTCTATGAATAAGAGACCATGAAAAGCCTGCTTCTAGCTCATGCCTGGTACCTAGGTACTTCTTCAAATGCTCAAAAAGCTGTCAAAGAATAAAAAGTATATTTCAACATCATGCTTTCATGTGCAACATTGTATACTTCTCTTTTGCTTTTCTCCTTCATTAGTCGAATTTCTTATAACACAATATAATACAGAAGTTCACAGAAAAAGGAATTTTGAAACTGTTTAAAAAAATAAATATTAAAAAAAAAACGAAAGAAAATGTCCCACTTACAAACATTTTATGTATCTTAGGTAAACTCAATGTATATCAATTGACAAAGCATCTTAGGTCACTTGTTTACCAAGATATACTCTGATTTTGAATTAAAGAGAGAGGGAGGGCATATCGGGATATTCTGGTCAGATGACAGGAACAATTGTGTGATAAATCCAATGTGTTTATCAAATCACTTTTGCTTCTTCTTGATCCTGTTCGTTTATCAGCAACTAGAGAAAGGAGAGTTTGGAAACTAGTCGCTTCAGGGGTGTACACTTGTAAATCCTATTTTCATTTCCTTACTTATACTCCTACTAGAGATGTCTGCCTTCTTGATAAACCCATTTGGAAATCTAAAGCCCATTGAAGATAACTCAAGTTTCAGACAAGAATGTTCAATTAAAATCTAATCCCTAAGCTGACATCACATTAAACATATATAAGTTGAATTTGAAAGCCTAAGCATCTCCAAAATAAATATAAAGGTCAAGTAGAAAATGGGGACTAGATAAAATTGAGGAGTAGTGCATCAGTATTTTGGGCAGTAAAATTAAAATTTCAAGAGCTTTTGGAGAAAACTTAAGTACAGTTTTTATATCTCTGCTACTAAGTTCTCCAATAAAAACCAAAAGTGATTTTTTTTTTTTATAACAACTCAACACTACATGATTGGATCTTTCAAATAATTTTTTACTCGTGTTTTTATTGTAGAACCTGAAAACAAGGATATGAAGAATTATATTTAAGTCTAGTCCACATTCCACAGATTTTTGGAAAGATATATGAGGAAAAAGTGTTACAATCCAAGGACTCAACCCATACGAAAGAAAGTCATAATTAAAACTCAAGCATGGTCCTTTGTGGCCATATGTGTGTGTGTGTGTGTGTGTATCATGCTATACTTTTATATGTTGAGAGCCAGAAGGTAAATATAAGAGGTACCTCTTTGCACTCTTTTCCACAAAAAGAAAAGCCTGATATATTGGAGTTAATAGGAAGGGCATCCATCTCCTTAGTGCAAGATTTATGGTCTAAGCAAACAGTAATAAATATATTAAACCAGGCATATATGAGCAAATTAAAAGAGCTTTAAATCTAAACAAGACAAAGTGAGTACATTTTTTCTCACATAAGTTGCAAGTAATTAGTGCATATGCAGCAGCAGCAGCGTCTCCTTTTTTAGCAGTCCCACTGGCTATTCCACAAAATTTGCAGGTGCAATTTGGACAATGCCATTCACCAAGAGGAAGCATCTACAACAAATTAATTTTTAGCCCAAATAGTATTCACAAGTCAATAACACCTTTATGTATAATAAAATAGTGTAGTTTTCTTAAACAAGTTAGGTTACAGGTACAGTAATTCAATGAGAAAACTCATTCAACAAACCATGTAGATATCGAAGAAGCTATAGTGCTCCACACACAAGATATCATGCATCTATTCATCATGATGCAGTTACAGGCATAAATCTACTTTCAGTAGGTATTTAGGTAATACTTTCCTTCAATGCACATGAAAACCACATTGTGGGTATTCACAAGTTTGTTTTTAGAGCACCAAATCTCAGCATAACTGTAAGGATCCTCAGCACAAGCATAATAATAAGAAAGTAACATTTCATCTTGTCCTCCTCACTGAAAAAGCTCTCAAGCACGAGAACTTACCATCCCTCTTCGACCAAAACCATATGCATAACTTAACACAGCAATACAACAGCCCACCTTTTCTCTTTTTCACAAGAAGAAAATAAAAAAGAAGACAAACAAGCAACATCAACAAGGGAAGCATATATTTTAACATGCTAAAGTGCAACAAGAAACAAGGAAAAACCAAACTCTGATCAATAACCTGTATTATTGATATGGGAAAAAACTAAAGATGTCACATGGCTAATAAAATATGTAGACATACCTGTATATCCAAGCAGCTCTGGTGAAATGTTGATGGACAACGATCACAACACATTAAATCCCCACCATCTCCACAAATACCACAAGTGTCATCATTTGGATCATCACTATCAATATCCACAGAATGAAAAGTAATTTTCTCAGAATTCTCTTGTCTATTCCACACATCTATTTGGCACTGTAGAAGAGAAACTCCCGAATCCAAATATATGTTTTGAAATGGCTGGCGCAATTTGCTTCCTGCATGAATCTCAAACTTGGAAACTGTGAGGATTTTACTGCAGCAGCCACAATGAATGCCATCTCTTGTGATCCATCCCTCCAGCATTACCCGTTTTCGTCTGCGATACTGAACCTTTTGGCTCAACTGAACTGCCCCAGAGTCAATCAACCAGGAAAGCACTGTTCTTTTGCCAGTATACGGAACAAAACCATCAGATTCTGAATTTAATCCCTTGTTAGAACTCCGAATTAACAAAGTACATCTACCATATTTTCTACTTTTCCTGCCATGTGGCAGATGAGGATCACATCCAGACAATGAATTTTCAGTTTCATCATGTAAGTGACGGGAAGATTTCTGGGAGTTAAAGCTAGCACTGGCATCAAAATTTTCTATCATCTTATTTTTCATTGACTTACTTCCCTGCTTTATAAAAGAGCTTAATTTCTCTTCATTGCTATCACTATCCATGTTATCCATATCATGCTTGTTATTGGCAGATCTTTTAAGGTTGGGTTCTTTTTCACTATCACTCTCACTACCATCTCTTCGCTTCTTCAATTCTTTCTCCATCTTTTTCCGAGTTTTCCTTGTTAATTGACTCAGCACCTCATCTGAGATACGAGCAAAGGAAGAACCATCACCCATGGGCTTGGCCTCATTATGATCATCATTCAGTTGCTTTTGAAGAGCATCATAGGCTTTGATGATTGACCAATAGGCTGTACCTCCTGGATTAATGTAAACTGCATCTAGATAGTCTCTGTTCCTTCGAGGCCGATAATCTATGGTCCAACCTGCATTCTGCAGCATCTCCCTTATTTTTTCTCGCAGTTTCTGTTTTTCTGTGCCACTACCCCGCCTTACTTTTCCTTCTTTCACGCTTGTAGTTGGGAGCCTTTCATGCAAAGGAGTCTGTTCATCCTCAGAACCTACCCTCTTCACAGACTTGTAAGGTTCAGTATTTTCTAGTCCCCGATTCAATGATGTGTCACTGTCCTCTGAATCCCAATCATGGCCCTTATTGTCCTTAATTGACAATGATTTTCTTGATGCTATCCGTTTTTTCTCTGGCCTAACAACTAAACCTGGCTTCTTAACAAACTTTGCTTCTGAGTGCGATGAAGGATGGACCGGGACGTTCCTCTTGGCAGTGGCCTCAGTCCTCAAGCTCTCTCTGCTTTCCGTGGGTTTGCAGTGATCGTAATGTTCTGATGGGCCAGCCATCTTCTTCTTATTAACCATCACCTTTAGAACACCGTTTTTCCCCTGAACCCTGATGGATTCATCTGATTTAAACTTATCTTTCAGCAAGGGTAGAGGTAGCTGAACACCATCCCTATTCACTTTGAACCTGCGGTGGTCAATATTATCTCCCACATACAAGCCACTAGCCCTGTCATAATAAGAATTCTTTCTACTATCAAAAATTTGTCTGCTTGACCCTGTTTCAAATTCCCTGTCAATGCCACTTGTAGCAGCATGCATTGGTCCCACAAACCTTCGTCCTCCAAAACTAACTCCATTATCATCATCAAAATTCCTCCTTCGCATCATTTGCGCATCCATACCATCATATTCATCAAAATCAAACACGTCTATTTTATTCCGCTTTCTTTCCCTCTGCTCCAAACCATTCTTCTCAATCACAGGATCCTCATTACGTCTGATTCGCTCCATTTTATTCCTCTTTCTACCAATTTCACTTCCTCCCACCATACCCCGCTCAAAAGCAGTCAAACCATCACAGACTCGAATAGTCTCAGGACCAAGCCTTCTACTTGGAGGCATCAGCAACTCATCGTTTGATTCTGAATCACTCATAGCCTCACTGGGCCTTTTCCTAACCTTTGATTCATACAGCTTCCGAGAGCTGCTCGAAGAACCAAATCCGCCACCCAACCCATCTCCTTTCTTTCTAATAATTAAACAGCCCGAAGAGTTCCTGTTCTTCATTACAACCCCCGGAGGGCCAGCTGATCTAATGCCCGGTTCCATCTACATGAAAAACCAAAACCAAAACCCCTTAAATCGCGTAAACCTCCCCCTCAAAATCCATCCCCAAAAATTCACGAAGAAAACCAAATAAAATACCTAAATCACCGTTTACAGAAATCCCTCCGCACACACTACAAGATCTGAGGCAAAAACAATCCGAATGCGATGAAGTCTTCCCCTTGCCAGAGGACCCCGACGTGACAGAAGGGCAGAGCAAGAATTTTCAAGGAACCTTACCTCGTCCCGTGAAATTCACCGAATCCCTCACAGGTAATTTCTTGCTCCGAGAGGCAATTTCCCGACGAGACCAAAACTGATCGGAGTGCAACGCGATTCTCAGAGAGAGAGAGAGAAAGAGAGAGGGAGAAGCAAAGGGTTATTTTTGGGTTGAAATTGCAGTGCCACTTTGTAAATACCAAACCATCGTGCTCTCTCGCTCTATTTCTTTCTCTCTCTGAAATTATTTTCCTAGTTTCTCCCTTTTCTCATTTACGTTTCCAATCCAAGTGTGTATTTTCCAGGATACGCACAATTTACTTTCCCTCACTTTCCCTCCAAATCTCCGGTTCACATCACCCACTGGGATTATTTGAACCGTTCTGATGTCACCACGTCATGAAGACGTGACGTGTGGCCCTTGGAGGATGACGTGGCAGCATCAATCGGTTGAGGTCCAGGTTGGTGGCTGTTTATACAGTTTGGGCGTACTGGTTTTCTCGTAATCCTATTCTGGTTTTGAAGAATTGGAAAAACCGAGGAATGACTTGCACGCGTGGTTTCTGCGCGTGAAGGTCGGAGAGGGGGAGACAATGGGATCTGTTCGGGCCCGACAGGCATGGGCTTAGGTGAAAATGGGTTTTGGGGTTGATGAACACAGCTTCTTATCCTTAGACCTGTAGACGTTCTTCGTAAATTCAGGATTGTTGGTTTGTGGATGGTAGAAATGTTCTTTTGGTTGGATTGAGTTGAGTTTTGATCACGCCCAACCGTGTGTAATACTTTTAAGACAAGATTTGAGTATCAAACTACTTAAAAAAAAATATGATACGTGAATTTTTTTAAAAGGTGTAATTATATAGTGTTGAACTATAAAAAAAAAATTATTTATCATATTTTTAATGAAATTTGTATTTTTTTTATTAATGAAAATTGTATTAACAAACATTTAAAAATTATATCTAAAATTGTTCTTTTTATTTTAGTTGATTATCATATTAGTCCTTAAACGATTTTTCATAGCATCAATTTAGTCTTTAGAAAAAAATTTCATCATTTTAGTTAAGTTATGAATGAAATATATTTTCTAAAATATTAGAATTAAATTGTTGATAATAAACCTTTAAAATTGAACTCAATAATGAGAGTATGTTTCAGAGATTAGTTTATTTTCTTTATTGTTGCAAATTCAATATACACAATTAAAGATGTAATTATGCATTACGCATCAAATTTATGCTCATATGATATGATAGTCATGTTAAGAAAAAATAAATATAACAAAAATTTTTATTTTTATAATTATTTTTTTAATCTATCCTCCTTCTTGGACCATGTAAAAAATTTTAAATTTCAAATTTATTGGGATGGTTTATCAATATTGACCTTAGATGTTTGAAATAGGAAGGTATAGAAAATGAAAATATAAAGATATAAAATATGTAATTGCAAATTTAATGTGATATTTAATTCAATGTATAAATATATCACTAGACCATATTTAGTGGTTTATCATGATTAGATAATAAATAAAATGAATTAAAATATATCGCACGAAAATCATGAATATATCCAAATAGTGTCATACATTCAAATCTCTTAAGACTAAAATCTTATTTTTGTTCCTTATAGACAAGTTTTTTTAATTAATTTGATCTTTTTATAGAATTATCTTCAATTTGAATCTCCTATAAATTAGGCATTTTTCAATTTGATTTTTTATATATAAATATTTTTTTAATTTAATTTATCACAAATAAAACGATTTTCAATAATGTTATTATATCAATTTACTATTAATGAGACTAACTATGAATCTTCTATCAATTTATATATTATATAATAGTGATTAAGTGATAACCTAACAAAAAGTATATTATATATCATCACATCTGTTAATTTTATTTACAATTGATTAATAGAAAGATGTTATTGATCACAATTTTATTTGTGATAAACTAAATTGAAAAATACTCATATTTGAATAATCAAATTGAGAAGATAATTTTATGAAGGTCTAAATTAAAAATATTTTATTTATAAGAAATCAAATAAAGAAGATAATTCTATGAATGGCTAAAATAAAAAATAATCTCTCTATGAAGAACCAAAATACAATTTTAGTCAATCTCTTATTATAATAAAAGTTATGTGTTTAATGTCATTTAGTCAATATATTACTAACATTTATGGTTAAAACGATTAACTTTGTTCTTTCTTTCACATATATTTAGAAAAATTGTAGTATAAAATATAAGAATTTTTCACTGGGTACTCTGTGTTTTCTAGATTTTTTTTTAAGAAAAGAAAGTGAGGTATAGTTTCTTCTAAGTTTCCTTTATGCATAGAAAAGTTCCTATGTATATAATATGTTAGTCCCAAAATTTTATATCTGACTTTAAAATATTTTGATGATAGTACAATTTTAAAAAAAACTATTACTAAAGAGCATTATAAGTTGACTATTTATTACAAAATGACCATTGCCTTAATTATATTTAATCTTATCTTTAATAAGTAAATATGATCAAATAGAATAAGGAAAAGGAAATTTAGTTGGTTAGAACTAAACAAACAACAACATGGTTCAAAAAGATTTCTTTACTTTATAAATCAAACATGGCAAAAGTCATAGCAAGAAAACACTAAAGTAATCATAAGGCCAAAAGTGGTTAGAAAACTATCAATTGTCACTTCCATCAAACCAAGTCAACTGGAAGCAAAAAATCTATTGAATGATTTCATCCAAGAATTTAAAATCAATGTCTACCCATTTATCAAGTTGAATCAAAACTATATATATATATATATATATATATATATATATATATATATATATGAAGTTTCAAAATCAAGTTCAAATAAGATTTTAGCTAAGGAATCTTTCATCCATTTGGTTTCTAATTAATTAAAACAAATGATTATAATATTTCATCTATAAGAGTAAAAATTCTAAGGCCTAATTATTATGGAATAAAAAGAAAAAGGAAATTACATAAAATTGTGGAGGAATGAGAAAATCAAATAGAGGTCATGGCTAATGCTAGCAATAGTGATCATAAGGGGGAGGAGATGTTTGTAGATGAAATTGATCAACTAGTTTGAAGTACTAAGAAAGCCAAAGCACCTAGTGATGGAATAGCTATGGGGATTCAAAAGGCACCAACCTCGCATATAGGCATCTCATACAAGGATTTGTTGTTAGGTGTGAATGGGAGTGGAAGGATAAAGGTCTTTAATAAAGAGCTTGATTAGGAGGGTGACAACCTTTCAGAGGATGATGAGGATGAGATTACAAAGGACCCTTAATGTCCTTATGTTAGGGTTTCCAAAGGACAATATATCAATTTGTGCTAACCATGGAAGAAAACTCTACTCATCAAAGTTTTAAGGAGAAATGTGGGGTATCAATTTTTATTGAACATGTTGTAAAAGATATGGAACCCCTCTATGGTCTTTAAGTTGATTGATCTACAAAATGATTTCTTCCTTGTTAGGTTTTCATTCTCACCCGATTATGCTTTTGCTTTACACTGAGGATTGTGGATGATTATGGGTCATTATTTGTTAATGCAATGTTGGAAGCTAAACTTTTATACCTCTAAAGATCTTCTTAAGAAATAGGCAATGTTCGTGTTTTGAAACTTCCATGAGAGTATTACGACAAGCACCTCCATTGGAGAATACGGAATGCTATTGGCAAACTCTGAAAGTTGACATTCACACTCTTAAAGAAGACCTAGAAAATGGTGGGAGAGATGAGGGCTACAAAGAAAAGCCAATATACTTGTATCTATATAGAAGTTGATATAAAGAAAACCCTTTTTTCAAGAGTAAAGGTTAGAAGGCAAGTTTAAAGGGTTAAGTATAAAGGGCTAAGCATGATTTGTTAGGGGTGCAGTCGGTATGGACACCATAAAGACTAGTGTACTTCTTCTTTTAAAGGTCTTAACTCTTCTCATACCTCTATTATTGAAAATGGAGGAGCTCCATTGTTAAGTAGTGGCAGCAGAGGTGTTAAGCTATTAAACACTACTAGGTCTAAATGTTTCAAACCATAAATGATAGCCTAATGAAATTAGAGGTGTTAAATAAGCAACGAATAAGGCAATGTTTGAGAAGATAAGATTAGATCTTATTAGTGTGATTTAAGAACCAAAGATGATATGCCTAAACCAATTTCACATGATCATGGATCAAGATTTGTGGTTTTATCATATAATGGCAAAGATTTTGTAACTTTGGAGGATAAATATGTTGATAATATAGAGATCCCATGAAATCCCATGAAGATGGGAAAGGATAACAATAATATAAAAGGTTTTTTATCTGATCTTGTGATAAAAGGGCATGAAATGGAAAGCGCACAAAGTAAAATTATACCTTATGTAGGCTAATGCCCTTTAGTGACACATGGAGAGAAAGCTATAAATGTGGCTAAAAGTTAAAGGGTAGAGACAATTTTAGCAAGCAAATAACTATTGGTATAGGTTAGTCCCATAGGTGTAAAAGCCATGTGAAACATCCAAGAGCTAATGGCATAGGCACTCAACTTTGGCTATTAAGCCTATAATGGATATCGCATCCAAACCCAAAGCTTTCTATGCAAAAACAATGTACTCAAGCATTCATGTAGGGTCCTCCTTTACTATTCATATAGCAGACTCCATGGAAAGATTAGAGAGGTCTCTTGAGCAACCTAAACCTCTTAATCCTAATGAGATGTTACATCTAATGAGGATTATGTAAAAGCTACTTGTAAATGAAAGGTTGATTCCTTGGAGAGTTTGAGAGCCATAAAGGTTTATTATGGATTCTTTTAAAAACCTTTTTCAGTGTTTTTTTCCTTATTTTATTATAAATATCCTTGCTTAAAATACTAAAGGGATAAATTGTTATTCCTTCTCACTTTTAATCAAGGACAATGCTAATCGACATAATGTTGGTTTAATCATTCTTACAGAGTGGTGAAAGAAAGTTGGCAGAATTAAGCCAATTGGGGTATTGCTTCAAAAAAATTTTTTAAAAGATGTGCAATAGTAGAATCAAAACACCTTTGGTAATAGTTAGAGGAGAAAAATATCATTGTTAAGTCACATAATAAAGATTAATAAGAAGCTCTCTTTTAAGGAGGAGCCCTGGCTTAGGATTCTATAGGAAAAAAATTATGCTATGACTATGAAGATCTTATCCTTAAAAAAAAAATCACTTCGTTTCAATGAGCCCATTATAACAAGCTCTAGTTTAAAGATTGCAATGCCAAATTCTTTCATGCTTTTATTATTGTGTGATGCAAGAATAATCGTATACATATGGTCAAAGATGATGAGGGCAATTTTATCATTTGGGTCCCTTTTAACAAGTATGGCAGTTAATTATTTTTAGAAGCTATACACTAATGATAATGTTAGTTGTTATTCTAATTTCTCTTTAAAATGACACTTTATTAAACTTAATAGTGAAGCCCTTACTAATATTGAAACAGATTTTATTGATGATAAGATTAAGCAAGCTGTCTTTAGTATGGGGTCCTTTAAAGCTTTGAGCTCTGATAGCTATATGCTATTTTTTTTCTAAAACTAGTGAAAATTATGGGCGACTCTTTTTGTGCCTTTTGTGAAATAGTGTTTTTAAAACTTTTCTGCTATTAGAGAGGTCAATAAGACCTTCTTCATCCTTATCCCTAAAGTTGATAATCTTAAAAGCCTAAGGTAGCTGAGACCTATTACTTTATGTAACATTGTTTATAAGATTATTACTAAAATTTTTGCTAATAGATTAAAAGCATGCATGGATCATCTTATGGCATATAATCAATGTAGTTTTGTCTCTAGCAAACTTTGTGTAAACACCATTATTATTGCCTAAGAGGTAATTCACACCATGCAAAATACAAAAAAAAAAGGTTAAAAAAGGCATGCTTGCGATGAAAGAAGATTTAGAAAAAACTTATGATTGGGTGAGTTAGAATTCACACCATTCTAGAATGATAGTGCTTTGGAGGATTTTCAAATGATCAAAGGTATCCAACAGAGAGGCCCTCTATCCCCTTGTCTTTTTATGTTGTGTATGGAGAGATTAGACCATCTCATTGAAGAAACTGTTTGACAGAAAGTTTGGAAGAACATTTCTCTTGCCTATCTCTTCTATAATTTTTGCAGATGATTTAATTCTATTTGGTGAAGTCTCTGTGGACTAGATGGATATCATGAATAAATACCTTAATTTCTTTCACTCTAGTTTAAGTGAAAAGGTTAATAAAGAGAAAAAATTGTATTTTTTCATTCCTCTAATGTGAATCATAATGTTGTTAGGCAGTTAAGTACTATGTCAAGGTTCTCTTAGCCTATGACTTGGGCAATTATCTTGGGGTCCTATTACATTATAATAAAGTGTCGAGAAGCACCTATGATTTTGTTATTGAAAAAATGAATACCAAGCTTAACTCGTAGAAAGCTAAAAGGCTTTCATTAGTGATTCATATTACCCTCACCCAAAATGTTCTTAACTACACTCCCATTTATTATATGCAAACAACTATGCTTCAAACTAGAACTTACTAAGATATAGAAAACATTTTATGAAATTTCATTTAGGGTTCCACCATGGTACATAAACATACCCATTTGGTGTTCTGGAAGAAAGTGTGTACGCCTAAAAACACTAGTGAGCTCACCCTTTGTTCTTTCAAGTCCATGAATACAATGATGATCATGGAATTTGGATGGGGGTAAATTGCTAAAAACGATGATTTATAGGTGAGAGTGCTTTGTTCAAAATATAAATGCAGGGAAGATAAGACACATTCAATTAAGCATCATCAATCAACTTTAAATGCATGGAAAGGTGTGTACAAGACATGGAACTTTGTTCAAGAAGCATTGGGGTGAAATATAGGTAAACGTGACTCTATCAAACTTTGGAAAGATTGTTAGGTCCTTGGATTAACTACTTACTCCAGCATGCTTTAAAGCATGTGGATAGTGTTAACGTGGATCATTTTGTGAATGATTATGTGTTAAATCATTATTAGGATTAAGGTAGGTTGAGGTCTCTTCTTATTAGCCCTATATGTTCTATTATTGCTTTTATTCTAACTCTTTCTCCATCAAATGACATTGACATACTTATTTAAAGGCCTTCTAAAAATCATACTTTTTTTTGTGTGAAGTCAGCTTATAGGCTCATTGACCCATTGAATTCTACTACTAGCAAACCCATGTGGAAGCTCATTTGGAAAATAGCTACCCCTTAATGCATTTGGGCATTTCTTTAGGTAGTTGCACATGAGAGAGTTTTGACCAACGCCTATCATATGCATTATGGCTTCTTGACCCTTAGGTCGTGCACTCACTGTAACCACTACAATGAATCCATGCTTCATGCTTTACATAACTGTGAGGTAGTTCAAAGCTTCTGGCTTGCTGTTATGGACCTAGCAAAATTGGCGTGCTTTATTTAAGGCATCGCTAATGAAATGGCTCTCCATGAATTTGAATAAGCATCTAGATAAGGATAAAAGTATGAGCTAGCAAATGTTATTTGAGTTTAGGATATGGAAAAGATTACTTCATTGCCATAGCTTAATTTTTTAGAATAAAAACGAAAGCATAAGCTGTCTATTAGTTAAAACTATTATACCTTCTAAGGAATATGCTATTATTGTTTCTAAACACTCTCTCTCTTATATAAAGGAAGAAATTCTTATTGGGTGGTCTTTTCCTATAAGTGATTGGTTGAAATATAACATGGATGGATCTATAACATATGGTGGGTGTACCAATGGTTGTGGTGAAGTGATTAGAGATGCTTCAAGTAGTTAGGTAAGGGATTTCATAAAAAACATTTGAATAGTTGGAATTCTTTGCTCTAGGTTTAAGGTCTATTATCTAGAGTAGAGCTTGCTTAGGAGTTAGACATTAAGAAGTTGTGGCTTGAAGCTGACTCTTCTTTAGCCATTCAACTTGTGCGTAAGGGATGCACTCTCAACACTTAACTATTCAATTGATCAACTAAATTAGAGATTTTTCTTTGGAGAGATTAATTTGTTAAAGTTGTTACTCATGCTTCCCTGAAGGTAACAAGTTAGTTGATGAGCTAGCCAAATAGACTTACTTTATTGACATTTGAATTCAATTCTTAGATCACCCCCTTATAGCAGTACCCACATTTTGATAATTAATTTAGTTGGAGTTTTTTTTTTCCTATTTTGTTAGCAGTTAGGATCTTTTAGTCTCTCTTGTTTTCTAAATATTTTTTTAAAAAAATCTTGACTCCTTTAAAAGGCTTATATTATACTAATCATATAATTAATCATTGGTTACAAAGCAAAATAGAAGTATTATTAAAAAAAATTAGAACAAAGACATGTTGAAAGTATATATTTTACTAAAGAAAAAAATAGTATTAACCATTTTTCATACCTAATATTATTTGGTTAATGCAAGATATGTTAGAATAAAATTTAACATGTGAGGCCACACATATAAATATTAAAATATAGTATCATTATTTATTTATTTAAATCCAAATAAAGTGATTTAATTTAAAACTAAAATTTTAGTGGGTGTAGAAACCCAATATTAGGGGATTAATGTATAAATACCCATAAGGAGTATAATTGGAATTCTATGATGAGTTGAATACTAGTTATATCATTATATATATAAAAAAGTTATGATCCCTTAAGTTATCTAAGTTTTAAATTGACTTCTCTATCTCCCTATTGGTAGAGTAATTTCTCATATATATTTTAACCATTATATCTAGAATAGCCTAAAGATCAATTTGTGTACTTAATCACAATGATGGATTTAGGCACAATTCTGCACCTATTTTAATTTTATTCTTTTGAACTGATATGGGTCATATGTATTTTATAGATTGGGGTTTTAATTTGTAATTAAATTTGATTCCCCAAATTCCTTCAAGTGATATTAAAGCCTCTTATAATTAGTTCTTTAAAATGATTAATTTATAAAATTATATTTAATTTTTATATATTCAAAACAATATGAACCTTTGTTGTTTATGCATCAATCTTAATATATATATGATTTTCACAATTTTTTTATATTTATTAATTATTTGAAAAAAAAATAAAGAGTCTCTAAAAGTCACAAACACCATTAAAGAGAAAGGGAGACTCACTTCTAAGCTAACAAAGTATTAGCAAAGTTATGGTTGTAACTAGTAAATAAATTTCTTGCCATACATCTTATTCTATTATTGTTTCTTGCTACTTCTTTATCAATAACAAAGTAATTAAAAAAATTCTTCCAACAATCATAAATATTGTATAACACAAACAAAAAATATAAAGGCCCTTTCCCATTACCCTCGTTTGTGAACATGAAGGGGATATTTTTATTTTAGTTTTGCTTTAAAATAAAAAAATTTTGGATAACAATTTATTACAAATAATTTATTATAGGAATTTTTTATGATTCTCTAAAATTTTGTCTTTTATACCTAATAAATGAATTGACACAAGATGTCACCAAAGTGACCTCTCTTGTAAAAACTGATCATGAAATATAATAGATGCTCTGTAGCTTTAAAGGAAAGTTAATATTTGGCCAAATTACATAGACAATTGTGATGATAAATATGTGACAATTATAAAAGTTTTAAAATGCAAATAATAATTCAATTCAAAGATAATATTGTTATTTGGCATTCATTATTGTCAATGTTTCATCTTCACAACAAGAATGCCATTTACCATTAATATTATTGTCTAAAGACAAAATATTAATGTTGTTAAAGGCATTTTGGGATGGGGAGAAATTATTTGAATTTTATTGCTATCATATTATTATGTGGATTACTAATTAATTTTTGTTCTTTTCTTATAGCTTTAGTTGTCTAAATATCTATTAACTTAAATTTCATTCCCATCTTGAATGGAACAATTTTAAGGATTGGAAAGAAAACATTCAGATTATTCTTGGTTGCATAGATTTAGACCTTGTATTAAGGACTTATCAACCCTTTTCTTTCACACCTAAAAGTTCCTCTAAAACATAGAGGTAGAAGTGGGATCATTCAAATTGCATAACTTTAATGATCATTAAACGTGGCACTCCAAAAGCCTTTAAGAGTGCTATCTTTAAAAGTATCATCAATGCAACAAATTTTCTTATTAAAATTAAAAAACACTTTATCAAAAGTGATAAGGTGGAAACAAGCACGCTTTTACAACGCTTGATTCCATGAAGTACAAAGGCAAATGAAATATAAAGGAATATATTATGGAAATGTTTCATATAGTTGCAAAGCTTAAGGAATTAAAGCTTGAGATATCTGAATGTGTACTAGTGCATTTGGTGTTAATTTCCCTTCCTGCACAATTTAGCTAATTCAAGGTCAGTTATAATTGTGAAAAGGAAAAATGGACTCTTAATAAGGTCATATCCTATCTTATGCAAGAAGAGGAAAGACTAAAACATGATGGCATTGAAAATGTTGATTTAGTTAGCACCTTTAAGGCTGAGGGAAAAAATAGGAAAGTTCCTAAAGCTGCTAAGGATCTAGGTCAGAAGAAACCTGCTCAAAACATGATCAATGTAAGAAACATGGATATCAGAAGAAGGATTGTACCAAATATCATGCTTGGCATATCAAGAAAGGCATATTACTTACTTTGGTTTGTTATGAGATTAATTTAGCTTTAGTGCCTAGCAACACATGGTGGATAGATTCTGGTGCTACTCCTCACATTAATGTTTCTATGTAAGTTTCCCTGAGCTGCTGAAAGCCAACTGATGCTAAAAGATGTATTTATTTAAGAGATGGCCAATCAGTAGAAGTAGAAGCAATTTCTCAATTTACATTGCTATTGGGAACTTGCTATTATTTAGATTTATTAGACACATTTGTGATGCCATCTTTTAAACGAAATTTGGTTTCAATTTCTGTTTTGGACAAATTTGGTTATTTTTGTTCATATGAAAACAATTAGTTTACATTATCTATAAATTCAAATATTATTAGAACTAGTTCTCTAATACTTTATGATAATTTATATTTATTAGACATGATTGCATCTCATCAAGAAGTCTTTGATGCAACATCACACAGTTCAAAATGTAAAATTAATCATGAAAATGCAGTATCAATATGGCATAAACAATTATGTTACATTTTTAAAAATAGAATTAAATGACTTATGTCCAATGGCATTTTAAACGATATTGACTTTACACACTTTGACATTTGTATTGATTGTATTAAAAGAAAGCAAACTAAAGTAAAGAATAAAAGTACCCATAAAAGTTCAAAAGTCTTGCCATTAATATATACATATATCTATGGACTATTTCATATATACACCCTTTTGGAATAGTCAACAGTACGTATATAATTCATAGATGACTACTCTAGATATGGGTATCTATGTTTGATTCATAAAAAATCATAGGCATTAGACATGTTCAAAGTATTTAAGGTTAAAGTTGAGACTTAACTTAACAAAAGTATTAGATCTGATCATTGTGATGAATATTACAGTAGATATGACAGTTTAAAAGAATAATGCCCAGGGCCATTTGCTGAATTCCTAGAGGAATCAAGAATTGTCCTATAGTATACTATGCTAGAATTACCTAGCATGAATGGTGTAACTAGGAGGCGAAATAAGACTCTTCAGGATATGGTAAGAAATATGATAAGTCATTCTACTTTATCAGAATTTCTCTAGAAAGAAGCACTAAAGACTACATCTTATATTTTGAATAGAGTGCTAACTAAAACAATTATTAAAACATCTTATGAGCTTTGTATAGACAGAAAACCTACTCTAAAGCACTTCCATGTTTGACGATGCCCAACAAAAGCAAAGCCTTACAGGCCTTAGAAAAGGAAACTAGACCTCAAAACAATTAATAGTTACTTTATTAGCTACTCTGAATGCTCTAGGAGTTATAAGTTTTATGATCACAAACTTAAGACCATTTTTAAAAAGGAATTATATAATTTTTTAAGGATGTTAAGTTTGGAGGAAGAAAATAAGGTTAGAGATATTACCTTTGAGGAAGAATAGGTTTCAAAATTGATTCCTGCTGCCGCTTTAGACAACCCATAGGTTACTATACTTGTTATTATTCAAGAAGTAAATCTAGAATCTTGATAGGATAATGTTAACTAAACTCCCATTAAAATTGATGTAATTGTTCCTGATGAACAAACTCAATAGTCTGAAAAATCGATGTCATTGCATCGATCCATTAGGGAAAGGAATAATGTAATTCTAGATAATTACATTGTCTTCCTATAGGAACATAAAGGAGACAATGGTATGGTGGAAGATAATCCCATCAACTTCTAACAAGCTATGTAACACTCTAACTCTAAAAAATGGACTGAAGTAATGAATAAGGAGCACAAGTCCATACAAAACAATAAGGTTTAGGAACTTGTCCCATTATTAGAAGATATGAAAGCCATTGGTTGTAAATAGAAATTTAAAACTAAATAAGATACAAATCATAATGTGGAAATATATGTAGCTCATCTTGTAGCTAAGGGCTTTACTCAAAGAGAAGGAATTGACTTTAAAGAGACTTTCTCTTTAGTTTCTATGAAAGACTCTTTTGGGATAATCATATCATTAGTTGCCCACTTTGATCTTGAAGTTCACTGAATGGATGTCAAGACAGTGTTTCTCATTGGCGACATTGATGAAACAATTTATATGGTGCAACTAGCAAACTTTAGTGTTAGGAGATCTAAAGTTTATGGTTTGCAAATTAAAAAAATCCATTTATGGTCTTAAGCAAACTTGTCGACAGTTATGACACAAGTTTCACCAGGCAATTATCTCATTTGGTTTTGAAATAAATACTATTGATGATTGTATGTATCAAAAATTTAGTAGGAGTGAATTTATGCTCCTAGTTTTGTATGTTAATGACATACTACTTACTACTAATAATTTAGGTATATTGCATCAAACCAAGAAACTTTTGTCAAAGAATTTTGAGATGAAAAATCTTGGTAGTTCTTCTTTTGTATTAGGAATCTGAATACATCAACATCACACTTAGCATATTATTGGGTTATCACAATGGAACTACATTGAAAAAATGTTTAAAAGATTTGGCATGCAAGACTACTGACACCCCTATTGCTTAAAGAGACAAATTTAGTCTCAATCAATGCCTTAAAACCCTCTTGAAATTACACAGATGTAAAAGATTCTCCATACATCAACTATTGGGAGTCTAATGTATGCTCATATTTGTACACGTCCAGATATTGCATACATTGTTGGAACGTTAGGCAGATATTTAAGTAACCTTGGTATAGAGTATTGGAAAGTAGCTAAATAGATTATGAGATATCTAAAGAAAACAAAAGGCTATAATCTTTACATATCGTATATCAGATCAGCTAGAGATTATAGGGTATCTTGATTTTGACCATAGTAGATGCCAACACAGTAGGAAATCCACATCAGGCTACATTTATTTGTTACATGATGGAGTCATTTTTTAAAAGAATGTTAAACAGACACTGGTAGCTTTTTCCACCATAAAAGCAAAATTTGTAGCATGCTATGAGGCATCCAACTATAAGATATGACTGTGAAACTTTGTCATTGGGCTACATATACCGGAAGGAATTGAAACATTACTAAAGTTGTATTGTGACAATAAGTTAGCAATTCTTTATTCTAACAATAACAAGAGTCCATCTAACTCAAAGCATATAAATATTAAGTTTCTGTTTATGACAAAAAGAGTACATAATGGCCAGATTTCTATTGAATACATTAGTACAAACTCCATGATAGTAGATCCTCTTATGAAAAGATTACCACCCATGATCTTTCACAAGCATATTGCTTGTATAAGTGTCATTATGTTTGAGGATACCACATTATAGTGGCAATGTTTATTTTGCGTTTTATTACAAACATTTATGTATTTATTTTTTGATTAGAAATAAATGGCCTGTTTGATTTTGTTTTTATTTTAATGTTTTTAAAACAGATGTTTTTTAGAACAAATTTTGAAAATAAAAAAATTAAAAAATCTGTTTGAATCATTATTATGAAAAATAGTTATTTTCTGTTTTTTTTATTCTGCAGAACAAAAGTTACAAAACATTTAAAAATGTTCTAATTTTTTTGTTTTCGAAAACAAAATTATGTTTTTTTTTTTTACAAAACACTTCATTAACAATATATTATCAAACAAGTTTTTTTTGTTTTTTTGTTCTTAAAAACAAAAAATTATTCTGAAAACAAGAAATCAAATAGGCCTAAAGTTATACAACTTTCCATTTCTCACTCTATTACATTAAGCTAAGGTCTTGATTTCACTAAAATAAAGTAGGACCGATTAGAAAATAGATATATATAAATCACATTTTGTGTAATTTTCCATGCCACACACTCATGATTGATCTATGCCATTTGATTGTGTTAGTATATGTGATCATTGATGGGTTTAGTTATAATTGATGTAACAAAGACTCCTTTTGATCCTATATTGATACAATCAATGGACAAGATTGTTTATGTACATAAGTAATAGCATTTTTTTGAGGTCATAAGATTATGTGCATTTTATAAGGTTACATATGTGGCCCAATGGGAGATTGTTAGAATAAAATTCAACATGTGTGGTCACACATATAAATATTAAAATATGGTGTCATTATTTATTTAAGTTCAAATAAAGTGATCTAATTTAGAATTAGTGTTTTAGTGGGCTTATAACTCATGTTATAAGATTAATATATAGATACTCATAAGGAGTATAATTGGAATTTTATGATAGGTTGAATATTACTTGCACCATTACATATATATGTATATATATATATATATATATAAAGTGGTTATGGTCTGTGTGTTATTGAAGTTTAGAATAAACTTTTATGTTTTCCTATCGGTAGAGCAGTTTCTCATATATATATATATATATATATATATATTAACTATTATATCTAGAATAATCTAAGAGATTAGCCTATGTGATTAATTACACTAATGAATTCAGGTACGTTTTTGCATCTATTTTAATTTTATTTTTCATAATTAATATGCGTCATATGTATTTTATAGATTAAGGTCTTAATTTGTAATTAAATTTAATTCCTCAAATTCCTTCAAGAGAATGATAAAAATAGTTATTTAGGGCCATATCAAGGAACAAAGGTATATTTAGTTTGAAATATGCTTGTAATTCAGTTGTTAGCTTATGAGTTATTAATTTTCATTTTTATAATATTTGTTTCATTCAACATTCAACTTTTTTTTTGCTTTTTTATTTTAAATTATTTTTTTAATTTTTGGATTAAAAAAATAAATTCTAATATATATATATATATATATATATCCCTTATTGTCATTGTATATACTCATAACCACTTTAAAAAATTATTACTAAATACTATATTAAACAATTTTTAAAAACAATTTTATAAAGTTACATCCTTTCCAAACCATCCTGTAAGTTAATCATGTGGATGAAGATGACTTGAATGATAAGTAAATAATAAATCAGGCAATTTTATATGGAATTCTTCCCTTGCCAAACCTAGTTCTCTTTAAGGTATTAATTACGGATTTAATGACTTCCACAAATAAATAAAAAATCTTTCTTTCAGTTTTCTTTTCTTTTCTTCTCTTTTATATTCTTTTTTCAGTTACGGCAACTTGTTGACAGTGGAATCTTACAGAATTCGAACACATGAATTGTGTGAACCATTGCAAATTCAAATACCTCAGATGGCATGAGGGTGGATCCCTTGAGGTTGTATGAAATACAACAGTGGTGCATTCAATGCTTTTCAATGTCATTCTATTATGTTTATTATTTTTACTCTAAGAGAACTAAAAAAAATTAATTAAAAAGATAAAAATTATAATTGTAAAAAAAATTATATTTTTAAAATTTTAATTGTATTGTACAGTTAAAAATTTTAAAGTATGATTTTTTTTATAATTAAAATTTTTAATATTACAATTACAATTTTTGTTTTTTAATTAATTTTTTAGTCCCTTAAAGTAAAAAATAAAAATAAAAATACATTAAATGCACCTCCTATAATCATCTGTACAATTATAAAGGATTCATCTTATGTCTAGATTCTCTATGTATGGCAAAGATGCACACAACTATAAGCCGTATTAGAGTTATTTCCAAAGTTAAAGAGTTTGAGTTTATATTCCAATTAGAGGCAAATTTAAAAAAAAAAGAGAAAAAAAAGAAAACAATCTATTAATTGTAAATTATACAAACTTTATTTGAAAATTGGCTAAATTATTCTTGTTACCTTTATTATTTCAAAAATTACACACAACTCTCTTCTTCTTTTTTTCTGTTTGGTTAATGAAATTAATTTTCCACACAATATGCATTTATTCATGAAGTAAAATTACTTAATTGTCATAATAAAATCATAATTTTTATTGAAACTTAACATTAATTTGACTACTAAGCACCAAACCTAACAAAAACTTAACATAATTTACAAATATGCTACTAATATATATTTTAGGGAATAGAGAACATGTAAAAAATTAATAATTCAATCTTTTTATAAAATATAAACACACTGATAAATACCTATATATCCATATTAAAAATTAATATTTTATAATTTCTACATCAAGAATAAAGTATACTATTACCTTCAGTTTTCAAAAAATGGTTACCATTATCTTAGTCTCAATATTAGGAGTGCACAAAATACAAGTTGGCCTTGACTTTTATTTGGCTTGATGTGCGGCTTGGTTTTAACCAAACAATTCTTTTTCTAACTCGGCCCAAGTTAGTCCGGTTTGATCAAGTTAACTATGACTAGGCTAATTGGACTTTTAAAAAAAAAATTTAATAAACATTATATAAAATGTCTTTCTAAAAGATAAAGGTTTTATGTAAATTCCTATAAACTTATATTTTATTTTTAAAAATAAATTATTATATTAGTTTTTGTAAAAAATATTTTACCCTTAGGAAATTTATATATACATATATAACTAGGTTTTTGTAAAATAATATATATATATATATATATATATATATATATATATATATATATATATATAACTAGGTTAGGTTAGATTATTCTGACCAATATGACTAACCTAACCCAATTCATACAATTTTTTTTTCCTTTTTTTGGCTTAGTCCCACCCCTACTCAATATTTTATAAATTACATCAAGTAGATTTTGATTTAATTTTGTTGACTTAAGGTTTATTAAAATGCTTACATAATCCAATTGGGAAGACAACCCCATTTGACATTTTTGCTTAATATTTTAAGTTAATAGTACATTATACTCTCTTTTTTCTCTTTTTTTTTTTTTTTTTTTACATATGTTTAAATTATACAATCATCTTTTTTATTATGAAAATATACACAAACCCCTTAAACTAAAATATAACCAAAATACTTTAAAAAATAATATTAATTTCTTTTATTAAAAATATAACTTATTAAAAATATTTTTAACTTTTATTTTAATGTTACTTTTTTAAATCAAATTTAATTTATTCTAGATTTAGGAATTTGAATGTTTTTATATTAATCAAATACATATTTAATACTTATTATCTCATATAAATAATGTATAAAGTTATTTTGGATCAGAATATATGCAACTGTAATTCATCTTTTATTGAAAGAGAGGAAATAAAATGGTTGGCCTTATAATTTAAACATCTACCAAGAAAGGAGAGTCTAATTTTACCGTTATAGTTTTGTTCATGATAAAAATGTTACATTAAATGCCAAGCCAACTACTAATATTTTAGAACAAATTACTCTTCCCTTCTTTAAACAATAATTAAATTATACAATTTTTTGTTTTATTATGGAAATATACATGAACCCTTGAAGCTAAAACATAAAAAAAATACCCTAAAAAATAATATTGATTTCTTTTATTAAAGTTATGATATATTAAATATATTTTTTTAATTTTTTAAATGTTATTTATTTTGTAATAGAAACTATAATTAAATTTATCTTAAGTTGAAAAAAGTGAGTACTTTTATATTAGTCAAATATATATTTAATACTTTGTTATATGATATAAGTAATAAATATAAAAGTATGTTGCTCAAAATAAAACATAATTGTAATTTATTTTTTATTACAAAGGAAGTTAATGTAACGTATCTTTTGCTTTATAGATTTTTAAAATAAAAAATGGTGGTATAATTTACATATCTTTTAGGGGAGAAAAGTGTAATATATTATTATTATTATTATTATTTTGGTGAAAAAGAAAAACAAAACAAGGAAACTAGGCAGGCAACGCGAAGACCAGCCAAAACACCTCATAATTCAGATTGTAGGCACAGTACAAGAACCCAGATTACAAGCAAAACCCATTAAATAAGCTTAAGTAGCGTCTTGGATGAGCTCACCCAGACGCAGCTATACTATCCTCCACCATCAAGGAGCCATCTGTTTAATCCAAACCAATCATCAAGGGGAAATGACCATTTAACCATGATCTCTTCCCTCTGGCCAAGTTTCTAGATACTATTGTTTGTCAACTTCATACTATCAAGCATGCCTCTAGCTTGATCCAGGATTCTAGTAACCAGGTCTCCTCCCTAACTCCTCCCACCATTAGAAATACCATCATTCCTTCTCTCCTAAATTCTCTAGACGGCAGCACCGAAGATCTCTTCCCACATACTAAAACTGTGACCCAGCTGGTTAGAAAGATACAAAGAAATCCAGTGCACTATATTCAAAGAGAAAAAATATTCCAATAGCGAGAATGAACCAAACGTTTTCATATATTGCTCACGGAAACACAATCCCTTGAAGCATGCAGAGTAGTTTCAGCATTGGAACCACAAGAGGGCATGCATTTGAAGACGCTAGGCGTCGTTTGTATCTTTGAATGTTGATATTTTTTTCATGTCAGAAAAGCCATAGCATTAATGTACCTTTTAATCTGTTTTGATCCTTTGTGGATCTTACCACTTCCAAATCTGTTTCAAATATTTTAATTGACTATTCAGGCAACTCAATTGAAAAAAAAAATTAATTTCAGGATCTATGCTATATATTTAATGTACCTTTTAAAATATTAGAATTGATAAAATGAATCAACTATAAATAATGTATATGAACTTAATTGATAACCGCGCTACCTAAGGTATTAATAATTTACTCTTACAAAAGACAAGATACAATACTAGTCTTTTAATTTTATATGATGTTTTATTTTTATTCTTTGATTTTTTAATTTTAATTTAATATTTTAATTTTACTTCAAGTTTCACTTTTATTTTTAATTTTATTATAGTTTAATTTGATCAATTAACTTTAATGAAATACTCAAATATTTCTTTTCCCATTAAATTACAATGTTTATAGATTTCATAAGATGTAAATTTTACCTGAAGTGAAGAGCGTGTATTATCTATGTATAATTATATATCTCATTTGGACAAAAAAAAAAACTAAATCTTCCTTGTTTAAACTAAATATGCCTTGGGACTGGTTTGGTCACTTTAAAAAAACAACTCAATCAATCCATGAAAGCCTCCAATAGTTAAAAAATTGGACAAACTAAAATGCAAATTTTAATGCAATGAGGAAGCGAGACACAAAGATAATTTTGCTATGTATTAGAAGAAGATCGGCGTTGTTCTGTGGCCCCTTAATGCACATTTCATAACATGGGAATGGATTCACTGAATTTGTGGTGGGAAATTGAGCAATCATGTGAAGGAATCTCAGCCACTCAAAGGATCTGACAAATTGAAGAGAGCCACATAACATAGTTTTCCCTCAAAGTTTATGAAACTACCACATGTCCTCCTTCTCTTAAGCCAAAACACTGTGTTTCCTAGAGCTTTCATGTTGCTTTGTTTGATGATACATTTTAGCTTCCATTTCATGTGAAGGTGATCTTCATCTCTACAACTTTCAACTGTGCAAGAAGCTTGAAGATTTTGTGAATCACCTTTGTTTCTACAGCTGTTGGTGCGATGAGATGGAGGTAGTTCCTTTTTTCTCACCACGGATCCATTTCTACAAATGTTAAAAGGCTTTTAATGTGAGGTGGTGTTCATAAGCGGTGATTGTGGTGTTTGAGTGAGGAAAATATTATTGCAAGCTTTGAAGTCTAAAAGTTGGTGGAGGTGGTGTTTAAGGAAGGAAATTATGGAAAAAGTTATATCAGTAAAAAAGATTGGTATAAGTGTAGGGTTTGATAAAGAAAAGAAGAATAATCTTATAAAATGTATAGTTTGAGAGGAATGTTAGACATTGCTTTGATTCTGTGTGTTGCTCACCAATGAATAAGAAATTTACACATCAGTGAAATTGTGTAGCATGAGTCTTTTTGGAATGCTTTAGAAGCCCTTTAATGAAACTAAGGGGATATAAGAATTTCTATTTAAGTTTACTTTGTGCTCACCTTCAAAGGTTCATCCTTTTATGTAACAATATATATATATATATATATAAGAGGATAAGAAGTTATTTTGTAAATCATTTGGTTTTAATTGAAAGAGAATGTGAGCTAAACTTTTGTATCTAAGCTCAATTTGTGTTTATTCCCACAAATTCTTCTATTTTTAACTAATAAGAATAAAAAGATAGGATTTATTTTATGATGATGATAATTGTCTACTCTTGATAAATGTTTTATTCTAAATCTTTTTCGATCATATATATGTGCGTTAATGCTTTTTCTAACTTGTTGGACTTTGATTGCTATGAGTTCCTTAATTCATTAATTTCAGTTGTTAGGTCATGATGTTGTCCTTAAATTACCACGAACCATCTTCTTTTTCTTTTGTTGAATCTAGTCTATTTTAATAAATAAAGATTTTTTCATCTTAAACAAATATTTGAATTCTTAATCATGAAACACCAATAATTATTTTGCATAGTTAAGAATAATCGAGAATGGATTATATATTGTTATAATTTTTTCCTTACCAAAGTTTATAAGCTTCACTAATTGCCATTATCTTTGGAAGTTGTTATGAACTCTTAAACAAATCACTAAGTATAGATATCTATTGCTATTGAAACCTTATATATAGTAATTAATAAATGTTATACTAATATATACACTTACTTCATTTATTTCAAGTACCATTTTGATTTGTGTCTAGTCTTTTGAAGTTAATGATGGAACCATTCATAAAGGTTGATTGGAAGCCCAAATTGGGCATGAAATTTGATAACTTAGAATTAGCTTGAAAGTCTTGGGTTCACTGCAGCAGGAGATTCGGGTTTGTTGTTAGGAAACAATATTTCAATAGAAGCAAAGATGGCTCCATATCATTGTGTAGATATGTTTGTTGCAAGAAAGGTCTTTAGCAAGAAGACAAAAGACGTTCTATGCCAACCAACCCTCGGCAAGAGACAAGGAGCAATTGCATGGCAAGAATGGGAGTTATGCTTGTCAATGGAAAATATAAAGTATATGACTTTGTTTAAGAACATAATCACTTACTTCATCCTATGGAAAGCTCTCATATGTTGGCATCACAACATAAAATTTCCAAAATTCAAGTATATGACATTGAGTTAGCAGAAGATTCTACGCTTCAATAGAGAAGGTCTTTTGATTTAATGAGTATAGAGGCAGGAGGAAGAGCTAACTTAGGGTATTAATAATTGGATGCTAAGAATTATCTTCGAGCTAAAAGACAAAGAAGCATGATGTATGGGGAAGTCAGGCCTTTATTGCATTATTGCATTATTTTTTACGATAGTTATTAAATAATCAATCGTTTTACCATGCTTACTAAATGGATATGGATAAATAAATAACTAATGTCTTTTGGGTTGATGTGTGGATGTTAATTGACTATGGTCATTTTAGTGAAATAGTATCTTTTGACACAACACATAGTACTAACAAGGCACTTAGATTGCTTGCATTATTTTATGGATTCAACCATTATAGAAGAGTAGTGATACTTGGGGCAACTTTGTTCTATGATAAAATAGCAGATTCATTTAAATGGCTTTTTAAAGGCATACAAGCAAAAAAAGTCCTTACCATTTTTACCAATCAAGACCAGGCAATGACAAAAGTATTATATGAAGTGATGCTAGAAACTTCACATAAATTATGCACATGACACTAATGGCGCCAAGCACCTTGGCAATTTGATGAAGAGGGGATCCTATTTCTTAACTGACTTAAAATAGTGCATATATGGATATAATGAGGAACATATGTTTGAAGCGGCATGGAGCAACTTGCTTTCGAAATATAATGTTCATAAAAACACATGGTTGCAATCAATTTATAACATAAAGGAGAAATAGGCAGCTTGTCACATAAAGAAAGTTGCCACTCTTTGTATGTGAATCACACAACTCGATGAAAGCCTTAATTCATATTTCAAGAGTTGGATGAAATTAGATTTGGATATTCTTTAATTCTTTAAACACTTTGAAAAAGAGTGGTTGAGGACAAATGATATAACGTTTTAAAGTATGAGTTTGATTCATGACAAAAAATACCAAGATTAAGATGTGAGAAATTATTTATGTTGCAACAACTTTCTTAGATTTACCCCCTATATTTGATTTATTCAAAAGTTTGATCTAGTGCATGCTACATGTATAAAACATAAAAATGAAACTCAACTAGTATTTGAGTATTTTTTATAATGTTTTGTCAAGAGGAAGAATACAATGTGTCATTTAATCCATGCACCCAGTTAATTTCTTGTAGTTGTAAAATGTTCGAGTCATTTGGTATATTGTGTTGCCATGCTTTGAAGATATTTGATATCATGGGCATTAAAGTCCTTTTTGAGTAATATATACTAAAGAGATGTACAAAAGAAACAAAAAGTAGTGTGGTATATGATGTTGAGGGAAAGGACGTCAAAGAAGACCCTACGCTTGATAGCATGCATTGGTATCGATTGTTCTATCCTAAAGTAATTAGATTAGCAACTAAAGTTTTTGACTTTTCAAAAAGATTCTTGTTAGTAAATAAAGCTGTGGAAGAACTGAACAAACAAGCAATGGACCTTCGTAAGGCATGATGGAGTTTATGTTAAATAATAATGGGAGAATGAATAGATCATACCAAATATAACACTTAGATCTATGACTATGAAATAGATGGCAATAAAGAGAGGATATAACTCACGATACCCCAAATTGATTCAGAGAGGGTAAGCCAATTTTTAATGTTATATCATGACTTAATCTTAACTAGTATAAATAGGAAACTCTAAATAGGCTACAAGTTGAGTTCCTATTCCAATTAGAATTATGGATAACCCACTTGTTACAGGCTATCCATAATTTATCTAAAGAACTAAATTCATTTAATAGTGGTTGTTACTAAATTAATTAATTATGATATTTACATGATCTGTTAACAAGTCCAATAATTAATTAATGTTATTTCACATAAAATTAAAAATTATATATATATATATATATATTAAACAATCTCCCACTTGGATAGTACTAATTAATTGTTAGATATAACCAAAATAGATCAATGCACCAAGAAATAATATCAAATAATTAATATATACACTATGTCAAAAATTTAGAAATGAAATAGCAAACTAAAAACATCGAATCCGATGGGGAAAACAATGTTATAAATGCTAACGAGATTCCAAATCTAAATAAAACAAAATATCAAAAGAAAGAAATTCAAAATTAAATGAGCCGACCACAACAAAATGTTTTAAAAAACACAACTCAAACATATGAGTTATATGTTTTCGAAAAACTCCTACTTGTAAGCCCTTAGTCAACGGATCTGCTAGCATGAGCTTTGTAGAAATATGTTCAATTCAAGTCTGAGATTCACGAATCTTCTTTTCAACAAATAGTAACTTAATATCAAAATGTTTAGCATGACTAGAATTCTTGTGATTTTAAGAGAAGCATAAAGCAGATATATTATCGTAATAAATGGTCAACGGGCGAGATATACTCTCAACAATGTGCATGCTAGAAATCAATTTCCTTAACCATATGGCTTGACAAATGGCCTCATAACAAGCAATATACTCTACTTCCATAGCTAAGATAGTTGTGAATATTTGTTTGACACTTTTTCATGAAATAACTCCTTCAAGCATCATAAAGATGTATCCAGAAGTAGATTTTAAATCATCTACACAATTTCCAAAATCTAAATATGAATAACCAATGATTTCAAGAGAATTAGATTTTCTATAAGTTAACATGTAATTTTTAATACCCTGTAGATACCTCATAACCTTTTTAGCAACTTTCCAATGACTCTGTCAGGATTACTTAAGTATCTTCCCAGAACACTAATAGCAAAAGCTATGTCTAGATGAGTACATACTTGATTATACATTAAGCTACCAACAACGGAAGCATATGGAATATTATCCATCTTAACATTTTCTTTTTTATTTTGAGGACATTGTGTTCTAGATAACCTTTCACCTTTATGAACAGGTGCCATACAATGGGAGCAAGCGTGCATATTGAATTCTTAAGCACTCTATCAATATAAGTCCCCTGAGATAAACCAAAAACACCACGAGACCTATCACGATAGATCTGAATTCCAAGAACATAAGAGGTCTCACCCAAATCTTTCATGTCAAAGTGACAAGAAAGCATGTGTTTTGTTTCATTTAGGAGGTTAATATTATTGTTTATCAAAAGTATGTCATCGACATATAGCATAAGAATAATGAAATTGCCTTGGTTAAACTTCTGAAAGATACACTGGTCTGAGAGATTTTCAATAAAGCCAAGAGATGTTATGACTTTATCAAATTTTAAATACCACTGCTAGAAGTCTGTTTCAACCCATAGATAGATTTTTTCAACTTATACACTAAATCCTCTTTTTCAGTTTTCACAAAACCATCTGGTTGTACCATGTAAATATTTTCAGATAGACTTCCATTCAGAAAGGCAGTCTTAACATCTATTTGGTGAAGTTCTGAATTAAAATAAGCAACAAAAGTCATAACAATTCTAAAGGCTTCTTTAGTAGATACTGGTGAGAAGGTCTCTATATAATTAATACATTCTCTTTAATTATAATCCTTAGTAATTAGTTTGGCTTTATATCTTTCAATTTCACCTGTAATCCCACACTTGGTCTTAAAGACCCACTTACAACCAATGGCTTTATATCCAATAGGTAGATTAGTCAATTCCCAAGCATGATTTTGATCTATAGAAGAAACTTATCTTTCATAACCTCTAACCATTTGGCTGAGTTAGGACTTAATATAGCTTCTTAACAGGAAAACAGATCTGAAACATCAGTTACATCAAATTCATATTCCTGCAAGTAAACTATGAAATCATTTGAAATTGCAAGTCTTTGTATCCTTTGTGACCGCCTTAATGGAATAGCATTATTAGTTATATTTGGTAGCTTTATATCAATAACTAGCAGCTCATCATGATCATTAGTAGGATTTTGAACATCAATATCTTTTTCAAGGACAATTTTTGATGATAAAGGCAGTATAGGTACAGGTATGACAGTACTCTCCTCTCGGAGATTAACTGCATGGGGTTAGTCACTCTCACCATCTAGGTCATTCTCAAAATAAATTGTCCGATCTGATTCAACAGCTCTAGTAGGATGAGTGGGATAATAGAATCTACTACCTCTAAAGCATGTACAATAACCAATGAAAAAATCACTAACATATTTCTTATCTAATTTCTTGAGTTGAGGATTATAAAGTCTCACCTTCACCTTACAACCCCATACATGACAATGCCTTAAACTAGGCTTCTTGTTAAACATTAATTCATATGCTGTCTTAGGAATAATCTTACTGAGAACTTGGTTAAGTATGTATATAAGTGTTTTTAAAGCATCACCCCATAGAAATAAAAATTCAAGTAATGAAGAATGACTAAGCATACATCTTACCATATCCATTAAGGTATGATTTTGCCTTTCTGCAACCCCATTCTACTGAGGAGTACCAGGCATGGTGTACTGTGCCTTAATACCATAATCTTTTAGGAACAATGCAAATAGGCCTGGGTTTCTTCCTGCTTCACTGTACTTGCCATAGTATTCCTCAACTCTGTTGGATATAACGCACTTAATGCGTTTCCCCGTTTTTAACTCAAATGCAACTTTAAAAGCTTTAAAAGCATCTAAGGAATCTAACTTTTCATGTAAAAGATCAATTCACCCATATTTGGAACAATCATAAATGAAAGTAATGTAATATTTAAAGCCTCCTATAGTAGTAGGAGCGATGGGTCCATAAATATCTGTATGAATTAACTCCTAGAATATCTTGGTTTTTATTTGCCTTTTTATTCTTAGTTCTAGTGGGGAAATTTTCTTTTATGTAATCAACACAAGTACCAAAGTCAAAAAAATCAAGCTTGTGCAAAATATTCTGCTTAACCATCCTTTCTAATCTATCTCTAGAAATATGACCTAATTACCTATGCCACAACATGGAAGAGTTTTCATTAAGTCTTCCACGCTTGTTACCAATGACTACATTAGTACTAGAATTACTACCCTGATCAAGAGTAAGGGTAGATTTCAACAAATACAAACCATCAAATAGAACAGCAGAACCGACAACAGTTGAATTAAAATAGATAATAATTTTTCCATTTTCTTGCCAAAAAGAATAACCGGATTTGTTTAATAAAGAAGTAGAAATCAAGTTCCTCTTTGAAGAGGATACATAAATAGTATTATTCAATTCTAAAACATGTCCAAAGTCTAAATACAAAATGACTAATCCTATCAAGTCTACTACTGCTACTCCATCAATACCGATAACGGTCATTTCTTTCTCACTTGGCTTCCTTCCCTTTTTTAACCCCTGCAAGGAATTTGTAACATAAATAGTAGCACCAAAATCCAACCACCAAGAATAAAAGGGAATGTTAATGACATTTGATTTAAAGCAAACTAGAGATAAAAGGGCAAATAAAGTACCTTCCCTTTCACATTTGTTCTTAAGAATGTAATAATAAGCTATTTTATGTCCTACTTTCTTACAATAATTGTACTTTCCCCTAAAGGCATTTTTCTTTGGTCCCATATTACTAGCATGTTTGTCATTTTTCTTATCACCCTTTTTGTTATCATACTGGAATTTAGGCTTTTTTTCTCTTTTGATGATTAACATTTGTTTTATTGCTAGATTCATGAAAGACAAAATTCATAGCAGGACCAGAGGTGTTACTCCCCTTTAAGGATTCTTCCTCTTGACAAACAATAGTTATCAGTTGATTAATCGTCCACTCACTTTGCTGTGTATTAGATGAAGTCTTCAACAATTGAAACTGTGATGGAAGAGACTCCAAAATGTGCCAGACAAGAAAACTATCTCCAATGTCAATGCCTAAGGATTTCAACTTGTTACTATACTAGATGAGTTTTATAATGTGTTCTCTAACACCAGACACATTGTCATAACGAGTGTTTTCTAATAAGGAAAAGTAATAACTCTTCTGAGCCTTATCAAATCTCCTGAACTACTTTCTTATTGCTTTCATAAATTCTACCACGGTCTCCTTCTCAAGAATCCCTTCTCTGATGGTTTTGTCAATTATATACTTCATGACCATCATACAAACTCCATTAGAGTCATGCCATTTATCATAAAAGCCTTTTCTACCATAGTAGAATTGTCATAGCTGATAATTGCATAGGCACAGAAGCTAGAATAATAACATAAGGAAACATGCATTATGTGTGGAGTATAATTTTAAACAAAAGTTTCCTTTAAAATCAGCTATTACAATTATAATAACAAGGCTGTTGTTTATTATGATTCTGCCTAAAGGTCTCAAATCACAGTAAACCAAGAAAACTCAATTACACATCACAAAAGATCTATAAGAACAAATGTCTATAATATTTTTGCATTGATAAGGTACAAAAAATATTAAAACATTAATTAAAATTAATAGATATTAAGACAATTTAAGACTCCATTGATAACAGTACACCGATAGGGCATATCTACTATCAATGTAACTTTTTCCAAAAATTTGCAATAGATGCAATAAAAAATATACCAATATATATATGTGTGTGTATCAAGTGATATTACATCCATTATAATATTTGGAGCAAATATAATATTACAATATTATATTAACCAATGAAATTGGTAACCTGATATGAATGGTACATTAATATAATATTATATACATTATATTATAAGCAAGTTGTAACTAATATATAATTATATATAACTCTTACAAACATGACATGACACACTGACAGCATCTCAAAAAGCAGAACGCATCTTTTGAAAGCATAACACAATGGCACCCTTTCGTCGTTAGAGCTTTCATATTGAGCTCCATAATCAATTTCAATGTGATTTATAAACAACAAAATGCTCAAAAATTATCAACAATAAATATGTAAGATGAATCCGAATAAGGAGATGCAAAACATGTCAAGGAATTAGAAAAACCCAAATTTGGATCTGAAAAATAATAATAATAAATTCTCTTCCTTCGATTTAATTAAGCTTTGAGATTTTTCAACGCTATTTTTGAAAACTAATGAATTATAAACGCGTATATAATATTTCTAATATGGAAAAAAAGCTTATAATCAAAAAATAAAATTCCTAATTTTAAGTCGCATTTATATGCAACATAGAGATTTCCCACAAATTTAAAAGAAAAACTAGGTAAATAATAGAATCCTTAATCACAAAATAATAAAATGTACGTGAATAAACCAAGGCTCTAATACCAATTGTTAAATAATAATGGAAAAATGAATAGATCATACCAGACATAATGCTTAGATGCATGACTATGAAATAGATGGTAACGGGAGGGGATACAACTCATAATATCTTAAATTGATTCAGAGAGGGTAAGCTAATTTTTAATGTTATATCATGACTTAACCTTAACTAGTATAAATAGGGTAAGTAAATCTAAATGGGTTATGAATTGAGTTTCTATTCCAATTAGAATTATGGATAATCTACCTGTTATAAGCTATCCATAATTTATCTAAAGAACTAAATCTATTTAATAGTAGTGGTTACTAAATTAATTAATTATGATATTCACATGATCTGTTAACAAGTCTAATAATTAATTAATGCTAATTCACATAAAATTAAAAATAAATAAATATATATATATATATATATTAAACATTTAGACAATGATAGTGGTGTTACCATATTGCTGACAAGTGACAACATAATGATCCCAAAGGGATTTAGGAAGATAATCTATTTGAAAAATAAGAATCCCATCAAGTCTTATCTTGAGCATCTATTTAAGAAAAAATCAACTCCAAGAGCTCGAATACAATTAGGAATATCCTGTTCAGCACCACTGACATTGCATGCATTAATTCTTCCACTAAATAATGAATTTAGTGGGATTAAGGTAAGCGGATTTCAAATTTCAAAAGATCAAGATTATTGCTTTGAAGTTTTTGTTCATATTATGATTAAATTATCTATCAATTTTCATTTTCCTTGTAAGATAACAAAGCTAGTCTAAGTCAAGTACAATATGGAATACCCTCTCCAAGTGTGAGTGTTTCCTAGAGTCAACAATAAGTGGTAGATGAAGTTATGCTTATCATCAATAAGTTATTCTACTTCTTTGCTTTCATTTTGTAATTCATAAAATTAATTTTGTTTTCTTTATAGGACAATGAAACTACTCTAAGCCAATATTTGTGTACAACATTTAAAATGCCCACAAGTTAGTTTAGTAATGCTAGTTAGACTAGTTTCTTAATGGTTTATTATAAAGCAATCATCTTAATCTTTTAGAATTTTAAATGCTTGTACAAAGCAAAAAAAAAAATTTTCATGGTTTGATTTTTTTTTTTTATGTAATATAGGCACCACTTGATTATCATGTACAATCACATGAACTAGCAGGCCTTGACAATGATATTACAAAGATCAATAACCAAGAGTAAAACCATTGAAGATACATTGTTGTTTTTTTAAGACCTATAAGTCAATTCAGTGCTTTTTGTTATATGGAAGAACTATTTATATTACATTGAAGAAAAAAAGGTTATTACATTTGTATGTTCTAATGTATAACCTTAATTCAATTCAATACTTTTTGTTACATTAAAGAAATTTCTATATTACATTAAAGAAATCTGATTATTACATTAGTATGCTTGTAATGTGTGGCCCGATTTAGTAATACATTGTCACTTTGTATGTAAGTTAATTCATACAACATTGTCACTTTGTTACAAAATCATTCCTATCCTATATTGATTTAGTACAAATTGCTTGTTCTTCATCACCACATTTTTTTCATTAGCTTTATCAACTTCAACATTTTTTTCATTGGCTTTTTCAATAGATTATTTTATTGCCACTTTTTCTTCATTAGCTTTTTCAACAGCTTGCTTCAAGTTTTCAATAGATTACTTCAAGTCTTCTAACATTTTTTTCATTGGCTTTTTCAATAGATTGCCTCATTGCCACTTTTTCTTTATGGCTTTTTCAATAACTTGCTTTAAGTCTTCAACAGATTGCTTTAAGTCTTTTAACATTTTCTTTATTGGCTTTTTCACTTCTCAAAGTGTCCTTTTTATTTAGTTTAGATTTTCCCTCACAAAGGTTCTGTTGACCATAAAAAATGCTATTACAAAATTAACCAAACAAATAACAAGGCCATTCAATTAGTTGAAGTACATAGAAACAACAATCATAAATAAATAAATAAAACAATTAGTATTGCAACTAGTATGGCAGTATTTTAAAACAAAATTAGCATTCATATTAGTTATTAGTTCAAGAATAATATGCATACCTATTATCTAAACACATTTGTGATACAATACCAGTAGGCATACCCATTGGAGCACAACAAGTTCGAGAAACCCTCATCCATCAAGAACTTCATAAAGCTTAAGAGACTCAAATTGTGCTAGTATATGTCTAAAAATCTCAAAGAGTTCAAGATAATATCTATGTTGGACGTCGGCCCAAGTTTAGAGCCCAAGATCTATATTTGATCAATATCTCTTTAAAGATGCAAAAGTGGAAGTCCAAGTGGAAGCCCAATTTTCTAAGAAGAGTCCATAGAGCAACTAAAGTCAATATCTAATATGTTAAAGGCCCAATGCAGTTATACACATACAAGAGGAGTGTCAAGGCCCAATGCAGTTATACACATACAAGAGGAGTGTCAAGGCCCAATTGGAGTCCAATTACAAAAGATTAAGAATCATGTGTCAACCATGTGATTTTTAATGAAGCATGTGCATCTCATGTGACTACTTAAAGAAGCTGATTAGTTTTGATTAGAATTCTTTATGAATTTCGTTTTTTATTATTTTATTATTTTTTGGACTTGGTCAAGGAACTTATCTACGAGATTAAGTTAAAATTAATATCCTAATCTTGTTCCTTGATTTTAGGCATCATTCAAAATAATTCTAATCAGATTTTAGAGTTCAACTTTTAGTAGGATTTTAAGTCTTTTAGAAATTTTGCTTATAAAAGGCTCCCTATTGTACTCTATTTGAAGATCATGAATGAATTTAAGTATTATTTAATACTTTGTGAGGCTTTTGCTTCTTTGTGTTCTCTGAGAGTTCATGTGACTTATCAAAGGATTGGTCTTCCTTTGTGGCGTTTTAAGGCTAAGGTTCTAAGAGACGAGTTCTCTTAGGGTCTTTCCTTTGATCAACATTCTTGTTTTCTAGTTGGTCCCGGGCAAAGTTTTGAATTGTTGAAAGTTCTCTAGGGCATGTTCCTAGTGGGTGTCACATCAATTTGTTTGTTAATTATCACACTAAAACTTTATGCCATCATAATAATGCCAATCAACCTCGGGTCACAATTTGGCATCTAGTGTAAACAAATCCATTTTCAAAATGAAAAAATCGATGGAGCAAAATTGATGCAAGTAACTAAACTTTTAGCATTTGGGTATGCAACCCCATTCTAAAATCGGTATTCATATCTTACACAGTTAGATATTACAAACAAAATGAAGGGGAAAACAAAAAGAAGGCCAGAGATTAAGTTCTGAGGTTTAGAAAGCATCGAACTAGAATTTGATCTAGCTTAAGCATGTCAGTTTTCTTATCCAAGGGAGTGTGCACATGCAATTGCAAACTAAGCTATATTGCCAAAAATCACTTCCAGAAAAGACACCAAAGAAATTTTATATACTATGAGTCAAAACATGAAACACCAAAAATCAATTTTGGAAATTGTCAATTCTTTGAGTTAAAACCTCAGTTTATGAAATTGTAGAGAATTCATATATGAGCATATATGAATTTATGCTCATTTTAAATGCTGCAAATCTCAATGGAAATTGAAGTGGGAAACACTAAAATTTTCATCACCAACAAAAATTTTAATTTCAAATTTACCTACTTGTGAAACCCCACCTTTCTACCACTTTAATGATGAAAGGTGCACCATGGAAATTCTCAAACACCATTGTTTACTTGGATGCATTCCACTTCATGACATGAGGCCTTTGGATTTGCATTGAAGAACAGAGCCTTGAACCTAGTTCTAGATCTGGTTCTCAATCATGAAGGGAACAAAGCAAAGAACATATAGTGTGAAAGAAGGGGGAGGATGTATGGCTTCATATGAAGAATCACATAAAGCAAAAAGGAGCCACAAATGAAACACTTGGTTTCATTAAACTTTTTCTACAACGTGGCAAGATGGTGAGCATTGCATCAACTGAACAAATGTGATTGGGCTAAAATGAGCAATAATTTTCCTTCATTAACATAAGTAGATCCAGACCCTATGAACACACTATAAAAGGAAAACTTTTTTTCAAATGCATTGAATCAAAGTTATGTAAAAAATTGTACATTAAACAATGCTACCAAGCTTGGAAAGTTTTTCTTAAATCTTAATTCTTGAAAAGGGCATACAATTTTAAGGAAACTAATAAATACTATTTAAAATCAAGAAAATAAATTGAAACAAAATAAAAATAAGAGACAAAAGTAAAGTTTAAAATAAAAAGATCATAATAAAATAAAATAAAATTAAAGAATAAAAATAAAATAAAAAATTAATTGATCATATTGAAATAGAATAACATTAAGAGATAAAAATAAAATTTGAGATCAAAATAAAATAAAATGAGTGGATGAAACTTAAAGGATATAAGTATATTTTAATAAAATTGTTCCCTAGCCTCAAACCATGGAGAGAGAAAATAGGCCTTTTGGCCAATACATATATAAAAAAATAATTTTATATATAATCTTGAAAACTAATTCTCTATATATATAACTATTTTTTTTTACAAAATAGAGTCACAAGCTCCACGTTTTTTTTAATGATAATTAGGATGCATCCTTTTTTATTTTTTTTTCATATTTGAGGGATGCAGAGCCTGTAAATATATAGGTTTAGGGCTCCATGTCTCCTTATTGTAAATTTTTAAAAAATAAATTTTTTAAAGTGGAATTATTGGCTCGAGGGTCAATGTTTGGAACACTGACCCAAGAGTTAGTGATTTAACTGACCCTTGAGTCAGATAACAAACTTTTTTAAAAAAAAATTGTGTTCCGTGTCTTTTCTCCTCCCTCCTCATTATATATATTCCTTATCCTTTTAGCCTTCATGTTTAATAATCCATTCTCTAAAACTTCACCTTCAAATCATTCCTCTTTGATTTTCTGAGGTTTGTGTTCATTTTCACATACTTTCTTTTTTTTTACTTTTTTCTCATTTGCTATCAATTCCTTCTTCTTATAAATTTTTATTATTTGCTTGCTTTTAGTTTTTAACAGATTGTGAGAGGCTCTTATTCTACACACACACTTTCACTTTTTAAAGTTCATTTTAATATTTTCTTTATCTTTTGTCTCTTTATTATTTTTGATAACTTGTCCATTGTATTTGATTACTATTTACACACAGGCATTGGGATAAGATTTATAATGAGTAAAATAAAAGAGATTATATGCATTTATGCAAATGAAATTTTTTTTATACCAATAAGAGAACAACATTTGTATGTGACAAGCTACAATTATTAAGAGTCGACCCTGACATTATTCTCGAATAGTTAAAGGTCATGGTTGGAAAAAAGTAACGACTTCAGTCAATACAGTTTATATCTGAGTTAGTATATTGATGTCCATGGTCACTTAATCCGACTTGATACTTGTCGTGTATGTTGGAGGATGATTCAGATGTCTAAACCATGTAGCAAGCAAACTGGCACTTTCCAACCTAATTGGGGGCACTAGAATTGTATACGTACATATAAACTAATGATGCTAACCCAAGTATCAAAGAGAATGATGTCATTGATCCATTGACAAATCCATCTGCAAGTCAGATTAATGGACCTGATGAACCAGTTTTCTTATTTAGCTTTTACCTTAGAGATGTTCATCCATTTGAGTCACAGCTTTCTAGTACCTAACAAATGCCACTTGTCAATGACATATCCCAGCTAAGTTCATCCAAACTATCAATGTGTAATACAACCTTTTGAGTCCTCTAGATGTGATTGAAGATATAATAGACGAGTTTGAGGCTGATAATGAATATGATGCTCTACTAAATGCTAATGAATATGTGGGCGATGATGTTGACGGTATTAATGATAAAGGAGATCCAGCCACTCCATTGAACTAGTATTCTAATTGGACACTTGCCTTCTTATCTTAAATTAATGATGACGCTATGAATGAATTTGAGATGCCCAACATGGAGGGGGCCATTAAACTAAATGATGACCAGGAGATGTATGTTGACATATAGTTTCCTAATAAGCAATCAATGAGCCATGTTATGAACCTTTATTTAGTCCATACATATCACACATGCAGGGTGCATCAATCATCAATAAAGTATGTTAAGTATCATTGTCTAGAGTATAGTGTTCGATGTAATTGGCGGCTAAGGGCTTGTCAATTAGAGGGAGAAAATGACTGGCGGGTAACGAAGTACGCAAGCCCACATACTTGCATATCCTCCATGTTATCATAAGATTACTTGAAGTTAGACTCTGATATAATAGTATCAAATATTGTGTCAATGATCACAGAAAATCCTTCTATTTCTGTTTGTGATATCATTGAAATGATACATAGTATCTTTAGATATACAGTGTCTTATAAAAAAGTATAATGTGGTAAGCAATGTCATTTGCAATTGCCTTTGGGAATTGAGAGTGATTGTATGTTTGAAATGGTTGTCTGCCATGCAAAATTTCACTCTAGGCTTATACTTTGAATTTGTTATTAAGGAATGCCCATAGACAATATCAGATACAGAGGCAACAGTTATATTTCATAAGGTATTTTGGACATTTAAGCCTTGTATTGATGTTTTTGATTGCTTAAAGCCAATTATCTAAATGGATGGTACATTTCTATATGAGAAGTATAAAGGAATATTACTTATTGCCAGCTCACAAGATGGGGCAAGAAAAGTTATCCCTTTTGTATTTGCCATTATTAAAAGTGAAAAGATGAGACCTAGGGGTGGTTTCATAGTAACCTTAGGCAATGAGTTGTGTCGAACAAGTAAGACATTTGTTTATATCTAATCAACATTTGAGAATATTAATAGCAATTACAAACCCAAAAAATAGTTGGCAACCACCTTATGAACATCACATGTTTTGTTTATGGCATATTGTAAGTAATTTGAATATGACGTTTATGAGCAAGTGGTTGAAGAAGAAGTTTATCAACATTGGATATTTAAATGAGTGTCACTTTGTTGACAAACAATTAGCATAGATATGATAGTTACATTCAGAGGTAGCGAATTGGATAAAAGATATACTGAAAAATAAGTGGTTACGTACATATAATGTTGATAGGTATTGTTAGGGACACATGATAACAAACTTAGTAGAGTATATAAATAGTATTTTCAATGGTATTAGGTTCTTACTTATAATCAGCTTGGTCAAAGAAATAATATATCGATTGAACAAATACTAGGTTGAGCGGACACATACCACATTTGCTTAAATACAAGTAGGAAACTTATTTTTTGAGGATATCCACAAAAAAATTTCAACTAGAATTGTAAAAACATCCACCTTATTAATACATGGTTTTGATAGAAGGTCTTTAAGGTTTGAGATTGAATAACTCTATGATCTCTTTAATAAAAAGTATGGGTGAACTTGTAAGGTTAGTCTTACAAATTGGACATGTGACTGTGATAAATTTCAACTGCAAAAGCATCCTTGTCAACATGTCTTTGTTGCATGTGTCAAGGTTTGTTTTGACCTCTTACAATTTGTGCACACTATTTTTTGCTTAGGGACTATACTTAATACTTATAAGACTGAATTTCTTCTAATAGGAGGAGAAGTTTATTGGCCTCACATAAGTGGACCTCAGTTGGTCCTTGACCCTTCAATGATTCGAGATAAAGGTTGATCCAAGTCTTTATGAATACTAAATGAGATAGATTGGTAAGAAAGGTTCAAGGACAACCAAAGATGTGAGTTATGTAGACAGATCAGACAAAATTACACCACATGCCCCTTTTGTGAGTCACAAAAATAGTCATAGTTATAGAAGTGAATTAGATGTTAATTGTTCATAATCATTTGTATCTGAATTACTTATCACTGGTAATTTAATTATATTGACGGTATATGAATTGTTAATGATTGTTTTTTAAATTACATATCACCTTTGTTTGATTTAATTTGATTATGTATGAATTATTAATCCTAATTCTGTAAATGATATTTCACCGGTGTACAAATACTAAATTGACTTATTATTGTTGAATTACTAACTTATGATTTGATTTGAAATGACATATGTATCTGTGTTGTATTACCACCAGATATTTTAGTTCTTACAAACTATGATAGATCTTCACCACAGTGCTATTAATCCACGACTAGAAGATGAGTCTTTATTATATTTGTAATCTTGCCATGTGTCCTAAGCTATTTGACAAGGAATGGTAAGTTAAAAGTTTACTTGGTTATCCATTATTAGTTTAACTCAATTTATTACAATTTCTCTAATGCAATAACACAGGAAGATAGAATTTTGTGTATATGACAAATAAAGCAAGAAGAGCATATATTCGATCCTTCTCTATCTATTGTCCTATATCTCGTACAGGTCGATTTTTATGGTGTCTCACGATTCGGCCATTTTGACTTTAATGCCGTACAAGTGTTAGCCCTTGTTGAGTGGTGGCTACCAGAGATACACACCTTCCATCTTATCAGGGGCGAGTGTATGATTACATTTAAGGACGTTGCTATCTAACTAGGTCTACCTTGCACGGGGGATACAGTATCTAGATAGACAGACTATAATTAGTCGGTTGTTTGCAATGAGTTGCTTAATGCGACAATGCTTCAGAGGACATTGGATAAGTAGAAGTTGAGCGTTCACTGACTAGTACAAACATTCGAGAACTTGCTAGATGATGCAAATGGTGATGCTGTTCGCCAATTCATACGAGCATACATTCTATGATTAATTGAAGGGTATTTGATGCTAGATAGGACTGGACATAAAATTATATTGATGTACCTTTCTTTACTCGTTAATTTTGAGGAGGTTGGCCAGTTTAGTTGGGATTCAACAATATTAGCTCGTTTATATAAAGAAATATGTAATGCCACCTATTATGACGAGGTTAAAATAAGTGGTTGCTTAACCCTACTTCACTTATAGACATGGAATTGATTCCCTTACCTTACTCCATGAAGACCCCCATAACTCGACCTATAGATGGTTATCTATCCCATTAAAACCCTATTAGGTTTTAGGTATATATTAATATTTTTTTATGATTTTGATATATAAACTAATGTCTATTCTCCCATCCTCCATAGGTGGCTATCAATGATATATAAACTAATGTGTATTCTCCCATCCCCTACAGGTAATGGCATGTCGTACAATATCCCTGTTTGACGGTAGATGCCTTGTGGTAGTATATGATAATATTAGACTAAATGAAGGACAATAAGGTATGTGATTTTGTATTTACTTATTTTTTATTTTATGATTATAACATGAAGTAACCATCTTTTTATATGTAGGTAATTTGGCTTCCATATGACTCATCGAGCATCTTCTAATTGATTCCCAATTATTGCTTAGCGATGTCTGATATATGATGTGCATATATCCCTATACTGTGCTTTTGGATAGTTGAATGATATCATACTGACTGCATTCTCCGTTAGTTCAGTAAAGTGTAGCATATCCCTGAAAAACCATTTAATATAGAATTGCTGCACATCCTTCAATTAAGAGGAAAGATTCATAAAGACTAACAAGAAGAGTATGAGATTTTTATTGCAACATGGAATTCATGGCTTCAAATAGTGGTATAGAACGACCTTAACGATGGACCATTGGATCACACGTAGGACTATATGAGTTGATATTGGCAACATATACGACGGTGGATCTGTCCTACTAGTAGTTCTTAGGGTTTTGGGGTATGACTTTTATATAGTTTTCATATTTATATTTTCTCTTCTTATATATATATATATATTACTTTTAACAATTGATTTTTTATATGATAGGCTGATGTATTGGAGGACTTATATAGGCTTGTTATCACTGACTCATCGCTGCTTAGCTATGGGGACTTCAGACAGAGAACAAGCCGCGATATCCAAACCATGTTATGCGCTCTAGGTGAACATTGAGATATGCTTGTCTCCCAACCAACTCCACTAGTACTTGATCTACTTAAACCTCTAAAGCCGTAGGTTAGACCAAGAAAAAGTGACCATGGGTTCGCCTCATCCAAGGAATTGATGTCCAGTGGAAATATTGGTAGAGTTCATGCAAATATGCTATTGTCATTTTACACAATAGTCCCCATGTAAGGAGATTTTGACTGTGCTGGTCCTTCTTTTAATCTACCATAGACAGTCAGTGAAAATGTTGATTCTTCTTTTTTTCCATCATTCATTAACATTGAAAATGCTAATTTATCTTTCTTTGCACCTTATTATATACCATTATTGCTTTCATCCATTTGCATAGAGTCATCTTTCTCCATACGGCCACTATAGCCAATGTGATCTAGTGAAGTATTATTTACATAATTGTTTGCAGATCTAATTGCATTCAGTGTTGAGTATGACAACACTTCTTTTGCACTACTAACCTCAACAGGACTTCTTCACCCTAAATCAATAGATTCTATCTGTCTAGTCCCATAAATGGAATTTAACTTTTGAACAAATTCATAATTATGTGAAAAGTGAATCATCTAAAGAAGAGAATATGGAAGAACAACCATAACGAATAAGGAGAAGGCCTAAATGTAGGACAGGCAATCATTATGACTTATGACTGATATTATTTTTTTTCTTTTTCTCACTATACATTTCAAATTCTATACTTATTTGTATTATTGAATTATACATTTAAATCCAATTTTTACAATGCTTTTTTTTTTTAAGCCAACATCAATTTATATTTTAATCAATTATTACATTTATTAAAATATACACTTACACATAATATATATAACAATATTATTTAATTTTAATTTGTAATATTTTTAACAAATTTAACTAATAATTTAAGAAATTATATTTACATAAACAACATTTCTAAATAATAGTATTAAATTAATTTAATTATCTCATAAATAAGTAATATTAATTTTGTTGGTATAAATTTAATTTTATACACATTGTTATATTTTATTTACAATAATTTTATCATATACATTAACAATACAAAAATAAAAATATTTTTTTCTACAAATTTAAACAAATTAATTAATATTTCTCAAAATACAAATATTTTAAAATTACAAAATTAAAAAAATAATATATATATATATTAAAAATATTATATTTCTAAAATTATAAATAAAAAAATTTACTCCATAGTTAAAAAAAATATTATATGAAGGTTAGGGAACCAATAAAAATGTACAAATTTTTCTTTTCAATTTAACTGACCCAAGATCACCCGAGGGTTAGGGAATTACTGATTCAGTGGAATATATAAAAAAATTATTATTAAAAAAATAAAAAATTTAAAAAATAAGATAGGGATGGTCCATTTTTTATTTTTTTTAAAAGCACGTTTGTTAAAAAAAAGGTTATATATATATATATATATATAACATATATATATATTATTAGATATGGGTCAAAAAGCCGAGAAAACATCTACATGGCATGTGCATAAATTCCCCACCGATTCGTTGGGGGAAGCGATATTTAGATCGATGAAGTAGAGGAATACTGCTCTGATTGTTCCTGCTTACGCCACACGCGCGAAGTGGTAGCGCTATTTCTGTTAACAGACTTCGCATGTAACACTCTCGTCGTTCTCCGTACAATTCATTTCCTGAACAACTATCTCGCATTCTTCTTCTTCTCCCTGAAACCGAATTCTCAGGCAACAAAAATGGAAGAGAGTAGCAAACCCACAATTCTCATCACAAACGACGATGGAATCGACGCACCTGGTTTGAGAGCTTTGGTTCAGGTTCTTGTCGCCATCAATCGTTACAATGTCCAGGTCGCCGCCCCGGATAGGTACCTATTTTTCCCGTAATCATCATTTTCTTTGTCAATTGCTAAGGATTTGATCATCTCATGTTTCCTTATGAATTTCTCGGCCATTGATTAATTTCTTAAGTTATAGGTGTAACAAGAAATGCATTCCTTAATGCGTGTGTGTATATATATATATATATATATATATATATATTATGCTGATATATTGTTAGTTTGGAACAACTAAAACTTTCGCATGGCCATTATCGGGAAGAGTTACCGAGACCGAATTAGCTTATTGATTTAAAATAGCAAGACTTTTCCATGTATAACAATAATTTTGTACTACTTGTAGTTTGCATTGTTATCTTTAGCTTGATGATTTTATAAGCACTAGTTGTAGTTTCAGCTTCTTCAATAAAAACATAACACATTTACTTTTCCCCAGCTCTGGACCATATTATTGATTTCTTCAAAAAAGCCCTTCCACATGGCATAACATTATTGAATAACCTACCAGCAAATACTTAAGCTGATCTAAGTTTTTTTTCCTTTTAATAAGTTGTACATTGCATGACCGAACAGAGGCAGCTCCTCTAAAGTGATCACAAATTCTTGGCGAGTACTTAACTTTAATGGTTCTCTTTTCTGTTATAATTGGAACATTTTCAGTGAGAAGTCAGCTGTAAGTCACTGTATCACTTGGCTTCATCCTGTTACTGCCAAGCAAGTAAGCATTCATGGAGCCACAGCCTTTGCGATTTCTGGTTTGTTTCTGTTTCCCATTAACCTAAGTTGATATGTGCTTTTTTTTCATATACAAACTTGCTTACTTAAACAACTTCAGTTTTTTCTCTTCTCTTTTTATTCTTTTTGTTTTTGAGCCTCTTCCTTATGGTGATTTTGCCCATGGAAGGGGAAGTGGATGACTTTCATATAACGTGTCTAGTCTGAAATTGAACATCTGGAATTCAAAATATAAATATTGTGGATTTCTAGACAATTGAGATCTCATCAATATGGGTAAGATACTTGAACTTCTGACCAACATTATATGTATTTTGTCCCTGAATTCCATGAAATATAACTATTTAGTTAGAAGATATCTTACATTGAATTTGTACCATTGGTTGATAATGGAATTTGAAAAGCTATAAGGCAACTGGGTCCTACTGCAAATTGAAGGTGGTCCACCTTTCCTTTTATTATTTCTTATCTAGCAGTTTCAAGAGCTAATCCATATGGAGCAGTCAATACTTTTAGATGCGCTGAATTCCTCTTCAGATTCTTGTACAGTTAAAATGCTTTTCAGTTGACATATATATTTGTTCATTATTTTTTTTTAAAATTATAATGTTTTTCCTCCCTTTCATATGACAGCAGATCCATATATTTTCATTCTCTCAACAGTGTTACATTGCTGTTTTCTTTTCTTATTTCTATCCTTTTAGAAATGCATTATCTTTTTTTTCTTAAAAAGCATCAACATGAACCTTTTTTGCAGGGACTCCAGCTGATTGTACTTCTCTGGGAATTTCCAAAAAACTCTTTCCTACATTAGCAGAACTGGTACAGTTGGGTTTCGAAATTTCAGTTATGAATTTATAAATTATCACATTACTGGAGTGGATCTTTTTCCTAATTTGATACCATCCTGGCAATTTTTCTTTAGTTCTGTGATAAGAACACTACAGCATAGCTTTTTAATTTAGTTAGTAAAACCTTGAAAGGAGTTCATAATACTTCTGATGATACTGGGATTATGTATCTCATTTGCACCGAAATTGGTTTGCTATATTTTTATTTTGTTAGGATGTTCTTCTTTTTTTTCTTTTCTTCTCTTTTTTCTTTTTCCTGAGAAGACCCTCTGCATATGGGACCTATTTGACAAAGTCTATCCAGATAAATAATTCATACACTTCATTACTAATGTCTGTTCTATCTATAAGCACAGGTAGTTAGTGGCATAAACATGGGTAGCAACTGCGGTTATCACATGTATGTAACTTTTTCCCCTTATTTGCATTCTTTTAATTATACCTTTATAATTAAAGCATGATTGCCAAGAGATAGGGAAGAACAGGGGAGGATCTGAGGCCCTCTTCCCTTACTAAGTAAGCAAATTATAAGCATGTTAAAAATGGCATTTTTGCATATAAGTTATTTGATTTTCTATAATTCAATCACAAAACTATTTTTTTTCATTTAAAGTATTGAATTGGAAGGTACTGCTTAAAACTTATTATGTGGTCATTTTTTGAAAGTTGGATAATCAAGCAAAGGATTTAATAGAAGGACATTAAATTGAAGTATACCTATGGAATATTATGCTATTGACATATTTTGGAGAGAGCAAATAACAATAGACATTGTCTTTTTAAGCAATGAGCAGGTAATTGCGTTTGCATTCCATAAAATTTAGGACACACCCAACTGTAATTTAGAAAATGATATTTCATTGCACTATAGCTGCTTTAGTAGTCATTTCTCCATCTAGCCATTTTATACTCACAGGCTCATAGCTGGGCTGATTAGAGTTCCCTTTTATGCAGTGTTTACTCAGGCACGGTAGCTGGAGCTCGAGAGGCCTTTTTCAATGATATTCCTTCTATCGCCATCTCATATGATTGGTATCTTCAAACATTTGTGTCTGTATTGCTGAATTTATCTTTGATATTTGTTTTGAATTAATTTTTGAAACAGTTTTTATCTAATCTATGATTGGAGCTGATAACTGAATAAATGTCTAAATGTAATATAGCTGATGGGAATTATAAGCTATGCCAATCATTTTTCCTTCTATTCATTGTCCTATTTGACCATTTTAGGGTTATTGTATGTCCAGGGTTAAAGGAAAGAGTGAGCCCCATGACTTCACCCTTGCTGCTCAAGAGTGCTTGCCTATCATAAGTGCTGTACTGCTTGAGATAAGGAATCGAAGATACCATGAAAGATGCTTTTTAAATATAGATGTGCCAACTAATGTTGCTGGTCATAAGGTACATTGTAACCATTGTTGCATTTTGTATGTTTAGCATGTAAAAACTGGTTAATTTGATATAGGCCCTGTTTGCCATTGCAAGATGCATCACCATATAAAGCCATGTCATGATGGGATGAATTTTCCAGTCAAAAATGATGAGATGAACACTTGGTATTTGTGGTAACTAAGCTTGATAGCTAAAGTTCTAGATGACTTGTTATTTATATTTGAACTTCTAATCATTTTAAGCTCTAATTGCTTGTATGCATCATACAAACCCACCTTGAATTAACTTTTTAAGATATCCTAGTTTCTGGTTAACAGGTTTCTAACTTGCAATTTATTGACTTTAGGTTGAGTTAAATTGTTTCATTATGTTTTAGTTGACTGGTTTTAGTTCTTGTTAAGTGGAAGTTTCAGTGGATTGGTTCTAATTTGAGTAAGAGTGATACAGTGCCACTATGGACTTACTAAAGGAAGAGATGGGGCAAAATTGAAAGTGGGGGCATGTTGGTAGTTATAGCAAGTCAAGTGGGAACTGATGCATAGTGGGGACAACTGCAGTATTTAGTGGCTGACTCTCTTGGCCATGTCCCCACCACTTTCTCAATTATGGGTAGTTATAGAAGTTATGTTTTATTGTATTTCACTTCTTAGGCTTTGGTATAAATTATGTATTTGGGGGACACTGAAGGATGGGGAAGAAAAATATTTTCGTGTAATGGGAGATTAGTCCTCTCCATACGAACTACTTAATACAAGCACTTGTGTTCCTCTAGCCTTTTCCTGTTAACTTCTTATCTATTCTATTTACTTTCACAAATTTCTAGCCTTCATCATTTTGGTATCAGAGCTATATTGATCCTTTATGGCTAAAATCAGAAACAATAATTCCCAAAATGAATCCACCCCACCAAATGATCCAATTGCATAGCAATTGTTCGTAATAGCATCTAAATTGGAAACCTTTGATACATTAGCTGCTAATGTTGCTACTCCCAAAGCCTAGGCTATTGATTGATACTGCTTTGAAACTAGTCAAGGAATTTAAGGCAAATCAACATGGGCTGTAAAAGGAGGTTGAAAGTCCATGGTGGAGTAAGAATCCATCACATTGCTCACACACTAAAATGGACTTTTCCAAATTTGAAGGTAAGGATCCTAGAGGTTGGATCCTAAAGGCGAAGAAATATTTTTTCTATTATCAAACGCCTGATGAGTTAAAGGTGGATATTGCAACTATGTATTTGAAAGGTGATGCATTAGATTTATTTGCTTGGATCAATAGTGAGCGTACACTTTTTTATTAGGCAGAATTGGTGAAGGCACTTCAGGAAAATTATGAACCCATAGAATTTCAAAACCTAGATGAGTATCTATGTAATGTCAAACAAACTGGGACAATTCAAGAATACTGCCAAGAGTTTGCAAAACACATGGCACGTCTGCAAAATTCGCCCGAACACTGTCTTTTAGGTGTTTTTCTTAATGGGCTAAAAGATCTCAAAGCTAATGTTCACATTCACAAGCCTAGATTTGTTTGCAAGGCCATGAGTTTAGCTCTTGAATTTGAGACTAAAGCAGGCCCAATTTGCCATAATAAGGAGCCCAATATTGTTCCTACTTGTAGGCCTAATCCTTCAAGTCGATGGGTTACAAGTGAGACTACATCAACACAAACTGTTAGCACTTCTTCTACTCATATAGGTCAGACACAATCACAGAAGACTTGGGATGCAGAGAAGCTATTGAGATTCCATAAGGATTGGTGTTTTCACTGCAACAAGAAGTTTAGTTCAGGCCGTCACCACAAGTTGTCGACCTTCACCTTGCTGGAGCTACAAGATGGTGAGATTACCCTTGAAGCACACGTTGATGTTGGATCTGAAGAGGAGAGGCCTTTAGCAGATATGGTTGAAATTTCTCTCTATGCAATTCTTGGCAAAGCTTTATGTACCACCATGAAACTTTAAGGCAAGTTAAGCTTGAGACAAGTAATCATCTTGGTAGATAATGGGTTTACCCACAATTTCATTTCTGTTGTTGTTGATGAACTTCAACTTCCAGTCTAACAAATTGCTCTTTTGGTGTCCAAATTGGTAACAGGGAAGTGATATGTGCCAACTAAGTGCGCAAAGCAATATCTGTACAATTACCAAGCCTCACCATCACATAAGATTACTACCCTTTTTCAATTGGTGGTGCTGATTTGGTCTTGGGCATCAAATGGCTGGCCTCTTTCAACACTGTACAGGCTAATTGGAGTGAAATGTTCATGATTTTCAATCTAGATGGGAAGCACTACAAGCTGCAAGGTGTTCAATTGGCAAACCCAGAAAATGTCTCTTTCTAAACATTCCAGATGAAGTCTAATGGTTCTGCTGTTGACCTTCCTTTACCCATACAGGCTCTATTACATGAACTTGAATCTGTATTTGCTGAACCTACTTCATTGCCTCCTATCCATTCCCATATACATGATATCCCTTTCATACCCAATTCCAAAGCACCTAATCTTGGGCCTTATTGTTACCCATACCATCAGAAGATTGAAATTGAAAACCAAGTGGCTGCCTTATTAAATTCAAGTTTCATACACCCTAATTCAAGTCCATTTGTGAGCCCTGTCTTATTGGTCAAGTAAAAGGATGATTCTTAGAGGTTTTGTATACACTATCAGAGCCTTAATCAAATTATCATTCCAAACAAGTATCCCATGCCCAACATAGATGAATTACAATATAAATTGAATGGTGCCCCTATCTTTTCAAAAATAGACCTTCATTTTGGGTACTATTAGATTCATGTCAAACTAAAAGATATCCATAGAACAACTTTCCGTACTCATTTTGGACATTATGAGTTCATTGTAATGTCATTTGGTTTCACAAATGCACTATTAACATTCCAGTCGGCCATGAACGACCTTTTTAGACCATATTTTCAAAATTCATCTTAGTTATCATTGATGCCATTTTAATTTATAGTCCTGACGTTCAACAACACTAAGAACACTTTCATACTGCTCTTCATCTGCTATCCACTCATTCCTTGTTTGTTAACCCAAAAAAAATGCTTGTTTTGGACTTTTGGTAACAACAAATTGGGTTTCTTGGTCACATGTTTTTACGCCAGGGAGTTGTAGTGGATCGTGACAAAATTTCAACATCACTAAATTGGCCAGCACCCAACAATGTGAAAGAACTTCAAGGCTTCTTGGGCCTCACAATCTATTATCAGTATTTTGTTTTGAATTACGGCTTCATTGCTCGTCCATTGACAGATTTGACTAAAAAGGACGCTTTCCAGTTGAGTCCTAAACCTAAGGTTTCCTTCCAAAGTCTTAAAAATGCATTGACTTTAGTACCAATATTAGGTCTTCCTGACTTTTCTCAACAGCTCACAATTGAGTGTGATAATTCATTACAAGATGTAGCGGCCATCTTGTTACAACAAGGTCATCCTCTTGCCTATTTTAGTAAGGATTCTCATTCTCCTATAGAATAAAATCCACTTATGACCATGACTTATTGGCTTTAGTTCTTGACTTGCAAAAATAGAAACATTATCTTTTGGGTCATCATTTTTTAGTTTAGACTGATCATTGTAGCTTGAAATATCTCTTGAAGCAGTGAGTGACCACAGCTAAATAGTAGAAGTTATTGATAAAGCTTTTGCCATTTGTCTTCACTATTATTTATATAGCAATCAGTTCCAATATAGGTGTGCACGTGCACTTTTTCGCTGTTCTTAGCATGCTGACTTCTTGGCCTTTGCAATGCCCATTTCATTAGCGATTGGCAACTTGAGAAATGTACTACTAACTGATCTTTACACCAAGCAAGTTATAGATTAGCTTGCCACTAACCCCACATCACATCTTGATTTCCAAGTGGTTGCAAATCATCTCTACTACAAATCGTGGTTGATAATTCCTGATTGTTCTGATTTAAAGACTAAAATATTGGTTGGAGCACATGCTTCTACAGCTGGTGGTTATGGTGGGTACCTTAAAACTCTTAAACAAGTGTCTGCTAATTTTTTTACACTACATATGAAAAAAGATGTAAAGCTTTTCATTCAAAATTGTTTGATTTGTTAATAAAACAAATATTAAACTTTCGTTTCAGTTGGCTTTTTGTAGCCTTTGCCAATACCTGAATGTGTGTGGGAGGATATATCACTTGATTTCATTGTGGGGCTACCTCCTTCAAGAGGATATGATACTATTCTAGTGGTGATAGATCACCTTTGCAAATACTGTCATTTCCTTGTTTTATTTCACCCATTTATTGCCAAAATAGTGGCTACTTTGTTTTGTAGGGAAATCGTACAACTCCATGGTATCCCACCCTTTTGGCAAGAACTCTTTCACCTCACCCTTATTCTCCTATGAATGGGGACTTCTTACCACCTGGAATCCCATGGCTAAACAGAGGTGGTCCATCGATGTCTTGAAGTCTATTTGAGGTGTTTTGCACATGAAAAACCTAAAACATGGTATCAATTTTTGTCTTGGGCAGAATACTCTTTCAACACAGGATATCATTCTTCATCTCATATGACACCATTTCAAATTTTTTATGGGTGAGAACCTTTAGCTTTGCATCCTTTTGTCCCTAGGGAAACCACAAGTGCTGATTTAGAAGAACATCTTTTGGCACGTGATGAAACACTAAAGGTACTACATGATAATTTATTGAAGGCTTAGTCATGCATGAAAGCTCAAGCTGATTCAAAGAGGTAAGAACTGTCGTTTGAGGTTGGTGATGCTGTCTTTCTATTTGTGCAGCCTTATAGGCAGAAATCTTTTGCTAAATGTCATTGTGAAAAGCTATCACCAAGATATTTTGGTCCCTACACAATGTTAAGGAAAGTAGGTTTTATAGCCGATGAATTAGAGCTTCTCCATACTTTTAAAGTGCATCCCATCTTTCATGTTTCATTACTCTAGCCTGCAAAAAAGGGACATGGTTACATCTGTTCCCCCACCTTTCCCCATCAATGCAGAATGGGAATTCACTATTAAACCTGACAAGATATCGGCTCATCATTGGATAAAAGATTCAGGTATCCTCACATTTGAATTATTAGTCCAATGGTGTCATCATCCCATTGAAGAAGCTAGTTGGGAATCCTATGATCTTCTTGCTACCTAATTTCCTCACTTTTGGCTTGAGGACATGTTGCATTTTTAGGAAGAACATACTAAAGTTGGAGAAAGAAGTATTTATAAGCTAGCTAAAAGTAGGGAAAGAAAAACAAGAGATGTGGACCAAGTGAAATGCATCAAGGATGAAAAAGGGAAAGTGTTAGTAACGGAACAAGATATCAGAGAACGGTGGAAGGATTATTTTCATAGGCTTTTTAATGAAGGGCATGAGATTTTATTGCAATCAGATAGACTAGACATTAGAGAAGAGGATCAAATTATACTTTTTATCGTAGGATTCGTGAGGTAGAGGTAAAAGAAGCATTACAACGAATGGAGAATGGCAGAGCAGTTGGATCGGATAATATACCCATTGAGGTATGGAAGGGTTTAGGAGTGAAAGGCATAAGTTGGCTCACAAAGTTATTTAATGAAATTATGAGATCTAAAAGAATGCCAGACGAGTGGAGGAAAAGTACTTTAATCCTTATTTATAAGAGTAAAGGGGACATTCAAAATTGTGCAAATTATAGAGGAATTAAACTCATGAGCCACACTATGAAATTATGGGAAAGAGTAATTGAGAGAAGGTTAAGGAAAGAGACTCAAGTGATGGAGAATCAATTTGGTTTTATGCCAGGAAGGTCAACTATGGAAGCAATATACTTGTTACGAAGATTAATGGAGAGATATCGAGAGAATCAAAGAGATTTACACATGGTATTTATCGATTTAGAAAAAGCATATGATAGAGTGCCAAGAGAGGTTCTATGGAAGGCTTTGGAGAAAAAAAGAGTTCGTATAGCTTATATTCGAGCAATCCAAGACATGTATGATAAAGTTACAACTAGCGTAGTAACAAAAGGTGGACTTACGGAAGATTTTCCGATAACTGTTGATTTACATCAAGGGTCAACTCTAAGCCCTTATCTTTTTACTTTAGTCTTGGATGTGCTTACTGAACATATCCAAGAGCCGGTGCCACAGTGCATGCTTTTTGCAGATGATATTGTCCTGGTTGGAGAATCGAGAGAGGAAATGAATGAGAAGTTAGAGAGGTGGAGACTAGTTTTGGAAGCTTATGGATTTCGTTTAAGTAGAAGTAAAACGGAGTATATGGAGTGTAAGTTTAGTAAGAGGCACACCATTTCTAGCGTAGAAGTAAAAATTGGAGAACATATCCTACCACAAGTCACACGATTTAAGTATCTTGGATCTATCATACAACATAACGAAGAAATAGAAGAAGATGTAAAGCATAGGATTCAAGCGGGGTGGATGAAATGGAGGAGTGCCTCGGGTGTTATTTGTGATAGAAGAGTACCACTCAAACTTAAGGGTAAATTCTACCGCACAGTTATAAGACCTGCAATGTTGTATGGAACTGAGTGTTGGGCAATAAAAAGTCAACAAGAAAATAAGTTAAATGTTGCAGAAATGAGAATGTTGCGTTGGATGAGTGGACACACTAGAAGAGATATAATTAGAAATGAATGCATTAGAGAGAAGGTGGAAGTCGCTCCTATTGTGGAAAAGATGGTAGAATCGAGACTTAGATGGTTTGGTCATGTGGGGAGGAGACCTATAGAAGCCCCAGTTAGGAGAGTAGATGAGATGGAGAATAGTCCAATAACTAGAGGTAGAGGAAGACCAAGAAAAACTATAGGAGAAATTATTAAGAGAGATTTAGATTTAAATGATCTATCTAAAAATATGATTTATGATAGATGTTTATGGCGTCGATTGATCCATGTAGCCGACCCCACTTAGTGGGAAAAGGCTTTGTTGTTGTTGTTGTTGTTGTACTGATACAGTGCCACTGCAGACTTACTATAGGAAGAGACGTGGCAAACTGAAAGTGATTGCATGTTGGCAGTTATGGCAAGTTAAGTGCGAATTGATGCATAGTGGGAAGCAAAGCATGTATAGTGGGGACAAATACAGTGCTTAGTGGCTGACTTTCTGGGCCATGTCCCCACCACTTTCTCAATTATAAACAGTTGTAGAAGTTATGTTTTATTGTATTTCACTTTTAAGTCTTATTGTATTTCACTTTTAAGTCTTATTGTATTTCACTTCTTAGGCTTTAGTATAAATTATGTATCTAGGGGACCTTGTAAGATGGGGAAGAAAAATATTTTTCATGTAATGGGAGATAGTCCTCTCCATGTAAATTTCTTAATACAAGCACTTGTGTTCCTCTAACCTTTTCTTGTTAACTTCTTAACTGTTCTGTTTACATTCAAAAATTTTTAGCCTTTATCAAGGAGCTTGTATAAAAAATTTCTTTTAGATTTGAGTCAACTATTGGAAGTAACTAAACCCAGTTTGAAGTAACTCAAAACTATTGGAAGTAACTCAAAACTCTCATTTCTGCCTTGTTTTGGAAATGTGGAAAGAAATAGCTGACATGTTTCAAAAAGCCTCAACTTCTCCAGAATTAAAGTCTTAAATGTCAACTTCATTATGGTTAAATTTCAAAGGAAAACTCGTTCATTTTACCAGTTTTGGCTTGATTTTGGACCTACACTGTTTGACTCTATTTAGGCTAGCAAACTATCTTGAAAAATTATGAAATGCTTCAAATCTAAATTTTAGGGTCTTAGCTATGTGTAAATTAGATTTCACACGAAAATTCCATTGTTTGGCATCTCAACTAGTCAAATTTGCAAAATTGCCATGTTTCACCTTTTAATCCAAACCAGCACGGTTTATGGCTAGTTTGGGCAACCTAAACAGTTCAGAAAATTATGAAATTTCATATGCTAGTCCCACCATACATCCTCTAAATCTTTGCCAAAAATCATGAATTTTGGAAGTGTTTTACACGGTCAATCACACTTAGTTCTAGAACTATCTTATTTCACAAACAATTCGGAATGCACTAAGTTTACAAAAGTTATAGACTTTGTTAATATTGCCTTTTTACCCTGAAATTTCTATCACATACTCTCACACATGTTAAGCATATAACCTGGAATTTACAGCCATGAATTCAACTTATAGCGATTCAGACTTGCCAGCATTCACTCCAATCCAATCTTATTATCTGTTATGATTTGTGGCACTTAATTGTTTGGTTGGAATAATAGAAAAATGGTTTAGCCCAGAATGTCAGATCAAAATGGTAGGATCTAGGGTCTGATTTCATAAAAATTATATGCCTTCTGTTTTTAATTGATACACTTTAATGTTGTTTTCCCTTCCTTAAGTAAGTGTCGTGACTTTGTTTTAAATATTTGCCTTATTATTATTATATCCTACATATTGAAGTCAAAAATTGTATATCATAGCATATCTATGTGGAGTTCAGAGGATTGATATTGCTGATTTTGATATAAGAATTTATTGTTTTGCCATGCAATCGATATCAATATCAATTATTATTCTTGGTTGTCTTTTGGGCTGCGTAAAAAGGGGTACAAGCTGACTAAGCAGGGTAAAAGCCTCATCAAGTTGGGATGGAAGCAAGTCACCTCTGAGACACAAGGACAAAAAATGACGTCTGTGATGACCATGGATATAGATACAGCAGCACCAACAGAAACTAACTCATCATCAGTATCACCTGAACATCTTATATTCAATAGAGAAGTGGGTCCATTTCTTTATTTTATCTTCTCTTTTATTTAGAAGTCTAATATACATTGTATATAGCCTGTCTTTCTATATTTTTCATGGCTATAAGTTGAACTCCTCCCATTGTTATAACTGCTATGCAGTTAGTCTTGTGCTTGACAGCTTGAGTATGCCATGGTTGGTCTCATTCAAAACATGATAATGTAATTCTCCAATCTTGTCCTCTGATGAAGGAGATGTGAAGTTCTAGGGAACGCAGAATGATCCCACTTATCATTTTCCCTCCTTTTCTCCCATTGACGTGACGTAGAACTCTGTTTAACTCTTGTAGGTAAGAGGTGCCCAATTTGATCCTGATGATAATGATTACAAATTTTTGCAAGAAGGATATGTGAGTATTTTTTTATATAAATAAATTGGTTGAATACCGAAACTGTTCCTAATGCAGTTTCATGTTTTTTAGATTACTGTTACTCCTCTTGCTGCTCTCGCTAATGCAGAGGTAGATTGTCATGCCTATTTTAAGGATTGGTTACAAAATGTCTCTGAACTCCCCTCTTTGACGGCATTATAAAACTGTAAGAGTCCTCTTGTTTGTTTATGTGATTTGTATGACTGCCTTTGTTGCAATGTAGCACTGGCAATAATTGTATATACATCATTAGCATCTTCTATGTGTTTGACTTTGGCACACATTTTTCTCTTTATATTTGTGGAAAAACATAAAACAATTTGATGACAGATAAATTCTATATTTCTCTAATTTAATCTGTAATACAGAGGGTCTATTTATACACAAATAAAGGCAACAAACTTGACCGAAAATAAATGCTATAAATCATATAACTAATCTAGAAATCTTTCCATAGATAAGTAGTGGTAAAACAGAAGCATCTTGGATTCTTTTAACACTCCCCTCAAGTTGGATCATAGATATCAATCATGTCCAACTTGCCAACAAGTCCTCTAAAAGTATGATATGGCAAGCCTTTTGTAAGAATATCTGCAGTTTGTTCTCTTATAGGGATATATGTCATACAAATAATTCCATCTTCTACCTTTTCTTTGATGAAATAACGATCGACTTTTACATGCTTTGTCCTATCATGCTGTACTGGATTAAGTGAAATATTAATGGCTGCCTTATTGTCACAGTAGAGCTTAATAGGATTTTCTATGTTAATACGTAATTCTTCCAGTAGTCTTTTTAGCCATAGACCTTCACATATTCCTTGAGCTAGAGCTCTAAATTCAGTTTCAGCACTACTTCTTACCACAACATTTTGTTTTTTACTCCTCCAAGTTACTAGGTTTCCCCACACAAACGTGCAATATCCTGTAGTAGACCGTCTATCTTCTGATGATCTTGCCTAATCAGCATCAGTAAAGACTTCTACTTGAGCTAAATTTCTTTTCTTGAATAGTAAACCATTTCCAGGTGACTCTTTCAGATACTTTAAGATTCGATAAACTGCATCAAGATGTGCTTCTTTAGGAGAATGCATGTGTTGACTTATTACACTTATAGCAAAAGCAATCTCATGCCGGGTATGTGACAAATATTTTAACTTCCCAACCAATCTCTGGTACCTCTCTTTGTCTATTGGTTTACTTGTATTATCAAATCTTTTTCCAACTTCTATTGGATTATCACTAGGTTTGCATCCTAACATCCTTGTTTCATATAAAAGATCCAATATATATTTTCTTTGAGACACACTAATCCCCTTTTTTGATCTAGCAATCTCCATCCCCAGAAAATATCTCAGATGACCCAAGTCTTTTACCTCAAATTCAGTTGCTAGCACTTTCTTGAGTCTGTCCATCTTTGCAATATCATCTCCTGTGAATACAATATCATTTACATAAACAATAAGGATCGTTCTCTTTCCACCCTTGTGATTTAAGAACAAGGTGTGGTGCGAGTGACTCTGCTTGTATCCTTCACGTTTGAGAACTTGTGCAAACCTCTCAAACCAATCCCTGGGAGATTGTTTGAGACCATACAAGGACTTTATGAGCTTACAAATCTTATTTTCATTACCCTTGTTGAATCCGGGAGGAAGTGTCATATATACTTCTTTTGCCAAGTCACCATTTAAGAATGCATTTTTTATATCTAGTTGTTGTAATGGCCAATCAAGGTTGGTGGCTAAAGATAAAAGTACATGGATGGTATTTAATTTAGCTATTAGTGCAAAAGTCTCTATGTAGTTTATGCCATATGTTTAGGTGAATCCTTTTACCACAAGGCGAGCTTTGTATCTTTCGACCATCCCATCAGCCTTATACTTGACTGTGAATACCCTTTTACATCCCACTGGTTTTTTTTTCAGGTGGTAGATTTACAATCTCCTAAGTTTTGTTTTTTTCTAAAGCTTTCATCTCTTCCATGATAGCTGCTTTCCATCCAAGTACCTCAAGGGCCTCCTTAATTGTGTTGGGAGCTTTGATCCTGTCAAGGTTAGTAACAAAGGCATGGTATGCAAGGGAACAAGCTTTATAAGAGAAAAATTTTTGAATGGGGTAAAGAGTACAGGATCGAGTAGGTTTTCTCAAGGCAATAGGCAAATCTAAATTAGAAGACTTATCTATTATAGGATTGGTTACCTCTTCTGCGATAGATGTGGAAGATTCAGGATCTACCATTGGTTTTGATTCTTGGCATACTTCAGGTATGAGGTTTTCCAACTTTTTTCTTCTGGAGTAGACTATAGTCTCTTTATTCCTTTGTTCTTCTGCTTCTCCCCCTAAATTAGAATTCCTTTCTGCTTATGGCACCAGGTCAGATATAAGTGGGGCAGGAACATCAAACAGGATTAGATCTTCATTTTTGTACCAAGTCTGAGATTCACTCAAGTTCTCCCCCTGAATAGAAGGCTTGGGAAAAAAGGGTTGTCCTCAAGAAATGTGACATCCATACTAACAAAGGAGCGATGAGTTAAAGGGTCATAGCATTTATACCATTTTTGGTTCAAAGAGTATCTGAGGAATATGCATTTAATGGCACAGGGTTGAAATTTATTTTTTTGACTAGAGTGATTGTAAACAAAGGCTGTGCACCCAAATACTTTAAGGGGAATATTAGTAAATAATTTGACACTGGGAAAGAATTCTTGAAGCTTTTAAATAGGGATAGCAAATGAGAGTGTACGATTGGGCATTCTGTTAATGAGATAAGTGGCAGTTAATATAACATCTCCCCAAAAAACTTGTGGCATATTAGAAGTAAATATTAAGGCTCTTGCAACCTCAAGATGGTGTCTATTTTTTCTTTCTGCAATGTCATTTTGTTGGGGTGTATAACTACATGAACTTTGATGAATAATGCCATGGTTTTCAAGAAATGATCCTAAAGTGTGGTTGAAATATTCAATACCATTATTTGTGTGTAAAACTTTGATACGGGTATTAAATTGATTTTAAATCATAGAATGGAAGGTGGAAAACACTCGAGGAACCTCAGACTTTTCTTTTAAAAGGTATACCCGACAAAGACGAGTGTGATCATCAATAAAAGAAATAAACCATTTTGTACGGGTTTTATTTGGTACTTGTAATGAACCCCACAAATCACTGTGAATCATAGCAAAAGGCTCACTTGGGTAATATGCATTTTTGGGATAGGAATTTCCGTGGTGTTTGGCAAACTCACAACTTTTGCAATGAAATTCAATAGGTTTTTTATTTGAATGAAATTCAGGTAGAAGGTAATACATATATTTGAAATTAGGGTGACCTAGTTTCTAGTGCCATAACATCAAGTCATTATTTTAGGAAGATAAAGCAGAATTACAAATAATATCAGACTGTTTGCTAACTCCAAAGTCTTCAAAGTAGTAGAGTCCCTCATACTCCTTAGCACTGCTAATCATCGTCCTTGATGATAGGTCTTGAAAATACAATGAGTGGGAAGGAAATTAGCAGAGCAATTAGAGTTTTTGGTGAATTGATTAACAGAAAGTAGGCTATAGTCAAGACCAGGGACATGGAGGATGGATTTTAAAAATATGGAATTGCTTAGTTTAATATCCCCTATTCCAGCTGCAGGAATAAGAGTTCCATCAGCAATTTTAATTTTGTGATTATCAACACAAGGAGTATAAGAGGTAAAAAAATGGTAGTCATTAGTCATATAATCAAAAGCTCCAGAATCAACAATCCACAATACACTTGTTTTTGAAGATTTAAGAGCACGAAGTATTTTACCCTTATGTGCAAAAGAGGCTATAGAAATTTTTTCTTGTAATTGACCAGAAGATTGTAAGGTTGTCAGCATTTCTAGAATTTTTCCCAATTGGTCATTACTAAAAAAATTTTTATTATCATATCTTGATTTTTCTGAAGTTTGTTCTGCAGTCACATGATATCCTCGGCCTTTAGAATTTTTTTTGGGCTTCCAATCAAGTGGTTTTCCATGTAATTTTCAACAAATGTTTTTAGTATGCCCATTTTTCCTACAATAATCACAAAAAGGACGTTGTTTCTGTCTTAGGCTTGGGTCAGGCCCATTACCATTGATTTGTCCAATGCTGCTTCAGATTAACAAAGCTGACCCTTCGACATTTTTGGCGTCATTCTTCAGCATTACCTTCCGGCTTGTTTTTTCCCTTCTTACTTCTCCGAACGCTTCACATATGGTTGGCGAGGAGACCTCGCGAGGATGCGACTTCTCACGTCGTCGTGTTCTTGGTTCAAGCTAGCTAGGGATTCGAATATACGATCCTTCTCAGTCATCTTCTTGAATTGCACGCTATCTTCTATGCACGCCTACTCTTCTTCGCAAATGACATCTAGTTCTTGCCATAGAGGCATCATCTCCACGTAGTATTCATTCACTTCTTTGTCCCCTTGCCTCATTTGCTAGAGTTTCGTTTTGATTTCGAAGGTCTGTGAAGCATTTTCCTCGTCAGAATACACTTCCCTCACAGCTTCCCATACTTCTCGAGCAGTGTTGAGGAATATGAAGGTTCTTCGGAACGCAGGGACCATCGAGTACGTTAGCCAAGAGGTGACTAGTGAGTTCTTGACCGTCCAACATCGATGTGCAGTGATATCACTGGTCTGAGGCTCTTTGATTTCTCCGGTAAGGTATCCCAACTTTCATCTCCCACCAATGGCTAGTTTAATAGCACGAGCCCACTCTCTGTAATTTTTCCTATTCAATTTTTCAGCTGCGATTTGGAAGGATGAGTTACGCAAGTTTGAGCCCATAATGGTAAGGGTCTTAGTTGGATTCAAACTTACCTCTGTAGTTGCAGATGAAAGCTCTTCGGGTGTGTGCTCCATGGATCTTTGAGCAGGACTCTTCTTGGAGTCAGAGCTCTAATACCTTGTGGAAAAACATAGAACAATTTGATGAAAGATAAATTCTATATTTCTCTAATTTAATCTGTAATACAGAGGGTCTATTTATACACAAATAAAGGCAACAAACTTGACTGAAAATAAATGCTATAAATCCTATAACTAATCCAGAAATCTTTCCATAGATAAGTAGCGGTAAAACAGAAGCATCCTGAAATTACGGGATTCTTTTAACAATATTGACTGCCCATGAGTACAGAGGGTTCTGAAACATGTTGACCTCAGGTCCAAGGATAAATCAGCCTACCCACATACAGTGTTAGTCTGTAACGCCAGCCTAAAAAAGGAGACAAGATTTTCCTATCCTACCCATCTAGTCATTTCATGTGCATCCTTCGTTCTGCACATTACCTCTCTTTGCAATCTTATATATATATATATATATATATGCACACACAACACGTAGCACTTTCTTATACTCTAAAACTTTGCCACGAGGAAGGTCATTTACTCTGACTCATTTGAAGCCATTAATCATGACTATAACGCCATATGGTTGCTAGGCACCTGTCAGCCACATCACGGCTGCATTGGCCATTACTTCATTTAGCCTTGGGGCTATAAAGCATTACAAGTAGCCATTTGGACCATCTAATAATCTTTTAATGAAAATTTGAGGAATTAATTTTGATAAAAATACAACAAATGGGTTTCATTTTTTTTTTTTGGTGGGGGGATGATGTGACTTAGAATTATTTATTAAGAGGAAAAATTCTTGGATACACTATTTACCTAAGGTAAGTAGATTAAGCCAATGATGAATTACCATGTACACATATCAAAGCTAAGGCGATAGACACGGCTTCCTCATTGGTTTAGTCTACCCATCTAGGTAGATTATTTCCACTCAAGAATCTGTCTTATTAAGAGCTGCAACTTGGTGATTAAACAGGTGCAAAGATATTCATATGGTAATCCCACTTTTGCCAAGAGCATTTAAACAACTGCATATACATATTATGCATCCGATTTGCTCTTATTGCAATTTAAATTTCATAAAATATTTATTCATCACATTTATCGTTTATTTTAATTGCCTTTACTGACTCCCATTTTAGCATCATAGGATCAATTACTACTCTTCCTCTTCCCCCTCCCCCACCCCTGGCTGTAAATGGGATATGTGAATTCTTTCCTCTGCAGATTACTCTAGTTTACTGAAAGTGATTATGAACTCAATCTGATGCTAACAGAAATTATCTAGTTGCTTCGATATGCACGTCACTGCCTCAGTATTGTCAAGTTAAGGGCATACATTTCCACACAACTTGATTGAATGGGAAAGCCTATTTTCTGTATGATAATAACCTACATTCATTTTTAGATCATGTTGGTGGCAATTCTCGTCATTTATTTTTATCTACATGAATTGTACGACTTCCTACATGAATGAATAAGAAAACACTATTTTCTGTAAGATATCACTCATTTTTAGATAATTCTGATGAGAAATTCATGTTGCCTTTTTATTTACGTGAATTCCGTAATCTTGTGCAATGTGCACATATTTTGTGCTAATGAGGAGTTGCCATTAGTAACATGGGATCACTTACACGTGATTGATATTTTTTTGATCCAACCCGGGCAAAGTTTTCTCAATATTCATGCAGATTTTTTTCTTTCCGTAATGTAACAGTCTCTATTAGTCTTTGACAGGGTTTTAAAATAGGAACCTGTTCTTTTCAAGATATTTATTTTTTTCTACCTTAATATGATGGAGAGGTTGCTAGGATACTTGTAGTTTTCTAGAAGTGAAAAGTATTAAAATTCATGTTAATTATAGATATTTAACCGTAGATGTGGACTTATCTTGGCTGAGCACTTCACAGAGTTAAGATATCTGCCAATTTGAATTTCCATAAAGCATGGGGAAATAATTAAAGTATGTAAGATTTTTTTTAATGACATACTATATCATTGTAGTATTTATTTGGAAGATCTTGTATTGCTTACAAAATTTTTTGAATAGAAATAATACTTGATCTGAAGATTGGTGTCTCTGATGATTCTGCTATCTTCTGAATTGGACATGTTGAGATTATCTTAGTTGAGAAAATTATATTGAGAAGGTAAGTTTGTTTCCATTATGGCGGCTGCTGCTTTTGCTCATACACCAGGGTAATCTATAATTTAATGAGGTAGGAATGTAGATCTTAATCGAGCATTACTAGGATTACCAACAAATATTATATTACAATGTTCATTCTAATTTTGAAGCGCCCTATCTTTTCAGAATTTGATGGTAATAAGTAATAACCTATTAATTTTCTTGCTACTAAGTTCCTGTGTTGAAAAGTTGTTATAAAGCTCTGGTTACTGCTGGCTGTAGTGAAAAAACAACTCATCACAATCAACTTTGTCTTAAATCATTACTGATAGTTGGATTACATGCCTTCTCCCCAGTCAGAAAAGGCTAAAAATGTGAGAAAGTGTTTTGCTGTGTAAATCATTGTAGTTTTGAGAATATATATGGTTAGGAAACATAAAAATTTCTTAAAGCTGATGTATGAAGAGAAATTTATGTAGGTTGTACTATCCATTCGGAAGTAGCTTTCACACGTCAACTTCAACTTCGAAAGAAAAGGAACCAACTACCATCTCAACTGCTTAAATTAGACAGCTTAACAATAAGAAACCTTGAGGAGGGAAAAAAAAAAGTTGATTGGCTCATCTTGATAAGCATACTTCTCATAATACTCCACTATATTGTATTCTACTGATTTTGTAGAAGGATAAAAACTTCTGTTAGAAGCTGAAAGTATTTAAGCAGAGAAGAGAAAAGATAGGTTTTTAAATATGCACTTAAGTGGGAGCTTTATTGAACACAAAATTGAAAAGAAGATAATTAACCTATATGGGTACTACAAAAGTTAAAAGAAAAAAAGGAGAAGGAAAGAAAAGAAAATACTGTATGGGTTTTCGACATTAAATATTTTTATGTACATTACGTGTGTCCTTCTGTACTCTGCACTGGATAGCCTTCATTTTTGGGATGGCAAAGACGGTGGATGTGATTCCACTAGTATTGACCAGAGGACGTGCACGTCTTCATAGGGGCAAGATTTGACATCTTCATACAGAATGTAGATCCCTCTTCCTGAAATGATGAGGCAAATTTGTGAGAAATCAGAATGTAGATTTTCCTCTCCCTAGTGAGAATGAACGTAGAAAGATGAAAAGCAGGGTGTGATGAACATGTTTCTCAGAACTCAAATGGAATGCAGCAAGAAAAGACAGATTAGATTCAATCTTATGAATGATTTCTTGGAAATCTCATTGATCTAGTTTGCTATTGAAGGATTTCATATGAAGGAAAATAAAGAAAGAAATTGATTCTTTCAAGCATTTCTGGATCAGAAGGAGCACACATAAGGGAAAACATTGAGAATGCAGGTATGATGGACACTGTCATAGAACTTACTCTTCTTTTGAGTTGAATGCAATCTGAGCCACATTTTCTTCAGTGGGGAGACGAGGGATTGCAGCCACCCCATTTGGTGAATTGGGTGTGGCTCATGTAGGTGAAGCAATTGGAGGGAAATAATAAGAAGAGAGTATAAAGAGGAAAAATTCTAGGCTTTGCTTAGACAAGGGTGAAGATTTTGCAAGGTTACTGTTCATATTTTGGGACATTTTACATTCCCTTGCAGGCCAATCATGAAATTCACGTTTGGTGTTGGTACAATGTCCTTTTCTACCGTGTAGAAGAAGCCACTCCACCAATCAGCTGTGCATCTCACTCACTTCCACCACAAAAAGGTGAGATTCTTAGTTTGTATGCAAATTAATTCAATTATAAAAAGATATGTAAGTATATTAAATGTAAGTTTTAGTGAGATTTATTTTTAATTAATATATTTATGTATATATTTAAAATTAATTTTTTTGACTTATATTTTATAAAAGATTAGACTTAAATATAATTCTATTAATATTTATTATTTTTTTAATAAAAACATGATAGAAAAATTTTTTTCTAGAAAACCTAATCATGTGATATTGAAATATAAAAGAAAAATATTCACTTGTTTTATTTTTACTAAAGAATTTCATAACAAAAATAGAAAAATTATATCTAAATTTTCTCTTTTTATAAATTGGGTCTACTTATTTTTTTTTTTAAAGGACCCTCTTTTCCTTTTTCTTTTTTTCCTTCTTTTTTCATTTTTTTTCCCCCAGAGAGAAGCTTGTGCATGAAGATTCAGTTTAATGTTTTCATCATCATTTGGCATATACGTTAGTGGTAAAAGGCACATACACAAATAGGGAAGGTTTCTTTTTTTGACACCTAGGGCCTCCTCCTCTTGCATTTCAAGCAAGTACAATCCTCTTTTTAAGATTATCCCACAAGCCTTTGTTTCTCATTAGTCCGCCTGTTCCACTAGGGTGCCTTACAAGAGAAAAAATTTCTCCAATGTCTTGTTGACTCAGATTTGATACGTCATCGCAAGATGATGACTAAAATTTCTGCTAGTGGGGAAAAGTTTGTCTGAACACGTGGCTGTATTAATTTAAGATTTTTATATATACTTTGTATTGAAAACATGTAGATAATTTTAGTTTTAAATAAAGAAATACTTGTAGCTAATATGTTTATATGTTTATTAATAATTAATTTATTCTACTTGGATTTTTTAAATCAAATTTACTAAAAATAAAAAAGTTGTTTTAGACCCAAAAAATAGTTTCTTTCTTCTTTTTTAAATACAAAACTCAACAGATACTTGACGTATAACAAAAACATATAAACTGTTAAATTGACCACGTGTGTGCTTGTTATGATATATTGAGTATATATAACAATTTATCCAATAAAAAAATTCATTTGTTTGGACTATTAAACAATAGAAATAAGGAATCATTTATAGAGATGTGAGAAAAGTAAAATTCGTCGGAGTACATGAGTAATGCTGTTAATATAATTATTTCAATGAATTCTTATGTGGTTATATTTGCTTAATGAGATCTATACGAAGGTTGACTTCAACCATTTTTTTTTTAATGGGAGTTAAATTTAGATGTAGTTATATTAACAAATGTGAGGAATTGTGTTAAAATAAAATTACTTATACAGTTTCTTTCTATTTCTATATAAAGAAAAATAAATAAATAAATAAAACGCCACCTTTAAATCATGACAAGTGTTCAATCATGTACAATTAACCCTTCAAGATTGTGTCTTTATCTTGAAATGTACCAACTACCATGAACTGTAATTTATCTGTACCAAAAAGGCTTGGAGATTGTACTATATCAAAACATGAAGCAAATCTAAGAATGACTTGTATTGCAGACCTGGTATCCCATTATGGATGTAGTAGGTCTTCACTTACAGTTACACGTACGCTTGCTTTTTAAAAATAAATTCAATTCAATTCATTTGAAAAAAAAGGATGGAGGGTAAAGGAGATTTTCATAACACTCAGCAAGACATAATGCGGTGAGAGAATCCAGCATAGTATGGAGCAAGTCATGCCACGTGTATTTCCTTTTCTTTTCTTTTAAAGACATAAAAAGAGGCTAAGAGAGCCTAACCACCGGCAAGATGAAGGAAAGAGATCCCAGCACTATCTTCAGAAAGAATTTGCAAACACCCACTGGGAGGGTCATTGAGCAGAGTCGTCCCAATAGCTATAGCATGAGAATAGTTGGCCAACCAGTCAGCTAGCCTATTCCTTTCTCTATGAGAGTGACTGATACGGACCAACCAGTCACGACGTACCGCATCTCTGATCCGGTTAATAAGCTGCACAAAGGGATGAGAACTCGTACATCCTTTCTCAATAAGACGTATTTTCACCACTGAATCAGCTTCTATCCAGAGCTTTCTTACCCCTATTTGCCAAGCCATATCCACACTAGTGAGCACACCCCAAAGCTCGGAGCAAATAATACCACCCGTGCCAGTATTGCGAAGGAACCATGAACCCGGCTACCTGAAGAATCACGCAGGACGCTACCACACCCCCAGTGGAGGCCACCATTCTCACAGAGCCATCAATGTTCGGCTTCAGCCACTCATCAGTAGGAACCTCTAGCCAACAAATGTCTCCTTGTTTGTTAGAGTTACATTTAGAGGGTGAATAAATGTGAACGACAGAAAAAATAAATAATTAAAATTATAGCATAGATAAAGTTGAAATATACTAAGATAGAGTGAGTTACTATAGGCAAGTGGAGAATTTTTTAATATTGAAGCGAGGTTGATATGCAACTAAAATAGAGAAAGAGAGAAAAGAAAAGAAAATATTAATTTTATTTTAATTCAATCTTTTAGACCTATGTTTAATCTTTTTAAATTTTAAGAAATTTTTTTTAATCATTCTTCAGATTACAATTGTGATTGTTTTACATGTTTACCATTATCACAATTTTTTAACTCACCTGAAATTAATATAACAATTAGATTTTATACAAACTTAGCTAAAACTCTCTTTTTCAAAGATTTTTTTTTTATCAAATTCACCCTAAACTCACTTTTTCATACTAAAAAAGATTTACAAAATGATATAAAGATAAATATAAAATTCTTATCAAGAAAAAGATTACAATAAACTTGCTCTTTCTAAAGTTCTATTAGGTCAGGTAATATTAAAAACTCAACTTATATAAAATGAGAAGGTAAAAGAAAAACTATAATTTAATTTTTCCTTTTGTTCTTTACTTTAATTTTTATCTTTTTTTAGTCATCTTCTTTCATTTATACAAAAGTTTAAAAGACATATTCATTGAAATTCAACTCCATTAACAATAGTCGTTGAGAGAGAGAGAATTTATCATCAAGCTTTATATAGATATGGAGTATATAAAGGCATTGTTTTATAGCTACTTAAACTTAACTCTTCTTCTTTTTCTTGTTTTTGAAACATAGGTGCAGAGGAAAGACTTTTTTTCTTGAATTTTTTTTTTTGTTAATCTTCGTTAAACGCTTTAGATGAAGTAGATGAAGATAAGGCAATGTAAAATAATAATAATTCTTTTTCCTCTTACTTTTGACCCTGTCTAAAACCTTAAGATTAAATAAAAGCAAAATAATAATAATTCTCTTTCCTTTTACTTTTGACCTTATTTTAAACTTTTTCTACTTTTATCTCTCTCAACTCCTTTGCTTTTACTGGGCTTTACTTTTTAAATCTATGTTTTTCAATCTTTTCTTTAATGTCATTTTCTTGTTACTAATAGTTTTTTCCAAATCATCAAGTATTTTATTCTTCTTCAATTTTCAACATGCTGCATTTTAGAGATAAGCATCAAGATTGAGCTATGTTGTGCATTCATAAACTCTCATCCTTCTGTTGTAAATATGCACATATCCAAACTCATTTTGGTTGACTTTGAGTTTCATATTTGGTTCTCTCAATTTTTCCTTTTTGCTGAGAATGTAACATGCAAAGATAAGTATGTGTGATTTATTGTAAAACTTGTGTAAATTAACTCTGAGCCATGTTTTGATATATTTTACAAAGAGAAGGATTTTTCAATGCCCATTTAATACTGTAGACAAAGACTTTTTTCTAATTTCTCTCCACAAGTACAAAGTTAATGTTTATCATATTGACTTTTGATAAAGACAATGTATTATAATAAGATATTATATTTAAAATCTTTTGGTGCATGACAATTGTACCCACACTCATTGCACCATATATGATTGACTTTTTAACTAAAAAACAAAACCCACCCTTTTAAAAGAAATATTGTATTAAAAGTACTCGTTACTTTCTATTGTTCAGCAAGCCACATCACTACAAAAAATTGTGACTTTATTGGATTGTCATTGAATCATTTGTCATGAAAATTTTAATCACAATTTTTACAAACATGGTTAAGAAAAATTTGACTAGACCAAGAAAATTGTAGCTAAATTATGGTTTAGCCATGGTTTCAATATAATCATGGTTAAAATATGTTTTTTTTAAATGGCATTTTTTATCAATATTTTTTAATTTTATTATAAAATTAATTTTCTCAAATACAAGATCGACCTTCAAAAAGCCCAACAAAAATTATATAGACTTGAGATAGTATTACTCCAACAACAATAAATGAATAGGATAGAAAAGAGTGAAAAAGAGGGATAAACTTACAATAAAGGCACACAAAATAAATCCTCTCAAATACAAAATCTACTCTCCAAATCCTTCTAAAGTGTGCATGTGAATAATGTATAGCAATCTAAATACAATGATCAAAGAATTAAAAAAAAAGGAAAAAAAACTAAGTTCTCCAGAAAATCAATAAGAAACGAGCACATCCAAAGACCAAGTTCCCAATTATCCTCTACAAAAACCAAAACTTCTCTACCCTACTCTGCAAATGCCACGCAACAAAGTTTTAATATATAAGATGCCATATTATTTTCTCTATATATATATATATATATAGACACACAACACGTCAAAAAATGAATGCAACTGCATATAGGCCGAGATTGATAACCTTCAAAAGATATTTTTAAATATATTAGTAATTCATATCAAGATATTAATAATTAAATTATATTTTGTAGGATTGGATGCATGTTTTATTTCTTCAATGTGCAGAGGGAGGGATAAGGAAAGAAATGGGGAGCTTTATATTGGGAAAGAAAATCAATTAAAACTTACCATGGATACAAAAACATGTATACTATGTTGAATATCCACTTTACTTGTAGAGTTTAGAGTGATGCAACTAACCGTGGACCTTATCAACAAGGGGGAAAAAGCATAAATAATTCTATATTACTAATTCCAAAAGTATATACACTTTTTGCTCATAATTTTTTTCATCTGCACAGGATATATAGAGAGTTTACTGAAGCTTCTTGGTTGAAGGAATTTTTATATGAAGCCACTTATTAATAGTTATACATTACTCCATTTAATTCGGAGACTTTTAGTTCCTAATCACAAATTACATGTAAAGCAGAAATAATCAACATTAGAAATCCAAGATAATGACAATTCGTTTCATTCAAAAGTCCAACAAAATTCTAGTTAAAAAAAAAAACTACCTATCATATTTTCATAGGATTTGTTGTTTTCAAATAATTTTTTCTCATCCCAATGTCTGGAAGGAAAACTTCATCAAAATGTAAAGATGTCAACAATATGAAGATAATGATGAACTGGTACCAAAAATTTTACAAGGCAAACAACCACCAGAAATAAAAGGAAATGAAACAGCCACCAATAAAGATCCTACACCATGCTGTATCTTGAGATGTCCAAATCTGTCTATCTATCAAGCAAGGCAAAAGAAATAAGTCTTTCTAGCAAGATCAGGTCAGAAAAGCACAATAAAGGCAAAAGAACCAATTAAATTTAAATATAGTAACCTAAACAACTAGGTACGAAGTAGAATAGTTTTATACATTAAAGCCATCATTCTCAATTCATATCCATTCCAAACAAAATATGCAAATTCACAGCTATTAAAATCAACTATTTAAATTATGGTACGGAAACAGACATAAGAAGGTACTTCGATCTAATAGCCAAAGTATTTAAATAAACTTAAACATTTATTCTAAGCATAATACATGAGCCAAAGTTACTAGCCAAGCAACTTGAAACTTGTGAATCTGTTGCAACGATATTATGTATTGTCATGATACAAAAATATCTCCTCTTTATTGCTCATAAGTTGTTGACTCTTTACATATATATAGCAGATGGAGAGCTTAGGGCAAAGAACAGAGACAAATGAATTAACAAATTGATGAGAATGAAGTTGGATCATATAGTAATAGAGACTACAATTTCAAAGACAAAAATTTAAGATAATATTATGTTAAAGGGATCTGATAGTTGACAAACAACTCATGTGTGCAAAGAAGTACAGGAGAATAAATGGGTTTGGAGTACAATTGCACAAAAATTAATTTATACAATTGAAACTTGAAAATTTGATTAAAAATTTTAATTTACTTTTAATATATTAAAAATGATTTTATATAATTTTTATAGTAACTAGTTTAATTAGTACGACATGATAATTAAACTAATGATAAGATTATTTATGCTTCCACTAGGCTAATTATTGGTTTGGTTCTAATAGTTACTAATTTTGTAATTTAGCATTATTATGCAAATTTTTATATTGTGAGGTCCAAAAATAAAATTTCTTCAATTTGCTTTATTGACTTGTTTAGCAAATATCCCTTACATTGCTTTTTACCATTGGATGAATCTAATACAAAAGATAGTCCATGATGTAGCATCCATGTCACAAATTGCATTGGAGAAAAATCAACAACAGCAAGTGTAAGACCAAATTCCTCTTTGTGCATGAGATTCATTATCTAAATTCCCCACTTTTCTTTTTGGAGAAATGAAACTGAATTTTCTTCTTAAATAGGGATTTTGCTCTTATCGCCTAGCAGAAAATTTATGACAATTGATTCTTCTCAATTTAACCAGAAAAAGTCATGCCAAGCATGGAAACCACGTCAATATACATGCAAAAGAAAATAACACAAACAATCAGGAGATGCCATATATGAGATATATTGCATACTTACATATTGGTTGACTCTGTATTTCTTGACCAACGAAATAATGGCTAATATGCGCTGGTACACAAATTAAGAATATGCCATCATGGCCCTGCATTTTGTTTTATGTAAAGTACACAAACTTATAAGCTTATATATCTTTTAAAATCAGTGACAAACTTAAATGAAATTATTTGAAGAAGGGGAAGGACATCTCTGTAAATAAAGACTATCTAGCTACTAGATACATGTGAATTAGGTAACAAGAATTGGGAAAAAAAATTCATCTTATGGATTCAAAATGATTAGACAGAGTAGTGAGGTATAAAAAGAGCTTAACTCCACTCTGAAGGCAAGTATGCCACAAAGGAACTATCAAAAGGTAGTAATAGTTTTCTTACTGCAACTTTGGATTACAGCTGCTGCAACTTTAATGCCACCAGCGCTGCAAATTAGATGAGGAAAGCTCTGAATCCCAAAAAGAAAAGATAAATATAAAATAATCTTTAAAATATGTAAAATTTTCTTGTAATTAATTTTTTTGTTGTCCTTAAAATTCAATGTATATTCTACTCCTTACTAGTAATATTGAGGACAAAAAGAAAACTGATTAAGATGGGCCTATCATTCACATAATGTGTATTACAGAGTAGAATCTGAATATGGCATTTTTAATAGATTGTTAGCTTATTAAATTTTATCATTGAAAAAAAAAGGCCCAAGAATTCCTTTTTATGTCTTTCACCAGTAATCCAAAAAGAGCACAGAGGTGTTATTTACAGAGATGACTATTTCCAACCATAGAAATCTGATTCAATACATCTAATGTATAGCCTCTACCCATAAAGCATAAATGACTTTCAGCTCTATTTGTTCCATAAAAGCCCTTTGAAATAAACTAATCTATCTACAAGTACATCTAAACTGCAGATTGAAGTGTCCTCTAGGACAACAATGAATTAAAAACAGCAGCTCACCTTTTAGAGTTCACAGAGACAATTTGTGCTAAAAATGAAAAACTGGCTTTTGGATGCAAAGTCAAAACTCTTAAATTTTAACATTTTAGTGTTACATAAAAAATATATATATAATAAAAAAATAAAAAATCTATAAACTAAATTGAAACCCATCCCCCTCTAACATATTAAAGCTTCTAAAGCGATATCCTAAGGATTAAATAGTAGAAAAATGATCCGCCAAAAGACTCAAGATCCAAAAGGCAAGGGCAAATACTTAGGAACTAACAAAAATCACATATGTAGACGTAAATAAAAAAAAGAGCAAAATGAATTTCAGAAAGAAAGAGGGATGCTTTTTATTGTAAAATCGTGAGAAAGAGAAAGGGAGATCATTGTAGAGTGATTCCTAATCCCCAAAAATCAAAACAAAGATGAAGATTGAAGAAACCCTCAGTTGTAACGAAATGGGTTTATCTTTTCAGTGATGTTGAAAACCAAGCACTGGCAGTGAGAGAGTCGTTGGAGGTAGTGAAGAGATGACTAATGGTGGAGACTGGCGACTGTTACAAAATGGAGACGAGCTTCCTACTTGAGTCGACAAATAAAAGAAGGGAGGAAGGGGGCAAGGCTGCTCATGCATCACTAGTGTGTTTTGTGAATGGGGGAGAGGAGCAGGATAATTAAAAGGTCTTAACCACGGTTTGACCACTCATGGTTCAAACATGGTTCATATCAAATCGGGTTTAAACTGTGGCTTAACCATGATTTAAAACCAGTTGTAGCTTAAACATTATTTAAATTGTGGTTTAACTACAGTTTAGTCATGATTTATATAATCATAAATAAACCATGTGATAGCTTAACTATGATTATTGTAAATTATGGTTAAGCTATAGTTTATTTAAACTACGACTAAATCTTTTTAAATCCAAATTACAATTTTATTGAATCATGTTTTATTCATAATTTCAAAAAACATTGTTAAACTTCCATTGCAAAACTTTTTTATTTGTAGTGCATTTTTTATTTAAAGGGTATTTTGTAAATATATATTTTGTTAAAATATGAAAACCAATGAAGCTTAATAAAATGATGCAAATGATACAAAGTTTAATTAATTGATTTAGATATTATAACATAATCAGAATAATATAATTAGCACAAAATTCTTTTTTCATATATTTTATTTTTCTTTCAATTATTATGCTTACTAGAAGTAATTTTAATGACTTTTAATATAATAAAGTAATAAATAATGTTTAAAATTTTTAACTTAATATTTTTATAAAATTAAATTAAAAATTGTATCATTATTAAAATAATTTAAAATTATGTCAAAATTTTTAAAGCTAACATTTTGTACACGAGAGGGCGGGTGATGCAAATACACACCCAGAGCCTCATTAGTGGCCATAACGCATCTGATAAGGAGTTGTCCCACATCCTCATGGAAATTATCAAAAATACATCTATTTGCTAGTCCGGTGATGCGTTTCAAGTTAATGAATTTCAAGTTGCATTGAGTTGGCTAATGTATTTCATATGTATTACTAGCAAAAAATGGTATAAATATTATTTTAATTTGTCCATGTTGGATTTTAATTTGGTCAATAAACTTTTAACTTTTTTTTAATTTGGTCCTTCTATTTTACTTTTTTTTTTCATTTGGTTTTTCATATTTTACTATCACTTTTATATAAATTCTAAATTTGACACCTAAATATTTCGATAACCAAGTTTATAATTTTTTTTTAAATATCATAACAAGTATTCATAGTGGGAAACATGTAAGTCACAACCCCACGGAATGCATTGTTGCGTTGTCACGTCTAAATACCCGTAATAGCTCCAACGGGAATGAGGCCACGTCATGTGTCCCACTATTAGTCATTAACCACCTTGAGAGAAATTAATCCGATACCTTTAACTTCCCTATCGTGAGTGGTAGTTATAACATAAAAATTTGATTGACTTGATTAATGAAGTACTTATGTTTCAACTGGTAGTTTCTTATATGAAAATAATAATATAATATGGTATGAAAAGTCAAAATTAAAATTATATGTAGTGAGCAAAATAAAGTCTTGATTAATCCTTATTTGTAATATTTGATCCAATGTATCTATTTTCAATTTTACTTAACTTGATCCATCTCAACCCAATATAAAATGACAAAAAGAGATTGGACTCACAAACCTACCAACCACTTACTCTAATTTTTACATTAATATTTCACGTGCCTAACACAATCCTAGTTATTTATAAAATTGGAAAATTCAATACAAAGTGTTAAATCTTTTAGTTTAACATCTCTCTTGTAATTCTTGGACTCAACATGCCTACGTATGACACTTATAATTGGTATAACTCCTCATACTAAATGTAGCTATAAAAAATTATAAAGAAATAATGTTGCACCCTAAAAATTATAATCACGCCTTAATATTTCAAAAAATAATAATGATAAAAGAAGTACCATATGGAAAAGAGAATCACAACGTTCCATCTATGGGGTTGACTTATGAGAGAAGGATGTGAGTTTTGGTACAAAGTTATCCATTTCAAGATCTGTGACCGTGGGAGCAGTAACAACTAGTTTTTTCATCTATTTTTTCAGTATCTGAAGTACAAACTTGCAATTTTTTAGGTTTTAGATGTCTATGTGGGCTTTTTAACGTTAATATACCTTCCAAAAAAACAAAAGAATGATATGTAACGATGGCAAAACATATTCCCAATATATATAACTTATTTAAAAAAAAATAAAAATAATGAGACGCGGAGTTCCAGCCTTCGCGTTCCAAAAAAAATTTTTTTTTTTTTATAAAATGAAGGGACGCGGAGTATGATACTCCGCGTCCCATTTTTTTTTTAAAATTTTTTAAATTTTTTTTTTAATAAAGCTGACCCTTGAGGGTCAGTTTGCTGACCCTCAAGGGTCAGCTTTTGCTGACCCTACGTGGGTCAGACTGACCCACGTAGGGTCAGTAGCACTGACCCTACGTGGGTCAGTCTGACCCACGTAGGGTCAGTTTGACTGACCCTACGCGGGTCAGTCACTGACCCGCGTAGGGTCAGTCAAACTGACCCTTTGAGGGTCAGTCAAACTGACCCGTGGGTCAGTGTCACATCTGACCCCAGGGGTCAGAAAAAAAAAAAAATTTTTTTGATTCCTATATATTTCGTCCGAATTTGTTTTCTCAGAATGTTTTGAATCCGTTGCCTCCTTCCTCTTCATCTCTTCAGAATTTACTTCCCTTTCCCTTCAGGTCTCTTGAATATTTTTACTTATTCAGTAAATTTATTCTTTCTCTTCATGCTTATATAAGGTTTGTACTTTATTTTAAAAAAATATTTATTTTTCATGTATTTAACAAATATTTATATTTTTTTTCTTAAAAAAATTAATTAATTATTTGTTAAAATATTTAACAGGTTGGCAATCGATGCGTTCATGATAGTATCTATCATTTCGGATGTATTAAAGACTTAGAAGTTCTGATTCACTTTCATATCCCGATTGAGGTATGTAATTTAATATTAATTAATTTTTATTTCTTATTTTATTTAGCGTTTTGATGTAAATATATAAAAAATGAAAACAAACTTAAATCTATCTATAAGAAATATATATTTTATTATTATGTACAAATCTCAAACTCTTCATAATCCATATATTTACCTTATTTTCTACCAAGTTATATAGTTTCGTGCCGCATTTTTTTTTTTGGTATTTCTACCAAAGTTTTCTAGTGACATTTCAAGAATCTTTTTATATTAGTTTAATCTTTAAAAATTAATTACTATCATATTACTTTTGGTATAATTAAGAGCTAGTAACTAATTTAGCAATTCATTTAACATTGTTATACAGTAAATTGCATATATCCCATTTATCATTATTGTTGTTATAAGCTAACTTTTTACAGGTTAGCTTAGGGGTAGCAATATTTTATTAGCAATAAGCTGGATTCTTTTTTTTTTAATAGATGGATAGTCAAACCAACCATTAATGTTTTTATTAAGAAATTAATGTTGCGTATATAGACAACTTTGTGAACAGAGCTAGCACCATAATCCATTTTATATACTTTTCAAAGCATTAGAACAGATATGATAATAATATTAAATTAAAGATAATAATGAATATTATAGTTTACTGTTTTTTCTTTTAAATTTTATGAAATTCCTTTGTAGAATTAAATAGACTAATTCTAAAAATTACTGGTAAATAGTTAATAACATATTTTTATATCTTTGAACATTAAATAACTTTGGATTTAATTATTTGAGAATATACTCTTGTCAATAAAAAATGAAAACAAAATAAACATATATATAACTTATAAAACTATTTCCTTACGTATATATTTTTTACTGCTGGACAATTTTTTATTTAATAAAAAATGGAACGCAGAGCTTGTTGCCCCGCATCCCTATTAACTTTTGTTTTTTATAAATTTAAAGGGACGTTGTAGAATTTTTTAAATTTGTTATAATCTATAATTTTTAATTTTTATAAAAAATGATAATAATTTTATTATATTTAATAATATTAAAAATATTTACATATTTTGTAAAAAATTAATTTTCTTTTTATTTATATCATACACATATAAATTTTTTAAAATTGTAAATTTTTAAAATTATAATGTATTTAATTTTTTAATTCAAAAATTTTGTTTTTAAAAATTTTTGAATTTCATATAATAATTTTTTAACCATAAAATAATTTTTTTTCCTATTTTGAGAAATATTAATGTATTTTTGTTTTAAATTTGTAAAAAAAAAAGTTCCAAGAGAAATTGAATAATTATATCTAATATGTCATAAACAAGAATCAATATTTGATTATATTTTGATATTTGATTAAATGGAAATAATATAAAAAAATGAACAAATAATTATAATATCTTTAATACAAAAAATTATAATATCTTTAATATTTTTATTTTTTTAATTCATAACAATAAATTTTTATGAATTAAAAAAATAAAAATATTATAATTTTTAAATTTTACAATTTTAAAAAAATTAGATGGGTATGCTATAAAAAAATTACTTTTTTATGAAATATTTAAATATTTTAAAAAGTAATAAATATAAAAAATTATGCTTGTTTTCTTCTCATATAGTTTTAATTTAAAAAAAATGTTGATAAGTTTTTTTTTCTATTTGTACAGATTCTGAAGAGCTTTTATTCTACCCGGAAACATTTGTTTGTCCGAAATTCTTTGTAATATCTTCGTTATCTTTTATCTTTGATCATTTTAATGTATTATATTTAATTATTATTTTCACAAAGGCATTGAGTAAAGATTAACAATGAGTAGAAGGAAGGAAATCATATGCATTCATGCAAATGGAAGAATTTTTTCCACCAATGAAGGAACCACATTTGTTTGTGATAAGCCAAAAATATTAAGAGTTGACCCTGACATTAATCTGGAGCAGTTGAAGGTTGTAGTTGGAGAAAAATTACGACTTCAGTCAAGACAATATGTATCTGAGTTGGTGTACCGATACCCGAGATCACTTAATCCAACTTGGTACTTGCCATGCACATTGGAGGACGATTCAGATATTCAAACCATGTGGGAAGCAAACCGACACTTTCCATCTCAATTAGGGGCACCTGAATTATATGCACACATCTCAACTAATGATGTGGGCCTAAGAGTTGAAGAGACTGATGTAATTGAACCGTTGACAAATCCATGTACAAGTCAGATTAATAGATCGAATGAATCGGTTTCCTTGTTTAGCTCTTATCTCGGAAATGTTCATCCATTTGAGACTCAGCTTTCTAATACTCTACCAATGCCACTGATGAATGATATATCGCAGCCAAGTTCATCGAGGGGTGAGATGTGTCATAACAATCCTTCTAGTCCCCCAGATGTAACTGAAGATATAATGGATGAGTTTGAGGCAGAGGATGAATATGATGCTCCGCCAAATGCCAATGAATATGGAGATGATGATATTGTCGCGAATGATACTGAAGGGAATCCTGTATCTCCATTGAATTTGCATTCTGAGCAGGCGTTTGCTTTTCTATCTCAGATCAGCAATGATAATGTGAGTGAATTTGAGATACCTGACATGGAGGGGGTTATTGATCTGAATGATGACCAAGAGATGTATGTTGGCATGCGGTTTATGTAGGCAGATTGGACACAATCGTGCCACGTGCCCCTCTCGTCAATCACGGGGATAGATATAAAAATATGTATTGTTAATGATCATTTGTATTTGAATGCTATATGAATCGTTAACTATTAGTTTAAAAGTGTCTTTTTTGTTTATTTATTGTTGTTCATTAATTTGACGTACTAAGATTATATTATTGGCTTATAATTTGTCGTTCATCTGTTTGACATATTAGTGTTATTATTACCAGATATTTGAGTTATTGGTTTCTATAATGGACCCTCGTCAGAGTGTTGTTCATCCTGGACCAGATGATGAGTCTTTACTATATTTACAGTCCCGTCATGTGTCTCAAGCTGTGTGGCAAGGACGAGTGAGTAACAAATTTACTTTATCGTTTATTGTTACGTTAACTAAATTTGTGACATTTTCTCTAATATAATTACACAGGATGATAGAATTTTACGTATAAGACGAATAGCACAACAAGATAATATCTTCGATCCCCCTCCGGCTATTGTCCCATATCTCATACAAGCTGGTTTTTACGGCGTTTCACGTCTCGGTCATTTTGACTTCAATGCTGCCCTCGTGTCAGCCTTGATTGAGCGGTGGCGCCCGGAGACGCATACCTTTCACCTCACTAGAGGCGAGTGTACAATCACACTGCAAGACGTTGCTATCCAACTGGGTTTGCCTTGCACGGGAAATGCAGTATGTGGACGGACAGATTTTAATTGGTCAATTGTTTGTAATGAGTTGCTTGGTGTGATACCTCCTCCTGAGACATTGGATGGACAGAGGTTGAGTGTTCCCTGGTTGACTCAGGCATTCAATAACTTGCCGGATGATGGAGACGATGATACTATTCGCCAGTTTGCACGAGCATATATCCTGCGTTTGATTGGGGGGTATTTGATGCCAGATAGGACTGGACATAAAGTTATGTTAATGTATCTTCCGCTACTTGCTGATTTTGTAGAAGCTGGTCAATATAGTTGGGGATCAGCAGTGTTGGCCCATCTATATAGAGAAATGTGTAATGCCACCCACTATGACAAGGTTAACATAGGTGGTTGTCTGACGCTGCTGCATTTATGGGCATGGGACCGATTTCCCCGTCTTGCTCCACGAAGACCCTCCCAGCCTGATCCTCAGATGGCTATTTATCCTACTCAACCCCCGCTGGGTTTCAGGTATAGGCATATATATTTTTTAGATATACTTTTTTTTTTTTATAATTGATAAAGTAACATGTGTTCTCCCTTTCCTCATAGGTGGCGGGATGTTCCACAATATCCTCGTCCGACGATAGATGCCTTGAAGCAGTGTAGAATATTGTTAGACCAAATGAAAGGCGATGAGGTTTGTATTTGAGTACTTACTTGTTATCCGATTTACAATTTGTGACCCAAAGTAACTATCTTCTGGTGTGTAGGTTATTTGGCGCCCATACGACTCACCCGAGGTTGTCCAACTAATTCCAGAATATTGCCTAGCGATGTCTAATGTATGGCGTGCATCTGTGCCTATACTTTGCTTTTGGATAGTTGAGTGGCATCACGCTGATCGCGTTCTCCGTCAATTCGGTATGGTGCAGCATATTCCAGAAAAACCATTTAATATAGGATCACTGCATACTCTTCAATTAAGAGGAAAAATTCACAAGGATTGGTGCGAAGAGCATGTAGTGTTTATTACAGCATGGAATTCATGGCCCTTGGTAGTGGCATAAAATGACCTTACTGATAGACCACTAGATCGCGCCTCAGACTATATGCATTGGTATTGGCGACATACGCGAAGATGGATCCATCCTGCTAGTGGTTCTCAAGGTTTTGTGGTATGACTTTTACATTATTCTTATCTTTATATTACCTATCCTTAAATAGATATATGTATTATTCTTAACAATTTTTTTATTTATTTTTACAGACTGATTTGTTGGAGGACTTATACAGACTTACTATCATTGACCAACCGATGCTTAGTTATGGAGATTTTAGACGTAAAGCAAGCAATGATATTGAAAATATGTTGCATGCTTTAGGAGAACACCGAGATATGTTCGTCTCTCAACCAGCTCCACCAGCACCTGATCTATCCAGACCTCCAGAGCCAGAGGCTAGACCAGGAAAAAGAGGTCATGGGTTCCTCTCATCCAGGGAACCAATGTCTGGTAGCGACTTTAGGGGATGTCATACGAACATGCCATCATCATCTTACACGACAGACCCTATGTCCGGTGGTGACGTTGGTGACGTTGGTCCTTCTTCTACTGTACCACAGACTATCGGTGGAGACGTTGGTTCTTCTTCCTGTCCGCCATCTGTAGATGTTGGCATTCCAGGTCCATCTTCCTTTGCACCTTATTATGCACCTTTATTGCCTTCGTCTACTTATATTGAGTCATCCTTCTCCACACCGCACTCGCAATCAATGCAAGCTGCCGGAGTACCATTTACATCATTATTTACGGATCCAGCTGCATTTAGTACAGAGTATGGCAACACTTCTTCTTTCTCACAGTGGGCATCCTACCAACAGCAACACGGCTTTCTCACTCCAAATCAGCCAATTCCGCCTGTTCAATCTCCTCAGTGGAATTTTAGTTCACAACAAATTCGCAATCAAGTGGAGAATGAATCGTCTGGAGAAGGAAATGAAGAAGTACTTGTCAATGATACTGAAGAGAACGAAGAGGAAGAACAGCAACAACCACAACAACATCGGCCACAGCGAATGAGGAGAAGGCCTCGGTGTGGGACAGGCAGTCATTATGGTTGATAGTTATTAATCTTTTTCAAGTTTAATGTTCATTTTTATTATTTAATGACAGACTTACATATATTGTAAGAAAACTTTATTCCCTCTTTGCACAACATTAGCTTATTAAAAAATTAATTACTACAATTATATACACATCCATATAATGAATATATATACATTACAACATTATTTTTAAATTTTAATGCGTTATATTTTTAAAATTGTTATATTTCATTTACAAAAAATTATTTTCATACATTAAAAAAAAAACATATCTCCCAATGTACGAAAACAATTTGATTAAGAAACTAGATTATATTTACCAACTTAACAAAATTATTTAATATTCTTCAAAACATTAATTTTTGTTTTACACATTATTTTATTAATTTTTTCATTCTTTATTAATTTTTTTCCTTTCACTTCCAAAAAAATTAATTAATATACCTCACAATAATTTAAACAAATTAAGACATTATATTCTTCAAACTATAAATAACAAAATTTTTTTATAAGCAAAAAAATGTTACTAATATTACCATAACAAATAAATTGTATTATGAGTTTACAAATACTTTTATTATATGTTTAAGAATTTTTATATGAATTTTTTAAAACTTATTATTTATATTTTACTTGTTCAAAATCTAAATAAAATTGATTACTATTTTTCATCACATAAATTTCTTATAATTATAAAATTAAACAAATTGTATATACAAATTAAATCATTCTTTTTCTCAATATATAGATTAAAATTTTTTTCCCAATTAAAAAGGTCCCATATAAATGTAGTTTTAAAAATACTTTTATTAATTATTTAAATTTTTGTTTACTTTTTTAGTTATCTAAATTTCACCTTTTACAAATTTCAATAAATTTATTTAAATTTTCTCAAAACATAAATTCTTAACACTTACAAAATTAATAAAATTATAAAAAATTATGAAGACATTTTTTTAAATATAAAAAAAATTAATATAAATTTAAATAATAATTAAATTAAACCATTATTTTTTTCAATATATAGATTAACATTTTTTCCTCAATTAAAAAAGTCCAATATAAATGTAGTTTTATGAATACTTTTATTAATTTGTGAAAATTCTTGTTTACTTTTTTAGTCATCTAAATTTCATATTTTACAAATTTCAATAAAATTATTAAAATTTTTTCAAAACACAAATTCTTAACATTTACAAAATTAATAAAATTATAAAAAATTTTAAAGATCTTTTTTTTAAATATACAAAAAGACTTAATATAAATTTAAATAATAAATAAATTAAACCATTGTCTTCTTCAATATATAGATTAAATTTTTTTTTTTCAATTAAAAAAGTCCCATATAAATATAGTTTTAGAAATACTTCTATTAATTTATTTAAATTCTTATTTACTTTTTTAGTTATTTAAATTTCACCTTTTACAAATTTTAATAAAATTATTTAAATTTTCTCAAAATATAAATTCTTAACACTTACAAAATTAATAAAATTATAAAAAATTTTAAAGATATTGTATTTTTAAATATACAAAAATAATTAATATAAATTTAAATAATAATTAAATTAAACCATTGTCTTTTCAATATATAGTTTACAATTTTTTCTCCATTTAAAAAAGTCTCATATAAATGTAATTTTAGAAATATTATTATTAATTTATTTAAATTCTTGTTTACCTTTTAGTTATCTAAATTTCACCTTTTACAAATTTCGATAAAATTATTTAAATTTTTTCAAAACATCAATTCTTGACACTTCTAAAATTAATAAAATTATAAAAATTTTAAAGATTTCTTATTTTTTAATATTAAAAAAATTAATATAAATTTAAATAATAAATAAATTAAATTATTGTCCTCTTCAATATATAAATTAAAAATTTTTTTCATTTAAAAAAGTCCCATATTAATATAATTTTAACAATAATTTTATTAACTTATTTAAATTTTTTTTTATTTTTATTTATCTAAATTTCACCTTTTATAAATTTTAATAAAATTATTTAAATTTTTTCAAAACATAAATTTTTACACTTGTAAAATTAATAAAATTATAAATATTTTAAATATATAAAAATATTAATATATATATTTACATAATTAATAAATTTAATAAATAAATTAAAATTATTTATTATAATAAATTTTTATTTTTTAAAATTTATATTTATATTTTTTAAAAATAAATTAATTAAAATAATTATTTTTTAATAATTTAAAAACCCACGGGTCAATATGACCCGTGGGTTAATTTGACTGACCCAACGGGTCAGTGACTGACCCGTTGGGTCAGTCAAACTGACCCTACGTGGGTCAGACTGACCCACGTAGGGTCAGTAGCACTGACCCTACGTGGGTCAGTCTGACCCACGTAGGGTCAGCAAACTGACCCTCAAGGGTCAGCTTTCTTAAAAAAAAAATTTAAAAAATTTTAAAAAAAAAATGGGACGCGGTGTATGATACTCCGCGTCCCTTCATTTTAAAAAATAAAAATAAAATTTTTTTGAGACGCGGAGGCTGGAATTCCGCGTCTTATTATTATTTTTTTTTTAAATAAATTATATATATTGGGAATATGTTTTGCTATCGTTACATATTATTCTTTTGTTTTTTTCGAAGGTATATTAACGTTAAAAAGCCTGTCTATGTGCGTGTTATCTAAGACGCACGGATCCCGTGCATAAAAAGAGGACGTGTATATTACGTACAATCTCTTTAAATTACTTAGATTTAATTTAAATGATCTAAATTTTATATAAATTTTAAAATTTTTTATTTTATAAAATATAGAATATAAAATAAAAACAGTTCAATAGTTCATAACTAAAAAAAATGATGTTTTATATTAAAAGAATTATAAAATTGGGACCCTCTAAATTTAATTTTGATAATTTAAATTTGAGATACTTACTGTGCACATCCCACTCAGATTCGTAGAGAATCTAAACTCTTATTTAAGTGATATCAAGATTTTATCAAAAAGATAAATAAATACCAAGTACAAATAAAAGTGACCCATGGTATATTAATATATATATATATATACACACACATATATTAGATGTTAGTCGACATTATTTAAGATATTGGTATTTGATACAATAATAATACTATTTTGAAAGTGATTTTATACCATTTAAAAAAATCATGGAGATCTCATCTCAAAATCATATCTACTTTTACTTAGTTAACTTTTATAAAATAAAACTTGTATCTTTTGGATGACAATTCCAAAATGTCATAATATATACATTTCAAATACCATAATATTTTACGCTTTAATCTCCTATCCTATGTATCCAAGACCAAACGCCTCTTAAAAGTATAATACTGGGAGGAAAATTTTCAAAATAGAAACTTTTGGCATTTGTCTTGGATTATAGTATGCCCATGTTTGATGAAATTATTATCATGGGTTTACTGTACTATAATTTTCTTTTAAAACCGATAAATTCTTAAATAAGTGAAAGAGATTCATCCCAATCAGTTTTTTTTTTCAGATTTCTTGACCAATACTTTTTTAATAAAGGACAAACCGTACAGAGAAGCATTGATTTTTCTTAATAAATTACATGGACATTCCTTATTTTTAAAAAAAAATTATACAAATATTCGTTCTACATTTAAAATACATACTCTCTTTCTTTAAAACTAAAATCGTCTCATGTTTTAATCTAATTTTATATTTTTTTAACTAAAATACTCACCATTCATCTAAATATGTTTTTTTAAAATTAAAATACCTTCTTTCAAATCTAATAATTCATAAAAGTAGGTTTAGTGATTAAAAAAATGTAATTCTTTAAAAATAATCTAATATATATTTACAATAATAAATGATATTTTATTCCAAAAAATTTATAATTGATATAAAATAATGTTTTTTTAAAAATAAAATAAAATTCTTTATAATTTTAATAAATTTTAAAAAAAATGTATATAATTTACTCTTTTAAAAACATTGATCTAACCATAGGGTGAGAGTGGGGGGTTGCAGGGTCCAGACCCACAAAAACCTGGCCTACTACACCTGATGGACCTAAGTGGCTCGGGTTGGTCCATGTGTCGTCTGAGGTGGGCCAAACCCAATAAACCCTCCGGTTCACAAGTTGCACTCATTGACTTTCTCTAAACCCTAATCCCCACAGAAATTCAATCACGGTGGCCTCAGAGCCCCAAACTTCTCATTCTTACTGTTTTGATTCTCCTTCTTATTATTATTAAACACAGATAAAAACATCTAACGTGGGCGTTCATTGTTTTGATATTCACTTTACTGTAATTATGTGCTTTTTTTATTCTCTGTTTGGGTCTTATGTTTTCGGTTTTTTTAAAATGAATTTGTTTTTTTTTCCTCTGTACGTGTTCAAGCCAGTACCACAGCATTACTTACTTTTTTTTTTTTTTGGCTTTTCTGTTTTCAGAAGTTTCATGATGCAAACTTTAAGTTTTGAACTCTTTGTAAAATTGTTTTTTTCAGTAACAAAAGAAAAATATTACTCCTAATAAGTTATTGAAATAATTGAACCTTTTTTTTTTTAGAAATTAAAATAATTAATCTATTGTTTCTTCAAATTAAGAAGATTATTGGTTTATGCTTAAATTTATTTTATTAGTTGGTGCTTTATTGATATTTCATTTCTCAAATAAGAATGCACGTTAAATCGTGCATGATCGTGGTGTCTATTATTGTGCCATTAAACAACCTTAAAGCATCTTTAAATTTTTAAAAAATAGTTTCAAGTATTTGTAGGAATCAAGATAGCTTTTATATGGAAGTCGTTGTAGGCACGTGCAATGTACAGAATAATGTTGAAACTTGCATAAATTCAATATATAATTTATTATTTTGCAACATTAATTTTTATTTATTATTTATAAAAATTATAAAGAGGTAAATAAATAAAATGTAACTAAAATAATATATATACGTAAAAATAATTTTAAAAATTATTACAGAAAAAACATCATTAGTCGCAAATTGAAAGGAATTCATAAACAATGGCCCAAAAAATAAAAGAAATTCACAAATATTACTCTCCTCTATCTATTCTATACCTTTTGAGCCTAATCTAACCTAACTCAATGTGATTAGGCTAGCCAAATCATTAGTCTACTCTTAACCCCTATTTCAAAGCTCTTGAAATTAAAATTAAAACATTAACAACAAATAATAATTAACAAGAGAAGAAACAAAATATGTATATTTCTAAAATTGAAGTCTTTTGTATGGAAATGGCCTACATTCACTGATTTGTACGAAGAAAGAGACGAAGAAGAAGATCTAACTTACATTAAAGATTTAGCTTACGATTGTTCCATTTTCATATTGCTCAATTTTCGTTAACAACAAATAGTTATTAATGGCACACCAAAAACAATTTTAAACTAAGGCATCACATTTATAATAACTTATATCATCAATTATATAGGTATATAAAGAGTTTATAGATAAACAAAAATTAAGTTTAATGTTCAAACTAAATTAACACTTTTTTTTTAATCAACAATGATCTCCAATGTTCCTTCAGCGACATTTCATAAAATTGGAACAATTATTTAAATAAAATAAAAAATAATGTAATTATTGAAAATATATTGAGTTATCTTTTTATTATCAATTAAATATTTTATGATATATTAATATCTCTTTTAATTTTTTATATAACAATTAAATAATATAATATTTACATGATTATCTTCTACTAAGAATCATGGAATGAAAGCAAATAAATGGGCTAGTTTCTAGTTGCAGCCCAGGTTGCAACTCACAGGCTTTCCTCTTAGCCCAATGACCAGGCTGATGCAGACTAAGGAAATGGTTTGAAAATTATAAACAGAAAAATGTTTGCAGAACCCTGAACAACATTTACAGAACAAAGAATTATAGAGCTTTTTTTATTTCCTTTTTTTAAAATAATTTTTTATTTTTAAGAACAACAAAATAAAAAAAAAACTTATTTGATAATGTATTTTTAACGAAATTTTTTGTAAAAAAAAAATAGAATTATGTTTTCAAAAATAAAAAAATTAAAATTTTTTTAAATGTTTTGTAACTTTTGTTTTGTAAAATAAAAAAACAGAAAATAACAGTTTTTTATAATAATGATTCAAATTTTTTTATTTTTTTATTTTTTAATTTTCAAAATGTATTCAAAAAAATATATGTTTTAAAAACATGAAAATCAGAACAAAATCAAATAGGCCCGTAGCTTCTTGAGACAATAAATCTAACACTTTAAGAGAGACTTTGAAATTGATTTCAAGTGTTACCACTTTTGTCTTTTTCGTTTCTTAATAAAAAGAATTATTATCAAGTACTTGATTGAACTTTTCATGTCTTAGATCAATAAGAATGCACCAATTCTTGCCTAATTTTTCTTTTGTCTTGTCTGAAAAAGAAAGATTCCATTTAATAAGAAAATGTATCGAGTAGCAAATTACATAAAGCCAGTTCCCATGCGAAATAATCTTTCTCTGAAATGCAGCCTTGTGGATGAACTCAGGGCATTCAAAGAAGGATTAGAACTTTTTCTGAGCTGCATAATTCTATTTTAAATTTTCAAATGCAATAGTCTGTTTATATTTTGCTTCAACAAATCACTCTGTTATTGTATCAGAAGATACCAAAATTTCAACCAAAATTTTTTTTTCTCTTTTCCCATGTGCTCTGGCATCAAACTCCCAACTACTGTATGTAGTGCATGAAAAGATTTTTAAAAAAGGTAAATTATACGAATATTTTTTTAATTTTGTTAAAATTATACAAACTCTTATCTACTTTCAAAATATACATAGATTTTCTTTGAAACAAAAAATTATTTTACATTTTACTTCAGTTTTAAATTTTTTTTACTAAAATACCCTCAACTAACTTAAAGACATTTTTTTAAAACTAAAAAAAAATAAATAGAGACCATTCTAGTTAAAAAATTTAAAATTGAGCAAAAATATAAGATAACTTTATTGTAGAAGATGTGTATATTTTGAAAATAAAAAAAATATTTGTATAATTTTAGTAAAATTCAAGAAATATCTATATAATTTAACATAAAAGAAGCTAAATAAATTCATGTAATAAGAGTACAAGACCAAAGTGAAATAGGATTATTTACATTTTTAAATAAAGAAAAATAAAAATAAATTGCAATTGATTGCCCTTTCATATTCAAAAACGTTGAGACACCGAAACATGATATCGTCTTAGGTTGGGAGAGACGATAGAGATGAGGCCACCGAGTGGGGGCCTCATCTTTGACCTATAAATCATCTCGTCGTATGGCCTCCTATAGAACTTTAAAAACGGCAAGAATGCATCTCGAGAACTGTCGTTTTTGCTGACATGGCTATCCCTACGGAAGAAAATGGCTGGTGATTGGAGGAAGGAGGGTCGTGGGGTCCACGAGTGGGCCCTCTTGGTAGCCTCGTTATCTGTGACACGTTGCGGCAAGGGAGTGGACGGCAACGAGCATCTTCTTGTCAGCCTTCCACCGTTGATATCTCCACGTGGCGCTCGAGCAATCGGTGATGCAAATGAAAAGGATCGAGCATTGAGTGGCGAGATGAGTGAGGGGCCCAAGGTGGGTCCTACCTTGGATGCTGACGTGTCAGCTAAGCTGAGGTACCAAGGCTTTAGTGAGTCGAAGTTATGAGACACAGTGAAGGTGAAGCGTGAAGACGAGCATGAGCCAATCTTGTTCGTTGACTTTACAGTGGAAGGGCTAAATCGAAGGGACGACGCTCGTGGGTATGATGCGAAGTCATTGAAATCAAGTGATTCTTCGAAATCTAATGACGATACCACCATCGTCGCCGTTGATAGCTCCACAAATGGACGAACTCCCTGCACCCACAATACACTAAATTAATTTAATTTATTAAAAAATTAGGTAAACAAAAAAGTAATAGTTCCCACTATCTTATCTACACATCTTTTATATTTATTTTATAATCACTGATTTAATATGAAATTTTGAGGTATGAATATTTTTTTTTTTTTATAATAAAGTATAACATATGAAGAAGGATCAAAATAGTGTGGATTCAAGACTATGAAAACTACTTTGGCCAAAGAACACGCTTGAGAATATGAGGCAGCGTAAAACAAGTGAAATAATGTACACAACAAATTAAATCTAACTAAAATGAATAGTACACAACTTATAGTCCAGAAAACTGGAGTTACCCTTACCCTTGTTGCACATGAGAAATGAAGACATGTGAAAACAATGGAAAAGTTTGGGTGGGGACACGACCACCAACCTAGCTATGATAAGAAGTCGAGAGTGGGACGTGGTCCATTGTCGCTGGTCAAAAAGTAACATGGCATGCACATGCAGCGCTAAAAGTAGAAATCATGGGTGTAGTGTACCATGTTAGATACATATACATTTCATGGTTTAAATTTTATTTATACATGTGAAGTTCGTCGTGGGAAAGAAATCCTGATTGTCGGTTCCACATATATATATATATATATATATTCGGGACATGCATAAACTTTTTTTTAGTTAAAGAGCAACGATACTATCAATTAAAAAATATTATTTATTTTAATTATGATGTAGTAATAATAATAATAATTAAATACATAATAATAATTTATTTATTTTATTAGATTTATTGATATAATTATACTTATTAATTACATGAAAATTAAATTGGTCTTATTAAAAGCTAATATTTTAGATAATTAAACATAAAATTGTTAATAAAACATTATTTCATATTTAATAATTATTATATTAAAATTAGGGTCAGTACCATTTATGATTTTATAGTATTATAACTCATAGATAAACAGTACATGGCTGATTACCAAAATTAGGCATTGTTTGGGTTTGGAATTTTACCTTCCACAAACAAGCGAACAGCGAGGGAGGGTCTATCACAAATGCCTTGTGTAGCAGCCCTGGATAGTACGCCGCCACAATTTTCAGCGCTCCAACTAATACGTTCATAAAACCAGATGCCGACCTGTAAAAACCTACACCAAACACGCCCCTCTTCCTAGCTCATAATCTCCCGTACATATAATAATTAATTAATATACTTTTTGAATATATATTTTTTTATATACATATATGTAATTTTTTATATTTTTATTATCAATTTTCTTAATTATAACATGATAAATATATAATTTTTAAATTAAAATATAATTTAATTAAAAATTATATATTTATCTGTAAAAATCATATGTACATCATATTATTATTAAAAATTTTATACTCATGAGTGAAACACATATAAATTTTTTCTTTTTTGGATTATTCCAAAATTCTCTTTTCAACTAATTTGCATTATATATAATTAATTTTAAATAATATCATTTAACTAATTGATACAAAAAGTGACCATTTATATTCTTAGTATATTCAAAACGTGAGTCTAGACAAAAAAATAGCTGCCTTAATATGTATAATTAATTTAAATTGAATATAAATTTTAAAATTATGCTACTTATATTATCCCTATATGTATTTTGCCCTGCATCATTGGTGAGTAGAAGCAGAAGGTAAATAGAAAAGGCTGAGGAAGCAAAAGAGCAGAATAATGTCTGAGTAGTGAGTACTGGCAAAAGCTAAAATGGAGCTGCTAGTACCGGTGAATCAAAGAGCATAATTTAAGGAAGCAATAATGAACCAATTCCTGAAGAGAATGTCAAATAGTAACTCCAATTCCCGATAATACCCTTTGAAACTAGGCTACCTATGGCTACCCTAGACGTGACACCTTAGGGGCACACCGGACAATCTCTGAGACTCCCTCAGAGACTGCCTCTCTCTGACTCACTTGTTGAATGTTTTCTGTTTTTTTTTTTCTCTTTTTTTGATCTCAATAATGTTCCAAAGTCGTGGAGTGGGGCACTTACTTGCATCAAAGAGCATGACAAATTGTTTTACGTTTCTTGGCATCGTTGAAATGGCCACCTCTATTGTGAACACCAACAAACGAATGAACCTATAAAATTTCAAAAAACATAGCAAAAAACAAAGTTTGTTTAGTTCCATATGTAATAGGACGAGGGAGTTTGTTTCTAAAGGTGAAAGTTTCCTGTTTGGCTAACGCGATAGTGTGAAACTCACAGTTTCTGAGAATGGGACTTGTGGTACTCTTGCTTCATCCGGAAAATCTGTTGATGCAGCCGAATTTCAAACCACCAACTTTTAGTTTACAGGAAAGAGGAAGAGAGAATAAAGCTAGTCCGGATTAAGAAAACAAGTCATTCTTAAACAAACTTTATCGTCTAGATCATTTAGAAAAAAAAAACTTTAAAAAAAAAACAAATAAACTTTTTCAAATGATTTTGACAATTAGAATTCGTTCAAAATTATTTTTCTTTTTTTTTTTTACAAACTGAAAAATCAGCACTCAAAAGGGAAGTGGAATTACCATAACAGGCCTGGATTCATCGTCGTGACCAGCCACATAGGCTAACCCATCTGCGATTTCTTCTGAGAACTCATCCGCTATCAGGTGCTCTGTTTTCAAAAAATAAAAGCAATTTTTTTTTTTTGGTTGGGTTCCGATTTTTCAGCTTTAGGTATGGACTAAAGTGTGTGCTTTACTTTAACCCATGATTCAAAAGAAAGAGGGAAAAAGCAAGATTCTTGGGTGAACCAGAGGAAAAAAAAAAAGAAAAATAGAAGCCGATGATTCAAAAAATAAATAAAAAGGCGAGTATTTAATTTGCATATTTCTGAGAATGCCAGAAGTAAGCTTTGTGGAGAAAGAAGAATCTCGGAGAAGAAGAATATAAGGGGAAGTGTATATACCAATGCCTATACTCTCTCTCCAAGAAAGGCAAGCCCTCAGTTGCTTCGCAGCTTTCTTCACATTCTCCCCTTTTGCTTTCAGAAACCGTTCCACACAACCATAGTTGCAGAACTTCTCCTGCAAATTAAGTAAACAAACAAAAATATGAACACTTAGGCATTTACAACAAAATGAATCCCACACAGTACCCCCATTTAATCTATCATTGTAATTAAGTCATATTTGTTAAGTCTTAAATGCAGTACTACACTTAAAGAATCTGCTAAGATCCTTTGAATATTGTGATGATATGCCAGAAGTAGAATAGTGGAGTGACCTGTTTGAGAGTGAGTGGTGTTTGTTTTGTGATGAGTTCAAGAACAGCTTCAACTCTCGGAGTGCCTTTCTGGTCTATGCGATCTTTCTTCACCATTTCGAGAAATAGAACTCTGAGCGAAGAGAAACACAAGAACTAATATATATATATATATATATATATATAATGCCAAACTTCAGCTTCACGCAACCATAAAAAAGAGCTTGCTCATGGCACAGTGATGTAGAGAGAGATGGATATGGAAGAAGAGGTTGAGGAGGCCATATATATAGCGAGACGACGGCTGAGAACGCCGTTACGCAGCAATCACGCTTACTGACGCATGCAAGGAGTAGGAGGGGAAAAATTTTTCAAAAATAAAAGAAGCGCTTATTTGAAAACGTCAAGACTGCACAGTGCTCTTCTTGGTGAATGGCTAACGTGTCACGGAAATGATGGCTTGCACACCTACGTTGTAACGGAACATGTCGGCGTCTCCTTCCCAATTTAACATACAATAATTAATTTTCCTTTTTTTTTCTTATAATAAATCCGGGATTTTATGAATTTTTGTTTTAATTTTTATAAAAAATATTGTGAGAAATTGCTAAAAGGTTAAATTGGATTGACATTCAAAATTTGACAATTAACTCTCAAACTTTTAAATTTGTATAGATAATTCTTATACTATTAATTAATTTATTATTTTATTAATTAAACATAACATGTTAAAAGAGTTATTTATATATAACTTAAAATTGAGAGAAATATTTACATATAATCAAAATTTTAAAGAGTTATTTATATAAAAAAATAAAATTTAAAAAATTTATTATCACTAATGTGTCATGTTTCATTATTTTAACCAACCAATTAAAAATTTTTTATAAGTTTTGATTTTACAAATAAAATATGATTTTAATAAAAAATAAAAGTAAGACCCATGTAAATGCACATAAGTTATATGAATTAGTCAAAATTTACAAAAATGAGCTAAAATCCCCCCAAAGAATTGATATGAACCGTGCTTATGATCAATAATAAAATTTAGAGTTTATATATATATATAAGATGAGTGAAATTAGATATTAATTACATTTGTATGTAGTTTTTGATGGCAAAAACTATTCTTTGTATTACTTATCGAATTTTATTTAATTTTGTTTTAAAATTGTTTAACTTCGTTTTTATGGATATTGTCATATTTTATTTATTTTATAATAATTTCACAGCTGCTGTTCAATTATGATGGGGGAAAATGGGAGTATGGCACTGAAAAGTGAAGGTTAAAAACGGCTGCAGTGATGGGGCCCAGGAGCATTAGGAGTAAATGCAAAGTACAGGGGTGAATATGGGAAAACGCACATTGATAGTGAAAAATTCTCAGTTTGTTACCAATGTGTAAAAGAATTAATAAATCAAATTAATATTATCAGTAGGTGTGTACAAAATATGAATTGAAGTTAGGTATCAGCCTGCATTGGTATCCGTGCTAAACTGGTTAGGTTTTGTTGTTAATTTAAACTCTTTATAAAAATTATAAAATAATTTTTAAAAAACAAAATTTTTATAAAAGAATTTTTTTAATTAATAAAATTTGGTCAAACTAAATCGGTTAACATGACCGGCCCTACCTAATTAACCAACAAAAAAAAATTGATTAGGTCTTAAATACCTCTAATATACATACATGAATATATATATATATATATTGATATACCTGTTTTTCATAAATCAGATTCATCTAATCATATTTAAATGAACTACAAGACAATAAAAATGGTTTGAGAACTCAAAATTTTTAGTCAAAATCAAAAGCCCACAGATGCAGACAAAATTAAATTAATTCAGATTTTCTTCATTTTTTATGTCATGCATTGAATTTCTCTTGTGCTCGTCTTCATTCGCAATCATGGGCATTATATATATTTGCTTCTCAATGGCAATAAATATATGACATAAGAATGAATAAATATATTGACCACAAATAGCCACAATAAATGACTCGTGTACATCACACATTAAACGAACAGAGCTTGGGTAGTAAATGCTCGCAAACTCTGTTATCATACATAAAGAACATAGTTCGAGAGAAAATATTTATAATTTATCAATATGAATAAATTAAAATATTTATAAATAAATACATAAACATGCATATTTTAATAAAATATATTTGTATTAATATTTTTAAAATTAGACCAGTTATTAAATTAATAAATATATTAATTTACTGTTTATTAATTTGATCATTATTAAATTATAGTTGAATTGATAATAATTAAATATAAATATATAATTCAAATTTTATATATTATAATCTTAATATAAGCAATAAATATTTAAAAAATTTAAATATTTAATTACTAATTTCATATTTTTTAAAATGTTAAAAATTAATTTTTATTATTTATTTTTTTTTTAAAAAAAATTATCCACAAGGCCATGGAAACATTGATTCAAAGGAAAAGGTGTTTGGTCAACCTTCAACATATTAAATGTTGCATATGACTAATGAAGAAAGTGTTATGCACTAAGTTGGAGGTCAATAATATGGTTGAACTGGCCCATATAGTCATGTTTTGAAAATAATGATTTCAAGCATAATTAAATATTTATATTTATGTTTAACTTAATTTATTTCTTTTAAATTAACTGGATGTATTTAAACATCTTTCCATTATTCAATTGCGCAACAATAAAAAATTGCATGGTTAGACCATGAGTCCAAGACATTCTCCACGTATCCAATTATTTTTAAAATAATCTAGAACTAAATCTTTCTCTCTTTCCGCATTTTCTTTATTTTATTTTATTTTATTGTTGGCAACCCTTGCATTTTTTTAATTGTCTAGAAGTATGGAGCCTACATGTATGTTTCCCAATTTCTAAGGCAAGAGTCAAATATTATATATGGAATAACAAAATTAAAAAATTAAAAGCATAAACTGAAAGAATACTATAAATTGTAGGCTAAGTACTAAAAGGGGTTAGGTCATCTTTTCTTATAAAATTGAATCTAGATTGATGTGAAAAATGTGCAGCGTTCGGATTCTTTATAGCACACCTGGCGTCTGGATTCTTTGTTAATTTTTTAAATTTTAGCTAATTTTTTTTTTATTTTGAAGAAAATAAAATGCAAGATGAAAATATTATTTATCTTATATTTTATTTTTTAAAAAAATAAAAATATCAAAATAAAATAAATAGATGGCTATAATTGCAAAATAAAAAAAATATATGGACTGATCCAGATCTGTTCAAACCACATTTGAGCATCAGAGGATCCCAACACAAATAGCAATATGTCATTAAAATTGTTTGAATTTTTTTGTTGAAAAAAATAATATATTCTTAATTATGGGATTAAGGGATCTTTTACTCATAAGCCTCTCTTGTCTTGTTCGTCAAGAAAGGTCATATCTAAAAATTAGAGGCATGTTTGGTAGGGCAAATGAAATGGAATTAGAAAAAAGAATTATGTAAAATATTTATTTTGTTTTGTAAATATTTTTTAATTATTATTTAACATTATCTATTAATTATTAAAAATAATACATTAAATTTATTTTTAATTTTTAGAATCATCTTTTTATTTTTTTTTATTTTTATATTTAACTTTTTACATACTAAACATGACATAGAAGACCTCGAGATGGTTTAATCCTAAAAAAGAGTAGTGTATTCAGTTCATCCTGCATTTATTGTTGACTCTATTTATATGCAGATTCATATTTTCGTGTTTTCTTTTTATTTTTATTATTAAATTAAATTGTAAGGTCTGAATTCTCAGTTCCTATCTATTTTGGAGAAAGGCTCTTATTTTGTTAAATGTTTTGCATGCTAAATTTGTTTGTACGATTAAATAAGAATCAGTCTTAAATTTGTAATTGACACATAGCTTCTCTTTTTTTAATTTTTGGATGAGGGAATCTATTTTGTCTTTGCCCCAAAAAAAAAAAGAATTAAGTAAATTATTCAAAACCAACGCTATATTTAGGCTACTAATCAAGTTGGTCTTCCAAAGCTTTGTAAGCTTTATTATTTGAAGTCAAACTAACACTCACAAAGGTGGAATTTAGTGTGACATTTGATTCATTTGCCCTCATTCAAAGATGAGATAGATTCTTACCCCACCTCTCTCTCTCTCTCTCACTATTTTTTTTAAAAGTAAGATTAAATTACATAAATTTTTCTTATATTTTCAAAAAATATATAAATTTTTATTAAAACAGAAGTCACCTTATATTTTAATCTAATTTTAAATTGTTTGATCAAAATATTTATTATTTAAAATTTAAATGATTGATATTTTGGTCAAAAATTTAAAATTAAACTAAACTATAAAGTAATTTTTATTTTAGGAGAATTAAATAAACCGTAACAAATACTGAATTCTAGAAATAAACTAATAGTTGAGGTTTTGGAGATTTTGTATTAAATATGAATATTTGGAGGGATAGGTTGGTTTAGTGGTTGAGCTAACAGCCATGACACTTTGAAAAAAGGAATACGATCATATATATGCTGTTTGCTTCAAATAAATAAATAAATATATCTTTCTCTCCCTTATTCCTATTCACCCACCAACCCCTTATAAGAATTTTTTATTTTATTTTTAGATTTCAAAATTTGAAACACCGTCCTCTCTCCCTCCCTCTTGTGCTTGAGAATGCCCAATGTCCATTCTACACACCACATGATGATTAAATCATTACCTTTTTGAATTCAAAGTGCCCATTGCTTTTTCTCTCCAACTCAATCTCGCTATCTAACGTCATCATGTGTCACATAAATATTTTTTTAAAAAAATTCACATGTGTTATATTTTTATTACAAAATTTGACAATAAATATCTCCAAAATTTTGTCAAAAATTTTTAGTAAAAAATAATTAAAATAAAAATAGATAAATTTAATTTATAAAAAATAATACACTAAAATTTTCATTTATTATACATTTTATTACAAAAATATTATTATACTTATATATTTAACCAAATGTATTTAAATTTCTAAAAACCAATTTCTTATAGGCTGAATCTAAATTTAATTTTTGTTATTTTAAAAAAAATTCAGATTTAAAATATAATAAATTTTTGTGTACAATAAAATTTAAAATTCCATTTGCAAGCATATATAATAAAAAAAATGGACAGAATTAATTTGAGTACTGTTGAGGATTGCAAAAGTTACACTAGTTTTGCTAAAATAATAGGAGAATCAATTAGGTAACTTACAAAAATTTTAATTTATTCAATATTATTAAACTTTCATTAAGTATGCTATTAATATATTACATTTATTAAATTATAATTAGAAATATATTGTTATTTAGAAAGAAAAAATTTATGTGCAATTCTTTATATTTTTAATATGAAATTTTTCAATCAAAATATACAATTGTTAGCAAAAATCATACACATATCATAATATTATTAGTGAACCATACATTTGTTATATTTTAACTAAAAAATCTGATAATAAGGATATAAATAATTATATATAAATTTGTTCCTTACCTATAAAATTATAATTTATAAATTTATTATCACTAGTTATATTTTAATATTTTATTATATAAATTAAACACTATTATATTTATTATATATAAAAATAGAATATATTATATTTATTGCATATTATAAATATATATTTATTATATATTATTTGAGGACAAAAATATAATTGGAAAGATAAAAATTATAATTATGAAAATAAAAATTTTAACTGTGCAACATGGATTAATTTATAAATTTATTATTACTAATTATATTTTAAAATTTTATTATATAAATAAAAAATATTAGATTTAATATTTATAAACATAGAATATTTTATATTCATTTTATATTATAAATACATATTTGTTATATATTATTTGAGGACAAAAATGTAATTGGAAAGATAAAAATTTTAACTATGCAACAAAGATAAAATTTTTAAAATATAATTTTTTTCTTACAATTAAAATTTTTACCTTAAGTTATTATTTTTATTTTTATATTTAAATTTTATAACCTAAAACAATAAAAATATAAAAATATCAAAGGCCATTTTGACCTAATGCATTCCGTCCAAGAAATCCCCATAAAAACTTAAAACAACAAAAGAATTATATATTGTAAGGAATGCGGATGACGCTCATCCGTGTTCCTCATTGAATTTAAACAAAAAAAAAAAATTAAATTCCTTTGAACACAAAAGGCTATCCGTGTTCTTCCTTTAATTAAAGAAGTTTTAATTCTTTTGAATGCAAAAGGCCTTTTTCCGCACTCAATATTTTTAAATAAAAAATTAAAATTTTTTTTAGCACAGACGGCCTTCCTTCGCATTCTAATAAAATAAAAATAAAAAATACATTTGTCTATATAATCATACATTTATTATATTTTTAGTTGAAAAGTTTGATAACAAAAATATAAAGAATTACATCTAAGTTTTTTTAAAAGTTTTTGTTCATTATTAGATTCTTTAATAAAATTATAATCTTTAAAATAAATTTTCTAAAAAATCAACAATGGAATGTTAGCTCAAATGAATTAGTATAATTAGTATGAGAAAATAATATCTCTTCTTATTGATCTCACAAATTTATTACAAAATGATTTCGATATTTTGAAGATGTACTTTGAAAAATGCAACATTATTTTTTATTTTTTAAAACACATCTTCAAAATACTGAATTCATTCTACCAATTAATCATTGAGGAAACTCTAAAGCACATCCTCTTGGTATTATATCGAAAGGAAACATAACCATCTCATTCCTGAAAACAAAAACTGATCCCCAAATTTCAACTTCAAATTTCCACTTAGAAGTCACACTAAATTCGGATTTAAGAGCAATACAATGACCAGCCATAATTTAGGTAGATTACAACTCAGATTTTCAACCCAGAACCAATTCAAACTCATGCCAGATCCAAGTGAAACATTCAATCATAGCTTGGACAAGTTGAGAATTTAAGTTTCAACTGAAAATCAAGCCAAACTCATACCAAAAGTTATTGTAACGTCCAGTCAACCCAAAAGTTTGCAGTTAAATTAAAAGTAGCTGCTAAATCCTGCGATCAATATCACTAAGAGTGAGCTTCGCATCATGTCTCATGCAAGTGCTTTGTACGTAATTAACAATGCTTTAATAAAGAAAAAAAGGAGGGGGTGTTGTATTGTGATGATGACGTTGCATAAAGTGAAGCAGTGGAGTCAATTGGGAGTGCATGCATGACCTGGAAATTGGACTTTGGTGGTACAATATTTCATATCTGACTTTATTGATCAATTTTTCTTTATCTTCTTCCATTTATCAACCGCACAGCTGAAAACCCTAGATTTTTAACCAACCGTTGCAAAAGCAAATTGCTAATAATTAGTGCCCACCATTGCACGACTCAATGATTCCTTCTTCTTTTTGGCTTTTGGGGTTCTTGCTTGAAAGAACTGTGTGTTGAACTAATAAGAGCACTTCCTTTTGCACAGAGTTCAATCAATGATTGGCACAGCAAGTGAGAAGTGGAATCTTTGTTTGAGTGAGATCTGGTCCCATGCCTTGATTTTTTGAAAAAGAACATGAAAAATTAACTTATCCCCTCTTCATTGAAATTAGTGATTCGTAGTATTAATTTTGTAGAATTATATATTATTAGCTTCATCTGTATGGAAGTAGTTTTTACTTAGAAAAAAAAACACTTTATTTTTAATTGAAAATATTCCTATGATTGAGGGTATTTTTACTTAGAGCTTCATCTCCACATTTACGCTCGATGCCTATGCAACGAAGAGGTACAAGAATCAATAAGAGATTAGAGCTCCCTTCCCTCAAGTTTATAGATAACCCCCTTTTAAATTTAATAAAATTTTCAAATTATTTGGTAAGATTTAAATAACTATTCAAAACAAATTACTTATTTACAAAATATTTTTTAAAAAAATTAACTAATTAAAAAATAATGATTAGTACTATTTAATTTCAACAATAAGAAGTGTATGAATATATATTTAATCTTTATGAGCATTGTTATAAATTAATACAATTTTAAAATAAAAAAATTTATTTTTTAACAAAAAATAGAGTAAATTACAATTCTTTTCCTAGAAATACTTAAATTATATGGTCCTCTCTTTTATATATCATAAAAATATACACAAAATTCTTGACTCTAAAATATGAACAAAATATCCAAAAGAATATTACATATTTCTTTTATTAAAAATATGATTTATTAAAAAATATTTTTTAATTTTATTTCATTGTTATTTATTTTGTATTGAAAAATATAAATATAATTTATTTTAAATTTAAAAAATTGAATATTTTTATATTACTCCAATATATATTTAATAGTTGATATATTGCATAAATAATATATATAAGGATATTTTATTCAAAATATATGTAATAATACTCATCATTTGTTATATGAGAGGTCCGTATAGCATGTCTAATAATTTTGGAATAGGATAGTGTAGATTTTTTAGAAATATTTTTTTATATTATATTTTTAATTGAAAATGTTCCTATCATTGAGGGTATTTTTGTTAAAATTGATTTAGTTGTAATATATCTTTTGATCTTAAAGAGTTCTGTGTAATTTTTCGTGATAAAAGAAAGAGTCATATAATTAAATCATCTCTAAACAAAGGAAAGTAGGAGTTTATCCCAATAAAATCAAATTATATATATATATATATAATAAAAGTTGACACTGCAAAGAATTGCTACAAATGGATAGTCTTAAGATTTTCCATATAAGTTGACTCTTCATATATCATGCTACGTGAATGTCAACAAGGATGCTGAGTAGATATTTGTTTAATATTATATCATATAAGAAAGATAAATGAAAAAAAAAATTTAAAAAAATTATCCTACATTTGAAAGTTTAACAAAGTAACAAATAAAAAAATAACTCAACCTATTTGAATGATAATAAAGATTACTTAAATTATAAAAAATAAAACATTCTTGATTTTTTTTTTATTTTTTATTTTTATGATTTTTTTATGTTTTTATTTTTTGGGTTACCAAGAAGATACTAGACCTTGAGACTAGAGCGTGGGGAAAGAGACAAAAATGGATACGAATCTTCTGCAATTATCTTTTCTAGAAGAGAAATAAAAATTATAATTATAAAGACAAAAATTTTTAATTATAAAAATAAAAATTTAACTTTGAGGAAAAAAAATCACACTAAAAAAATTTTAATTATGAAGACAAATTTTTTATTTATTAGGCTTTTATAGAATGTTTTCTTTCACTGTTAAAATTTTTTTTATAGTTAAAATTTTTAGAATGTAAGTTGCCTTTATAATTAAAATTTTTTATATTTAAAAGAAAAAGGAAACACATCTCATACAAATGCTCAACTTCATCCCCCGCAATCGAACTATCATATTTACCTAATCGAGATGGAACCCACAAGCATATGGATAACTTCCTATACTCTAGAACCAGTGAATTCCGTTTGCACATTTATATTTCGTGGGTCGGGCTAGACTCGGGCTAAAATTCAATGAGTCCACTGGGCCTTAGAAGGCTTATAGATGTAATATTTAGTTAATCAATTAGGCCCAGCTTACGAATACCTCTAGCCACAGTATATGTAGGTTCTGCCATCCTGCATTATACCGATTGAGGAAAGATGAAAATTTTCTGCTAAATATTGTAAACAGGTAATGCAACATCTTTAAACTCACAGCTTAGATGACACTGACCACTCTTAGTTCTGAAACCATATAACCATCATCATACTATTGATTTGGAATAACTCTTTTTAATAAAAAAAAAATATACATAATTTAAAAAGGCACAGAGACAAATTATTAGTTTAATTTAATTGTCAAATGCTTGATGATGTCTCATCCTTTCTGCAGTGTTAACCTGGACTTGTCTTGGGGACCTATGTTGATAAGCTTCATGCTTGTAATCTTGCATCCTCTTCAAACCTAACTATATCCGACCATAAACCAAAACCATCCGATCTGAAAACTTCTCGTCTTGTCTTGTTACAATTCTAGTGCTGGTTAAGTTTGCAGTACCTTAGTCCATAAGAACAACAGAGACGGCAAGATGCACCACATAAAGAATTTACCATCTTTTGGTCCAGATGATAAATTTCGTGCAGGACTTCCTACACACACCTTGAAGCTAACTTTTCACTTCGGTTATATTTGGTATAGAGATTTTCCCAAGTTAACTTAGAGGAAACTATATATATATATATATATATATATATATATATGTATGTATGTATATGTATGTATAATTGATCATGTACTGATCACAAATCGGATGAGCCGTGACTCATATATCAGCTTCTTCTTAATTTCTATTTTGTCTTAAAAAATTTTGAACTTTCAAAAAGAGTATTAGAAACTATTTTGTAGTTTCATACCTCTTATTTAATTGTTCTTTGACTAAAGGTAGAGACACCAATTACTCCATTCGAGTCAAGTAAATTAACAATTTATCGAGTAGTAAGGTGGGTTCGAAAAACATCTCTAATCTTTGTAGTTTAGGTTTAAAGCGGGGTTGGGGTAGGATAGCCTCAATCAGTGTCTCATCCCAAACCAATCCTGTTATCTCATACAATATAAATCTACAAAATTAGTTATAATAGAATTTGAATCTGGAATTTGTTAGGTATAAATTGTTGCAAGAATATTGATTTAAAAATGTTCCTTCATTAAATTAGAATAAATTATTATATATAGAAAACATGTAAATAATAATATGTAGTATAAATATATTCTTAACATTTATTGCTTTACTTTTTTATTAAGAATCTATTTAATATATTTTTGTATAAATTTTAAACTACCCATCTTAATTCAATCATGATAAAACTAATAATAATCTTATTTATTTACTTATAAATAAATATACAAAATTAACTATAAAATGTTGAAAGATTATATTGATCCTATTAAAATGGGATAATTAAATTCTAAGAACATTCAAATTCTAAAATATGTTTCACATGTATTGTTAAGTCATTAGTCATATATATTATTTATGTTATATGTCATATATCTCTACAAACTATTAAGTTACATATATTAATTAAATTTATTTAAGTTAAAATGTATGTGTCATATATCTATTTAGATTATATGGCATATGATGAGACATAAAATTACATTCCTATGGACTAAACCATTATTAGCTTACCCTTAAGAAAACTTATACATAGAGCTCCTTTTAAAGGGATAGGATACATATCACAAATACTTTAGTTTAACAAGCATAACTTGAGAATTTTATTAAATAAAATGTATACTTTGAAGTAGTTAAAAAATGTCAAAATTTGGAGATCCTAACTAATTCAAAAATAAATATGTATTTAATAAAAATTCCAATTTAAACAAGATATTTTCATAATTTATCCTCACATTTGTATCATAAACCTCAACATTTTATTAATTCAACATAATGTAATTAATGACTATAAGGGATGAAAATTAAAAAAAATAAAACCTTTTGTTTTCAATATTAAAAATCCAAAACACATAGAATATTATTCAAAATTCAGTATTAAAAATTCAAAGGTATGATATGACAATTTGAAAGAAAAAGGAGATATCATTGACAAATTATAGTAATATTATATATATGAATTTAGCTTTAGTAATTTTAACCAAAAAATAAATGTATTTGTTTGTAATAAATTTTAATTATCATATTAAACATCATAATTAAACAAAATGTTCACTGACAAATCTTATATTTTATTATGATATTAATATATTAAAAAATATATAAATTAACAAATATTTTTAAATTCCCCATTTTTTCATCTCCAAGAGATTATTGCCAATACTTAATGCAAATGCCTTCCATAAAAAAAAAAAGGCTAAAAAACAAAAGAAAACTCACTGAGTGAGTCATGATAGAGTAACACTTTCTTTTATACATATTACACAAATTATAGATATGGTAGAATCTTAGTAAATATTGTCACATGTAATTGTCTTCTTTAATTTCCTTATGAAAACACTATTTTCTAATCTCCTCCTTAATATAAAGCTGGAATTGTACAAAAAAATGTACATTTTTCTTTCCTAACATGAATGGTTACTAAAGTGCATTTAATCCTTCAAATTCTTTCATAACTTTTAACTTGTAAAATCTACTCAACACGATTGATACTAAGGCTTCAACTGAAAATATTACATTTTGAACATCAGTGTGAAAATATTTCTTTTAAATATTTATTTTGTTAGTATCCTTTTTTTCCCTTGTACCTCACTTTTTAAAAGTCATATATAGAGGACCTAAAATAAATATTTAATAACGTTAAAATACAAATTTAAACCATATCAGTCATTGGGTAAATCTTTTTGTATCTTACTTACGTTTATCCTAAGATCACTGCCATTTAACAATAAAACTAATAGATTTTCAGTATTTTAGGAATTTAAAATAAAAATTTAATAATGTTATATATTAGTAAAAAATTTTCCCCTATAATGCAATTTATCCCATCATTGGCTCGCACTTCACAAAATTTAATAACACTAGAATTCTTCTCTCTGATGCAATTTCCTTCAAACAAAACCAATTAGATATATTATATATAATGTGTTGCATGTATATACTGAAAACAAATTTGTAGCCTAATGGTTGGCAAATGCTTTTAAAATCTCTTTGTATGAGTTTGAATCCTAGTGATCTCATTTTTTGGGATCATTTTCAGTTTAGGGGTGGGGCGGGTATGGGACATCATAATACTTGTAGGTTTAAGTTTAGGGTAGAAGACAAAAAGCCCACAAGGTTATGAGGTAACAGATAATGAAAAACCCGTCCCACCTCACCCCATTATCATTCCTAATTGCTTAGCCTGCTGTTTAGTTTGAGTAACATCTTAACTCCATTTTGTTTTCTCAATCTCAACCATTTATTTATTTATTATTTTAAAAGAAGTAAAATACAAGATAAAGATAGTTTTTCTATTTTTATAAAAAAAATTAGTGAAAGTTGATATATGCTTTTTATTCTGTCTAGTAAAAATTGAAAGATTATCTTCATCTTGCATTTTGTTTTCTTCAAAATTAATATATATATATATATATATATATTGAATGACTGAAATTGAAAAAATATATAGAGATAAAGGATCAGAATTGTTGCTCATCTTGAATAGCTGAGAATCCCTGCGCCATCCAAGTGTTCCTATTGCACACTATACAATAATGTCTTTTAAGGCTTTTTTTTTAATAGAGTTTAGGGTCTAATAGAGAAGATAAAAATCATAATTGAAAAGATAAAAATTTCAGCTGTGAAAAAATATTATACCTCAAAAATCTAAAAATTATAATTTTTAAATACTCTATTAAACTCTAAACTTTATTTAAGAAGAAACTCAAAAGATGTTACTATACGACGTGCAATAAAATCTTTTACTACAGGAGATTTAAATGCCTTTTGTCTTTTTAAGAGGATGAGATCCTCCATTATCTCCCTCATCCCTTTCTTCCATTCAATTTACATCCCGTCTATCTAGCCGACCAAAGAGTAGAGGGAGGAAGATGTCTACTCCACCATGACGGCAGTTCTTGGTATTGCAATTTAAAATTTTCAGTTTTAAGTAATAAATAACTCCTATTCTTACTCTCCAAACCTAGTACTTTATTTATATATAATTAATATGTTTAATTTTTCCTATATATTACATTAAAAAAGCCATTTATTAATAAATTTTTTAAAATTTAACGTATGCTTGATTGACATGTCATTTGAATTTTTGCAGAGCTCTTCTTTCCCATTTTTTCATCCCTTTTGTGAAAAATTGGGCAACAGAAAGTTCAAGTTCTCAGACTCCCATCTTCTATCCATAGAGTTCAACTGCCTCTGTACTTGTCAGTTTTATGAAGTTTTCCCTTTCTTTCTTGATATTCATATTAGAAAAGCAATCATTCTTCAAGATAATTTGTTTCTACAATTTTCTTTTTTTTTGGTTTTGTTAAATTTCTGCTTTCTTATTGAAAGTGCAAGAGTTATGCAAAACCAATAAATTTTTACTTCTTTTCTCGTCTTTTATTGTGACAGTCAAAGATAAGCAATGTGGAAATTAATCATATATTATGGAAGTAGTGAGGTATGCTTAGGGAATCGGATGACAAGATTTAAATTCCATAATGCTAGCATAGTTGTATTGTATGTGGGGTATAAGACGTCAAACTTCAATATAGTAAATTACTCCATTAAATGCATTTTTATGTCTCTTTACACTTGAGCCCTTTCATAAAGCCATTATCTCTATGAATAGTGATTTTCGCACAAATGGAGATAAACATATGATAGACCCTGTATAGGAGCCCTGTACGTATGATAAACATAAATATGTGATCAAATGCCTGATCTTTTTTTATTCTTTTAAGTACGTCTTACATTAAAATTAAGATATTCCAATGGAGGGACAAACTATCCTGGATTTATAGATTAGAGGAGAAAGAGAACTCTTACATTAGTTGTGCCTTAGGCCATCATTAAGCTGCCAATTTCTTTACAACATTTCCCGGGATTTTCCAGCTTTGAAGATTTTTTTAATGCTTAATTTCAATTTTATTCTTTTCTTAGTGCCATTACTCTATAAGCTTCGGTTCTTTGACACAGTCTCAGTTTTCACACTATCTATGTTTGGGTGGTAAATTATGAACGGTTTGATATTTTACAGTGTTTTTTTTTTAAATGATCTGAACCGTAAATTTTGTTAGGAATGACTTATTTTCATTCGTTAAGACAATCTGCACTCGCTTTATTTTCTCTTCCTCTTTCCTGTAAACTAAAAGTTGGTAGTTTGAAATTCGGCTGCATCAACAGATTTTTCGGATGAAGCAAGAGTACCACAAGTCACATTCTCAGAAACTGTAAGTTTCACACTATCCCGTTATCCAAACAGGAAACTTTCACCTTTAGAAACAAACTCCCTCGTCCTATTACATATGGAACTGAACAAACTTTGTTTTTTGCTGTGTTTTTTGAAATTTTATAGGTTCATTCATTTGTTGGTGTTCACAATAGAGGTGGCCATTTCAACGATGCCAAGAAACGTAAAACAATTTGTCATGCTCTTTGATGCAAGTAAGTGCCCCCACACCATGACTTTGGAACATTATTGAGATTAAAAAAAAGAGAAAAAAATACAGAAAATACTCAATAAGTGAGTAAGAGAGGCAGTCTCAGAGATTGTCCGGTGTGCCCCTAAGGAGTCACGTCTAGGCTAGCATAAATAGCATAGTTTCAAAGGGTATTATCGGGAATTGGAGTTAATTATTTGACATTCTCTTCAGGAGTTGATCCATTATTGCTTCCTTAAATTATGCTATTTGATTCACCAGTACTAGCATCTCCATTTTAGCTTTTGTCAGTACTCACTCCTCAGACATTATTATGCTCTTTTGCTTCCTCAGCCTTTTCTATTTACCTTTTGCTTCTACTCACCAATGATGCGGGGCAAAATACATATAGGGATAATATAAGTAGCATAATTTTAAAATTTATATTCAATTTAAATTAATTATACATATTAAGGCAGCTATTTTTTGTCTAGACTCACGTTTTGAATATATTAAGAATATAAATGGTCACTTTTTGTATTAATTTGTTAAATAATATTATTTAAAATTAATTATATATAATGCAACTTAGTTAAAAAAGAGAATTTTAGTATAATCCAAAAAAAAAATTCATATGTGTTTCACTCAAAATATGATAAGTATATGATTTCTAATAATAATATGATATACATATGATTTTTACAATTATATTTATTATATAATTTATAATTATATATTTATTAGATTTTAATTTAAAATTATATATTTATCATGTTATAATTAAAAAAATTCATAGTAAAAATATAAAAAATTACATATACATGTAATATATTCAAAAAGTATATTAATTAATTATTATATGCACGGGAGATTATGAGCTAGGAAGAGGGGCGTGTTTGGTGTAGGTTTTTACAGGTCAGCATCTGGTTTTATGAACGTATTAGTTGGAGCGCTGAAAATTGTGGCGGAGTACTATCCAGGGCTGCTACACAAGGCATTTGTGATAGACCCTCCCTCGCTGTTCGCTTGTTTGTGGAAGGTAAAATTCCAAACCCAAACAATGCCTAATTTTGGTACTCAGCCATGTACTGTTTATCTATGAGTTGTAATACTATAAAATCATAAATACTACTGACCCTAATTTTAATATAATAATTATTAAATATGAAATAATGTTTTATTAACAATTTTACGTTTAATTATCTAAAATATTAGCTTTTAATAAGACCAGTTTAATTTTCATGTAATTAATAAGTATAATTATATCAATAAATCTAATAAAACAAATAAAATATTATTGTGTATTTAATTATTATTATTATTACTACATCATAATTAAAATAAATAATATTTTTTAATTGATAGTATCGTTGCTCTTTAACTAAAAAAAGTTTATGCATGTCCCGAATATATATATATATATATATGTGGAACCGACAATCAGGATTTCTTTCCCACGACGAACTTCACATGTATAAATAAAATTTAAACCATGAAATGTATATGTATCTAACATGGTACACTACACCCATGATTTCTACTTTTAGCGCTGCATGTGCATGCCATGTTACTTTTTGACCAGCGACAATGGACCACGTCCCACTCTCGACTTCTTATCATAGCTGGGTGGGTGGGGTGGTCGTGTCCCCACCCAAACTTTTCCATTGTTTTCACATGTCTTCATTTCTCATGTGCAACAAGGGTAAGGGTAACTCCAGTTTTCTGGACTATAAGTTGTGTACTATTCATTTTAGTTAGATTTAATTTGTTGTGTACATTATTTCACTTGTTTTACGCTGCCTCATATTCTCAAGCGTGTTCTTTGGCCAAAGTAGTTTTCATAGTCTTGAATCCACACTATTTTGATCCTTCTTCATATGTTATACTTTATTATAAAAAAAATTATTCATATCTCATAATTTTATATTAAATCAGTGATTATAAAATAAATATAAAAGATGTGTAGATAAGATAGTGCGAACTATCACTTTTTTGGTTTCCCTAATTTTTAATAAAGTAAATTAATTTAGTGTATTGTGGGTGCAGGGAGTTCGTCCATTTGTGGAGCTATCAACGGCGACGATGGTGGTATCGTCATTAGATTTCGAAGAATCACTTGATTTCAATGACTTGGCATCATACCCACGAGCGTCGTCCCTTCGATTTAGCCCTTCCACTGTAAAGTCAACGAACAAGATTGGCTCATGCTCGTCTTCACGCTTCACCTTCACTGTGTCTCATAACTTCGACTCATTAAAGCCTTGGTACCTCAGCTTAGCTGACACGTCAGCATCCAAGGTAGGACCCACCTTGGGCCCCTCACTCATCTCGCCACTCAATGCTCGATCCTTTTCATTTGCATCACCGATTGCTCGAGCGCCACGTGGAGATATCAACGGTGGAAGGCTGACAAGAAGATGCTCGTTGCCGTCCACTCCCTTGCCGCAACGTGTCACAGATAACGAGGCTACCAAGAGGGCCCACTCGTGGACCCCACGACCCTCCTTCCTCCAATCACCAGCCATTTTCTTCCGTAGGGATAGCCATGTCAGCAAAAACGACAGGTCTCGAGATGCATTCTTGCCGTTTTTAAAGTTCTATAGGAGGCCATACGACGGGATGATTTATAGGTCAAAGACATCGTCTCTCCCAACCTAAGACGGTGTCATGTTTCGGTATCTCAACGTTTCTGAATACGAGTGCGGATTGGAAAAGAAAATTTTTTTTAGTTGAAATTTTGGTATCTTCTGATACAATAACAGAGTGATTTGTTGAAGCAAAATATAAACAGACTATTGCATTTGAAAATTCAAAATAGAATTATGCAGCTCAGAAAAAGTTCTAATCCTTCTTTGAATGCCCTGAGTTCATCCACAAGGCTGCATTTCAGAGAAAGATTACTTCTATATTTCACATGGGAACTGGCTTTTATGTAATTTGCAATTCGATGCATTTTCTTATTAAATGGAATCTTTCTTTTTCAGACAAGAAAAACGAAAAATTAGGCAAGAATTGGTGCATTCTTATTGACCTAAGACATGAAAAGTTCAATCAAGTACTTGATAATAATTCTTTTTATTAAGAAACGAAAAAGACAAAAGTGGTAACACTTAAAGATGAAATCGATTTCAAAGTCTCTCTTAAAGTGCTAGATTTAAAGTCTCAAGAAGCTATGGTCCTGTTTGATTTGATTCTGTAGAACAATTTTTTTGTTTTCAAGAACAAAAAAATAAAAAAATCTGTTTGATAATGTGTTTTTAATGAAATGTTTTGTAAAACAAAAAAATAAAATTTTGTTTTCAAAAATAAAAAATTCAAAACACTTTTTAAGTGTTCTGTAATTTTTGTTCTACAGAATCAGGTAAAAAACAAAAAACAATTACTTTTTAAAATAATGATTCAAACAGATTTTTTAATTTTTTTGTTCTCAAAAACTTATTTTTGAAAACATATGTTTTGAAAACATTAAAACAAAAATAATTTTAAACAGGCCCTATAATTCTTTGTTCTGTAAATGTTGTTCAGGGTTCTGCAAACACTTTTCTGTTTATAATCATCAAACCATTTTCTTAGTCTGCATCAGCCTGGTCATTGGGCTAAGAGGAAAGCCTGTGAGTTGCATCCTGGGCTGCAACTACAAACAAGCCCACTGATCTACTTTCATTCCATGATTCTTAGTAGAATTTTCATATTCAGTCTAAAAAATAAAACTGTCATGATTTTTAATATATATATATATATATATATATATTGGTTACAAAGAAGATACTAGACCTTGAGAGTAGATTGTGAGGAAAGACACAAAATGGACGCGGATCCTCCGTAATCATCTTTGATATTATAAGGGATGTATCCATACATTTGCTTGATATGCGTTTCTTTTTCTTTTTTTTTTGATAGAGATAAAAAATTATAATTATAAAAAAAAATTTAACTATAGAATAAAAATTTAATTTTGAGAAAAAAATTACACTAAAAAAAAATAACTATAAGAACAAATTTTTGATTCGTTAGACTTTTATAATAATTTTAAAAATTTAATATTCTTTACAATAAACATTTTTTTCACTATTAAAATTTATTCTCACAATTAAAATCCTTAAAATATAATTTGTCTTCATAATTAAAAATTTTAGTTCTTATAGTTAAAATTTTTATCTTTATAATTAAAATTTTTATTGTTTCTGAAAAAAAGCAACACATATCAAGCAAATGCTTGATTTCATCCCTTCCAATCACACTATTATATGGACAGAGTAGAGATTGAACCCACAAGCATATGAATCACTTTCTATACTCTAGAACCAGTGAATTCCGTTTCACTGTCAGATGCCATGCCACATTTACATTTCCTGGATCAGGTTAGGCTGGGGCTAAAATTCGATGAGTCCACTGGGCCTCAAAAGCTTACTGATTTTAAGCCTATGAGGCCCAACTTACGAGTACCTCTGACCACAGCATATGTAGGTTCTGCCATCTTGCATTATACAGATTGAGGAAGGATGAGAATTTTCTACTAAATATTGTAACTGGGTAATGCAACATCTTTAAACTCACAGCTTAGATGACATTGACCACTCTTAGTCCTGAAAACATATAACCATCTTCATACTATTGATTTGGAATAACTCTTTTTAATTAAAAAAATATATATAATTTAAATAAAAGCACAGAGACAAATTATTAGGTTGATTTAATTGTCAAATGCTTGATTATGTCTCATCCCTTCTGCACTGTTAACGTGGACTTGTCTTGGGAACCCATGTTGATAAGCTTCATGCTGGTGATCTTGCATCCTCTCCAAATCTAAATATCCGACCACATACCAAAACCTCCAATCTGAAAAATTCTCTTCTTGTCTAGCTACAATTCTACATGGTACTGGTTACTCTTGAAATGGAGAAAGTTTGCAGTACCTTACCCAAAATTGTTATGTATGAAAATGAGAAGGAAATGAGAATATGAATAAAATGACATAATTATGTTTAGTAGAATATAGAAAGAAATAAAAATATTATTTTATTTGTACATTTAGTTAGGTAAAAATAATATTGAAATAGAAAAAAATGATAAAAAACCCTCATACACCTATTTAAAAGAAAATAATTAAATAATAATAATAATAAATGTATGATATACTTTGCATAAATTAAATACAATAATTATCTTCAATTCGTGCGTTTATTCGAAACAAATAAATTCCATCTCATTTTTTGACAAAACGAGATGTAAAAAAGAATTTATCCTCATCTTTTTCTATCATATGCTGTCAAACGGGGTGTTACTTCATAAAAACAACATAAAGGTAAGATCCACCACAAAGAATTTACCATCTTTTGGTCCAGTTGATAAATTTCATGCAGGACTTCTTACAAAATCCATGAAGCTAACCTTTCACTTAGGTTGCCTTTGGTATGGAGATTTCTTCAAGTTTAGAGGAAACTAATATATAAACTATCAAAGGAGTATTGTTGATGTACGTACGTTTCATAAGTCGAATGAGCGTGGCGCATATAACAGTTCCTTTTTAATTACTATTTTGTCCTAAAAAGCTTTTAACTTTCTAAAAGAATATTAGGAACTCTTTTGTAATTTCACACATTTAATTTGTTCTTTGACTAAAGGCATAGACACCCATTACCATTCCATTTTGTCCCTTCAAGTTCAACCATTCACACTACTTTTCTTATTTGTTTTTAGTATAGTTTAGAAAATTGAATCGGATGCCGATTTAACCAGAAATCAATTTCTTGTCTAATTTGATTATTTCAAAAAGTTGGTCAACCAAAAAATCAATTAAGAATCAATCAAAATCGACTAAAACCTCAAAATTGGTTTATACCAGTTTGTACCAATTTTTTTTAAAATTTTTTATATAATAAAATAATTCATCTCAAATAAATTTGATAAATTAAAAAAAGAAGAAAAAAAGGAGAAAATTGAAATATATAGATTTTTTTTAAAAAAGAATATAAAAGAAGTAAAATGTATATACTTGATTATTTTTTATACTTATTTTTTATTATATTTATATTTCATTTCCTAATAACATTTCTCTCTAATATTAAGGTGTTTAGCTAAAATTATTATTTATTATTTATTATTTTATTTTTTAATGATAAGTAGAATCTTAATATACTTTAAAAATTATAAAATAGTTTTTATAATATCTTAAAAAATATTAAATTAATAATCAAATATTTAAAATTTACTAATATTTATTTGTTATATTAAAATTTTAATATATATAATTTTAAAAAAATATATTTAATTATTATCGATTCGATCACAATTCAATTACAATTCGACCAATGAACTGTTAAATAGTATTTCCACCGATTTAATGGCTGGTTCAATTTTGAAAACATTAATTTTTAGAGAGAGGATGAGCATCCTTTATTATCTCTCTCATCCTCTCCTTCAATTTAATCTACATTCTCTTTCTATTTAGCCCAACAAAGAATAGAAGAGAAAATCTGAAGAAAAGATGTCTACTTTACATGGCCACAGCTTTTGGTATTTCAATTTTAAATTTTTAGTCTTAAGTGATAAAAAACTCCTATTCTTACCCTAAGGACCTTTAGTACATTATCTATTTTTAATATTTTTAATTTTTTCTATATATTACAATAAAAAATACCATTTATTAATAAATTTTTAAAAATTAAACTTATGTTTGATTGACTTGTCATTTAATTTTTTTTACAGAGCTCTTCTTTCTCATTTTTTTCATCCCTTTCGTGAAAAATTGGGCAAGAGAAAGTTCAAATTCTCAGGTTCCCATCTTCTAACTATAGGGTTCAATTGTTTGTGTACTTATATGTTTTATGAAGTTTCCCCTTATTTTTTCTTGATATTCAAATTAGAAAAGTATTCATTCTTTGCACCCAAAAAGAAAAAAAAGCGTTCATTCTTCAAGATATGTTGTTTCCACTTTTTTTCTTTCTTGGTTTTGTTAAATTTCTATTTTCATATTGAAAGTGCAAGAATTATAAAAAGCCAATAAATTTTTACTTCTTTTCTCGTCTATTATTGAGACAGTTGAAGATGAGGAATGGAGAAAGTAATCATATAGTATGGAAGTGGTTAGGGAATTGGAACACAAGATTTAAATTCTATAAGGCTAGCGTAGTTGTACTGTTCGAATTTTGAACACTTTGTTATACCATAAAAAATTGAAAAACTCAAATGCTACAATATTAAAAGTATTACATTCTTGCACTATTTTTGCAAAGTGTGCAAAAAAATTTGAGAAATTTTCATATTAATTTTTTTGTTTATATGATTGTTTTATTAGAATTAAAAATTAATATAAGTTAAAATAATCAAAATAATATATGATAATAAGCGCATAATAATTATATCATTAAAACTAGGATGTGTAATATAAAAATAAATGAATAATAAGTTTATCAAATTATTTTACTTGTCCACAATGACTTGTGAAATATGCAATATTAAAAAGTAAAATAATAATTCATCATCTAAACTTAACCTAAGGTCAGATAATGAATTATTATTATTAACAGGTTTATCAAATTATTTTATTTATCTACACCAAACAAACTATAAAATATACAATGTTTGACTTATTAGGACAACAAACTTTCATATAAAACATTATTATATGAATAATTTTTTTAATATCCCTCCACATTTGAGCCCTTTCATAAAGCCATTAATAGTGGTGCTTGTACAAATGGAGATGATATTCTAAAATGGTCAAATGGTAAGTGATATATAAAGGACTTGAAGTTAGGAAAAGCTAAAATTAAATAGCTGAAAGAAAATTCCATTAAATGAAAAGTAATCCCAAGTGATTTAAAAAAAAAAAAAAGTCCCGCACATATGACCCATAAATATGTGATCAAATGCCCGATCTTTTTAAAATTTTTTTTATGTCTTACATTAAAATTAAGATATTCCGATAGAGTGATAAACTATATTGGATTTATAGATTAGAGAAGAGAGAGAACTCTTATATTAGTTGTGCCTTAGGCCTCTTGTTCGTCATTATTAAGGTTGCCATTTTCTTTACAATATGTCCCGAGATTTTCTAGCTTTGAAGATTTTTTTAATGCTCAATTTCAATTTTATTCTTTTCTTGGTGACATTACTCTATAAGCTTTGCTTCTTTCACACTATGTCTCAGTTTCCACATTACCTATGTTTGGGTGGTAAACTACAAAGGGTTTGATGTTATACAGTGGTTTAGCATAGCGAGAGAATATGGTAGCTATAAGAATAAGGGAAAGAATAAGAGAAATAGGAAGAGGAAAATATTTTTAATAGCCATGCATGGTGCGATGCAAGTATGAAACTTTCAATTATGTTAAGATAATATCTCATATTTACATGTTTATTGCTAAAGAGACAAATGCAAGTTAATAGAACAATTTTTAAGGCTTCTGGACGTCTCATTCACTTCTTTACAGGAGTGGTCGAAAGGTTTTGGTTAGCAAAGTTTCAGCTAAGAGAACGAGTGCTGCAAGTAAAAAGGTGACATGGTGAATTCTTATGGTCATATGGTCTCTGTATAGTATTACCATTTGGTTAAATTCAATATATATTAATACTTTGATTTAGAGAGACCTAATTAAAGGAATCATGTTAGAATGTGTTGTTTGATTTTGGAGAAATATACTTTGCTGATTTCACAATTTTATACTGGTTGGAAATGAAAATTTATGCTTTGCTAACTTCTGTCATGTGCTGTGACTTTTCTATGTCTAAACACATATTTTATTACTAGTTTAAAAAAAAGGAAGAAGGAACAATAGCTATTGACACACTATTAACCGAGCATTGTAGCAAACAATTTTGTAACTACGACCTCCCTCTCTGCAATTGAGATTATTCCGCTTTGTAAAAGGCATTACCAATACCACAGTCATTGTTAAATTGAAATCTCCTATGTCTTTGTCACCTTCAAGGTTCAAGGTTTTGAGTCTTAATTAAAGACTCGCAACTATAAACCTCAAAAGGTCAAAGAAGAGATCAAAATTATCCTTAGCCATATGTCATCAGGGCTATCCATGGATCGTGGTTAGTCCATCTTAATACAGTCAGTTCTTGACATTTTATTATTACTTCCAAGCACACGATTTAATCACATCAAATATCTTCATGTAGGATTGGGCTATCATGGGTCAAGCCGAAGTTATGATATGACTCAAAATATCATTTTGCCAAGAAGAGCAATAAGTCATGCTAGACCTCATTCCCAATATTTGTTAAACATTAGTTCTACACTAATGGTGACTAAACACTAGAGTTTCTAAACAGTATTGCAAGTGAATTAGATCATGATTCGTTTAGTGATTTATAAACACTAGAGTTTCTAAACAGTATAAACTGTTCAAGACTACCACCTCACAAGCTTATCTTGAAAATTAGAATTCCTGTCCTTCTATTGAGGAATATTGATCAATCTGTTGGGTTGTGTAATGGAACATGCCTGACTATCACCTAGTTAGAGCAACATGTCCTTGAAGCCAAAATCAATCATGGGAGTTACCTTGGGGCAAAGGGTTTTAATTCCTTGAATGAAAATGAGTCCGGCTGACACTAAGTGGCCTTTTAAATTTTAAAGAAGACAATTCTTTTCAATTATCTCATTTGCAATGACTATAAATAAAAGTTAATGACTATCTCAATTGAAAACTTTATGCATTTTATGCTTATGGAAACTTTATTAACATATATTTTACTGCATTAAGATCATTACTTGTGACCATTGTCAAAGCTCTTATTAATTTATGGCAGTGTAAATCTTTCATTTCTTATTAGAATAAACATAAGATAATTGTTTAATCTTAATTCATTTGTATTATCAAAATTCATCCTTGTACTTACGCAGGGTCTTTTGCTAATTAAGAAAATATTGTTTGGTGTAAGTTTCTAATATAGTTTCTTGGAAATTCTAATTTCTTTTTTGTATTTGGTTTTCCGAAAACTTTGAGCATCTTAATCTCAAATACACTCATAAGATCTCTGTTTTTCCATCTTATCTTCTTCTTCTACTATTTATTCTAAATGCACTTTTTATTGACTGCCGAGTATTTAATTTCTGGGGTTAAATTGTCTAGACAATAAATTTCTTATAGCAATTAAATTTAAAATCTTTACACCAAATATCTTTTTAATGTATGTATGAATTGAGAAAATTGAAAGGAAGTAAAATTTTAATTTAAACATTTTTTATTTTAAATTTAAATAAACACATCTTTTTTATTCCCTTCTCATTCAATTTTTCTCAATTCAAATATATTCTAAAAAAAGAAAAATATTATATTTAACTTTAAACAAAGAAAATATTCAAATTAAAATTCCACTTTCCTTCCCTTCCCTTCCCTTCCCTTCCCCTCCTTTTCTCTTCATTCTTTTCAATCCAAACCTACACTTAAATAACAGACTTAAGGGTACACTATGCATTTGTTTGACACACAGTAAAAGAAATCTTGAAATCTGGAATAGAATTCTACACTCAAACCGTTTACAAGAGCATCGAACCAGGAGTCTCTTTCTGTAATTTCAACAAAGTGGACTAATGAGATATACAGGTGCTCTATCAGCCCAAGATCTTGAGCAACACATCTAAAAATAACATAAAGTCATTCCAAATTCTTTATCTTCTTTTAATAGATTTCACTGTTTTTATAGCCTGCGCATTGGCATAGAAGAATCTCTTTAAACTGAGTGATTGAACAGCTAACAGCTTATCAATAAAGAATAAGACATCAAACCTTTTCTTGGTAATATCCAGCGAGGACAAGGATTTTAGAGCAACATACCCAGAGCCTACTATAACGATGATGGCAATAATCATAGTGAAAGCGATGGATTTGGAATTAGAGCCCAAAATTCAAAGTTTGAAACTATCATTACATGCACCCAGTCAACTCTACCACAGTCAGTCTGCGAGTAACTTCAATCTAATCCGTCAATTTTGGCAAGCTTCAAGTCACGACTAAGGGGGGAGAAAGAAAAAAAGCATAGCCAAATGCAATGAAGCACATTTTTTTCAAAAAGGCACATGATTAATTACTGTTTAAAAAGAATAGATTTTAGTTAAAATTTTTATTTGTTTTTTATTTAATTCTTATATAAAAATATAAAACGTGTGTGTACACAATTTAACATCATATTATTTTGTTCAAAGGAGTTCCGGAGAATTAAAATATTTTCTTACGGACATACGTTTAATTCTTCTAAAAGACATTTAAAGGATAAAATCCTAAATGTATTACTGGAGGTAGGGTGCGCTTAACATTCTTGCATGAGGAATTTACACCATGTTTGGTATGCTGCCGGAAACAGAAAAGGAAAAGAAAAATTAGGAGAAATTTTAATTTTATCTTTATAATTATTATTTAATAATACCTATTAATTATTATCTAATCATTAAAAGTAAGAGTATTATAGTAAATTTTTATCTATAAAATCATTTTTTTTATTTTTATTTCTATTTTCATATCTAAGTTTCTATGTATCAAATTTGATAGAGTTTTAAGGACACATCTAATTGTAATAACAAAAAAAAATTCACATAATTAACTCCTTAAAATAAATTTGTTCACTTGTCATATATTTATTGACCAATTTGATAATAAATACATAATCTCCTCCATCTAAAGACAAAACCTAATATCATTTAGCTTAAGAAGCAAATAAAATTTATCTTATTCCAAAATAATAATGCAAGGGGACTTGTTATAGGAGAAATTTTTTTAGGGTTTATTTTTAATCTTCAAATATAATAGAGTATTTTTTAAGTATATCAAGTGATTTTTTAAATCTAGCTAGTTGCATAGATTAAACTCTAATTTATACTGAATACACGAACAATCACGTGTTCTGCATTCTTGCACTTGTATTTTCACATTTAGAAAACCCATACATTTGTTAAATTAGACACATAATTAAAATTTTCAGTTTATATTTAAGATTAATTATTTTTTAGTCCCCAACATTCTAATCAATTTTTTAAATTTAATCCTTATAATTTAAAAGTGTGCGATTATATATATATATATATATATATATATATGTATATTGGCTCTTGTCATTGAGCATGTGCAATGCGTTAAATTTTGTTTAATTTAACCATTCGTATGCCATTGTGATACCATACATAAATATACGATTTATGTTAATAAAAATGGCAAAGTTATATGAAAGAGTTAAATCCACTCACATGTATAGATGATACCACCTATTTTAAATGGTTGAGATGAGATGGCAAGAAAGAGTAAAATCCACTCGTGTTTGACATTTGATGCCATCTAAATTAAGTGATTGAAGTAAATTAGTATGAATCATCCATATTCAGGTTGTTAAGTATAATTGTCACGTCAATAAAATTTAACGACATGCTGACTAAAGTTTAAAAATAAGTTATTACTTTTTGTCCCTAAAAGATGACCGACTACTTAATTCAGTCCTTCAAAATGTAACTCTATTATTTTAATCTCTCAATAATATTTTTCTAATCATTTTTGTCCTTTTAGAAAGCCAAACTGAGAAGTTAGGCTTGTGACTTAAATAGATAGGGGGATGAAAATAATTGAGAGAAAAAAAGAAACTAAGTTAAAATGGTTAGGCTTTGAAGAACCAACTTTAGATATTAGTTGTTTTTTAGAAATGAAATCAGTAAGTTTAATGATATGGTTAAAATTTAAAAAAATTGAAATTGTGATAACTCAATTACAGACTTTTAAAGTAAAAAACCAAATTAAAAACTAAATGAATCTCTCAACCCAATAAAATGATTTTACTTATAATTAAATACAAGAGGTTACAATCATTCATTAATTACTTGACATTCAATATATATGAATCTTAATTGCTATTACAATTATATATATATATATATATATATGTATGTATGTATTAAATAGATAACTCATATATCGCACTTACACATTTTAAAAAACTCAAAATCACATTAACTAAGACGTATTGTAAAAACACCGAAAGAATATCTTGGGCATCACAGATAGGAGTCTAAATAGATCTAGATAAAAGCATACAGGAATTTCGAGTCATATCTGTTTTTTTTAAATTTATTGTGTCAAATTTTTGTCCGATATTTGCGCCATATGTTGTACTGTTTGAGAAAATCATTTTCGCACATTCTGATTTTTTCTTTTTGAGATTTTGAGGAAATAGCCATCAACTTCCTATTACTTTATATAAAAATGTGTCTAAAATTATACTTTCGTATCCTTTGTTTGATTGACTGTGGAAGTAATAGAAAAGTGTGGAAAAAAAAAGTTTTTTTCTATTCTATAAGTTCTGTGTACTGGATACATGATGTATTAGAAAATAAAAAATAAATTTTAATATAATACAATATAAGAAAATGCAGATTAATTGTTTTTTTCTTGGTAAATAATTATTTAGATGAAATATGTAGATTAAAAAAATTGTTTAAAACTTTTGAAATTAAAAAATTGTTCTTGTACATGTACTAAAATGTAGAAATCTAAAATTTCTCAAAAAATAATAATAAAAGATGTAGGAATTAAAAAATAATTATATGGGGAAAAATTAAAAAACTGCATATTTTTAATTAACAAATAATTAAATATTTTAAAATTATATCAGTAAAAATAAAAATATGTAGATCCGAGTCTTAGGCTCTGTTTGATTTAATTCTGTAAAATAATTTTTTTGTTTTCAAGAGCAAAAAAATAAAAAAAAAATCTGTTTGATAATGTGTTTTTAATGAAGTGTTTTGTAAAACAAAAAAATAAAATTTTGTTTTCAAAAACAAAAAATTCAGAGTACTTTTTAAGTGTTTTGTAATTTTTGTTCTACATAATCAAGTAAAAAACAGAAAATAATTACTTTTCAAAATAATGATCAAATAGATTTTTTAATTTTTTTGTTCTAAAAAATTTGTTCTTAAAAACATATATTTTGAAAACATTAACACAAAAACAATTTTAAACAGCCCTTGAGCTCTTTAGTATGCTAGTTTCAACTACGAAATATGTAGTCTGGGGAATGACAGATTTAACTAATTCTGATGCCCATTTGTTAATAAACTAATATTATTTGTTGAGAAGTTTTAGATTTGTAAGTTTTTGCATATTTACACTAATAATTTTTTTAATTTCAAAATTTTTTTAAAATTTTTTAAATTACATATTTCTTGTAAATAATTATCTATCAAGCGAAATAACTATGTTATAAATTAATTGTATATTTACATTTATTGTATTATATTTTTCTTATATCGTATTACATTAAAATTTTTTATTTTCTTACACATCATATATCTAGTATACAAAATTTATAGATCAAAGAAAATAAAGTTTTTCCAAAAATTTTCATTAATTTTATGGCTAATTAAACAAAAGGTACAAAAATATAATCTTTTTTATCTTTTAAAAAATTTTAAAGTATAAAAGTATAATTTTAACTACGCTTTTATGAAATGGAAGCCTCAAAATCTTGGAAAAAAATGCAGAATATGAAAAAGTAGGTAGCATCCCAAAAATACAACACATAGAGCAAACAGTTTTAGCTGAACAAGAATTTGACGCAATATATTTTTTTTCCAAAACGGATATAGGTCAAAATTCCAGGCATACAACAGAGCGGAAGATGGGGAAGTAAATTGGCTTTGTGGGAGGGCAAAAGTGAGAAGGAAGGTTTGACCCGTTTTATATGTTTTATTTTTCTTTTTTTTGGGCTTTAAGCGATAAAACTTAGAAATAGGAAATTAGTGACTAGAGCTTGGGCGAAGTTAATATTATTATAAAACTTTCATGTTCAACTAATTTAAAATAAAAGCAAATAATAATTTAGTCCATCACACTGTCTTATATAAACATGTCAGTTTCTTTCGGCCTAATTTTAGGATTAGAAAAGGATGTTATTTGTGATAAGATGTTTCAGCGTTGTGCTTCTCTTCTTCCTAACCAAATAAGTAGGCAACGTTTCTCAATCTTCGCTTTTCATCCTTCTCTCTCTCTCTCTTTTTTTTTTCTCCGTGTACTTTATTCGTCTTATTAAGCACATTCAGGTTAAATTATTCAATTAGTGCGTTTTATATAATTTTTAATTTGATTTTTACAGTTTAAAACTTTGTAATTAAGTTTTTATAATTTTAAAATTCGTATATTGTTAAATTTTATTAATGTGATTAATTATATTATATTAATACTTTAAATATGTATTATTTATTTTAGCAAAAAGGGTAAATATTGATAACGAAATAAAAATAATTTATTTATATAATATTTGATGCAACTTATTGGATTATTCACCTTAGATTATGCATATGTAATATGTTAATATAACACATAATTGGTGATAGTATAAGATTTTTTGTGATAAGTTTTGATGATGGGAAGTATATTACTCATATTATTTATTTAATATGAGCTATGTATGATAAAATTATTTATATTAAATATTAGTATAAATTATATAGATATTTTTAAAATTTTGTTAAAATCACATAGGCCTCTATTCTATTTTCAAAATATAGACTTAAATATAATTTTAAAATTTTTAATTAAAATATCCTCTATTAGGTATAATTTTTTTACTTTCAAAAATTAGTTTCAAGTATAATTTTGATTATGAGTATTAGATTTCCTTATCATCATATCTAGTTTCCTAAGTTGCTAAATCAAAAGAAAAGCATTTTAGTTGAAAAAATATAAGTAGGTTAATGGAAAGTATTTTAGTAAAAGAAAAATAAAATAAGATTGAACTAAAGTATAACACTACTTTTTAATTTCAAGAGAAGTGAGTATATATTTTAAAAATAGAGAAGATGTCTATATAATTTTAATAAAATTTAAAAAAATTGTATAATTAACTCTAAATACTATTGAGCGATGCTCATTGTTTAATCACACACTCTCAGCAATAAATTTGACTAACTATTTGGATTGCAAATTAAGTATTTTTTTTTTTATGTAGGATGATTTAAAAAAAGAATAGTGAACTTTGAAGAAAATAGAATGCAAGATCAATATCATACTTAATTCAAAGATATATCAACAAAGAAATATACTTTAAGAATTGAAGAATTAAAAATTTTGAAAGTTTGGTTATATTAAGATATCCAATGATTTCAAATAGGTATGTTTACTATGGGCTAAGATTTTTTATATGAAATTTAATGGTTTGTATTGGCATTCATTAGTTTGAGACTTCTTGGTATATATTTGGACTTAAAAAGATAGTAAGATATAATTTTTTTTCACATAACTTGATTTTAACCTCTGGTAACTATTTCGATCATATCTTACCAATGATATAGAACTATGATATGAAACTCATTGCATTTCAAAAATAAACTCAAAGAATTTTTCAATGATAAATTATTCACCCAAAACAAAGTTTTAATGAAAAAAATATAACTATTCAAAGTTGAGTTTGTACTATAGTCAATTGCTAAATTTAGAGAAGTGCTATTTCACTATATACTTTTTAGAGTAACCTTAATATAGTGCCAATAACAACATGTCAATAGTGAACATGAGTGGTATCCAAACAAGCAAGGCTAGCGGCTGGTAATTAGTAGGCCTTTTCTTTCATGAATTGTTAAGACCATTTAAATCGCTTCTAGATGTAAATAAGTATATCCTTCTGCCTTCCACTAAGGCTATGTTTGGTTCAACTGAGGGGAGGGGAGGGGAGGGATTTTAATGGAGGGGAGGGGAAGGGAGGGAGGGATTTTAATGAAGGGGAGGGGAGGGATTTTAATGATATATTGTTTGGTTCAGGAGGGGAAGGGAGGGAAAATAATAATATGTAGACTATTTTACCCTTGTATGTTTTAAAAGTAATAATAATATAATTAATTATTTTTTTTTATTTTTAAAAATTTAATATTTTTATTACCAAATTAAATAAATATTAAAAATTATTTATAATTATAATTATTTAAAAAAATTTATAAATAAATAAATATAGGGGCATTTTTGTCCAAAATATAACTTTCCCTCCCAATTCCCCCAAATTGGAGGGGAGGGGGAGAGGGGGAGGGGAGGGAAAGTTTAATGAAATTTTCCCTCCCCTCCCCTCCAATTATGCAAACCAAACAAGGGGAGGGGAGGAAAATCCCTCCCCTCCCCTCCCCTCCCCTCAAACCAAACAAGGGGTAAGTGATTAGTTATGGAGGGATCTACAAGGTGACATACTATTATGTGGAGGTGGCTTAGAGTGCACACTAGTCCATTTGAGCGGACTAAACATACTTCTTTACTTTGACATAGGTGTAAGAATTATAGATCTAATACTATGAGTGGAGTACCTTTGTCTTTTGTAAATATTATAAGGGTTTAGAAGAGGGGCTACCATGAGAGCATTCTAGTTGCTAAAGTCTTATTACAGGATCTAGGTAAAAAGAGTAAGGACAAAAGTTTAACAACAACAAGGGAAAAGATGGGGATTCCATGGAGGTTCAAGGTCTTCCTTTCTAACCTTTATTCTTAAGCATATGCTACTATACAAAAGAAAACCTTAGACTCAAATACTAAGAAGATAAGAACTCTTATAATATAAAAGATCACAACTTCGCTTCATAACTAAGATAACAAATGTCATCCGTAGGCACAAACAAATCTTAAGGCCAAGTATCTCACAAATGTAAGATCTCCTATAAAATAAAGGATCATGATCAAAGATTAATGGATTAATATTTTTTAATGCACAAGATATTCACATTAAGACAAATACAAAGCAGACTTATATCTCTATAGGGTTTCTATGGTATATGCTTACAAATTCAAGCTTTTTGCCATTGTACATCATCAAATGAAAATACTTAATATAAAAGTCTTATGTGGTTCCTTAATGACTTAACTCTAATGACCTCTTGCCAACTTAAATTTATTTGTTATAATACTTTTTTTTTTTATCACCATCAACTTTGTTATGTAAATATGAAGTAATGTGGACATATTATCTGCAGATATAGATGGTGACCTTGATCCCCTTGCTAATAATACCCACAAAAAATGAAAGAAAATAAAAGCATTATTTAGATTGAAGCAACAACATGACAAGAAGCAAGAAAAGAGGGAAAAGAGGAGGGCCCACACAAGTTTAGACTAGAGCGATAACATAACAATAATCAAATAAAGACTAGAGCCAACACAAGTTAGATAGTGATAAAAGAGCATATCATGACTAGTGAATTCAAAATGGCAAAAGGTGGTCATGGTTAAACCACCAATGAGTTATATTAAACATTTCTATCAAACATGATAATATTAGAGAGACAATAGTATTTGAATGGTTTTTGTGAGCTAAGGGAGCAAATTAGAATAAAATAAAATTAAAGGATAAAAGTGAAATATAAAGTAAAATTAAAAAATTACATTGAGAAAATAAAATAAAATTAATGGACAAAAATAAAACTTGAGATAAAATTTAAAGACCAACTTAAAACAAAATGAAGTTAAAAAAACAAAAATAAAACCTTAAACAAAATTAAAGGACTAAAAGCATATTTTAACCTAAGTTTTATTTCATTTTGTAAACATCATAAATTACTAAATTTGTCAATTTAATTGCTATAATAATTGTTGACATTGTTAGTAATGGCAAAGTTGCAAATCACCAATTAAAAAAATTAAATGCATAAATAAATAATTAAAAATTTTAAAATATCTAGACTTACTTAAAATTTTGAACAGACTAGAATATTAATTAAACTTTTATATAATTACAAAAAAAGTTCAACGCCTTTATGAACTAATAAAATCTATTGAAATACCTATTTAATAAATCTTTTTTTTTTTAGAAACACAGTCTACTTTAAATACAAAATTTAAACCTATAAATTTTTGACTACTCATAATAACGGGAATGGATTGAAGGAGTTTTGGGACCAGCACACCAACCCAGAGAATGCATCATATCTTCCCCCCAACACCCAACCAAAGATGATTTCTTTGGAATGCTTTGCTGGGCAGACACCATGAGCAACACCCCATGTCTTCTCATGAACCCTCTCTCCCCAATGCCTGTGGGCAGACGTCATGCTGACGTCATTCTTACATCAACAGAAAATAATCGAATCACCTCCAATACGCGGGCCCAGAGATAAACTTTCCAATATAACGGTCACAGGGGATCACACCCATCGTGAGAGGAACTTGTGAAGTAATATAGAAATAGAAAGAAAAGTTACACAAATAATTATAATATTTATAGTGTAAAAAATAATGTAATATTATTTTTTTAAAAAAAAATTATTTATCATAGAAAAAAATTAAATATATTTTTTTAATTTTCTAATTTAAAAAATTTGAATTATCAATAATAAAAAATTACACTATCATAAAATTATTCTGCTCTGGCACATTGGACATTTCATCTACTATTCCATAGAAAAATTGTCCTTTCCATCAAATTTACAAAAAAAAAATAGGAAACTTATGAATGAAAAGTCTTTTTCTAAGAAAATCCTTTCATGTCTACCAAATATGTTAAATTAATATTTTCCTTCTCCTCTCCCTTTCCTCATCCCCTTTCATGTGTACCAAACATGATTAATGTGATAATTTTGTCTAGTAAATTAGTAAGTTTTGGTCTTTAAATTATACTATCAGGTTTATCACGTAGGCAGTGTTACATGCCACAAGTGATATTTTAAAATTGTCCATTTTTTTGAAAAAAAAATTAGGTGTAATTTTTAAGTGTTTATTATTAAATTTCTTTTAACAAAAACATAACAAATGAATAGTTTTACAATTTAGCAACATAGGTATTTAAAAAAATTTTCTCAACATGTCATATATTTATTTATGAAATTGAGTAGCAAAGATCTATAAAGAACTTTATTTAAAACCGAAGTTTAAAAGACTTAAATATAATCTTTTCATAAAATACTAATTTCACTTTTCACGATAACTTTCAAATATCATATTAAACATAAAAATCTTAAATATCATAAATATTTTACGCCTTAATATTCAATATGATACTATGAAACACTAAAGAAATGAAATAACAGTATATATATTAAATGCTTCTACATAAACATGTTAGAAATAAATTTTCATAAAATCTTTTCTTGATATGTTTTAAAAAATTAATATTTTTGTATAAATCTTTATAATTTTTTTTAATATGGTATGACCAAGACGGACCAGATATGATCAAATTAGCTCCTAAGTCCGACTTAGCCCTAAATTAGTTTATTTATTTATTTGTGTTCTATCCAACCAAGGCCAAATATAGTTGAATTGGCAGCTTATGGACATTCTTAGGCATAAATATAATTTTTTATTAGATTTTTTTATTAAGATATGATAAGTATATGTTTTTTAATAATAATATAAAAATATGTAATTCAATTAAAAAATTATATATTTATGCAAAAGTATCATATATTTATTATATTTTTATTAAAAATTTAACAATAAAAATATACAAGAATATATGTAAATCTGATTTAATTTAATTGTCGTTTAGTTATGGTGGGGGTGATTGGGTTTGATGGTGAGAGTGATGATGAGTGATTGTGGCAAGGCACGCGCAGCCCTTAGCTGTAGCCGTTTGGAAGCAGCAAGCAAATAGAATAAATATGATGATCTTCGCTGCACGCTTGCTTCCTCTATTGTCTCTTTTCTCTCTCGCAATTCTCAAACCGAAGATTTTTTGCACACATTTCTGAAGACAGACAGAAAGAATAAACCTCCATTTTCGGTATTTGTCACTCCCATCATCATCTTTTATCCTTTTCCCTCCCCTCACCATTTGCTGCATCGCCATTATTACATTTCACCATCATCATCATTCTTTTACCATCACATGCCTAAGCCACGTGTCAACTACTCATTAGATGATGCTCCACATACTTAATTATATTGGCCTATAAAAATATATATAAAATAAAAAATAATTTTTATATCTTTATTTTTAAAAAATAATAAAAATAAATAAATATTATTAAATATTAATTATAAAAATATAATAAACATTGTATATTATTGAAAAATAAGTCATTTCTTGATGGGTTGATTCATAATTTGACTTGATTTAAAAGAGAGAATTAATTAATTATATTTTTTTTAATTTTAAATTTCAAAATTCAAATAATGAGTTGGTTACAAATTATGTGAGGGAATTTTTTTAAAGAAAAAGTGGAAAAATTGATTTGTAGAAGTTGACAGTAATATTTTTTTCTTTTTTCTCTCTCTAAAAAAATAGATAACTTTCTTATTCTAAGAAGAACTTATATTGAGAACACAGAACCAAATCCCATATTTTCCTCTATATGACTAGCGGTGTATATGCTATAAACAAGATTAAAGTTCTATTTGGTGACTCTATTCACAATTACGTGGGTCTAGTGATTCAGCAATATTCAATTTTTGCTACAATATGTAAGTACTTGAATCCTAAATTTTATTCATACACAATTTGGAAAAAAATTCCCACTCCCTTACGAGCAACTAAACAAGGTAGATCTTAATCTAGTACGAAGAGAATTTTATAAGAGAAAAAAAAAAAGAAAGTATATAAGACTCTCTTATGTAAGTTCTATCTATTTCCTTCTTTGTTAGTAAAATAATAGATTAATAAATAGTAGAGGGATTGTTTATACAAATTTAAAAATTTAAAAGGTTTATTGTCAAGTTTTAAATGTTAAAAGATATATGACTCAAATTTTAGAGGGGTTATATACAATTTAATCCTTATAAATTGAGTTTTTTTTCCTAAAAATTCTTGTAAAAACCTAATTTACTATATTTTGGTAAATGTAGGAGAGCAGCCATATACAGTTTCTTTTTGACTTAATCTATTGAAATTAGCAGACAAATTCTACACAAAAATTCTCCTTCTAATTCTATAGATTCACACACATAAAAGTCCTTAGGAGGTTTTTAAGGAAAATTATAATTAAAGACCTTAAGTTAAAAATATTTATATTGAAAGATTTTAAAATTTAAAATTATTTTTAAGAACCTAATGATCAAAATTTAAACTATATAAAAAAGTTATAATTCAAGACTCCAAATTAAAATTTTTTATTTTTGGATCCTTTAGAATAAATTTAAAATTTAAGATCCTTTAATATAAATATCTTTAACTTGAGGTTCTCAATTATAATTTTTGTGGTATTTAATATGCGAGCAATGTATTTTTTAAAATGTTTACAAATTTATTTATGATTAGATATTTAAAATGAAAAGTAAAAAATTGATTTAGACTTTGTGTAAGGCATGTGTTGAATTAACAAAAAGATATTAAATTTTCCAAATTCTCATATTTAAAATTTTTTCATAAAGAGATTTTATAATAAATGAAAAATTTACATATTAAACCCTCTCAAATTTATTTAGGTTTAGTTGATAAAAGGAATAGTAATTTTCTTGGCAATTTGGTTTGTGAAGTCAGAAAAGCAATTTAAGGTAAATAAAATCTAAAAACATCTCTGGTTATAATAATGAAAAAGCAGGAGAAAAATGCGAAACTTTCGTTAAATTTTGGATCACTTACGTGTAAATAGTTTTATAGATTTTTAAAATTAAAAAAATAAGTCTTTTAACTTTTATATCTCAAGAAATAGGTATTTTTATTATTTCATTATTAGCATCATTTACTTTTCTTATCACCTTTCCTCTCATAAATTGACGAGATAGGTCCCCATTTGTCACCTTCTACGAAAGAGCCTGAGCTGATAAATGAAGCTAAGATAAAATAGACAAGGCAGAAGAATCTAATTTTTTGGAGCGTAAAAATTAATGAACTTATCTTTTAGTTTTAAAAGTTGAAATGACTATTCACAAATAGTTTTTTGGCATTTAAAAAGAATACACCAATACTGTTTTAGATATGGCAAAAGTAATTTTTTTGTTCAAAAAAATATATAATTAAGAATTTCAAATAAAAAATATTTATGTTAAAGAATAAAAAATTACAGTTTCAGATTTTGAGTTAATTTTTTTTTTTATTTTTGAGTCATTTAAAATAATTTTAAAATTTAAACTTTTTTAATATAAATATCTCTATCTTAAAATTTTTAAATATAACTTTTATTTTCTTATAAAAAAACAATGTGTAATGATATTATGATGGATGTTATTAGCATGCATAGGCAATAATTTCAAAATATGGGGCATAAACACAGATTAAATCAACCTCACATATTGCACGAAGCTTCTTTGTATTCTACTTTACGAAAACCCAGGAAGATTTGCTCTTTCTGAGTCTTGAGCACACCCACTTTGCAAGATTTCCCAGCTAATTCCATTCCCAACCCAAATCATTGTCGCTTTTGATTTCCCTTCCTTCTTCTCCTTATATTCTCCTCCCATTCTTTCCTCTTCTCCACCCCTTCGCCAGCTGTCTCTTCCTCTCTCTTTCTCACTTTCAATTTCTCTGAAGCTGCTGTGTTTTCAAGGGAAGATGGGTGATATAGCTTTCTCCAAAGGGAATAGTAATAATGGCAATGGAGTCAATGGGAAAACCCATTCACCGAATGGTTACAGGAAGAGTTGTTGGTATGAAGAAGAGATTGAAGAGAACTTAAGATGGTGCTTTGCTCTCAAAAGGTATGTGTGTGTGTGCATATATATATATATATATATATCTAGTTTCTTCTTCCTCTAAAATAACCCAAATGAGTATTAACTTAGACTGTAATTAATTACAAGGCCACATTACCATTTTGCTCATTTGACCCCAAACCAATGGCTTAGTTATGCATTTTTGTCACTTTTTTAGATCAGAACCAAATCGGTCTCACCCCATTATATTGCTCTGTTTGAGACTCTCTTCGTTGTCGATAAGTGGTGGGTCTTTCGATCATTCTTGTTTATTTACTGTTATTTCTTTGTTTAACGATGATTTTCAAGATTCATGGAAAGAATAGTGGAAGCCACAAGACTAGGTGAAAGAAGCAAGAGCTGTTCATAGGGTGTGGGAGACAACAATAAATAAATATTTAAGTAAATAAAGTACTACTTGTTTGCGGCTAATGGGTCCAAGTAATCTTTGGCCGTATATCGGAGACATTTGGGCCAAGCTTAGAAAAAAGTAATGTTATCCCTAAAAAGATCTTTTTGCCTGTGGCCATAAAAAGGCAGACAACATATACTATGAAATGAAATTAGGCTTACACTTTTTGTTACAAACTTCATCACTACCAACTGTTCGATAAAATATTATAGCACATTTTTTTGTGGCTGCAGTATATTGCATACGGGAACTAGCCAGTACCAAGACATTGCACTGCTGGACACTAAGCCCTTCGGAAAGGTTCAAATATACAATAGAACGTTACCTTTTTAGGGATAAGAAATTAAATAAAAGTAGCCTTTTATTTGATATGGTCTCAAACATTCCTGTGCTCTCTCCTACAGGCATTGGTGATTGATGGAAAGCTTCAGAGTGCAGAGACAGATGAATTTATCTACCATGAATGTCTTGTTCATCCAGCTCTTCTTCACCATCCCAAGTAGTTCTCTCTTCTCTCTTTACTGACAATATCTCGAAGGATTTTGATAGCATTTGAATATTTTATTTTATATATATATATATATATATATATATATTTTCCCTATATTTTAGTCCAAAGAATGTCTTCATTATGGGAGGAGGAGAAGGGTCAACTGCAAGGGAATTACTCAGGCATAAGACCATAGACAAAATTGTCATGTGTGATATAGATGAGGTACAGTCTCCTTTATGTACTAAGTTTTCTCTTCATTGTAACTCAAACTTCTGTCTTCTCTCGTTTCTTTTCTTTATTGGCTAATTTGTCTGAAATTCCTTTACAAAGAGCTTGTTTCATTTAACTGGTTTAAATCCATGTGTTCATGCTTGATGGAGCAGGAGGTGGTGGAATTCTGCAGATCACACTTAGTTGTAAACAAGGAAGCATTCCGTGATCCACGACTTGAGATCATCATCAACGATGCCAGGTCTAACAAACAATCTGTATCCCATGCTTGTGGGATTGTTCATAATCATAATAGCCTATACTTACGAATGGATCAATTCATGACTAATATAACAAAATGTGGTATATTGTAGGGCTGAGCTAGAAGCCAGAGAAGAGAGCTATGATGTGATAATTGGTGATTTGGCAGATCCAATAGAAGGAGGTCCTTGTTATAAACTTTACACCAAGTCCTTCTATGAGTTTACCGTCAAGCCTAGGATGAAGCAGGGTGGCATATTTGTGACTCAGGTATGTGGGTGTGAGAAATCTGTGTCGAATGTCAATACACAAAAAATGCTTGGAAAAAGGAAAAGAATAAAACAACCTCTGTGTTTTATTCTTATGCAGGCAGGACCAGCTGGGATATTCAGCCATACCGAAGTTTTCTCATGTATCTACAACACCTTGAGGCAAGTTTTTAAGTGTAAGTAATCTTCTAAGAATATATTTTTATCTTCTTCTAGACTTCTTGTTCCTGCATTAACCCCTCTCTTTCACTTGCAGACATTGTGCCTTATTCAGCTCATATCCCCTCTTATGCTGATACTTGGGGATGGGTCATGGTAATATATCCAACAATTAAGTTTTTTAACCTCTCATTTCATACCCTATGTATTTAGAAAAAGACCCAAAAAACCAATGATGAAGTTCTTCGACTTTTGGAAAGATCTTTACAAAAAACATAATCTCCAGACTACTTTAGTATTCAAAATTATAGAAAACTGGGGTACTTCACCACTTAGCTGATTCATTTTATGCAGATTAATTTACTTAGCTGCTAAAAATTTTTTTTGACCACTCCAGGCTTCAGACTCTCCAATAAACCTGAGTGCTGAAGAGCTAGACCTCAGAATGAAACAGAGGATAAAGGGAGAAAACAGATATCTTGATGGGAAAACATTTTCATCTGCCTCCACTCTGAGCAAAGCTGTTCGCAACTCGTAAGTGAAAATGCTATGTATCTTAGAACCTTAGGGTATGTTTAGATTGACGTAAAGGGAAGGGAATAGAACATTTGATTTAGACATTTTCTTCGATTTAGATCTGAGTCAAACATTTCATTTCCTTCTTTTGTCTCCCATTCTCCTCAATCCAAACATACTCTTGGGATTTTTCTTATATAGACTCAGCCTAATTAGTCATTCATGGACTCCCCTAATAAACAAGTGAGAATCAACAATAAAATTTTACCACTTTAATAGAGTGAAGCCTCTTGAATCATGTGTGGCAAACACTCATTGGTAATTGACTGAGTCTGTGTAAGAATGCCTCAACATTATGCTCCTGTGGTTGTCCCGTCCAACGTTCAATTTTCCACTGACTTTAAATGACTGTCTGGCAGGCTAGATAATGAAACTCATGTATACACAGAGGGAGCTGAAAGGTTCATCTATGGGCACGGCAAGCATAACCAAGCTTGAGAAGAAACACAAAAAGAAGTAAACCAAAGACACATAGAACGCTAGTGGAAAAAAAGGCCTGAGCTTTTGTCTTTTCATATGTATTCCTTATCCTTTTCTTTTGCTTTCTGGTGTGTGGTTATCCTGAAAAGTATCATATTAATGGATAACAAGCTGGGTCCTGCTTTGTTTCTATGAATACGCTCACCGTATCTACTAAAGCTTTTTCACTCTTCCCCTTATCATCCTTTATGCATTGCTTGTCATGTAAGGTGTCTTTTTAGGTATGTTTGGATGGGGATGGTGAAGGGGAAGGGAGAAGAAGAGAATATTTTAGCGACATTTTTTTTTTGGTGAGTTATTAATAAAGAATAGAAGTTAATGAGGGATTTTCAAATAATCTTTAAAATCTTATAAAGTCCTCCCTTCTTTATATTTTTAAATTCTTTCAATTTGAGAGATTTTAGAGAAAAAAAATGTAAGGGAAATTATCATCATTTAACTATCTTTTTTTTTCTTTTTTTCTTTCCTCATTTCTCTTTGGTTCCTTCCCTTTCTTTCTCCTCCTAACTCCCAAACATGCCTTGGATTGAAGAGAAAGGAGGAAAGGAAAGGAAAGTGATATTTTGATTGACTTATTCTTTATTTGATTTAAATTAACAATTTTTTCACTTAAAATATGTTTGGAACGAGGAAAATGAATGAAAAAAAAAAGTTATCTAAATCTACGTCAAAGCAAATGCCAAAAAGAAAATTTCACTTCCCCTTTCCCTTTCTCAATTCTTTTGAATCCTAACATGCTTTAAGACCCAAGTAGAATTATTATAATTAGCAAGAAATAAGCTACTTATACAACTAAAATCTTTCATAACTCAATTAATATAAATGGTTATGTATAGAGATGGACTAAATATTCAAAGTTGATTGGTACTTGCAAAATTTACTTGAGTTTAGGTATGGGAAGCGATGGACAAAATACTTAGACTATAGGAATTTCCAAAGATCTGATCACGAGCCGAGCTTATATAATAAAAACGGGTTGGACCCATTAAAAAAAGCTAAAAAAATTATGGGCCCAGGCTCCAAAAAAAAGAGTCGAGCCTAACCCGCTATATTAGAAAACATTGTCAACTTTTGTTGATTGAAAATAAATACAAGTTAACATGGTTATCCTAAACAGTAGTCCAATACTAAATCAAGAGACCATACGTCAGTTCCAATTAGCTACAGAGACTCAGATTGAAACAAGTAGAATAGTGCCCTGATTGGACCCACCATCTAACAAAAACTGAATGAAACCTGACACATCAAAGAGGGCACCTAAAGATTATTTCTTCTCCTCCTCATTTCGGGTCTTGTTTTCGTCTTTTTGCTGGGGTTGATTATTGACATAGCAATCAGAGTAGAAGTGCAAAAATTATACCATAATACCAATAGTTCATTAGTTTAACAAAAAAATCTTGCAATCAAATAGATGCATCAATCATAAAGGCAATAGCCCTTGCATAAAAATCTTTTAACCCAAAAGAAATACTTTAAATTATATTTACATTAGCACATAAAAAATCTGCTACTAGCGTGAACTATATTTTACTGTCCTTCAATCACAGTTATCTCATGTCCTTAGCACAAACTTGTATACTTTCTTACTCATCAACAGGCAAGGCAGGCAGGGGAGTTTAAGATTATGTTTTCTTATCCTTAAGCAAAACCCCAATTTCCACCTAAAACCATAGTCCTCCAAAATCATTATATAGTGATGGCAAAGCTATTTAGCCAAAAGCCCAGGGAAGAAAAGGGGCAAATCAGAAGAAGTGAGCCAATAGGAAAAGAGTTGTAGGTTAATTCAAGCAAAGTCAAATTTAAATATCTTTTTGTAAAATTTTCCATAATATTATTCTCTAAGACAATAAATAATTTCTCAAAAAACAAAAACCCTACCACAGGCTGATTTTGCATGGAGGCTAGCAAATCTTTCATAGATGGGTCATTTGGATCAACTCCAGGAAGCTGCAGAAGCAATGGGTATTACTTTAGTGAAATGCATATAGCACATCATTCAATTAATCTATTAGAAACACTAAAGTGGATAATTACAAGATTTATTAGATTTATACATACCGATGCAAGGATAGAAAATACAAAGGACTGATCTGCCAACAATTTACTCATGTCTAATTGGCTTGCTGAGTCCTTTGTGCCATCTGCTATACACAGTTGAAAAGCCTCAAGCAACAAATGACCAAAAATCAAGATATTCACTTAAGCATTCCTATGTCTTATAAATTAAAAGATGCAAATTAATCTAATCCTAAGCTTAGGTCAAATTAGGTTCTTATAACAGAGAACAGAGAACATTTCAATTCAACAAAGCCAACCATCAAACAAGTAGGATGAGTTAGTTGAGTAATTACAACAATATATAATAAACAATCATTATGCAATGAATGACAATTTCAGGTGCCGTTTGTGAGACATAAAAGTAAACTAGATAACATCAGCCAATACAATCCAGCTTTATTCCGTGTTTGGTATGCATGACAAATTGCATATGCTTATTCAATCAAGAGTAATATAAGGGTGGTGTGGTCAACCATGGTAAGCAATCATGTATAAGGTGTTTGATTATCAAAAAAGAAAGAAGAACTCTACCCTCCTTTGCCTATACAGCATGAATGTGATATTTATTTCATATATAAAATTTTTGTCCATATAGTTAAAATTGTAATATGATTTGTCACATAGCATAATATTTTGTTTTGGTGTGTTTATATGATTATCAAGTAGTGAAGCTTTTATCGATTTTGATGTTTTTCTGCTGTTTGTTATGGTATTCCTTTTGGGTTCCAACAATATGCTAATGCAATACATGATAGTAAAGGGCACCAACCTGAAGATTTACTCTCCATTCCTTTTCACTAAGCCAGAACTAGATGACATTTTCCAAAATTCCAAAACTAGTTCTATCATTAATCAATATAACAATAAGGCAATTCTCACACATAAAAACAGTATATGTAAAGGATGGGCTGACCAGTCATCCTATCACCCATGCATGAATAAATGAAGAATGCTTAAAGTAACATAATAACTCACTTAGAGCCAACTCAAGATCATTTGCAGCTGCTTCTGAGATATCTGTATCTCTTACATCATGATCCATGACTAATGCAGAATCATCCATTGACATTGAAAGCGCCTATTGTAGAAGAACATTCTCATCATCCTGTTTCCATTTGAAGGTGCCAAACAGATAAAGTAGTACTGTGATGTCAATTTATAAAGAAAAATGAAATAAAAAATAATGAATTTTCCAAAAGTAAAGCAAGTGGAAAATTTTTTTTTAATGCATAGCATGCAGTTCATGCCCATGACTCTCTCAATGTTATCTCACAGCTAACATAATTGGGGTACCAAAGAAAGGATTTTTTTCATTTCAGCGTATTGAGAATGGTATGATAGACTTCCAACAACATTCCATGTAACAAATGAGCCAAAAGAAAATGAAATTATTTTAAGGTTAGCTATAAAATATAACAGTAGAGGCTATGATAACTAGGTCACCATATACTTATTGCTCCACTCCATGAGGTTGTGATGATATGGTGAGTGCGTGAATGAGAAGCATTAAGAATGGGAAGATAGACTTCCAACAGCATTCCAAGTAGCAAATGAGCCAAGAGAATAATAAAGCAAGTGCAGGAGCAAACATGAAACCCACTTTACCAGTTCCAATCTTGTTATATGCTAAACAAAGCCACCAAGAATACAATTGAAACAATAACCACCCCCTCTGCAAGTAATTAGCATGGAACAAAAAAATAAGCAATGTTGTACAAATGCTAGCACTATCTGTTACCCATAGTTCGACACCACAAGCCAGCATTCTTGAGGAAACCTAAACCTCAGTGACCATAGTTCCATACCACAAGCTAGCATTCTTGAAGTCATATGATTATACAATCCAACACAATAATAACAATTAACTCATACATATAGTCTTGAAAATGAAACATACATTACACAATCCACAACAATAACAAACTATAAATTTTCCCATCAACACAACATTAAAAATTAATCACACATTTAACATAAAATATTCAAAGTCCAAAGTCTTCAATCTTCAAATCTTAACCATCCTTGAAAACTTCAAAACCTTCATAAAGTAACAAAAAAAAAATATTATTTACCTTATCATTAACGTAACAATAGAAAAAAATCTTGTAATACTTAAAAGCTTACAAATTCAGAAAATGTTCTCTGAGGTAGATGCAGGACCAACTTCATCATCTGAGGAAGTTGCATCATCTAATTGAGAATCTCCTAAAATGCCATAATACTAGAGACTTAATTTACAAAAATGAACATTAGCAAATTCAAAAGAAGTTGTCAAAATATTCAATGAAAGAAAAATATACCCCATGTAAAGCTCTTTGCACGATGCCAATCCTCTAAACATACTAGGGCTTCAATAGTCTTCTTGCTTAATGAACTCCTCCAAGGATTAATTACCTTCTTTCCAATGCTAAAAGTTGATTCAGAAGCCATAGTAGATATTGGAATGGCCAATATATCTTGAGCCATTGCTACAAGCCTAGAAAATTGCACTACATGTAATTTCCAATAATCTAAAATATTAATGTCTGTATCCATTTCCTCAGTTGGTTCTTTTAAGTAGATGTCTAACTCTGATTTCATTATTTGTATTTGTCTTTTAGGCAACTTGAATTGGGTAAAATCATCAAATTCATCAACATCAACACTTGATTGTAAGTTAGCATTTCCAGAAGCTCGTACACTTGATGGATTTACATTATTACTTTCTTTGTAGTGCTCAAATATTACATGAAGTGTATTGACAATCTTACCCACATGTTCATCAGCATTGTTAAAAAGTTTATGGAAAAAATACTTAACAAAAATCAACTTCTCCCTTGGATCCAATACAACAGCACAAGCAAGTAACAAATTATATTCATCCCAATATTTTTGAAAATTTACAACTATATCTAAAATCATATCCACCATGAAATCATGAGGGTTTTTATAAGCTTCAAACAAGCACAAATGAATCTTACACACTCCTCTAAAATATATGTTAGAGGTTGGATTCTTGGTGGATGAAAACATAAGAGTAACATCATAAAATGGCTTTAAAAATTTATGAAGTCATTTTACCTTATCCCACTCTTCATTAGATAACATAAACATTCCAAAACTATGATCCCTTTCGCCCCAATGTTGGAATACTTTCTAATAATAAATGGCATGTTCAAGCATTAAAAATGTAGAATTCCATTTCACACACATATCAGTCCTCAATTTTCTAGTTGTAACCAAGTTGAAATTATTCTCAGCCATGTTATAAAATTTCTTTCTCTTAGGAGTTGATTTTTTAATAAATTTCATCCCATCTCGAATCTTTGCAATAACATTATCCACCCTTTTCATCCCAACTTGTATAATCAAATTCAAAATATGGCAAGAGCATCGACTTTGAAAAAAGATGCCATCACACACCAAATTTCTAGAAATGAAAGACCTCATCTTCAAATAAGTAGCCATTACATCATTATAACTAGTATTTTCTAATGTAATACTATTTATTTTCTCATCAATTTTACATGCGGACAAGTAAGAAGCTACCTCATCAGCCAAAGAAATGCAAGTAAAAGGTAATGATATAGCTTTAAAACAAACAATTCTTTTCTATAGTTTCCAATCTACATCAATCTAATGAGCTGTTATACACATATATTCATCATCTGTGTGTTCAGCTCTCCAACTATCAGAAGTTAAAGCAATCTTACCCAGTGCCTTTGCCATTTCCTCCATTACAAATGTTTGTTCATTTGAAGAATGACTATCACATCTCTCTTAATTGTATGCCTACTTATTGTCTTACTTTCAGGTGTAAGGGTTTGCAACATTTGTCTAAAAGCAGGTAACTCAACAATGCTAAAAGGTAGCTTAGCATAGACAAGACAATTTGCAATTACCCTTTGACTTTTGTCCAAATTAAAAATGAATGATGTTAAAGATGTTACCCCATCAGTATCAGTTGAACTACCCAACCTACTATACTTTCTAATATCTGGTATCACACACTTCTTACAAACAACCAAATGACAAATTACATGTGAAGTACCTTTGTGTGATTCTGCCACAAAAAGCTTTTTGTACTGGTTGTATTGAGCACTTCCATCCTCCAACTTTGTCATTGGCAGCCACACTTTAGAAGTCAACTTTTTTTTCTTCTTAACTTGATCATATTTAGGAGAATTTTCAACCCCAACATCTAAGTTTTGCACAACAATTTGTTATGTTGAGACATTGTTAGCATTACTTGCTTCTGTATGATCATTGCCATTACTTGTCGTATTCTTTTTGCACTTTTGATTTGAACTTCAAAAAGTTACCAAGAAGCAAAAAAAACTTATAAAATGCCCTAAAACAAATAATAATTATCATTAAACACTATAATTGTCAAGATAACTAAATAATTCTCAACTATATAATTTATTGAATATGGTAGGCATCAAACAATCAACATAATCACTATCTTAAAACAAATATGAAGCTTTAATTTCTATGAACAATATCAAAATCAAATCCTATTAATTCTTTGAAAGAGAAGGAATATCATTTCTCTACAAATATCCTTTTGATTCACACAAATCTTCCTAAAGACATTTTTAAACAATTTAGTTATTCAATTCTTTAACTTCATAGTGGGGCATCTAACTTGAACATTCCTATCTGTTGTATACCTGTGTTTCCTAAACATATATGGAGACAGAGGCAAATAATACAATTCTCAAAATATATATTAGATACCTAATAACCATACCCAGACGTTTCGTTGCATTGGTTGCATTTGTATATAATGAACTATGAAATTGAATAAGGAAAAGGATGGGTTTGAAGATGTAAATAGTCAATTTTATTCAGATCCAGTTAGTGAGCTTACTCATTTTTTTATACTTTATCGATGATATGTAAATCAGAGTAGCTTTAGTATTTTAAGGTCCATTACAAATTTACAATAGATGATTGCAATTTGCAAATAATGTCTGATTCTATAGTTCATTGAATGGTACTCATTTGAAATATACCTTACTATTGGTGGTGGTGACAGCTGGTGAACCTGTCGGTCGAGGACGTGGTTGTTGGTGGCTGCTACAAATGGGAAACTCAAGCTTGTTGTGATGCGTGTGTGTGATGGTTTGCTGCGGTGCCATGTTTGTGTTTGGCTGGCAGATTGCAGAAGCAAAATGAAAGGGGTTGTGTCAGTGTTCGTGTAATTGTGCTTGATATACCAAATGGTGAAAGGCTAGGGCAGTAGACCAGCAAAGGCAGATGGTAGAAGAGGTAGAACGACTTCGTGGTTGTGGGAGATTGGTTCTGGATTTTGGAAGTGCGACTATGCGAGACAGTGAGAGTGGGAGGGAGGAGACTGGGAGTGTGTCACTGTCAATGTGAGTGAGACCAAAAAATATATTATATATATGTATATATATTCGGGTTGGGCTTTTCTCAGGTCGGGCTTATAAAAAAGCCTGAGCCCGACTCTTTTTTTAAAATAGGGTTTTTGAATACGGGCTTTTTTTTTGCTCGTATCCATTTTTTCGAGTTGGGCTTTTCAGGTTGGGCTGACTTCTCGGCCCATGATCAGATCTAGATCCAAGTAAGGAAATTTCAAGGGTTGAGATTTGACACTCCCCTCACCTACACTCTAATATATATATATATATATATATATATATATATATATTCAAAATGAGTTTCTATCTCGCCTTTGGCCATTTGAGTATGAATTACATGAGTAGTAACCAAACTTCTTCACTTTATTGTTCAATCAGCCTGATTATGAGTTGGATTTATTCAAAAATAGATTGAGCCTTTATATATACATATATATATGTTACAAAATCGAGGTCAAGCCCAAACCTAGCTTGATTTTCATTTGTCCAAGCTCAGCTGGCCTGATTTCATATAACAAAATCATGTACTACTCACAGCTTTGTCCTTAAACTTATTCTTTTTTTGTTTTATTTATTTTTATTTGGAACACAAAGATGCAAGACTAATGCCTTTAGTTTTTTGGTTTTGGCCAAAATGCCTTTAGTTCAAAATAAAGAATAATAGATAGAGGATATGAAGTATTTTTCAACTTAAAAAAATCTTTCACTTAACAAGCTAAATGCTCATTCCTGATAAGTGACGGATACTTTACTATTCTTATCCAAATTAGAGAATATTGCGAGGGTAGGAAGAAGCCTCGAAAATCTGTTCATATCAGAGTAACGCTAACGCATTATGTATTCAACATAATTAGGTAGTTCCCATGTTTAGGAAGTGTGGCCTCCAGCCTAAAGTTCCTAAATTAGGTAACACTCCTGCTACCTCCCATATCAATACCTCCCATATCAATATATATTGTGTTTAAATTAGCTATATATAATTAATTTTAAAAGAAAGATAGTAATTTGAGTTAGTTTAGGCTTAAAAAATATCCAAAGTTGACTTATCTTATAAACTGGACTTTATTAAACCGGCTTATTTTTTAATCAAGTTTTATTTTGTGGATTTATATCCATTTTTTTAGGTTAAATTTATCGAATCAAATCAATTTTTCAACCTATAATTAAGCCACTGTTCAATTATTTCTTCTTTGTTTGTATAGTCTATCCTAAACTTTGCATGGTCAATGTATATATATATATATATATATATATATATATATATATTCTGTTTCGGTTTGTGTGTAGGGATCCTACCCTATTGAATAACTTTCACAAAATTCATGTTCAATTTTGTTAAATATAATCAGACTTTGAACTATTTGATTATATCATTATTGTTCTTTAGTTTTTTTTTTTTAATTTGGCATATAATATCAACTTAGTAACCACTTTTAATTCAACGGTTGGATTAAAGAAAATTACTTCCTGCAATAAAATACTAAAGGGTATAACTTATAAGTACTTTAATTTTTATACTGTTATCAATTGATGTTTCTTCTATATAAATATAAATTGTATCATTATTTTTATAATATAAAAAATTACTTTAAAAAGTAAATTAGAAAAATTGGTATGCACTTTAGTGGATGCCAATGCATTTATATATATTTTCATTCTCACCAAGATAGCGTACATGTTAAATAACAATTTATTTTTATACACAAAATGATAATAATTAAGGATAAATTATTTCATGACTATGGTCAATTTTTGAGTGATATTTTTAGTATTCCAGAGTGGTAGATAAAGACTTTAACTCAAAAAACCACTTTTAAGAACCATTGATTGTTAAAAGAGACTATGCTCATTTTCAAACGATCTTTTCAAAAAAGTTTGACCATCAAATAAGACTATCAATAATAAAAAAGAAATGAATCCTTACACTCGAGGATGTTATATAACTTTTGGGTAAGCAATATTATACACCACGGACATGGTACTATGACAGTGTAACCTTCATTGGACTCTTGAAGTAGACAAGACCAAGAACACAGACAACACAACCTCAAAACCTGGCATCTTGTTCTGCTTCCCAAGCATGAGGCAGCCCCGGCATTACAGGTGTGAGATAAAGTAACGCCACGCTTCTCTTTGCTGTCATGATTCTTTTTCTCCTTTCAACAAAGCGAAGGAAGAAAATAACTTCAGAATACAGTATGAATAACGGAAGAGATATGCCCATGGCGCAGAAGAACGAAATAATTTTTAAAGTTAATTTGATTTATTAAAAATGAGTAGATTAAATTAATTATTACAAACTTTGGCTATTGGTAAAAATGAATAGAGTTTAGAACGATATAAAAAGAGTTCTAAAATATAAAAACACCTTACTAGATTAATCATGGATAAATTATATTTACAAGTGGTAGATTAATTGATGCGCCTCTGATTTATTTATTTATTTCAGACAATTGAAAGTGTCTCAAAGTTCGATTTCTTGCAAAGTTGTTAGGTTGAGTATGGATAAAGTTTAATATGATGCGATGCATTATAATTTTACGGTGCAACTTATTTATTAGGATTGAAGGACATTTATAGCTCATAAATATATAAAAATATGTGGAATATTTTTTAATAGCCCTTATATTTTAATATAATTATTTATATTTAATTTATTGATTTTAATAGATGAGGTGTGTCTAAAACTTTTTCAGGAAGTAAAATTAACAATAAATTTAGATATATAAAGAAACAAATGGGCTCGTCTTGAGTTACTTCTTAGATCACAACTTCATATGAATTCTCTTTCGCAAGTTTAAGAGTAATTCTTTCTGTGATTCATGTTAAGGTTAATAGAAGATTATTAGTGTTTTAGTATTACTATTTAATTAGAACAATAAAAAAAGAAATTTGTGAATGTAATTTGTAAGCATATAAAGTATATAATTAATCATGAATAAATATGAAAAGACATGTCAAGTATATATGGTTACATGTTTCTTTATATTTAACTTCATCTATTTTTAGTAGCTTGGACTTCGTACTTCAAAATTTCTCTAAAAAATATAATAAATTTGGAAATGTAAAGAAACAAATGGTTGTGTTTGAGTTACTTCCTATCATAACGTTATATCAATTCACTTTTTCAAGTTTAAGAGTAATTCTTCCTGTGTTTTATGTAAGGGTGAAGGAAGATATGATTAGGGCTTTGATATTACTAATTAATTAGAACAATAAAAGAAACTAAATTCCGTGAGTGTGAATGTTTTAAAACTTTATATCCATTACAAATCTCATAATTAAAGCCAATGAATAATTCTGCTCATTGTCCTGAATTAGCTATCTCATTTCTTGAAAAGGAAAAAAATAGAGATTTAAAAATATGCAAGAAAAAAAAAATGTACGGGTAACATTTGGAAGCATAAGTAGTAGTTGTTGTGGGATGAATTAGGAGCTTCAGCCAAAATCTTGGAATTTCATAGTATGTGCATGTCAATTTTCTCCTTAATTTATTTTTAAATAAGTTTTTAATATAAATTTAATTATAGTAATTTTTAGATTTTTAAACGAAATATTGATGAATTATTTAACTTTCCATTCTTTCACATGCTTTTTAATCTCTTAATTATAATTTACTTTATATCTTACTTATATGCTAATATATAGCCTCGGAACCAAGACACAGAAAAATCTTAAAATCATATATATATATATATATATTAGTATAAATAATAGGCATTTACCATACAAAAAATGCTTTTTTTTGTGGAAATAACAGAACCAATACTATCAAGAAAAGGAGAAATGTAAATATGCGTGTGTGAGTATCAATAACGCATACATTAAATATTTTACGATTCAATATTTGGTCCAAAAAACAAAAGGAGAAGACACAGTTCTTGTTAAGCCAGCTGAATTGGCAGCCCAATGCATTATTTTGGACTACTTGTTTAATCTGGGTTTGAGGTTTCGTAACACAAGAAGCCTGAAAAATCTATGAGGTATGGACATATTGAGCCCTAAACAAAAATAGAAAAAACACCAGGGGCGTATGGGCTGAAATTTGGGCTATGGCTAAGTTTCTAGTAACAGCGCCAGGAGTTTTTTTTTTTTGGTGGAAAAAAAGTAAAGAATTTAATTTTTTTGAAGAAGAAACAAATAAGTAAATAAATAAACAAATTCCCTTTTGTCAAAAATAGACTAACTCAGCTTGTTGAAGGACGGGAGTTTAAATAAAGATCATATTCAATTAAATATAAAAAAAAGATGTGGGTTCTATGCATTTACATGAGGGCTATATCAATTATATGGCCTTACATATATTTCAAATTCAAAAAAAAAAAAAGAAGTAAACAATTTTAAAAAAATAAAAGGGAGAAATTTTGAAAAAAAAAGTAAAACTTATAAATAGGTTAACTTTAATATTTTACAATAACAATAAATTATATATATATATATATATATATATATATATATATATACCTTCACTAAGACTAACTTAGCTTGTTGAAAGGCTTCAATTATCTTCATGTAATTAAGAGAAACAAAGTTTGGTCATCAATCATAAAAACATAGCAATGGAATCAATAATATCGTTTTGAAATTTTTTTTATAGTTTATTTAATGGGCTAATGTAATTATAATGCATTTTCATTGCATTAATAATGTTTATTTAAGATTATACTCCCTTCATTCCACAATATTTGCCCTTTGCCCTTTTTATTTTGTTTCAAAATATTTGTCCATTTAGAAAATCAATGCAATTTTAATATTTTCTTCCCAATTTTAACCCTTATTCATATCTATCCCCTCGTTAATTTTTTTTTCTCTTTTCATGCTTTATACTCGCCCCTCTTTATTAAGAATTTTTCAAGACTTTGAAGTGGAATAGTAAATTTGCAGACTTTAAGTTACTATTCGGCCTTTTTTAGAATATGAAATTCTTCTCCCCCATATCCTTGTGGGACCCTCTCATAGAAATTATTGACCCATGTGGGACCCTTCCATAGAAATTCTCCAAGTGTTCACCCTTTCCTTGTATCCTTCAATTTTTCAAGATACTCTCAACCATTTGCCGCTTTAGATTTTTCTTTGGGCCACTTATTTCATGGGTAGAAAAACGAGCAATACACCATTTCATGTAGAATTATCCGATCTGAAACTTGCTATATCGTATGTTCAATGGAGAGAATTGACGACTGTGAAGTGGACATAGTTGAAGACTCGCTTGATAATTATGAAAAAAATTGAAGAATCAAGTGATGTAAGCTTTAATAATTCTGAAGACTTCATTGAAAAGGGCTCCTAAAACTTTGGTGGAGAAAGGTGCAATTGCAAAGTTTGATTTAAATAAATTTCCTGAAGACTTGATTGAAAAAGGCTTTGATATTTTCTTGAAGAAGAACGGTGTTGCAGAGTTTGATTTAAATAAATTTCCTAAAGATGATGATAAAGATGTTGGTTTTAAAGAAAAAGAAAAGAAAAAATTGGTCAGGACAATGTTGAAAATTTATTTTCTTGACTTTTATTAAGAGTATTTCATGTTAGTAGTTCTTTTCATCATTGCATTTCTTGTTTCTCGTTTGGCTATATATGTATGCATGATCATGTATGGACTTCGCCATCTATGTAGTCCTATTTTGCATGAAGTACATTCATGATCATATTTAGTCGTTTTTCAAAGGCCTTCTTTTATTTCAGAGAGTCATCTGTCCTATCATGTATGGGCTTCATCCATACTATCTATCTCTCTCTCTCTCTCTCTCTCTCTCTCTCCTTTAAATTGTTTAGAAATTCATCTTTGATTATCTCTAGAGGAAAACAACATTTAGAACAGTAATTATAAACTTTAATTATTTTTTTATTCCATCAAAATGAATCTTTTTTTTTTGTTAACAGTAACAAAAAACTTTGCGCAGCCAAACAAAACTTAGAACCCAACTATACGACTATGTCAGATAGGAAGCAAAAGCTGGATAATTAAGGACATAAACAAAATTTGAAACTGAATTATATAACCACGTTAAACATGCATGACATTAACAAGCACAAAAGATAAAGACCAACATTGAGCACAAAATGATTAAGTGACATCACGAGAAAACACTAGAAGAAACATCAACTTAATAAATCAAAAACTTCTTGGCCTAACAAAGGATCGCATTTCATCATGGTAGGAAGTTGGCCTTCATGTTTTAGCATTTCTTTCTTAGCATAAGGAATTTTGTACATGTAAGAGCCCTTGGCCTTCATAATTTCTATCATACACAGCTGCAATGTTAAAAATATGCGGTTAGACTTCATCAATGAAAATGCTTTAAGTGACTTAACAACAATATGAACAAGCTCATCCACCGTTCTAGGTGATGTCTTATGCTATAAGGATTGAATAGCACTAAAAAACCTAAGATCTAGAACATTCAAATGATCTATGAAATTCAACATCATTAGGATCAATATGAGTTTTTGCATTGTCTTGTTGAATAAATATTAGATACTTTAACTCATCTTGTGGCCATTTTCCTTGATAGCAGGTAGAACTTTTTCAATCAAGTATGATCTTATCACTTCTTTGTTTATTAAAGTTATTGGTTTTGTCTCTAATGTACCAACAACTCTATTAATACTTATCCTTTTAGTTGGCTCTTTTGTGATAAAAGGAAAGGAATCAATTTTCCCAGAGAAAAGCTCATTTCCTTCTGCATCAAACCTTGGATGAGCTAAAGCTACCAAAAACACAACTTTTCCAACAAAATTTTTGTTTTTGCAAGTGCAAATTGGATCTTTTTCATATTTTAGCAAGTAGTAAGTCTCAGATTTCTTTGTCATATAAATCCACTTTTCATCAATGTGAATAATGTTATACATCCTTATGAAAGTTGGATCATGTGGTACATTACTACCATCAAGCATTGATATGCAAAATTGCAATCGGGATTTTTTGTTTTCTTCTTTTGGAAATGGCTTTATAGCATTTGAGTGTTGCCTTATATCTCCTGCTTTTAGACGCCTAAATAATGTAGTTGTGCTAATATTCAAAGCACAAGCTAAGGAATGCAATGTTGTTTGTTGATGTAAAGGAGTATCATGAACTTGATTGAAGTCAATTTGCACTCTTTGAAGACCACAATGCATCCTGCCATGCAAAACAGGAGATAAGTTGTAACCATAATTTGATCTTTTCCAAATCCGTTGAATAAACCATTTAGAAATTAAAAATATTGATGTTACCATCCTTGTCATTCCTTATGGCAATTTTCCATGCACACTTTTTTTTAGCAACATATTGTATATAATTGAACGTTCTTCAGTGCTCAAGTTACATTTCCATTGAACATGTGCTTTTAATGGTTCCTCATTTGCACTCCCACTGTTCACATCTTACCATGCTAAAAAAAAAATAGAATCATGTTAAAAAAATGGAAAATATATCATGTACTTCCAGAAGCTGGTAGATATATCATGATCGATGATATCAAAACTAGGAAAAAAATTCATTCTGCGGTTTAATAGTAAAATTAATTTCTTATTAATATAATTTTATATACTAAACATGGTCTAAACAAGGACTTAGAAGGTCAAGAAAGTCATAGTGGGTGCAAAGAATCCAAAATTGGAGTTTGTTTTGACTCGTTTTAAGAAAGGCATAATACTCATTAAACATGGTCAACCATCATTCATTCTATTGACTTTATGTTTAAAAAAAATGAAACATATATCATGTATTTCTAGAAGCTGGAAAATATATCAAGATGATATCAAAACTGGAAAAAAAGTTCATTTAAAAAAATGAAGAAGAAGAACCATGTAATCAAGATGATATCAAAATTGTAATACAAATATTAAACCTTATATGTTACCTATGTTTGAGTGCGATTCTTGAGATATTTAGAAACTTTCTTCCATGAGTGATTCATCTTCACTATCTGACTCTTCATTTAGGTGTAACACTTGATGAATGTGCAATCCTTCTTCCATGGGTGATTCATCTTCAACATGTGGCTCTTCATTTAAGTCCAACACTTGAGTATGCAATCCTTCCGCCGATACTTCATGTTTAGCATGTGGCTATTTATTCAAGTCCAACACAAGAGACATATGTTGTTCTTCTTCCATAATCACGTGTGCTTCATTTTTTGCATATGGACTTTCGTTTAAATTTAACAGAAGAGGGGTTGATGAAGACATTAGGTTACTTTGGTTTAAATCTAAGAAAAGATCAAGGGGTTGATGAAGACATTGGCTTACTAAAGCCTCTATGTATAGAATCATTTGGTGCCAAACGTTGGCAGTAACTGACAAAAAATTGGTGGTAAAAGCTAGTGGCGAATGCATTTTTTTTTTAGGGTTGGTGAGCCACCATTTGGTATCTGAGGCCGACAGCCCGACTAATCCGGATTCGACCAATGTTGGGCCCGATTGACAAGAGCCGGTCTCCCAAGCACGCCTTTTCTATTTCCATTGCCACCAAGAATCGAACCCTGGAGCAAATGGTTAAGGGACTCACACCCCTTACCATGTGAGCCAACGTGCGTTAGTGTGGCGAATGTATTAGACAAAAGTAGCTAGGAGAGAGAGTGTGGGTGATATTCATTTTAAAATTTGGATAAAATCATTGGTGGCAAAAGCAATTTTAGCAAAACTGACGTCAAGAGGGGGTGAGAGAGTGCATATTGCATAAGGAGGGAAAGAAAGAGAGTGTGTGAGGTAGAAATTCATTTTAAAGATGGAGTGCCATGGGAAAGAGAGAAATTGATTTTAATGTACTGTATTAAATAAGTGAAAGAGTGTGAAGGGCATTTTAGTAAACTAATTTTATATTTTACTTAAGACTGTTCAATCATTGTATTATCATTGTGCCCGTTTGAAATGGCCTAACATTGTGGAGCGGATGGAGTATATTATTACATTGACAATTGGTTATTAACATATTAGTAATACATTAACCATACATCAAAAAAATTGTTATAAGTAGAATGAGAAAATGTTATTAATTGAATACTTATTAACCTATTGCAAAGTCATTATTAACATGATCAGAAGACACAATCATTTTTGTACTTAATTTTTTAATAAAACCCTTAAAATCTACCTTATTTTGATCCGTTGGAATTGCAATTAAGCATTGCTCTCTCTCTCTCACTCTCTCTCTCTCTCTCACACACACACATGATTAGTTGGAAAGGATCCATTTCGGTTGACATTGTTGTCGTTCTGACAAAGCGTGCTCCATCATTCCTACCCTAAATCCACCGGAAAAGATTAATATTTGTTGGTCATCATATCGTGTCATCGCGCATCTTTTCTAATGCCCAACGCTCCTGTTATTTGTTTTTTTCAATAAATTATTCAAATTCCTTTTAAATTTTATTAAAATTATATAAATTTTTTATTTTAAAATATACATAATAATCTTTAAAGATAAAAATCATTCTATATTTTAATCTAACTTTAATTTTTTATCGAAATATCCTTTATTTAAACATTTTTAATTTAAAAATATACATTTAAATTAATAAAAAAATTTAACATATAACTAAAACAAGGTAACTCTTTATTTTAGAGAATATCGATATATATTTTTAATATTATAATTTTTATTTTTTATCTTTAAACCTATAGTTTGAAACTAAATTCTAAAAAAATGATTTAAAAAAGCCTTAACTAATATAATTGGAGAGGATTCAAATTTTGCAACACCCACACAGCCACACTTAACTGCAAGTGTTTGCAACAAAAGTGAGCATTGTAGTGATGGTTTTGGTGGCTCTTGAGGTTTCAGGTACAAAGGAATGGAGGGTTTTGACTTTTGTGGAAGCCATGGGGAAGAGAACTATCCCATGTTTGATATATATTTATTGTTTATTTTAGAAGAAGAGTCTTTCAGCAGTGAGAGAGGATTTTGTATTTTTCATATGGCTGATGGAAAGCAATATTTTTTTCATTAGAATGATTTAAGAAATGCAAATTTACTTTGTCTTTTTCTCTCCTGTCTCTTTTTCTTTGTAAGTGGAGGGACCTGCATTATTGATTAATTTCATTGTTTTATCTTTAAGAATTTCAATACATTTGTCATTCTGTTTCATCTTTAAAAAGTCTTTTAAACAATAGACCAATTCACTTTAGTAATTTCATTTCATCCCTTGTTATCAATCCAAACATATCCTAGGTTTTAATCTAAATAATCTTATAAATAATACCCAAAAATAATAATTTTAATTAACACACATATTGATTTATGAATAATTTTACTGTAAAAAGAAAAAATTTCCTTACCCTAGCCAGCGCTTGCATGAGTACGCAATCTACTCCCTGGATTGGAGATGATGTTCTCCTGCGTGACGATTGATTAGTAAGTATTTTAATTTCTTTCATATACTTAAAAATTTGTTTATAGAAAATGTAAAAAAAAAGATATACGAAAAAGAAATTAATATTTCTATCTTTTTTTAAGACACATACAACATATAATTTTTTTTTCAATTTAAATATCATATAAATAATTTTCAAACATTTAAGAAATCAAAATTATACTCACATACTAAACAGTATTTTAATATTTTTTGGTTCCTACAGATAAGGATGCCCTTAAATGAAATTGGATGGAATTCATTTCAAATTTCAATTTGTCTTTTGTTGACAATAAAAACTACATTAAATGATTCCTTAACTTTACTATGATTTTTCTAATCCAAAGTACAAGCATATATATATATATATATATATATATTACTATGTATCAAAACAAAACAAGTGTTGGGTAGGTGTGGATTGATCAAACTTTGGCATCAACCCTCCAAAAGTAACAATATATAACAAAAGCACAAGAAAATGGCGCGCTTCCCACGTGTCATGTGCTTCTCGTTCCCACTACTCATTTTTTAACAATAGAATCCCGTAGATCATGATATTCGTATTCTCTGCAATTTAGAGAAAAGCTGACAATTTGTAGTTAGAGAAGGAAATTAAAAGTATAAGGCTAATATTAAAAATAATTTTTAGCATTAAAAATTTTTAGTCTTTTTCTAATTACATTCCGTACAACATTATAGAAGATTTTTTCTAACGTAATAGAAAAACAGAAAATACGTGTATAAAAATAAAGCTCTTTTAAGTAAGTTCTTCTCTCTCTCTCTTTTAAATTAAAACTGTTCAATTAATTCTCAAATAGAGAAGATTCATTATCCATTCTTTATTTTCTTTTTCCTTTTTTTTAATTGGAAAATACTGATAATGAACGCGGAATGAAACATCAAACCGCAAAAGTAAAAGTTTGCAAAAACTTTTCACACGCTATTAAACATTGTCTCAAGTTCAGAAAAGTACGACTTATTACTTACTATTGTCTTTTCACGCAGTTCGCATGAAAGAATATATTTTTGTTTCACCTGCAAAAAAAATTACATTACCATTAATATCTGAATTAATTGTGGAGTAAAAGAGATCTTGCCAGAGTGGATTCTATTGAGTTTAGATATTAAAGGTTTTTGTAGTAATTTGTAGAATTAAGAGAGGGAAGAGGGTAAAAAAGGAAAATGACAGAAATAAAAAGTAAATATTATATACACATTCACTTTTTATATTGTTTCTCTTTCGAATTTGTATACAAATTTTATAATAAAAAAATTTTAAAAAATCTTTATACAAATTCCATTTCTCATATATATATATATATATATATATATATCTTTAACAGGATTTCCCCTCCTTAACAACAGGGATCTAATTAAATTTTATTGGTGTATTTCATGTGTTTATTTTTCAAAAAAGTAAACTCTAAAACTGGAAATAAGTATTTTTATACTTAGTATCAGAAGATATATCACAATATGAAACTCTGCACTAATATTCTGGGATAGTATTTTGGAATAATTTGAGACACGACCAAAAGGAATCTGAAATAGTTTTAAAATTTTTTATTAATAAATAAATTAACATGACACGTGGTTCTGGAAACTTTAAAAGATTTATTTTTGTTTAATTGCTAATTGGCTTTTGAGTGTAATCATGGAATGGTTGGTACACATTTTAATTTTCCAATTTCGCTCCTATTGGAACCCACACACAATTGACTACCCTTGTCCCATTGAGGGGCATTTACGTCAATTCAGTATGTTCCCCTGGTTTAGTAGTTAACACGACAAACCTTTCCCCCTGGTTTAGTAGTTAACACGACAAACCTTTCGTGTGGACCCCACGTCTACTCGGATTCCAACAGAGATAACGAGTTGAACTTTGACTCAGCATAGTCTCTATCCAATCCACATGATCCACGTCTAAGCCCTTCTTCCTATATATTCCCCTGCTCTTCGTTCAATACCTCTGTTGAAGCGCTTCAATTTCCTCCGAACACTTCGCTTTAAAGCCTTCGATTCTCCTTCTTCTTCTTTGTTGTCGTTATTTTTCCGCCATGGATTCTTGCAGCAAATCCCTTCGCGATTCTGCTTCTCCTTTCGACTGCATCATCTTCGGTGAGTTCCTTTTTGGCTTTTTCTATCTCTCTAACTGCAATTTCTTCATCGGAGTGTGATCATTTTATTTTCTATGGAAGACAGATTTGGATGACACTTTGTACCCAACCAACACCGGAATAGGTGAATCGCTCAAGAAAAACATCGACGGTAATTAATCAACAAAAACTTCCTAGTTAAAATTTATTTCACTTTCATTTTCCTCTTCGATCTCGTAATTGTACATAATTTACCTGACAGTTTGGAAATTATACCAATGCAGATTTTCTGGTGGAGAAATGTGGATTCCCTGAGAGCAAAGCGTCAAGTCTCAGAATCGAACTGTTCAGGACCTATGGAAGCTCCCTCGCTGGCTTGCGAGTAATTTATTCATTCATTTAGTTTCTCTCGTCGCAGACTTGATTTGATTGTATTATGTAATGAATTCTATTGCTTCTTTTGTCGCAGGCATTAGGCTATGATATCAGCGCAGAAGATTACCACAGGTTAGAGCCTCAATTCGATTTTACGAAACTAACTCAAGATATTCAAACCAATAAGCTTTGACTTCAATTCCAGCCATACTTTTCTTTCTTCTTAAACCAACAGTTACGTGCACGGAAGACTTCCATACAACTCTATCAAACCAGATATTCAACTGCGGAACCTCCTCCGAAGCATCAAGCAAAGAAAAATTGTGAGTTCTAAGCTAAAATTTCTTTGCATTCCTTTGAGACGGATGACTTTATCAACTCGATTCAACAACGAACCTCGATTTTAAGGCAATAAATATAACTATAAAATAATATTTTATCTATTTATTAGAATTATTATTATAATTATACTTAATCAATTTTATTAAAAGAAGTAATTAAACATAAAATATGATAAAAGTAATTCTATTTTGAATTTTCTATATGTAGTAACTATTAAATGTAGAGTAATATTTTGTTTATTGTATTAAATTTATTATTATAAATATATTTATTAATTACATAAAAACTATATAAATTTTTATTCAGAGTTATTACTTATTAGATAAATTAATATTTTAAATAATTAAACATAAAACATTTGATAAAAATTTTTAGTTATTGTACCATTCTTATAAAACCATCATAAACTTATTTATAACATAGAACTAAATTCAGTAAAAACAAATTTCTATATATTTGCTACTAAATTTTATAATAAATATATGTCATGTGAAAAAATATTTTAAAGAAATTTAAATTATATAATATTAAAATAAAAAAATATTTACATATCATATTTCTATTAAAAATATAATAACAAAACCGTACCTTATGTGCAGATTTTCACAAATTCAGACAGGATTCACGCGCTGAAGGCGCTGGATCGGCTTGGGATGAATGACTGCTTTGAGCAGATCATATGCTTCGAGACCATGAACCCGAACCTCCCGAACTCGACGCGCCCCGATGAGTTCCCGATCCTCCTGAAGCCATCGTTAAATGCTATGAAGATAGCCCTCGACGCAGCTAACGTTGATCCTCGGCGTACGGTAAGTCCATAAAACGCTAACTAACCACCTCTCCAGGTGATGTCGTCGTTTCAGGTTGTGAAAACTAATTTTGTTCTTTGTGTTTTTTTTTCAGCTGTTCCTAGACGACAACATTCGCAACGTCGCAGCGGGAAAAGCAATGGGTCTCCACACGGTTCTGGTAATTTCCCATCCAGTGTCGTACATATTAATTCTTATTATGATCTTATTTAATTCATAAATACTTTTATTAATATTTGTTTAATTTAATAATGAAGGTTGGGAAGACAGTGAAAAGCAAGGGAGCAGATTATGTAGTGGAGAATGTGACTAAGGTAGCACAAGTGATTCCTGAAATTTGGGGAAGCAGAGTCGAGGGTGAGGATAAACGGATGAAGCGAACCAAGAGCGACTTGGATACTATTCTCACGACTGCGACAATTGGAGCTTAGGCCCATTGGTGTACATACCCACTTACCCAAATCAACAAGATGGTATATAAATAATAAAAATTGTAATAACAAAGAAAAGGGGAAGCCACCCAATTGTATATTATCATCTTAGTCCTTTGGATATTGTATATTTTTATCAAAAAAGAAACGTAAAGGGCTAAATAAATTTGGTAAATCTCTTTACCTTCATTAGCCCGAGACTGTTTGGTAAATAAAAAGTTAAAAATAGAAATAAAAATAATAAAATAAAAAATAATTTTATAAATAAGATATTACTCTTGTATTTTTATTTTAAAAAATAAATATTATTGAATAATAATTATAATAGCATAATAAGTATTATTCAAAAAAAATTTCCTTTTATGTCTTTTTTTTTATTGGGGTACCAAGCATGTCTTTGGGAAGAAAAAAAAAGTTAAAAGGAATTACTGGTAAAACTTCACAAATGAAAGTTATATAGTGAGTGGAAGTCCCTGAAAGTGAATAATAAATGCAAATGATTCCTCTTTAAATAATTGACATGTTCAAGGTTCTAATTATAGTTTCAAGTTCAAACCCTACAAACCAAACATATAACTGAATTTCTTCAATTTTTGGACGAAGGTGCAATTTACTTGAAATATTTTATAGAAGACCCGACTTCTGATATAATTTTATTCTACACGAATTATGGGTCAATCACCATATATATACTGCTAGTATATTGATCTCAAAATTCTGAGTGTCATTGTGCATTTCAACTAAAGTTCAATAAAAGATATCATTTCCCCCCTTCTCATTATTAATATTCTACAGAAAACTGAAAAAGAAAAATAGCTTTGATATCTACACTCTATCGTAGACTATACTGGCTACTCGATCAAAGCTAAAACAAAATAAGAGTAAATTGTTTTTAACTTTGGTGGAGGTTTGGTCAACTTATATACGATTTTTGTTTTTAAATATTGGATTCAATTGTTTGAAATATCAATTAATTGTATATAAGAATTACTTAATTATTAGATTAATTAACATATTTGATTTTTAATAATATCAAATAATTAATTTTGTATTTAGCACTATACAAATCGATTGAATTTATGTGTTATAGATAACTTGTAATAGATTAAGCTATTTGTAAAACCATTTAGAAAACATGCTTCAACTTACAGCCAATGTAATACTAACTATTCTATTTAAAATAGAGAGGGGTATGTTTTACCTTTAAAAGATATTGATAGACTTTCTTGATTTCTTAGAATATTGTAAGTTGCAAACTATCCTTGCTCTCTTCCTCTTACGTATTTGGTCTGATCATGAATTGTAGCATCAAACCTATTTGGTTTGATAATGATCTAAACTTATCTCCCAATTTGATTTTTAACAATTGGTATCAAAGTCTCTATATGATACTATTCGTTGTGATTCTATTTTGAGGAAAATTTTTCACATTCGTATATGAATATGAATAGATGATTTAAGTTGATCTAGAATTGTGTTCTTCCTTTACAAGATTTAATCTAATGTATTCCATATCTAAACTCTTTGAATTGTGCTATGTAAACAAGGAAACTTTCAAACATATGAAACCCTTAATCTATATAGCAGATTCTAGAAGTTCTTTTTTATATGATTTTTATGTGGGAAATGTTCTTCACATTTTTGTTCTATTAGACTCTTTTAATCACACAAAACCCGTTGAATTTGTGGTAATTTGATATGAAAATTTTAAATATATATATATATATAAATATATATTTTTGGCTTTAAGTTTTCCTTACCAAAGCATGTTTTTTTATCTTTGAACGCTTAATCATAGCTATGGTTGCTTCCTTTGTGACTTGGCATTGAGAAACCACCTCAAAATGCATGCTTCGAAGCTTATGTGGCCCTCCCATAGTGGGAAACTGCCGTTATTGAATGCTGGAACTTTAAGCTTGGAGTCATAGTTGGACGAAACCCATTCACTCCCCTGGGCGCATGGGAACATGTGGGTCCCAACCCTTAGGCCTTTTAGGCCCAACTTTAATCCAATAGCCTCTTGTCCTTTATTTAATGGTGATTTTTCTCAAATTTTTTGATTGCTTAAAACATAAGTTTCTAAATTTCCATAATATTCTACATAGGGTACTTTTCAAATTTTAGGCTAAAAAATTTTGTGCATAATTCACATATATCTTTGTACAATATATTTTTCATACTTTTAATGGTAATACATTTTGATAATGACTTATGTGCTTTTATGTTTCTTATTATACTAAAATTGAATTTTAAACTCAATTTTGGTTTGGATTTTGAGAATTTAATTATGGTAGTTATGACAATAAACTTTTGACATTTTATGATTGTATACTCACCTATTGTAAGTCTAGTCATGAGGGAGCCTTGGTGAATGTAATTGATATAACTTATTTTTTGAATGCTTATTGATTTGAAATATGATGTATGGCTAAAGCATGGTTTGTTTTATGATATTCATAATTAAATACATGCTTGTATATATATTGCATCATCTAATTAGCATGCTCACATTCTCTGTACACTATTATTATAAGAAATTACTATTGATTTTTGCTTTTGAGTATAATTGAGTGATTTTTGCTTTTTGTAATGATCACTTTGGTTATTGACATATTGTGATTGTCAGTTTACTTAATATGAGACCAATCATAAAGAGTTTTTTTTTATGGAGGCATTTGTTTCAATTGGTATGTACATTTATATTAATACCTTTATTGATTTATATTGCATAATTATTGCTAGATAAATTATATTGGCAATTAATATGTTTTATCAATGTAGTATTGTTAATATAATCTATTATTATTGAGATATATTTAAATTGATGTTTTAGTTTTTCTTGTATCATATCAATACGATGATGTTAGGAACATTTGTTTTGTAGGTCTTTCAATGTACAATTGAGTTTTCTTAATTTATTACAATCTGGGACCCTTAGGCAAAATTGTGATAAACAACATATTTGTATATGTAATCGCATTATCTAGGTCTTATGGGAAACTTCATTTCTAAACATTTTGTACACATGATTGTTTACATTTATGTTGTTTCTATTCCACTGTCTATGTTTATGCAATTACTGTTAGGTTTCATGAACAAAAATCAACGAAAAAATTTGAAATTTTCCAAAACCCACCAAAGATCCTTGCAAAAAAGCATAAATTACTAATAGAATTCATATTGATTATCATAAGGGATGTCTAATCTCTAATTTGTGAATATATGCAAGAATTACTAATGCAAACTGATGGACCTATGTATTTACAATATCCACATGAGCAAGATAAAACTCTAATTACACTCTTTTCATTGTCTCTACTAGGAGACTCACTCTTTTTTATTTGAGCCTTTTTTGATGTCTGATGCATAACCCTAGACGTTATTTTAAAATAATGCTCGGGTTATTTAGGTCTATCTAATTGGCCTTAACTAATTAGATGAAAAGTGAAAAGACTATTAGGTTTAAGTTATTAGCCTAGTCTTATAACAACTTTAGTCAATAATGTGCCCAAAAAAAATATAGTATCACTTTAATAAAAGCATTAAAAAATGTAATATTACTTTAATATTATAATATAATTTTAATATTATTTGTATTATATATATTGAGCTATATTCTTAGGATCTCTAGTTTAACGAAAAATCTTAATTATATTACATTAACTCCAATTTTGACTTATTATTTGTATGCAACCGTATAAATTCTATTATGTTGGTAGTAATTCTAAAAAGAGTCTTATTTTAAAATTATAGATAGTAAGTAGTATCTAGTAATATATTACTATTACCTAAATAATAAGAATATTTATGATTCGACATACCTAATTCATGACTAATTATTATACAGTTTAATCCCTTTTGTTTGGATATCCTGATTGAATTCAAGGCATAGAATATGTCATCCTCTTAATAATTTAATCTATATGTTTTTTGATCTCTAAATAGACTAAATTAAAACAAATGAATCAATATCATATATTGATTCATACTAATATGGTTATACATTTCTTAGTCTTATTCAATTACAGGGCCCATAGATATCGCCCCTCTTACATAAAAGGGACAAAATCTCATCTAAACCATTCATATCCATATGCATGATTTGTGATATACCCAATCACCATCTTTTAAGTCATCCTTATTAAAGGTGACATTAGACAGCATTGAAATATATGGCTCTTCATATAGAGAATTATAATAATTTCAAATCAAAAGACCACATACAGTATGGTCATTATAATGATTGCTTATGACACTCACTTAGTGATCTATGTAGCATTCTCATAACATGTTTGTTCGGTACATTTGTTCTCTAATATGTACCCATATAATAACTTGATATCTCATATCTATAATCATGATTATTAGCCAACATACATACTAGTTTCACTATATTATTGCTATCCTAATTCATAATAATACTAATCTAAGGACATTTTAAGAATAATAAATCATTTTAGAGATAATTAATATATTTATTTATATTATGCAGATATAAGATTAAATATAATAATCAAAATACCTTTAAAAAACAAAACATAATATTTATGTAAATGCAATCATCCTATAATTGGCTTTTAACGTATAAACCAACAATTACCATTTGTGAAAACTTTATATGGGACTAGTTAGATAGTTGGAAATAATCCCCAAATTTGTACTTTGACAATTGCACTTTTATCCTTGGCCTTAAAATTGGATGCACCTATTGCTCTTAATAGTTGTTCCTATGCTATTAATAAAGCCTTTCATGAATAAGGGCACATCTCTGACAAAGTATGCTTGGATAAGGATTCTTGAAATGGAAATCACAATGAAATTCTTAAAGGCTATTTGGGAAAAGGTTTAGTTAACTTATCAATGCTCGAAAAGGTCATTACTTCTTATTACTAGAAAACACTCACTATGATGGATTGTTTGATATTTAAAGAACACATCTTAAAGCTTTAGTTTTACTACAAGCTTAAGTCCTTTGGTGTTGCTTTGGAAGATGATTATCTTGTTTGATATTTTAATATGAGCCCCATCTTCATCTCAAGTACTTATGCTTAACAAGATGAACAACATGCGATCAAAAGATTAATATTGTTCTTAAAGAAAAAGAGCTCATGGAAAGAGGCAATATCTTAGCTCGCACTGTGAAATATTTGACTTTTAGAACTAACATTAAGTCTAATTTGAGTTTATCTATAACTTAAGTCTTAGTTTATGACAAGAAAGTTATTAGCAAGTAATGAAACAATTGTGTTAGCCATCTAGAACCTCTCAAGGATAATTGTGATTTTGTAATTAACTAGATCATAAGATGGTGGACTATTGCATTTGTCCTTTTAGTTCTAACTAGTTTGAATCCAATGTTGTTAAGATTTGTCTTATTCTTGGTGCTTAGATTTTTGGTGTTGTTCATGTTAGGGTTTGTCCTTTAGACATGTTATGGAACTAAATAATAGTTCATGTATCCCTTTAATGAGGAATTTGATTTCCACTTATGTTTTGGACTAATGTGGTGGAACTATCATTGGCTTTGATTATTATTAATGGTCTCACTATGTTGAGTAATAATCTACATGTGTTGGATTTAAATTTCTCACTTGTTAAGTTTAATAATTCTATCATTAATAGATCCATTGAAATGCTCTTCAATGTTATGGGTTTGATTAACCTTTCTTAAGAGAAATTGGAGAGATAGGTTAAACAAGTTGTTTTATGCAACCTTGTTCACATTGTCGTAGATTCTTTTATAGATTATGTTAAAGGAAATTCCCTAGTAGAGCTAGGGTAAAAGGATAAGTGGGAGTCTAATCTTTTTAGATTTGATTATTCTGATTATTGTGGACCTTTTAATCTCAATGTAAGAAATTTTGTACACTTTATCACCTTCATTAATAATCACTTTTTACATGGTGGATTGTTAATTTGCATAAGAAGTTAAATTTATTGGACATCTCTAAGATATTTAAGATGGCCATTGTGTTAAAAATTGGTAAGCATATTAAAAGTGCTTGATTTGACAAAAGTGCTGAGTTTTGAGGTTGATATTCGAATATTTGTAAAACATTAGTTCTTTTATTATGTTTCTATTAAATGTGGTATTAATTATGTATGCCATGCCTGTCACCCATTTGCAAGTATAGGGTTATGAAACAAAAATAGAACCGTATTATCCTTAGTTTAAGAAATTGATGCCAAATATATTAGTAGTTTTTTTTTTTGTTATTGTACAGGCTCTAAAAGCTATAAATTGTTGTTGTTTGTTATCCCACTTTTTTTACAAGAGTCATTAAATTTCTTAGATCTATTTGTTTTGAGGATGACTTGAATAGTAAGAGTCAAGTGCTCTATGTCCCAACCTTTGAGAGTGGAGTACCTATCATACCTATACCTGCGTAAACTTCTTTATCAAAGTTTAAGATACTACTAATGATTATGGCAAATCAACTGTTATTGATGCTAAGAATTCTATTTTTATGGTTAATATTATTCTTTTGGTAGAATCTCAATGAATCTATGGACCTACAACTTTCTTGTGGTTACGTAGTTCATTTAAGAACATGATTTTATTATGATTGACATTTCATATCTGCTTTCCTATTAGAAAGCCACATAAAGTCCTAGCTTATCCAAATGGTTAGAGGTCATAAGGAATGAATTATTTTCATGGATTATTATAAAATCCCACATTGGATAGGAAGGTCTTGGGCTAAGGCCTTATAAGTGGGGGCGAAACTCTCCCCCACCAAATGCACATTTTCTTTGAGTGAAGGCTGGGTAATCAAACCCTTGAAGCTCGGAAGGCGACAAAACCCTTGGGAAGGCCGGATCAAAGACCCACAAACTAAGGGACAATACGTCTGGTGGCTCTGTAAGTGTGTTGGTATCAGAGCCGACCTAGCCGCATGTGCAACCCGAGGACGGGTTGGCCCCAAGGAGAGTGGAATGTAAAGTCCCACATCAGATAGGAAGGTCTTGGGCTAAGGCCTTATAAGTGGGGGCGAAACTCCCCCCACCAAATGCGCATTTGCCTAGAGCGAAGGTTGGGTCAGCGCACCCTCGAAGCTCGGCAAGTGACAAAACCCAGGCAGCGGGCAACTAACCTGGGACAATACGTTGAAGGGCCCACCACCCCGAGAGGCGCGTTTGCTTTGAGCGAAGGCTGGGTAACCAAGCCCTCAAAATTCGGAAGGCAACAAAACTCTTGGGAAGGCCAGGTCAAAGACCCACGAACTAGGGGACAATACGTTTGGTGGCTCTAGTTCGTGGGTCTTTGACTCGGCCTTCCCAAGGGTTTTATCGTCTTCCGAGTTTCGAGGGCTTGGTTACCCAGCCTTCGCTTAAGGAAAACGTGTGTCTAGTGGAAGGAGTTTCGCCCCCACTTATAAGGCCTTAGCCCAGGATCTTCCTATCCGATGTGGGATTTTACAATTATCATCATGTTTAGGAACTTATATAGTTAATTCTTGGCTATAAGTGAGTCTCTAAGACCTACTGTGGAATTACAAGAGAAACTATAAGATTTTAGGTCAAAATAATTGTAACGGCTATAATTAAGGAGAAGGAATTGGTTATATATATGTCTTTTCACTAATGTCGATTAAAGACACTCTTAGAGGGATCATGGCATTAATTAGATTTTATTTTAGAACCTTACTTTATGGATGTCAATACTACCTTCATGTGTTGAAACTTGTTTGAAGATGTTTGCATGGTTTAGCCAAATGGTTATGTGGAATAAGAGAAAGAGCACTTAGTGTGCAAATTAAAAGATCCATCTATGAGTTGAAACAAACTTCTAAACAATACCAAGTTTAATAAGGTAGTAACATTTCTTGATTTTTCATTAATGTAAGCATTTCATATTAATATATCTTTAGGAGATTGGATAGAGATACTTCTTTGTTCTTGTGTATGTTGGTGGCATATTTTTTTGCCTACAATAGCATTAACCTCTTATATGAGGAAACTAATGTTTTATTGTCTTTAAGACATGAAAGATCTTACTGAGATCTCTTACCATCTTGTTACAACAATTATCCTACTATATGCTTTTTCTAAAATCACAAAGATGACAATCATGTTAAATTTTGATATTAAATTCTTATTTGTTAAGGAGGAGATTCATAAATCTTAGTTTATACATGTTTTATAGATAATATGTTAGTTGATCGATTAACCATGGGCTTATCCATTGGAGTCTTTTAAAAAATTGATGACTCTTAGGTGTTGTGAAATTTTTTATTATGGCTTGGTTTAGTGAAAGTTTGAGTTGTGTTTTTTTAAGGACACTTTGATCTATTTTGTTATTTGATTAAGCCAAGTATTTCAAATATATTGCTTTTGTTATTTTGTTCAATTTAGTTATAAAACTTTATTGGCATTTTAACATTGTTCTTTTTACTGGATTCAATGTTCTTTGTTTGTAGTTTTATTTTTAAATTTTATGATTGTAACACTTATTAATTATCTGATATTCTTGGTAAATCTTATCGAGTTGTTCTTGTTTTCTCTGATAATTAATTACTACTATCTATGTGGAAGATTGTTAGAATATTAATTAATTTTAGATTAGCATTAATCAATTATTAAACTAATTAACATATTTAATTTTTAATAATATCAAATAATTAATTTTGTATGTGACAGTGTACAAATGGATTGAATTTATGTATTATGAATAACATGTGATAAGTTGGGTTATCATAAGCTCATTTAGAGAAAAGTTCCAACTAATAGTCTATTTCGTGTTAGTCATCTTATTTATACTAATTAGGAGTTTGTTTTTATCCTTAAAAGGTATTGACAGACTCTCTTGACTCATTAATGTATTGTGAGTTACTCTCTTCCTCCTTAAATATTGCAATCTTCCTTTGGAATATTTAGTCCTATCATGAAGTGTATACTCGTATCTCGTATGATCTAAAATTATTTCCCAACTTAATTTTTAACATTACTCTGGCATCTTAATACATATTACAGACATTTTACTTTTAATTTTTATTAAAAAATTAATCTTTTGTACAATATGAAATTGTGATTTTATTCTCAAAATAACAATCTAGACAGATAAGTTGATGTTAAATTCAAATATGATATTATTCTTAATATGAAAGTTAAGACAAATGAATAATTTAATTTTTAGAAAAAATACCTATTAACAAAAAATAAATAAAAGAGAAGCCAAGTTTCATTTTCAAAATAAGGGGGTATCGTATTCAATTTAATTAAAACCTAAAAACAATTAGTGTAATTTACTCACAAAATAATGTTAAATTTTTATGGGTCAGCGAATAGTTAACAGAAGTTCTCAATTCAAATTTCCATTAGATCATGTATATATATATATATATATATATAAATCCAATACTTTCTTTTGGACATAATAATCATAAAAAGAAAACGTAATTAAAAAAAATAAATTATACAGAGAGAGTTTAAAATATTTTCTCACATGATTATATATATAAAAGTACATCAGACAATCTCAGCTAGCTGGCTAGCTCACTAACAATTCACAAATCATACGCTTGCTTACCAGTGAACTTGACCTCAATGGGATTAACGTTCTTCCCAATAGACCTATAATTCTGGCCAACACCTTGTCGTCCCGGGTTCACCTTCTCAGGGTACACCCCATCCTTAGGGTGCAAATACTGCACCTCCCCATTAGGGAACACCCTGTAGAACTGGTACTTTATCTTGTACTTTGACCTCAGTCTCGTCCCTAGAGCCAGACACTGCTCCTTCCGAGCCAGCTTCAGAAGGTTCGGACCCTGCCTCATGATGGCTGCGCCACCCGTGGGCATCTCGAAGATCTGTTCCTTAGGAGAGTCCCATGTTATCACATAGAACTCCTCCACCTGAGCCTTACGAAGCAACCCCCCTGTGCTCCCTCCGAAGATCGGAGACGGCGTGTTGGGGTCGAGCTCCGGTGGGGTGAAGCCTACTGGTGCGGCGGCCTGCGGTTCCTTGGTGGTGGTGGGTGCAGCCTCTGCTTTGTCTTCTGCAGCAGATGCTCTGATGGTGGTGGTTCTGATGGGCTTGGGGGTGAAGGAGAAGTTGGGGGGTGATTGCTTCCATGGGAGAGCGGGTTTGGAGGAGGAGAGGGGTGGGGTGAAGAGGGAGGAAGCTTGGGTTGCCATGGCCATGGATGATCAAGAATGTGTGAGATGAGATTGTTGAGAAACGAAAAAGCGTTTATGAGGGAGGAGTTTGTATGGGTGGTGTGGATGTGGTTTAGATAAGATGATATGGGTTGGGCCAATTAGAATGTCGGATTTTGATTCCTTCCTTCACTTCTATCCAAGATTTTCTCAACTCTTTTTGTTAATTATCACGGTAAAGTTTTTCAGACTTTATGAAGATTTTTTTTGTATAGTTTTAAAGTTCTATTTTCTTATATTCATCTGATTTACTTAAATTTTTAATTTTAAATAATTTTTAAAATATCAAATATAAATTGTTAAAAAGATATATATATATATACATATTAACTGAGGTGATCCTATGACGTAGAGGTTTTTAAATTTAAATAAGCACTACTAAGTAACATAACTAATTTCATATTTGCTTACCCAGAAATTTTAAGGTTTATATAACCTTAAAAAAGTAAACTGTATCACTCAATTTTTTAGAATAAGAATAACTCAGTTTTTCCTTATAAGTATTTCTAAAGTGAAGTACTACATATATAATGCTACTATTGTTTTCATAATCAAAGAAAGTTTAATTTTTCTTACACCAGGATGGAAGTTAATATGTAGCATAATTTTATTTACAACATTTATTAAATTATTAAAAGTTGATTTAGTACGTGGATATGAATTGATGTTACATAATCACTTAACTTTAAACACTAAATTAACAAAAATGTTATCCATGGCTAATCTTTTGTTCTTTGGGGAATTTGGTATAAAGTTAGATTTTTTAATTTTGAGAATCACTATTTCGAGAAATATTATTAAAATTGGTTGGTTTGTTCAAAATATTTTCAAATATATCTCATGACATGCTCATAAATATTACATTCATATATATATATATATGTATATATATATATATATTTGGTTTAGTCACAATATTTTTAGACATTACGGATAAATTTTCAAAATTACCTCAATCATTTTTATTAAAAAAATTATAATTACTTATGATTAAATTTTTTAATCAAAAAATTAATAATAATAGTAGTAATAATGACTATGATAGTAATATAGATAATAGCGGTAATAGTGACAACAATAACAATAATAACGATAATAATAATAATAACAATAATAATGGAATTAATAATAACATTGGTAGCGGTAGGAATGACAAAAGAGAAGATGGAGGTGGAAGTGGAAGAAGTGGAGGTGACAATGGTATCAATGGCTACAGTGGTTGAGATAGTTGATTAGAGATGAATTGAAGTTATAACTTTCAAAGTGATGAAGGGTGAACATTTAGTTTTTGGGTAAATTCCGTGAGAGATGACTTATTTAAACAGTTCTTATTTTTGTTATACAAAATTACTTTCCCTCCATTAAACTGAAAAAATGTATTGTGTAACATTTCTTTAAAAGGGGTTTAGTTGCATTTTTTTTTTTAAAGATAAGGGAGAGTGATTTTTCATAATAGTATAGACGGTTGTACAATTAAGTGATCTCTTAAAGAAAGTAAAGATATTCCATTGCCATAATTAAGAATGCAACATTCCATTCCTTAGGTGGGAATAAAAGTTCATAAATTTGTAAAGATGTTGCATTCTAGGGATTTCTTGTTTTTCTTTTTGCCTGCGTATCAAATATGAAAATATAACGTTCTAGACCTCATGTTCTTGAGAATGAAAAAATATTCGGTATAACAAACACCCCTTAATCCAATGCATTACAAAAAAAGCATTTGTAACCAACCTTAAAAATTAATTTCGTGCCCGGATTATTTTATTTAAAAGATTAATTAAAAATTATAAAATAATATGTCCTTCATTTGGAACGATATTATTCGCATAATTATTTTGCAATAGTTTAATTCATTGATCCTAATACGTTAAATTCACCTAAAATTTTTTTAAAAATAAAGGATTCATAACTTCTATTATACCCAAAAAAATCTCAAGGACTTTATAAAAGAAAAAAGAAATTCTCAATGACTTATTCCTTAATGATAAAATTCAATGATTCTTTGGCATCCGGAGAATGAGAAATTTTTAGGCAAATGTGATACCATGCTAATTCAAAAAATTATAAAAGCATGTCAAGGAAGAGTGTCTAACATTTTCACATGTTTTCTCTGATAATATACACAGTCCATAAATTCTTGGTGAATGGAGACAATAAAGTTTTTCCCATAATTGGATTTAGGATTGAGCAAAGTCAAACTGATCCAATTTCAATTGAATAGATTCAATGTGATCCAATCAAAATGACTAATCAATTCACTTACTCGGATGGGACTTGTATAGAACCAATTATTGAATGAATACGTTAGACATTCATCCAAATTAATCAACTTATTAAGAATTACGTAATATTTAAATTTATATATTAATAATTTGATGAACTTTGTTTATGAATATTGACTTGTTTGTGGTTAAATTAAATTTAAAGTTGTGTTAAAATATTCTTGACATAAATTTTGTTGTTAAAATTGTTTATTTTTATGGTTTAGATTGAAGAAATACTTAATTTTAAAGTTTTAGATTTTAAATTTTCTTTTTTTTTAAAAACCAATATTTCTGTTCAATCCAAACCTATCAATATTAGATTCAATTGGCTCAGATCGATTTCACTGAACTGATTCAATGAGAATTTTAATCCAATTGGTTGAGGTGAAATCGAATCAATTCAAATTGATTTGCAACTTCTATATCTAAACTACAAAATTATTGCAGTCTTTCAATTAAAATAAAAAAAAAAGTATTCTTCGCTTATTTTATTGAATTCATAAATAATAAATAATGAGGATGGATTTTTCATCTAACTATTAAAATATATATTATTTAACATGCTCTTGGCATACAACTAATTTTTTGCTGCATATCGTGTCTTGTTTTATTAGGTTACGTTTTACACATTAATTTCAAACCCAAAGTTCATCCTTTAATACTATACTAAGGAAGAATTATGCACAAAATCATATATGAACACTTATTTCTCACTAACTTAGTACCTTGCAGCTACTTTAGATTTAATTGAGAGAATAGAAAGCCAGCAGTTCTAGATTGATATGCTGTTTGGGATTCCCTTTCCAGTGAGTCCACCCTCTCCAGAATAATCTGATGTGCTAGGATAAAGCAAGGTATAAGGCACATTTACAGGTCCAATTCTGTTCTTCAATCTTTTGTCTTTGTTCCTTTCCATAATTTTCTTCTCAATTTCCATCAGTCTCTGCCCAAATCTTTCAAATGCAGCTAGAGGTTCAGCATCTGAAGTCCAGTGAGGAGAATCTCTTTGCCCAAGATAAACCTCATCAGTTGAGTGCCTAGACAGAATCTCTATCAGTGACACACCAAGGAGGGTTTGGAATTGCGCTGTAATTGTTTGTAAGAATGCCAAGTCAGGATTTGATTCTAGTTCTGCATACTCAGGGGTGCCTGGCTCAGGAATGAATCTACGGCTTATGGTTGGACGGTTAGGGAGGTAACCAGCATAAGGGTATTGCCCGAAATTCACAGCTGCGTGGAAGGCAGAAGCCACCCAGATGATAATGGTACATGATTGAATAAGCTCAGCTCTAGTTTTCATCTCTGGCCACCATGTCTTGTCTTTCAAGTCACCGTGACCCTTATTGAGGACTTCTTCCCACCATGATTGGAGCTCATGGTCATTTTGAACCATATCATCAGATAGGTAATAGAAGGAGCAATATTCACTCACCCAGGTTACAATTGCAGACCAGATTTCTAGCCCATCTACAGCATAAGGGTAATCCTCTATCACCAGTTTAAGTCCATGAGGGCAGCTTGAATCTGTAACTGCCATTCCCCTAAAATGCAGCAAAAGAGAATTACAGTATATTTTTATATATTCACGTAGAATCAATGGAAATAATTTTCTTTGTCAAAGTTTTCTCCAATCTCACCTTTTGAGTAGATCAGCAGGTAGCGCCTGATCGGTGAAAACCCAGTTTTTGTAAAGAGCCGATGACATTTCCAACGCAAATTTACCTGGGAAAACTGTTCTCTCAAATATCCCTCCGGCATTGATGAGGATCTGACGAGCCAAGGCGTTTATGAACATTGTGTCCCTGAAGTGTGGCTGCAAGAGTTTGTATATTGGGTGAAGGACACTCAACTGCCTGTTTGTGGCTATTATGAAAGGCTCTATTGCTGCATGAGTGCATAACCTGCAGGTAAATCATAGCTTCATGGTTATTCATTTCAGACCAGAAACACAAACAAGTTTAAAGGTACTCTTCTACCATTGATACTATTTACCTAGACATCATACCAGTGACTAATAAGTTGATGGTATCCAGAATCATTCACAGCTACATAAGCTTTGGCTAGCTGCCACACCGAACTTGCAACGCCTTCTTGTGCTGGAGTAAAAACTTTGCTGGTAGCACCATGATGATACCCCTGTGGATGGGGCAAGCTTAGTTCAATGGCCAGTGGCTTCAATGTACCATCATCTTGCAGAAACAGCAATGTTCTAGTGGCATAGGTCTTTGTGTCAGTAGAGTTTATTCGACTCAGGTATGGCATCAATGCATCATGATGATCCAATATATATAGCTTCTTGTTTTCAAGTGCCTGTGACAAAAAGATAAGCATGTTAATTATTTGATCTAAGACATTAGATTTGATTTTTATGAAACTATAATCAAAACAAAGTGAAGCCTGATCAGTACCTCTTCTACTGTTACTCCATCCAAATTCTTTTCTATGTGCTCTGCTCTGATGGAACTATTTTGATTTCCATAGACTTTAGGGTCTAGCTTGCTGATTGGAGGGAATTTCTACATATTCCATTTAGATTCAGGTAATTTTTTTGGGAAAAATTCAAAAATAAACTCAGTTTATAAGAGATAAATAGACTACACTAATTATAAATAGACATAGGAAGATCCCTGTTGCTCCCCTAGAGCAGTTTGGACGGTCAATATTCTAATTTTTGTTTTAATTTCAACCATCAATGTTTACTTTTTTTTTTATTTTGAAAAAAAAAATCATAGGATGAAGCTTTATCTTGCATTGCTGTTTCTAAAATTAAACAAAATATATATCAAAAATAAAAAATAGATTATTTAGATTGAAAGATAAAATAAAATATAAAAAATATGCTCTATGAAAACATACCTTATAAATCTTTATCTCATATAAATAGGTTAGACACACTTTTTAATAGAATCTATTTCAGACGTACCTACATATTCATTCATAACTAGCTTAATTTACTTACCTTAATAAATTAAGTCTGTCTAAGATTCTCTTTACTTTCTCTAAGACAAAAAATCTTCAAAACATTAAATAAAGTTGTTATTTTATATAGTACTTGTAGGCGTTGGATGACAACAGGATTAACCCCAGCAAGCATTTCCCTTGCAAATTCTTCATCTGTTCTCCATGCAGTCTTATCCTCTGCAATTATTGTGTGGCTAAAATCATAATATTTAGTCCATCCAAAGCCCAAGTGAAAAATGGGAAAACTCTAGTGTACCTTTGATGACGTCAGGCATTGGTAATTTGAGGAATCGCTCACCATCATTCCGAGCAAGTTCTCTAAACAGCTCCCAAGGGATAAGGTGCCTAATTTTATTCAATGTAGGACCATTTGGTAGTTTAGCGCACCCATTGTAGAGATTAAGCACATCTTCAAGGGTCTCAAACTCACTGGCAGTCAAGTGACATAGAGAACTAATCTCTGGATGTAGCTGAAACAGTGCTTGAAAAATAGATTTCAGAGCATAGGCCAAAAAATCTGAAAACTTGAGGGGGCCAAACCGTTCATCTCTTGGAACATAGAAGTTTAGGTTCAGAAGAAACAATCTTTTCTCACTTCTGGGATCTGCAACCATGACACAATCAGATTGCTGATTGAAACACGAGTTCATATTCTACAACCACTAGTTTTTCTGCCACCCTTTGAGTTACTTGAAACAATAATCAAATGCAAGTTAGAATCTAAGATCCAATTGCTTCGGTTGCTACCTAAGAAGCATAAACATTGACATGTACATAGACACTGCAACAGGAAATTTGAAGTGTTGTATTGTGTCTGATACACAGTATCCATTTTTGTAGTGTTTATGATTCATAGATTCCAATATAGTATTCTAACTAACCTTGTTCAGTTTTTTCCCGACCAGTTCTTCCTCTACGAGGATATGGATACTTCTCTGAACCCCCCAGAACAGGGCGAGCATATTCTGGACGCTTTTCTGGGCTTCCCAGATCATTGTAGTAGTCGTAGTCATAGACTCTATCCCACTCCTTAAGCTTCTCTGACCCATTTCCATGGAGGTTTGCTAGCTCCTCTTCCCTGAACTTGCGCAGTGGCTCAGGTGTTTGACATGGAAGATAAGTCTATATCACAAAGCCAGGGAATTTTCCAAGTGCATTTTTTCAGGTATCATCACTAGGATTTCCCAGATGCAAAAGAGATGAGTAAAGAAGATGATAACAATTTTCTAGATTTCATGGCTTTTGGGGTAACTTTGATGAGAACATAATCAAAAGCCCCTTTTTGATCACCTTGAAAAAATTTTTATAGCCACAAATACAGACAAGTGCATATGAAATTTTTGGATCCCGAAGATCAAAGAAACCATGGAAAAGCAGGTAGTCAAGAACATAATCAGAACCCATTTCATGATGAAAGTGATTATTCAGGCAGCCGCTGAACTAGCAGGCAGAACAAAAAATTTAACTTCGCTACAACAAAGTGAAGTTAAGAATAAATTCTTAAACAATGAATGTTGTAAAGGAAAATAATGATTTCTTTTAAACGGCCTACAATCGTGAAGGAGCAAAATGCCATAACCATGAAGTTCCATTACTGTTCTGAAACCTTTTATCATAAACATTGAAACTTTCTAATTCGCCGATAAGCTTTTATTACTTCGGCATAACTGATTGAAATCTTAGTAATTTCTTTAAGCTGTCAATTTTGGAGAGAGAAAAACTTGATTATTAGACTCCATATATGTTATTAAATGTAAGTCTGACACACACAGTCTTTCTCTTCCTAAAATTGACAATTAAAAAATTTAAAGCATCCAAATCTGATAATTTACATTGCATTCAATCAAAAGAGAAGACTATTCGAAAAGCGAAAACTGCAATTACCTTATTTGCGAAGAACACACGATTGTACTTGTACCGATGAGCCGGGTAAACCCAGGAATTGCAGACAAAATGTACAGGACCATGACCTGGTATGTCCTCTATGGTAAGTGTCTTGAGGTAGAACTGGCTATGGTGATGGTTTTGGATGATAAAGGCCCCAGGAACTCCCATGCTCTCGTTCCAATCAAAGGTAGTGGAGAACTCTGTGTCTACCGAACTTGACAATGAAGAAATGGTCGAAATCCACTTCTCCAAATGTGTCTCATTTCCCATCTTCCATCGTAGCCCATTTACTTGTAACAATGCAAAAAACCAACGTTCAGTTCTTGGCTCCATGAAATCCAACCACCAGATCAAAATGACCATGGCAGAAAGGAAATTTTTGCTCTGATTGTGAAGAATGTACATTTCAAGAAAAAGAAATAAGAGTCGTGTCCATGAATAACGTGTCACATAGTTAATCCCAATGTAGCGCTTCAAATTATGTATGGTTTAGAGTAGACTTAGTGAAAAAAAAAAAAAACTAAACAAATCATGAATCAACATATAAGTATGTCAAATATACTTTTCAATAACATATGATATTCTTATATAAATGGCTTTGTCCACCAATTTTTTATAGATTGAGTTTATCTAATATTTATTTATTTGACATAAATAAACACTTCAAATTTTGTCATGCCACGCGTGTCTGTGTTGTGTCCCAAATGTATCAGTGTCCATATTTCTTCGAAATGCCGTACAAATATAAAACTCCCAGTATCATACTCAATCTGTTCTTAGATGAATTTCAATGAAGAAAAAAATATGAAATAAAACACAGAACTTGCTTTCTTTTTGTTCTCTTCTTCTGCGGTTGATTACTTATTATGACAGAATTATATTGGGTGGTGGAAGAATGTCCCATTTGGTTCAGACCCTTCCTTCTTGTTCCGTTTTTTTCCAGTTGTTGAAAGAGAGAAAGGGAAGAGAAGCTGACCTGGGTCAGGGTTAAAAGCACTAATGAGCTGGAGGGAGACACGCTTGCCCAATAGCTCATATATTCTGTCAACAATGGAGGATTTGATGTCAGGGAAGTCCAGAAGGCTCTTCTTCATCAAAACCACTTTCGCTTTGATCTCCTTCTTCACCTCCATCTTGTTTTGATGATTCTGCCTCTCTTTGTTCTTCGCTCAGAAGAACAACAGTTTCAGGATTCTTTGAAGGTAACTCAGAACTGAAACAGAAACCCATGGTTTTAAAGCGGAAAAAAAAAAAAGATTGATGGATAGGACAAGATGGTATAAGTAAAAATTAATAGCAGCAGAAAAGTGGGGACTATATGTACACACTACATATGCAGGAAGACAATAGTTACTGTTTTTTTGACAAGTCCTGACTCCTCCGAAATAGAAAGTGCTGGTTTGTGAACTGATTTGGTTCACAGAGAAAAAGAGAACATGAAAAGAAAACGAAGAAAAACACGAAGGTTTGCCTTGAGACCCAGATGGGGGTTTTGCCTTATCTCTTTATTAGAGAGTAATCAAGGGACCTGATTCTGATTCTTAGCGGCACCTATGATTCTAACCAACTGGATTCTGATTCTTACCGCTACATGGGATCACCTTAAGTTGGATAATATATATATATATATATATATATATATAAATTTTAAGGTCAGATTGGTCCTACCTAGTCTAGTGATATTAATTAGTTAAAAAAGTTACAAAAATTAATATAAAATTTTAATTTTTTTCAAAAGTAAAATATAATTTTATAAAAATTTATATAACAATTTTTAAAACATTATTTTATAATTTTAATCAAAAACTTAAAAAAAAATGATCTAACTAATTTAAAATACCAACTATCAACTTAATGTCTAACCCACTCCACCTTGGCAACCATCATGTGTATTTTCTTTGTGCAAAATTCTTCAGTGGAAATTTCATTCTATGAGTAGCCTTAGTGGTACGTAGTACTGATTACGTAGTGTTGTAATGTTTTGGCATCATAAATATTTCTTGCATGGGAAAAATTTTCTGGCAATTGAGTGTTGACGCACCTATTTGGATAGAAAAAGTAAAAATTTTAAATTAGAATCTTAGGAAATAGTACCATTGAAATGCAGCAGTTCTGTACAATTGCTGGTTCTACAAACGACTGCTAAAATTGGGACATGAATAGAAAGGGCCTAAAAGATTGATTAACCAATATATTCTTAATATCTATTTATTTATTTTATTGAACTTCCATAATTCTTGGAAGATGAGAATCACATCAACATTTATTTTATAAAATGTCACCCAAGTTCAAAATTTTTTTAGCAAATGCAGAGAAAAAGATTGAGGTTTGAACTAACAATTAGAAGCACATTGCACTGTAAACAAAGTGCGGCTTTTTTAAGCCAAAAATGTGATTTAAATGAAGAAATATGCCAAATTTGTATCAATAAAAAAATTATCTTTAGATGTTGTATATTTCTCTAAAATTAGATTTATTAACTCCAATTTCAGAATTTTTTGAAATTTTTTACAACAATGTTTTTTATTTCAAAATAACCCTGCAACTTCATTAACTATGTCCCTCTCATGCTAATAGGGGCATAGTTAAATAGTTCCGACCTTAACTTTAAATTTTTTTTAAAATTAACATTGAAAGTAGAATTTATTCTAACTTCCAGCGTGATAAGCTATGCCCTTGTCACGTGGCAAAACTTTTGATTTCAAAAAAAAGTAATTGAAGTTAGAACCATGGTTCCGAGTGTGACTTTTATTATTATTATTTTTAAATCAACTAAAATTAGAATCTTAGATTTTGACTTTAGTATAGGGTTGCATACTATGTTATTGTATAGCCTACAACAAATAGTCATATCAAGGTCATAAATAACCTTAACTCAGTTACAAGTCCTAGATGAAAATTATATATGGGTTTGGACAGGTTTACCTTATAAAACTTCTTGTGGTTCTCATTTCACTGCTTCAATAAAATGGTTCAAAAAATTTGAAGGTTGCTTTGTGGTGAACACTTCATCTACTTTAGTATTTGGTTCAAAACTTTTGAACCTTCCTTCTATTTGCTTTAGGAGTTGGCTAGGGGAAAATTTTAGTTTTAATTTACATTATTTGAAGATTGTCATCATCTTTTAGTTTAAGCTTTCAACTCTCTTTCCTATACTAGTTTTACCATTTTAAGAGATAAAGGTTGGTTAAATTAATTTACATCACATATATATATATATATATATTATGATAATTTTTTTGTATATCATGGTAGTTTAGATTATATATTTGCACTTTTTTGTGTAATTATGGCTGCATTTAATTTTTTTAATGATATTTGCAATAATTTTGTTTGCATTTATTTGTCATATTTATATATTTTATTTATGTTGGTAGTAATTTTATTCTTGCCACTATTTTTTTAAATTTTGCTTAAATATCTAAATAACTAAAAGTATAATAAAATATGTTTTTAAGCATTAGCTCAATTTAAAGAGGTTTTAATTAAAAAAAGCATACCCTTTTATGTGATCAAAAGAAAAATTACACTCAAATCATGTTAAAATGACTACTTTTCTAAAAAATAATTATAAAATAACAAGTAATCTTAGTTTAACAGGTTTTAAAATTATTCAATAAAATAATAAATAAATATTAAATAAAAATAATGATTACTAGAAAATTTTTTTATATTTTTAAAATTTAAAATAATAGTATGTTTAATCTTTTAAAGATGTGTGTAATTATTTTGTTGTCATATTTATATATTTTGTTCATGTTGGTATTAATTTTATTCTTGCCACTATTTTTTAATTTTATTTAGATATGTAAATAAATAAAAGTATAATGAAATATGTTTTTAAGAGTTAGCTCAATTTGAAGGGTTTTAAATTTAAAAAAAAAACACCCTTTTATGGGATCAAAAGAAAAATTATAATCAAATCATGTTAAAATAACTACTTTTCTAAAACAAAAATTATAAAATAACAAGTAATTTTCGTTTCACAAATTTTAAAATTATTCAATAAAAATAATAAATAACTATTAAATACAAATAATGTATTAATGGAAGAATTTTTTTTTATATTTTTAACAATTAAAATAATAATATATTTAATTAGTACAAGTGTTATTAAAGATGACACATTTTATATAATAAGCTAATTTTTTAATAAAAAAAATAATGAATCCAATTTTGATGATATTATTGTCAAAAATATGTAATTGTAATATATATCACAATCGGGCTCATCCCATATACTAATTGACAATACTTTAGCTCAATCTTCACTTGTTGTGACAGAAGATATAGCAGATAAATTTGAGGATCAAGATAAATATGATTATGATATAAATTCTAAGTATGACGATAATGACAATGCATCCAATTGGGAGAGTAATGTTGGTGGAGATGATATGACACATCTCAATTTGCATAGAACTATAAGTAAATATGATGAACTGGTTGCCACCTTTTTTCATGGGTCAATATAGAGGTAGCAAGTAGTCCTGAATTCCCTAAAAAATGTTGCCTTATAGAACTAAGTGACAACCTAGAGTTGAATTTTGACATGTAATATATAAATATAAAGGCACTACATCACATAGTAAAGGTATACTCTATTCAAATGCACCACATATTTCACATGTATGACTATTCTAAAAAAAACGAAGAATATCATTGTATTAATTATGGCCATAATTTCAATTGGAAGGTTCAGGCATGCAAAAAGGCAAACAGAACACAGTGGGAGATTACAAAATATAAGGGCCTGCATAGATATCTTTCTACGTTGTTATCCTAAGATCACTCTAAGTTAGATTTAAATATTATCTTATCTTGTATTGTGGCAATAGTGACTGGCAAGCCTGTAGGTAAATTTCACTTTATCATTGAAAGGATGCAAAACTTGTTTGGCTAACATGTCTCACAGGAAAGCATGGAAGGCAAAACATCAAGCCCTCGTCATTACTTTCAAAAACTAAGAAAGCTCGTATGTTTTACTACTAAGGTGGTTGGCCACCATTCAACATTTCATACCTGGCTCAATTGTACAATTTTGTAACAAACAAAGTTTGCAAAGTAGTTCTGATAGGTAGCCTGTGAAAATGCTTCATCATGTTTTTTGGACATTCAAACCATACATTGACACATTTGACAACCTCAAACTAATCGTTTACGTCAATGGGATGTTCTTATATGGGAAGTACAATGGCACATTGCTTATGACTATATCATAGGATAGTGATAGAAAAATCTTGCCTCTTGTCTTTGCTATAGTAAATGGAGAGACACAATTGGCTTGGTCATAATTCCTTTTCAATTTTCAAACATGTGTTGTAAAAGATGGAAGGGGCATATACTTGTTGTTAGATAGACATCCTTTAATTTTAGTCGTTGTCTTTGATTCATGAGTTGGGTGGTAGCCGCCATACTGATATCATGTATTCTCCCTTCAGCATGTGGCTTGCAACTTCCACAAGCACATGGAACTAAGTGGTTAAAGAAAAAGTTCATGAATATTAGCTATGAATATAAGTATCATGTGGTAGATGAAAAATTAGTTGATCTAGCAATTTTACATAAACAAGTGGCCAGTTGGATAGTCGACATTCCTAAGAAGTAATGGTCATGGGTATACAACATAAAGAATCATCGATATTGTCACATGACAATGAACTTGACTGAGGCCATGAACAATGTCTTTAAAGGCATCAGAAGCCTTCCCATTATTGGTCTTATAAAGGTAACCATGTATAAGGTAAATATATACTTTGTCAAACAAGTTCAGCAAATGCATGCACAAATAGCAATCGATCAGGTATTTTGTCCTACACTTAATAAGAAGATGAATCAAGTTGTGTAAGCCACACTTTCATGTGTTGTATGGCGGTTCAATAGGAAAGTTACATCATTTGAGGTTCAAGAGCCTTACGATGTGTGAAACTGTGAATTTGGTTAGTGTTGTAAAGTAGACTTGCTTGAATGCAAATGTGACTATGTTGGGTTTTAGATTGAATATTTCCCAAGCTAACATACTATTGCAACTTGCACCCATGTTAGGCTTGATACACAGTAGTTTGTGGACCAAGTTTCCCATTTGGAAGCCATGCATAGTATATAGAGCAATGAGTTTCAATCTATTAGAGATGAAGTTCATTGGCCACAACTAAAAGGTTTAAAGTTAATTTTTTATTCATTGATGATTCGAGAGAAAGACCAATCCCACTCATCTTGGATATAGAATGAGATAAATTGGACATAACCAAGACAGTCTAACAAGTATAGGTTATGCCAACAAGTCAGTCATAATCATTTTACCAATTCATATAGTCATTACTGGCCAATAGCATGACCAATGTTGCTTGTATTGATTGTACCTTTATTATATTAATTATACCTATGTTGCTTGTTCCATAATTGAATATGATGCATAAATTAAATAAATTTGTTATGATTGATTTGTATCTTAGTTTGATGTGATGTAAAAATCATGTAATTATATCATATTGATTGTACTTATATTGCTTATATCTCAATTCAATATTATATTTATATATCGTAAAAATCTTGAAACTTTATTATATTGATTATGCAAGCATGTAAGAGGAGTGGCGTACCCGTTGTAAGTTATCCAACTAGGCCTAAAGCATGACTTGTTTCTAAACTTCTAGATGAGACATGTTTTGTAGGTTGTTTGGGCCAAGAATGATCGACTACTAAATCTACAACAAATCATGCACAGTGATCATCTACCTCCTCCTTCACCCATTATTATTGATTATCAATGGCAAGCTAATCTCTATGAAGCAGCTCGATTAGGGCAATTCAAATATAATCCTATACTCATATCGGTGCTTATAGAGAGATAGCATCCCAAGACACATATTTGTCACACCATAAAAAGAGAATGCATGATCACTCTAAAGGATGTTGCTATCCAATTGTGTCTACCTTGCATAGGAATCCCTATCATTGCTTATATAAACTACATTTGGAAAGATACTTATAAGTAACTGCTTAGAATCAAACTATTAGATGATCAAATCTATGGATAGAAGGTGGTCAATAGTTGGCTGGTTGAGAATTTCAATCACCTACTAGATGAGATGATGTAGACAATGAACAAGTGCAATGGATTATGCATACATACATACTAACATTGATTGGTAGTTTTTTTTATGCCAAATAAGTCATCCCATAATGTGTACTTGATATACTTACCATTGTTATGGGATTGGGAACAAGCCAACCAATACAAATAGGGATCTACACTATTGGCTCACTAAAAAATTCTACAATGCAACTAACCCTGTTGAATAAGGCATATGTAGATATATGACCCTCCTTTACCTTTGGGTATAGCATAAATTTCCAATGTTAGTGTCAAAGAGACCAGCACAACAAAATTCTCAGTCAGATATCTATATAATACTACTGCTTTTAGGTGCCAGGTAAGCCAATTAACAATTTTTAACTAGTGTCATATGTTAACTCATTTGGTTTCAATCTAGTATAGCTTTTCCCCCTATTAATGTGTTGTGATGTGCTTCCTTATAATCACAATTAGAAAAATATATGTAAACCTCTTCGCCCGCAAAATATGGCATTATAACAATATTGAATATTATTATACGCGATGCGAAAAAATGAGGTTTGATTACTTTACATAAACAAATTTTTAGTAAATTGCCTTTTGAATATGCATTGCATAAAGATCATTTGGCAACTATATGACTTAGATGGTATTTGTGCTTTTATCCTACAATATTACTTGGATGGTCAAAACATTTAGCTGGCCTCAATGCCACTCATTTGTTTTTATATCATAGAGTGGCAGTACCTAGATTGTGTGTTATGCCAATTTGGCAGACAATAGCCAATATAGAAGCCTCTAATCAATTTGGGAGCCTTACACATATTACAATTATGAGAAAAAATCACTATGAATTGGCTAGAAGAGTACCTAACATTTGTTTTGTTTTGAAATTCACAGTAAAATCATTTATCTCAGGCACCATTCACTACAACACCTTTGGATCACACTTCTAATTACATATGATAGTATTGGAAATGTACTCAATGGTAGATCTACCCTATGAGTGGAGCCACTAGTTTTACAATAAACTTTAAATACTTGCAACTATTGTTATTTTCTTTTCTTAATATATAATATCTCATTGTTTAGCAATGCTTCTTTCTTCTTAGGTTGACATTGTTATGACATCTACAAGCTAAGCATTCATGACCTTTCACTAATGGGATACTATGAGTTTTGAAAAAAAGTAAGCCAGGACTTGAATATCTTACCTGCTCTTGTGAAATAACATTTCACAATGGTCTCTTAGCCTATTCCATGAGCACCTAATTTATCACAGTTAGAAATTTTAGAGGATAGGCTAGGCAAAAGACATGACGATTATATATCAACCTAGTTGCCTATCATCACAGAGGATGAACTATATTATGTTGGTATTGGTGCAATGATATCATCTATGCTAATTGAAGGTGTATCGACACAACAAGACATTAATACAATCCATCCACCTTCTTCTATGTTGACTAGCCAATATGCTAACATTGAAGGTGTATGTTCCTCTTATTATATGCCCCAATCACCATTGTTGCAATTTAGATCTTTCGATCCCTCCTACTTTCAGTTATTCATGTCACTATTCGATAATCTGACTATTTTTAATACTAAGTACTGTGGTCAATTTTTTAAAATTAGAGGATCATTGCATCTGGGGTTTGTTACCCCACAACAATCGATTCAACTAGTTCATTTTCCTATATTCAATTTAAGTACACCACCAACTGATCCAATTGACAACCCAGTGGATTAAGAGCATGAAGAACCTATGGGTTAAGAGTAACCATAACATAACAGGTATAAGACTCATTGTGGCGGTAACGACTATTTTTTATATATATACTCAAATAATTTATTTTTTGTATATGGTAAAAAAAATAGTCTAGATAATATTAATTCAATTTATCACAAGTGTAAAAGGGCATTATATTGTTTTTAATTTTTCACATAATATTTTATATTTTTAACTATATTTTCATATAATTTTCTTCATTTGTTTTATCTTCATTTATTTACTTTATTTAACACATCAATAATCATTTTAATTATTATTACTTTATTAATAATTTATAATCTAACTAAATTTATTAATCAGTCATTAAATAGCTAATATTTATTACATAACTCAATTTATTTATACATATAAGTTATGTAGTATTGCTAAAATAATTAGAAGGTTGTAAAAATGTAATTGTTTAAAATTTTGGACAAAAAGTGGATATAGGTTTAAAGTATGTATAGAAAATTTATTTTTAAGTATGATCTCTACACAATAACCATGTATAGAAAATAAGCAAATAACAAAAAGTAAGATGTATTATTTTTAATTTTAAAGGGATATAATATGTTAGGAAAAAAATTAGGCATCTTAGGATTATTGGAAAAATTAAAAATCCTAAAAAATTTGGTTATTTTGATTTTTGGGTAGAAAATTTTTAGTTATTTTGATTTAGAGACAATTCAAAATATTAGGAAATTTAAAAAATAAAATGTAGAAAATTTTTAGAAGTTTATAAAAAATAGAAACATTAGTTAATTTTTAAAAAATTAGAAAATCTACAAAATTAACTAACTTTTACATCAACTTACTTTACTAACTTTTATTACCATAACTAATTTAACTTACTTTTAATTATATAACTAACCTCTAATCACATATCTAATTTTCAATTGGAAAATTCAATGAAATTCAAAACTTTTTCCTAAAAATGGGATGCATAGAAACCAACTTTCATTAATCTATGGCATATGGAAGTAATAGTTTGGGCTGGTAAAGATTTGACATGTTATTATTTCAAGCAGTAGCATTTGCTTCAAAATTCTGCAAAATTGCTCAGTAAGCAAAGTGATTCTTGTAACACCATAACTTCTAGCTCTTTTTATGCCATTTATAAGCTTTGTACTATCAATCCCACAAGATCATATGAAAAGGGGATAGAAATAATAAACTTTTTCTGCGTTGCGTTATATCAAAAAAATTCAATTCGGTGTCACGTGGACTGTATAAGCTTATACTATACTTCCTCATATTTAATTTCATTATTACAACTCATTTGTATCACAAAAACATGCCTACAACCCATGAAAACCAAAATGGAGCTCAAAATAAACAAGCACATTTTCGGCTAGATTTGCTCCATTTTCTGACCCAACTTTGGAAAATCATAACTAAATCTAGAAAATTCAAAATTATGCAATCTTTATCATTATAGAAATATTATGATGTCTACTTCACACTAAAAATATGCCCATGTCATAAAATTCATCACACAGGACGTTTGACATCCAAAAATCTACATAGTCGCTGGATGTCTAGGCTGTTATTCAATTTACTGATACAAATTTCTGAAATTCATAACTAATTCTATAAAAATCAAAATCACACACATTCGGTCATTCTAGAAAGCTACAAATGTTAAATTGATAATAAAAATAATTCCAAAATGAAACAGATACGTTTAGTTAGCTGGACCCTATGGAACAGTAACCAGACTCATAGGGCGCTACTGATACTGACAGTTAACTTCAAACATGCATAACTCACTGCTTAGACCTCCAAATGAGGTGATCTCAGTGCACAGAAAGCTTATGACCTCTAGTTTATGCATGTAAAATTTTATAAGCATTGGACACCATTTGGCCATCGGGTGACACAGAATTCAAAACTGCCAGTATGAACAGTACCTATACCAGAATTCATGAAAAATTCCAAATTTGAAAATTCATCAAATATTCTATAGGTCTCTGAAAACTATGATCTTTAACTTTCCAAAAATCTCTTAATGAGAACTAATTGCATGCTAAGTTTCAGGGCAAGACTAATTCATTTGGCCAAAAAATGGTATAGGGTTCCATTATGGTCAATTTTGGCTCTATATTGGGTACCAAAATTGCCAAATGGATTTCCCTTGGTCTTGGCACCTTTTGGGCAAGTTTAAAAGCATATTTAAGACTTGTGTGAGATGCCCAAATTGTCCCAAACCTCATGCATATCATTTTGGCCATTCAACCCACATTTATACACATATTCATCAAACTTTACATTCTCATACCATGACATTTCATACTCAAAACATGTGCTAATGATCATATATCATTTCCATACATCTAAACATCACATAATAGTATGTTTACATCTATCTCAAGGTTCATAATACATATACAACATCATATACATCTTGGACCATTATCATGGTTCCAAAATAGACAAAATAAGCATAAGCTTGTCAATTGTCCCTCTTCATGGTGGTTGGCTCCCTTCACCATAATTGCTTGGTCTACCTAGCATGTTAGGACATTTAAGAGGAGGGAGTGAGATTCAAGAATCTCAATAGCTCATCTCCCATTCCATCACATATAATATGTGTAAGCAAGTTTCACAAATGCATGCATGGAGAAAGTAGAAATCATAGGCATTTTAAAAGCAACTTTAGCATGTGAATCAATCATACAAGACATTCAAGAGCTCACTAAGTGTTTGGATTGGCCTCACACTTCTCCTCATAGATTTTGGACTTGCCTCACCCATTCTTTAAGCACTTTGGACTTAACCATACTCTTGGAAGCTCACTTTGCTTTTGGGAGACTCTTTACTTTGTCTCAACCAAGCTCAAGGGTTCTTGGCTCATCCTCACCAAAGGGAAGAGTTCTTGGCCTTTCCACACTCAAGCAAACTCACACAAACATCATATAATCATTTGAAAACATAACATAGCATCAAGCATCATGGCATATAAAGGCATGCTAGCATACTTTTCAAAGCTTGAAAATACACATACATACATTCTAAAACAAACTAGACACACATCCATGCATGAGAGAAGGTGGAGAGAGCTACCTTGCACAATTTCACACACTTTTTCCTTAGCTTTCAAGCGTCCTCTTTCGGCCACACACCCACAATTTGGTGAAGATAGTTTCTCTTGGCCTAGATACAATTTATGGGAGCCAATTAGGTCTATGAAACATATTCTAAGGCTACATCACTTGATAAAACACTATATTGCTCTATAGGCTCCATTATGGTCCATAATCACACTTAATGAAGTAACACCCATCAAATGACTTCTAGGCCTCATTTTTTCTTTTTAATTATGATTCTTGACTCCTTTTAAACCTCTTGAAGTCATCACATCATTAAAACAAAAGGCCTAGCATCATGTTGCTTTTTTAAGTCCTAATATGGAACCTATGGCACCAATTCACTTTCTTTGAGTTTTAAATTTTTTCTAAGGCCTCTACTCATCTTCACTCATCACATATGACTCAAGAATAGCCTTAGAAAAATTTAAAACTCTCCCTAGCTATATAGAAACTTGCCTAGGCCGAGACTATGGGGGGAAGAAGAGTTCACGGCCTTCTTGATTTTTCCTTGATGGGAGACACACTTGGGAGGCTTCTTAGAGGTCTTAAGAGCTCAATCAAACACTCATATATGCTAGAGAATGCATGAATCAAATCAGTTTTTACAATCCCTTCAAATGTACTATACTTTTTCTACTTAGAGTTTATTAATTTTTCTTGCAATTTCTTTGCTTTCTTGGATGGGAGGTGCATGTGGGAAGCTCTCTAGGGGTCTTAGGAGCATGTTTAAACATTCAATTAAGTCTAAGAACATTCATATAAAATCAGATTTGCAAGGGAGCATTTGGATCCCTAATGGTTCTATCTTGTCTCCTAATGCTCCTTTCTTGATTCTATTAGTTCCTTCTTAATCCTTGCCATCTAAAACCTCTAATCCCTCCACAAATTGGACAGAAATAAGCCCATAAGACTTGGAATCATGGTGGTCAAATTTGTGCAAGAGGGAGGGGGAGGGAGAAACTACCAAAGAATGGAAGTTTTACTTTGTTTTCTTGCTTCCTTTAGCTTGTTCTTTCACTTGGTTGGCTTACTCCCTCAATTTTTGAAAATTTCCTCTCTGTTCTGCCCCAAAAATAACACTAAAATCTCCATTAAAATCATAGAAAGAAAGCTTAAGAGGAGAAGAGCAAGGTTCAAGAAGGAAGGATATGGAATTTCTTAAAGTTTCTTACCTTTTCTTGAATTTCTTCCTCCAAAATCCTCCTCCTCTTGTGCGCCTAAGAAGCTGGAGTTTTCCTCTGAAATTGGGTAAAAGCAAGTCGGTCTTAGAGAGGAGAGAAAGAACGTGTCATATAAAAAAGCTTCCTTTAACACTTTAATGCCAATTTTGCCCTTCGTTCTTAGCATTTTCGTTTCTCTTTTGTTTTAGCTCCTTTTTTAGAACTGTCTTTTCCATCATAACAAATAGGTTCCCAATTTAATACAATGCTTTTGAAATCACTCAAATCGGAGCTAAAACCTTCCCAAATGAACCGGTCACACCAGAGGGGTTTCACTAGTCCCGGGGCTTCCCATGGTTTTTGGGGCCTCTAAGAACCCCAATGAACTCAAAAATTTCATTTAAAAAGCGCTCCTGTAAGTTTTTCAAAAAGTGCTCGTATTTACGAAAATGCTACTGGCCTTTCGACAAATTTATTGAATCACTTTGGCCTTGGTTTCTGGGCAACTCAAGGCTCAAATCCTTATTTTTCATTATTTAGAATGTTATCATAATTTTATTTGGCCCCAATTCCTTCTATTTCAGGGACTTCCTTTTGTATCTGGCCCATTTCTGACATTTATGGAAAAACCAAATATTTACGGAGGGATTGGATGTTACATTTCTTTCCTCTTAAATAAATTTCGTCCTCGAAATTTAGGAGTACACTTTCTCTTATTCTTTTATATTCTAGCTAACTGTTCCTTTCTTTCCCTTCTTCCTGGCTCTATACGCTTTCTTAGCGATTTCATTCTTTCGAATTTTCTTATAGCTAAGGGATTTTTCATTGCTAGTTCTTAATAAGAGTTTTATTGCTATAAAATACTAGCTAGTTATTTCTCCTAAAGGAAAGAAATTTCTGACTCTAGAGGCCTATCTTGGGAGAGCTTACTAATCATATCGGGTTAATGTTAACCTGTTCGTAGGATTAACGTTTCTTTTAGTGGCCTTACTTACACATCTCGAGAGGTAACTTATTTTATATCACGTCTCTCGTATCCTCTCTAAATGGCTTTTCATAACATCTTATCATCTTTTCTGATCATTAGAGCCATCAGAGGTTTTTATCTGTCTACTGTTTTGAACCGTCTTTTCCATCATAACAAATAGGTTCCCAATTTAATAAAATGCCTTTGAAATCACTCAAATCGGAGCTAAAACCTTCCCAAATGAACCAGTTAAAGTTTGGGTCAACCGACATCGAAAAGACTACACTGGAGGAGCTTCTCATGATTTTTGGGGCCTCTGAGAACCTCGAAAAACTCAAAACTTTCATTTAAAAAGCCCTCCTGTGAGTTTTTCAAAAAGTGCCCGTATTTACAAAAATACCACTGGCTTTTCGGCAAATTTATCGAATCACTTTGGCCTTAATTTCTGGGCAACTCAAAGCTCAAATCCTCATTTTCTATTATTTAAAATTTTATCATAATTTTATTTGGCCCAAATTCTTTCTATTTCAAGGACTTCCTTTTGTATCTAGCTCATTTCTGACATTTATGGAGAAACCAAACATTTACGAAGGGACTGGATGTTATAATTCTTAAATAGATTGGAATGAAAAAGATACATAGATTAAGTAAATTATGAGCAATAATATAAATATATTATAAGTGAATCCTACAAGTTTGCAATATGATACATTTAAGATTTTACCTAAAAAATATTTCCTTTTTTTTTAAGGAATCAAATTTATGTTGATAGAAGAGATCCTATATTATTTTACCAACTAAGATAACTTGTTGGATTTTTTTAAAAAGTTATATAGCAAGAAGTTTTATATATGTTATGGGAAGGGAAAATATGGAAAAGAAAAAAGATCAGGTGGAACCTAAAAACATAAAAATTACATCAATTTTTAAAGATTAAGACTAATGTATATTAATCACTTTTGGTGAAACCAGAACATGAAATGCCAGATCCTATTTGAAATCGAATTTTCAAATAATAGTATTTGACAAAATTTTAAATTAACCTATAGTGATTAGTTATGGATATCTACATTGTGTGTGCCCATGCACGTGTACAAAATAATAAGTTATATTTTTGGAAAACTTATAACTAAAGATTTTAAATTTGTAAAATTTATAGTCAATTTTTTTTTTATAATTAGGTTTTTCAAAAATTATAATAAGATTTTCCTAAAAATAATTTTTACAAATTTGTTGTCCTTAAATATGATTTTTCTTATATGTTTTGCGCGCGCACACAACATAAAACAACTATCATTTAAATGGTACTTTTATCTCCATATTGTGGTTATTGTATTACATACAATCTTGCATTTGGTTCTCGCCTCTAACCCACCATTGATTAACAAGAATTATTATATTCATATGCACACAATGCTCACTTTCAAATTTCAAGCTGATAAGCATTTGAGTCAATGATAGTCAAGCAATATATTTTTTTTAAAAATTACAGTTAAATATTTTAAATTAAATATATTTATATTAAATTTTTTTAAATTTTAAAATTATTTTAAGATATTTAAAGACAACAGAAATTTAAACTGTTTAAAAAATTACAATTTAAAATCTTAATTTAAATTTTTTTAATTTTTGTCTTTTAAAATAATTATAAAATTTAATTTTTTTAATATATGATAGAATAGTATCCAAGTCTTTAGTACATTCCACGTCACATATCACACACACAACATGACTATCATTCTGTTGTAACCAACTATTATTATTCACATGCCAGAATCTCTCTTTAAGTGAGTGTGTGTTGTAATAAATTATGGTAACTGTAAGATATAGATATATGATCAAATGATAATCCATAAATATGATTTTGTTTAAACTATATTCTATTATGATATTAGAGTCATAATAATTCTTCATCAAAATTCATGGCTGACGCTCCTAAAAAATCTCCTTTCTCTAATCTTTCCTCACCCTCTCTCATAGCCAATTCACCTATTACACCAAATACAAATTGCTCAGTAAGTTCACTAGTCCACTATGTCATAATTAAATTAAACCATGACAATTATAGCATCTGCAAGGCCTACATGCTCGCTTACCTTTATGGTCAACATTTATTTGGATATATTGATGGCACCATTATTGAGCCTCTAGCAACTACAGATGACGAAACACCCAATCCAAAGTATCTAAAATGGTTTCAACAGGATTAGTTAGTCCTTTCTCTTATTTTTGCTTCTCTTTTTGAAAACATCATTGCACAAGTGATGAGATATAAGACTACTCGCCCTACACACTCTAAAGCCAAGCTTCTTCAGACTTATAGCCAGCTAACCTCACTCAAAAAGGGATTTGACTCTATTGCAGATTATTTTCGCAAAGCAACTCTTCTAGCAGATTCCATGGCTACTATAGGCAAACCTTTTATTGATGCTAAATTTCATACATATCCCCTAGTTGGACTTGATTTTGAGTATGACTTTGTTGTTGCTACCATCATAACACGAATTATTCCTCCTACCTCTAAGGAACTTCTCAATCACTTGTTAAGTTTCGAAGCATAGTTAAATTTACAAATTCCAATTCTTATCCCATCCACTGAAATCTCTACTCATTTTACTGCAAAATAGTCTTCTCTTTCCACTCAAGGTGATTGTGGTTTTTCTTGTAGAAAAGGAGGATGCACTAACTTCTCTCGCAGCCGTGACATTCTACATGGCAGTCGAGGTCCTTCTTTTCCCTATATTCCTAGACCAAAGTGTCAAGTATGCTCTCGCATTAGACATATAGCACTAACCTGTTATCACTGTTTCAATCATGCATATCAAGCATCGGCTCCTCCTACACTATCTGCCAATTATTCATTTATCTCTCCTACCTCTGATTCTCTTTGGTATCCTAATACAGGGGCTACTCATCATATAACAAATGATCCTAACAACCTTAATCTCTTGATGGCTCCATATGATGGTAGTGATCATGTTACCATTGGAGATGGAACTTCATTACCTATTCAATAATCAGGCTCTGCTCAATTCTCCACTTCTCAGGGCACTTTTCTTCTTTCTAATTTACTCTATGTTCCTTTCATTACTAAAACCCTTTTATTTGTTTCTCAATTTTGTTCCAATAATTTTGTCTACTTTGAGTTTCATTCTCATTGTTTCTTTATGAAGGATCTCAAAACTTGGTGAACCTTGCTTCGTGGTGACACACATAATCAACTTTACTCTATGCCTAGTGCTTCTCCTCATGTCTGGCTTAGTGAACGTGTCTCAGTTCATACATGGCATCAACGATTAGGTCATCCTGCCTTTCAAACAGTCTAACGTATCTTACATCAACACTCTTCCAGTGTCATCTACCTCTATTAATTAAATATATTTAATTTAAGATTTTTTTTTCTATTTTTTGTGTTTAGATATATGCACTAGCGTTTGTTAATGACAAGACAACTATGCCTAACCTTTTTATTGTAATTATTGTTTGAGAAATTTCTAGTTAAAAACTATAAGTTGGCAAAATTAACAATTAATGATCATTTTATAATTTCTTTTAATTTGATCTTCCTAAAATTATAGCTAAATTTTTCTTAAAATTACAACTATATTTTTTAAAAAATAATTTTCTCAAACTTAATGTCCTATTTATTCACATCCAATAAATCTTCCACATGGTTGTTTCTCTAACCCTCAAATACCATTAATTTGACAAGAAATCTTATATTCACATGTGCACAATGCTTGCTTTCCAATTGATCAAGTCAATGAAGGTCAATGTGTATGTTCTTTTTTTTTGTTGACCATTATTAAGACATATATATTTAACTTTAAGAATTACCCAAGCAAATTTGTTATGACTAGAAGTGACTTTTATTTAATCTAACTACTAATGACAAATAACAACTATCATTTAAAATATGCCTAACTACTTCTTCTTATCTTGTAAATTATTGTACCTTATTCAATCTTTTGTTATTGTACAACAATATTACCTTCCAAACAATTATTGTACCTTAAGAATTTATCTTTTATATTAATAATTTAGTGCATTTGAGAGTTTCAAAATTCAAACTCAAACCATTAAAATAAAAAACATATTTCTTTATAGAGTTGTGCCTTATTTAATGTGAATTAACTAACTTGTGTACTATTTTTTGGCCAACAACTTATGTACTGTGAATATTGGTCTCACGTACAATCTTCCATGAACATGTGTTCAATCTGAATTTGAATCCTTATAGTTTTAATACTAACTATAGGGGATGCAGTATTTATTACAATCACGTGAGTCTTTTTTTTTAATAGGAAGATTAAAAATTTTAACCTTGATAATAAAAATCTTAATTGTAAAAAAATTATATCTTATATTATAAAATTTATAATTTTTTATTGTTTACCAATTTTCTTTTTATTCATATTTATTATTATTCAAAAAATAACTCATTATAATTAAAATTTTTTGAAAATATAAGTTGAAAATATTTATTATAAATAACTTAAAATTTGATATTATCTTACGATAAAAATTTTGTAAAGAATAAAAAATCTTTATCCTCAATTAGAATTTTTACTTTTACAATTAAAATTTTTTATCTTCACAATACATTTTTTTCATAATTAAAATTTTTGTCCTTACACTTAAGATTTTTAATCTTTTTGCTTTAAAATAAAAAATACATGCCATTATTATAAATGAATGCATCCATGTAGTGGGATCCGAATCGGTTATGTCCTCTAATCACAAGAAAAATTCTTGCGCTCCCAGACAGTTGCAACCTCTCTTTTCAAAGCCAATAGAAGTTCATTGCCCCTTCTCTTCTTAGGTTTGTCTTTAATGTTTTTGATCAACCTTCTAAGATCAAAGAGGTTAATCAAACCTTTTTGGTTCTTATCCCCAAAGTTGAGCATCCTGAGACCCTTAAAGAATTCAGACCCATAAGTCTTTGCAATGTTGTTTATAAGATCATTACTAAAGTTGTTACAAACAAACTTAGACATTACATGCCCCAGCTCGTTGCCCCAAATCAATGTAGTTTCATCCCTGGTAGACATAGTACTGACAATATTATTATTACTCAGGAAGTTATTCACTCAATGAGATCCATGAAAGGTAAAAAAAGGTTTATGGCTATAAAAATTGATCTGGAGAAAGCGTATGATAGAATTAGATAGGACTTTGTGGAAGATAATTTGAGATTGATTGGGCTGGATGATCATTTAATCAATATTATTATGCAATGCATCTTCACTTGCTCTATGTAAGTTCTTTGGAAGAGGGAGAAGTCCCAGTCTTTTAGTATGTCTAGGGGCATCCACCAAGGAGACCCACTTTTCTCCCTATCTCTTTATGCTTTGTATCGAGTGCCTCGATCATCTAATCTAAGAAGAAATTTGAAAGGGAGAGTAGAGACCTATTAGATTAAGCAAGAGGGGCCCCCAAATTTCTCACTTATTTTGTGCAGATGACTTAGTCCTTTTCACGGAAGCTTTCATTACTCAAGTGGAGGTTATCAAAAGGTGCCTTAACAGATTTTGTACTAGCTCCGATCAAAAAGTCAATGTGTCTAAAACTAAGGTCTTCTTCTCTAAGAATGTGAATGATACTAAAGCTACTAGTTTGAGTGAAGCCCTAGGCTTCCCCACTACCTCTTATCTTGGTAAATATTTAGGAGTGCCTCTCATTCATAATAAGATAAGCTGGAATACCTTTTAGTATATTCTTGATAAAGTGCCTAGTAGACTTTCTAGTTGGAAGATGAATTCTCTTTCCTTTGCTGGCAGACTCACCCTCCTGTCCTCGGTCATACAAGTGGTGCCCATGTATGCCATATAAACAGCTATTCTTCCTTCTATTGTATATGAGGAAATTGAAAAAAGAAGTATAGCCTTCTTATGGGGTGACTCTAGTGAACGAAAAAAGGCCCATCTCTTATCTTGGAAGAAGGTGTGTTGCCCAAAACAAGAAGGAGGGTTGGGTATAAGACATCTTAAGGAGCAAAACCAAGCTTTTATGATGAAACTCAGTTGCGGCCTAATAGTAAGGAAAGATTCTCTCTGGGCTCAGGTTATACGGTTTAAATATCACTGTAAAAAGGACCTTCTTCCTGGGATTGACCTTAAACAAAAAGGCTCTCAAGCTTAGAGAGGTATCTCTAGGAATTGGAAATATCTTCAAGAAGGACTTGCTTGGAACCTTGGAGATGGCAATACAATTAAATTTTGGTTTGACAAATGGATTCCTAGCTTAGGGGCTTTGATTGATTTAACTACTCAGGAAGTTTCGCAGCATTTGAAAGCAGGTTTGGTAAGGGACTACATTACTCCTTCTTGTTCTTAACATTGTGAGTGTTTGAATGACTATCTCCCAAAGTGGGTCCATCATAGGATGGTCTCCATCCTTCCTCCCTCGAAGCACAAGAAAGATTGCATTAGATGGAGTGCTTCGAAGGATGGAAATTTTTCTATCCGGTTTGCTTATCGTCTTTGAGGGAACCTAGTGGACCAGTTAAATCCAATTTGGGGTGATATTTAGAAGCTAGAGGTTCTACAACATTATAAGTTCTTCCTCTAGCTAGCAGCTCATGGTAGGCTTCTCACGAATGAAGAAAAAATAAAGAGGCACTTAACCCTTGATATAATGTGCCCATAGTGTAGGAAGGATCCTGAATCTCATCTTTATGTTCTTCGTGACTGCATGGTAGCTAGGTGGTGTTAGAATAAGCTTGTGCCTCCTCACTTGAGGAAACGCTTCTTTGAGCTCAGTTGTAAAGATTGGATTGGCCTGAATGTGAGACATAATGGGGTAGTAAGGTGGAAGGGAAACTGGCACAGTTTGTTCGTGGCTACAACTTAGTGTCTCTAGAATAGTAGAAATAAAGGGGTGTTTAAAGACTATTGGGTCAAGAAAGAAGCCTTATGGATGCAAATCCAAGCTCTTTCAGAAGCTATCAAGTTTGCCTTTAATGGAGCTTTTCCTTATAGAGGTCATAAGTGGAGGGATCCTTCTGGTGGGTGGAAGCTCCCACCTTTGGGCTGGAAGAAATTTAATGTTGATGGCTCGGTTAAGGGTAAGGAGCAGATGAGTGGGTGTGGTGGTATCTTTCGTGATGAAAGAGGAAAGCCAAAGATGGGTTTCATGTTTAATATTGGTAGCTGTGATCCCCTTCACGCAGAGCTTTAGGCCATTCTTATGAGTTTGAAGCTGGGTTAGGACCAGGGTTGTAAAAGCTTAATTGTTGAAACAAACTCCCTATAGGCTGTGAACTTGTTGGATCAGAAGGGAAATGCGAACCAAATGACCTTAAGTTTGGTGCTAGAGATTAGGTTGCTGCTCTAGTGAGATTGGAGAACTCAAGTCATGCATGTTTTATGTGAAGGAAATGATGTTGCTCATAGGATTTCCAGCGTGTGCCATGACCAACCTACAAGGTTTCATGTGTTTACTAACATTCCTAATGAGATTTTGCTAGTTATGAGTGAAGAGTCTAGGGTTATTGATAATCGTACGACAAACACTCCTTAGTTTTTTTTTTCTTTTCTTTTTCGTCTTTTCCCTTCCACTAAGAAAAATTCTTGTGCTTCCACAAACAACACTCACTTTCAAATTGCTTTGCCCTTAATTGAGTCAATGAAAGGTCAAGCAATATGTTGAGGGCCGAGGCATTGGTACAAACAAAATGCTAAAATTGATTTTTTATTTAACAGAGTATTTAATTCATAAGATCAATTTAATGATTAAATTTTACACATATAAGATTTATATTTTGCTATTTAAAATGCCTTAAAGTAAGAGAAATTTCTTGTTATAAAAATTTACATTGATTTTTTTCAAGGGATAACCTTTTTTTAATATAAATTGCTGTTTGGCCAAATTTTGGGAAAAAAAGAAATTATTTTTTAAGTATTTATTTTAGTTAAATGAAGTATTTGACTCAATTTCTAATAAAATAAACTGCTTCTGGATGATTGTAGAAGTAGTTTTTTTTTTTGTTACTAGAGAGAGTAGAAAATTAGGGGTTTTATTTATTTATTTTTTAGCAGAAGAAGCAGAAAAAAAAAGACAATCATATCACCATTCAAAATATTCAATTATTAGAATTACTTTTAACTTTTTAAATCTATCCTCTTAACACACACCCTTTATAGTAATTTAATAGTAAAAAGCGTTTTTATTTTATCAAACACAATAATATTAATAAAAACATCTATCAATAGATTTTGCCAAATACAAACTAAATTTATGATTTCATACAAATTATTGAAACCTTAAATATCAATTTTTTCCTTTGGAAGAGAAACTATAAAATGTTATGTTGCACTTTAAATTCTACAATTACAATTTAATGTTAAGGCTACAATACACAAAATTTTTTAATTTAGAGTCTTTGTGCAATTTATTTCTTCAACTTTAAAACATATAACTATTAATCCCCTAGACTTATAGATTCATATAACTTAGTCATTTTGCTAGTAAATTCCTTAAAAATTTAGTGTAACTCTCACATAAGATTATATCATCTCACGTTATCTTCAAATAGTCAATATGACATTTGAATATTGTTTATCGGACAAAAATAATCGTTTCTCAGAGAAAAATATCCCTCCTTTTTCCTCTTTGTTGTACACAAAAAGGACATACAAATAGGCGTTCAATCCCTTTCTATCAAGTTTGAATTGACACAAATTTGTGGGGATTCCAAATACTTGATTAACCCAACTAAATTAGAATTTTGGACAGATATACTAATAGGAGGGTCAAGTTCCACAAATTATATTTCAGATTTATTTTTAAAATATATATAATTTTTTTAAAACAAAAGGTTGTATTATAATTTAATCTAATTATAGATTTTTTTTAAAACTAAAATACCCTCATATATATATATATAAAAGGGATTTTAAAAATAAAAAAAAATTAAAGTATATATTTTAAATTTGAGAAAAAGTTTATGTAATAATAATAATTATTATTGTTATTGTTGTTGTTGTGAAGTACAATTTTTATTTTCCTCGGTTGTAACTTCACCAAAATTATTTGAAAGAGTATATAATGCTTCCAAAGTCTTTTTCTTTTTCTAATATTTTTAAATATTAATTAAGAGATTGAAATAACTTAATTAGCTACAAATGCACTGATATTAGTAATTAAAAAAATTTTGTAATTTATATACACATTTAAAAAATAAAAAATTTAATGTAAATATTAGTTAATTCAATTAGCCAAAATATCAAGTCATAAAGTATAATATAGTACTAGAGAGTCTAGATAATTTACATATAATTCTTAAGTTCAATCCTTCAAGTTATTTTGTATTAAAAAAAATCTTAGCGAAAACATTATCCATAGATCATGGAACACATTGGCTGAGAACTGCTTCGTTTCTTGTTATCCATGGAAGGAATCAAAAGTAAAGGAAAGTAGGCTTGGGAATCAAAGATGCATACAAACCGAAAGTAATCAGTTATTTATTTCCACGAAGAAGGCAGAGCCTCCAACACACAAAAGATGAAGATGAATTTTCTGTTGTGCATGCGTTGTGTACACAACATATTTTTAATTTTTTTTTATATTTTTCTTTAAATAGAGCCAACTCTCCCTATCAATAAAATCTACAATATTTTTATATGTATACTGTTTGGTTCAATAAAATCTATACAAAATAATTTAAAATAAAAATATCAATAAAAACTATTATAGCCAATCAATTAGTATACACATAAAACATATATGGGGATCTGGGTACATTTAAGAAAATTAAAAATATAATACGCACACAGTGCACAAAAAAGAATCTATCGTCTAAAGAACACGTACATGTTTAGATGCAAAAATGACCCATATATATAGATATATATACACACAAACTTCTTCCACATAGATACTTCGCTTCTTCAAGAGGAATTAAAATGAAAAGAATATATAATAAATCTAGCTTTTATAGCAAAAATATGCTGTTTTTTGTTGTTATATCGTGTTTGTGTACGAAATCATCCCACAACTCTCTAAGGGCATGTTTGATAGCATCAAAGAAAATAAAATGGAAATAAAAAGTTTTATATAACATATATTTTATCTTTATATTATTACTCAATCATTATTTAATATTATTATTTAATTATTAAAAATGAAGATATTAAAATTATTTTTTATCCATAAATTATTTTTTATTTTTATTTTTATACTTAATTTTTTGCATATTAAACAAGTTGTAAGAGTAAGAAATATATCACTGTAGATTAGAAAGGAAGTCAAAACTGGTCTCTTCCAAAAATATGCACTGGTTAATTTAGTTGGGTGAAGAAGGAATAAAAAAAAAAGAGAGAAAAACCTACTTTGCATTTTAGATGTAAATGCTTTGTAATTTGTCTTCTATTTTTGGTGTTTGGATATATGCGCCAACGTCTATTAATAACAAGACAACTATGCCTAACCTCTGTATGGTGATTATTATTTGAAAAAATTCTAGTTAAAATTTTAAGTTGACAAAATTCATCGCGAACGATTTTGTTACAGTCTTTTATAATTTGATTTTCTTAAAAATTACAACTAAATTTTTCTAAAATTATTGCCAATTTTTTTTTAAAATAATTTTTTCAAACTCAAAATCCTGACTGAAATTTTTCTTTACTGATTCACATACCATAAATACTTATATTCACACGTGCACAATGCTCAGTGTCAAATTGAACAAGTGAATAGAGGTCAAAGTATGTATTCCTTTTTTTTTTGTCCATTATTGAGATTGAGACATATAGATTTAGCTATAACTTATAAGAAATATTATATGGTTGTGCCTTATTTAATGTGAATTACCTAACGTGTGTACTATTTTTTTGGCTAACAACTTGTGTATTGTGAATATTGACTTGGATTTCTTACAGTCATAATTGTGAATGCAGCATTTATAACAATCACATGAGTCCTTTTTTATTTTGAAAAGATTAATAATTTTAACTATAACAATAAAAAAAATTAACTATAAAATAAAATTATATTTCATATTATAAAATTATAAGTCTTTTTATTATTTATCTAATTTTTTCTTTTATTTTTATTTATTGTTATTCAAAAAATAAATTATCACAATTAAATTTTTTGAAAATATAAGTTAAAAATATTTATTATGAATAACTTTAAAATTCGAAATTTTTTTACAATAAAAATTTTTAAAGAACTAAAATTTTTTTCTTTAGTTAAAATTTTTATCTTCATAATTAAAATTTTTAAGTATAATTTTTTGTGCAACTAAAATTTTTGTCCTTATAAATAAATTTTTTTATTTTCACAATAAAAATTTTTTTATAAAAAGAATATTTATATTTACACTTAAAATTTTTAATCCCTCTACTTTAAAAAAAAAAAAAAAACAAGCACATGTCATTGTTATAAATGATTACATCCCCGGATTGAGATCCAAATCCGTTCTATCCTCTAATTATGACAAGGATCCTCTATTGGTGAGAGGAGGGAAAGGGAGAGAGTGAGGGAAATTTTGATAAAATATTAATTTTATTTTTATAATTATTATTTAATATTATTTATTAATTATTATTCAATCATTAAAATTAAAAATATTAAAGTTATTTTTAATTTTTAATTTTTATTTTATTTTTATATTTAATTTTTTACCTACTAAATGAGTTTCCATAAAAAAATACTCACTTTTCAATTGCTTTGTCTTTAATTGAGCCAATGAAAAGCAATACGATGAGGCATAGGTGCCAACAAAATCTTAAAGTTGATTTTTTTTTATTTTACAGAGTATTTAATTCGTGAGATCAATTTAATGATTAAATTTTACCCATATAAGATTTATATCTTGCCGTTTAAAATGCTTTAGAGTAAAAGAAATTTCTTGCTATAAGAATATACGATAATTTTTTGTGAGGGACAACCTTTTTTTAACATAAATTACTGTTCGGCCAAACTTTTGGAGGAAAATAAATTGTTTTTTTAAGTATTTATTTTAGTTAAATGAAATATTTGATTCAATTTCTAATAAAATAAACTGCTTCTGAACGGTTGTAGAAGCAGTTTTTTTTTTTGTTACCAGAAGAAGGGATAAAAAACTTGGAAAGGCAATCCTATCACCATTCAAAGCAAATAATTATCAGAATTACTTTTGACATTTTTATCTATCCTCTTAACACACACCCTTTATAGTGATTTAATAGTAAAAAGCGGTTTTTTTTATTTTGTCAAACATAGTAATATTAATAAAATTTTAAGTTGCACTTTAAAGACTAGAGTTTAGAATAACAATTTAATGTTAAAGCTAAAAGGCATAAAACTCTTATAATTTAGAGTCTTATATAATTTGTTTTTTCAACTTTAAAACTTAACTATTAATCCCCTAGACTTATAGATTTATATAACTTAATACTTTTATTAGTAAATTCCTTGAAAAGATCCAGTAAAACTCCTTCACATAAAATTATATCACGTCACGTTATTTTTAAATAGTTAATATGACATCTAGCCATTACTTCATAGATAAAATAGCCCTTTTTCAAAGAAAAAAAAATCCCTCCATTTTTTTTCTCTTTGTCATGCACAAAAAGAGTGTTCAATCCCCTTCTCCCAAGTTTGAATTGATACAAATTTGTGAAGAATTGAAATATTAAACCCAACTAAATTAAAATTTTGGACAAATACACTAATAGAGGGGTCAAAGCTACACAAAATTATGAGTACATCACATTATTGTAGTAGTAATAGTAGTAGTAGTTATTATTATTATTTTTTTAAAGTATAGAAAATCTTTCTTAAAATAAAAATTTATATTATATTTTTATTTAATCATAATTTTTTTACTAAAATATCCTTGATTAATTTAAATATACATATTTTTTAACTAAAATACCCTCATATATATATATATATGTATGAAGGATATTTTAGAAATAAAATTAAATTAAAGCATATATTTTAAAAATAAAAAAAAATCTATGTAATTTTTAACAAAACTCCTATTATTATTATTATATATATATTTGGAAATTATATAACTTTCATATTCCTAGATAGTAACTTCACAAAAATCATTTGAAAGAATATATAGTACTTCCATAGCATTTCTCTTTCTCTAATATCCTTAAATATTAATTAAGAGATTGAAATAACTTAATTAGCTACAAATGCACTGATCTTAGAAACAAAAAATATATATTAAAATTTATACACAAATTAAAAAATAAAAAAATTAATTTAAATATTATTTAATTTAATTAGCCAAAATATCAAGTCATAAAGCATAATATAGTAGTAGAGAGTCTAGATAATTTACATATTATTCTTATGTTCAATCCTCCAAGTTATTTTGTATTTAAATGAACAAAAAATCTTAGCGGAAACACTATCCAAAGATCATGAAACACATCAGTTCTGAACTGCTTCTTTTCTTGTTAGCCATGGAAGGAATCAAAGGTAAAGGAAAGTAGATTTGGGAATGAAAGATACACACAAACAGAAAGTGATCAGTTATTTATTTCCACGAAGAGGGCAAGGCCTCCACCATCCAAAGAGATGAAAAAGCGAACAAACAAAACACGAAGATGGATTTTCTATTGTACATGTATTGTGTGCACAAACATATTTTTATTTTTTAAAAAAATATAACTAGATCTCTGTATCAGTAAGATCTTCAATGTTATATATATATATTGCTTAATTCAATAAGATCTATAAAAAAAAATTCAAGATAAAACTATTAATAAGATATTATTAGGCATTGTATATTTATTTACCAAACAAATCAATATGTATATGAAACAATATAAATTTTACTTATATGGGGATGTGGTTACATTAAAAATAAAAAATAAAAAATAAAAATATAATATGCACTCCCAAGAAAAGATCCATCCTCTTAAAAACACATACATGGTCGTATGCAAAAAAGACCCCCAACAGTGTGTGTGTGTGTGTGTGTAATTCCTCTTGAAGAAGCAAGGTATAGAAAAGGTTTTATATATAATAAATCTAGCTTTTATAGCTAGATTTGTTATATATAAATCTAGATACTTTGCTGAATTAAAATGAAAAGAATATATAATAAATCTAGCTTTTATATCAAAAAATATGCTGTTTTTTGTTGTCATATTGTGTTTATGTACGAAGTCATCCCACGACTTTCTAAGGATGGGAAATGTAACGCTGTAGATTAGAAAGGACGCCATAACTAGTCTCTTTCAAAAATATGCACTGGTTGATTTAGCGGGGTGGAAAAAAAAAAAAGCTGAGTTAAATACTTTGTATTTTAGAGGTCAATCTTTCTTTGTAAAATTTCTTAAGTATTTTTTTAGGTTAAATTATTTTTAATTTTTAGTTTACTCCTTATATAGTTTAAAAATTTATTGTAATTCTTATAATTTTAAAAAAATTTTAATTTGACTTTTATCATTAAATTTTTGTTAGTGTATGGTTATATTTTGTTAATAGGTTAACCACATACAATTTAGACATTTTAAATATATATAATTCAAGTTAAATTATCTAAGTAACTTAACAAAAGTTGTATTGCATATTATATATATGATTTAATTTTACTTCCTTATCTAATTTCATTTTTTATTAGTATAAATAATACATATTTAAAGTATTAAGATGGTATATAATAGGTCACGTTAGCATAATTTAATGACATGCTGATAAAAATTTAATGATAGGGAATAAATTAAAAATTTTTAAAACTTTGAAGATTAAATTATAAAAATAAAAACAAAAATTAAATGAAATTATAAATATCAGCAAAATAATTTTTTTTTAAAGAAAAGTAATTCTCCCTATTCTTGGATTGGGATCTAAATTACTCCAGCATGAGGTTCTGTGAAGAGGGGTGGAATTTAAAAAAAATTAAAAAAACAAAAAAATCATTGAGAGATATTGCAAAAGTAATTTATGGGATCCTCTATCCAGTCCCCTGTGGATATGAATTCTCTTCATCAAATCTTCTCTCTGTTACCTCTCCATCAATCATGGATGGTTAAGATTGTATCTTTTAAAATGACATGTAAAGCTTTATAAGAAGAATTCAACAACTCAAATTTTGGTGGAGAAGCAGTAGGGGGAGAATTTGGTTAAGAGAATCTAAATCTGTCTCCTATTCCTACTTCTTTTAAGATCTTATGCATGCCGTTAACATATAGTATAACATTTGTTTTTAATTTATTAATTTCATTACCCAAAAAAAAAGCCTTTCTTAACTTGTCAACTCGCTAGTCAAATGTAATTGCATCATTCTATTAGCATGAGTTTATTTATACACCGCAAAAAGTATGGTGATGAATTTAATACGTTTTTGCCTTCCTCTCATCCAGAAGCTATTTTTAAAAACATCATCTTGTCACACAAATTTATTCTATTAGCACTTCATTTATTCTTTTTTTTTTTTTACAAATTTTAAATTTAATTTTAAAAAATAATAAAAGTAAACTTTGGACGGGGCAATAATCACATCTTAATGAACCCTCAGAAGTTTTTAACTGGGCCTAGTACAAGTAAGGCCCTCAGTATCCAGTCCAAACTCCATAATATATATATATATATATATCTCTCTCTCTCTCTCTCTCTCTCCCTCTCATGTCTTTAGGAAAAATTGATGGACCAAAAAAAATCCTAAAGTCAAATTAAAAAAAAAAGGACAACTATGTTTGAGGGGAAATAATTGAATATATTTATATTAGTCACTGGGCATGCTTTAAGAATGCATGTTAACTTTTTATTCATTTTATTTTTAAATATAAAATTGAATTTCAATACTTTTTAAAACAAAAAAAATTGCCAGAAGTTATATAATTTTTTTAACAAAATTTTTCTATGTGCATTTTAACTTCACTTTTTTAATATCATAGTTTGTATTCTAATTTTTTTAAGGTGCTAACATGATTCTTAGACCAAGACAGTAGCAAGCTCTAAAGTCATATATATTAATATAGATAATAACCAATATTTTAAAAGGACGTTGTGGTTTTAGACTAGAAAGTGCATCAAAATCAACGCTTTTCTTTTAATTTTTTCCAAGAAATAAATTTCGTTCAAATAAAAACAAAGACAGAACAAAAGCAGTTTAAAGGGGAACAAAACAACACAGTTAGCCTACACCTTTCCTACACGCCACAACATAAGCGGAAGAGATAAGCATTCCAATCAAAACGGCACATTTGCTTATCTGAATGCTTGGCAAAGAATGGAGATTCCCCATTGCTCTCTTTGAACAGTAGATTTGGACTATCTATGCAAAATTGAGTGGTTCAAATTTTATCTTTTTTCTTTTAATCCCAACTATTTTCTTTTTTCTTTTGATATATATTTTTTAATTAAAAAAAACATAACATAAAATAAAAACAATGTTTCAACTTTCATAAGACAAACAATTTATCTAATAAAAGTTAGAATATTATTTTTATCATACATTTTGTTCCTACGACTTGCTTCTTTCAACATTAAAAAATAATGAATACTTAATATTGAAAAGACAAATAAATAAATTAATTAATTAAGATTTGAACCATCCAAATTTATATGAGGAATCCAAATCTACTGCAAAGAATCCGTATCTCTTCCAGTTCAAGGTTGAAAAGAATCTAGCACAACCTACAATCAATTCTAATGAAGCTACTGCAATCTAATTTAAAAGAAAACTTGCTACAATCAATTCTATGAATCACCGGAATTTTTGAACAGTAGAAAGGAATTCACTTAATTATCACAAGGTTGGTTTTTTTTTTTTGGTTAAGGTTGGGGTCTAACGTTATTAAATTATTCTTGCTTGCCTAGCCATGCTTTTAAATAATGGGTCTAAGTTTAAAAATAGAATAACTATTTTTTAGAAAATAATAAAATTTGGAATTACTTTTCATGGCTACAATGTTTAAAAAACATAGATTCATCATGAGTTTTTAGAAAGATTTTGGTACTTCTTGCATACTCTATTAGAGAAGATTTAATACACTACATGTGATATGAGTTAATTCTCCTTAGAGAAAAAAAAAAAAGGCTGAAAGGCCCCAATGTTAAAAGAAAAAAAGTATATAAATAACTATTGTCATCTTGCTATATAAGGACCTGATCACAACCTGGTGTCCGATCGAAGCATGATGCACAGGTAGCAGTCGCACCACAGCTCCACCATAGATGAACACAAGGTCCACATACAACAATTCATATAGCCAACTATTCATTTGGCATTCAAAATTATATATGTGCAGCAAATATAAAATCAACTTGAGCATATACATGGAATGGAGTTAGGTAATTAATCTCGGTTACCTCAATGAAATTCAATTACTCTTCCTTTACCTACTATCATAATCCAAATGTACACCAAGTCTAAAACAAACATAGTCATCATCATTTGACTACCATTAGCAAGGAATTTCCTATCCATTGATCAATTTCATTAAGAATCCATTAGAAATCACTTACCTAAGTTCCCAAATGATTCATTACACCAATGTAAGGTCAAAATACCAAGAATTCACAATGAGCCACTCCTAACATTTTCATTTTCATTTTCACACATGCAAAAATCATGTACCAAAAGTCAACCCAAATGATAAAATTTTAGCATTTACACATCACAAAATAGTAGGAGGTACTCACCCATTCCTTTAATGAGTCTCAAAATTCGAATTTAAGTCATCTAGCTCAAAAACTAAAGTGTTTTACTCCAATCTCCTTGTATTTTCGCATCATAGTAGGATTCATTATGAAAATAAGCCCTTGGGGCCATTTTCCAGCAACATAATACATAGAAAGGGAGGGAAATACTTACGCAATTGCCTATCTAATTTTTAGCTCTAAAAATCTCGTAAGAAACAGTTAAAACATCAAATTTCAGATTTAGAGATGGGGTGAAAATCCACTAAACCAAAAATTATTCGGATCAAAATGCAAAGGAAGATGAGATGATTAAGTTTTATAGAACCTACCTTGGATAAATTTCTCTCTAAGAGTGCAAATCTAAGCCATAATGCTAAGAAACCCTAGCCCCTCTTTTAACATGCGATTTCTTCTTCTTGTTCTACAAAACATGAATGTCCTAGCAACCAAATGGATGGGGAGAAGGCTTAGGCTTCTTAGGGTTTTAGAGAGAATGGGCTAGTCCAATAGGCTCATTATTCTAAGTGGGCTAATACTTAACATATTGGGCCATGATATATGGGTTTAATTGGGTTCAAAATAGGTTGGGCTTTCATAAAAATAGAGTTGGGTCATATTAATATGAAATTGGGCCTTCATAAGAATAAAATTAGGTTTCTAATAATATTTTTGTTACACATAAATTAATCTTGGGCCCAAATCATACTTAAATTCATAATCATTATTTTATTTTCCTCAAAATTATGTAATTAATAATTATTATGTTAAGATATTCAAATTTACCATTTTCTTTAAAATTCTTATCTCCACATAATTTTTCCTTAAATCCTTCTTAATAATTTCATAATCCTTAAATAGTCACTATTAATTATTTTTGGGGTGTTACAAAATTCATCCTCCCCCATATAGTTCTAGGTTTGGCTAAAGCTATAGAGAAGGAGAAGGTAAGATTCTACCATGAAGCATACCTTATTTTAAAACCTTTCAAGAGAGAAATTTTATATTAGCTTGTTTTCTTCAAACTCTCTCCCTATTCCAACAAATTAGCCACAAACATGTTTTTTTCAAAAAACCAAAGCCATTAAAAGAAAGGGCTTAAGGAGAAGAACCAAGTTGGTGAAGGTAAGAATATGAAAAAGTGTCATTTTCTTATCTTTCTTTGTCCTTCTTTCCTTCTTCGTCCTCCTCTCTTGTGTGCCTCTTGGTTTTGGTTTGGAGCAGAATAAGTCAATTTTAAAGAGTGAAGGACGTGACATGTAACATCCGATTTTTTGTAAAACGCTGAAATGAGTCAGTCTTCAAAGCAAGTCCCTTGAGGTGAGTTATTTAAGACCAATAAAAATTAGAATAAAATTTTAAATAATGAAAAATAAGGATTTAAGTCCTGAGTTGCCCAGAAACTGAGGCCACAATGATTCAAAAAATTTGTCGAAAGGCCAGTGGCATTTTCATAAATAAGTACAATTTTGGAAAAGCACATAGGAGGACTTTTTAAATAAAAGTTTTGAATTTTCCAAGGTTCTCAAAGGCCTTAAAAATCATGGGAAGCCCCGGGACAGTTAAAACCTTTCCGGTGAACGTTTTCCAATATCAGTTGATCCTAATTTTGACCGGTTCGTTCGGGTTTAGCTCCGATTTGAATAATTCCAAAGGCATTTTACTAAATTGGAAACCTAAATTTCATAATAAAAAAGACAGTTCTAAAAAAGGAGCTAAAACGAAACTAAAACGAAAATGCCATAATAGAAGGGACAAAATGGAAATTTTGTAATTGTTTTTTCTTGAAACTTCTTTAAGAAGCACGTTTCACTTCTCCTCCACTTTTAGACTGACTTAGCTCTGCCAAAAACTAGAGGAAATTCAAGAGGCTTAGGCGCACAAGATAAAGGAGGAAGAAGGAGAAAACCAAGGCAAGGAAGGTAAGATTTCTTAAGAATTTCCATGTCCCTCCTTCTTGAAACTTGTTTCTCTCCTCTAAAACTTCCTTTCTATGGTTTTAATGGGAAGTTTGGTGCTATTTTGAAGACAAAATAGAGAGGAGAGTTTCAAAATTGGAGAGAGCAAATTAAACAAAGGAAGAGCCTTCTTAGAAGAACTTGATTCAAGATACTTTCCTTACAAGATATTGCTTCTTTTTCCTTAGTTTCTTCTCCCATATTTCTGCCAAAATAGACCCAAAGAGAGGGAGGGGTTTTTGTTCAAGAATTAGTGAGATTAAGTTAGAGGAAGATGGAAGATACCAAGAAATTCTAAGGAAATTCATGAAACTAGAAGTTGGAAAAGTATAGAGCATTTAAGGGAATTGTAAAAATTGATTTAATTCATAAATTTCCTTGACTATTTAAGTGTTTCCTTGAACTCCTACAACTCTTAAGAACCTCCCTAAGTGGTTCCCCCATCAAGAAAAAATCAAGAAGCCATTAAATCTCATTAAGGCTCCATATTTCAGCCAAGCAAGGATAGCATAGCTAGAGAAAGTTTTAAATTTTTTCAAACCCATTTTTGAGTCATATATGATGAATGAAAATGAGGGGAAGACTTAGAAAAAATTTAGAAAGTTTAGAGAATGAGTTAGTGCTTTATGTTCCATAATGTGACCTAAGGAAGCAACATATACTTAGGCTCTTGGTTTTAATTCGATGATAACTCTAAGAGGTTTAAAAGGAGTCAAGAATCATATATAAAAGAAAAGAATAGGGCCTAGACTTCAAAGAGTGGATGTTGCTTCATTAGTGCCATTAGGAACCATAATTGAATCATAAAACAAAGTTAGAGTTCCAACTAGATAGGTAGCTTTGAGAATGGTTCCAAGAATCTAATTGGTTCTTATTTTGTGTAATTAGGCCAAAGAAAACAAGCCCCACCTAGTTGTGAGTGTGTAGCCATGGGAGGAGATCCGATTTCAAGAGAAAAAGTGTGCTTATGTGGCAAAGATAGCTCTCTCTCTTTTCTCCCATACATGAATGAATGTCTACATTGTTTTTAAATGTGTGTATGTATATTTTAAGTTATGAATTATGTTTTGGTATGATGCATATGTTCCATGGAATCATAGTGTTGTATTATGTATTCAAATGATGTCTAGAATATTTGCATTAGTTTGCTTGATTGTGGAGAGGCCAAGAACCTCTTATCTTCGGTGAGGATGAGCCAAGAACCCTTAGAAGTGGTTGAGACCAAGAGAAAGTCTCCCAAGAGCAAGACTTAGTTTAAGGCCTAGTTCAAGGCCTTTAAGAAAAAGGATGAGGCAAGTCCAAGAATCTTGAAGAAAGGGGTGAGGCTAATCTATTCATTTGGCAAGCTTAAGTGTGTTATGTGTGCTTTATGTAAATGCCAAAAATGTATCTTGCACCATTTTCTATATTAATATGCCATGCATGCATCCTTAAAACTTGTATTACATTCTTTATACATAATTGAATGGAAGATGAGCTATTGAGATTCTTTGAATCTCACTCCCTCCTTTACAATATCTTAATATACTATGTGGAGCCAATAAACAAGGAAATGGAAGCCACCAAGTGGGAAGATGAAGTCTTCACCATAAAGCTCTTAATTTTGTTTATGTTGTAACCAAAGGAATGGCATATGATGTAATATTTTGATAGAATTGGTAGGCAATGAATGGAACATGTATAATTACCCTAATAAATGATGTATGTATGAAACTTGATGATAAATAGAATGTATGGCAACTTTTGGGTATTGAATGGCCATTGCAAGTACATGTGTCTTAGTATGTGACTTGAGGATGAAAGATGAGATTTTATGTTTTGAGTATCTACACCTTTAAGACAAGTTTAGGGAGTCTTTTTGGGCCATTCCCACTTGCCCAAGTGGCCACAAAAACTTTAGGAGCCATTTTGCACACATTTACACCATTAAAAGGTATTAAAATGACCCAAATGGCACTCTATGACAATTTTTAATCATATAAAGGAATTTCTTCATGAAATTTGGTAGACATGTAGAGCTCATTAAGATATTTTTGGAAAGCTAAAGTGCAGCAAAAATGGAGCTCTGCAGAATTAGTTATGGATTTTCAATTGATTCTAGTATGTGCACTGTTCACACTGACAAATTTGTGTTCTGTGTCATTCGATGGCAAAATGGTGTCCAATGCTTGTTAAATTTTACAACCATATAATAGAGGTCATAAGCTTTCTGCGGCCACCAAGATCACCCCATTTGGACATCTGAGAAAGAGTTATGCAATTTTAAAATTTACTGTCAGTAGCAGTAGCGCCCCCTGAGTCTAGTTATTGTTTTATAGATTTCCAATAGCTAAAAGTATCTGTTTCATTCTAGAATTATTTTTCACATAAATCTAACATCTGTAGCTTTCTAGAATGACCAAATTTGTGTGATTTCAATTTTTATAAAATTAGTTATGAATTTTAAAAATTCATATCAGTAATTTGACCTAGTAGCCCAGACAGCAGCGATCTCAGTGGCTTTTCAAATGTCAAACGTTCTCCCCTTAATGATTCATGAGTTGAAATTATTTTTCACCATGGGTTAGACATCCAAAGCTTTCTAGAATGATAAAATTTGTTGAATTTCAATTTTTGTGAATTTAATTATGAATTTTTGAAATTGTAACAGAAAAACTGAAAATCTGACCTAAAATATATATAAGTATTTTATGCTCCCCCTTGGTTTCCACGAGATGTAGGCCACTTTTGATGATACAAATAAATTGTATTCATATAATTAAATATGTGAATGTGATGTATAAGCTCACATGGTCCACGTAACACTGAATGAAATTTTTATACACAACGCAATGCAAAGAAAAGTATTATTTTTAATCCCTTTTCCTTACTCCTTCATGGAATTGATGATGTAAAGTATATGAATGTTATAAAATAAGCTAGAATATATGGTATTACATAGCAGGTCTGATTTAAGAAGAGAGTGAGTTATAACAATTTTCATAATTCTAGTTTTACCCTTTAATTTCAATTTCTTTGTTTTCACTCATTTTAACTTCTTTTTTAAAAGATTCTTTTTCATATGAAAATTTAGGCTCTATAGTTTATTAAAATCATTTACTTCCCATTTTATGAGCTTTAGAGCCATCCCAAATCATTCAATTAAAATTCAAGTCAACCAATAGCCTAAAATGTACATTAAAAGGATTTTGGCCATCTAAAGATTCCTATGGTTTTTAAGACTTTTGAAAATTTTAGGAAACTCAATTTTATTATTTAAAGCTTCCTCCTTTGACTTTCTAAAAAGTTACCTAAAATTATAATTTTGCCACTATATTTTTGATTAAATTTATTTATCCTTTTTTGCTTCGATTTCAAGCCATTTTTAATCTTGTATCTTCATTTTTAGATGTTTAGATTATTATTCTAATCTTATTTAGCCTTTATTCCTATAACTCTAGGGCATTTCTTTTATATCTTATCGATTCTAGTTCAGTTTAAGAAGATCGGGTATTGCACTATTGTTTAGGGTAGCCTTCCTAAAATATGTGATTGCCCAAATTTTGCAAAAATTCCTCTAGTTTATGCTTGTTGAGAAGGATAGTCATGAATCCCAAATGAAATTAGTCCCATGTCTAAAGAATGTGTAAATATTTGTTTAAAAAAAAAGACCAAATTAGTTTTATTTTATTTTTTTTGTAAATTTTTATGTGATCTCTGTTTCTTTCTACACCGATCTTAAGTTTTTCAAAAGCTCTTGTAATCTAATATATGTTTTGAAAAATATACAGCTAAAAGTGATTTTAAATAAACTGAAAATTTACAATCTTGCTTTTTCTTCAATCATAGGAATTTTAAAATATACCTCAACAAAGAAGACTACTTTCAAACTAATATGTATCTACTATAATTTTGAAAAATATATAGGAACCTAAAATAGGAGGCATAAAATTTTTCCTTAAAAAATCTGTATTACTTAGTTCAAACCCTTGAACATTCAATCTAACAATTTGGAAACAAAATAATTATAGTAATTAATATATCACTACAATAATGTTGACCAATATTAACTAAGCCTTTGACTAATTTTTAACTACTTGTGTCTTTTTTTCAATAATTTTCAACTTACTTTTCGACTAACTTTTATAAACAAATATGAGAAAATGTAAATCTCATGAAATCTTTATTCTTTTAATATTATTTTTTTAAAAAGGCTGCAATTGGCATTTTTTTGGCAAAGTCAGAATTTCTTATAATATAATGAACATCAAATAAAAATTATTTGGTAGAATTTTTTTTTGACTTAGCTTAATTACATAGAAAACAATTATATATGTATTTATATGTTATATATAGTTAAATATATCTGAAATTAAAAATATTTAATATATTAATAAAACATAGTAAATAATATATGTATATATTTTATTTCTATATTATAATTAAATTTTATATTAAATTAAATAAAAATATATTAATAAGTTATAATAATATCTAGGCGAATAGTATATATAGTTTTAGAATAATATACATATAAATATTCAAATATATATTAAATTTAATGATTTAAATATATATTGACACTCTTTTATTATTGTTGTCGTCGTCGTGTCGCCATTCTTGTTATTGTGATTGTCATTTTTATTGCCATCATTATTTGTAGAATTAATTGTACAAACCTCCCTTTTTTTTTTTAAAGTATCTATATACTTTTTCTGAAATAAAAAATTACCCTATCCTTTAGTTCAATTTTAAATTTATTAAAATATACTCTTTTAACATAAATACATATATTTTTTACACTAAAAAAATTAAATGAGAATATTTTAATTATAATATTTGAAATTGGAGTAAAGTGTAAGGTAAAGGTAACTTTTTTATTTTAAAAGATATTTGTATATATTTTGAAAATACAGAAAAATCTATATAATTTACTCTTATCATTATCATCATTATTATTATTAAAATCATTATTATTATCATTATTTTCATTATTGTTGTTGTTATAATAATCATCATCTTCTTCATCATCATTGAACCATCCATTTATGTGTCTTTCTTATTAAGAAAATAAATAATAATAATAATGTATCTTTAATAAAATTGCAAAATTACAAAAGAATTTTTTAGTAGAGTTAATAATATGTGATTGGATTTAAAAAATTACATATTATGTTTACTTGAATAATTATATACAAATATCTCAAAAAGGACCGTATCCAATGGCGCTCCACGCTTCTCTTTCATTATTTACTTCTCTTTTTCTTTTATAATTATTTTTACTTCAAATTTTAACTCAGTTTTATTATCCATCTAGAAGGAAGATAAGACTTAGATTTTAAGTTTAACAGGCATCAGCTATGAACCATACCAGATGTCCCAAATGCCACCCCAAGAAATTAGACACATGGGAATCGCTATAGGTTCCCTACACGTGTAAAAAATAAGAATGAAGCAAAATTTTTTTTGGTAGTAAATTAAATTTTAATTAATTAAAATTATCATATTTGATGACCAATAAAAAAAGCAATTAAAAAAAAAACCTTGATCCATTTTGCAAACGGCTATCATGTTCTTTAAAATTCAAATAATAGATTGTTGTACTACCATAAACTCTGAAGTTGAAATTTCCTCCTTCTTTCACATCTTTCCATTTGCAAATCTTCGAATCCAAACACATAATTTCAACCCAAACAATCACGGTTCGATTTTGGTTTCAAACCTAGACATATTTTTTCACAAATCTTTGTTTGTCATTTTGAAGATAGACATGACCTAGACAAGATATAATTTTGATTCCCAACCCCAGATATTTCGCTTGTATTTCCAAACCTAGATACCATTCTTGTTCAAATTTTGGGTAACTATCTAACAAAAAGGAAGATGGAAAGATCTACTCCCAGATTTGTTGTAGGACTAGAGTCTATTATATTTGGATTTCAAATTGTCTGGGACAAATAAGATAATCTTGCCTTTGCCACAATCCATATGGCCACATGAGGACAAGTAATAACTTGATCTCGTAAGCCTCTAACTAACAAACATCAAACATCACGCCACACAACACAAATCCCTTTTCCAAACCAAATTCATAAACTTTCAAAAAAAATTCGATGGAGTCTCCCCATAAATCAAATAAGTTCCCAAATTTTGATCTCAAATAGTCAACAATACAAAAAGCTTTGCTTTCAAAATATAAACATTTGAGAGTTCCGCTACCCATTTAAAATCAAAATATAACAAGTTTTAACATAAAGACACAGCATAACTAAAATCCTATATGTGACTGCAATCATTGTTCATTTGGTTCCAAGCTACCAAAATGAGTTGCTTGCTTAACAAAGAAAGATGACATCCCTAAGAGAGTTTAGGGTAGGACAATTAGATACGGCTAGAGCTGAAAATATGAGAAAATAAATGGGTGAGTCACACTAATTCAGTGAGTAGATGCAACTATAACATCTTCAACGTAAATAAATAAAAAGAATAAACTAGGGTCACACATAGAGCTTATACATGCATGGGATCATATAACATTACTTAAGGGTAAATATTCACACTCATCCATTCATATATGAAGTAAGAGGCTACACCTCTTAATTAATCATACCCATTCATTCATATTTGGAGTCAAGGATTGTACCTCCTATAACAGAGTCATTAAAAGAAAATGGGTAGTTAAGTATTGTATTAGAATTTTTTCTGAGTCTAGTTTGTTACTTGTACAGTTAAAGTAATTAGAAATTAGTTATATTAGTTTGTTATTTGTACAGCTATATATTCGTTTCCTTGTATATAAATATGCAGTGGCATTATGAATAAAATAACTTCTTCCTTTCTCATCCAAAAACGTGTTATGGTATCAGAGCAGCACGTGGAATGGATACTCGATTTTGCTTCTCATTTGAGTAATCCACCACCCGACTCTATTACCCGCTTATTTCATCGTGCAGTCCACCTAACCCTAATCAATGGCTTCTGATTCTTCCGATGCTTCAAGTGCAGCGCTGCAGTCCTCCGCTGCAAATGATTCTATTGCAATACAAGATCCATCAAATTGTTACTATGTACACCCGAACGAGAATCCAGCTCTTGTTTTGGTGTCTTCTCCCTTGACTGGCCCGAACTACCATCCATGGGCAAGAGCCATGAAGATGGCGCTGTTGTCTAAGAATAAATATCAGTTTGTCGACGGTACTATATTGATGCCTAGCAGTTCAGATCCAATGTTTCAAGTTTGGCAGCGCTGTAACACTCTAGTTCTGTCTTGGATTTCTAGATCGATTTCACCGACAATCGCGCATAGTGTGATGTGGATTGATCGTGCATATGAGGCATGGACGCATCTCAAGGATCGCTTCAGCCAGGGGGATATCTTTCGTATCTCAGAACTCCAAGAGGAGCTCTACCAGATGCGACAAGGTGATCTACCGGTCACCGAATACTTCACTCATCTCAAGATTATTTGGGATGAGCTACTTAACTTTCGGCCATTTCCTCGATGCTCTTGCAATCCGATGTGCTCCTATGGTGCGGTGAACTTGGCTAAAGATTACATGCAACAAGATTTCGCCATTCGATTCCTAAAGGGATTAAATGAGCGTTTCTCGAATGTCAAATCACAAATAATGTAGATTGAACCCTTACCTTCAATCAATCGAGTTTTCTCGTTAGTGATCCAACAAGAAAGAGAGATGAATGGAGGACTGGAGCCCAAGGTGTTGTTCAACCGGGCAATAGGGAAGAATTCATCTCAGGTCAGAGCCCAATCACGAATTAAAGGAGGGTCTAGTGGAAACTCAAACAAATACTGCACATTTTGCGGGAAAGAAAGGCACACCATTGAGACGTGCTATAAAAAGCACGGATATCCACCTAGTTACAGGAACAGAGGTGGAGCACCTTCTGCAAATAATGTGGTATCCCAAGCTGCGCATGCATCAAGCCTTGGTACTCTAAGTGATTCCAATCTGCCTCCCAATACTGCTTCTCTGGGGCTTACTCAAGATCAATATCAAACACTTTTTGCTCTAGTAAAATCATCTGCGCCTGCATCCATCTCACAAAATTCTCAGGACATCTTGAAAAGTCCTTCTACACAAATTAATCATGTTTCAGCCATTCCTCCAATTAGTGGGTTGTCACTAAATAGCTCCTTATCTTCTATAGTTCCAGGTAATACCAAAATTTTGTTAGCTTCCATTATGGCTTCCATGTGGATTATTGATAGTGGAGCTACTGATCATGTATGCTCTTCATTGTCTAGTTTTTCCTCTCTTACCCAAATAGCTCCTATCCATGTTAAACTTCCTAATGGGTCAGCAGTGTATGCATATTATTCAGGCACTGTTTGTCTTTCTTCTTGTCTTCGTCTCTTGAATGTTTTGTACATTCCTGAATTTGATTTCAATCTTATTTTTGTTCGCAAGCTTACCTTATAAGTTAATTGTTGTGTCATTTTCTTTTCCACTCATTGTCTTATACAGGATCTGAGCCATGGAAAATGATTGGTTCAACTGAGGTTCGTCAAGGATTATACATGCTTAAAGATCATGCAAATCAAGATTCTACATCCATTAATTCCAGTATAACACAACTCTCCACCACTATTCCTTCAGTCCCAATTAGTTCTTCTATGAATGATTTTGATCTGTGGCGTATGAGATTAGGACACATTTCACACTCTGTTTTTCATATATTAGAACAACAATATCCATTTCTTTCATGCAAGAATAGTACACAATATGCAAATAAAAATTGTGATGTTTGTCACTTTGCAAAACAACGAAAGTTTTCTTTTCCTATTAGTAATACTAAAACTTCTCAACCTCTTGAATTGCTACATGCTGATATATGGGGTCCTTATAATGTAGCTTCTGTACAGGGTTATCGATACTTTCTAACTGTGGTAGATGATTACACTCGTCACACTTGGGTTTCAATGTTGAGATTAAAATCTGAGGCCAGATCTTCTTTTGAACAACTTATTCTTTTAATTGAAAATCAATTTCAATTATCAGTAAAAATGGTTAGGTCAGATAATGGTCCAGAATTTAATATGCAGACTTTCTTTGGTTCAAAAGAATTTTACACCAAACATCATGTGTTGAAACTCCTGAGCAAAACAGTATTGTTGACCGCAAACACCAACATATTCTTAATGTCGCACGTGCTTTAATGTTTCAGAGTCAATTACCTTTGGTATACTGGTCTTATGCTATCATACATTATGTTCATCTAATTAATAGATTACATTCTCCTGTTATAAATCAAAGAACACCTTTTGAACTTCTACACAAACACTCCCCTGATTTTACAGCATTGCGAGTTTTTGGTTCGTTGTGTTATGCTTGCACTTCTCAAGTACAGCGTACTAAGTTTGATAGTCGTTCTAGAAAATGTGTTTTTTTAGGGTTTTAAAACTGGCATTAAGGGGTATATTTTACTTGATCTTCATACTAGAGATATTTTCATTAGTAGACATGTTATTTTCTATGAAAGCATATTCCCCTTTATTTTTGACAAACAAGATTTATCCTCACATATTGATTTTCCTATGCCACAATCACTTCATCCTTTAGATTTTCCAGATCCCTTCCAAATTTCTCCTTCTGATTTAACTCCCGCTGGTCCTGTTACTTCTACACCCTTTACTTCCACTCTTCCATTAACATCCCCTTCTGCATCCCAAACATCTTCTGCTTTACAACCCCTTGATGATCCACTTGATCCACCTCTTTCACCATCTAATCCCCAGCCACACACTCAACTCAGGCGTTCTACTCGTGTGCACCAGAAACCCTCCTATTTGCATGACTATCATTGCTCCCTTCAAACCTCAGCTACATCAAATTCCAGTGGTTCAGATGCTAGGTATTGTCTTTCTTCTGTTTTATCTTATGAAAAGTTGTCTCCTTCTCATCGCCATTATATACTTTCTGTTTTTGTCAATGTTGAACCCAAATTTTATCATCAAGTTGTCAAACATAATGAGTGGAGACAGGCCATGCAAGCTGAAATTTCAGCCCTAGAGCAGAACCATACCTGGATCTTGACTGAACTCCCAGAAGGTAAAAACCCCATTGGTTGTAAATGGGTGTATAAAATTAAATACAAGGCTGATGGGTCCATTGAGAGGTACAAGGCTCACCTTGTAGCTAAAGGGTACACACAAACTGAGGGTATAGACTATTTTGATACATTTTCTCCTGTTGCCAAGTTGACTACTGTGCGTTTACTTTTGGCCTTAGCAGCTGCTAATTCTTGGCACTTGGAACAATTGGATGTTAATAATGCTTTTTTGCATGGTGATCTCTATGAAGAGGTGTACATGGTGCTGCCACAAGGTTTCGAATCACCAAAACCAAATCTGGTTTGTAAGTTGCAGAAGTCCTTATATGGGCTTAAACAAGCTAGTCGTCAATGGTTTGCTAAGCTCTCCAATGCTTTAGTCTCTTTTGGTTACAGTCAATCCAAAGCAGATTATTCCTTGTTTGTTAAACGGACTGATTCTTCTTTTATTGCTTTATTAGTGTATGTTGATGACATTATTTTAGCTGGAAATGACTATGCAGAGATTTAGAACATCAAATCTTTCCTGCACACGTCCTTCAAAATCAAAGATCTTGGCCCTCTTAAGTTTTTTTAAGGTCTGGAAGTGGCTCGTTCTACTGCAGGCATTCATATATGCCAAAGAAAATTTGCCCTTGATGTGCTATCTGACAGTGGGTTTCTTGCATCCAAACCTGTCTCCACTCCCATGGATAAGTCGACAAAGCTCACTAAGGATAATGGGTCTCCTGTTGAGGATGTTTCTTCTTATCGTAGTTTAGTAGGCCCCTTGCTTTATCTCACTACAACTAGACCAGACCTTTCTTATTCAGTGCAGCAATTAAGTCAGTTCATGGTTGACCCACGGGTTTCTCATCTACAGGCTACCCACAGAGTGCTTCGTTATCTGAAAAATGCTCCAAGGAAGGGTCTTTTCTTTCCTTCCTCCTCTAATTTTAAACTTAAAGCATTTTGTGATTCTGATTGGGCTAGTTGTTTGGATTCTAGGAAGTCCATTACTGGTTTTTGTGTGTTTTTGGATAAGGCCTTGATTTCTTGGAAGTCTAAGAAACAGTCCACTATTTCTAGATCTTCTTCTGAAGCTGAATATAGAGCTCTTGGTTCTGTGACATGTGAGATTCAATGGTTGCTGTACTTGCTTGCTGATTTGTCTATTGCACATTCATCTCCTGCTTTAATTTTTTGTGACAATAATTCTGCTCTTCACATTGCTGCTAACCCCACATTCCATGAGAGAACCAAGCATATTGAATTGGATTGTCATCTAGTTAGAGACAAGATACAAGCTGGTGTTGTGCATCTTCTTCCTCTTCGGTCCAGCGATCAAATTGCTGATATTCATACCAAACCTCTTGGTCCTGCCCCATTTCATCAGTTATTGTCCAAGTTGGGAATGTTGGATATACATTCTCCAGCTTGCGGGGGGTAACAGAGTCATTAAAAGAAAATAGGTAGTTAAGCATTGTATTAGAATTTTTTCTGAGTCTGGTTTGTTACTTGTACAGTTAAAGTAATTAGAAATTAGTTATATTAGTTTGTTATTTGTACAACTGTATATTCTTTTCCTTGTATATAAATATGCAGTGGCATTATGAATAAAATAACTTCTTCCTTTCTCATCCAAAAACGTGTTATCCTAATTAATCATACTCGTCAAATAAGCATTAGAGAACCACTCGTTTTGACTAATCATGTCACAACTCAAAATCCACGATCGCGACTAACACTTAGATTAAACCTTTAGCAAGCCTAATGAATCATGTCAGACTTGACATATCAATTAAAAATACTTAATCCATTAGGCTTTGAGTTGCCAAAAATCCGATAGAATCTCCCTTAAAAACTAGATGTTTTCCCTTGTACAAATAATGTACTGCACGATCAACATCATCTCAATAAAAAATAAAAATTTAATCATTTGATTTTTGTAGTTTATCCAAATTTTTAAATTAATCCTTACAATTTGTTTTTCTTTAATAGGTCCTTATAGTTTCCAGTCATTTAAGCTTTCATCCCTATCATAAAAATATGTCGTAACACCGTTTATTTGTGGCTAATGTAACCAACTGATGCTGACATTTGAAGCTGAGGTGAAGTTTGCTTGCCACATTGGTGCCACCTACCCATCATGTGAGATTTATGTGATTCCTACATTCTTTCCCTTTCCCTCGCGCACACATTTCTTGTCTTTTCCTCGCAAGATGACCACGGTAGCAGCGGTGGGTTGGAATTCGGGAGGCTTCTCCTCTCTTCTCTTCACACGAGCATAGCAGCTTCAATATGAGACTTTGAGGATGATGGATTGGAGTGGTTGTTGGTGGTGGGTCTTATTTTGCTATGTATTACTTATTACCTTCCTGAGCATCGGTTGCATCACAAACTGGAGATATAATTTTGGTTCCTCCACTATAATAGAAGTCTCAATTTCAAGCTGTAGCAAATTTGTCCTCTTAGTTTTAAATTTGTTTAGGGAAAAGAGGAATTGGAATTTGATATAACCTTTGAATAGAATCCTCAGAATAAATCAAACTCACCTTTTCAATGTCACATTCTCCAGTTTCAACGACAAACTTCCCATTCAACCGTAGAAAGAGTTTTACGTTTACTTTAGGAGACTTAAAAGTTTTATGAATCTTGACTTTAAGTCTCACAATTACATTGATTCTCAGCCAAAAGGTATTTAAGCCAAGAAATAAATATTAAATAATTCAAGAAATTTACAAAGTTCTATGAATGTTAAATTCGTAAATCTTATGTGCCTGTTCTTCCCACTCGAAAACCATACATAACTATGCATTTTATCTTCCTAGGCCATATTTTCTCTTATAGCAATTGCAACGTCTGAAACTTTTGTACTTGGCATAGGATGACCAGTTACGCTTTTGCATACTGTGACACCTTTAAATGATGTCCTCTTGTTTAATTAACCAACAAGAGTGAATGGGACAGAGTACAGAATTGTACATACCCTCACTTCTTAGACATTAGAAAAGAATGATTTTATAATTAAAAAAAGTAAAAGCCTTAACATATGAATGAGGGATTAGAAAAGAATGCATGTGTACGCAGTATAAGGGCCACTACGTACCACTCATGTCAATTTGTTGTAAGTGCTAATTAATCGTAATGGCTGTATAAGTGAGTGACAGATTATTGCTTCTCTAGAAAAGAAAAGGGAAGGCATTGGGTGTTTGTTTCAATCACAAGCTGCTCAAGAATATAACAAATAATCCGAAAATTGGTTTCTTAACATTCTTATTAAAACAATGCTACAACATTGTTAAATAAAAAAGGTGAGCTACACTTAATTACACATGTTGATCTTTCCTCTCGTTGCAGTTTCCACTAAGTCAAGTAATTTTTACAAATGACAAACTGATTTATTTGCCCCGCTTGCTGTCTAAATTAGAGGTCATCGGACTTAACATCAAAAAAAAGGAAAATTGCACTTGCGGGTTAATCTTCACCCTTAACTTTCTCTCCTAATCGATCAATTTTTATAATTAACCAATTCATTTATCTAACCCATAGCTATTAATTGATTAGGGGTGAAATTATGATTAAAAAAAATCAAAATACATAAGTGCAATTTCTCGTATGTGAAAAACACGTGACGTTAATTCAGTGCAATGAGACAAACAATTAGAAGGTCAGTTACGAAAATTAATTGAATGAAAACTAAAAAAAAATTAAAGAGAAAGACGAGGTTACTTTTCCCCAAAAATAAAACAACAAAGAGCAGGTACATCTTCAAAACAAGACACAACATTAGCAAGATTAACCTAAACAAATTGAAACCTATACACTTGAAACTGAAGTATTGTAAATTAACAATAAGCACAATAAAGGAAAGGATTAAACTTGGATATAATACTCTATATTTTTGTTATAAAGTTTTTCAATAAAAGTCAAACAAGTGTAAAAAAGTTTCCAAGAAAACCCAACCATATTATGTTAAAATGTAAAAACTATATATTTGTCACATGTTTTTATTATAGAATCTGATAAAAAAGAAATAAAAACTACTTTAAGTTTTCCCTAAAGGAAACTTGTCGGGTTAACAAACACTGAAACAGTAAATTATATAAGATGGTATTTGATACCTGGCTATCTTAGTTTTTCTTCTTAAAAATCTAGATATAAGTAATTTGAGTATAAAATATATAAGGAAATCAATATCCACATTAGAATACAACACCAAAAATTCTAAAATTTCTAGATTTGTTTTAATCAAACATATTATAAATAAATTTTGATGGAAAACTAATTAAAATTTCTATAAACACTCCCTAAAGAATTTATTTATTTTTTCAGCAGTTTTCTTTAATTTATAGATATAATTCATTAACTTCAATATTTTATGTATCTACTAATTTTTTTAATCAAAATTTATGTATACACTGTGTAATGTGATTCATGATTAATTCTAATAACATAAGATGTTTATGTAAGTAGATGTCAAGATATTACATATTTTGTTTTTAAATATCGTATTAAATGAAAGTATAAGCGAGTGAAAGATTGCTCTGTCTTTATTTTAATTATTTTATTATATTTTTTGGTTTTTGTAGAAAATGAAAGATTGCATCTAAATAGCCCCTCAATTCTGCTCTCGCAACAAGTAAAATTGAAATGTGAACAATCTTATTGGGTTTGTAATTTCATTAGTAAATAAAATCACCGTAATGGACTATTGGATGGTTTTTGTTTTCTTCTCTTGTTCTTTTCTCCATTGAAAACATCCTCAAAGTGCACACGCCATTCATTAAATAACTCGATGCATATCGGCCTTCCCTGCTGGCAATTGCATTACAAAATCAAAGGACACTACTATATGAAGAAAATCAATGGTACCCCAAAAAGAAGTTATACAACATCAACAATAATCTTGAAAAACCCTAGTAAACGTTCGTCATTAGCCAGAGAACATAGCGCATTGATTGAGATCATATGAAGCAACAACCGTTTCCGTTTCTGTTCCTTGGACACATTGACATCTGATGCTTAATTCTCTTCATGCATTTCTTACCTAGCCATATAACAAAACGCGCTATGAGGTATACGCCAACGAGTCCAAGCAATCCAATCCAAATAAAACTGGGTATGTTAAACATTTTATCAGTCGAATCCCAAAGTTGGCTTGGGGTCAACATGGAGAGGCCAGAAAAGTAGGTAAGTGCTAGGGATGTGAGAGTGATACACATGCCTATAGATAAAATGTACATCACAACATTATTCCTGAGAGGAACTCCACTTACAAGCAAGAGGGTAACACCGAGAGATGCAACGAAAGAGATGGTATTGTAAACCATGAAGTTGCGAAAGTCATCCGGAAATTGGAAAGCAAGCGTTGCTTCCCCGGGACATGCATCTGCCCCAGTACTGTGGCAACTGGAAATGCCGATGGAACTGGACATATCTTGTTGAATGAAGCTGCCTGGAGGGTTAAGTGCAACCTGAAAGGTTATGGCTGAGATGAAAGTAGCCACAACACTTAAATTCCCCCTCACGTCTTTTAACCAATCAACATTATACTTAAACCACTTTCCCGTACACTCCAAAATATTTCTCCAACACTTCTTCGGAGGTCTCACTGCTTCGTCAACAACACCAGTAGTCGTTGGTGCTTGAGGAGTGTCCATTTCTTTCTTTTCACTTTTGATTCCATTGTTCATCAATATGACTTGTATTTCAAGGCTCTTGAAGTCTTGTGGAATTCGCTGAAGAATATCATGGGCCGTAAAACCCATGTCGTTCTCCAAGTTTGATGCTTCTCTTATTTCAGGAATTGACAAGAGGTACCTTCCAATCTAAACAATAACCAAGTAAATATATTGATATTCTTAATGCTTGTGAGGTATAACAGTACAAGAAAAAAATTAATTGAAGAAACAGAGAGGTCCGAAAAATTATAGTTGGTTAATGACAAGGCTCTACTGTTGTCAAGCTAATTCAGCATTGGATTGATTTTAAAATTTTGCCTGAAAAAAGTATACTTACCTACCATAATCTTTGCCCATAAGTTTAAATTTTTCTCCAATAGATTAATTTTTCCAATTGACCCCTAGATCTATTCATTTTACTGTATCTCCACTGTCTAAATTAGATGTTATCTTAATTAAATTAACACTTGTACATATCCAATGAGAAAAACTACACTTGTCCACCTTGATCTTTGCCACGGATTAATTTCTCTCACGAAAAATTAACTGGGGCCAAATATCAAAGAGGATATGTAAAAAATTTTCTTCTTAATATAATTTAGCTAAAGATAACATTTAATTTAGAAGATGTGAATGTTATGGAAAATAAATTGTTGGTTCAATAGCAAATATGAATTGATTGGGAAAAATCAAAGTAGGAACACAGTTCTATCCGTATTTCTCAACTTTCAATTAAAAGTAAGGATTTCAATTGTGATCAAAATTTAGCTTATTAATGAAGAAGTGGACTTTGTTTGAGTTTGGCTGGATCTTAAACTCTAGTTAATAGTGCAGAAGTTCTTTGATAATAAAAATAAGCAAAAGTACCTCGACTTGCTTCAACATGATAGCCAAATGAAGAATGGTGTTCTTGCCATCCAAGTCTCTCGAATTGAGGAGCTCGTATCTGTCGATATCCAATTCCACTAAAGCTTTTAGGATCTCCAAGTGGTTGAATGTCACACACAAGTGCAAAATAGTTTTCCCATTATCAAGGATCCTCAAAGACTCTGGCTTTGCTCTAATAAGCACTTCCACAACTGCTAGTCTCCCTCTTATAACTGCATAATGCAAGGGAATTCTTTTTTCTTGATCAGGAACCAAGCATGCCTGGTCTGCCTCATCAGAAGCTTGCAACAACTCCTTTACAATGTCGATGTGGCCCTCCGCAGAAGCTAAGTGAAGGGCTGTGCTTTTGAAGGGGTCCAACCCAAGGGCGAGTTTGGGATTGCAAGTAAGAAGGGCTTTCGTGAAGTCAAGGTGGCCAAGTAGAGCTGATATGTGCAAGGGAGTTTCAATAAAGATGGTTCGCGAGTTAATTCTGTGCAAAATTAGTGGGTCTCGCTCTATCAGTGAGTCCAAAATTGAAGCACACCCTTTGTATGATGCCTCATAAAGAACTTTCATTTGGTCATCCATATGATGATGAGGAGTTTCCATTTTCATGAGCTCCGTCTCTTGCGTGAATGGATGGCGCATTTGCTTAATAATTATACACCAAGTCAGAAAGAATATCGATATATAGTTAATTTAAGATGCAAGTTCAGGATAGTCTATGATCCAGTTTATACTTCTCTGGCCCCTCCTCATTGGTTTCTTCAGTAGTGTGTGCTCCACTATACTTAAGTTAACTTTTAAATTGTTTCACGGGTCCCTCATTATCCGCTTAAGCTCAGGAACGCCACTGTTGATTTGTGCCCACCCAAGTAGACTTTGGAAAATCATCTGAGTGTAGTCTAGCAAAGTTAATGTAATTAATTTACTCTATAATTAAATCAACAATCATTTTCCAATACGATTCTTAGACAGCCATACTTGACATTATAAGTCATAAGGGTGGTGATAGGTAGATGAAGACTAAATTTATATATATGTATATTATTTTAGAAATATATAAATAAAAATATATAATATAAAAAGAAAAAAAATTATTAAAAATATTTATAAATTTCACATATATTTATTATTTCTTTATATTTTGTACTTTTGATCAACTAAAAAAAAGATATATAACATATGTTTTATATACATTATATATAATATTAATAATATTACATAGGATAATAATATATTGTATTACATATATAATAATATAATAATAACACATGCATTTAAATTTTGATTAATTAATACATACTTAAGTAATATAATATAAATATTTGTTTAATTTATAATATAATTGTATTATATATTAAACTATTTATATTTGTTATAATTTTTCAATAAATTGAATATTATATTATTTAATAAAATTATGAATAAATGTAAAGGGTAAAATAAAAAGTAAAATTTTTATTAAGACATTGATAAAATGAAAATATTGAGATAGTGACAGCAAATGATTGGCTTTCAGCAACCATTTTGCTCTCAAGGACAAGTCGCCTAATATAAATTTAAAAAATTTTAATTTTAATTAATATATGAAAAATTGAAAATAATATAATCTAAATATTTATTTAATTTATATTATAATTATTGCAAATTTTAAATTCAGATAACTCTAAAAATAGTGTCATGTTAAATATTAAATTTTGATTAAAGTATAAAAATTAAATTCCATTTAACACTAAAGTTTGGTTGCCATTAAAAAATAACAAGAATAAATAATATTAAATATTAAAAATAATAAATCACATAAATAATAAATAATTAAATTAAATTAAAAAAAAAAACCAAACATCACTCAAAACTAATCTGACCAACTATTAGTCAAACTAATTCCGACTGATATTTAGTAACTGACTAAATGTTATTGACTAAATGCATTGTGTCAATACATTACTTTATATATATATATATATATATATGATATGTCATATGATATATAACATATATATGTTATTGTCATTATTATTTTTTATTCCATAGATAGCTAATTGCCATCATTATTTCTTATGCTAAATTCATTATCCTATATTCGCTACAATCATCCAGATTCCACTCATATATGGATCTTCAATCATAATGAATGATCCCATGGTTTTTCTTCAAACTGTATGTCTAAAAGGGCCTGAGGTAATAATTGTGTTTGTTACAATTAAAAATTTTGTTATTTTATCTGATTTTATATATAGTGACTTTTCCTCAGTATTTAAATTATTGTTCTAATGTTGCTATTGTAGGTATTTTTGATTCATGGATTTTTCCCCCTATCTTCTATATTTGATTTTTCTAATTTTTTATTTATTTCCCTTAAAATATCTTTAGTTTCTTACAAGAACAACTAGAAAATGGAATAATGTCAACCTTCTAAACAGAAGAAATATACAACAAAACAACCTTTGATTTCTTTTATGTAACCTAGGCTATAGAGAAAGAAATAGATATTTCACAAGGCACACAACCAGTATTTATGATACCCCAACAAATTATAGATAAATACAAAAGAAAATATATTGGGATGCATTTAGAAATCATTCCTCTAAAATATATAAATATATATAATTATATAACATATATTATATTATAGAAGTAATAATATAAGTGTTTTCAAATGAGTTATTTTTAAAACTTTCTTTTTTTTCTTCTAAAATTTTCTTTTGATAGAATCCTTATATTTATCTTGTTTATACAAATATACTTTGCACTTATCTCTAAACAAGAGTTTTGTGCGTCAGAAATATTGATAAGAGATCATAATATTTATTAAAAAAAGTTATCTTGTTTATGAGTTTATATCTCAAAAATGTTAGAAAGATCTAAAGTATATTACGAGCAATAGTATAAATATATTAGAAGTGAATCATACAAGTTTGCAACATGATGCATTTAAGATTTTACCTCAAAAATTTTTTTTGAAGGAATGAAATTTATGTTGATAAAAGAGATACTATATTATTTTAACAACTAAAATAACCTGTTGGATTTTTTTTTCCTTTTTTAAAGTTATATAGCAAGAAGGTTTATATATGATTTGGGAAGGAAAAATATACAAAAGAAGAAAGATCAGGTTGAACCTAAAAACATAAAAATTATATCAATTTTTAAAGATTAAGACTGATGTATATCAATCACTCTTGGTGAAACCAGAACGTGAATAATATCCGTTACATTTTTTGGGTTTCGTGACGGTTTGGATGTTATACCTTCGTTCATTTTTATATTTTAGGTGTTCATTTTCATCCCAAACAAGGAAACCATTCTTTTTTTTCTTTTTTTTTTCTCTTTGCAGAAAAACCATTCATTAAAAAAGGAAAAAATGTAAAGAGTATAACATGCTTAGCCTGAACAAGAGCACAATAGACCAGTTGTCTGATATTATTATTTACCAAGTAAATATTTTTTTTTTTTGGATATTTCAAGAATACTGTCATATTTGATCTGATAATGTTTATGGGTAAATTTATGAAACAGTTGATTTTTCAAAAAAAAAGTTGAGTTGTTTTATAGTAAAACATAAATTGAGATTCACATTTTAGAAATTTATGAATTGAATTATAAATTAAAAAACTCACTAATGTCAAGATATATCTATGATAAAAAAGATTAACTTGTTGAAAATTGTTGAGCTAATCTTTACAGAATTACCAAATCCTATTTGAAATTGATTTTTCAAATAATAGTTTTTGACAAAATTTTAAATTAACCTGTAGTAATTAGTTATGGATATTTATATTGCGTGTGCCCGTTCACGTGTACAAAATAATTTGTTATGAATAAGTTATATTTATGAAAAAATTATAAGTAATGATTTTAATTTTGTAAAATTTATGGTGACAAATTTTATTATAATTAGGTTTTACAAAAATTATAATCAGATTTTCCTAAAAATAATTTTGTACAAATTTAATGTCTCTACATGTGATTTTTCTTTTTCTTTTTTTTTTCTCGCACACAACGTAAAACAACTATCAATTAAATGGTACTTTTATCTCCATACTGTGATTATTGCATTACATGCATTCTTCCATATGGTTCTCTCCTCTAACCTTCCCAAAATTAGCAAGAATTATTATATTCACACGCACACAATGCTCACTTTCAAGTTTCAAGTTGATAAGCATTTGAGTCAATGATGGTCAAGCAATATATTTTTTAAAAATTTATTGCTAAATATTTTAAATTAAATATATTTATATTGAAAGATTTTAAATTTTAAAATTATTTTAAAAGATCTAAAAACAAAAGAAATTTAAATTGTGTAGGAAAATTACAATTTAAGATTTCAAATTAAAATTTGTTATCTTTAATCTTTTAAAATAATTTTATAATTTAAAATCTTTTAATATAAATATATTCAGTTTGGGATTTTTTTTTTACCATTTTTTGTGTTTAGATATATGCACCAGCGTTCGTTAATGACAGGACAACTATGCCTAACCTTTTTTATTGTAATTATTGTTTGAAAAATTTCTAGTTAAAAACTATAAGTTGGCAAAATTAACAATTAATGACTTTTTTAATAACTTTTTATAATTTGATCTTCTTAAAATTATGATCAAATTTTTTTCTAAAATTACAACCAAATTTTTTAAACTTAATGTCCTGATTATTCACATTCAATAAATCTTCCACGTGGTTGTGCCCTCTAACCCACCAACACCATTAATTTGACAGGAAATCTTACATTCACACATGTACAACTCACTTTCAAATTGATCAAGTCAATGAAGGTCAATATGTGCGTTTTTTTTTTTTTTGGCCCATTATTGAGACATATATATTTAACTATAACTTGTAAGAATTGCCCAAACAAATTTGTTATGACTAGAAATGACTTTTATTTAATCTAACTACTAATGACAAATAACAACTCTCATTTAAAATATGCCTAGCTCTTTCTTCTTATCTTGTAAATCTTTGTACCTTATTCAATGTTTTGTTATTGTACAACAATATTACCCTCCAAACAATTTGTATGTTTTTCTAAATCCTCTTAAGAATTCGTCTATTATATTAATAATTTAGTGCATTTGAGAGAATGATTTCTTTAAAATCTTTATTTCAAAATTCAAACTCAAACTATTAAAATGAAAAACATATATCTTTATAGAGTTGTGCCTTATTTAATGTGAATTACCTAACTTGTGTCTTATTTTTTGGCCAACAACTTATGTACTGTGAATATTGATTTCGCGTGCAACTTATGTACTGTGAATATTGATTTCGCGTCCGAATTTGGATCCCTGTAGTTTTAATACTGACCACAGGGGACGCAGTATTTATAACAATCACATGAGTCTTTTTTTTTTTTTAAAGATAAAAAATTTTAACCCTAACAATAAAAATTTTAATTGTAAAAAAAATTATATTTTATATTATAAAATTTATAAATTTCGTTATTGTTTAACCAATTTTCTTTTTCATTCCTATTTATTATTATTCAAAACATAACTCATTATAATTAGAATTCTTGAAAAGATAAGTTGAAAATATTTATTGTAAATAAGTTAAATTTTGAAATTATCTTACAATAAAAATTTGTAAAGAGTAAAAAATCTTTATCCTCCATTAGAATTTTTACTTTTACAATTAAAATTTTTTATCTTTACAATCAAAATTTTTTCCATAATTAAATTTTGTTTCCTTAAACTTAACTTTTTTAATTTCCTTACTTTAAAATAAGAAATACATGTCATTATTATAAATGAATGCATCCATGCAGTTAATTGGTTCTGTCCTCTAATAACGACAAGAATTCTAGCGCTTCCACAAACAACACTCACTTTCAAATTGCTTTGCCTTTAATTGAGTCAATGAAAGGTCAAGCAATATGTTGAGGCATAGGTACGAACAAAATGCTAAAATTGATTTTTTATTTAACAGAAATTTAATTCGTGAGATCAATTTAATGATTAAATTTTACCCATGTAAGATTTATATCTTGTTGTTTAAAATGCCTTAGAATAAGAGAAATTTATTGTTATAAGAATTTATACTGATTTTTATGAAGGAGAACCTTTTTTTAATATAAATTACTGTTTGGCCAAATTTTTGGAGAAAAAGAAATTATTTTTTAAGTGTTTCTTTTAGTTAAATGAAGTATTTGACTCAATTTCTAATAAAATAAACTGCTTCTGAATGATTGCAGAAGTCAGTTTTTCTAATACTAGAGAAAATAGAAAATTAGAGGTTTTTTTTTTTAGCAGAAGCAAAAAAGGACAATCGTATCACCATTCAAAATAATCAATTATCAGAATTACTTTTAACTTTTTTATCTATCCTCTTAACACACACCCCTTATAGTAATTTAATAGTAAAAAGCTTTTTTTTTTTAATTTTATCAAACATAATAATATTAATAAAAACACCCATCAACAGATTTTGCCAAATACAAACTAAATTACAACTAAATCTTTCTAAAATTATGACCAAATTTCTTTAAACTTAAAATCCTAACTGAAATTTTTCTTTATTGATTCACATACAATAAATCTTGCACGTCAGTTATGTCCTCTAACCCACCAACACCATTAATTGACAAGAAATCTAATATTCACACGTGCACAATGCTCAATTTCAAATTGAACAAGTCAATAGAGGTCAATGTATGTGTTCTTTTTTATTTTTGGCCCATTATTGAGACATATATATTTAGCTATAAGAATTATTATAGAGTTGTGCCTTATTTAATGTGAATTACTTAACTTGTGTACTATTTTTTTGGCTAACAACTTGTGTACTGTGAATATTGATTTGGATTTCTTGTAGTCATAATAATTTTATCTATAACAATAAAAACTTTTAACTATAAAATAAAATTATATTTCATATTATAAAATTTATAAGTCTCTTTATTAGTTATCTAATTTCTCTTTTATGTTTATTTATTATTGTTCAGAAATGACTTATCACAACTAAAATTTTTAAAAATATAAGGTAAAAATTTTAAGATCTTAAAAAAAAATTTATTGTAATATTTGAAATTATTTTACAATAATTTTTTAAAAAACTAAAATTTTTATTTTTATCATTAAAATTTTTAATGTAAATAAAATTTTTATCTTTATAAATAAATTTTTTTATTTTTACACTTAAATTTTTTAATCTCTCTACTTGAAAAAAGACAAGCACACGTCATAGTTATAAATGACTGCATCCCCGGCGTGAGATGCAAATCCGATCTGTCCTCTAATAACGACAAGGATTCTCACGCTTCCATGATAATATTCAATGCGTATTTAGAATCTTGTTTTAAAATTATGTTTACGTAAAAATAATAAATTATTAACTCTTTATAAACGTGATTTTGAATCTTACAAATACAGAATCAAACACGTTATCAATTACAAATTGCTTTGTTTTTAATCGAGTCAAAGGTCAAGCAATATGTTGAGGTATAGGTGCGAGCAAAATGCTAAACAGATTTTTCATTTAACAGAGTATTTAATTCGTGAGATCAATTTAATGATTAAATTTTACCCATATAAGATTTGTATCTTGCCGTTTAAAAAATGCTCTAGAGTATGAGAAATTTCTTGTTATAAGAATATACAATAATTTTTTATGAGGGACAACCTTTTTTTTAATATAAATTACTGTTCGGCTAAACTTTTGGAGGAAAAGGAATTTTTTTTGTATTCATTTTATTTAAACGAAATATTTGACTCAATTTCTAATAAAATAAACTGCTTCTGCTTCTGCTTCTGAATGGTTGTAAAAACAGTTTTTTTGTTACCAGAAGAAGGGAGTAAAAAATTAGGACTTCTCTTTTGAAGTTGAAGCGGAAAAAAGCAATTCTATGGCCATTCAAAATAATTAATTATCAGATTTAATTTTAACTTTTTATCTATCCTCTTAACTCACACCTTTTTATAGAAATTTAATAGTAAAGAGTGTTTTTTTTTAAATTTTGTCAAACACAATAATATTTATCAATTGATTTTTCCAAACACAAACGAAATTTATAATTTCATACAAATTATTGAAAGCTTAAATATCAGTTTTTTTCCTTTGGAAGAGAAACTATAAAATTGTAAGTTGCACTTTAAAGACTAGAGTTTAGAATAACAATTTAATGTTAAGGTTAAAAGGCATAAAACTCTTTTAACTTAGAGTCTTGTATATTTTATTTCTTCAACTTTAAAATTTAACTATTAATACCTTAGATTTATATAACTTAACGTTTTTGTTAGTAGATTCCTTTAAAAATCTAGTAAAACTCCACTCCTTCACATAAAATTATATTATGTTACATTATTTTTGAATAGTCAATATGACATCTAGACATTGCTTAACAGAAAAAATAGCCCTTTCTCCAAAAAAACAAAAAAAACAATTCCCTGCATTTTCTTTCTCTTTGTCATGCTCAAAAGAGCATACAAATAGGCGTTCAATCCCCTTCGAATTGATACAAATTTGTGAAGAATTCAAATACTCGATCAACCCAACTAAATTAGAATTTTGGACAGATATACTAATAGAAGGGTCAAAGTTACACAAAATTATGAGTATATCACATTAGTAGTAGTTGTTATCGTTATTATTATTATACATATTTTTTATTTTTAAAATATACAAAATCTATCTTAAAACAAAAAGTTATATTATACTTTAATCTTAGTATACATTTTTTACTAAAATATCCTTTATTAATTTAAATATAAATATTTTTAAAACTAAAATACCCTCATATCTATATATGTATGTATGTATGTATGGAGGGTACTTAAGAAAAAAAATTAAATTAAAGTACATATTTCAAAAATGAAAAAAATCTATATAATTTTAACAAAATTCCTACTATTATTATTATTATTATTATTATTATTATTATTATTATTTTAAAATATAACTTTCATATTCCTAGATAGCAACTTCACCAAAATCATTTGAAACGATATATAATACTAGCTACCATAGCCTTTTTCTTTTTCTAATAATTTTTAAATGTTAATTAAGAGATTGAAATAACTTAATTAGCTACAAACGCACTGATCTTAGAAATTAAAAAAAAATATTGAAATTTATCTACAAATAAAAAATAAAAAATTAATTTAAATATTAATTAATTCAATTAGCCAAAATATGAAGTCATAAAGTAGTAGAGTCTAGATATTATACATATTATTCTTAAGTTCAATCCTCCAAATTACTCTGTATTAAATTAAAATGAAGAAAAAATCTTAGCGAAAACATTATCCAAAGATCATGAAACACATTGGTTCATCACTGCTTCTTTTCTTGTTAGCCATGGAAGGAATCAAAAGTAAAGGAAAACAGATTTGGGAATGAAAGATAGACACAAACAAAAGTGACCGGTTATCTATTTCCACGAAGACGGCAAGGCCTCCACCATCCAAAGAGATGGAAAAGCGAACAAACATAACTCCAAGATGGATTTTCTATTGTGCATGTATTGTGTGCACAAACATATTTTTAATTTTTTTAAAAATATAACTAGATCTCTGTGTCAGTAAGATCTTCAATGTTATGTGTGTATATATATATATATATATTGCTTAACTCAATAAGATCTATAAAAAAAATTCAAGATAAAACTATTGATAAGAATTATTACGCATTGTATATTTTTTACCAAACCAATCAATATATATAAATATGAAACAATGTAAGTTTTACTTATATGGAGATGTGATTACATTTAAAAAATAAAAATATACTCCCAAGAAAAGATCCATTCTCTAAAAAACACATACGTGGTCGGATGCAAAAAAAGACCCCCTTAAAGAGTGTGTGTGCGTGTGTATACAATTCCTCTTGAAGAAGCAAAGTATCTGGATTTATATATAATAAATCTAGCTATATAAAAGCTAGATTTATTATATATAAAACCTTTTCTATACTTTGCTTCTTGAAGAGGAATTAAAATGAAAAGAATATATAATAAATCTCGCTTTTATATAAAAAAATATGCTGTTTTTTGTTGTTATATTGCGTTTGTGTACGAAATCATCCCACGACTTTCTAAGGGTAGGAAATGTAACGCTGTAGATTAGAAAGGACGTCAAAACTATTCTCTTTCAAAAATATGTACTGGTTGATATAGTTGGGTGAAAAAAAAAAAAACTGATTTTAGAAGTCAATCCTTTTTTGTAAGATTTTTGTAAATATTTTTGCAGGTTAAATTATTTTTTGGTTTTTATCATTTTATTTAATTTTAATTTACTCCTTATACAGTTTAAAAATGTATAATTAAATCCTTATAATTTTTAAAAATTTTAATTTAACCTTTATCATTAAATTTTTGTTAATGTATGGTTATTTTTGTTAATGTGCTTAATTATATACAATTTTGACATTTTAAATACATATAATTCAAGACAAATCATTTAAGTAATTTATCAAAAGTTGTATGGCATATTATACATATAAGTTAATTTCTCTTTCTTATCTAATTTTACTTTTTATTAGTATAAATAATATATACTTACAATATTAAAATAATATATAATTAGTCACATTAGCAAAATTTAATGATACACTGATAAAAATTTAATGATAAAAAATATATTATAAATTTTTAAAACTATAAGGATTAAATTATAAAATTTTAAATTATAGAAATCAAAACAAAAATTAAATGAAATTATAAATACCAGGAGAGTAATTTAATTTTTTTCAAATGAAATGTAATTATCCCTATTCCGACTCCTTTTAAGATCTCACGCATGTCACTAGCATATAGTATAACATTTTTTTAATTTATTAATTTCATTACAAAAAAAAAAAACGCCTATCTTGACTTGTCAACACGCTAATCAAATTTAATTGCACCGTTCTATTAGCATGAGTTTATTTATGCACCCCAAAAAGTATGGTGATGAATTTAATACGTTTTTGCCTTCCTCTCATCCAGAAGCTATTTTTTAAAAATCACATTGACACAAACACGCACTATATTCATTTTTTTTTAATTTTAAATTCAATTTTAAAAATAATGAAAGTAAACTTTCGAAGGGGCAATAATCACATCTTAATGGACTCTCAGAAGTTTTTAACTGGGCCTAGTACAAGTAAGGCCCTCAGTGTCCAGACCAAACCCCACGATGACTATATATGAGGGGAGATAATTGAATATATTTATACTAGTCACTTGGCATGCACTAAGAATGCATGTCATCTTTTTATTCATTTTATTTTTTTAATTTTTTAATATAAAATTGAATTTCAATACTTTTTAAAATAATAAAAAATTTACAGAAGTTATTTTATTTTTATTTTTACTTTTCTATGTGCATTTTAACTTCACTTTTTAATATCATAGTTTGTATCCTAATTTTTTTTTGAGGTGCTAACATATGACTCTTAGACCAAGACAATAGAAAGCTCTAAAGTCATATATATGAATATAGATAATAACCAATATTTTAAAAGGACGTTGTGGTTTTGGATTAGAAAGTGCATCAAAATCAACACTTTTCTTTCTTAATTTCCAACAAAATAAATTTCATTCAAATAAAAACAAGACAGAACAGAAGCAGTTTAAAGGGAAACAAAACGACACAGTTGGCCTACACGTTTCTTGCACGCCACAACATGAGTAAGAGAAATAGTAGAAAGAGGGGATTGGAGATAAGAATTCCAATCAAAACGGCACATTTACTTATCTGAATGCTTGGCAAAGAATGGAGATTCTCCATTGCTCTCTTTGAACGGTAGAGTTGGACTATCTATGCAAAATTGAGTGGTTCAAATTTTATCCTTTTTTTTTATTTTGATAAATATATTTTTTAATTTTAAAAAACATAAAATAAAAATAACCTTTCAACTTTCAGAAGATAAACAATTTGTCTAATAAAGATTAGAATACTATTTTTATCATAAATTTTTATCTCGCAACTTGCTTATTTCAAAATTAAAAAATAATGAATACTTAATATTGAAAAGATAAATAAATAAATAAACTAAAAATTTGAACCATCCACATTTATATGAGGAATCCAAATCTATTGGAGAGAATCCATATCTCATCCAGTATAAGGTTGAAAAGAATATAGCACAACCAACAATCAATTCTAAGGAAGCTCCTGCAATCTAATTTAAAAGAAAACTTACTATAGAAACATACCTTCTTAGCCCACTTTTTTTCCATCAAGAAAATTAGAGCAAGCCCAAGAAGCTTTTATCCCTTTTTTTTTTAATTTTAAAAATCTGTTGCAGAAAAAATAAATCACTTTTAAAATTTTCACCCACATATTTTTTTTCAAGAATATTTTAAATCTTATGCGACAAGCCCATTTGTAAGTATAATCAATAAATAGAACGATTTGGGGGCAATTCAAGAATATTTTGCTCAACGTCCATTTGGGTGGATTTATTTCTTTGCAAAATATGAATCACCGGAATTTTTGAAGAGTAGAAAGGAGTTCACTTAATTTTCACAAGGGTGTTTTTTTTTTTTCATGGTTAAGGTTGGTGTCTAGCGTTATTGAATTATTCTTGCTTGCCTAGCCAATTTTTTTTTTTAAATAATGGGTCTAATTTTGCATTTTAAAAAAGAATAAATTTTGGAATTGGTTTTGATAGTTAACATTTTTTAAAAATAGATTTATCATGAATTTTTAGCAAGATTTTGGTACTTCTTACATAACCTCTTAGAGGAAATCTAATACACTATATGTGATGTGAGCTAATTCTCCCTAGAAAACAAAGAAAAGAAAATGCTGAAAGGCCTCAATGTTAAAAGAAAAAAAAAAGGATATAAATAGCTATTGTCATCCTGGCATACAAACACAAAATAACATAAAATATAGGCACAAATATTTCAAGAGTAATATAAATTTTTTATGAGTTTTGTTGAAATTATATAGGTTTTTTTTTAAATATATATATATATATTAACTTTCTTTTAAAACAAAATATTATTCTATACTTTAATTTAATTTTAAATTTTTTGAATAAAAATATTTAAATACAAGATATTTTGGTTGACAAATTTAAAATTAAATTAAAACATAAAGTAAGTTTTTGTTTTAAGAAGGTTAGTATATATTTTAAAAACAAATAAAAATCTGTATAATTTCAGTAAAATCAAGGGAAGATTTACATAATTTACTCATTTTTAAATGGATATAGAATATTAATCTTGGAGATAACTGTCATTGTTGTCTTTAAGCACACTCCATAGCACATGATTTTGTCTTAAGAAACGTAGAACTTGAGGGTTGCTTGTGATATTGTTTCTTCCGACCGCGACCAACTATGTTAATCATTAAATTATTATTAAAAAAAAAGAATAAACTTCTGCCGCCGCTTGCAGAGTCAAATGTTTTCTTTGGTCCTTGGCAACTTGTGACTCATTCAAAACTTTAAAGTATATATATATATATATATATATATATATATGGTTTAGTAAATCTTAGCATATATATTTGAATATATTTTGGGCAATGGCCCAATCATATACTAATAGTTTGATGTCGTTTTTCCTATGTGCCTTACCCATTAAGTCATAAAGATATCACATAATCAAAAATTAATATTGTCAAAGACAAAAATCTTATTTTGCTCTCTAATTGATGGAGTATTTTTAATTCAATCTTTTATAGAATTATTTTCTTAATTTGATCTCTTATGGATAAATTATTTTTTAATTTAGTTATTTATAAAAATTATTTTTTCAACTTAATCCCTTATAAATAAAATTATTATTATTATTATTTTTATATCAATATATCATATATGAAATTAATAAATGTAATAATATATAACATGTTTTTTATATATTATTATTTAGTTATCATTATATAATATATAGATTAATTATTAATTTCATTAATAGTATATTAACATCAAAATACTAATGATAATAATTTTATTTGTAAAAAATTAAAATTAAAATATTTATATATAAAAGATCAAATTAAAATTTCACTATTATCAAAAGCATACGTTGTAAATAACTACCCAATCAATCATAATTTTATCTAATCTCCAGTTAACTTACCCTTTTTTCTTTTCGGGGATACCAAGTTAATGTTCACATTAGCAAAATGTAATGAACATAATTTATAGGGGATGGGGAGCTTACTATTTTTTATCTAGGTGAGTCGGCTTAACTACACAACCATCGTCGGAGCATACGTAGGGGATTCCAGGGAGTGCAGCAAAAATCTGAAGGTATAATTTTTTTATAATTATTTCTTTCTTCGTAATCATATTTTTTAATCCTCTTAACTCTTATTTTTAATCCCTTAAGAAAGGTACAAATTATCTTACTGTATATTATTCCACAAGATCCCCCGTACTTCCCAAAATTGTATGGATTTAAAAGCAGCCCGTTTGGTATGAGGATATAAAAAAAGAAAAAATGTAAAAATTGAGTAAATTAGAATAAGGAAGATAAAAAATTATTTTTATGTTCTTACTTTTAAAAAAATATTTAATAATTAAAATGATAATGTAATAGATAAAATAATATTTATAAAAATATAATAAAAATTGTATAATTATATATAAAAAATACATCTATGTTGCATCCTATCAAATGTCATGACACCGGGACACTGGCCTTGATTAGGACATTCACAGGCTCTTTGTTATAAATATATTTTAGGAAACATAAGTCAAAGTCTATTATTATTATTATTATTATTATTATTATTATTATTATTATTATTGGCTCCTGCCTTAAACATCAAAGTTTTTACATAAGTACCTATACTTCCTTCAAAATGTTATGTGAAAATGCTCTATGAATCACCAAAATCTTAGCATTATTATTATTATTAGAGTAAATTATAAATTTTTTTTTAAATTTTTTATGAAATTATGAGAATCTTTTTTCTATTTTTAAAATATTCACTTTACTTTAATTTTAAAATTTTTAACTAAAATATCTCTTATTAACTAAATATAAATTAACTGGGTTATTAGCAGGTAAAGTAAGATAGTAATTTTCTATGTCAAGTTGAACTTGGTTTTCCTAGAAAATATTTTGGGCTTTTGAGAATAAAATTTTAATAACATTTAAGCTAATGGAACAGAGTACATTATCTTTAAAAGAAATTTATCTAATATATTTAAATTTAAATTTTTTATTTTTTATTTCAAAAAAATTGAACGCGGCATTTTTTTTTTTTTATGTTTTGAAAAAAAAGGAATACATCACTCCCACGGCATCGTGACTTACAGAGAATGCACGGGGAAAACAGTGACCACAACTTTGTCTCAATTATTTGGTTTGGTTTTGCTAATCAATTTCAGGCACTCCTCAACCCTTAAACTGCAAGATATTATATAAGTTATGAATTTTACTCTAACCTTAAATCATTGTAATTTATAAAAAGTAGAATGTCTCAAAATAGGCAAGTTTAACTTTTTCACGTATGAATTATATTTGTATAATTATCACCATCAATAATCAAATAACATGCTTTTTTGTGAATGAAATAGTGAGTATAGAAAATATGTACACTCTGTTCTATCATTAAGATCTTTTTTAAGTTAAATATTGAAAGCACACCTAGTCAAAAATGTTTTATTATTTACAATTTCAGTCAATTTCAAGTCACATTTATTAGTTAAGACTAGTATCTCATCCCTTTCAAATTCATTGATAGTATTAGTTATATCATTATTTTAAAAAATAATCATATATGAGTAAAATGCAATAACACAACTTAATAGAATCTAGTATATAAATAAGAAAATATAAATAATTTTATAACTATAATTATAAGAAGCAATCATATTTGCATGTGTACTGACTTTTTCATTGAGTTTTGCAACAACAAACTTGGCTAGTTCTTTTTTTCCTAACCTAAGACATTATAGGGATTATTATGGAAAAACAAATATTGATTTAGAATTAGAAAAGTAACCGAACATTGACTTATATATATATATGTTTTATTGAGCCATTGCATTATGTGTTTTAATAAAACCTGTGGTTCATATTTTTATAGTTACTAACCAAATTTAAATTTAATATTTTAATATGTACTTAATTCAATTATCCAATGACTACTTTAACAATAATTTTAGATTTAAATATTCTTAATGTATTATTCATCAACTCATATATTTTAAAAAATAAAATAAAATAAAAAGATATAATTAATCTGAAGCTACACAAAAAAATATTTCAGCATAAACATTGACTCAAACTAAAGAATGGAAATACTTATTCTCGATAATAGAAAGAAAGAATGAAAGAAAAAAAAAAGCAACAGAACCTTTTTCATTTTTCCTTCTAGAAAATCGAATAAAACATGGTTAATCTGTACTTAATTCTTTAGATTTGTTCGTAAAAGCAATTATTTTATCAACAAATGATTATTATGCAAAGGTTAAATGGGCCTTTCTTCCACCAAAAATTAAAAAAATAATAAGTCCAATGTACCTAGAATAAGTTTTTCTTTTCCTCAAACTGGGTTCGGTATATTATGGAAAGGGTAATTTTTTATGTTTCATTCTTTGCAATGTTATTGTAATCATTATTCAATATTTTTTTTATTTTTTTACTACCTCTTTTATTTGACTATGAAAATTATTTTTTATATTTAAAAATTTTAATTTCTTTTTTAATATTTTTCATTTTATATATTAAACAAGACCTCAATTTATTTATGCCAATTAATTTGTGTTTGGGAGTTGAAAAATTAACCTTCGTTCATTCCTAAAAATTCTCAAAAGCCAAATGAGTAAAAGCATAATTATTTTGCAGCTTATAATCTCATGTATTGATATTGAATTAATTGACAACTTTATTGATTATTGAATTAGAATGATGAGGAGTTAAATGTAAAAGGCAAAAATAGAAAAGGGACTTTGCCTCCCTTACCCTACCAAAATAGTTAAAAAAAAAAGGTCAATAAAATCACTATTAAATATAATATCAAATGCTTTCAAGATTTTATAAATGGGATTTTGAACACTGATCGTGACTTGTTAGAATGGGCCAACAATCTAGGGGACTTAACCCATCTTATTTTAGGCACACTAGATGTTGAATATACTTCATCAAATTCGCCAATTACTTTTTAAAGGACTCTTTACAATTAAAATATAGATTAATCAATACAGAGGAAATTTTACAAATATTTTTTGAGTTTTATTGAAATTATATAAATTTTTATTTTATTTTTAAAATATACATAGATTTTTTTTGGAAAAAAATATTTTATATTTTAGTTTAATTTTAATTTTTTTTACTAAAACACCCTTAATTTAATCTTTTAGTTAAAAATAAATATTTAGGCTTAATAGAGAGTTTGGTCAAAAAATTTAAATTCTTCTAAAATGTAAAATAATTTTTTATTTTAAGATAAGCTTATATATATTTTTTAAAAATAAAAAATTATATAATTTTAATAAAATTTAAGAAATTCTATATATTTTATTTTAAAATATGTTCATGGAATGCACATAAAACAATTCTTACATATATTAAAAGTGTCACGTTATTTATATACTCAATAGTTAAAATTTATTCTATATATGAATTCTACTTATATTATACATTGATCCCACTTATACAAATTAAATTTTGATTATTGATTATATATGATGCATGTAAGAAAATTTCATGCACATTTTTGTTGTGTCACCTTCATGTCCCACTTTTCAAAGCTAACAAGCTTTTGACATCTATCACCATCCGAGCATGTGTAGTTATATTGTCCTTGAATGTTGCCTACAAATATGAAGTGGCTCAAACGCGCATTCCTGTGTATGTATAGATTACGTTCTCTTGACTTTGGATACCAAGGCTCCATTTGATTTGTCAACACAGAAGAAGAAGGTGACGTTTTCTGATGCAAAAATGAATTTGGTTAGCTGCTATCAGTCGAAGTAAAAGAGCTCCCTTTCCCTCCTGTAGCCCGCGAAGATGAATACTGTTTGGAGCCAAATTTGCACAATACCCTTTTTGTCCTTCCTTTCAGTATGTTTGCATCTACGACGTTTATAGACAAAGTTGAGCTAGATATTTAATAGTCCTGATATCTGATATCTGGTATGATTAAGATATTGAGTTTGTTTTTTTACCTATGATAAGGCTTAGTTTAAAAAAATTAATTTTATGTTATGTTAAAATAGGTTAGGGCGGCCCATACCTTTTTTTTTATAAACTGATATTTGTAATATAAAAATATTTTTTTATAAATTTATAGATATATATTTTAAAATAATAAGCTTTTAAAACTCTCATGTTTTTATCAGTAATAAAAAGATAGTTTAGCATAATTAGCCTTAGGTAAATATGTACATTTTTGTTATTAAAAAAAATGTCAATAAGCATGCACATCAATGATAAAAACAATTAAAATGTATAAAGGGTTTGAGTAAGTAATAAAAACTATAACATACAAAGAGAACCAGATAAAATTATAAAATATATAAATTGACAAGATGTTGATAATTAAAAAAAATAACTATTAAGGTAAATTAGACAGAATATGTCTTCACTCGTAATTTGGCGCAACCTAATATAATTTTATTTAAAATTTTATTTATTTATATTTTTAGTTTGATTCAACCCAATTGGACCGAGTTAAGCGGACTTCTAGAGTCTAACGGGCTATGAACACTCTTATTTGCAGCCACAATCACTCACAGAACAAAACACACTGCCCCGTGGGTATATGTTCAAATATAGCCTAGAGCGTCTCTTCCTCTCAAACTTTATGCGACCTAGTAACCGTATGTACTCCTTCAATCTTTGCATGCCTTACAAACTCCTCATAGATGTAGTCCAAATGTCATGGTTATTTGAAAAGGTAGAAATTGAAATTTCTATCACCAAAAACCTGTTAGCTCCAAGGTTTTAATTATTTTGATGATAACAAAATTCTTAAGTTAAAATTTATACAAGCATTAAAGTTAAATCATTTGTTAAGAAAAACAAGAAGAATGGAAGGAGTCCATCGAAGCCTATTCACTCTTCAGCACTCTCTGCAAAAACCAAATCCTTCAGACCCAAAACCATTCAAACAGAGCCGAAGCAAGATCGAGATTGAAAGAGTTTCATTCTGCATTGGAAGATTGCGATTTAGCTTTGGAAATCGATGGTACCCATTTGAAGACTCTGATCTGCAAAGAATATTAAATGAAGCTAGAAAGTAAAAACAGAAAATGAAACTTTGACAAGTCCAGAAAAGTTCCCCGAAAAAGAAGAAAACAAAAGCCATATCAAAGAAGAAGAGAAGAAGGAGTATGGGAAACCACATACAGTCAGATTGCTGCATCAAAGAGAGAAGAAAAGGGAAGAGAGATAAAGAGGGAAAGTTGCAGAAGCAAATCGGTGAAAAACAGAGCAAGAAAACAGAGGATCGTTTAGAAGTTCTCTTAGACGCTTTAGGGAGGAAAAGCAAAAGATAAAGACAGAGAATGGGAAAGAGGGAAGCTAAAACATCTTGCCTCAACAGTCACTGTGTTTTGTGTTAATATTCTGATCTTTAAAGAAGCCAAACGCACAGACTCTGAAAAGCTGAAAGCTGTCTCTGTTTTAGGTCTATATTTCTGCTCTGGTCCAAGTCAACCACTCCCTGTTTATTCAGTCATAGAAAATATAAAATCTACCTACTTCTCTGTCATGATAACTGATAGAAAGGAGCTGTGAAAATCTCTCTGAGCCATTTGACTAGAGTTTCACCAACTCTCTCTGTAACGTTTAACTGCTCTCTGGTTTTTCAGTCTCCATCATATTCAAACGGTACAGCACGAAGGAGTTGGAGTAACGGCTAGTTTTTCTATGTATGTATTCCACTCAGCTACCACTCATCTATTGTATTCCAACGGATATATTTCGTTTGAAGCCAATATATAACAGTAAGATGAAGAACTAAAAAAACAGAGAGAAAAACGAAAGTAAAGAAAGCAAAGCTAAGTTATATCATTCATTGTTCTCTTCATCTTAAATATTCTGAGCTTAGTTTCTGGGTAAATCTAGCTTGTGAGAGCTTTTGAAAGTGAGCTTATTGTAATCCTTTATTGATAAGGATTTTAGATATATCCTCATATTATTTTTCTGTAAACCTTTCCTAAGTGTGAGGAAAGTAAGTTTTGGGTAAGCTTGTGTAAAACCCAAGTGTTGTAAAAGTTTTAGGTAAATTTGGAAACCTAGGCTCTGTGGGTGTATACTCTGATTTTATAGTGGAAATCCCTTGTTGTGTATCAAGGGGACTGGACGTAGGTCTTGTAGACCGAACCAGGATATATCTGGTGTTTTCCTTCCTCTACTGCGTTTTTATTTTGTTTCAGTCTTTGTACTAAAACCTTGTCGACAAGGTCTTATTTTATCTCCTTGATCTTTACTTCTCAGTTATCCTTTAGAAGATCATGTCGACAAGATCTTAGTTTGACTACAAAGTTTTCGCACCAGTACTCTTTATCAAGTTTTTTATTGAAATCATTTGATATTAACATATAATCGATTTAATTGTCTTTAATTCTATTTTTCTACAAAAACACCTATTCACCCCTCCTCTAGGTGCATTCTTTAATTGGTATCAGAGCCTGGTTTCACTTGATTTGTGCTTTACAGCCAAGAGAAAAGATCATTGTTTTTACAGAAAATGATGAACCAACAACATGAAGGATCCTACTTCCTTAAAGACTCTTCTACAACAAGACCTCCTTACTTCAATGGAGAACACTACACCCATTGGAAGGCAAATATGAAGATCTTTATACAATCTACAGATTATCCAGTTTGGGAAATTATTATAGATGGCCCAAAGTTTCCTATAAAGAAGAATGATAAGGGAGAAACAATAAAGAAACTTCAGAGTGAATGGGATGAAGATGACATAAAGCTCATCCAAGCAAATAATCGTGCCATCAATACTCTTTACTGTGCTGTTGGTATGCAAGAATTTGACAAGATCTTAAGGTGTGAAACAGCTAAAGAAATATGGGATCAGTTGGAAGCAACTTATGAAGGAATTAGTAACACTATGGAAACTAAGATTAATGTGCTCATTCATGATCAACATGAGCTTTCCCAAATGAAAGATAATGAGGATATAGAGGACGATGAAGAAGCAAAAATAAAGCATCTCTGCTGTATGGCTACCGAAGACAATGAGGTAAAATGTGAAACTTCTTATAGTAAAGATGAATTACAAAAAACTCTTGATGGACTTTTCATTGATTTTCAAGAATTACTTTCAAAAGATGAGGAACTTAGTAAAGAAAAATCTAAACTTGAAGAAAGCCTTCATATTATGAAAAATGAATCAGAAAAGGTTATGGCAGAAAATAAAGATTTATTTCAAGAAATTAAAAATTATCATATCTCAGATTTTCAAAAGTTGAAGAAAGAAAATGAATTGTTAAAACAACAAGTTGCAACTCTTAAACAAGAAAAGGAATATTTGAAAGTCGCTTTGAACAAAAATAGTTTTGATTTCTCTAAGAAAATTAAACCTCATAAAAAATTATTCTAAAAAATCTTTAGTCCTTTTGTGAAATGTGTTTATTGTTGTAGAAATGGTCATATATCATACAATTGTGCTCTAAAGAAAAATCAACATACTTGTTTTAAAGTTTTATAGATACCTAAAGGTACTTATACACATATAAAGGAAAAGACTGACTTTGTAGGACCCAAGATAAAGTGGGTACCAAAATATGCTTCTAGTACCTTAACTGTGCAGAATACTTTTGAAAAGAATGGACAAATTAGTCCAAAGAAGAAGGAACCACCAAAGAGTACTTCTCAAGTATGCAAAATGAAACTTGCAAAGTCTAAACTTTATAATGAGAAGTCAAAGGTGAGAAAAAGGGATTCCTCATATACCAAGGTCAAGGTATCAAGTTATAGAACCTCTTATGTTACTGTATTTGATATTTATTGAGGTATATCATTTATGACCTTAGGTATAGGCATTGCATTCATTATGAATATACTGTCTTTGATATATAGTTGGATCATAACTCATATCCTTAGATTATTAATTTGAATAACTTAGTGATATTAAGTATCAAAGTATATATGTAAATGTTATTTTCGAACCATGAAACTTTAAACAAGTGAAAAACTATGTAAAGTTAGTGTGTGAATCAAAAATAAAGTTAAATAAATAGAATTGTACATTTCAACCACTTGGGAGCCCACTTGTGCATGTATGTTTATGGAAGTGGCATGATGAATTTGAGTTGCATGAGGGTTCAGACCTTATAAGAGACTTATTTCTACTATATTTATACTTTCCAAGTTGTTCAAATAGGTGTGGAATAATGGATGGTTCATTTGGACCAAATTTGTCTCTTGTTAGAACCAAAAGTGCCATATTCTTGAGCTATAGCAACATCTGACCAAATGACCTCTTCTTGACTTGAAATCTTGCATGCAATTAGATCTTGCCTAGATATTTTTGAGAAGCTAAAGATCAAGTCTTTTGGAAGTCTGTGGAATTTTCTATGTTTATTCAAAGTTGGTATCAGAATTATGGTCTTGCACCAGTACTGTTCATTTGGTTAGTTGTGAAATTATGTCATCTAAGGGGCAAACGTGGTCTAATGGCTACGAAATTTTATAGGTAGAAACTAGGCATTTACAATGAGTTGTAACAATTGGAAGCACCTCATTTGGAGGTCTGAGCTAAGAGATATGAATTTTTAAATTTCTGGAACAGCAACAGTTGTGCAGCATGACCTGAGTCACTGTTCCATTAAATTTCAGTAGCTGAACGTAGTTGCTCTAATCTAATTCTATTTTTACCATAAATTTAAAATTCATATCTTTCCAAATTGATATCATTTGCATGGATTGTATTTTTATGGAATTAATTAGACATTTTCAAAATTTATAACAGACACTTGCATCAGTACCAGTAGCTATCCGAACCTTTGTCCATTTTCGCATGTCAAATGATTTCTGTGTTATGTTTCATGGCCTGGACATATTTTTTTTCATAAAGTAGACATGTGTATCATTCTAGAATGGCAAAAAATATATGATTTTAATTTTTCTAGAATTAGTTATGAATTTTGAAACTTCATATCAGTAATCTGAACTTGTAGCCCAGACAGCAACGACCTTTGTGGATTTTCGGATGTCAAATGTTCTCCTCTTAATGATTCATGAACTGAAATTATTTTTACCATAGAATAGACATCCAGAGCTTTCTAGAATGGTAAAGTTTGTTGGGTTTTGATTTTTTTCGATTTAGTTATGAATTTTCGAAGTTGTGACAAAAAAAAACTGTGTGACTGACCCCATCTCATGAAATGTGTTTAAGTTGATGAAAAATATATATGTTTGAGTTGAAGCTTACTATTTTTGAGCTCTAGTTATCCTTGTTTAAAAAGCTTTGGGCAAAATTTATTATCTATATGTTTGTAAAGCTTGCTTGCCTTGTGTTAATTTAAAGTTAACTATATTTTCTGGTTATCTATCCATAATGCCTGTTAAAGTTATTTACTTGAAGTTAACTACTTCATAAGGGTGAAAGTCTTGCATACCTGAAATATTTTTATAATCTTTGACTGAATATTTGAAATTATTCTGAAAATGCTACTTAACATTAAATGTGGGTGCTGATTCTATCATATGTCTTAGTTGACTAACTCTACATCCTAGTTAACCAAGCACTAAAATGTTTGTGACTCATATAAATATTGAATTATCTTTGTTGTCTGAAATGATTGCTTATAAAACTTACTTGATCCATATCTAAATCAGTCATTTGATTTCTTTTTGTATAAGATAACTAGAAGTATTTTGTTTCTAAAGCTTTGAATCTTTGATATGCTATTTGATAGAACTAATTCTTCCATGAGAAAAATTATAAATATAGATGATGATGAAGATGCAACAAATCTGCACATGACTTAGAATATTCATCGAAAAGAATAGATTCTGTAGCATTAGAAAAGTATAAAGAACTGTTAAAGAAAAGTTTGAAGGTTCTGCTCAAAGATCAAGTCGACAAGATCTTACATCTTGTCAACAAGATATTCCAAGACAGACTTCAATAGAAGCTACAACACCAGAAATTGAAAAGATTCAATGCAGGCCTTCAAAACTTGAAATACCCGAAATAAATATAAATCTTCCAAAAGAGTGGAGGCATCATTTCTTATACCCTATGCAATACATCATGAGGGATTCAAATGAAGGAGTAAGATCATAAGCATTTATGCTTTAAATTACTATATTTTTATGTTCCTCTTCTTTATCTTTTCTTTTGTGCTATTTAGTATACTAATCCATCTTTATGATGTCAAAGGAAAGGAAGAGAACACATGCAAGCCGTAAAAGATAGCTTTATGAAACTTTGAAAGCAAGCTCTAATTATTGCTACATATATGTGCACTTGGTATCTGTTAAAAATTTTCAGGTGTACATACAAGAGAAGCTTTAAATAATGTAAGGAAGAAGTGGTAGCTCACATTACCTTAGATAGGGGGAGTATACAACTCTTTTCTATCTTATCCTTTTAAGAATCTCATGCAAAATATGTTTTAAATTGGTAATAAGTTAACACTTTGTTTTGTGTTCTAACATCTTATACTTCATTGAGATATCTATATGACTAAAAGGTTGGAACATACATTGATCTTGGAATTATTTAGTTTGATTCTGTCTTATCCATATGATATATGTTTTGGTACATCTTATAATTACTATATGACTTTGATATTCTTTATGCTCAAACTTCTACATGATGACTTTGGTAATCCAATGTGACAATGTTTATGAATGCTAATTCAATGCAAACACTCCTTTTGATCAACATACTCTTTTATAGTGTTTCTTAATTATTTTGATGCTATATTCATTATACTTCATTGGAACTTATATGTTCTTAAAGTTATCTGGATAACTCTTATAATTAATTGTTCACTATATTATTATTCTTTAGAGTTTATCCACTCTTTTGATGAGCGAAGTTCTGCAAATACATTACCTAATGCTTTTATTTGAGTTTCATTGAGAAATTAGGGATGAAGGTTGAAAGAACACCAAAGAAAGTGATCCAAACAATAGCCATTGTATTGGAAAGAATGTTGAACCACCTTTTTGATGATGTCAAAAAGGGGGAGAAATATTTGTAGTACAAAATGCAGTTGTTGTTTAAGTTGCTGTTGTGAGCAAGTTTCAAGGAGTATTTACATGGTCATAACAAGCTCATATTAAGGGGGAGCTTCTAACCTCAAAAAGGCAAAGGGAGTATTTCAAACTGAAGTCTTGAGGATTTTATATTGTTGCTCTTTGCACTTAATGCTTATACAAAATTTTGTACTTAAAGTTTTGTCATCATCAAAAAGGGGGAGATTGTTAGCTCCAAGGTTTTAATTATTTTGATGATAACAAAATTCTTAAGTTAAAATTTATACAAGCATTAAAGTTAAATCATTTGTTAAGAAAAATAAGAAGAATGGAAGGAGTCCATCGAAGCCTATTCACTCTTCAGCACTCTCTGCAAAAACCAAATCCTTCAGACCCAAAACCATTCAAACAGAGCCGAAGCAAGATCGAGATTGAAAGAGTTTCATTCTGCATTAGAAGATTGCGATTTAGCTTTGGAAATCGATGGTACCCATTTGAAGACTCTGATCTGCAAAGAATATTAAATGAAGCTGGAAAGTAAAAACAGAAAATGAAACTTTGACAAGTCCAGAAAAGTTCCCCGAAAAAGAAGAAAACAAAAGCCATATCAAAGAAGAAGAGAAGAAGGAGTATGGGAAACCACATACAGTCAGATTGCTGCATCAAAGAAAGAAGAAAAGGGAAGAGAGATAAAGAGGGAAAGTTGTAGAAGCAAATCGGTGAAAAACAGAGCAAGAAAACAGAGGATCGTTTAGAAGTTCTCTTAGATGCTTTAGGGAGGAAAAGCAAAAGATAAAGACAGAGAATGGGAAAGAGGGAAGCTAAAACATCTTGCCTCAACAGTCACTGTGTTTTGTGTTAATATTCTGATTTTTAAAGAAGCCAAACGCACAGACTCCGAAAAGCTGAAAGCTATCTCTGTTCTAGGTCTATATTTCTGCTTTGGTCCAAGTCAACCACTCCCTGTTTATTCAGTCATAGAAAATATAAAATCTACCTACTTCTCTGTCATGATAACTGATAGAAAGGAGCTGTGAAAATCTCTCTGAGCCATTTGACTAGAGCTTCGCCAACTCTCTCTGTAACGTTTAACTGCTCTCTGGTTTTTCAGTCTCCATCATATTCAAACGGTACAGCACGAAGGAGTTGGAGTAACGGCTAGTTTTTCTATGTATGTATTCCACTCAGCTACCACTCATCTATTGTATTCCAACGGATATATTTCGTTTGAAGCCAATATATAACAGTAGGATGAAGAACTGAAAAAACAGAGAGAAAATCGAAAGTAAAGAAAGCAAAGCTAAGTTATATCATTTATTGTTCTCTTCATCTTAAATATTCTGAGCTTAGTTTCTGGGTAAATCTAGCTTGTGAGAGCTTTTGAAAGTGAGCTTATTGTAATCCTTTATTGATAAGGATTTTAGATATATCCTCATATCATTTTTCTGTAAACCTTTCCTAAGTGTGAGGAAAGTAAATTTTGGGTAAGTTTGTGTAAAACCCAAATGTTGTAAAAGTTTTAGGTGAACTTGGAAACCTAGGCTCTGTGGGTGTATACTCTGATTTTATAGTGGAAATCCCTTGTTGTGTATCAAGGGGACTGGACGTAGGTCTTGTAGACCGAACCAGGATATATCTGGTGTTTTCCTTCCTCTACTGCGTTTTTATTTTGTTTCAGTCTCTGTACTAAAACCTTGTCGACAAGGTCTTGTTTTATCTCCTTGATTTTTACTTCTCAGTTATCCTTTAGAATATCCTGTCGACAAGATCTTAGTTTGACTACAAGGTTTTCGCACCAGTACTTTTTATCAAGTTTTTTATTGAAATCATTTGATATTAACATATAATCGATTTAATTGTCTTTAATTCTATTTTTCTACAAAAGCACCTATTCACCCCCCTTTAGGTGCATTCTTCAAAACCATCTTTATATAAACTTCTGAGCGAGACTCGGGTGACACATAGTGGTAATCTCCGAATGGGATGTGTTATCAAACTGTTTGAATCAATCTCTATAATGGATTTTCTGATTTTGGGATTACTTTGATTGCTTGGTGTGAGCTTTTTGATTTTTCTGGCGGTATTTGTCTCAAAGCTTGGGGCTGGATGATGAGGATGAAGATGCTGACGCAGAGGAGAGGAAGAATGACTCAGAACGTTCACCCATGGCTTTCCTGTGTTTTTGTTTCTTTCACAAAATGGGAGCCAACATTTTTAAAATTTGTTCTGACACCTTATTTTTCTTTTTTTGGGTAAAGGTCTTTTGATCTTTTTTCTGTTGTTATATTCAATCTCTCACATACATTTTTTTTTTCTCATCCAAAAATTTAAATGTCAAGGCATTCATATTCCTTCAAATGTTACATCAAATGTTATAGAAATAATTACATTCAATTATGCATTTTTTTATCTAATTCTGTGAACTAAATAAACTCTAAATTTTTACTTAGTATAAGAATACTTATAGGAACTGCTATGCCCTCGCTGACAACTGTGCTAGTCTCGTTGTACTCTTAAAAGTAAATTAAACATACTTTTTTAACTTTTGTTAAAATTATATAATTTTTTTATTTTCGAAACATATACATATTTTTTCTTAAATAAAAATTATTTTATACTTTAATCTAATTTTAAAATTTTTAATTAAAATATCTTTTATTTAAAATTTTAAATAAAGAGTATATTGATAAAAAATTTAAAACTTTGGTCAAAAATTTAAAATTAAATTAAAATGTAAGGTAACTTTGGTTTAAAAAGATATTTATGTATATTTTAAAAATAAAAAATTTATATAATTTTAATAAAATTTAAAAAAATTGTATAATTTATTTATTTACTTTTAAATCGCCCCTATCAGAGCTTGGCAGCTTGTTTGTGTGCATAGCTCTTGCATGCCAAATCATGGGTATTGTATAGGAATGATAGTGACATACGCAAGGTCATGCGTTTTATGTCCGAACTCCCCAAATATTGTTTAGGCCGTAACAAGCGTAATTTCTTAAAAAATTACATTTAAAGATTCAAATTTTATGAAATTTATAATAAAAAATTATAAAAAATAAAATTATTTCTAAAAAAAAATTATTATTAAATTTTAGAAGATTTAAAAAAATTACAATTTAAATAATATTAGTAATAATTTTTTTAAATTTATTAGTAATTTTTTAAAATCTTAATGATAAGTAGCAATAATTTTAATCTTTGAAAATAATCTTAATTTTTAAGATTTTTATTATAAATTTTACAAAATTTAAATCTTTAAATACAACTTTCCCCATTTTCTTCTGCGTTGGGATCACCAAAAGCATCTCTTTCTCTTGCTTGCCTTCAAATGCAGCAGTGTCCCAGAAAACCTGCACTTGGTTTATAAACCTATACTAAATCACGAATAATATTGGAAGTCTCCAAAATATATACTAAAATCATGTTTTGATCGTTTTACAAATAGAATATTTATTAATTTGATCTTTTACAAATATATCATTTTTCAACTTAGTTTATTATAAAATTATTTTTTAATTTAATTTTTTACTTATAAATATTTTTTTAATTTGATCATTTATAAATAAAATCGTTATCAATAAAATATTTTTATTAATTTACTGTTAATAAAACTAATAGCCAATTTACATATTATATAATTAATGCAATAACTTATAAAAAAACATGTTATATATTATTATATTTGTTAATTTTATTTATAATATATTGATAAAAAGATATTTTTAATAATTGTTTTGTCTGTGAGATATTCAATTAAGTAATATTTATATACGAATGATTAATTTAAAAAATAATTTTATAAAAGATTAAATTGAGAAATATGAGAAATGAAATATAATTTTAATTTTAAAATATATATGATGGGGAATAAACCTAATCATGAATGAAGTTGCAATTTTGAATTGACAAATTTCAATTTTTAAAATCCTTAAAATCCAATTGAACTACAAGTAACATAGTTGTGTTGGGCTCTCTTCACATTATAAATCATAAATAATAAAAGATAAATTCAGAATTTTAAATGCATGCTTATACTTCTTTTGTACTTAATTAAATTTATTTGGAGATGAATCCAAAATTTTTTACATGGTTCATTAGAGATTCTAAACAAAGTAACAACAATGACAAAATTGTGTAATACTTAATTATATTTAAAAGTAATTGGATATAATTTATATTTTATTCATAAAAGTATTTAAATATAAATTAAAAGAAACATGCACTTTAGTGTTAATTATTATATCTAATATTCAAAAATCAAATTGGATTCTTTATAATTTTATAGTTATGTAGTTAAAGAAATATAATACAAAGAGATAAGACTGTATATGGAATCATTTTTTTAATACGCATTCTCTTTTTTCTTTTTTTATCTCTCTTTGTTTTTTTAATACTTATTCTCTTTTTTTTTTCTTATTTTTCTTTGCTTTATATACAGTCATTTTGTAGTTGCAAAATATTTGGACTCTACAAAAATCGAATTCATAATTATTGGGAGAAAGACTACAAAATAAAAAAGGCATTTGCATAGAAAAAAGGCATTAAGAGGTTTAAAAGTGGAATATATTCGATGGAATAAAGGATGGCCTTTAGAAAAGGGTAACTCATACAACTTGGAATCATGTGAAAATTCTTGTACAAAAGTCTAAAACTTTATGCTCTTAATATCATCTTTCATTGGATGGAAAAAATTAGCCCTAGCACTATTTTCTTAAAGCATAACATATTTATTAATTTCCATTATTAATATTTGTTGATTGTAAACGCATAACATTATTACAAAAAATTGACAATAAAGTTTGCAATATTCGTTTAAATTATTGTTGTTATTTTATTTTGTTTTTATATTCGAAATAAAATAATTGAATATACACGACTCATCTGGTTTTAATTGTGCTACTGGTAACAATTTTTACTACTAAAAAAACAGAGGAAATTTTGAAATGGATGAAATATTGAGATTAAATCTTTTAAATTTTCTTTTAATAATTTTTTTATAAAATTAGAGACAGAAAAAAAATTATAGAAAAAAATTTAGAGGATTGAATCTATGAAATGTCAAACATTTTTTTTTCTTGTTAAAGGACGAAGCTTAGTCCTAATTAGCTCGGGCATGTCAAAGCATTTTTATGCTCTAAACATACAGTTTAAAAGCCCTTTTTTTAAAATAAAAAACATTTTTTTTAATTAGAAAACACTTTTTTTAGAAGATTAATAATTTAATTAAAAATTAATTTTTCTCAATTTAATGCTCTAATAAAAAGTTTCTTAATTTAATTCCTATAAGATGACTTTCTTTTTAATTTGATTATCTAAAGATAAAATTTTTGAATTTAATTTTTGAAATATTGTTTTACCAAAATGTTTTTTTTTTCTGTTAGATAAAAAAGACTCACATAATCATTATTTAATGATATAAATTTATTTAGATGTTTTCAACTCCTAAAATAATGCTTTTATGTATTAGACTAAATTCCAGCAAATAAGAGAGAGAGAGAAATATAGATACTTCTTCGATGAACTATTTTAATTAGAACAAATATTTAAAGAATTTAATTGATAAATTTTATCTTTAAAAGATTAAGTTAAGGGGACTTAATTGATAAGTTTTATTTTTAAAAGATTAAATTGAAAAAAATCGATCCTTGGTTAAATTAAAAAAAAATTGAACACTAAATAAATAGTTTATTTTTTAATTAAGAAAACTACTGTGACTTTGGATTATGATCCCAGAAATTCTGCACCAAATATTATTACAATCATTGTTATTTAGGAGAAAAAAATTAGAAAAAAACAAAACAAAACGAACAGAACAAAAGAAGGAGTTCCACTGTGGTGGCGTCGTGGGAACTCCATCAGAGGGAGAATAGGGAGTGAGCGACAAATGCTCCCCGTCTGATCTTCAAACAAAGCTCTCATTTTGCAGTTTTAGATCTGCAAATTTGGTCGAAGCCATTCGGAAAATCAAACTCCGAAGTTATGGGTCTTTAGTTTTAAAGAATTCATTTATTCCAATTTCTGAATCACTTGTTGCCGTATTGTGAAGTCACAAGGTGCAACCCAGAAAGCTAGAGAGAGACCCAAAAGGGGATTCTTATTTAGTATGTGAGCGATAATGGGGTCTGGAAGTAACGCAGCTTCTTCTTCTTCGGAAAGCACTGACATGTCGATCTCAGGCAAGTCGTTTGATTTCAGTTCAATATATACTATTCTAGTAATCCTCTCTAGATTTTGATTATGTACGTTGAAAGGTCCGCTTTTATAATAATTAGTTTCACGTTTATTACCGTATGTATATCTTTCGATTGTTTTAATTGTGCTCTTTTTGGGTAGAATTTTGATGTCAGAAATAGCGTTTTGGGTTTCGGAGTTTGGTATGAAATCATAGGCATCGAATTTTGGATCTCTGAAGAAGGTGAGACCAGTATCTGGGTCGGGACTTGTAAGAGTATGTGGGGATTTGCTAAATTGAAAGTATTGCGGTCAAAGAGGGTTTCAATATTCCAGTTTAACCCAGTTCTTGGAAAGCATATACTTCAAGTGTCTTAATTTTTGGTTAATTTGAATAGGTGAACAACATCTGTCTCTTTTATTAGAGGGATTTTGTAATGTGATGGTGGACTACTTATCAAGAGTGACAAGTGTAAAAGAGTCATTTGGCTTGGCTACCTTGAAGGGTTTTTATCTGGTGTCTTGGCAGCCTTAGAACTTATCTGTACTTAGCTATCTATTTTCCAACAGAGCCTTGGAATTAAATTTGCTTGGAATTTGTAAATCACCTATTTGTGGGAAAAAGTCTATTGTTGTTGTTGCTGTAAATCACCTATTTATTAATTATAATTGGAATGCTCAAGGGTTAGAATTCTGGAAAGGAGTTATATATATATATATATATATATAAACACCTTAATGGATGGAATACTTGCTTTCACTTAGGATCATAAAACGTATTGTTATATTTCATAAATGGAAAAAGTTTTGTTCTGGAACTTTGAGCTGGGGTCTTGCTATCTGGGTAGGCGGGAGAGGAGAAGGAATTGCCGTAGGGATTGGATATGATTTATATCAGTATCAGATATTCGATTCAAGTGCTCTGTGTTTGATAGGATATTTATGGCCTTCTAAGCTATGTTAGATTTAACAGCTATTATTGCTTGCAAAACTTGGAAGACAACTTAATGGTTCAAAAAGAATAGAGAGTAAAATACTCTCCTCAGTCCCTTCCCCTGCGTAATGCATTTATACACTACCCTCCTTTCTATTATGAAAATATATATGTTAGTCCGGTTATCTTTATTCTGTTTAAAATACTCTTTATAGTATTTTAATTAATTTTTAAATTGTTAATTTACTGAAATACCCACATACTGTGGCTAGGTCATTTATTACTTTTTTCTCTCTTTATCCCACTGCCACAGTATACAGTAAGTTTGCTTATGGGGTTTTAGTTAGCTTATGGCATGAAGACAGAGGTTACTAGTCAAGAGGTTGATTTGTCATCCTCTCATTATTGGAGATTTGGAGTATTGAATAAGGCAAAGTTGACATGCCTTTATGTGTTGGAGTTTTCAACAAATTCTTCTAGTCATTACCCATAATTAGTTGTGACTCAACCTGCATTCATAATCTCTTGAGCTAATTATTAAAATTTCTTTGCTTTGCAGGGCTTCGCGAGAAGCATCAACAGGAGCTAGAAATTTTGACACTAACCACAAAACCCTTAAAGACATTAAAATTCTTCATATTAGCTGTTATTGAATTTATGAAGAAGACAATATTATATTTGTTAGCAAAAGGTGGGTGGCTTATGCTTCTCAGTGCTTTGGTAGGGGCTCTTGGCATAGTGCTGATGACCATTGATGGTTCTCATGAAAAGGTATTAGCATATATTCTACTGGTAACATTCATAGGATAGTATCTAGGCCTGTTTGGCAACTGCCCACCATATGCACCTTTGGTAAGGTGAACCTAAATTGAAAACCCTCTGAAACAAGCAATACATTATAGAAAACTTATAAGCAACCTAAAAGGCTGACAATAGTAATATGCGGGATCAGTGTTGTTGTTAAATTTCAATTGTAATGATGATAGAATCCATATATAACACTTCTGTCGCACTATTGACTACCTTTGTTTTATTTATCATTGTTCTTTTGTTCCTGTGGTTTAAATACTTGGATACAATAACTTCTTGTGATCTTGTAGCATATTGAGGAGCTTCTTAAATATTTCCAATTTGGATTGTGGTGGATGGCCCTTGGTGTTGCATCTTCAATTGGTCTTGGTAAGAAAAATATGCATACAAGAAGATAATTTGTCTCTGTACCCTGATGTGTTTTCTTGATTATGTAATTCATGGTTAGAGATACAGTTGGTTTGTGATCTGTACTTTAAAAAGGCATTTGTGTACAATATGTGTGATCATACTTGTAAGGATTTACCAATCCTTGTGCTAATATTTTGCTACCATGTAGCCATGACCATGTTTGTCCTTTTACCTCCCCTCCCCCATTTTTTTATTTTCCTTTTCGGTAAATTGTCCCCTTTTCTTTTTCATTGGCTCAGGTTCTGGTTTGCACACTTTTGTCTTATATCTGGGTCCACACATAGCATTTTTCACAATAAAAGCAATGCAGTGTGGCCGAGTTGATTTGAAAGGTGCTCCATATGATACAATACAATTGAAAAGAGGTCCTTCTTGGCTTGATAAAGACTGCTCTGAATTTGGGCCACCATTGTTCCAATCAGTACATGGTTCACGCGTTCCACTTAGCAGCATTCTGCCTCAAGTTCAGATGGAGGCTGTTCTATGGGGTGCAGGAACAGCTTTGGGGGAGCTTCCTCCTTACTTCATCTCAAGGGCTGGTACATATTGTTATCTTAATCAATCTCTTAGTTTAATAATCTAGATGTGATACTCTTAAGAAACAATATGCTTACAGTTGAAATAGTCTATTTGGTAAAGATCAATTCACTAGGATGATGTGAAGCTCTCAAACTTTTGCTCTTCTTTTGTTAAAATTTTTTTAGGCGGAGAAGAACAAGTTAAGGCCTTTGTAAGAATTAAAAAATATTTATATAAAAGTTCTTTAAGTAATTTTTAATTTGAGATCACTGTAGGCTAATTGCTATTCAAGCTTTTCTAAACTAAAGCTCAACCCCAACTGTATATTTTTTATTTTAACTTATGGTTATCTACCCTATGCAAGTATATAGTTTCATCAATATATCTTATCTTTTGGAGCTTTTGGAAATTTATTTCTATCACATGGTATGGAAATTTCTTTGTGATTGGACGGAGTTGATATGACAAACGCATTTTAATGTTTGAAAATTATTGTGTATGACAATAGTGATAACCAACCCTATGTCTCCTTCAGTTTATGGATTATAGGCGTTGGATTGAATTCATTTCCATCTCTTGCTTTGTTGTTCAGATCTGTTCATATACCATTTCACTTTATTCTCATGTTGTGGTCTTTCACCATCTTTGTCCAAGAAATTGTTTTGGCCATTTGCTTCTCCAATTTATTTAATTATCTTTAGTTTTCAGCATGTCCATTCTGATGCAAATACTTTGTGATGCAATCTTTAATGTCTTTTCAGTAATTTGGTTCTTTGTTAATTTCTTTGGGAATTTGTTTGTGCATGATTCTAACAATCATATTCCTGTAGCACGTAAGTCTGGGAGGCAGTTGGAGGCCATGAAAGAGTTGGATACTGAAAATAAAGGGATTATGGCCACCCACTTGAATCAAATCAAGCGCTGGTTCCTTTCACATTCCCAACATCTGAACTTCCTTACCATTTTAGTTCTTGCTTCGGTTAGTATGGACTTTGTGCTACATTACCCGCTTGACCTTTTCCTATACAACTTGTTACTTCTTTTGTTGATGGAATTGTTTGATATGTTGCTAACTTTTTAGTATTAGATGCCCTTTTTTTATTTTTTATTTTTTTATTTTACAACATTGGGACTCTGGGCTGTTGTCTGTATACTATTTCACCATATAACAGTTCATAATTTTCAAAAATATTTTTCATTCAGACCAGTAATTTGAGACTTCCTTGATGATTCATTGAGATCATATCAGGCAATTTGCAACTGATTCTAAGGTTCTTTGGAGAATGGAGATTTGGGAAATAATGGTTGTCCTTTTATGCTTATATAAGTGGGATATTCTTTGACTTTCCCTTTATATGTTTTAGCTAGGCGGAGAATGAATAACTTATGCTGATTAGTTGAAACCTCTGATGAGTCAATTTACTATGCTTTCCCGTTTAAGATCTCTTAATTTTGGTTTTAGACTTAAAGACATTATAGTCTTCAACTCTTCATCACATTAATGACTGCGTCATAGTCATTTAATCATTGTTTTGTAGACCATTTTTTGCAAAATTACTTCTTTATTTAGTTGGTATATTACTGGATTGTGGTGATAGAAAATGCGCATAATTTTTGCCCTTTGAAGTCAAATTTTCCTTTTCAATCAAATTAGGCTGGTTAGTTTGCTGTTTCGCAATGCACAGCGGTATGAATGGTAAATGAGTATTAACCCAACCCATGTCTTATGCATCAGGTTGCTATAGTGTATTTCTTAATTCTGATTGTCGTGTGATCAATAAAAGTTGGGATTGAGAAATTAAAATGGTGATTACTTTGTTCAAGGTGCATCTGATTCTAAAATAGCATTATTTGTATAACCATGTGAGCTGCCATTAACTTTTACATTTCAGGTGCCAAATCCTCTATTTGACCTTGCTGGCATCATGTGCGGACAATTTGGGATTCCATTTTGGAAATTCTTTCTTCCAACCTTGATTGGAAAGGCACTTATCAAAGCTCATATACAGGTTTGTTTAAGTTTAATTATTTCAATAGTATTTCAGTGTGACAGGGTATATTTCTACGCTCTACTTCTAACAGGAAAAAAAGAAAATAAATAAAATTATGCTCTGCTACAGAGAGAACTCTAGTTGATCTCTTGCACTGATATTTGATCTAATAAAATAAAATAAAATAAAATAAAATTTTAATTGTTTAAGTGCAGTAAACCTACATATCCCACTTTCTAAAGGCTTAAGTTTTTCATAAGGTCAGCGGAAAGATTCTAAAGAATGTGAGAGAGATTTTGACTGACCCTATTATATTCTTATTGTGCAGACAGTATTTATCATCTTAATCTGCAATAATCAACTTCTTGATTGGATAGAGAATAAGTTCATCCGGGTTCTGAGCCAAATTCCTGGTTTTGCTTCTATCTTGCCTGGTGTGATTGCTAAGCTCAAGGCAGTTAGAGAAAAGTATATGAAGGCACCCCATCAAGTTTCCCCCCAAAAAATTCAGGTACCCACTTTCTACAATGTGCAGCGTTCATCCATGTTTATACTTTCCATCTAGACCTTTTTGTGGGCTGGGCTTGGGCCAAAGTCCAATAAGCTTTTAGGTGTTCGGCTTAAGCCCATCATCAAAGGCCTGGTAGTGGTCTAAGCTCATGGGCCAAGCTTGTTTATTTGCATGTAAAACATAATTTTACTTGAAATTGAGAAATGAATTTCTTTAAGTGAATTTTACAATTTTTACAAATAAATATCAATAGTTACCAAAGAAGTCAATTTATAATCAATTTTGTATCTCTTTCATAAGTAAGGGCTTGTCCAGATACTTGCATTTTTTTGCTCATGTTTTATTTATATAAAGAACTGAATTTATAGAGTGAAAAAAATGATATAATAAAAAAAATATGAAGAATAAAAACAAATAAGATATATAATAACAAATTTCGAGAATGAGTAAAATAGTGGATTATGTAATGTTGATGGGCTGGCCTGGGCCCTAACGGTTTAAAGGTCGAATACTTAGGCTTATTTTTAGCTTATTTGGTCCTAATATTAGACCTGGGCCTAAGCCTATCAAGTCTGCCAAGTATACCCGTCGACCTGTGTAGCCCACGAACATCATGGACTTGAATGCTGAACTACCCAGTTGTGGATGACAACTTAGAAGTCTTCTTGTTGCTTTATTGCATATATTTTTTTTCCGCTTATCTTTCCATGTAATTACCTCATTAATTTCAGGGGGGAAAGTGGGATTTCTCGTTTGCTTCGATCTGGAACACCGTCGTGTGGCTGATGCTTATGAATTTCTTTGTCAAGATAGTGAATGCAACTGCTCAGGATTACCTGAAGAAACAGCAGGACGAAGAGCTAGTTGATTTGACAAACAATTCTCCATCAACAGATTCAGACATGCAATAAAATGCTTATATTCTGTTGGAGTTCTTCTTTTTTTCTAACCATTATGTAAATTTTTATTTCCTCTTCCTTTTACTGGACTATTATTATTTTTCTTTTATTTCCTCTTACTAGCAGGGATATTGAAATTTGAATTGCAGCTCTTAACCCTCAAGGCTCCATGAAAGTGACCGGGTGAACTCTGCATCAGAAGTTGTAAACTTCATTTTAACAGTGTGAATTTGAGTCAAGCATTGGTTTGGGATGGCTTTTAGATTTTAACCCAATATTAGTTATATTAGTTACTGCTAGTCTGCTACGATTGTACGATTGTACTATGGGAGTCTTACCATTCTTTTGCAATGGCTAGACAAGTTATTAGTTTATTTATCTCAATATTTTAGACATCTTGGAGATTATTATCTCTCTCTCTCTCAAATTTATACAGACTTGAAAAATTCTTAGGTATAGGTTTGTTTCGGATTGTTATAGATTATTTATTTTAAAACTACTTTTTTTTTTGGCAAATGGAATTTCATAAAATGCATTGCAAGAAATAGATTGTTTGGTAAAATCATTTGATAGGTGCATTTATTAATACTACTATATTTGGTAAATCTATCCAAAAAAATTCTTTTATTATCAAATTCCTAAAAGTAAAATGTATAAATTTGAATTTGCAATTAATATTGTTTATATAGATAATTTCTTTAAAATATTCATTATGGTTAATTTTAACTAAGCTTTCAATTTATTATTTAACTGAGTTATAGGAAATAAAATAACAATAAATAATAATTTAATTAAAATAAATATGTATAATATATATAATTAAAATAAATATATCAAAATACAATAAAATAAATACATAAGGTTAAGAAGAAATAGTAATAGAAAAAGAATAGGCTATAGGTTAAAAGTAGTTAGGGGTAATCTAGTTATCAAGGACCAAGTCTTCAAATGGCAGAGATACAGTTGCTTATGGGTACATGTTATTGAATTAATTTGATCATCATGCTTTTGAATCTTCCAATTTTAGGTCATCTAATTTTCCTTAGCATAGCTTTTGGAAGCTCAAACTTGCAAATAGATTGTTATTATTTATTAAGAGATTGAGACGACAGGCTATTGATGATGTTATTCGTATTCATCATCTTCATTTTGTTATTATTTTATATCATGCCACTTTGCACGGGCTTTGTGGTTTGGAATTGATATTACTATTTGGTCTAATTGTTTTGCATGATCGTTTAGTTCTTATAATGGTTCTGTTAGAGAACATTTAGTTCTCAAGGAACAAGGCTATAATGGGGAATCATAAACCTGTTGTTACTAATGTTTTGAACAGAATAAAATTTCAGTGCAAGGAGTAACTTACTGTTGTAAAGAAGTCTAACAACTTGCCCTTTCCTAGGCTGCTGAAGTCTCCCAACAATGTAAAAGTGATCCAAGCTCAATCATTTTTTGCTGTTTATTAGTTACTTTTAGGGGTGTACATGAGTAGGGTTGGGTCAGGGCGATGTTTGACCCGAAACCCCGCCTGATTAGGGTCTTGGGCGTATTTTTATGCCCGTGGCTCGGTCCTGCCTAGAGAAGCCCGATTTTAAGACGGGTTAGGGTAGCGCGGGACGGCCCTAATAAATAAGGTTGTATATGGGTAGGGCCAGACTGAACATCTAGTATGTCCGATGCCTGACCTGATTAAAACATCAAGCTTGTTTTTATACCCGTAGCCTTACTCGGCCCTAATAAATTCTATTTATGTTGGGATAGGACGGGTTAGGGCCGCCCAAACTTTTTTTTTTGAATTGATACTTGTAATATAAAAATATTTTTTTATAAATTTATAGGTATATATTTCAAAACAATAGACTTTTAAAACTCTTATATTTATATCAGTAATAAAAAAATAGTCTAGTATTATCAAGTAAATATATAAGATATACTAACATAATTAGTCTTAGATAAATATATATATTTTTATTATTCAACAAAAGAAATATCAGTAAGCATTCACATTAATGATAAAAATAATTAAGAAGTAAAGAATATTTACGTAGGTAATAAAAATTGCAGTATACAGAGATAATTAAATGAAATAAAAATTAAAAAAAAAATGACAAGATATTAATAACTAAAAAAATAAATAACTGTTAGGGCGAGTTGGGCAGAACATACATTCGGCCGTAGCCCAACCCGACCCTAAATAGTTTTGTTTAAAGGTATGCCCATTTATATTTTTAACCCGACCCGATCCGATTAGATTGTGTTAGAACGAGCCCTTAAGGCCAATCGTTTCTTCAATGTGTGTGTGTGTGTTTTTTTTGTGGCTGATCTACATAATTAAATTCTCATTCATGACATTTGAGTTGTGCTAAATACATAGCGCTCTTGGTTACTTAACCAGCAGCTTTTGTTAAAAATATTAGAGATATAATTCTTAGGCACTTTTTCAACAATCCTACTCAGTATGCTTTGACCCTGTAGTGTCATTTTCTGTTAGTTTTTCAATAAAAAAAATCCAATCACAGATCAATAGGCAAATTCTGAAGATAGGTTCTTGCTTATGTATCTATCTGAAGATCTATATAAACGAATAGGAAAAGGAGGATTGCTGGAAAATTGTATTGAAGCATTCAATACTTCAACTTAAGCTATTTACTATTATGTGTTGATCTGACCCTCTCAAAGAGAGATACAAAAGAAAAATAATTAAAGAAAGAAGTTTTGTTGAAGTAAAGATAACTATTCAATTGGACTTGGGCCCTCTATCCTACCAAAAAGCGAAGGAAAATAAAACTATTGAGTGTTGGTTTATTTCCCCTTCTCCAATGGTGGTAAGCAACATTTCAGATCTTATAAATTTTAACAAGATGTTAGATTGTTAGTTACAATAATTAAATGTTCTTGTAAATACAACCATTCTTCTCCTCCTTTTTGACTTTTTAGATATTTTTATGTTTAAAGAAAAATTGCATTTACACATCTTGATTTTTGTTTTTAATTACGGTGTTCTCCATCTAAAAAAATTGTTATCAACTTTTTAATCCATTAACCCGGTAACAATAAATTTTTTATCATTAAATAATAAAATTGTATGTGTGAAAATGATTTTTTTTTGGAAAAAATTATCTAGTACAAAACTTTGCAATTAACAACATTAATTGTTAGCCTTCTTGATGCACATTGATCTGATTACTTTTAGTGGGCCTAGTGCTCTCAACCGATTACTTATGTGGGCCTTGTGCTCCCATTTGACTATTACTCATAGGTCTCGTGCTCCCATCTAATTTAGTTTTGTTTAAATGTTTCCTACTTTATTGTTGAATACAGTTTCATTGATTATTTTATTCACATAGCAAGTTTACTTGATCTCTAGACATTGATTTGATAATAACGTGATGACACTATCCTTTACTTAACTAAAATTCTTTATTTTAACTCTGTAATGATGACATGAATTTTCACTGCTTACTTGAATATTATTATAAAACTTGTTTTCGAAAAACTCTGGTCCGTTTAGCTTGTCCTTTCTTGTCATAGTATTATTTGCCCAATGGGTGTCACAACTCACTCCTTCATCATTTCACAAGTTTCAGATAGTGGTGCAGCCCAGGAATTACTTTTGTAGAATAAGAGGTGGGTTAGCATTCTGTTGATGAGTCCCTCACTTGTTTGTGCAGGCAATATATTTCTTTAAAATTACACTTGAATTTAATTGTAATCTAGAATGGCTCCTTAGACCTATGGGTAGAATCCAGGCTTTTCTGTGTAACTATATTGACGTTGATATGAGTTGTGAGTATGCAGAGCAGAGCTCTCATATATAACTTTTGTAATGATTATTAGATTGTTGTATTAAGTAGGGATGGTCTATACTTTCATAGGAGTTTTTGTCGAAATTTTTGTGGAAACCTCCAACGTGTTTGATATGGGAATTTTTACAATATGGTGTTATTTCCTTATTTATGTTCTATAGGCTTACAAATATAGGGGCTATCTTGTATTCTGTGTTGGTTACCTTCTTAGTTTAGGGGCATGACACTAAAAGAGGTGTTAAGATAGTAACGTGAATAAAATCATTTGTATAAAATATCAAGAGTCTTGACTTAAGTAACATCTCTAGATATAAGCGTTAGGGAGACCTGATATACATGAGTTTGATTCCTACTCCTCCTTTTCCCTACTCCCAACTCTCAAGATTCTAGTTCCTCCTTCGTAAATATACATATATGTTTATATTGACATTTATATAGTTATAATTGTTGCTAATAAGCTTTAATAAATAAATAAATATCCTTTAAGGATTTTATTTAGTCTTTATAAAAATTTACTTAATTTTAATAAGATTTTACATAGATGAGAATCATCACAGGTCTTTGAGGAGATGGAAAAAATTTGTCCGAAGTTAAGAGAGTGACAAAGAATTCCCCGCAAGGGGGTTTTTGGCGCGGTGCACCGGGGGGGGGGGGGGGGGGGGGGGGGGGGGGGGGCGTCCTCCTCTGTCACATTTTACTCAAAGTTCTAAAGATGAAACTATTCTTTCTCATAAGGTCTTATAAATAGTGTCACTTTCCAATTTTCAAGGGGAGAATTAATATATACCATATATGGTTGCCATGAAGCACCAATCTAATACTTTGAAGTAAAACGTTATTTCATATTTCTACAAACAAACTTTCATATAGTCACCGTGGTTAATCATTTATCATTTTGGAACTTTTAATATGTATGATTTCTGCTAATGAAAAAGGGTTAAAGTATATAATAAATTGAAATTAATTCATATGTATAACATGAGATGCAATTTATATTAAGGAATTTGAATAAATTAGTTTAAATGATACATATCTAAGATGCCAAGATAGTGCTTGATTAACTCAGTCAATAAAATTTAATGACATACTAAATAAGATTTAATGATAGAGACTAAATTAAAAATATTTAGAATTATAGGGACATAATTATAAATTTTTAAACTATAAAAAATAAATGAAAAATTAAGTGAAACTATTGTGAAAGATTAATTTAACCTTTAAGTTTTTATTGCACTAGTTTATATTCATAAGAAAATAACATCAAAAAATAAAAAATGGTATGCAGGAATACATAACTATTTGATCGTCCTAAAAATTTAGGACAATGCAGGATGTGATTTACAATTACACTCGAATGCAAATCTTGGCAATGTCCAATGTAGACAATACATGTCCATAAGTGGCTGCAACCTATTAATAGTTTTATCTTTCGACTGAATAGATACCAACATCATTTTCAAAACCACTAGTGAAACATATGTGGTTGCCTTCAAGAAAGATGGAAGTGGGACATTCTTTTACATCAAGAAATTCAGAACGAGTCACTCAATAACAAAATTCGATCCTTCAATGTATCTACTTTTGCAAGCCGAGGTGGATCACAGTCATCATCTCCATCTTCTACTCTGAAGATCTCAAACTCAACCATTGGCGAAGGAATTCCAAATATATCCCGATACTGCATCACAAGTAAAAGATTATTTCCTTGAGACTCCACTACATATGCTCGGAATGGTGGTGATAATGTTAATGCAGCAGTCACTTGTGTAGAATCTATAATACCCACAAGAAAAAGCTTCAAATCATCATCAATTTTGAATATGTCAACCTTGTTAAATTGGTCTCTATAGAATACAATTTGGCATGGTAAAATGTCAAATTAATGTATCGTTCGCCTTGTTGGCCTTTCCATGTGTCTCCAATCTTGCACAAGGTCAAATTCCCATAAATAGTAACAATTGCAATAATGGCGGGTCTCATATATTTGCAAAATGATATTGCAAAAGCTATAGCGTGCTGCATATCACCAATGATAGAGGGAGTGTTCTCAGACGACATAAAATCCAGCATTGTGGACAAAGGCGGGAGATCAATTTGAATATTAGAGGAGAGATTTAGAATCTGAATTTCACCGTCGTTGTCATATTGTACATATAATCATCCCTTGAATGATCCAACAATGTATACATTCAAATGCGTCAATGAGTTTGCTGCTATCTCATAGCATGTTAGAAACTTGTATTTTCCAATGGAGGAGAAGAAGCCTAGAGTAAGACCAACAACAAGCCATGAGCAGTCACGTGCTTGAGGGTTGGTTCTTTTGAAGGCCAAAGAATGCCATGACCTGCAAACGCTACCAAATCAAACTCAATCTATAATCGGTAAGCGATTGCATAAGAGCTCGAGGATGTCTCTTGGTAGCTCTGATGACCTCTCCTCAATTCTCAATTGTCCTTGCTTCTCCTCTTCCATCTTGACACTACCTAAAAACATGTATTGCACTTTTTACATACATCTTTATTTTCATCATCTCCCCAATACAGCATGCAATTATTTAGATATGCATAAATTTTTGTATAATTGAGCCCTAATTTATTAATAATTTTCTTGGTCTCATAGAAAGAAACTGGAATATTCACTTGTTCAAAGACATCAGCTAATAACTCCAATATCATTGACATAACTTTATCACTTATTCCACGTAAACACTTGATGTGATACAATTTAACTAAAAAAAGATCATTTTAAATACTTTTTGTACCTTTTAAATAAATTTTGTTGGCCATCTCTCATTAATTTATAAAATTCTTTTGCATAGTTGTTTGGCTTTCGATTTGATGGTAAAACTGAACCCTTAACTTCATTTACATGTTTGTAATAACCATGTCCTGCATAGGATCATTCTTACAAATTCGTTCTTGTCTCACTTGTGGCTGTAATTGAGGTTCTACAGTGGGTTTATTTCTAAGTCTCTCTTCATGTTTGACCCAAAAAGTATATTCTTGTAGAAAAAGTTTAATAATCAAATGGTCATGCATAACTTCTCTAATATACCATTTTTTAAATTGACATTTAAAACATGGATATATGAATTTACCTTTTACACTTCTATTAACAAATGTAAAGTCTAGAAATTCGTTCAACCCATCTAAGTATTCATGCATATTTTGAGATTTACTAATCCAAGACTTGTCTATTTTTGTAACCTAAAAATAATTCTTTAATTATTTAATAATTAAAAACTAATTAATGAAAATTCCTAAAAACCTAATATATGAAATTGAAATCATTTCCACATGTTGTAATTAATTAATGTTATTTTAGTTTATCTAATGAAGTTAATATATACAATTTCTCAAGTAACATAACAAAAATATAAACTACTATATATCTATATATTATTGGTCAACCAGAATTTTAAATCTCTCATTTAAGATTGCAAATTATGATTTCTTTATATATATAAATCTAAAATATTTAACTTAAATGGATAAAAAATACTATCTTATATCTATGGTCTATTTTTCCAAATGCACCTAAGAAAATATTATTTTTCAAATGGTAGATCATTTTTTTATTTCAAGCAAATAATTTCTTTTTGGCATAGTAGCTATAACTTAAGGAAAGTATAAAACTTGCTCATTTCCAACCTTTTTCCTAATTTAGCAATCAACCACACATTTTACCAAACTTTTAAAAAAACAAAGGACCATTGATGAAAAAAAATAAGTTTCATAACTACAAATCAGCAACAAAAAATCAAACAATGATCATAAAACAAGAAAAATAACTTACACAAAAACAATTGCAGTCAAACTACACGAAGAAGATGATAGAACTGCTCCTATGCTAAAGATCTTCAATCACAAAAGCTTGAAACAGTTTGTAGAAGAAAACCATAAAGCAGTTGTGGAAGCTGATGGGAGGTTAAAATTTGGAGGTTTAACCATGGTTTGAGACAAAACGTGGTTAAGACAGAAACATAGTGACGCGTTTTTAGTAAATCATGGCTATGTCAACAAGGATTAACCATGGTTTGACTTAAACCATGGTAAAGGCATCCACAGTTTGACTCAAACTATGGTAAAGACACCCACAGTTTAAGAGAACTGTAGTCAATTCCTGATCACTTAGCCTCAGGTCTTTTAAACTGTGGTTGTACTCTTCAATTTGTACCACGGTTTTATTAGAGCGTGGTTGGGTTGCGTGTTGACCATGGTTTATGTAAAATCATGGTTATATACTGTATTTTAACCATGGTTATATAAATTGTGATCAAGACTTGTTATATCCATGTTTTGCGTAAACCATGGTTAAGTTATCATCTCTAAGCCTCTATTTCCTTGTAGTGTGAGAGAAAAATGAACGTTGAGAAAATTTATTGGGTGGTTGTTATGAGATTTCTTAATAAAAATAAGACACCGTGGATAAAAGTCATGGACAAATTCAATCATGTGATGCTTTCATTTGATAACCCGATAACAAATACTGGACCTAAAAGCAACAACAATTGATGTACAGATCCCATAGGGTTTGATTGAAGAAACTAATAAAATTTAATATTGGATGAGTGTGTGTGTGTGTACAATATTAAGAACTTTAATTAACTTGGGCGTATGTTGTTATGCACAAGTCTACATCTACAATTTTTTTTTTTATCCTAGGAAATCCTTTTTCAACAAGAATATGGATTGAACTATATATAACTATAAAATTAGTCTTTGAATGAAGGCTGTACAGGTAATGTGAAACGTTTTAGACGGTATGCCTCATCTAATTAGGAAGATAAATTTGTCTACATAATTGTAGTTTATCCAAAACACTACCACAATAAACGAAACAAAAGTTTGAACGAAATTCAAATTCCAAAAAACCAATAATCGAAAAATTTTCCTTTTGGTTAATGTTACGTATAGATTCAATTATTCAGTTTTTCTTATAAGATGCGTTTAAATATTATTAACAGTTTAATCATGCTACTCATAAAATACAATAGTTATACAAGGCTTCTGATTTCTAACTACTAAGGCGCTCCTTTTAATTTTCTCAGTGGACAAGAGATTTAGAACAAAAATTAAATGAACTATGAATGTGGAAAATAAACTGCATATTGAGTTAATTATAATCTGCAATCCTATGATGAAGAAGTAAATGTAACATATATACCAAAAGGGAATTACTTAAAATCTTGGTTCGATAGGAATTTGGATTTGGTTCAAACTTATTTCTTTTATAGTGTAGTGTTTGGAAGTATTTGAATTTGCAATAGTTCACACAACTCATCTGTTCAAATCAGGATATATCAAGGTTTTTCAGATTCTACTATCAACAAGTCACTGTAACTAAAAAAAAAAAAGAATAGAAAATTGAAAGAAAGATTTTTAATTTATTCGTGGAAATAATTAAATCTGTAATTAATATATCAAGGTTAATGCATATTAATCAATTAATAATTTTGACAGAACAAAAATATAGTTTTGGGCAAACTTCCTTGAACTTTGATTTTTGTTGTCTGAGTATGGAACCCTAATTGTCTATACTCTACGTACTATACATATAGATCTCGACTGAGGAGACATCTAAATGATATTTTAGTTTTGGTTAAATTATTTTATTAGTCTTCTAATTTTACTCAAATTTTAATATAGCTCATGTAGTTTGAAATTTTATAATTAAGTTTTTGTAGTCTTTTAAAAAAATTAGTTTCTTAATATACATGATTTATATTAACAAAAAGGATTGAAAGAAATAATAAAGTGAAATTAATTTACATGTATGACATGATACAACTTATATTAAGTAATTTAAGTAAATTGATTTGAATGATACATTCTTGAAATGATAAAATGACACATGTCAACAAGAAGATAATAGCATATAGATAAAGGTTTAACAATAGAAAATAAATTAAAAGTTTTTAGAAGTATAAGGATGTAATTACAAATTTTTAAACTATAAAAACTAAATTAAGGTATAAATACTGAGAAAGAGTAATTTAACCTTTATTTTTTCAATGCTTTAGTTTGTATTCACAAAATAACGTTAAAAAAAAAAAAGAAATAGTAACCAATAATACGTTAACTAGTTGATCCTCCTAAAAATTTAGGATGGGATTTACAATTACACTCAGCCGCAAACCTCGGCAACATCCAAGGTAGACAACTCGTGTTCATAAATGGCCACCACCTAATCATAATTTTATCTTCAAGTGAATAGATACCAACACTTTCAAAACCACTAGTGTCGTATATGTGATTGCCTTCAAAAAGAAAGTAGAACAATCTTTAATATCAAGAGATTCAGAGCTTGAGTGACCCAGTAACAAAATTTGGTCTTTCAATGCATCCAGTTTTGCAAGCCGTGGCTCACAATCATCATCATCATCTTCTACTTTAAAGATCTCAAACTCAATACTTGGGATCTTAAACTCATTCGCTAATAAAAAAAAAATCAAGTATATCACAATATTGCATCACAAGCAAAAGATTTCCTTGAGATATGTGTTGCATGTGGTTATGTTAATGTAACAATTAATGGTGTAGAATGTATGGTACCTATAAACAAAAGCTTCAAATCATCGTCAATTTTGAATATGTTAATCTTGTCAAAATACTTTTTTATAGCATACAATTTGGCATTGTAAAATGTCAAATTAGCATAACTCCCTAGGTGGCCTTTCCATGTGCCTCTAATCTTGCACAAGGCCAAATTCTCATAACTAGTGATAACTGCACTAATGGTGGATCTCATATATTTGCAAAATAATATAGCGGAAGGTATAGCGTGGGGAACTTCTGGCATTGCGGACAAAGGTGGGAGATCGAACTGAATCTTGGAGAAGAGACTTATAATCTGAATTCTAGCCTCGTAGACGTACTGTACATATAATCATCCCTTGAAGGATCCAATGATAAGTGTATTTGAATACTTAAATGATTTTAATGATTTTGTTACTATCTCATAGCATTTGGGTTGTTGTGTGAGTGCTTGATGAAGCATGTAGGAGCTTCTAGTTAAACCAATAAGCCATGGGCAGTCATCACGTGCTTGAGGGTTGATTCTTTTGAAGACAAAAGAATGCCATGACCTGCAAACGCTACTAAATCGAACTTGATCTCTAATCGTTTAGCGATTGCATCAGCTCTAGGATGTCTCTTGGTAGCTCCAATGATCTCTCCGTGGTTCTCAATTTTTCTTGCTTCTCCTTTTCCATCCTCAGAAAAACGTTAAAAAATATGAGATTCATTTAACTATAGGAAAAGCAAGAGAGAGATTAGACTCAGGTAAAATTTTCTTGGTGATTATTAGAAAGTTTCTCAATAAAAATATGATATATAGATAAAGGTTTTTGAAAAATCTATTTATTTGATGTTGAATTGAAAACATATTATTTTTATAATTTGATTTCAAAACTTGATAACAAATACTTACAAACTAAACTTCAATTTTTTCAAGGAGAAAAAAAAAGATGAAGCAGAACAAAATTGAATGAAGAAGAAGAGGGAACAACCATTGATGGACAGATCCCAGAAAATCCAATCATATTTTCTCAAATACCCAAACACATTTTAAGCAGCTAGGAGCAGTTTATTTTCATTTGCAACAAGAATGGTAACTCAAAATGAAAGTACGATACAACTTGAGTCCACACAGTTTTGTGGTCTTAAAATCATGTCACTCAACCTATATAACTCATGCCTCCCATCCTATGCAACCCAGACCAAGTCTGGGATCTTCAAACCAAAGGTTATTTCTTGTCACAAGAAGAGCCTAAAAGAATTGAGGAAGCCTTACAAAATTCAGAATGCAAGGGAGGCCATGCAAGTTGAATAATACTAATGAGGCTTCCTCATTCTCAAATCTGTTTCTGCCTTGCTTTTCTTTATCTTTCTCTTTGCTTTTTCTTTCTGATTTGATTTCTATAGATTTGATGATGAGGTAACTTCGTCTTAGTGAGATTCAAATGTAGGCATTCTAATCAAGAAATACTAATAAATATAAATTACAAATGCAAAGTCCTAATCCTACGAGGGGGATATTGGGGGGAAAAAATCACTATACTTGCGGGTAATGTTGGGAATTTAAAGTAATATTATATTTGAATGAAGTTAGAAAAAAAATACATAAAGAAATTAATATTTCTACTTTTTTATTTTATTCCATAATTGAGGTTGTCTATTTATAGGTTTATAAATAATTAAAATGTAAAAATAAGTAGTAACTAAAAATAGAAAATTATAAAAACTAACTATTATTTGATTTAATTTAAAATTAGATAAAATTTTAAATTTTTATCTAACAAACTAACTAAAAAGATTTTGCAAAAATTAATTATAATAATTTTGAATTACATATCCAACACTCTTCATTGATTCAAAATTGTAAAAAATTCAAATTATATGGAGCACTTCACCCCACATTTTTAGATTTGTGAAGTAATTCTTTTCACTTTATGATGCACTTCTCATTATCTTATTAATACATTTTCTCACCAACCTTTAATTCTTGAAGCACTTATTACCAATCTTAAAAAAAGGGTTTCCTTTTCAGCCACCTCCATCATATTTGCTTGTTCTTCCTTTTTAAATTTGTAATTTTTTTGTAGACGTCCAAATCTCTTGCACTTGGAACATTGAGGCTTTCAATTGTACCGACAATCTTTCTCTTCATGTATAGGCTTCTTGCAATGATTGCATTGAAAAAATTTTTCTTTTTCCTTTAAAATTTTGGCTAGATAGGCTTATTCAAACATCTCTTGTATTCCTTCTTTTCTTATAGCTTCTCTTTGCTCTTGACCTTGTAAAGTATTAATTCATTCTGACAAGGTTATCTTACTGATATCTCTTGAATCTTTAAGAGATGAAAATTTTGCCTCAAATCTTTTAGGTAAACTTACAAATATCTTTTCAACGGCCCTACTATCAAGTAACTCTTTTTCCATTAGTCGAATTTTGTTTATCATTGTCATCAACCTATCAGAATGCTCTTCTATAGTCTCTTTTTCTTTCATACTTAGAATCTCAAAATCTCTTTTAAGATTTAAGACTTGCATTCTTCTTGTTCTATCATTGCCTTGATATAATTTCTTCAACATATCCCAAACTTCCTTTGCTATTTCACAAGTCATAATTCTTGTGAAAATTGACTCCGAGTCAGCAGAATGAATTAAAGATAAAGCTCTTGGAGCTTTTGCTTTTTCTTCTTCATGAGACTTGATTTGATTAAGAGTTGGATTGCTTCTCAAAGGAGGTATTTCTCTTTCATCTTAAACCCATTGCCATAAGTTAAGATCTCTTAGGTGAGCTTTCATCTTAATAGTTTATACTTGATAATTTTCACAGTTGAAAATTATAGGTGAGGGAGTCGATGTATTACTAGAAGGTATGATGATCAGTTACTCATAGGTCCTTTAAAATTCATGAGAGCTCTTATACCGTGTTGGGAATTTAAAATAATAGACTATTTGAATGAAACTAGAAAAATATGTAGAGAAGTTAATATCCTACTTCTTTATTTTATTTCATAAATGAAGTTGCTTATTTATAAAATTACAAATAACTAAAATATAGAAATAAGTGATAATTAAAAGTAGAAAATCATGTAAACTAATTACTACTTGATTTAATTTAAAATTAGATAAGATTTTAAATTTAAACTAACAAACTAACTAAAAAAATTTTACAAAAATTAATTATAATAATTTTGAATCACATCTCCAACGGTTAAATCTTTCTTCTCCTTGCAATGCCTCCCTTGCTATTGATTAGCTTTTCTAGCTGGGTTATATTCCTCTACGCCATTGTTCAGAAATTCAAGTGGCCCAGAAACCTCCACAATGAAAACAGAATCACTCAAAATTTGATAAATGGGAGAAAATTGAATGGTTCTTTTCGTGCTTCAATCTTTGAGACTAGCAGAAGATAAAATACTCAATTTATCCCAGTAACAGAACACTACCAATTTCCAATTTCCTACATTTTACAGAGAATTCTCAGTAACCAAACGAGAGCTAAAGAGAAAGAAATAAGGGGCAAAATTACTTCGGAGAAGGCATCGAATGCAGAAGGAAGTCCAGGAACCAAATAATATATTGGAACCAAATAATATAGTCCTTTTATCCACAATATTGCTTTAACATCACTTAAATCAAACATGCAAAGTAAAGTAAGCCGAAACACTGGAAAGAAAATTAAGACTAAACATGAACAGAAAAAATTTAGATCGAATCTCTTAACAAAATGATTTAATCAGGTTAACCAAAAAAGGAAAAATCAAGTCAACTACGACATTATTTCAACAAAAACGTATCACAATCTCAGAGACAACAAATGAAAATAAGGATGAATGAAAGAGTCCTTCTTCACTACTAGTTGAATTGCTGCTTGCGTGAGGAGGATTGAAGTTGATCTAGGATTAAGGAGGATAAAAGCCAACTCCCGTCACTAATGCAAATTTACATTCAAGGAAATTAGGGAAAACGCACCACCTTAAAAATGAGAACCCACCTCAGACCACCACTTTTGACCTTTCAGCAACGCAAGCGATGACGGCAAGAGTGACAAAGGCTAAGGAAGACAAGTTGCAGTAATTCAGATTGAGAATTGAGTTGCAGAGGGTGCGATATGAAGAGTCCTAGAAGCTGTGGGATGGATGGCTAAGATTGCTGCAAGATGGACGCTTGAGCTCGTCTCAGGTTTGGCTTAAAAACCTGGAACACGTGGTGCACAGAGGAGCTTCGAATCACTCGGATAGCTGCAATAGTGGGAACAAAATGGTGCATTCCATCATTGCACCGGCTGTGCTTATCTCTGCGATACGTAGAGGATCTAGATGCGAGCGAAGTTTGTGTCATAGCATTCTCGGGCAATTCAAATATCCAAATCTATTTAGACTGAAAGATGTATTGGTTTTATCTCCTAGTATACCAGACCGTGAAAGTTCCCTTTGGCACCATGTCATTTAATCCTCCTCACGCAAGCAGCAATTCAACTAGTAGTGAAGAAGGACTCTTTCATTCATCCTTATTTTCATTTGTTGTCTCTGAGATTGTGATACGTTTTTGTTGAAATAATGTCGTAGTTGACTTGATTTTTCCTTTTTTGGTTAACCTGATTAAATCATTTTGTTAAGAGATTCGATCTAAATTTTTTCTGTTCATGTTTAGTCTTAATTTTCTTTCCAGTGTTTCGGCTTACTTTACTTTGCATGTTTGATTTAAGTGATGTTAAAGCAATATTGTGGATAAAAGGACTATATTATTTGGTTCCAATATATCAGTCTTGTAAAAGGATTATTGTGAAGCTTATTGGCATGCTTTATGGATAACCAGGAATAACTCTTATCTTGTTTGCAGCTAGGGTACTCTAAAACCTTTATGGATTAATTTGAATAATTATTGTGCATAGTCATATTTGGAATAGTATAGTTTATAATCTTTTATAATAATTCTCCTACTTGATTGCACTGATATAATAGTCATTGAGCCATTGAGTAGATTTTTTTTAATGGTCACTGATATATTGGTCTTGCCTGGTTGGTGGAATTTTTTTAATCTAGTGGAATTTTTTTCAACTTCCACCATCCATCTAGTGAGGTTGTCGATCTCAGAACATAAAAAGAATTTGCATGAGCATTCTATCTCTAGAATCCTTGTTTCAACACATGAAAAGAATTTGCATGATAAGAATGTATGCATCTTATTTTGTGGTACCTATATGTTGATTGTTGTCAGTTTTGGACTTTAGAATGATGAGAAATGGGGAGGACATTTCAAGATATTAGTGCAAAGTGGATAGCGAAATTGAACAAGAGAGAAATTGGTAGAGTATGTATTTAATAAATAATAGTTTATCAAATGTGCATTTTGGGGTTTCAAATGTACCTATTTAAATTATCATGCTCAATCATATTGGTTACTAATTTTGTACTTCCGTGAATTGCAAGGAGATTTGCAACTACTAGAATTATAGAAGCATATCATGAGAACATTTCATGAGAGCATGAAACAAAAAACAATATTAAGTAAAAAACAAGATACAAGCACCAAGAAAGTAGCAAGAAAGCATTAAAGTTCTGTTTGGTTCACTGTAAGGTGAATGTATTCTTTACATAATTTGTATAATGTTAATTATACTTTTATCTTTTTTAATCCATTTATCAAATCACAATTTTAAATATCAAATCACCTTTTTAAAAGTAAGGATATAAAAGTTATTTTCTATCCCACTTACTTACATTTTACATTCTTTTATATTTTATTTCACTCAACCAAACACACCCCAAGACTTGTACTAGAACCAACTCTAATCCTTTATTCATGCAATTGGCTACTTCTTCAACCTTTTTACATAGGCTAATCCTGTGATTGATTGTAGACTACAACCAAAGACAAGAAATATAATGTCAATACAATATCAATGTAATCAACAGAGACTTAAGAACACGTGTTGTCAATTTAAGTTGTAATAAAGAGTTCAATGTACATGATATGAGTGATTTCAATAAAATTTCATATTTTATTACTATTCTATCAAACTTTCTTATTGTATTATTATTGTATATGATATAAAATATCTTAACTAAACTCCAATACTTCAAGTGATGGCATTGGAAAACCAAGTGGCACCTATATCACAAAATAACACTAATGAAAATATAATCACTTGCGAAGTCAAATGAAGCACTAAGTATTAAAAACTTAACTGCTCTTATCATTAATATTTGAGTATAAGTAAGGTCACTCTTAGTTATTTGAGAACATGTATATGGTGCTATTTGAGAGTCTATAAGAGGTGCCTGAGATGTAGTTGCTATGTAAGAGGTGCCTGAGATGTAGTTGCTATGTAAGAGGTGCCTGAGGTGTAGTGTTAGAGATGCTTGCCTGCATTTGATTGTCATAAAAGAGAAAGGTAAGGCAACATTAAGATTTCTTGATCATGAATCATAAAATGTAGATGTGCACTTATGTCCATTGTAACACCCCATAATTAATTAAGGTGTTAATCACGGATTAGATTAATTAGGAATAATTAATATGGGTTGAGATTTAATTGAGATAGAAATCCTATCTAGGTTTAAATTAATAGATCATGATAAGAGGCTAATGGAGGCCCAAAATCCACCTTGTATAGGCTCTTTTAAGTGGGCCCAATAACCCTTGTGCAGACCCACATTCTTGAGCTCTTCAAACTTGGCCCAAACTTAATTAAACTTCAACAACCCAATGTATAAGAACTGGCCCAACAAAATTCTGTAGCCCAACATTCTAAAAACTGGCCCAACAAGCAAAAATCTAAAGCTCAAGTGAAGATGGACCTTGGAGTAACCCATGACCCATATTTGACCCAACTAAAACCCAACTTAAACCCTAATACTCCAGCCACTTTCTCATTTGTTGAAACTCAAGAAGCAAATTCGGAGCTTGGAGAGGAGGCTAGGGTTTGGGGTAAGAATTCTGCATTTTCTTACATTTAGAACAAGATTTAGCCAAGGTAATAGTTATACAACTTAATCTCCTTATCTTTCTCTTTAATTTGGCTCGATGAGCATTTTCATCCTACCCAAAATCTGAAATGTGGGTGTTTGGGGATTTTCTTGGTGAAATTCGTAGGTTGAGGTTAGGGCTGACCTTAGGTGAGTTTAAACCCTCCATTTTGATGCTTTATTTGTTAATTTGAGACTCCCATAGCTGATTTATAAAATGAGTATTAATTTTTTACGAATTTGCTTAGGATTATGGGTGGAATATTGAGTTTTCTGGTGAAGGACACTCTAATCCGAAATTGGGACTTGTAGTGGCTGGGTAAGTGATTCTGAGGTAGTAACTATCATTTTAAATTCTTTGGGTACTGATTGTAACTGTTAATGATGAATTAGAATAATAATTCTATGATGATATGGTTATAGGAGGATTTCTACACCATTGGTGACTGTAGCAAGTGTCTACAAGTGAGGTAATCGGGTTTATATCAATTCCATGTATATATTTGATTTAATTTCATATGTTGCTGTATATGAATGATTTGAAATGTTAAATGAATTGGTTGGCTATCTGTTGAATTGTGATTAGACCTTGTGAGTCCATGGTGGAGCTGTGGTGTGGCTGCCACCCGTGCATGTGTTTCGATCGAGCACCAGGTTATAATCAAACCCAGATGCACTGAGCCCCGGTTGTGCTCAATAGGGAGTGGGTGCCGTGGATGGGCCTCTCTCGGTGTTAATGGCCTTTAACATGTGATAATATGATTGCTAGTATGGGATAGTAATCATGATAGCCTAATTGTTTCATTTGCTGATATGATGGATATGATTCTGATGTTGATTTTGATTCATGCTTATATGCTAATTAAATTAGATATATGATGGAATTGCCTTGGTTACTGAGATTTATATCTCACCCCGTTTTATGGGATTAATATTTCAGGTGAAAGTTCCTCGGGTAAGAATAAGGGTAAGCAAGTGGATGAACATCTATGAGCTGAGGTCGGGTGTGGGGAGCTACACTTGGTCTGAGTAGAATATGGTAGATGCAATTTTGTTATTAGTTTACATAGCATCATCATGTAATCATGTTGCCAAGTGTAGGCGTTTATATTTTGTTTGATTGAAATGTAACTGTTAAGGATTTAAGTCTCATTATAGTTGAATATTAATGTATGAACTTATAGTATCATATATGTAGTTTTGTTGAAATTGTGATATGGATTACCATATGGAAATTGTAGTCATATGACGCATTGGATATGGACATAAGCTATTGTTGAATGGAATGTGCATGGAATGTCAATTGCTGCTGATGCATGTGTTCTTGCTGTTATATATTCATGAATTTGCTGATATGAGCTAGTTGGACAAGTAGGAAGTAGTAATTAAGTCTTGCAATGGTAATGGATGGATTGATGGGTAAATAGGGTAGGTAAACACCATTAGGACCACATAAAACAAGGGTAGGTGGATCTAAAGTATTTCTAAGATGAGATTTAGAGTGTAGGGCGAAATTTGGGTAATATGGTCACAGGAGGGAGTTTCGCCGCGGCTAAGAAGGCTTCGCCATGGCCAAAGGAGAGATAGAGCTGAAAGGTGCCACGGCATAACCAATCCCGCCGCGGTGCAAAGTGAAAAAAATTGCCCAGGAGGGTAACAGAACCAAAACTCACCGCGGCGCATTATGTCCTGCCGTGGCATGAGTCGAGAAAATAAAATAAGCATTTGACAGAAGCAAAACTTGCCGCGGCGCGAACATATTGCGCTGAGGTGCGAATTGTGGGAGTTGAGAACAGTAGTTCCAGGAAGGTTTTCCGCCGCGGCGCCACATAGGTTGGCCGCGGCGAAGGTCCAACTCGCCACGGCGAGATTTGTGAAACTTGGCCAGTGATTCCAGAGAGCTACTGGGCCGCGGCGGGGAAGATATAGGCCGCGACGCAAGTCCCCAATCTACTACTTTTAGCCTAGAAACCCCAATTTCTTCAACGGTAATGGTATGAGATGATATACGAGTACTTGTGAGAGGTTATTGGGTATTGAAACTGACGGACGATTGAATCATAAGCCTTTTATGGTAGTAGGATTTCTTTTATAAGAATTTTATTTTTGTTGAGATGGTATGGTGATGACTCTAACATTAAGGTTCAAATTTTCCCCATATTTTCATAATGTGATAAATTATAACCACTCAAACCTTGATAATTAATTATTAATCGTATGCTTAACCATAATTACAATGATTAGAAGGTAGGGTTGTCACATCCATAATGTATAAACTATTCTTTTTCTTATTCTTTTATGTAATTTTTCAAACCCACTCCTTAATTGATTCTTCTTCTTTATTCCATCCTTATTGTTAATGGTGTTGTGCTCGCACCATTGTCGTTAGTTGAATTCTTTTAGCTCAAATAAAGTTTCACCACTTGCTTGTTTAGTTCTAACATGCCCTTTTGTACCAATGAATACTTTTAGATGGTCAAACACCTTGGTATCCAATCTTATTATTATGGAACATAGTTGTCTATATTGTTGCTTACTTTCTAACTTAAGATCTACTTGAATCTTATTTCCTTTACTATCATGTATGACACCGCTCCTTACTTCTTTTGTCTACTTCTTTATAATATATTGCGTAGGGAGTATTTTCACATCCTTTACATTATAAACTATCAAAATGTGTTAGCATAATATTCCAACATTTTCAAATTTTTGACAATTGCATGAAATATTGCAAGAGGCATCTAATTTCTCTATAAACCATGCTTCTCTATCTTTGGGTTCTTAGATAGTTTTTTGCATCCAACCGAATGTAATCAATATTAGCTCTTCCTTTGACGTGCCGACTCATTAACTCAAAAGATAATTTCTATTGTAGCTTTGAATCATCAGTTAAATCAATTTTGTGGGCTTGTACTTTTGTTACTTTAGGTTGTGATGCCAATTGGTGTATCATTTCTAGAAGATGAAGCAGGTGATTATGTTTCTTAATAAAGGCATTGATTTTATATTTGCCTTCTACATATGCAATAGACTTTTTTGCATTAGTCCTGGTCTTAGTCCGAGGATTAGTGATCATAAAGTTCCTTTTGTCTTATGTTTGCAAACCCTCTTTGTAGCAAACATATTTGATATAAATTATAGAGCCATCTTGTTATATTTCCTCACACTGAATCCAATTCGTTTAGCATAAGCAACCAAAAACTTCTATATTTTCTCTAGGTTGTCAAATTCTGTACTTAGTCTAGAAGTGAAATCATCCTTTATATTTGGTTCTTGAAAAAATAAAAAAAACTTTTTATTAATATGAATATATATAAATAACAATAGAACTTGTTAAAATTTGTGAATATTATGAAAGGTTTATTTGAATTTCAAATTAACAAGAATATCATGCTAATATTAAACATAACAGCAAAACTTTTTGGAATAAACTATAAGAACTAAAAAGCTTTGATCAAGATTGAGAATGTCATTTAATATACAACTAAATTCCATTAATTTCTAATTTGAAGCAAGCCTAGTATACTTTCTTAAGATTATTACTTGAACAAGACCTATACCTAGTATACTTTCAATTGTGATGATGGTAAAAATCTGTATATCCATGCATTATATCATTTCTAATGTTCAATGGGAAATATATTACAAAACCTATACCTACTTACTTCAATGTAAGCAAGACAAAAATAGTAATAACAACATTCGGCTTTCTAGTTGCATCAAATATACTTTATAATTTCATATTCACCCTTATAGCTATATTAAAAAGCTTGCACATATTTAACCTAAGGTTTGTTTTTGCTTTGTTAAAAAGCTTGCATATATTTCATATTCATTAAATATAATTTATAATTTATAATTTATATTCACAATATAAGAAAATAATATATCTTGTTCAAAAGTGTTGCAAAAAAGACATTCAACATATAGGGTATACCACTCCAAAATATAGAAAGAGGTAATGGCAGCAATCTCAACCCCTTCATTTAGCCAATGGTAGTTAATGGCATTTGCTAACAAGTTAACAAAAGACAATGACAACAATCTTAACCTTATCATTCAACTAATGGCAACAAGCTAGTTAAAGGGGAAAAACCTTGTTTTAGCTAATGGCAACCAGCAGAAACAAGAGGGAAAAAAAACCTTGTTGCAATATATAATCATTTGTCAACAAATGTAAACAAAAAAAACCTTAATTCCATAACATTCAAATATCATATGAATGGTAATCCCCTCCCTCATACTAATGGCAACTAGCAACAACTAGTAGATGAATGGAAGACAACCTAAAAGGAAAAAAAATCACATTAGATTGAGGTGATAATGGAAGTAAAAGAATGACATTTAAAAACAGATTATGGTTGATTGTTTGCTTCATCAAAACCTTACTTTGTGACTAACATTTCTTATTAGAAAAACCTAGCTTTTTCCATGCTTAATGAACAAAACTAGTGTAAGGGTGCATTTGGGTGCTAGAAATAATAAGTTTTGGGGCTTTTAAATAGTTAGCTGGGATTGTGTGGAATAGACAATTGAGATTGGTTGAAACTTTAGCAAATAAATCAACCCAAACACACTGTTTTACCAAATGAACAGTCCAAATTATGTTGCGTGAAATGATGACAAATGGATGGAAGATGAAATCAAGATGCACCATTTCATTAAACATGAAATGGTACATTTTGCTGAGAGCTAAAATGAATGCTCTGGATTATGCAAGATGAATGGTCATGATTGGCTAAGGGATGATGAAATGATGTCATTTTCTCACTACACATGGTGTGTACATCCTTCTTATTCATGGAGGATTTGGACACTGCTTTGCCTAGGTCTAGACAACTTATTGTGGAAAAATATGACTTTGACTTGTGCATTTCATGGAGTGTTTTATAATTTCTTCTAGAAAGCCTCGTATATTTGGTATGTTAATAATGTTTGATAATTTTTTTTTGAGAATGTGGAATTTTCTTTATTTTAAATAATTTGATTGGATATTATACCATTGTTAGGAATTAAAGTTAGAGTTGCTCATCACTTTGATTGATCATTTTCCTTTACTATATTTGACCATCTTTTTTTCTTTTTTTAACGTCGTGGTTTTTATAGTAATTAGAGTTTTTTCTTTTTTCTTTTTTCTTTTGTTTGAGTTAAGAATTTTAGCAAGTCTAAATTTGTATATTCATAAAATTTAAATTTTTTTTGGGTTAAATTTAACCATAAGCCCCTTCATTTTAGTGTTATATCATTAGGTCAAATATTGCTAATTAAATTGGAAGCAACGGGTAGTGATATCATTTGAGCGAGTAGAATTTTTTTTTCTCATATTTCAAATAGTTATATAGACTCTCAATCCTAAGTTTAGAAGACCTAAGGTTATGTTATTTGTATTTTAATTTGTAGCAAAAATTTTGGTTCCTATCCTTTTTGCAATAGTGATTATAAATGATCTTCTGAGATATATTTGGTGATTTATCTTATTTAATTGATCATATGGAGAGTTTCCTAGTTTGAAAATTTTATTTATAAATTGTTACAGATATTTATTATCAAAGTGATTCATCCATCAAAATTTTACAAATACGATTAGTTCCTTTTTTTTTCTATAGGAGATAAAATATACTTTTGTTTCTCCTAGTCTGGGAATTTTGCTTTGTAAATTGTTATGGATGTTCATCAACAAAGTGATTCATCCTTCAAAGCTTACAAAATCACATGGTTCCCTTTGTTAATAGGAGATAAGACAATTTTATTCATTCTAGTCTTGGAATATTGCTTTAAGAATTATTGTGGGTGTTTAGTTTACCCATCAAAATTCACTAAATTGGCTAGTTCCCTTGTTAATAGAATTTTTTTTTTGAATTCATGTATATAATTACTTGCCCAAATAGGGTTGTCATGTGCATTAATTCTAAAATTGCATTTAGCATATTAGCAGAGGTGCATAGCCAAAAAAGTCTATTTGCTCAAAAGAGATAATTTTTTTTTTAAATTATGTATTCTCTTTTATAAATTCCTTTAATGTTGTAATCTTTTTATATTTTGTTAACTTCATACAAAATGGCCAATAACATGTTGTGATCTCTACTTAGGAGAGTTTATGATGATACACCTGGTACTCCTTAAAGTTAGCTTATTCAATTTTTAAACAATTTTGAAATTATCTATTTTATTAGCCATGTTGCATTCTTATGAATGAGTATCTTTTGCTATGGAGAACAATAATTTTACAATAGAGGTGTTAATAGGTTCCAATTCTTAGAAATGAAAGCAAGACATAAAGTTTGTTATTTATACACGTGTATATAAAAAAAAATTATTACTATGACCAACTTGTTTTTTGGTGAAACATAATAAGGGATAAATGTATTAATTTTGTATAAATGTACTTATATCCTTGTTTGAGAATATTTGTGTTCTAGATTTAATACAACAAGAGTGTCATCTATATATATACAAATCTTATTGATAGTGGGTGTAATGAAAAAAAAAATTGTACACAAAATTTTGAATTTTACAATGAAACACTTTGGTCATATTTCTCACGTTATAGACTTTTAAGATATATAGAAAAATATTGTGACTAGATTGGTTAAATTAAGTGCCTCTATGCATTTTGTGGAAGATTTTATAGATACATTTGTAAGTGACAATTATGCAAAATTTCACTTAAATTGTGATAAGTATTTCATAATATTTTAGTTCCTAAAGAAATTGTAAAATTTTGTGAAAAACATGTTAGTTAGCCAACTTTAGTGAAGATATATTTTTATGACTTACATAAATTGTGTTTAATTCTCTTAATCATAATAATTACTTTTAATGTTGAGAATTATATGGTTTCGAGATTTATAGCTAAGGAGAAATTTTTATTGCATCATAAACATTTAAATCATATTTAAGTGAAAGAATTAGTTATATACATTTCTTGATTTTGGGATCTAGGAATATGAAAATTAACTAAAACTAAGAATAAAAGTATGACTCAAAGTAAGAACCTTTTAGAAATAACATGTGTAAATATATGTAAGTGGCCCTTATTCATCTACGTTATGTGGAAAAAGATATGTTATCAATTTATTGATTTTTTTATTGCTCTATTTTATTGATCCAAAAAAAAAAAATCTTATGCCCTGAAATGTTTGAAGTTTGTTGAAATGAAGTTGAAAAACAATTGGCATGAAAAAATTCTTAGACAAACAAGTTGTTCATATATATATATATATATATTGGATACTTTAGTGACTGGTGACACTTTGGCTAGATGTGCATTTTTGGATTATTGTGTGTTGTTTGATATAAGGGAATATATCCTTTTGTGGTAATCTAATCTCATGTATAATACCTTAAGGTTTTGGTTTCAATTATGGTGTCATGATCATCGATTTGCTTCCTAGACAAAGCCTAGTGAAGGAAGATCTCCTAGTATTCTCGGCTCATATGACTCATCAATTGATGGGAGGAGATTTGTGTGATGAGCTCACATTTGAGGGGATGATTGTTGGGATTTAAGTGCGTGAATGGAGGAAGTTCCATAATAAGAGTGGATATGTTCCACATTGAATCTAATGACCCAACTATTGCTTGTTCTTTTCACATGCTATAATCTTACTGCTTAATTTTCTATATTGTAAAAGAAATTCGCTAATCAAGTTAGGATAGTTTTTGTCATAAATTCAAAATGAATTGAATTTATCAACTTGTTACATGAACTTCTGTAGTTATATATCTAATTTTAGATAATTTTATTATTTATTATTACTAAAAGAACCCTTGATATAATATTTGGTCAAAATTGATTATCAAATTTAAAGAAAGTTTGTTGCACATGTAAGATGTTACTTTATGTCACTTAGATGCAACTATATCATATTCTGTTAGTGAAATAATGGACTAACTAATGATACGAAGATTATCTACACAAATTCAAAAGTTTGTGGGATTTATTATTAGGCTTTAAATACTAAAGGATTATTTATACATGACCTAAAGTTTAGAGAAATTACATGCAATTTATCTTTTTTTTTATTATACTACAGGATGAATTTTTGAACTTAAAATTATTTATTAATTATTCACCTTTGTCATAGATATTGTACATTGTTTTCTTTAAATTCCAATCATAGATCAGTAGGCAAATTCTAAAGATAGGTTCTTTTTACTAATTTATTTGAAGATGAATATAAAAAAATGAGAAAAAGAGGAGTGTTGACAAATTACATTCAAGCATTTAACATTTTAACTCTCACTATTTACTATTCTAAGTTGTCTTAACCCTCTCAATAATTATAACTAGATCTCCTGCAATATTACTAGGGATTTAGTAGGAGAAAAGTAGGGAGAAGAAAAAAGATAGCATGATTAATTTTTTTAATTTTTTATTGTATATTTAATTCTTTATTGTAAATTTGTTATAAAGTTGGAAAGAGGCAAAGAGAAAAAAAGAAAGAGTAGGTAAAGCCCATTGAGTGATTCCTACATACTCTCTCTCTCTAAATTTTAAAAAAATTATCGTAAATAACCTTAGATGATCCTTTACCAATTTCCTCTGCCTCTCTCTTATTCTCATTATCTCTCTCATAAAATTTATATAGCTTAGTTAGGAAAAAATGCAAAAGATATCTCAAAGATAGAAAGTAGAAAAGGAAATTTTTTTTTTTAAATGTTTAGTTGAAGTAAAGGTACGAAATTATTGTGTATGAGTTTATTTTGTCTTCTCCAATGGCTATCAACAACACTTCAAACCTTACAAATCTTAACTAAGATGTTAAATCGTTAGTTACAATAATTAAACGGCCATATGAAAACCAACCATTTTTCTCTCCTTTTTTCTATTTTCAGATATTTTAATGTATATCTTAAAAACTTTTTTGTAAGCATAAAAATTATTAAAAATATTATATTAATAAGTCCTAATTTCTAAAACATCTCTTATAATGGATTTTCTTGTTTAGCTATCATTTATATATTATACTTACAAATCAGTGAAAATCAATAAAAAAATTATAATTTTAATATAGTGAAATTTTCTTTAATAATATGTGACATTTTTATTGGTGAGTGTACGTAAATTAAACATACACAAAAATACTTTATTTTAATGTGTTTGTTAAATATTGAATAACTTATACAAACTTCTCTTGAGTTTTATTAAAATTATACAAACTTTTTTTTTAATTTAAAATATACACAAACTTTCACTAACACAAAAGTTGTGCTAGCTACACTTTAATCCAATTAAAATTTGTTTGACTAAAATGCTCTCTATTGATCTTAACACATATTTTTTTAAGAGTAAATTAAATAGGCTTTCCCTAAATTTGGTTAAAGTTATATAGATCCTTCTTCTATTTTCAAAATATGTACAAACATCTCTTAAATTAAAAAAGTTACCTTAGTTTAGCTTTAAACTTTTTTACTAAAATACCTTTCATTAATCTAAACACATTTTTGTTTACTAAAATACCTTCTTACATATTTTTTTTTATAGAAAGGTTTATGTAATTTTAACAAAATTAAGAGAAGTTTATATAATTTACTCTTTTTTAATTAAAATATCTTGTTGCACAGTTATTATGGAGGGTATTTTAGTCAAAACATTTAATAATTGACTCAAGTGTATATTTTGAAAATAGAAAGGAAATCTATGTAATTTTAACAAAATTTAAGAGAAATCTAGATAATTTATTCTTAAATATTTTGTATACTTAAAAAAATTTTCTCTCTCTCTTTTTTTTTTCTTAAGTCAAAATTTGTGTGTTCTGTCATATAATGTATTTCAAAAGACCAACTTCATGATTAGTTGTTGAGGGAGGGCCTTTATTCTTACGGGTGAGATCGTAAAGTGTTAACGATAAAATACAAGATTCTCAGTATCTAAAACAGCAACTAAGGACCTGGTACCGTGTCCCAGCTTCTCAAGTAATGTGAAAGTTTCTAAATCTAAAGCACCTTTCCTTTTGAAACATACTTGAACTATCATTGTTGGCTCGGCAAGGCTTTACTCCATTCCCTTGTTTTCTTATTCCATCAAGATAACTTCTGTATTTGCACCTAATGTTAATAGGTAATTTTGATTTTTGGTATTATTGCAATAGGTAATTCTGACCTTTAATCAAGTTAAGTTAATTTCTCTCTCAGGTGATCTTAAAAATATATTTTGATCCTTACATTGATGGGCTTGGTGTATTTATAACTGTACTTTCAAAGTATTCTAAAAAAAAAGTTCATGATATTATTTCCTCTTATTAATTAATTGTAGAGTCATTTATTTCTCGAATACCGTTTGTAGTTGTTAATTCTAATTACTTCTACAAGAATGCAAGACATGCGCACGCCTTGTCAGAGGATACATTAATTTTATTTTGAGTTCTCATTTATTTTGGCTGGTGCAATTAACCTTGTAATCTATATAATATGTGGCTTTTCCTAATTTAGACAAATTGTAATTTTAGGTTATAAAGAAATGCAAGTATATATATATATATATAACACACATTAAAAGCATAACTTTGCCAGCGTAGTATTTGAAATTC